>JASKON010000031.1:0-1200000 GCA_036010255.1 Myotis pilosus | reverse complement strand
TATGTTTTTCATTGATGAGAGAGAGAGAGAGAGAGAGAGAGAGAGAGAGAGAGAGAGAAAAGAAGGAATGCCTACCTGCATGAAGTGCACCCCCCCTCCCCAAGGGGTTCAGCCTTGGGTCTCCCAGCTCTGGGTGTGGTCATGGTTCTCAGGGATCTGCATGGGTCTCTGAACCACCGCACCTGCCCCGTCTGAGATGAGCAGGCGTCCCTGCCAGGTGTCTTTCACAACCGCATCCTGTGGCCCTCACGTTGGCGATGGGCAGGTGTCGGGTAATCGGAGGCCATTATTTGCCAGGCTTGGTGTTTTTTGGTATATTAAAAAAAAATCCCTGAGACATTTCATAGACATCAGTGTGTATCCGTTCTCTGAGCTCTAAGGGCTAATAACCAAAGCCAGAATCCTGGCTTCTGGGTCTCCTAGCAACCGATTCTCTCCTAGCCCTTTTTTTTCTTTTTTTTGAACTTTTTGTTGAAGTCTAACATACACACAGAGAATTGCACAAATTTTCGGGTGCTCTGTCAGCTCAGTGTGTTTTTTTGCAAAATGAACATCTCTGCAGAGGCAGCACCCAGATCAAGAAGCAGAACCTCCCCTGTACCCCAAGAGCCCCTGGTGCCCCCTTCCTGTTACTAGCACCCCAGAGTCAACCCTTCTTCTGAGTGGTAGCAGCCTATATTAATTTTGCAATTCACATAAACGGGAACGTGGAGTATGCATTGTTTAGTGTTGGATTTCTTACACTGAGCAGCGTGTTTGTGAAATGCCATCCATACCGTTGAGTGCAGCTGCGGTTCACTCGTGTCTGTTGCCATTGGATGGATCTGTCAGACTGATTTCTCAGTCTGCTGTGGACGGGCATCTGGGTGGTGTCCACTTTGGGCGGTTAGGGTCGGTGCTGCCCGATGCATGCTTATATGTGGACTTCGGGGAACAGGTGCCCCCGTTTGGATGGTGTGTGCGCGAGTGGAGTCTCTGGGCATAGGGTGCACATGCGGTCACCCGTTCTGGTTACTGGTAGTTTTCCAAAGTGTCATCTCCATGGCCTCTCCGGTCCGTGCTGGGTGAGGGTTCTGGTTGCCCCTTGATGGCCCTTGGTGGCCCCCCTGTGGCTTTTGCCCCAGGGAAGGAAGAGCCACTCCCCTGCCCTGTGCCTCCAGGTGGCATTTCCACCTCATTCTGGCTCCACTCGGTCTCCACGCAGGCGAAGACTGAGTAGCAAGCGAGCTTCGCTTGGGAGGCGCTTCCGGCACCATGTTCCTTCTTGGGGCCCCGACTCCAGTCTCATTCCCTACCTATTTGTGCTCATTTTAGATCAGGGTGAGAAGTGAGATTGTCTGGTCCTGGGAGTGTAAGATGGCTGCATCCTGAGGCTCCTTGGATTTCCGAAGAGGAATGTATGGCGTGTAGTAGATGTGCCTATAACTAATGGCTTAAACTCTAGGAGATGTAGTCAGGCAGTAAAATGTAGCCGTAAGCTTTTAACAGCGACGTGGGTAAAGCAGAGGGACCCAGAGAAGTTGAAAGTGATGGGCAAAGATACACAAGATGGGCACACGGTGGGCAGAGCAGCATTCCATCCAAAAAGAAGGAGTAAGGTTATTTTAGACGAGCAAAAGGTAAAGTCTGCATCGGAGATAAAATTGTCCCGATCCTTTACCAAAAATACAACCTCCAAGTCCGTAAAATAAAATAGAGTGAGAAATTGACCAAAGCACAGTTGCGGTCTAAAAGGTGCTCATTTCTGCCCTTCCCAGATAAGACACAATGGATAAAGACATGATTTATAATATCAGAGGACAGCTGAACAGCTATATACCAGTGTTCTACCGGCAGACAAATACCCATTTATTTCAAGTATTCATGAACCATTTTAAAAATTGATTACATTCTAGCTCTCAAGAAAAGCATCAGGTTATTCCCCAAATACCATAGGAATTGTCTATCTGTGACTGCCAGGTGATAGCCCTCAACCACTGAGCCACACCATCCATGAAATTTGATGAATTTCGGCGCCAAAATGCAGAACACGTGTAACAGCGATGAATTCATCTGCTCGCTTTTTAAGTTAGCGTTCCAGCCTGGTGCAATAATCTCATCTCGATTTGGTGTCTGGCTTTTGAGGGCGCAGGCCCCAGGTTATAATCCCCCCTGTTTTTAAACAAGTCCCCGTCCTTGGAACAGGCCAGGCCTCTGTGCCCAGGACCCCTACCTACGTCTCTCCCAGGCTGCACAGGGGGTGGCTGCCCCTGCCCACTGTGTTAACATCTTGCGGAAATAAAGGCCCTCGTCTGCTTAGCATTCCTCTAACATGCCAGTGTCGTACCCTCATTAAAAGAGGAGACGAGATCACATATGTAATACCCTTTGTAATAAAAAATATAATTAAAAAAAAAAAAAAAAAAAAAAAAAAAAAAAAAAAGAGGAGACGAGGTGCCTGGCACTTCCTTCCTGGGTGCTCGCCAGCCTTCTGCTCAGATGATCCTTCCCCAAGAACTGGGTCTGGCGTGATTGACACTGATGTGCGGCTTCCTCCACTGGCTTCTCTCTAAATCTACGTTGTTGGCTTTCCACTGGCTTTTCTTTTCATCTCCAGGACTGCCCATCGTGTTTTAAAATGAATATTTAAAAATCCATCTAGTGTATAACAGAGTTAAAGTCAGAGCATCAGGTGGCTGATAATGCAAGCAGTAGGCCTGTGCGAGCACACCCCAGCCCCAGGGACACCCGCTTCCCAGTCAGCCAGGCTTGGTTGCTTTTATTCCTTTTTTGTGGGAAAAAACAGATAGTCCTTATTTTTCTAAAAATATGTTTTTCTTGATTTCAGAGAGAGGAAGGGGGGGGAGAAACATCAATGATGAGAGAGAATCATGGATCGGCTGCCTCCTCCACGCCCCCTACTGGGGATCGAGCCCAAAACCCTGGCCTGTGCCCTGACGGGAATTGAATGTGACTTCCTGGTTCATGGGTCGATGCTCAACCACTGGACCACACTGGCCAGGCTAGAATCTAGTCTTAACTATTGTATTTGTTTGACAAACGAAAGTGACAGTAGGGTTAAATATACGCGGCATTTGTAAAATGAAGAGGAAAGCTAGTCAGCCAGGTTCTGTGACAACTTATTTATCATGAAGATCACAGGGAACAAGGCAATAAATTTACAAAATAGGACAGTGTCAGGCATGCCCAACATCCATGAAAATAGGTAAAAATAGATTTCTTACCATTTCTCCTTTTTTATAACTGACCCCATCTTGTCCTCCGACTCCTGTTGTCAGGATCGTTATTGTCTTGAGGAAATCTCGTTTGTGGGAAAATGCTCTGCAGCGAGGCACATAGAAAAGTTGTGACTTGACAAGTTTTCCATTAAATGAAAACTAGAAAGCGACCAGATGATAGTGGGAAAGCTGGCAAGCTTTTTTTCCCCTTGTCAATTTAGAAGTGACAGGAGAGTGGCTTCTATGATTATTCACCATATTAATTGGAAAACAAGGGATGCCAACTTGGATGTTATTTTTCTTTGGTGGTGGTTAGGCCCAGACTCATTAGTCTCCCAGGTAGCATTTACAGTCATTCGCTTAGAAGATGCCTAATAATCTGTAATCGCTCAATTTCTCAAAATATGATAATGACGCGACCCTAGTTGATCATGGTCATTTAAGAACTGGGATAGCCCTGGTCAGTGTGGCTCAGTTGGTTGGGCTTTGTCTCGTGCACCTAAAGGTCACTGGTTTGATTCTTGGTCAGGGCACATGCCCAGGTTTCCTGCTCGATCCCGGTAGAGGGCGTGCAGGAGGCAGCCGATGGATGTTTCTCTCTCTCTCTCTCCCTTCCTCTCTCAAAATCAGTAAACAATCTTTAAAAAAATTTTTTAAGGAGCTGTTACAGCCAGCCAGCATGGCTCAGTGGTTGAGCATCAACCTATGAACCAGGAGACCACTGTTCCATTCCTGGTCAGGGCATATGCCCAGGTTGTGGGCTCGATCCCCAGTGTGGGGTGTGTAGGAGGCAGCCAGTTGATGTTTCTCTCTCACATCAATGTTTCTCTCTCTCTACCCCTCCCTCCCTTCTACTCTCTCTAAAAAAATCAATGGCACATTCATACAATTTTTATTATAGTGTATTGCTATAATTATATTTTATTTGTTATTTTTGTTTATTTCACACTTAAACTTAATTTATATGGTTAGGTATGTATGAATAGGAAAAATTACAGTATATATAGGATTTGGTAGTAGGAAGGTTTCAGACATCCATGGGAGTCTTGGAATGTATCCCCTGTGGATAAATGGGGGGAGGGGGCAGCTGCAAAGTCATTCTCTGTATCTTCCATTTTCAGTCAAGGAAATGAGGCAAAGAGAATGTCCCCCAGATAGATAGATCCCAGGCTGAAGGACCGAGGCACCTACCTGCAGTGGAAGGTAGAATAAGGGGAAAGACCGATAAAATGGACCACAACTCCATTAGCATCCTGTGTGTGTCAAACACCCACCCCCGGAACTGGCGAGTCAGGACATAGCCCTGTCTCCCTCCCCATCCATCCCTATTACACTAAAAGCGGTCATAAATCAATAGGGAGACATTAGCATCCCATGGACACGGCTGCAGCAGGCTCTAGTCAGTCACTAGGCACATCGCTGAAGACATACCAAAGGCAAGTAACCGGAAAAGTGTTGAACTTAGATGCAAATGAAAATAGCTCTTTCCTTTGTGTGTGTGTGTGTGTTTGAGGGGAGGGGCGCGGGGGGTGTCCACCAAGCTAGTAAAGGGCCTTCTAATAGGCTCTCAGTGTGGGTGAGCGTATAGGGGGCAACTAGTCTCATACCCACTGGAGGGAATGATGACGGTGCAGCCTTTATGCCTGGTGACTCATCCTATTTCACAGGGTCCACACTAAAATCAGCGACGGCAGTAAAACCTGTGTGTGAAGATACTCACTGTGGCTTTATTGTTAATCCTCACCCAAGGATATTTTTTTCATTGCTTTTCAGAGAGAGTGGGAGGGAGGGAGGGAGGAAGGGAGACAGACTGACCTCTAGCACAGTTCCATTTTGTTTTCCCTGCTTTCCTTTTGTCAGTCCACCCAAGACTCGGAGTGGATCCTTGGCTATTTTGGGGGGAGGTGGTGGTCTCCAGGACCATTAAAGATAGGTCAGATCAGAGCTGGTTGTGCAGGGTTATTCTTCCCAACCTCCCTCCCTCTCTCCCTCTTCCTTCCATTCATCGTCCCATCCATCCACCTACTCACCCATCCATCTACTCACCCATCCATCCGTCCACCCACCCACTCACCCATCCATCTACTCACCCATCCACCCACCCACCCACCCACTCACCCATCCATCTACTCACCCATCCATCCATCCACCCACCCACTCACCCATCCATCCACTATCCACCCACCCATTTACTCACCCATCCACCCACCCACCCACCCACACACCCATCCATCTACTCACCCATCCACCCACCCACCCCCCCACTCACCCATCCATCTACTCACCCATCCATCCATCCACCCACCCACTCACCCATCCATCCACTATCCACCCACCCATTTACTCACCCATCCACCCACCCACCCACCCACTCACCCATCCATCTACTCACCCATCCACCCACCCACCCACCCACTCACCCATCCATCTACTCACCCATCCATCCATCCACCCACCCACTCACCCATCCATCCACTATCCACCCACCCATTTACTCACCCATCCACCCACCCACCCAGCCACTCACCCATCCATCTACTCACCCATCCATCCATCCACCCACCCACTCACCCATCCATCCACTATCCACCCATCCATCTACTCACCCATCCATCTATCCATCCACCCACCCCCCAGTCACCCATCCACTCTACTGTCTACCCACCTACCCATCCATCCACCCACCCACTCACCCATCCATTCATCTATTTATCCTTGTACTTATTTCTTCATTCATCCATCCATCCACCCACCCACCCAGTCACCCATCCATTCATCTGTCTGTTCATTTATTCATCGATCCATCCATCCACCCACCCAGTCACCTACCATTCACGCATAATGATCTGAGTGCCTGCTATGTGCCCGGTCCTGTGTTTGGAGCTGGGGATATATCATGCTAGACAAGAAAGACCAGGTCTTGCCTGGTGAGCTTACGTGGTTGGCAGTAGTTCTGCTCACCCATGACTATATTTAAACTTTTCATTTGGCAAGCGTCCGGAGTGACTGACAGCTCCATCTTTGTATTTTGTGGTTTCTAAATGTGACGCTTTCTTGACATTTTCATTATACTAACTTTGATAGGAGCTGGTGAGTGGCGCCCCAGGACACCCCCCGCGTTATCCAGCCTGCCAGTTCTGGGTGCTCTTTATGATCTAGTGACACGTTTGGCCATATGGGCGTGGACTGAGAACACTGGCCACTTTACATCCTGGGTCCTAGTTGTGCACATTTAAACAATTCAGAAAACTTACTTTTTCCTTTTGGTGTGACAGCGTAAGAAAAATGGAAAAGTGATGCTTTCAGAAATGGAAACATATTTTTTGAGTGTGTGAGGGTGTAGCTGTCCAAAAGCTTCCCGTGAGAGAATTGATTAGGAATGTAGAAGGCTAACCACAGGGCTGCTCTCAAATCAATTTCAGATGCCCAGCGATTCTAGGAACATCCCATCCCAGTTAGTGCTCTGATCGTTATTTTACTCCACGGGCTCTTAAACATGTCTGTTTTCTCACTTGATATTCCGTTTGAAAGTTAATTTGTGTAGTAAGGAGGTTAGGTGCGTATCACAGTATTTCATCGCCGTAAGAGCCAGGGAGTATTCTGCTCATGTTGTGATGGATTTGTTCATCTCTGTGTCAGTTTTGCACATTCGAGGTGAAGAGGTCTTAGGAATGTCCTCAAAACGAAATGCTAGAAGATAATGCAGCAACCTGTATTTATTTCAGAAGGAGAACGGTTGTTAAGCAAATTCCTCTAGGCTTTCTGTAGGTGAAATTTCCAAGCTCATTCATGTAAATGAGCAAACAATAGATATCTTCAGAAAAATAACTAAAAGTGTCTGCATTTCATTTCTGAAAAAAAGGAAAGTATTGACGTGTATAAGCCAAATGCAAAATATTATTAATAACAAGTAAATCAAGAGATAAGAAGAACTGGTATAAACAAAGCATCAATGAGCGATTAAAACAGGAAAATGTGAAGTTAGGTTTGAATGGTTGATACCAATGTGGTTGTTCAAAACATCTGGGAGGTATAAGGTGGAATAGAAAGCACATGTACCTACAAACCTGTAGGCATATGTGTTATTGCTATACATGTGTTGGATAAATAATTTCAATCAGGTGTTTAAAAATGGTCTAGAAAAGAGATGTATCATTTCCAAACGCCTAGAAAAAGGAAACAGCAAACCAATAGAAAAGTTGACCAAAATAGCAAAACACAGGAGTATTAGAAACACAAAAGACAAGAAAATGTCGTGAAAAGCATGAACATAACGGGAAAACATCAGCTACGTCAGCGCTGGCGAGACGTCTGGGCAAAAGCCCTGGACGACAAGGAAAGCACAGTGAGTTCGGTGCCGCTGTGGACTTGGAGAGAGCGGTGAGGAGAAGTGTTGGTAAGATCTTAGGTTTTCAGAGTGCCTCCGTCAGTGTTTTGATAAAATCCTGGGCTCCCGGCCGGTTTTTTTCCCCGTCTGCATGGTGCATAACTTCAACTTGCAGTCAGCTCCGTGATAAGATGTCTTTAAAATGTGTTTGCTGTAACTTCCGAATCCGTGATCTCAGTCATTATCCTAAAATGTTCTAAATTGCTCCTTCTTCCTACCGTTGGTAGTGTGCTGCATATTCTTCCATTCTGACTTTTCCGCTGAGCAAAATGTAATTGCTTTTGTGGAATATAGCGCTGTGGATGGTGTAATCAAATATTAAAAATAGAACTGCAGGGTTCTGCAGAAATGCAATTAAAGAAGCCGTGGACGTGCGTGTCTCTTCATTCCTGTTCATAACTTCTTTTCAGACTAGAGCTATTAGAGAAAATCAGATCTTGATTTGAGGTGATTTATATGGAAAATGTATGTGAATTATATTTGCAAGATAATATACACTACTCATATGTCACTCACATGAAAGGTCCTTTTTTTAAAAAAAAAACACCAACTCATTATTGCACATAGGCCTGAAGACTTAAAACAGCCTTTCTTCAGTATGGATTTTTTATTTTTATTTTTTTTTAAATATATTTTATTTATTTTTTACAGAGAGGAAGGGAGAGAGATAGAGAGTTAGAAACATCGATGAGAGAGAGACATCGATCAGTTGCCTCCTGCACATCTCCTACTGGGGATGTGCCCGCAACCCAGGTACATGCCCTTGACCGGAATCGAACCCGGGACCTTTCAGTCCGCAGGCCGACGCTCTATCCACTGAGCCAAACCGGTTTCGGCCAGTATGGATTTTTTAAAAAATACATGTTTTTATTTATTTTTAGAGAGACAGGAAAGGAGAGGGAGAGATAGAAACATCAGTGATGAGAGAGAATCATGGATTGGCTGTCTCCTGCACGCCCCCTACTGGGGATTGAGCCCGCAACCTGGGCATGTGTCCTGACCGGGATTTGAACCGGCGACCTTTCACTACATGGGTTGACACCCAACCACCTGAGCTGCTGGGGAGGCTACTGCATCTGTCCAGGGCCACATGGTCAGAGGGAAGGATCCCTTCATGCCATCAGTGCGGCACAGTTGTCCAGGTCCCCCAGCCTCTGTTTGAGGCCGTAGGAGCGTCTGAATCTGTAGGTGGACATAGGCCATGAGTGAGGGGCAAGGGTCTAGGTAGAGCCTCGCTGTCCTGTGTGTCACTTCATCCAGACCAGGGGTGGGGAATGTCGGCCTATAGGCCGTGTAAGGCCCGCAGAGTCTGGCCCTGCCAAGGCGTTAGGGGTGAGTTGATGAAATGTTTGAGCAAATAGAGCAGGCTAATTTTAAGTGGGTCCTTTAGTATGGCCTGAGAGTGATGTTATAAATACCCAGATGGCCCTTGGCAGAAAAAAGGTTCCTCACCCCTGCCCTAGACAGTGGGCGGCCGGCTGGTCCTCCCACGCCCGTGGGATGGTCAGCAGTGCAGGAAATCCCCTACCCTTCCTCCTTTGTCCTCCTGACTCTGCCTCCTCCCGGGCCTCGCCACCTGTCGGGACACAGACTCGCTTGGCATACACGTCTCTGCCTGGCAGCCTAGGAGGACCAGGGCTGGCTGAGGGCAGAGGGCAGGAGAGGGCCACCTGGGGCTGCAAGGGCCCAGGGAGGGAAGCTGGCAGCCTGTGGGCCACGCAGTGGCCAGGCCTGGACTGCAGAGGGCGCCCCGAGGTGCCACTGTGAATGTTGGGGAATTCAGGGTTGGGGAATTCAGGGGACCCTTCAGGGCAGGGATTGCAAGAATGGAGTGTGCTCTGGGGAGGTGAACTCAGAGGAGTCAGGACCAAGGAGCACAGCGAGGGTCTGGCCCCGAGAACAGGCCAAGGCCCTCTAAGGGACAGATTTGGGGTCTGCCTGCACAGTGTGTGGTTTGTGGCATTAGGACAGTGGGCCTTCAGTCACCGTCACTTGGAAATGGAGGGACGATTTGTCTACCAGACAGGCCCGCCTCCTGTTGTAATTGCAGTGGGTTTAAAAGTTGATGCGGGTCTGTGAGTTCGCCGGCGTAATTAGACTCTGAGAGCTTTTCATTACACTTAATGTGATTTTAATGGAATTAATGTACTGTACCAACAAATACATTGTTTTTATTGCGCAAAGAGGACACTTCTGAAAGGAGAGAATCAGGACGATTTGCAGATGGTTTACGTAACTCTCTTCCCCAGACGGGGAGAAGCCTGTCCTCTCCGTGCTCCTTTCCCGCCGGCTCCCGCGGAGGAGAGGGCGCGAGGCTCCTGCATGCACTTGGGCGCTGGTTGGATTTCATCTTTGAAACTTGCCTTTATGTCTTTTTAAAAAAATAGTTTTTTGTTGATTTCAGAGAGGAAGGAAGAGGGAGAGACAGAGAGAAACATCAATGATGAGAGCGAATCATGACCCAGTGCCTCCTGCACGCCCCCTACTGGTGATCAAGCCCACAACCCGGGCATGTGCCTTGACCGGGAATCGAACCGTGACCTCCTGGTTCCTAGCTCGATGCTCAGTCACTGAGCCATGCCAGCCGGCCTGGCTGAATTTATGTCTTAAATCCGAAGTGCCCCCCCTGCTTGGGCCCTGACTGCCTGGGGCACTCATCTTCATAGGAGACCTTGTGGGAGAACACTAGGACCTACTTACAGTGGGGCCTCCGGGAACAGGGCCCTGTTGAAGGGGGAGCCACACCTCCTCTCTTCACTGTGCCTGTTGGGATGTGGGGGGCGGGAGAGGGGACTGTCCCCAGGATTTGAATGACCAGGAGGAGGGGTGCCCTGTGGGAGATAAAGATGACAAACGGAGACTGGGTTGGGGAGGGGAGTGCAGGTGCATTTTTGGACAGGAGCTCGGGGAGGGGGACCTGGGGTTCTGGGCTGGAGAATAACCTGCGTGTGTGTGTGTATGTGTGTGTATGTGCATACGTGTGTATGTGTGTGTGCGTACGTGTGTATGTGTGTGTGCGTATGTGTGTGTATGTGTGCACGCGCTGGATTCTAGAAGTGATTCTTCAGTTTGCAACTGTCCCTACTGTTTTGATTGTACATTGAAGGTTCCTGAAGCATCTCACCTTCCTGCACCGTTTGTCTTTCCAGGTGCTGCTGTCGGGACTCATCGGCGTCGTCTCCTGGAAAAGGCCTCTGTCCCTCGTGGTAAGTCGCACCTGCTCTCCGTGGTGGCCTTGGAACAGCGCTGTGGCCTCTGTGGTGGGAGCGCTTTCAATGTGATTGGCACAGAATTCTGGGGTTTTTGCCCAAAGGGGAAAGCAGACCTTGCTGAAAGCGTTGTAAGTGATAACCAAGCGCATGTGGCCTGTCCCACTTCAAGAGTAGCCGCTCAGGAGTTTGCCTAAGATGCTCGCGTGCCTTCCTCTCTCTGCTCCCTTCCGGTGCCCTCCTACGAGGACATGCCGTGAACCAAGATGATCTAGTAAGCGTAGATGCATTTTGTCTAGACGTGGAAACACGTGCGTGCATATACCTATGCTCACGTGTGATCACACAGATGGGCATGTTTTAGCAGAGTACAAGGAATGTCAGCTCTGTGTGTGTTTTGGAGACTGTGCACCTCTGCGAAGGGGATGTTTATCTGAGTAGAAGAGTGAAGAAAGGAGTACCACTCATCCTGGCCCATTTGTGTGGCTCATTTGTTTGGATGTCATCCCGTGCTCTGAAAGGTCACTGGTTCCATTCCGGGTCAGGGCACATGCCCGGCTTGCAGGCTTGATCCCCAGTAGGAGGCGTGCAAGAGGCAGCCTATTGATGTTTCACTCTCACATCGACGTTTCTCTCTCCCTCTCCCTCTCTCTAAAAGCCAATACATACATTTATGTATATATATTTACATCTCTGTATATAAGTGAATGGCTTCTCACGCTGCTTTGGGATGGTCCTGGGGAGACATGGAAAGAGGATGTTGGTTCCTCCATCTCAAAAGCACCCCAAGCACGTTTGTGTCTGCTGGCCTCTAGGCATGTTCTTCTCCGCGTGCGCATGAATGTATTTGTGTGTCTGTGTCTGTGCGAGGGCGGGAGGTTTTCCCGGTTTTGATGGCTAATGGAAAAGACGGCAAGGCTTTTTCCTTTTTTTTTGTAATGTCTCTTCTTTAAGTGATTAGACTTGGAGATAATGACACTGACCGGGTAGGGATGGAGATAGAGAGGAACGTGGACCACCAGCCAACGTGGCTCTGTGGTTGAGCGTTGACCTATGAACCTGCCCCCTGCACGCCCCCTACTGGGGATCCAATCCACAGCCCGGGCACATGCCCTGACTGGGAATCAAACCGTGACCTCCTGGTTCCTAAGTCGATGCTCAGTCACCGAGCCACAGTGGCCGGGCTGCACCGTCCATTCTTGACAAGAGCTGTCTTGAGTCCACCTTGGAAAGCCCTGCCTCTAAAATGCCTCCCTTCCTAATGGGCTTCCTTTGCCCTGGAGCCTTCACGTTCTCCTAATAGAAAAAAGTCGTTAAGAAAAAAAACTCAGACGCTGAGGTAGCTCTCATATAAGAAAAGTAATAAATGAAGTGTCCCTTGATTCTAAATGCGTCTTCTTTCACTAAGAAGGCAATTACTGTTATAAAGATATAGCCTTAGAAAAATTATTATGGCTGAGAAGTGTGTGCTGTGTCCGTCCGCGGCACAGTTAATTTTAAAAGTATTACCAAGCATACAAATCATAAGTCTGAAATGCTGAACTATACTAATTTGAAAGTGAATTTAATATGCTATTCTGAGGGCCTGTCTGTGCTTACCCGGCTTTTAAAAAATTGTAACTTAGAAGCTATTAGTTACCAGATTGTCTTCCAAGTGTCCAACCTCTTTTAATGAAGAGTGTTACTCAAGGACCTTATCTTTCATCTCCGAATTGTCTTATGCGGTACAGTAAGTAACGGTAATATTGGAACATCCATATTTCACCCTGATTTTATGGCCATTAAATCAAATTGTTGCATTTTTATCAAAATACAAAAATGCTGATTGGGAATGAAAAGAAGACTCAGAGGTCTCAAATTTGATTGTTTTGCTATGTTTGCTTTAATTCCCCAAAAGATAGAAAAATGAATTGAAATTGATTTAAGAATAGCGCTATGTAGGCAATATGACCTAATGATAAAGAGAAATTTATTTATTTTTATTTTTTTATGAAGAGAAATTTTAAAAATCAGTTACACTGATTATTTGCACACTGACTTCAGGAGAGAGAAAGAAACGGTCTGCCTTTCATATATATGTGATATTGTTAACAAACACAGGTCTTTTAAAAATATATATTTTTTATTGATTTCAGAGAGGAAGGGAGAGGGAGAGAGAGAGAGAAAGATCAATAATGAAAGAGAATCATTGATCGGCCGCCTCCTGCACGCCCCCTACTGGGGACCGAGCCCACAACCCAGGCGTATGCCTTGACCGGGAATTGAACCATGACCTTCTGGTTCATGGATTGAAGCTCAACCACTGAGCCAGGCCGGCCTGGCAGTACATGCTCATTTAAATGTCATTCTCCTGCAAATTCTATGTTGGCTGAACACAGGGCAGAACCTGGATGGGTTTCATCTAATGGGAACAGGAGAGAGAATTTAAATGCTTATGCATCTTGGTTAATGGAATCTGAAAAGCTGTCAAATGACAAGGGATGGATAATATCGTGTGATAACAAACAAATGAACCAGATGATCGGCCCGGGGGAACAAGGATGGAAAGAAAGAAGTCTAGGAAATACCCAAAGGCAAGTTAATAAGGAAAAAAGACTAAAACGTCCTGACAAATGAGATAATGACAGCGGCCCACCGAGGAGAGAGCCGGTCTGGCTGGCAGACGTGGGCAGGCAGCTGGCATGTCAGAATGCGCGGCAGCTGGGGTGTGGAGGATGAGTGGGAAGGACAGGCTCGTAAATGGCAAAATGATGAGTGAGTTAGTAAATCTGTCAGGTGATGAATGAGCTGACGATCCCCACCGGACAGATGACAGAGAAGGGCCGAGTGAAAAAGGCAGTCAGCGCAGACAGCCGGGGAAGCAGAGAGCCTGCGTACCTAGAGCCGGGGGACTAGCAGGTGCAGTTTCGCCGTGGCGGGTAGATCAGTTGGTTGCTGCAACACTGTCCCTGTATGCCAGGGAGTCAGCCAATGAATGCAGAAATAAATGGGACAACAAAACCATGTTATTCTCTCTTCCTCTCTCCTCCCTTCCTTTTCTCCATCCCTCCCCCCTTTCTCTATCTCTCTCAAATCAATTTTAAAAATTTAAATGCACCGTAGCAGGTTTGGCTTAGTGGATAGAGCATGGGCCCACAGACTGAAGGGTCCCAAGTTCAATTCCAGTCAAAGGCACCTACCTGGGTTGCAGGTTTGATCCCTGGTCAAGGCACATGTGGGAGGCAACCAATCAATGTGTCTCTCACATCGATGTTTCTCTCTCTCTCTCTACCCCCCCCCTCCCTTCCACTCTCTCTAAAAATCAATGTGAAAAATATCCCCAGGTGAGGATTAACAACAACAAAAAATTTTCTAAATGCAATTTTATAAGCACGAATAGGGTCATGTAACTAATCACAGTATTTGATCTGCTTTGGCAACTATTAACAACATAACGAAACTTCCATTAAAAACACTAAGGTTGTACACAATGTGCTCATGGCTATGAGTACTGCCTACCACTTGCTAGCTGTTGGCGTCTTCATTCCTGCGGTTTTCACCTATAAAATGGGAATAATGATAGGAGTGCCTTTCCTCTTTCAGTAAGAGGTCACTTGAGGATTAAAGTCCATGTGAGAAACTTAGAACAGTACCTGGCACATTATAAGCAAAGAAGAAATTACTGTTAGCTGCTATTGATCATGTTCTACTTTTGTTTCTTTCTCGGAGTGTAAATTTCATCTGACACATACTCGGTGTCTACATCAGCAGACGGATCATCCCAAAAACTTCATCTTGGCTGAATAAATGAAATACTGATGAGTTCCCTTATCTCTTATCAAACAGTAATAAGTACTGCAAACATTTTTGGGAAGGGAGGGTGTCTTTCTAGGGCTTTTTTTTGTTTGTTTTTCAGAGTTTAGTTTTCAAACTTGAGAAACAAGAATTAAATTTGTTTGTAATTGATTCATAAAAAATAATTTAAGTAATATTAAAAGGAAAGTAATGAAATTAAAATCCAAGAAACAAGTCAGTCAAAAAAAATTCTTTGAGAAGAGTTATAAGTACATTAACCTCTGTTATTATGGATTAAGATTGAATAGAGAAATAAAAAAAAGAAATGTAACAATGTAAGGAAGGGGTTTTATTTTTTAAACAATTTCTACTATATATTTTTATTGATTTCAGAGAGGAAGGGAGAAGGAGAGATAGAAACACCAGTGATGAGAGAGAATTATTAATCAGTTGCTTCCTGTACACCCCTTATTAGGGATCGAGCCCACAACCCGATCATGTGCCCTGACGGAGAATTGAACCTTGACCTCCTGGTTCATAGGTCTGCATTCAACCACTGAGCCACACGGGCCGGACTCAGTCAGTGATCCTATAGTTCATTCGATCTAAACATCCCTGTGCTGCCGCAGAAGAGAGGAGGGCTGGCTGAGTTTCTTGTTCTGAATAACCAGTTGGGGCTTTGAGCAGCGGTCTGGCTTGGGCTTCCTCCCTCTCCCCCCACCAGTCCCTAATGAGAAAACCTAGAAAAGCGAGAGTGGATAGAATTCGGAAGACAGTGTAATAAATAGATGCTTTTGTTCTTTTTCTCCCGTGTTCCTGGCACAGTCTGTAGAACCATTCCAATTTCCGGAATGCTGAGCGTGCCTTTTACATGCTAATTGTTGTTGGTGTGGAAAAACCCTACACAATCTCATATTTCCACTCCTCCGCCGTGGAGGAGCATGGTGGCTGCGTTACTAGGTTCCAGCGTCTCCGCATCATGGGCAGCAGGGACACGCTCGCTGGCACGTCGGTGCCGGCTCCGGAACAGCCGAGGAGTATGCGGGGCAGGTGCAGAAACGAGGTGTTCTGACTTTTCAGAGTTAAAAAAAATAGGATAGGTAGTTTTGGTGGCATGCGCTTCGAGTTTAGGTTTTAATTTCACATGTGATTTCTAGCAAAGGGGCTTGTCTTTGGTGTCAGTGTTGTAGAGGCAGGGGCTACGGGAAGGTGGGCGTCCATGGAGAAAGAATGTCCTGTTGCAGCCCAGGCGCTAAAACCAGCCCATAGAGAACAACCCGCCCTGGCCAGCGTAGGTCCTGCTTGAGCATTGACCTATGAACCAGGAGGTCACGGTTCAATTCCCCATCAGGGCACATGCCCAGGTTGTGGGCTCCATCCCCAGTAGGGGGTGTGCAGGAGGCAGCTGATCCGTGATTCTCTCTCATCATTCATGTGTCTATCTCTTTCTCCCTCTCCCTTCCTCTCTCTCTAAAAGTTAATAAAACATATTAAAGAAATAAATGAGAAATCTCATTTATTTTTTCACATGATGAAATCTCTCACTGCAGGCAATGATAAAAGACACGAGCTACACAATGTACGTTTTAACGACTGTTTGTATTTGAAATTCACAGAACAGCTCGGAAGGGAAAGTGAACTTCTTTCTAAACTTCAGCTTGCTGCTCTTTCATGCTAAGACACAGTGGTTCCCGGAGTTAAGGAGAAACCCACCATCCGCCCCTCCCTTCCCCTCCTTGATTGCAATTTATCTTTCTCTTTCTTCCTCCGTAGAACTCCCGCCGCGATCGCAAGCTTCCCCCCCCCCCCCCGCCCCCCGTAGGGTGAATTCTCACTCCTGTCTGTTCTGGCCGTTTCCAAACCGTGTATTGGCAGTGCCACGGTGAGGGTTTAATTCTCACTTTGTAATTGGTTTCCTCGCTCCTGTCTCTGGTCTCCTGTCATCGGCATCTCTCCGATTATCGCCTCCAGGGCTGCTGGACGGGAGGCCTGTTGGAGTTAGGGCCTCGGTCCATGAGGTGTTGGGGGGGGCGCCAGCTTTCTTCCCTCTGTCAGCTCTGTTTCCGGGGTCCTTGTGGTTCTGCTTGCTTCCCTGCTTGCTGGGGGGGGGGGGGGTGTTTGCCCACACTCCCTGCCGCGCCCTGTCTGCTCATACGTGGTGCAGTCTGTAGTGTGTGTCCCTTCACTCCTCCCTGATGACCTTCAGCCAGTTTGCCATTCCCTGTTAGAGACGATGCCACCTGCCAGCCTTGTTCCGCTCCCCCCAGCCCCCCAGCAAAGGACGCGGAGAGTCCATGAAGGCAAAGGCCCTACTCTCTTGACTTTGAGTATTGTATAAGTAAACTAAAAACAGCAGTGGCCCAGCTGGTGCGGCTCAGTGGTTGAGCATAGACCTATGAACCAGGAGGTCACGGCTTGATTCCCAGTCAGGGCACAGGCCCGGGTTGCAGGCTCAGTCCCCGGGAGGGGGCGTGCAGGAGCGGCCGGTCCGTGACTCTCTCTCCCTCTCCCTTCCTCTCTGACATCAACAGAAACCTACTTAAAAAATTATCTGGTCAGCATTTAAATGGAAGCTGTTCGCACTCTCACCCGCCCAGCCAGGTGGTCACCCTGGGCTTCTGTATAAAAGAAAGGCCAGAGCGTCCTAGATGGTTTGAATGGAGAGGCGCATTTGAAATGCAATGTCCCATTTAGTGACTGATTTAAACAGTTGGGTTCTTGGCAAATGGACTTAAAAATATAAAAAGATTGGCAAATTGTTTTCTGTGGGTCCTAGAACCCTTGATATAACTTGCTCCTGTGGAAAAAGACTGAGACAAGTATAAAAGGGCTCAGTGTGATCAGAGGAGAAGTCTGGGTTTTTTTAGTTTGTTTTTTTTTAGAAATGTGCTGAATTCCGAGTTAATTAAAACCAAGACGTCACGTGACATTCCGAATGCGTTATATTTAGCTTTTTCCATAAGAAGAAGTTACCTCTTCTCTGTAAATGTAACTCTCTTGGTTTCTTAAACCTGCCAGCCACACAGGACCGTGGTTCTCCTGTAAGATTCAGGTGAGCGGGCTTGCACCGTCGTGCCCACATTTGGGAACCCAGCATGCTCCAGGCCTGTCCTCCCTCCCCAGACTGCTGTGCCCGGTCCTGAAGGGTTTCCTGGTCGCCCTGACTCCAGTGTCCTGCCCTCACTGCATGAGAGTTTTTTTCTTCTATATTACATGGAAGTCTGTGAGCCATTTTGCATTAGTTTTTGCATATGCTGTGCCATGTACCTTGAGGTTGATATCTTGAATTTTTCCAGCACCATTTTAAAAATGCATATATTTTTATTGATTTCAGAGAGGAAGGGAGAGGGAGAGAGAAATAGAAACATCAGTGATGAGAGAGAACCATGGACCGGCTGCCTCCTGCACGCCCCCTTACTGGGGATGGAGCCTGAAACCCGGGCATGTGTCCTTGACCGGAATCAAACCTGGGACCCTTCAGACCGCAGCCTGACGCTCTATCCCCTGAGCCAAACCAGTCAGGGCGAGCAGCACCATTCCTTTTTGAAAAGATCATCCTTCTTGTCTGGCCAGTGGTGTTAAGTGGTTAGAGCATCAGCACACGGACTGAGGGTCTTGGGTTCAATTCCCAATCAAGGGCACCTACCTCGGTTGCAGGTTCAATTCCCAGCCCCGGTTGGGGCACTTGTGAGAGGCAACCAATCGATGTGTCTCTCTCGCATTGATGTGTCTCTCTCACTCTCCCCCTCCCTTCCACTCCCTGTAAAAGTAATAAAAACTAATCCACAAGTGATGGTTAGGAAAACAGACGCATGCAGTTCAGTTGCACTGAAGGCAAATAAGAATTCTCCTGGAAGTTGATAAAACCTAAGTCTGTTAAATAGCCAGACTCCTTTCTATTAGATTTTCAAATGAGTGAGAAATTAATGAAGAGCTCTCACCATTGCCTCGGAACGGGCATATTTATAGCCCTCTCCTGCTTGCCAAAAATAAGTCCACCTCATTTTTCCCTGCCAGCCATCTCAGCGCCTGTCGCAGACAATGGGACCAGGCGGTTGGTGCAGATAGGGTGTTTCCCACCAGAAAGAAAGGTTTTGGAGCCTTGGAGCCGTTTGTGAGCTTTGTCAGTTCTGGGACATTCTGCCGTGGAGTGCTCCCTATGTTTATGTTTATTTGCTTACATATCAGTTATTCTCCAAGTCAGTTACACAACATGGAGTTCCAAACGGCACAGTTAGGAGAGACTGGCATCGCTCTCAGGATTGCTCCTCACGGTGCGCGCCTGCCCGCTGCGGACCTCGAGTTCGGCGCATGAGCTGAAGATGGCCCCCGCCATCTAGATTTTTAATTTTTTTAAGAATATGTTTTTATTGATTTTAGAGAGGAAGGGAGGGGAAGAGCAAGATAGAAACGTCAATGATGAGAGAGAATCATTATCTGCTGCCTCCTGCATGCCCCGCACCTGGGGATGGAGCCTGCAACCTGGCCATGTGCCCTGACCAGGAATTGAACCATGACCCCCTGGTTCATGGGTTGACACTCAACCACTGAGCCACACCGGCCACACCGGCCTGGCTTGTTAGGGTTTTTTAAAATCATGGATCGGTAGTGAATTTTCTCTTAGGGCCTTTCTTTCTGTTGTGAGATGGTTATGGGAGAGATGTCCTTTATTCTGTTAATGTGGTGAGTTACCCCCATTGATTCAACTCACCTTTCTCAGCTGCATCTCGACTTGGTTTGTCTGTGGCTCAGGATTTTTTATTGCATCCTCGTTTTGAGAGTGTCCTTGTCAGATTTAAATGCTCAGTAGCCCAGCCAGTGTGGCTCAGTGGTTCAGCATCGACCCTAACCGGGGATCGAACCTGCACCGTCGGCGTGTCGGGACGATGCTCTAACCAACTGATCCACCAGCCGGAGCTGAGTGGCTTTTCCTCTGATGTGGTTTCTTTGCTTGTTCTCTGTCCTGTTTTGTTTCCTCCCCCAGCTTGTAGCATTTGCGTTCCCAGCCCCCTCCTTCTGCCCTTCGTATGTTGCGTCTTCCCTTGTGGCTTGTATTTCATGAACTTTCGGTCCTGTCTTGTGTGACACACTTTCCGCAGAGCCTCGGAAAACAGTATTTGGTTTTCAGCAGGGACCATGCCCTGTGAACATTTTAAACGAAGAAAAAGAAAAAAGCCTGATTCTGCTCTAGAAGCTTGTTGCGCTGCACTCCCGTCTCCTCTGTCCGCGTTATGTTTTTATCATACGCTGTGTATGCTCCTCCCTCGGTTCTGCTCCATAGTAGCCATCTGTTCTGCAATTTGGCTGTCTCCGTCCTTCAAACCACTGCACTTCTTAGGAGGCACATGAGTTTGCTGCGCCTGGTGAACCAGGAGGTCACAGGTTCGATTCCTGGTCAGGGCACATGCCCGAGTTTCAGGCTCGATCCCCAGTAGGGGGCATGCAGCCAATCCATGTTTCTATCTCTCTGTCTCTCTATCCCTTTTCCCTTCCCCTCTCTCTAAAAGCAATAAGAACATTTTAAAAACGTAGAAATGTCATCCTGGCATAAGATTAATCAAGTAACAATGTGTGCGGATTTTAATATTAAATGGCAGCGAGTGGGACTGGATTTCTGTAAATTGTAAGTAAAATCACGCTTGGGCCCAAGGGTTCAGCATAAGCATAACAGGTGCGTCCACACTAATTTCTGTGTGAAATTTCCCAAAGCACAGTCTGTCAGTGGCCAGGAGAATAACCGCCGTGAGTCCGGTCATTTGCTCAGAGGTGAATGGGAGAGGCAGAGAAATCCTGCATGAGCAGGGGAGCCGCTCGGATGACGGTGAACAATTCAGCAGGCCAGGACATTTCATCAGCACGTTTTTAATGGCTGCTTGGCTCCTAGGAGGCAGAGCGTTAGCTAAGATTTCCTTTTTCCCACACCGCCTCTCTCTGACTTGTAGGATTCAGAAAATCGGGGGTGTGGGAAGTAAAAACCAACTCATGCTTCTCAAGAAAGAAGGAGGCCCTGGTTTTTCCAACCAGATTAGGGGATGATGTTGCCAGCTTCGGGGAGCAGGAATCCTCTAGTAAAGTCAGCTCCTGCTGGCCAGTGTGGTTCAGTGGTTGAGCATTGACCCATGAAGCAGGTGGTCACGGGTCGATTCCCAGAGAGAGGGATGGAAACATCAATGATGAGAGAGAATCACCAATCGGCTGCCTCCTGCACGCCCCCTAATGGGGATCGAGCCCACAACCTGGGCATGTGCCCTGACTGGGAATCGAACCAGTGACCTCCTGGTTCATGGGTCGACACTCAACCACTGAGCCACACTGGCCAGACACGTGTCATTATTAGGTAGCCCTTTATCTGTGATGTCACTGGGATGGATCTTTGTTACTAAGGAGTGGACCCAAGGGATTTTATTGTAACCATTGAAATATCAGGTTGCTTTTCCTGTCTACCCACCAAAATAGTATGTGCAACACCCCGCCCCCCGCAGCCCGCCCGCACCTCCCAGCCTTTGCTCCCTGCTGCACACGTTTCACTTTGCTCCTCTGGAACAGGCAGCAA
Organism: Myotis pilosus; assembly: GCA_036010255.1. Taxonomy (NCBI): domain Eukaryota; kingdom Metazoa; phylum Chordata; class Mammalia; order Chiroptera; family Vespertilionidae; genus Myotis; species Myotis pilosus. The sequence goes on along the minus strand of JASKON010000031.1, from coordinate 1,178,859 downwards.
AGCGATTCAGTTCACACATGGTGGCTGCATAGATTCATCATTGCTTTTCTTCCCCAGAAGCCCTTGCTTTTGCACCAGGTCACTGTCAGAAACGTTAACGCCTTTCTCTGGTTCTGCAAGAAATACCAGGGATGCAGGGGAGAATTCAGTAGACAGGAAAGATGAGAGCGCCTGGGCAGGCATTTGCAATCAAGGAGATGAAATAGAGCAATTAATTGCTGAGAGACATCTAAAGAGGAATGGGTAGTAGGCATTTCTTTGTTCGATGCATTGGAAATCTTAGCTGGTGTAGTGTTTGCCTCAAATAATTAAATTTTTTTCTATTGGGCCTAGTAATAAAAGTATTAAGGTCATTAACATAAAGTGTTTGAAAATGTTTTTCTTTTTTAAACCACTTTGTCTTTATTACTTCACATGCTGAACAAAAAAGCCACAAACGTCATATTCAAATCACGCTGAATTTCCTGAAAATTTGCATGTGGATAACTGCTATGGCATGGTGTACCTCTGATGTTAAAATTGATTGAAAATATATTTTTCATTCATCTCCTGAAGCAAAAAATAAACATTGAAGTTCACTTTTAAAAGAAAATAACTTCCCCTGGCCAGTGTTGCCCAGTGGTTGAGCATCAACCTATGAACCAGGAGGTCAAGGTTTGATTCCCAGTCAGGGCACATGACTGGGTTGCAGGCTCCATCCCCAGTAGGGGGCGTGTGGGAGGCAACCAAGTGATGTGGCTCTCTCACATCTATGTTTTTCTCTCTCTGCTCTCTGCCCCTCCCTTCTACTCTCTTTAAAAAAATCAATGGAAAAAAATGCCTCCAGTGAGGATTAACCAAAACCAAACACAAAAACCTGTTATCTTTTCTCACCCGTCTGAGTATGACAATCTGATACCTGGGTAAAGATGCCACTGACGGACACTGATGATTTTCACAGTCACAGGGGGTAGCTTAACCTGTGGTGCTGCTTGGTAATTTAAGTGAACACCTTAGCAAGAAAAACACACACACACACACACACACACACACACACACACACACACACAAAGGAAAAAACCCGCTGAAATATCAGTTCAGTTGGCAGTGGCTTTCATCTTATTTCCCATTTCTCTGTTGTCTCTTGGTTGTTGAGTATTTTTTTTTAACTCGGGGTACAACTGATCTTTCTGGGGGAGTTTTTCGCAGAATTCTCAGCTGCAGGTGTCTTTGGACTTGAGACCTAACTTTAATTTGCAAAGACATAGAAGCAGATGAATTTTCTCATTGTAAAAACAAAGTGAATGCCTCAGTGATATATTTGCTTTTCTTAGCCGGCTTCTGCCAGTAGGATTGATGCTTGAGGGTATTTTGTTAGATCTTGTGTGGCACAGAAAGTTATTACTCAGAGTTTACCCGATTTTAGCTGGCAAACTTGCATCGGAACATAGAATATCATTTTGCGTTTAATATTGCAGTTCCAATGCCATTATCAGATTGCATTTTCATACTGAATTACAAACAAAAATTTCATGCTACTAACACTTAATGATATTTGTAGTAAGATTGTGTTTTGATGCTATTCTTCAAATAATGTGTTTTGAATTGCTTTCCTTTTAATATATTTGCACTAAGGAGGAACTGAGTTTGATTTGGTTCTTTAAAGAGTTTACCCATTTCCTGGGTAGCTTTAAAAAAACAGGTAAATTCGCCCAGCCTGTGTGGCTCCGTGGCTGAGCGTGGACCTATGAACCAGGAGGTCAGGGTTCTATTCCCGGTCAGGGCACAGGCCCGGGTTGTGGGCTCCATCCCCAGTAGGGGGCGTGCAGGAGGCAGTTTCTTCTTTGCAAGTCAATAAATAGAAAAGGAGCACATTTGCTAAGATGCATAGAAGTAATGGCAGACGATTACAGATAGACCGAGTTAATGAAATGACTCATGGTGGCTATTAGAGCTGCACAATTAAATATATATAAAGTGTACACACCATAGACTGTGAGAGATGATACCCCTGGGTTCTCTTTTCTTTCTTGTCAAACCCTAAGGCTGATATAGTAAGAATTAAGAAATTTAAGAGATTCACATTATTGCAATTCTTGATCAGTGATGCCGAAAATTAAATGGTAATCTCTTGAGAGAGTGCGTTGTTTGTAGCACCCTTCTTACGGATTTCTGTTAAAATTGAGGTTCTTTACGTGACCAGGTGCTTTCCAAAAGATAAACTTGCATGACCAAGCAAAAACACGTCACTGAAACGAAACGTGCTTTATGGGGTGGTTTGGTCGTAGTTGTCTAACTGATGGAGTTGGATGCAAAAATATAAATACTGAAACAGTGAAAGGATGGGGCAAGTCCTGCTAGTGAGGCAAGCCTGCCTTTACCACAGCTTCCTTTTTAATAGACTCTCAGTGGCTTTGGAGAAGGCAACTGGTGGGAAATGGTTAGGAGGGTAAACTGAGCCAGGGGAGGGGGTGTGGAAGGCAAAGCAACGGGCGTCCTCTGGGGCCTTGGTGCACTTCCGTCCAGCTTCGCAATGCTTTTTAGAGATGGGGAAAGGGGGGGCGGGGAGAAAAAAAAGATGTGAGAGAGCGACATGGATTGGTTGCCTCCCGCACGGACCACACTGGAAGCAGGGAGCAAACCTGCAAGCCCAGGTATTTGGCCTTTGGCGGGGAATCAAACCTGCGACCCTCAGGTGCGCCGGCAGGTGCGCTAACTACTGACCCACACTGGTCAGGGCTCTTGATTTTCTTTTTAGAGAGAGAGGAAGGGGAAAAAGAGAGAGAGAGGGATCGACGAGAGAACATCGATCGGCTGCCTCCTGCACACCCTCACCAGGGATCGAGCCCGCAACCCGGGCATGTGCCTGACCGGGAATCGAACCCGCGACCTCTTGCTTCAGGGGCCCAGGCTCAACCACGGGCTTGACATTGACTTTCCGTGTCACTGTCCGGGCAGGAACTTGGCCGCACACGTGCTGAGCGTTCGGCTCCTGGGCTCCGCTTGCAGGGTTTGGAAGGGCGACCCTTGCCGCCCGCTTCACCAGTCACCGGTGCAGACGCCTGCGCGCCTGCGCGGCTGCGGACTCACGCACTGCGTCGCCTTCCTGACGCAATGCGCGCAGTCTCCACCGACGCACCGCGCAGCGTCTGTGACGCAATACGCACGCCCCCTGGCCCCGCCCAGATTCCGACTTACCCACAATTCCCACTGCGCGCGCCGCTCTCCGGTCGCCGCGTCCCGTGCCGCTGAAGTTCCCGCCGGGCCGGGCTCCCGCCGCCGGGGCCATGCTGCCGAAGCCGCGGAGCCGGGGCCGCCCCAGCTCCCAGGCCGACAGGGACGGGGGCCGCGGCGGGGACAGCCGGGCCGCGAGAAGCGCTGCCGCCGAGGAGGCCCCGAGCACCTCCCGCGGGGCGGGCGGCTCGCAGGACCCCCGCCGCTCCTCGTCGCAGGGCGGCCGCCGGGCCGACGCGCCCCTGGCCGTGGGGCCCAGGTCCCAGAAGCAGCTGGAGCTGAAGGTGGCCGAGCTGGTGCAGTTCCTGCTGATTAAGGACCAGAGGAAGATCCCCATCAAGCGGGCCGACATCGTGAAGCACGTCCTGGGCGACTACAGGGACATGTTCCCCGACCTCCTGCACCGCGCCGCCGAGCGCCTGCAGTACGTGTTCGGGTACCGGCTGGTGGAGCTGGAGCCCAAGAGCAACACCTACATCCTCATCAACAGCCTGGAGCCCGTGGAGGAGGACGCCGAGCTGCGGGGCGACCAGGGCACGCCCACCACCGGCCTGCTGATGATCGTCCTGGGGCTCATCTTCATGAAGGGCAACGCCGTCAAGGAGACGGAGGTCTGGGACTTCCTGCGCCGCCTGGGGGTGTACCCCACCAAGAAGCACTTGATCTTCGGCGACCCCAAGAAGCTCCTCACCGAGGACTTCGTGCGGCAGCGGTACCTGGAGTACCGGCGGATCCCGCACACGGACCCCGTGGACTATGAGTTGCAGTGGGGCCCGCGAACCCACCTGGAAACCAGCAAGATGAAAGTGCTGAAGTTTGTGGCCAAAGTCCATAACCAGGACCCCAAGGACTGGCCGGCCCAGTACTGCGAGGCCCTGGCAGAGGAGGAGGACAGGGCCCGACCTCAGGCCAGCGCCCCCTCCCAGGCCGGCGCCCGACCTCACACCAGTGCCCCCTCCCAGGCCGGCGCCCGATCTCAGACCAGCGCCCCATCCCAGGCCGGCGCCCGATCTCAGACCAGCGCCCCATCTCAGACCAGCGCCCCAGCCCCCTCCTCTTGAAGCCATAGGTTCCAGGGGACTCCTGGGGGCGAGGGTCGAAGGCGCAGGCATGAGAGGGGTGTCAGTGGGGCAGGGGGCATATTTCTGTAAAGCTGAAATGTGTGTAGCTTTAGGATGTGTTTGCAAACTTTTGTTTTTTTACTATTTTAAAGTATTTGGTTCTAAGTTTTCACTTATAAAAATATGAGTAGAGAATTTATTTTGTTTTAGTATCTGTATTTTGTGTGTGTGTGTGTGTGTGTGTGTGTGTGTGTGTGTGTGTGAACTTGCTTTATAATACTAATTGGAAAACTTTGTACTGTGATTTGGAACAAAGAACACATCAGTAATTTGCTTTGGTGCCAAGTCAGTGTAAGTGGCTCTTGTATGGCCTCCTAACTGCCCCAGTTTGTGAGGAAAAAATAAAAGCCTCTATAGATAAAAATATAAGTGTGTATATCCTCTTTTTTTTTTTGGCCTCAGCACAGCTATTTTATGTTTTCTGTGTATAAGGAAATTGTATTTCCTCGACATAACTTTTTTACATTCATGATTATTATTTAGCTCTGTGGCTAACCATTTAGCTTTTTTCCCGACCCTCATTATAATAAATACTATATCTTAAAGCAGCTAAGCATTGTGCATTTTTTAAGTCGTGAGTCCTGAGAAATTTCGTGACTCAGAACCAACATTTTTTAAACAGACAGTTTTTGCGTGTTACCACACGCAGTGTTCTGTAGAAGTTGCTTTACTTCCAGGTGTGTGTGTGCAGACTGCATCGTTTCTCTTACTGTGACAGGCCACAGAAGTGTTAATAAGCCCTTTAGTGGTTAACTGCACTTACTTGGGAAGCAGACACCCTGGCTTCAGAGTCAGGCTTCCACCTGACCACATGCAGGTAGGCAGGTCCCTAACTTGCTTACAGACCTCTCCTCACCTGTCAGCTGGGCTGCTGACGCAGAGAGTGTGGTCATGTGACCATTAGATGTGGAAGCGGATGTACAGCTCTTGGCACACGCCTGGGGCTTTAGTTAGTACTTTGTTCCTTACATTTTTAAAAAATATGTTTTTTATTTCCTGTGGTCTGGAGCAGCTAAAACATTATTTCTAAGGTTTCCTTTCATTATCTTGCTCGAAATCATTCCTGGAATTTGAGTCACTGGTTCAAAAGTTACGGCAATATTCTAGTCTGACGATGGTTTTATGAAAAAATACAATTCATGGTATATGGTGAGCATAGCCCGTATAAAACAGTGAAAGCAGGGAAATTAGATGTTAAGATTTCCCCTGGCTATGAGGTCATTGTAGGATAGTGAAAAGGGTATAGGTTTTGAAGCTGCCAAACTGACTTTGAATTATGGCTCATGTTTATGTCAGCCTGGTGATTTGGGGTAGGTCTTACTCTCTGAGTCTCAATTTATCTGCAAAAAGGGGAAAATAGTAACTATAATTATAGGGTTTTTTCCCCCCTAATTCTCACCTGAGGATATTTTTCCATTGGTTTTTAGAGAGAGTGAAAGGGTGAGAAACAGAAACATCGATCTGAGAGAGACATGGATTGGTTCACACACATCCCGACCAGGGCCAGGGATCGAGCCTGCAGCCGAAGTACATGCCCTTCACTGGCATCGAACCCGGGACCCTTCAGTCCACAGGCTGATGCTCTATCCACTGAGCCACACCGTCCAGGGCCATAGTTTCTTTTATGGATTAAAGGAACCTGAAGAAAAGCTCGTGGTCCCCACTCTCCCGCCACAGCTTCTGCAAATGCTGCTTAGAGAGGCTCAGCCAGTAGCTTTCCGGGGGTGAATAAGAATTGTTTTGGGGGAAGAAACTGCGAATTAATCATGAAATGAGGTAAATAGTTTTAAAAAGGGAACTGGATCAACACTCACCTGGAAATAGCTACACGAGTCTGGTGGGCCTGTGGACCTGGAGGAATGGGGTAGGCTCCTGGGCTTCCCTTCCGTTGAATGGACTTTGCATACATTCCTCCTGGTTTGCATTTTATTGCTGACTGGCCCCGTGCCTTCCCCTCTGGTGTGTTCTCATCCTGCATTTCATCCTTACGGTGAGAATGATCCTAACTGTTACCAGTTCTATCTGAGGCACATGTCCCCCCCACACACACACTTTTCTCAAAGAGATGTTAACAATTTACCAGCAGCGAATTACTAGGTGATTTCAATTTTAGAACAGAAAGCAACAGAGACCAGATCTTTTCTTCTCGCCCTTCCCAGAGGTGTCAGTCTGTGGGTCTCATGCTGTTGCAGGGTTCAGTACGTTAATGCGCATACACACGAGCATTATGCGCAAGTGTTCCGTGAGCTTTCCCACCTTAAAGGTTGGTAGTAGACTGTAGCCTTGTGCTACTTGCTGTTTTACACGACATTGGCTTTGAGATTTTTCCAATTAGATCTGATTCATCCATTTTATATGTTCTTCCATGGGGGGAAATAAGTTTATCCATTCCCTAATGGTTAGGTTATTTCCAGTTTTTAGCTATTTGCAGGCAGTACACACAGTGCTTCCCTTAGGCACGTGTGTGAGAGCTTGTGTATGGTTACACTGCCAACATGTTAGAGTTCCTTTTCCCCGATCCTCTCTCCTGTGTCCGTCCCAGCCAGATGTGCATGTTACTGTACCCGGAGGGAAGTCCCAATATGGAATCATCACTCTATTCACAATGTATGGATCCCCTCCCATGTACATAGCACACGGCCTACTATTTTCCTAGATCTAAAAGCTAGTTCTCTTTTTTAATTGAAAAATGAGAACAAAGTTGTTTTGATGCACTCACCATATATATATAAAAAATCACTTAAAATCGACTTGCCAAATTGATTTTTAAAAAGTCAGAAGAGAAAAATCAATGCAACAAATTATAAAATGTAATAAATATAATCATTACTAAAGAGATTCATTCTGAAACAGCACTCATTGTGATCCCTAGGAATATTCCAGTGAGGATTTAAAAAAATAACAATAAATAAAAGAAAGGTCTTCTAAGAAATAAACTTCTTTCATTTGATTTTCTTTAGTGATCAGTTGTTATTTTTAAGGCTCTAGAAAACTATTTTGAGATTATTGTATATTTTCAAGTTTAGCCTCAAATACTTTATTTTTTTAAAATATATTTTATTGATTTTTTTACAGAGAGGAAGGGAGAGGGATAGAGAGTTAGAAACATCGATCAGCTGCCTCCTGCACACCCTCTACTGGGGATGTGCCCACAACCAAGGTACATGCCCCAGACCTGAATCGAACCTGGGACCCTTCAGTCCGCAGGCCGACGCTCCATCCACTGAGCCACACCGGTCAGGGCTCTTAAATACTGCAGCATATATTTCCAATAAAGTCACGGTCCGGACAGTGGCTTTTCACAGCGTACCTTTTCTACTTGATGTAAGGGAAGCTGCGTTTGCAATTCCGAGAAACAAGACGTTTCCTTTGAAACGGGCCAGGCATGTAATGATGTGAGCGACTGAAAGCACTTTTGCAGCCAAGTCACCTTTGCTCCGAGCCTCTGCGGTGAGTAACGGGCTTTGCGTGGTCTCTTGCAGGTCACCTTTTTCATGCTGCTCTCCGCGGTGTGCGTGATGCTGAACCTGGCCGGCTCCATCCTCTCCTGCCAGAACGCCCAGCTCGTCAGCGCCCTGGGAGCCTGCCAGCTGGTGAGCACCGCAACCGACGCCTGCCCGCGAGGCTGGCCGCACGGGCGTCACTTTAAAAGCAATCGTGTCCCCTCCTTGCCTTCCTTCTGATAGTTCATGGTTGTCTGAGGAATTGAATTTCAGTTGATTCGTTTCTCAAAATTCTCCCGGATGAACGCGTGCACTGCTTTGTAAATCCGTTACTAATAGAATATTCCTACGGATCGCAGCGCGTGCTGTTGCGGAATGAATCTCTTTAGTAACGATCATATTTTAGCATTTGTTGCATTGATTTTTCTCTCCTGAATTTTTAAAAATCAATTTGGTAAATCGATTTTAAGTGACTATATATATGTATATATATATATATACACACGCATATGGTGGGTGCATCAAAACCACTTTGTTCTCATTTTTCAATTAAAAAAGAGAACTAGCTTTTAGATCTAGGAAAATGGTAGGCTGTGTGCTACGCACATGGGAGGGATCAGCAAGTCGTTGGTTGCATAGAGTGATGACTCCATCTCATGATTTAGTTCCAGGGACAGTGATACATGTGTGTGGCTGGGGCAGAAATGGAAGTATGTCCAGTCACACTGAGTAAGTGTGTGGTTGAACTTCTGATATAACCTTGGTGGCTGGGTATGGGGCATTCCCATTGGTTTCTTTTTTAAATACATTTTTATTTATGCCAGAGAGGAAGGGAGAGGGAGAGGGAGAGAGAGATATATCACTGATGAGAGAGAATCATTGATTGGCTGCCTCCTGCACGCTCTCCACTGGGGATTGAGCCTGCAGGCTGACGCTCTACCCACTGAGCGACACCGGCCAGGGCGTCCACAGCGTTTGTATCCACTCGTCTACTGAGGGGCACCAGGCTCTTTCCAGATTTTGGTCATTGTAACTAGTGCTGCTCTGAACATATGGTGCATATATTCTCTCATGTTAGTGTTTCTGATTTTTTAGGATAGAGTCCTAGGAGTGGGATCACTGGGTCAAATGGCAGTTCCATTTTTAGTTTTTTGAGGAAGCTCCACACTGTTTTCCACAGAGGCTGCCCCCGGCGGCATTCCCACCAGCAGTACAGGCGGGATCCCTCCTCCCCGTCCTCGCCAGCACTTGTCGTGTGTGGATTTGTTGACAGCAGCCGCTCTGACGGGCGTGAGGCGATCCCTCCTTGTTTCAGTTTGCGTCTCTCTGAGGATCAGTGACTTCAAGCATTTTTTCGTGTGTCTCTTGGCCGTCTGTATGGTCACTTTGGAGAAGTGTCTAGTTGGGGCCTTTGCCCATTTTTTAAATCGGATCGTTTGTCTTCCTTTTGTTAAGTTGTCTGAGTTCTTTATATATTCTGGAAATGAACCTCTTATCATTGGCAGATATGTTCTCCCATACAGTGGGATCCCTTTTCATTCTTTAAAGAAAGAATTTCCTGTTTTCATGATCTTGAGGTTATTTTCATCTACTGTATGTGTCCTTATGTGGAAATACAATGCTGTGTTTTAAAATATATTTCAAATGTTGTCATGTCCAAAGTATTCTGTAAATGGAAGATCACAGAGTGCGTAACCCTTTGGACTCGGCTTTGTTCCTTCAGTGGAATCCATCCAAGTTGTGTCCACCAGCCTGTCCCTGTCCATGGGGGGTAGTGTCCCACGGTCGGAGAGTAGGACAGCTGTGCAGCGTCTCCCTGCGGAGGCCACCTGGGCTCACACAGTTGTTGGTTTTCATGAGGAAGGCGCTGTGAAGGGGACCTTCTCCTTTCCGGGGCTGTGGGGTTTCCCTGAGGCTGTGGCTGCATGTAGTGCCAGCGCTCCAGTCTCAAAATGAACGTGTCCGGTAACCAAGCCAACGCCAATTATGTAGCCACGGCGCTCAGAAGAGCCCACAGTAGCCAGGGCAACCCTGACTGAGCTTCGTCCTGATGAATCAGAAATTACGAGAGGACGCGCCTAAGGCTGCAGGTTCGGAAAAGTCGGGCTTGAAAGATGCAGGAAAACGAGGCTGAAAGTCCGCAGCCCCCTTTGGGGCGTGTCTGTCATTGTCTTGTCTCCTTCCCAGCTCCCGTGATTGCCAAAGATGTAGCTTTTTATTTTTTAAAAAATATGTTTTTGGCCTGGCCACATGGTTCAGTGGTTGAGCGTTGGCCTATGAACCCGGAGGTCATGGTTTGATTCCTGGTGGGGCATGTGCCCGGGTTGCTGGCTTGATCCTCAGTGTGCGTGTGTGGGGGGAGAGGGGCAGCCCCTCAGTGATTCCCTCTCATCACTGATGTTTCTGTCTCTCCCTCTCCCTTCCTCTCTGAGATTGAGGAAAAGATACTTATTAAAAAACAAAACCCCGCCCTGGCTGGTGTGGCTCAGTGTGCTGGGCTTTATCTCGGGCACCAGAGGTTGCAGGTTCGATTCCTGACCAGGGCACATGCCCGGGGTGCAGGTCGGATCCCCAGTAGGGGGCGCGCAGGGGGCAGCCAATTCATGTTCCAGTCTCTCACATTGATGTTTCTCTGTCTCCCTTCCTCTCTCTCTAAAAATCAATGGAAATATTTTTTAAAATACCACCAACAACTTAACCACATTTGCACTTGGAATGTTGACCCCCTTAACCTCATCTGCGCACCCCGACCCCAGGACCCCGCAGCTCAGGGTGGTTCTGTGGCTTGTCCCAGGTCACCCCGTGAGCGATGGTCGCCCATGAGTGAGTGGGTCCGATTCTGTCCCTCACGCTTTGGTTTCTATGTGTCTCGGCCCGTTCATTGCCCCCGAGATTCGCAGGCGGCCCGTGGGGGCACCCCATCTTTCTGTGGTATCAGCCCTTTCCACTCCTGGAAGGCGGATAGGCCACACCTGAGAGGGGCAGACCAGCCGCTCAGTGCTCACAGGGTCAGGAGAAATCACAGCGACCCCGTCTGCACAGCTCTGCTGCGTCCGCGACCCGGCCCCAGGGCCGCTCGGCAGTCAGCCCGTCCGTCAGCCCGTCAGCCCCGCAGCAGGATGTGGGGACAGAGCTCATCAGGAGCCCCCGGGGACTTTCTTAGAACCAGTCACCCACCAGGGAGACGCTGAGGACGCCTGTCCGTGTCTGTCCGGGGTCACCGGCGGGTTACTGACCGACAGACTGCCTCGCAGCCAAGCCCAGGCTCCCGCCCTCGCCCCGAGGGGCTGTGCTGCCGTTACGTTATGTTGATCAGGTCTCCCCAGGCCCAGGCAGGACCACGTACAAGCATTCCTTCCTGGTTGTTAAAACGTCTTAGCGTGGGTGCAGGCACTTTAAAATAAGTATTTGCGATTTCAGAGAGGAAGGGAGCGGGAGAGAGAGAAACATCAGTTTGAAGCAACTCCCCCTGGGGTTCTCCATGGCTTTTGCCCACAAAACAAAATGATCTCTTTGGGCTTCGTGATGGAGACTAAACTGGGATGCTTGAACCGAGGCGTTGACACGTGTGCGCGCGTGCGTGTGTGTGTGCCTGTGTGTGTGTGTGTGTGTGTGTGCGTGTGCGTGTGCGTGTGTGCGGCTGCGGTGTGCCCGCCAGGCCGGCCGGTGCTCACGGCGCGGTGCCTGTCCCTCCAGATTAAGTTTGACAGCGTGGAGGTGTGCATCTGCTGTGAGACGCAGCACCGGGCGGCCGGCTGCAGCAACCTCGGGGAGACGCTGAAGCTGAACCCGCTGCGCGAGGACTGCAACGCCGTGCGGCTGGCCCTCAAGGTGACGCCCGGGAGCCGCCCGCTCCCATCCTCGCACCCGGGTCGGGGCGGTCTCCTCCGTGCGTGCCTCTCTGTGCTTTTCGCCCCGAGGTCAGGTAGCGGCAGGAGGGACCCTCGGGGACTTGTTTCCCAGGGTCAGAGGTTCCACTGGGAGGTGCCGCCTTCTTCTCGGGACCCTTTGTCCCTTTCCTTCCATGGACGGAGGTGAGGGTGGGAATGGACGGGAAGTCTTAATGAATTTCGGACTCCTGCTTCCTAATGTGTTTGCTGTCCCGCCGTCAGGGAACAGATGGCTGCTGACGTTCCCTTTTTTAAAAAAATAATTTTTTTTTTACTGACTTCAGAGAAGAAGGGAGAGGGAGAGAGAAACATCTATAATGAGAGAGAACCATGGACCGGCTGCCTTCTGCACGCCCCACACTGGGGATCCAGCCCCTAACCTGGGCCTGTGCCCTGACCGGGAATCGAACCAGCAACCTCTTGGTTCATAGATTGACGCTCAGCACTGAGCCACACCAGCCGGGCAAGGCCAGTGTTGATTATGGAAATAACACATCACAGGAGAAAGCGTCCGTGAGGCGGAGGCGGTTGGCAGGCTGCCCTGGGGTTGGAGGCGTGAGCAGGGCCTGCCCGGGCCGCCCGGGGAGCTGACCTTCTCCGCGTCTCTCCTCGCAGGACCTGCTCTTCAGCGTGTGCGCCCTCAACGTCCTCTCCACCATCGTGTGCGCCCTGGCCACCGCCATGTGCTGCATGCAGATGGTCTCCACCGACATCCTGCACCTGGTGAGTGGCCCCCAGCCCTCCTCCAGCCGGTGGGGACCGTCGGACGTGGGAGAGTGGACATTCTCCTGGTTCCGAGGTGGATGCTCAGCCACTGGGCACGCCGGCCGGGCCCCGGCCAGATGCTTTGTAAGGCAGGGCCCTCCAGGAAGGGCTGTGTAACTAGGCCTGTGGCCTGGACTCTGCTGGTGAGGGATCAGGGGGAGACGCCATGCCACTCCTGGCACCAGCACCAGCAGGGTCACCAGCATCTTCATCGCCAGATCACCAGGCCCGCCCGGCGCCACTGTGCCCAGCTCTCCTGGGACCCACAGGGACCTTCATGAGGCCTGGGGTCAACAGAAGTGCGTCTGGGTGGCGGGCGCTGCGTCTCTATCAGACAGACCAGGACTGGTGGGCGTCTGAGGAATGAAAAGCTGGTTACAGTCCTGCTGGTGTGGCCCAGTGGTCAGAGCATTGGCCGCACACCAGCGGGTGGTGGGTTCGTTCCCCAGTCCCGGTGAGTGTGTGTGGGAGTCAACCAATAGATGTGGCTCACCTTCTCCCTCCCTTCCTCGCTCTAAAAATCAATTTTAAAATCTAAAAATATAGTCGAATGTGTGTTTAGCCGGCAAGGCCCAACGGTTTAAATGACGTAAGCTCCAAACTGAAGCTCACGTGCAGTTAGGTCAGCTGGACACGGGCCACACCAGGCGTCCCAGTCACGGTGCACCTGTTTCCAGTTCCTTCCACACAGGGCGCACTCCTCCAGCCCTGCCTGCCTGACCCCGCACGGCACCGTCCTCCACCAGACGCTGGACTTCGAGGAGTTCGTCCCCCCTCTGCCGCCTCCCCCCTACTACCCTCCCGAGTACACCTGCACGCCCCCGGCCGAGGCCCACAGGTGGGCGTGTCCGCGGTGCCTCGGGGACGGGCTGACACCAGGGAGATGGGGAACGGTCGGGCAGATGCACGTGGCAGAGGCCGTGCCCATCTTCAGCAGAGAAGCTGTGGATGGGGGCGGGGGGAGCGCAGGCCGTGAGAGCCGGTTGGTCAGAGAACAGAGCGTGAGCAGCGGAGGGAAGTGACTCAGAGTGAGAAGTTTCTCTGGGTGTCTCTCCAGGACACAGAACCAAACCCAGGAAACCCAGAGCCGCTGCTGGGGGAGCCCTGATAGAACGTGTGATGCTGATAAAAGAGATTAAAGATGGAGTCAGCTGGGGAGCATTTTCATTTTAATTTTTTAAAATACTTTTTCAGAGAGAGAGGAAAAGAGAGGGAGAGAGAGGAACATCCACGATGAGAGAGAATCACTGATCGGCTGCCTCCCACACGCCCCCCACTGGGGATTGTGCCCACAGCCCAGGCACGTGCCCTGACCAGGAATCTGAACCGTGACCTTCTGGTTCATAGGTCAACGCTCAACCCCTGAGTCCCGCTGGCCGGGCTTTAATTTGAATTTTAATGGACAGAGCCATTGAGTTTATTGGAAATGGAGTTATCTTTCCAGAAAACAAAAGCTAAAACTGTGAGCGAATTAGGCTTTTACTTCACAAACACGATGAGTATCGGACCAGGGGAGTTGACAAGCGCAGTGTCAGCCTTTGGGGTCCGCCCCGGGGGTGACAGGCGGTGTTTGCCTCCTCAGGGGCCTCCGCCTGGACTTGGCTCCCGCTCCATTCGGCGCCTTGTACGACGCGGCCATCAACAGCCCCGGCCTGCTCTACCCCGCGGAGCTGCCCCCGCCCTACGAGGCCGTGGTGGGCCCGGGCCCGCCCAGCCAGGTGAGACCCGCCCGGGAAACGGCTCCCAGCACGCGGGCCTGCTGCCCGCACGGTCTCCGTCGGAGCCTTTCAGGAGCCGGTGGGAGGCGGGTGTCACCAGCCGTGGTGGGGAGCAGGCAGCAGGCCAGAGGGCAGAACCTGGGACCCACCCAGTGTTTGTGCCTCTTCCCCCGGCCCCTCAGGCGTGTCTGAGCCCAACAGATACGTTTTTCTCCCCCACTGCCACTGCGTGTGTGTGTGTGTGTGTGTGTGTGTGTATTTATATTTCAGAGAGAAGAAGGGAGAGGGAGGCGATTGAAACATCAGTGATGAGAGAAGCATTGATCAGCTGCCTCTGCACGCCCCGCACTGGGATCGAGTCCACAGGCTGATGCTCTGTCCACTGAGCTGCACTGGCCAGGGCACCTGTATATGTTTTTGTATTGATCTCAGAGGAAGGGAGAGGGGGAGACAGAAGCATCAAAAGTCACAGAGAAACGGCCTTGAGGTTGGCCAGGGCGTCCTCCACCTCACAGCCCCGGACTTTCGGGGGGAACATTAGTGCCCGCCTCCCAGCATTTCCTACGAGACGGTGGGTTCCGAGTCGCCCTCCTGACCGGCCCCTCGCTGCCTGTTTCTGGCTGTAGGTCCCGCGCACAGACCAGCAGGGGGCCCAGACCAGCTCCCGGGACCCGGACGCCTCTGCCGGCTTCTGCGCACAAGGTAACCTCACCCGTCGGATTGAAGATAAGATGTTTATCCTTTCCTTTTTAAAAAAAAAAAAAATACGTGTTTACTGGTTTCAGAGAGCACCAGCCGCCCAGGCTCCCAGGGTGCCACCGCTCTGGGCCCCAGCCACCTGTCCCCCGATGGCCCCGCGGGAGCCCCGCCGCCAGCCCGGCACCCCAGCCTCACATCCCCCGGGGGCCCCAGCCTGGACACACGGACACCTCCGGGCCCTGGCCGCCTGGCCCGCTCCACCAGCGACCCCACTGCGTGCTCGTCCGGGGCAGCAGGTATGACTGCCCCGCCCACCTGTGGCCCCACTGGCTGGCCGCGGTCTGAACGCCTCGGGGGCCCTGGGTCCAAGGCCGCCCTGGGAGCCCTACCCGGCCACAGTGACACGGGGTCTGATGTCCAGTCCCCAAGGGAGGTGGACAGTCTGAGGCCCACTGCTCTGCTCTGCCGGGATGGGGGGGCGGGAAGTCTGGGTGATGAGAGCCACCGGGTCGGCCGGCCAGGCCACAGCACAGCCTCCGGGCCGAAGTGCCGAGCGCCAGGCTTTGACCGTGAGCCTTGCGGGCTCCACCCGGGCCGGGCCCAGGCTGTGCACTCCCCCTGCCAGCGTCCGCCTGGGACCTTGTTGCTCAGATTCGGACTCTGTCCTCCCCTCCCGGGGCTGCCCAGGGCGCTGTTCCAGCTGAGGGACAGAAGTGGCCTCTGCCCGCAGTCCTTCTCCTGGCCGCGTGGCTGTGCCGTCCGCAGCCCCCGGCCCCGCTGGGTCAGTGCCACCTTCGCTCGGAGCTGAGGGGCCAGGAGGGACCAGGAAGCGGGGCCACGCCCGCCACCAGCCCAGGACCCAGAGCTCCCGGCAGAACGCGGGTCCCTGTGTGTCGGCTTTTCCGAGGTGCACGGCAGCCGCCCTCGGTGCTGTGTGTTTGGGCTGTTTTCACACGCCATCTTTCCCCTTGACTTTCAGTCTCCCGGTCTCACTCTGCCGTGGCTGCCTATGCCCGCCGACACCAGCCGTCCCCACCCGGGCACCCCAACACCTGGGAACCGCCGGGGCGCCCAGAGCCCGAGGCCTCACTGGCCGTCGCCAAACAGCGGCCGCACTCCGTCGTGGACAGCGAGGCCCACGCGGGCACCAGGGGCCTGGTGGCTAAGTTTCTGGGGCGCTCCAGCCGCC
This sequence comes from Myotis pilosus, assembly GCA_036010255.1. NCBI lineage: Eukaryota > Metazoa > Chordata > Mammalia > Chiroptera > Vespertilionidae > Myotis > Myotis pilosus. Next base: position 1,162,821 of record JASKON010000031.1, on the reverse strand, counting down.
CCCTCTCCCCCGCAGAGCGCCCCATGGACGGGGCCATCTTCAGTGCGGCCGTGCTGGACCAGGTGTGAGCGCCAGCTGTGGGCGTGGACACGGACAGGCTGGCGTCACGGGGGCCTGCCGGAGCCATGCCTGTGGGGAGAGGCGGCCCCGGAGGACCTGGGGTGGCCGCGGGCCCCTCCCCCGGGGGAGCCGGTCCATCGTGTCCTTGGGGGGCACACGTCCCGCCCAGCCCAGTCACCCCGAGGACTGTCCGTCTGTCCAGTGCGCACCTGGTTTTGTCAGGCACGTGGGCGCTCGGACTGACCGGCCGCACAAGAAGCCAAGGGCAGGCGACTGTCGGGTAATGAAGACGCGAAGTGTTTCCAGCCCAGGATTCTCCCCGACGTGGTTCCCGACGTGGACAGAGGGCACGGAGGCTGAGGCTGCTTTCTCCTGTCCTGGGCCCCGCTTTGCCCGCGGGGCTGAGGGAACCGTGCTAACATGTACGAAGGGGAACAGGCGTGGAAGGGGCTTTGTGGAGTGCCCCCTTTCTCATCCCTCCCCCCGTGGGGGCCCGCCCGGCGCTCTCCACTGCCCCTACCTGGGGCGAGGACCGCGGAGCAGACACTGGTTGAATCCGTCACAGGAGCCCTTGGGACAAGCTGCTGCTTCCCGTTTTCTTGGATCTGTCCCCGCCCCCCCCCAGACTGGCCTCGAGGGTGGAGGTCTGGGGGAGAGGCCCGTGACCCCAGATCCGTGTTCTCCCAAGAAAGCGGGTCTCTGATGGCCCCGCCAGGCGGTGGCAGCCCCGTTGGCGTTGGGAGGACCCAGGCTGTCAACCATTTCTATGCAGAACACCCGCTGTGGGGCGTCTGCAGGAGCAGCCAGCAGCCGGCACCTTGTACTTGGCCACATCCCCACGCGGGCCCTGGGGCACCTCTGCAGCCGTGGCAACACCTGGACCCACAGCGCAGCCACCAGCACCTGAACGGCCACCGCGGCCCCTGCACTGGACGAGGCCGCGACAGCCCCTGGGCCTGGCGTGAGGAGGACTGGATGGGCCCTCTGCTCTGTGGTCAGTCATGGCGGCCGACATGAGAAGGGGAGCCGGATGTCCAGCCCAGGAACTGGTCGGGGAAGCAGCTGAGTGACGGTCAGCTGTGGCCGCCGGGATCGACTGGCCGCTGCCTCCCGCCACTGAGAGCCGGAGGTTCCCGCCCCGCCTCTGGGACAGGCAGGACGCCGGGGACACTGAGGTGAGTGAGCACTTGGCGCAGACTGGGAAGCGGGAAACCTGCTCTCTAGGTGCTTTTTTTTAAATTAAGTGTCGGGGTGACTGGCATTGGTTCACAGGACAAGGTTAATAACGTGGTCGTGTGGGCGGACGGGCTAATCCGCCGTCCGACATGGATGAGGAAACATGGGGTTTATTTAAGGGGAGGGGCTGGGGGATGAGACGTGCGGAGGGAAGGGCTGCAAGCACCGAGCGGGGATGCGGGGCGACGGCAGCCCCGGGAGCTGGCGTGCCTCCTCACGCACCGTCACCGCGGGGCTGGGCCTGAGCGGGTGGCCCGGAGTGCGGCCGGAACGCAGGTAAGTGATCAGTGTTTTAGGGGTTTCCACTCCTTTATGACCCTGGGGTCCAGACAGACTTCCTGGTCCTGGCCCTCCTGTGTCCGAGCAGCTCACACGTGGCCGAGAGGGTGACCACAGGGGGTTCAGGGAGGGTTTCCAGGCTACGAGGCCCGTCTATGGCCTGTGTGCCCAGCACCCAAAGTCACATCTTCCCGTCACCGTATATTAGGACCCCCCCCCCCTTGCCTCTGGCAGCCACTGCACTGCGGTCTGTGTCCCCGATTTTCAGTTTTATGTCCACGAAGGAGTGAGATCGTACGGCTCATAGCGTTGTCTGTCGGACGTAGCTCAGCATGTTTTCGGGTCCGGCCATGTTGTTGCAAATGGCGCTGAGTGTCCTGTGTGTACATGTCCTGGTCCTCTAACGCGGACACTGGTTGTTTCCACGCATCGACCACCGTAGATGCTGCTGCTTTCTGACCGGGCTGTTTGGTGTGGAGCTGGACGCGTTACTTCTGTATTTTGGAAAGTAACCTTTGTCGGAGCTGCTGTTTGCAGATATCCCCTCCCACCCGGCTTCTTCAGCCCCTTTGCTGCAGGAGCTTTTCAGTTTGATGTGGTCGCTCATTCATTTCTGCCTTCACTTCCTGGCCTTTGGGTCAAGTTCGTAAGATGCCCCCTATGCCCCGGGTCCCTGTTTTCTTCTGTGTAACTGGGTTTTGGCCTGACAGGTCGGTCTTTGACCCCTTTTGAATTAACGTTTGTGCGTGGGGACAAACTGTAACCCCGTTTCATTCGTTTGCATGTGGTTTTTCTCGGCTGAGGGCTTCGCAAGTCCCCCAGCCAAGTTCCTGTGCAGGCAGTTAGGTGAGGGCTTTCCAAGGGGCCCCCCCAACATCTCCAGCGCAGCCCCTGGCCTGGTCGCTGGAGGGGGCTTTTACTTCACAGCGTCTCTGGGGTCGCGGGGTCGCAGGGCCCCTGGGCCAGGCCCTGGGGGTGCTGTCTGCAATTGAGACCTGGGAGTGAGGCCGGCCCCCCTCCCCCGCACCAGGGCGGAGCTCGGGCTCCTGTGTGTGTGCGCGCGCGCGCGCGTGTACGTGTATGCGTGTGTACGTGTATGTGTGTGTATGTGTACGTGTGTGTACACACCGGGGGCTCCAGGCTGGACGTGCTCTTGAATTTGGATTTTCTGTGTATCATTTGGTGCCCCCCCCACCTCACTGTTGGCCGTGGGTTTCCTCCCCGGGTGCTGTTCAGCCCGCCCTGGGCTCCACGGGGAGGCGTCCCTTCCCTCCAGCTCCTCCTGTGGGCTCCTCCTTGTCCCCCAAGGGTGCGGGCCTCCCCAGCAGCCCCCCTCGCAGCGGGTGGGTCCCATCGTCCAAGGTCCCCAGGCTGACAGGCTGGGCCTCCCCACGCCAGGTGACACCGGACGGTGGCCCCGGAGAGAAGCCTGGCAGAGCCACGGGACAGGCTGCAGGGACCCCAGGTGAGGAGACGCTGAGGGGGGTCCGGCTCCGTTCCACACACACACATGCGCACACACACACATGCACCTCTCCCGGGGGGACCCCAGGTGGCCTCTCTCCTTGGTCGGTAGCCTGTCTCCCCACTGGGAAGGGGGTGAGCCGGGTGACCTGTCACCGTCGCTGACCTGGGCGGGGAGAGGCCAGGAGGGACGCGAGCGGCCGCGGTGCGTGCAGAGGTGAGTGCGAGTCCGGCGCCTCCGTTAACAAACCAGCCACACACGGTGAGGACGACGTCGGGTTTATTAGGGGTCAGCGAGGCTTCCTACGTGGCGCATGCAGCACACGGCACGCTGTGCCGACGGGAATCCGAGCGCGGTTGTTAGCGGGTAAGGCTTCTTATCACAGTGTATCTCCCGGACACGCGCCGTCGGCCAGCACTGACCTCGGGGCGGGGCCAGGCTGGGGTCACCTTCACCCGCCGGGGCTGCTCCCGGGAGGCGCCTGGCCCCCAGGAGGCGCAGGGGGCGAGGTTTCTGTGTGTTTGGGAAGCACGTGTGTGTCGACAGGGATTGTAAAGAGGGGCGATGCCCAGGCTGCCCGCCTTGTCCCCGGGAGGAGCCCACGTGGACAGGTGAGGCCGGGCAGCAGGTGGGTCACCTGGAAACCCTGGGGTCTGAGGAGGGGCTGTGGCATTAAGTCAGCCCCACGGGGTTTCTAAGGATGGAGCTGGATGTGGTGGCCTCGTCCTTTCTTTAACTCGGCGACGGCTCCTCCTCAGAGTTCAAGACAATCGTGTCTCCCCAACGTCACTTACACAGACATCCTGAGAGCGGGGGCCTCCCAGGACCCCATCCCTGCCGCCCCAGGAGCTCGCTGGGGCTCGGAGGACAGACTGCACAGCACAGGGACACACACCTCGTCCGCCGCGACGAGGACAGCTCGATGTGCACACACCGACCGCCCCGCGGACTGCCCCTGCTCTCCCTGGAGGAAGACACACCCTCTTGTCAGGGCAGCGTGGGGTCCGGCCTCGGCTCCTAGATGTACAGCGGGGTCTCCTGGCCCGTGAGGAGCCGGAACATGGCGGCGGGCATGGTCTTCATATGGATCTGCCGACGAGAGCAGGGCTGAGGCCTCCCTCCTCCCCTCCCGCTGCCAGTGGACGTGCCCACCCCCCAGGTCTGGCGCTGCCCCTCCTGCGCAGGGACTCGCCTGGGGCCTCGGCTCTCACCTCCCCAACCGAGTTGGACAGAGCCTGCACGATCTTCTCGTGGGCCGTGGCCACCACGCTCTGCCCGTTGATCTCGATGATGCGGTGGCCGACGCGGACGCCCCCTCGCTCGGCGATGCCGCCCCGCATGAGGCTGCAGATCTGAGCAGACACGGCCGTCAGCACGCGGTCCCACCACACCGCCCGGCGCTCCTGCCCCCAACGGGAAAGGACTCCACCTGCAGGCACTGTCCAGTGGCTACCGTCTCTCTAAGGTTTTTGTCTTTTTAGGGGTCCTCACACCTAAGGGCAGGGAACCCCAGAAGGGACTCCCGCCTGTCACAGCCGCTTCTCCAACCCCAGCTGGAGTTTGGGGGGCAGGCTGCCCCTCTCAGAGGGAGGCGGCATCTCCCCGCTGGAGACTTTGTCCCTTGGTGGGTGGTGGTGTGGGAAGGGAGGAGGGACCCTTTTAGAGAAAACAACTGGGTCACCCGGGCCTGTCTGCCAACGACGCCTGTGCTGTGGGTGTAATGAAGCTGAAAATGGAAAAGGCACTTGAGCAAGACTAACGCCGATGTCGGCAAACTTTTCCAGGGAACCTGGCTGCGTGGCACACCGAGTCAGTGGGCACGGCGTCCCAGCGAGGAGAGCCCGCCGGCCATCAGGGCCTCGCGTGCACGCCCGTGGCCTGGTTACTGACGCCGTGGGCCCAGCAACAGACCGACCCCCGATGGCCCACAATGCTGCCACTTCAGCTGGAGCCTGGGGAGAGTGACCTCGCCCCTGAGAAGGGGCCCCTCCGCGGGGAGTCCTCTCTGCCTTTCTAGGAGGTTCCCCTGAACCAAGGACACGCGCACACGGCCCCACGCAGGCAGAGACAGGAGCCTGGGCTGGAGAGCTCGGGCCCGGAGTTGGAGGCAGACCAGCTCCCTCCGGGCAGCTCGCTGTGGGTGGAAGTGAGTCTGACGCTGCGGGGCCGCAGGGCCCTGCCTCCCCCCGCCCTGGCTGTGTCCCTGGCGGACCTGCGCCTAGACCCTAGCGTGTCCCGGGGAGCGGACTCACGATCCCGTTCTGCACGCTGAAGCCCAGCTGGTACTTGAGGTCCGGCCGCTTGATGAGGACCGTGGTGACGGGCGGGCAGCTGACGATGTTGAGCTTCACTTGCGTCTGGTTCTTCAGACCCTGCGGAGCGGGGACAGGTCAGGTGAGCACGCCGAGCAGGAGCCCGTGTCCCTCTGTGAGGGGTGAAGGCGTCACCCACCCTGACCCGTCTGCAGGGAACCCAGGTGCAGGGTGGGCTGTGGCCCCGTGCCCTGAGCTGCCCTCTGCTCTGTGCAGAGCCAGATGCCAGGCTCTGTGGCCCTGGGCACAGCCACGCGCCGTCCCCGGTCACCAGGCAGAGCCGGGCGCCTTCCTGTGGGGAGGACCCGGGGACAGGAGCGCCTGGCTCAGTGGGCATCTGTCTGCCAGTGTCCACGCGACACGGGCCGCCTGGAGCCAAGGCAGCCCGGGCCCCAGAGAACGAGGCTCGGCAAGCACCCAGGCTCTGGGGGCGGCCAGTCCTCAGCCCAGAGGCGGCTTGGGCTGCCCAGAGGGGGTGGGTGGCCGCACACAGCCCTTCAGAGCTGGTGGCCCAGCACCCACAGCCCCGGGCGGGAGGCTCCACGCCGCCCAGGCCTCGGGCACCACTGCCTGAGGCATGTCGTCCCTGGTCGGTCCGTGAGGTCACCCACCAGGTAGACTCTCTGCTGGGCCGGCTCCTGGGGTCAGGCTGGGGAGAGGTGTCCTGCACAACCACGATGGGCGGGGACAGACACAGCGGGGCTGCCGCCCGGGGTCCCCGAGAAACCCTCCGTCTGACCCCTCTGGGGCCTCAGCTGCAAGCAGCAGGCCCACCCTCTTACCGAGACCTGCCTCCCCGGTGGCCGGGCAAACCAGGACGGTTGGTCACCTACACTTCGGGCAGCGTGGGGGCCCTGGGCGACGGGACGGCCTCAGGCCTCTCTGGCTTCAGTGGAGGCACCGCCTGGGGGGGTCTCTGGACCCCGTGCCTGGTGCACAGGGAGGCGGCGGGAGCGAGGGCCGTGCGTACCTTGATGATGCCCTGGCAGGTGGCGAGGGGCAGCCCCACCAGGCTGGTGCCGTCGATGGACATGATCTGGTCCCCGATGCTCAGCTTCCCCGAGCGGGCGGCGGGGCCCCCGTTGAGCATGTTGGCCAGGATCACGGTGGGCAGGATGGAGCCCCAGCCCGACTCCACCACCACCACGCCCAGGATCTCGCCCTTGTGCTTCTCCAGCTGCAGCTGCGGGGGCGGGGAAGGCGAGCGGGGCTGTGAGGTGCCCGGGGCTGCCACCACCATCCCCCCTGCCCCCGGCCTCCCAACCACCCTGGGAGCAAAGACTCCTGGACTCAACCCTGAGCCTGGTTTGCTTTTGCCTAAAAAACTCCTTTTCTTCTCTTGGCCTCACAGGTCTCTCAGGAGCCGCCTGTCACCTGTCTCCTCACTCCTGGTCGCTCCCACCCACCGGGGCTGGGAGTGGGCCGCCCAGTGGGAAAGGCACCTTCTCAAGGTCGTTAAGATGGGCTGTCATCAGTGCTTCGTTACCAGGCGCCTCCTCGCACCCAAGGGCTCAGCGCCACGGAGGCAGGAGCCAGAGGCAGGCAGGGCGTGGCGGGCGCGGTGACGGCCGGGCGGCCTGTGCAGGGCCCGGGCTCACCTCCTTGCAGTTCTCCGAGTTGGAGAAGTGGATGAGGTCGTCGTTGTACATCTCCTGGGAGCTGATGATGTCGCTGTAGTCCTTCTGGCTCAGGTCCTCGGGGTTGATGCCGTTGGCGCGCAGGAACTCCTGGTAGGCCACGCTGAAGGCCTGGCCGATGGACTGTGCGATGAGCTGGGCCTGTGGGAGGGCACCTCAGAGGGACGCCTGGAGGGGCGCAGACGCCTGAGGGGAACTGGGGCCCTTTCTGCAGCCGGTACCTGGCTGCCCACCGGACAGTGTGGGCGGGCACAGCCTCAATAAAGGGCAAAGCTGACCAGCAACCTGCTCATGACCACGGTGACCACTGTGTTTCCTTCCCACCCACCTCCTCCCTCCAACGGGGGCGCAGGCCCTGGGCCCGTCTCCGGCCTGGACTCACCCGAGAGCCCACGGAGGCCCCATAGGGTGTCCACCTGACCGAGGTGCCCTCCTCCCTGCACCCCTAGGGGACAGCTTGCAGGGGCTGCCCAGCCCCCGGGAGGCCGTCCCCACCAGGCGTGTCTGTGCTGCGGGCTCCCCTCCCCTCCCGTCCCCTGGTCCCGACTGGGTGGGGCTTAGAACCCGGCAAACAAGGGGCTCCCCACTCCGAGGGGCAGCAGCTGTGGCCCAGCACCTTCTGTGCACCTCACCGACCTGCCTGGGGGAAACGGAGGCTCACGGAGCCACTGAGGTGTCCTGGTGCCGCCTGGGTCCCCAGTGTTCCTCTACTCACAGACCCTCCGCCCTCCTCACCTAGCGGCCACCTGGGTGGGGCCACCATCTGGGCCCTGCCCTCTGGCAGCTGCGGGTGTCCCCTCACCCCCACAAAGGGGTCCCTCACACTCCTCCCAGGACGAGGACACGGCAGCTCCCGACAAGCCTCCTGCCCTCAGCCCCCTGCGGGGCCCTAAGGCGTCCCCCGGCCTGAGCCACACGCAGCGCCCTCCTGTCCGGCACCTGCTTGCGGTGGAAGGGGGTGCAGGAGGGTGTGTGCGACGTCTCCTGGAAGCGGGCCGTGGCCACAGCACTTCTGGGGACGGCCCCGCCCACCCCGTCCTCGACAGGAAGCTGTCGGACCTCCCGTGGCTCCGGACCCCGAGGCCTCGAGCGCCAGCCAGGCGGCCCCACCTGCCGTGTTCCCCAGGCGCCTGCAGTGCTGGGGGCCTGCGCGGCGCTCACTCACGTCCTCGGACTCGAACACGTGGCAGATCATCTTGTACTGCTTCTTGCCCTCGGGGGCGCCCGGCGTGGTCTCGATGCAGTCCTGCGAGGCCGCCCGGGGCATGCGCCTCCGCGCCATGAGCACCACGATGTTCCCGATGTCCGCGATGTAGGAGATGGTGCGCAGGGCGTGGTCCATCATGGTTTCCTGCAGGGAGGGCGGGTCAGGGAGCGCTCAGACCGCCTGGAAAGCAGCTCCAGCCCCGGCCGGTGTGGCTCAGCGGCTAGAGCATTAGACTGAAGGGTTCGATTCCCGGTCAGGGCACGTGCCCAGATTGTGGGCTCCATCCCCAGTGTGGGGCGGGCAGGAGGCAGCTGGTCCATGATTCCCTCTCATCATTGGTGTTTCTATCTCTTGCTCCCTCTCCCTTCCTCTCTGAAACCAATAAACATGTTTAAAAAACAAATAAGTGGGTTTTGTTTAAAAAAAACAACGCTCCAGTTCGTGGTTCCTGGACCCCGACACGCGTGATGCCCGGGCCAGGCCCCTCTTGGCCTGCGCCCTGCGGCTGTGGGCCGCCCCGCCCCCCTGGCCACGCCCCCAGGCAGCTAGCAGCACCCACCACCTGCCCAGGCTGTGACAGCCAAGAGGGCCGCCCGCCCTGCTGAGTGCCCCCTGGGGGACAGCCCTCCACCTCCCTGTTGCATGCCCCCCCCAATATGAACCACAGCATTAGCTACAGTGGGAGAGCAGTGACTCACGGCCGGGGCCAGCCTGCCTGCATTTACCCCAAAGGACACTCGTGGAGGCAGTTGCTGGGGGGCTCTTATCCTGGGGAAGGCCCGACCAGGGTGCCCCCTGCAGAGCGCGTGCCTGGCCCAGACCCTCCACGTGGAGGAGGGAGGGGAGCCCACACCGCCTGGGCCGCGTTGGGGACACGGCAGCTCCCCAGCCCCACGGATGGGCCCCTCGGCCCCTGGAGGGCCCGTCACCCAAGGAGGCTGCACACAAAGGCCCTCTGTCCTCTCCCCACAAAAGAGGTTTCTCAGCCTCCCCTCCTCCCAGTGGTGTGTCCTGCTCGGCTGGGGGTGGGGGGTAACCACAGGACCACGTTCCAGGGAGGAACACGGGGACAGGGGGCTCCACGCCCCTCCCCACTCTGGCCCGTCAGAGCCTCCTGGTCAGCCTCTCGGTGTCAGAGATGGGGTCCCCCCAGTTCCCCGCTCATGGCAATGGCAGGCTCCTCCTGGCGGGGCCCCCCCGGCACGGCCAGCCCCTCCCACCGACCGACCACATCTGCCTCCCGGTCTTTCCCCGTTGCTCCTCTCCAGCCCGGCCGGCACTTTACGTTTCTCAAACCAATTTCCTGCTGCCACTCTCCCCGGTTCACCCTCACCAGCACCTGGCGCCCCGTGGCCGCCCACACCCAGACCCCTCACCCCAGTCGCCTCCGGGCAGCCAGACCCCAGCTCACAGGACCACCTGGCCCGGCCTCCTGGCACCGTCTCTGCCTGCCACTCCTGCCTGGGACCCGGGTGCCACTGCGGCCAGCACGCACCCCGTGGCCACACACGCACGCCCCCCCCCCCCGCCCCCCTCACCTGTGTGTCCGCGTTGAGCACCTTGATCCTCTGGGTGGAGATGAACAGGTCCACCTCCGTCAGCGTCTGCGCGTCCCCCTCGGCGTGCTGTGGGCGGCGGGGGCACCGTGAGGGCTCGGGAGCAGCTGGGCAGAACCCGCCTGCCCCCCAGCCCAGGGGACACCCTCGCCCGGGCTGGAGCCGCCGTCGGAGGGAGAGCCGAGGAGCCCAGAGCCGAGCTGCAGTGAGTGCGCTCTGCGGAGCGAGAGAGCGAGCGGCAGGGGAGGCGGCGCTTCCAGGAGGCTGAGTGCAGGGGGAGGCGGCACGGTCCGCTCAGCACCGAGTCCCTCCGCCTGCACACACGGGCTCGGTCCCAGCCACACCTGCCCCGCCAGGGCACGTCCACGCCAGGGGAGCCTCAGTACCCCCGGGCCCAGGAAGAAACCTCCCCAGACGCTGGGTTAACGCAGCGTTTTCTTCCGATGGAAACCGTCACCGTCACTCACCCCCACAGGCTCGGCCGGCTTCCAAAAACCCCGAGGGCAGCACGACCCGAGCGAGCGGGTGGCCCAGTGGACGGCGGCGTGCTGCCCTCGCCGCGACGCCGTCACAGGTGCCCGCTCTGTCACAGTCACCCGCCTTGGACACATGCGTGCCTGGGCACTGCATGAGGCCACCTGCCCCATCACGGCTGACGGGCGAGGACGCAGGCGCCCGCTTTGGGACGGGATCAGCAGCCCCGTGGAGCCCACGCCCTTATCTTCCCGTCCACAGAGCAGAAGCTGTGCGAATGCCCCCCCGGAAGCCTGGGCGCGGACGCCCTGCTGGGAACCCCGGGGGGGGGGGGGGTCGCGGGCCTCCCTCAAGAAACCCGCGTTCCTCTCAGCGCTTAGGGAGGAGGGTCGTGTGGGCGCTCGGCCACCACGGTCACCGGCTCGCAAATGACCACAAAGACCAGAGAAGCCAAAGACTCACTGCAAACAGCCCGTGGGCGGGAGGAGTTCCTCCCCGTTTATACAAATGCTCCCTTCCCATCCAGGCGCCTTTCAAGCTTGTGTTCCCGGATTTTTGCTCAAAACCTTCTGGCTAAAAAGTGGGCCGGGCCCTGGCCGGCGTGGCTCAGCGGACAGAGCGTCGGCCTGCAGACTGAAGGGTTCCGGGTTCGATTCCAGTCGGGGCACAGGACGGGTTGCAGGCTCGATCCCCAGTCGGGGGCGTGCAGGAGGCAGCCGAGCCACGATCCCTCTCATCATGGATGTTTCTCTCCCCGTCTCCCTTCCTCTCTCTGAGGTCGGGGAAGGAGGCCTGAACCTCACGCCGTGTAGGCTCAAGCGGTGCCCAGCGAGCCTTCCGCACGGCACTGGCTGTCCGTGCACCGGGTGTGAGAAGGGCGGGCACTCACTAAACGGCCAGGTTTGCAAACAAAGAACAAAGGCCCTCCCGTCCCGCATGCCTGTCACACTCCAGAGTCTGCAGCGAGAAGGCGTCCCCGGGCGAGCGGGAGCTTCTATTACCGGGCTGAGTAAATTAAACTTAATGAGTCTGTAACTATTGGAACGGTTTAATTAATTCTCCACAGGGGGCCCGGCATGAACGAGTCACGTGGCCGCTCCGATGCCCCCCTTAAACACGTCTGTGTGAGCCCAGCCCCCGACTCTCAGAGCCTGAAAGGAAAAGGGCCAGGACTTTTCTCCCCTCTGGGGCGGGTGCACCGTCTGCCACTTCATTCAAAAGCCTGTGTCTCCCGAGGGAAGAGGAAGAGCCGTTTGCGCGTCACCCATGTTTCCGGTGGGACCCCCCCCCCTTGACCCGCTCAGCACACAGGGACCCGCGGCTACCCACCGCCTTCTTCTTAATCTTAGCCGCTTTCTGCATCCTCTGGCAGCGTGGGGAGGAGACAGGAGGCGCAGAGTTAGTGCGTGTCGTGGTCCACACCCCAGCGCTCGGACCTCCTGCCCAGGGACGGGGAGCGGCCACCCCCAGTGGGCACAGGGCCCGAGGGCGAGGCCGAGGAGGGCACAGCAGGCAGGGCCGCTGCCCCCAGGGCAGCGCACCCACAGGCCACCCCCCTCCCCAACCATCAGCTCCGGGGCCTGGCCTCGGCCTGCCCAGCGCACCTAGCGGTCAGCCAGGCGGCCGCCCCGCGGAGCTGCGAGGGGGGGTGTTCCTCGAGGCCACGAGGAGAATTCACTGTGAGGCCCGTCCCCCACAAGCAATGAGACTCTCACGGATGAGCGAGCGGCGCTATGAGCCGCAGCCCTGGGGAGGCGACTGCCGCGTGCGTGGCCTCTGGGCCTAGACCAGTGATGGCGAACCTTCTGAGCTCGGCGTGTCAGCATTTTGAAAAACCCTGACTTAACTCTGGTGCCGTGTCACATATAGACATTTTTTGATCTTTGCAACCAGAGTAAAACAAAGACTTATGTTTTTGATATTTATTGTATATATTTAAATGCCACTTAACACAGAAAAATCAACCAAAAAAATGAGTACACGTGTCACCTCTGACACGCGTGTCCTAGGTTCGCCGTCACTGCCCTAGACCGTCCTGCCTCTGGGGGCCGTGGCCGATGCGCAGGGGGAGCAGCTGCCTGTGCCCGGGCAGCCCCTCCCTCCAAGGCCAGTGTCGCTGCTGCGGCCGGCACCTCGGGCAGCCCCTGCCAGGGCCGGGGTGGGAGCTGCTCCCTCCGGGCTGGGCCCTGCGCCCCCCGCCTCCCCCTCTACCTTGACCCGGCTGACGGCCTCCTGGGCCTGCATCATCCGGATGTTCTTGGACGGGTTCCGCTCCGACAGCAGCTGGGTGGAGCCCAAGTAGTTGGCAGCGAAGATGATGCCGTCGATGAGGTCCTCTGGCTCGCAGGGCCCTGGAACTGAAGGGCCCCGTCAGCTCTCCGGGGGGGGCAGGAGGCGTCCCAGCCAGGCCCCGGGGCGCGGCCACCATGGCCGTCATGGAGTGCCCCTCCGCGCTGGGGCCCCGTGAAAGCCCAGGGCGGACACAGCAGGCGCCTGAGCCCACGGCTGCCCGCACCCCGGGGCCACACGCAGGCACTGGGAGCCCGGATGCCAGCAGCGGCCACGCCCGCCTCCTTCCCCAGCACGGCTCACGGCCGTGGGGCTGGGAGCACGGGGTTCTGGAGGTTCAGGCCGAACGTCACCGGGTCGGCCCTGGCTCAGGAGCGGCCCTGCCTGCTCCCCCCTGGCGGGGCTCGGGGCACTGCTGCCCTCCAGGTCCTTGGGTCACAAGGTGCTGAGAGGCGGCGGGAGCCTAACTCTCGTTGGTCTCAGCGAGCCTGCACAACGTCAGGGAGCAGGGGAGGCTGTGGAGGGCCCAGCGGGAACCCCTGCCCCCCTCCAGCAGCAGCCGTGGTGGCAGCATCTGCCCGGTCACCACAGCGGGGCCGCCTCGCGCCTCCCTGCAGGGCGGCTACTGGCCACCAGGTGGCGCCGCTCTGGCTGCAGAAAAGGCCTGGGGTCCCCGCCCGCCCTCCACCAGCAGAGCCCTCCTCTCTGTCGGGTGCAGGGCTGCATGGCACCCAGGCCCCATCCCGGGGGGCGGGGGGAGGGCGTCCCTCTGAATTCCACCTGTGGAGGCGGCTGCCTGTGCCCCTGGCCTCCGCAGAGTGTGGTCGGCTCCCTGGCCGTTCTGGGGTCTCTGTCCCCATGGCAACCCAGGCCCCCAAGGAGCTTCACTCGAGACTGGCCTCACTGCTCCCGGAAGGAGCCCCAATGCCCTGGGGCCCATCTGGGGGCAGGGACGGGCCCCTGGGTGCAGAGGGGCCACCCGCGGCACCTGCTCCACGGCCGCCTCCTGCGCCCCGGTCGCCCCGGCTGCTCCTCCACGTGAGGGGCGTACAGCCCGCCCGCTGGCCCTCTGCCGCCCTGGCCCCCGCCACCCTGGCCCCCGCGGGGAGAAGGGGAACAGCAGAAGAGGGCACGCAGCCCAAAGCAGCAGTGCAGAATCCACCCTGTGCTGCCCTGAGCTGAGGCCACGGAGGGAGACAGGACAAGGGGAGGCGGCCGGTCCCTCGCATTGTCCTCTGACAACGCCTGTCCCCCGAGTGTGTGGAGAACACACGCGTCTGCACAGCAGCAGCAGCAGCAGAACAGGAGCTGCAGGCCCCTCCTCGCACCCGGGGAGGGGAGGTCCTGAGCCCTGGACCCGCCCCTGCCTCCTACAGGGACTGTGGGAGCTGCGAGTGCACAGGGGCTCCCCGTGACCTCACTGGCCCTGAACCTGCCCCCCACCCTCCGGGCCTGCAAGGAGGCGGCTGGAATGGGGCCTTGAGGTGTCGTCCCAGTGCCCATCCTGTCCCACCCGGAGGCAGACCCCAGACGCCCAAGGCACACACAAGAACGGTCCACATCACGTCAAGTGCCTTCACCCGTCACCACCCCCCGTGCAGGCCCGACGCATCCTGAGCCCCACCCGGCAGGAGGACTGTGCTGCACGTAACGCACACGGAGCTCCAGGCACACGGAGCTCCAGCCGACGCGGCTGCAGCTGCACACTGAAGCGCCAGGATGAGCGCTGCGGGGGGAGGGCCGGGCGCTGCCCTAGAAGCGGAGGGTGAACAGAACCAGCCACGGGAGGAGAGGAGGAGAGAGCTCTCCGGGCTGAGGCAGGAGCAGGTGCAAAGGCCCTGGGGTAGCACTAGAGCCACAAACTGCAAACCGCCTGGGCGTGGGGTGGGGGGCTGGCAGCTGGAACAAGCCAGGGCTACGGAGACGGCTCCAGCCAGACGGGAGGCCTCTCTGCAGGGCGTGGGGAGCGGCGACAGCGCTGCCTTTAGACAGTAACGGGCTGCAGAGAGGCTGGCTGGTGCAGCCACTATGGAAAACAGTGTGGAGGTTCCTCAAAAAAACCCCAAAAGCAGAATTACCATAGGACCCAGCGACTCCATTTCGGGGCATTTATCAAAAACACACACACATGCTCTAGCTGGCTGCTCAGTGGATAGAGTGTCGGCCTGCAGACTGGAGGGTCCCAGGTTTGATTCCGGTCAAGGGCATGGACCTTGGTTGCGGGCACATCCCCAGTGTGGGATGTGCAGGAGGCAGCCGATCCACGATTCTCTCTCATCACTGATGTCTCTCTCTCTCCCTCTCCCTCCCTCTCTGACATCAATACACACATATAAAACACAATAAAAGCCGTTGCGCACAATATGTGACTTTAAAACACACACACACCGTGAACTCGAAAGGTATGCGCACCCCCACGTCCGCGCAGAACTGTCACTAACAGCCGAGACACGGAAGCAACCTCAGGGTCAATGGACGAGGGGATGGAAAAGGGGTGACAGCTACACCCCGACACGGGCTCTGCAGCCCGCGAGTGACCACACGCACGGGGACCTCGCCTGGTCCCAGCGCCACCTGCACCCCACGGAGAGCCCTCTCCACGGGCGCTGCAGGAGGCCCCCAAGTCACAGCACCGCGTGCTTCGCCATCACACACACGACCCGCGAGCAGGTCCAACGTCGCTTACCGGCCACGAAGCTCGGGAAGGATGCCGCCTTCTTTGTCTGTCGGGAGAGACAGGAACAGCTGTGAGCGGGGGGGGGGCCCAGAAGCCAGGCTCAGGGGCGGGAGCAGCCCAGCGAGAGGCCGCACCCTGCCCGGCCCCAAGGCGCCAGCTCCAGGGAGCGAGCGGGTCTCCCTCAGGCCCCTGATGGCGGGAGGACGCGTGTCATCTACGCCCGAGGGAAGCCTTGCTCCCCTCCCCGTCCTCAGAAACGCTCGCCCAAGCCCCGTCCCTCAGGGGCAAGAGGCGTCGGTGACACAGGACCTCAGTGAGCAGGTCTGCTGGACGGGAGCCCAAGGCCACACGGCCGTTCTCGGACGAGCGGGCGAGAGAAGGGCAGGCGGCTGTGGGCGGGACGCAGGGGCCGGCCGGCCGGGGCTCAGTGGTTAGAGCGTCGCCTGCCGCCACAGGGTCTCGGGCTCGACCCTGTCAGGGGCGCGTGCTGGGCTGCGGTTCGGTCCCCGGGCCCGTCGCGGTGAGTGCGGGAGGCGACCCATCGATGGTCTTTCACATCGCTGTGTGTGTCTACCCCCCACCCCCCCGCCGAACTCCCTAAAAATTCATATTCCGCAGGTGAGGGCTCACAGCCAGAGAGATAAGGGGTGCAGCGCCCGCCTGCCACCGTCCCCTCCGCGTCAGACTCTCGCCCAAGCCCCGTCCCTCAGAAAGGGGGAGGGGCTTGCTCTGGGCCTCGTGGGCCTAACCCCCCCGCCCCCCCGCCCCGGCCCTGCACAGGGGACTGCTGCTCGCCTTGTGCACTGGCTGTTGTCAGAGCCGGGCTCTCACAGGGTCACTTCTCCCCCCGGGGCCATCGGGCGATGCCTGGGGAGGGTGGCTGCTGCCCCGAGTGGGCAGAGACGGGGACGCTTCCTAACACCCGACGGCACAGACAGCCCGACAGAGAATGATCTGCCCAGGTCAGCGGTGCCGCTGCCGAATGGCCCGGGGGTAGAACATGCCAGAGGGGGCGGCCTGAGCGCGGTCAGACCCGGAGCACAGGGCGGGAGCTGAGCACAGGGCCAGCCGCCTCGCCGCCTCCTGTGCGGGGACCTGCTCTGCGTGCCTCCCCCCCCCCGCAAGGCTCTGGTTGGGACGGGGACCCTGGAGAGGTGCGCGCTGCGGACAGGCCCTACCTCTGGGACGTTGTTGTTATCCACGGGCCCGTTGAGGTCGGAGCGCTGCTGCCTCCGCGGCTCCGCACCATCGCACACCTGGGACAGGGAAGAAAGGAACCAAAACTGGAGATGCAATTGGTACCGTCGTGCACACAGCACACACATGTAGCATGTGTGCATGTAAACGCCAGGCGCATGTAGTGTGGACGCACACAGCACATGTAACATGTGTGCACACAAACGGCACACACATGCAGGTGTACATGTAAGCTGTGTGGCGTGTGTACACAACTGCACCTGTATACAGCATGTGCACACACAAACCACACACATATGCAGCATGTGCACAAACTCCGTGTGTATGTAGCACGTGTGCATATAAACGGCCCTGCGTGTAGCATGTGTTAGAGACCGCACATGTATGTACTATGTGCACAATAAATGGCACGTGCCTGCAGTACTGTGCACACGTGTGCCCTGGGGGAGCTGAAGGCCCTCCTGCAAGGGGTGCCTGGCCCAGGACCATCCTACTCGGGTCCCACTGGAGCTGGTTCCCTCCTGAGCTCGGAGGTAACTTCCCAGGGCCCTCTGCCTGCCCTTCCCACCTGGCCCAGGTGCACCCGGCGAGGGTAGGACAGGGCTCCCCGACGCTGGCCGTCCCCTTTAGGGAAAGCGAGTTCAGGACGTGCCCCGGACCCCCTCCGGTCCTGCACCCTTGCTCGGTCAGTCCACACAGGCCCTGACGGTACCGTGCCCTCTTGTTTCTAAGAGATCTACTTCCCTGGGCTGTCACGGACGGCACCCGGGGGCCCTGCTGTCTCACGAGGAGCCAGACAGGCCCAAACGCCTCGAAAACAAACCGGCAGCCGCGCCAACAGCACCCGCTGGACAGCGACTGTCGGCATCCCCTCCAGAGTCACAGGTTAACGATGCACATGGTAACCGTGAAGGTGATGGTAGCAAGAGGGGCTTGGACAGGTGGTCGGGACTCGTGAGGCGAGGGGGTGGGCCCTGAGGGATTGGGGCCCCAGGAAGTGGCCGCGGAGAGCGCCTCGGGGCCTCCCACACGAGGACACAGCCGGGGCGGCCATCGTGCCCCAGGTCCTCACGGACACGGGGCCTGCTTGCACCGGGACCTGGGACGTCCAGCCTCCGGAGGTGAACTGAACGCTTGTCAGCTGCCCCCTCTGCGGTGCAGCAGCCTGAACGGACTAAGAGCCCACCCTCCTGGGAGCGTCCCCGGCGGAGGGAGCGCCAGGGATGGAGAGCGAGAATCTCCCCAGGACACGGTTACCCCGGGAAAGGGCGACCCCAGGCCTGCTGCCGCCTGGCGCTGGTGCCTGTGGCAAACGGGAGAGGCGTCCCCTCTAGGGCAGTACAAGGTCGCAGGGCCACGTATGACTCCCCCCAAACGTCCACAGCCTCCCGCCTGCCCTCCCTCCGAGTCCGCATTTTCTCCAACTGCCTCCCGACCGCTTGTCGCCATGACAACCACAGCTGCGACCGAAGAAGCAGGGTTGCTTGCAAAGAGGCAGCCAGGGGCCTGTGCTGCTTCTCAGGAGATCCCATCTGCTCTCCCGCTCCCACCTCCGGGGGGCGGCTTGGCAGCCTGGGGCAGCGACCAGAGTGGACACGGTGGGCCCAGGCTGCTGGCGTCTTGGATGAAGATGCCCTTTAAGCCCTGCTGCTTCCCCAGACACAGCAGCCGGCACCTCTACCAACGGTGCTGCGGCTCCGTGGCTGACACCATCCCCTGCACCAGGAAGTCAGGGTTGGCTTCCCCGTCAGGGCACAGGCCCGGGGTGCGGGCTCGATCCCCAGTGTGGGGGGTGCAGGAGGCAGCGGTCCATGATTCTCTCTCATCACTGATGCTTCTCTCTCTCTCCCTCTCCCTTCTCTCTGGAATCAATAAAACACACACACACGTATTTTTACAAAATATAAAAACAAGAGGCCGGCCAGGGGTCCTCTGGTCCTTGCAGCCCACAGGGAAGGCAGGGCCACGCCCCTCCTGACTTCAGCACCTCCAGCTGGAGCCCCCATCGGCCACCCCCCAGCGCAGATGGCAGTGAAACAGGAAGTGCCATGTGCTAATGCAGCGGACCCCCCCCTAGGGCCCCCATGGAGCTCTGAAAACAGAGTGAGACCATGTGGCCGGGACCGGTCCCTCCTCCCCCCACCAGGACCAGAGCAGCTGCTCAGGGCAGACGCGTGCCTGTCACAGCATCTCCTCCCCCGAAGACGCTGCTCTAATCCACAACGGGCTCCAGTGGTGAGAGGAGAGCCAGTCTTTAGTGTCGATGCTGATTCCGTCGCCTGATTTCACCGACAACACAAACGGTCGCCCCCAGTGCTGTGCGTAAAACACAGCGACCAGCACACGCCCTCTGGCGCTCACCCCGTCACAGTACAGGCCTCCGCCTCCCAGTTCATCCTGAGTGACAGGCGTGTCAGTGCTCACGGCAGCAGCTCAGCCCATCGGCCCTCACCCGTGACTCCGTGTCAGAGGACCCCCCACCCCCCGGTAGAAGTGTGATCTGTGAGGTGACAGCCTTCTCCAGAAATCCTTCCACGTTCCCAGTTTCCAAAGGCGTCCGTCACTGCTACTCATCTTCTTCTCCCACAAAGACGCCCTCCTTCCTCCCACTCTGGGAGGTGGAGGGGGGAGGTCAGCTGGGACCCTCTGGGTGAAGATGCTCCCCGGGACCCAGCCAGGGCGGCTCAGGACCCCGGACAGCCCAGCAGTGCTCCCTGACCCCGAGGTGGCTCAGAAAACAGGGTGAAGAGATGCGCCCCGGAGCCTTGGTGCAGAGCCCATGGGGCGGGGTGGCGGGGTGCGGGCCTCTGTAATCCTGCTGGCAGAAAGAAAGAAAACGACAACATTGTTCTTTTCTCTCCTTCCTCTCACCACTCGGGTCACCCCGAGATACTCATCTGCAGGACGGGCGGCGGACGGAGAATTTACTCTCCTCACAGCGACCCCTCGGGCGATGGACCTCAGGGCCGCCTGAGGTTTACAGGCCTGCGGCAAGACCCACGGGGAAGCGGCCAGCGGGTCTGTCTTTTGTCTTTTCTCTAATATATTTTTACTGATGGCAGAGAGGAAGGGCGAGGGAAAGAGAGGAACATCGATGATGAGAGGGAATCGTGGATCGGCTGCCTCCTGCACACCCCACATTGGGGATGGAGCCCACAACCCGGGCCTGTGCCCTGACTGGGAACTGAACCGTGACCTCCTGGTTCATAGGTTGATGCTCAACCACTGAGCCACACCAGCCGGGCCAGCAGGTCTGTCTTTGTATCTCTGGGGGGCCCTCCCCGTACCCCCGTACCCCACATCCAGGTACGACATGGAACAGCCCACACTAAGACCGACACACTGTCGATCTGAAGCCCACGTGGCCACGCCTCCGCAGAGCCCCCAGGGCAGGCGGGCCTGGCGCTGTTCTCGCTGCCCTGTCTGCTGAAACCCCCGCCACCGCTGACCCGGGGACCGCCTGGCCCGGCCGGTGCCGTCTGCCCTCTTCTCAGAGCCCCGGGAGGGCAGCGGCACTGGGTGCTCGGCAGCACCTCAGAGCAGGCCCCGTTTTCCACTCCCGCCTCCGGGCTCCAGCCCTTGGGCAGCGCTGCGAAGGCTGAGTGCACATGGCGGCCTGAGCCCCCCTGCCGTGTCCCGTGTCGCTCCTGGTGCCACCGTCCAGGACGGGAAGACGCGCACGACAAAGGTTTCCACTCCCACAGTCCCCACCCGGTGTGGGGGCGGGACCGTGGTCCTGCCAGCCTCGCACCTGCTGTGGGGCCAGCTCGGACACTCGGGCATGCACACACACGGACGGACGGACACACACACACACACACACACACACACACACACACGTGTGCCAAGGCAGTCCCTGCCCATCAGGCCTGAAGGCCGAAGCGGGAGCCCAGGGGCTGCTAGAGCTTCCTGACTTGAGCGTGACCAGAGCCCTCGGCATGGCCGACGGGACGAACCTTGTTCAGACGCGGGAAGGGAGCTGGCGACTGCTCAGAGGCCAGGCCGTGCGTCGCCAGGCCACGGGCTTCCCCGGCGAGCGAAGCGCAGCACAGCAGACCGGAGGCCCTGCGTCTGTGGTGTTCCAGCCCCTGATACGGAAATGGGCACGACCCCTTCTCCATCTGTGGGTGCGGCCGCTGGGCTGCACCCCCGATTCCACAGCTTTGCTGCAAACGCTGCCCCCCACCACCCATCCCCTGCTAATTCAGAGGCCAGAAGCCTGGTGTGAGCACTTTAACGACAGCGCCCCCTGCCCCCCGAGGCAGAAGGGCAGGCTCGGGCCAGCGTCCCCCATGTCCCCCTCACCCTGCACACTCAGCCTGAGCCCTCCACACCCGTCCGAGAACTAGCCCGACGTGGGGAAAGGCATGAGACCAAGGTGCACGAGGCAACAGGACAGCAGCGCTGACAGGAGAATCCCACCTCCAGGGTATTTCTGTGGGCGCCCGCTCGTCCACACGCTCCTTCCCACGGGAGGCGGCGGCTGCTCTCTCTCAGGGGAGGTCTCCCTGGCTCAGTCTGTGTTATGGGTCCTAAACAAACACGCTCGGGCCCAATGGAACGCCTAAGGCTTCCAACACCAGACATCGACAAGGCCCCAGGGAGGACGTCCCCTGCGGAGGGTCCCTGACCCAGGACAGATGCCACAGGGGACGGAGGAGGGAGGCCTCCAGGAGCATCAGTCCCGTCCCTGCAAAGCTGGCACACAGCAGACCACCCAGACGCAACGACAGGCGGCCGCCCTGGCCACGCTGCGGAGCTATGCCGTCTGGTGTAGGGGGTCGCTCTTATTGGTCAGCAACCCCCTACAAGCGGCACCGGTGACCAGCCCGGCCCCCCACACTCACACCTGGAGCTGCGAGGCCACGCCCGGGGTCCTCGTCCCCACTCACCACCTGGCTGGCGAAGAGCAGAGGCAGAGGCCCATCAGCCCTCGAGGAGCCTGTCCTGGAATTTCCTCACGCCCGAGGGGTGAGTGTGTGACAGGTGCACGTGAGTGACAGGTGCACGTGAGTGACAGGTGAATGTGAGTGACAGGTGCACGTGAGTGACAGGTGAATGTGAGTGACAGGTGAATGTGAGTGACGGGTGAATGTGAGTGACGGGTGCACGTGAGTGACAGGTGAATGTGAGTGACAGGTGCACGTGAGTGACAGGTGAATGTGAGTGACAGGTGAATGTGAGTGACGGGTGAATGTGAGTGACGGGTGCACGTGAGTGACAGGTGCACGTGAGTGACAGGTGCACGTGAGTGACAGGTGAAGGTGAGTGACAGGGCAGAACAAAGCCCATTTCGAATGGACCCTGGGCCTTGGGGTCCCACACTCCCGTCCCTGGAAGCCGGTCCTACCTGCTCTGGGGGCCACGCAGGCCTCTCCTCGGGGGTCCTGCCCTTGGTCTTGAGGCCTTTCGGGGGGTCTCCGGGGAGCCTGGCCTGGGGAGGGAGGCTGAGCGACGTGGGCCTGCCCTCGTGTCTGCTGGGGCCGCGGCCGGCCTCGCCGGGCAGGCTGGCCTCCGTGGGGTCCCCCAGCCCCAGCTCGGGCCCCCGCACTGGCGTGTGCTCGGGGCTGGCCTCCCCGGCACTGGCGATGCTGGTCATGCTCAGGCTCATCTTGATCTCAGCCACGATCTGGTCGATGTCCTCCTCCTGGTCCTCCAGGTCCCCGCCCCGGCGCCGGGGGTGGTAGGGAGACACACCGCCCGCATTCCCGTTGGCCTCCGGGGGGTAGTAGTCCTGGTAGCTCTCCTCTTCGTCGGGGCGGTAGTGAAGGCCCTCCTCCTGGTCTGGGGCCTCCAGCACGGACGCCTCGTCCTCCGGGACGGGGAGGCGGCCGTCGGGGTAGCCGGGGCCGCCCTCACGGCCGTGGCCCGCCGAGTCCGTCCAGTCCTCCACGGCCTCCTGGCACTCGTCCGTCTCCAGCAGGCGCGTGCCGTGGGCCAGGTAGCCCTCGCCATGGCAGTCGGCGCCCTCCAGGTAGCTGTCGTCCTCGGGGCAGTAGCGGATGTAGTAGGTGACGCCCTCCTCCTCAGGGAGGCCCTCGTCGTAGTCCTCCTCCTCCGAGGTGTTGTTCACGTAGTCGGAGCTGGAGTCCCCGTCGGGGCTGTGGTCGGGGCTGTGGTTGGGGCAGCCCCGCTCAGGGGGCGGGGGGCTCTCAGGCCGCACCAGGCCCGGGGCCACGTACCCCTCCAGGGGCAGCTCGGCGTCCTGGCCCTCGGGGTCCTGGCTGGGGGGCGCGGGGCCCGGCCGGGCTCTGTGGTCCAGCATGCTGCTCGCTGTGCTCTGGTGCGTGCGGTGGGCCATGGCAGGTGCTCACGCCGCCATCGTCACTGGGAGGCCGCCGCTGCGGGAGGAAGGTCGGAGAGAGCAGTCAGCACCCCACGTGGCAACGGGGACCCTCCGGGCGCTTCCCGCAGCCCTGCTGCCGCACATCTGTTCAAGGAGCGTGTCCTCCCACCCCAGCTGGCACGTCTGTCAGAAGCCAGGCACAGCCGTGCCAGAGAGAGAGCATGAGGCACGGGGCCAGAGAGGAGGACAGGCGTGGCTCCAAACATCCTCAGACGCCTGCACCCTGAAAACACAGGGGCCCAGGCCAAGGTCAAAGGGTCTGGCTGTTTGCTCTCAGACACAGAGAGAAGCCCTGGCTGGTTTGGCTCTGGATAGAGCATCGGCTGACAGACTGAAGGGTCCTGGGTTCGATTCCTGATCAGGGCACATGCCTGGGCTGCGGGCTCGATCCCCGGTAGGGGGTGTGCAGGAGGCAGCCGATCCACAATTCTCTCTCATCATGGATGTTTCTCTCTCTTTGCCTCTCCTTCCCTCTCTGTCTAAAATCAATAAGAACATATTTAAAAATACACAAAAAAGAAGCAACAGATACTTAAACACACACATACACACGAACCCGAGGCTTCAGGCCGGGAAGCCTCCTCCCCTCAGAGTAGGGCGGGGCCTCGGGCTGCCTCCCGCCAGCACCATTTCCCCCGAAAATGGGTCAAGTGACGGAGGGACATTGAGTGATGTGTCCCCCAAGGCAGGAAGTGCGTCTGCCGCAGCCCAGACCGTCGGGGAGGACACGGAGAGGACCCCGCAGCACGGCTCCGGAGGACCGAGGGCTGTCGGAGATGGTGCCTGTCTCCGGCCCAAGCACAAGCTGTGGCTCAAGAACCCTTCTGGCTTCAGGCAGCATCGCCGGGTGCATCCGGGAGCATGTGTGTAAGCGTCACTTTGGAAACGAAGTTACTTCTGTGCTCGGGGACGCGGAACAGACAGGGCGCCCCGGCCTGATCTGCACGCGGATCACCGTTTGCTTGGGACCCGATGGGACTCCGCAGAGCTCCCTTTGAGAATTCCAGCCGAGACTCTCGTGTCGTTAATAAGAACGAGATCCAGTTAATTAGACCTGAGTATCATTAATAAAAAGTTACATCCAGAGAGGACGAGCTTCCCTCAACTTAATCACACAGACGAGGTTGGGCTCGACCTAGTCGCAGCTCCTAGGGCTGGTTTCTTAACACATTTTTCAACTTTTAGAAAAAAGTGTCAGGGAATTTTTTTCTCTCCCGACGTGCACCTTAAAAGAGAGGGAAAAGAAGGCTGGGTGTCAGAGCAGGAATGTCTCGAGTCTTTGAAGGCGCACACAGCAAGTCCAGAAGCAAATCGCAAGGGCCGGCCCCGTCCTTTCCTGTCTTCCTCCAAGGCAGGAGGCTGCATGGGAAGCCACTGAGTGCGATGCGCACCCACCCGGAACGTGGCTCGTTCTCACCACCACCCCAGCCAGGAGCTCCCACGTCCTCCCCCCGAAGGGCCTCCCTCCAGCAAAACCATCCCATGTCACACACGTCGTCAGCAGAACAAGACTCACTCCACGTGGGGCCCCCATCTCCTACCGAAAATGAGTGGTCGGCAAGGCCGGGGAGACCCTCCGGGCGATGAGATCTTTCTGGAATAAAACAGAATAAAAAGAGAAAATTACTTTCACTTCGGCAACGATACACGTACAGAAACGTGAGCGAGTGACGTTGTAAAAGTGCGCGGGTGATTGTTCTAAGGCGAGGGTCAGAAATGACCAGAAACAAAGTAAAAAAACCCACGTCACTTCAGCCCTTGGAACACAAATAAAGGGTCCGCTCACGTTCACTCAGGAAGGCGAGACTGCGTGCATTTCAATGAGGCTCCTCATGCCCTCATGAATATGCATTTCCACGGATTCACAGAACCTGTATGAGGGGACACTCTCAGACCAGGAGGGTGTGCCCGTGGGGGCTGGGGTGGAGGAGAGGAGAGGAGACGGAGAGGCAGGCCCTGCTGTCTCCCCTGCCCAGGTTCACAGTCCACCCTGCCTCTGGGATGGGTGGTTTCCTGCTCTCAAATGCAAACGCAAACCGCAGGGAAAGGCCCTCAGGTGAAGGGCTTGGAGGCCGGGCCCTGGGTTGGAGCGAGATTCCTTGGGGGGTGGGGAAGCAGATGAGCAGAAAGCCAGGAGTCGTGCAAGAAGAGGGGGACTTATTAGTCTTTTTTAAAAAAATGTTTCCTAATTTTTAAAGAAAGAGGAAGAGAGAAAGAGAAACATCCATGTGAGAGAGAATCATGGACCAGCTGCCTCCTGCATGCCCTCTACTGGGGATCGAGCCCACAACCCGGGCATGGGCCCTGACCGGGGTTCCAACCGTGAGCTCCTGATTCCTAGGCTGCCACTCAACCCCTGAGCAGCGCCAGCCCGAGCGCCGTGGGCCTACGAGATGACCGTGTGCCCAGGAGCCCCCCGCTCCCGCTTCGCTTCCTCCAAGCACTCGGGAGCGGTCTGCGGGCTGGGCCGGGCTTCCCTGCCCTGGTGAGGCCTGCCCGCTGCCACCCGGGGTTGCCCACACCTGGAGGGAGGGGCCAGCGTTTCCTCTGCCGGCCCTCAGCCTGTAGGTCTCATTCATAGCAGCCTAAGCACCCCCCATGCTCCAGACCCCCCCGAGCTCAGAACCCTCAGCCGGTTCTGGAAGGACTCAGAGCATTGCTTACATAACATGCTCTCCCGCCCGCAGAGCCAGGCCGGCATCGGAACTCGATTGAGAATTGGGTTTCAAGTGTTTATTTATAGGCATCAGCAAGCACCCTGATGGCCGGGGAGGTACCTGGCTCTGGGCTCCCGCCCACCACGACTCATTAGCATTCTTCCCGTGCCCGTCTGCTCTAATCTCCCGGCAGCAGGCTAACCGCAGGGCAAGGTCACCACCCCGGGCCCAGCACCACTTTCCATTTTCTCCAAAGAAAATGATGCATTTCCTTTGCTCAGCTGCAGTGCCTCCCATACCCTCTTGGGACCCCTCACATGCGGTGGCTAAAGCAGAAGCGTTATTCTGACGACCTGCCCCTCTGCATGGACAGTCCACCTTGAAGATGTGCCGTGGACGCAGAGACCTGGACAGGCCCTTGGGGTCGGCTGCTGCCTCCCCAACTGGCTCTGAGTCCAGCACCCAGCCAGGCACAGCCGGGAGGGTCTGCTCCGTTCCTGCAGATGGAATGAATACGAGGAAGCAAACAGGCTGGGATGCTTGGCTTTTCTCAGCCACGAGGGCCTGGCCATACCTCCTTCTGCCCAGCACAGGTCCCCGTCCTCTTTGTACCGTCTGAGGGACGTGGCTGCCGTGTTGTGAGGACAATCAGAACCACGGAGAGCCCCCGCCCCCAGCACCAACCAGATGTGTGGACACTCAGTCAGCACCACGGAGAGCTCCCCATGTGGACCAGATCGTGCACCTCGGGGTGGGGTGGAGCGCTCCCCCACCCCACCCCGACCAGATGTGGTGGGGACCCCTTGATGGTCACTATGAAGAGGCCCTCACGGACCAGGTGTGAGGGTCCTCTCTCAGCACCCTGGAGAGCTCCCCCCTACGGACCAGGTGCACTGGTGCTGTCAGCACCACGGAGAGCTCCCCCTATGGACCAGGTGTGTGGGTGCTGTCAGCACCACGGAGAGCTCCCTGGGCCACACCTGAGGCCTCCTGCCCACAGCCCTGTGAGGTCCATTTCCAAGTGGCTCCCCCAGCCCCAGTCAAGCCATCAGATGACGGTCTCCCTGCCGCACATCTTGACTCAGCCAGAATCAACCCACCGAGCTGCTCCCAGACTCCTCCTCACTCACCGATTGGATGCCCAAGATCACAAATGTTGGCTGTTTTGCACCACTAAGTTTTGGCCATAATTGTTTGCATAGAAATAGAGAACCCGTATGATAAGTCTCTATCTTAAGCAGGTTGTGGCTACATATTCTTCTTCTTTTTTTCGCAGCCCAAGTGGCGGATCCTAAAAGGCGGGGGACACACAATAGGCATGCACGCCACCCTTGTGAGTGATCAGGGGCATAAAGTATTTAGGGAAGCCCCGTCTAAGGGGTGGGGAGTCATAGGGAGTGGGCCAGGAGGGGCAGAGGATTAGCTCTGTTAACATCATAAGATGGGAAGACGCTTTAGGCTAAGACCGTGAGCACCTGGGTCTGAGGGAAAGGCCAGCATCTCCGGGTGGGCCTTGGAGGTGCAGGTGGGGTGGAGGGGTGTCTGCCTGTCTCTCTCCTTCAGGTTCCAGAAAAAGCAGAAAGAAGTGCATTCCTTTCCTTAGAAGTGGCTGAGCTGGTCCGAGTCAACTGACCCAGTAACAGCAGCCAGAACCAGGGAAGTCTGACAGACCCGGCTGGTATCAAAGAAACAACACCGAACCGTTCAAGACCACTATGTTCAATCCTCTTTAAGGGCCTGAATCCAAAACATCACCACATCGGTGATTGTCCTCAATGTACTCGTTCAGAGAAGGGCAATGTCCCAAATCCATTTTAATTGCAACAATCCCTTTTCTCGCCAAGAAGTGACAACTGAAGCAGCACTGATGCCTAATAGAGTCTGAGCTTGCTTTCCTTTAAAAACAAAGAACAAACACTCGGCTGAAGTGGCAGAGGAGTTTAAGCTCCCTTTCAGCGTTCTCCTTTTGACCTTGATCTTTCGGGGAAATGGCCGCTGAGAGTCTGGGCCGACGCTGTTTGTTCTCATCGGTCACTGCGCTGCGCCGGCCCTTGTGGACGGGAGCAGGAAGATGGCGACAGACGTGGGTGGGGAAGGGAAGCGTGCTCACTGTCAGAGGCGCCTGGGACGGCAAGAGACAGTGCGGGTGACTCCAAAGTCCCCGTGCCCAGCAATGCTCGGCTGCCACCTTGCAGGGCGGGACGCAGACTGGACAGGCTGTGCTCGGCCACTCAAGCCAGGAGGCCCGGGGACCTCCCTCTGCCTCCTCCTGTTTTCCCAGCCAGTCAAGGCCCGGCTCAGATACCATCCCAAAGTCACGATGCCCCTCAACCCCTGCCATCGCCACCTCAAGTCCCAGGACCTCCCCCCGCCCCCCAGCCCCGAGGCAGCCAGAGGCAGCGAGATGGGGCTTCTGAGTCCAAGACCCAACTCCAGGCCCCGCCTCTGCTTACGAGCTGGGACCAGTGTCCCTGCCCCACACGAAGCCTCCGGCACCGCATCGGAACCAGAGGAGATTGCAATGGAGGAGACTGCAATCACATCATTTGCAGGAGACGTGCAGCCAGAGAAAACCCGAGGGACTCTATGCGAGGTTGCTGGAGGGCAGACCTACACCCCAACTCAACCACCACCACGAAGGTCATTTCCAAAGAGACGCACCTAGACAGGAGCCAAAAATAAAAACCTAGGAATCCGACTAATGTAAATATATATGTATATACACACACACACACACACACTAGAGGCCCGGTGCTAACGTAAGTACACACACACACACACACACACACACACACATTAGAGGCACACGAAATTCGTGCACTGGGTGGGGTGTGTCGCTCAGGCCAGCCTGTGCCCTCTCACAGTCCGGGAGCCCTCAGTGGATGTCTGACTGCTGGCCTAGGGGCCTAAGCCAGCAGTCAGGCATCCTTAGTGCTGCCGTGGACGTCCACGGATGAGCCCAGCTTCTGGATGAGCCCAGATGGATGAGCCCAGCTTCTGGATGAGCCCAGATGGATGAGCCCAGCTTCTGGCTGAGCCCAGATGGATGAGCCAGCTTCTGGCTGAATGGTGCTCCCCCTGTGCGAGTGCACTGACCACCAGGGGGCAGCTCCTGCATTTAGCATCTGCCCCCTGGTGGTCAGTGTGCGTCGTAGCCATCAGTCATTCTGCCATTCGGTCGACTGGCATATTAGCCTTTTATTATATAGGATATGCACACACATACACACTAGACCAGCACAGAAAAACACCTGCTCCTCTGTTGAAAAACTTAAGAAGCCCTAGGAGGATAGGCCTCCTCAGGCTGTGAGCGTGGCTCTACTTGGGGGATGGTTTCCTGAGTACATTTTCACTTCCAAGTCGCTTCCTGAAGGTAGGATGGCTGAGTCAAGGTCAAAGCAGGTCCACTGGGGTCCGTGCTGTCCGACCCTGCAGGGGCCGGAGCGCTCCGTACTGCTCCACGACCTCGCCAACCAACAGGGACGGAGACTGTGTCGAACTTGGGTTTCTGTATCTCGGCGTAATTTTAACTCACAATCCTCTTACGTAAGGTGTTGAACATCTTTTCATTCACTTAAAAGACCATTTGTATTTATTTCTCTGTAACTAAATGTTTAGATCTTTTAGCCATTTCCTTCTGGGGGTTGGTCTTTTCCTTTTAATTTTAAAAAAATATTTTTCATTGATTTCAGAGAGGAAGGGAGAGAGGGAGGAGAGATAGAAACATCAATGATGAAAGACAATCATGGATTGGTTGCCTCCTGCATGCCCCCTACTGGGGATCAAGCCTGCAACCTGGGCCTGTGCCCTGACCAGGAATTGAACCATGACCTCCTGGTTCATGGGTTGTTGCTCAACCACTGAGCCACGCCGGCCGGGCCCTTTTAATTTTTTAACTCTTATATTTTAAGGAAATGAGCTTTGTCTGTGATGCTAGCTGCACTTATTTTTCCTGGTTTATTATTTGGTCTTTCACCCTTCTTATGGTGTTCCCCCTCCCCACCCTTAATGGGAAGGTGTTCTTCCCCCTAAAGCAACTCAATTCATCCGTCTTTTCTTACGTTGCTTTGCATTTTGGATCATAATTTCCCACTACAGAGTATAAAAGAGCCCATTTACATTTTCGCCCAGTACTTGTGATAGCTACTAGCTATCAAGAGCCCTTTGAAATCTAGGCTGGGAGATGATCAATGATATCAATTAAGCTTTTATCTTAATCCAAGTGGCTACTGTGAAGTGATGAAAATGCGTGTTGGTCTCTGCCCCGTTCCCGGCACAGAGCGCCTGAAACCCGTACAATGTCTTAGGGTGAAGGCACTTGGAGCGTTTTGCTCTAATTGTTGGTCTTCAGCCTGGTCCCTGACAGAGCCCCTGAAACCCCTGTAATTTCCGGGGGCACGAGTGTCTGTGCCCTGCTGAGGCGATTCTGTGTGGGCTCCGGGATGGGGACTGGGTCACCAGAAAATGCAAGCTTGGAATTTTCAGTCAACCTATGGAACCAGGAGGTCACGGCTCGATCCCAGTCAGGGCACAAGCCCGTTTCCAGGCTCAATCCCCAGTCGGGGGCGTGCAGGAGGCAGCCGATCCATGATTCTCTCGCATCACTGATGTTTCTCTCTCTCTCCCTCTCCCTTCCTCTCTGAAACCAATAAAAACATTTTTTTAAAGGAGTGATGGCTGGATCGGAGGTCTTGGCGGTGCTTAGGGACCTGATGGGGGAAATGTGACTGAAGCAGGTGGAAGAGAGGACAGGAGGGGAGGGACTGGAGGGAGCCAGCAGAGGCAGGAGGTGCACAGCAAACAGGGCAACAAAATAACAACGATGACGATGATGATGATGATGATGATGATGAAAACAGGAGAGTAGCAGAGGAGGAGATGGGGTAGGAGACTGGTTCCTCTTTTTTCAGACGGAGAGGAAAGTGTGTCCGTGACTGTGCGGGAAATGAGACGTCTGTGCATTTTCATATCACAGTGACTTCCGGAGACTGAAGTGGGATCCCCCAAGTACATACAATTAAGACGAAAATTGTAATTTTAAATTACTGCTCATTTGAGTAAATGGAACGAGCTCCCATCGCCAAGCCAAATGCAAACAACAGCATCCAATTAAACCCTCAGAGGCCTCCCAGCTCCTGCAAACGACCCCTCTGCACCTCAGACACAGCTCCTGAAGCACACGCTAGACACGCCACGGTCTCCCCGCTTTGCAAGACGGGAGTTTCCCCGGCGCAGCCTGACGGAGCAGCCCTGCCCGTGGACGTGCAGCGATGGCTGAGCCTGTGGCACCAGCACAGACCGGGGGACAGGACGCAAGGTCACCCCTTGTCAGCCCTGTTTTCCGGGATGGAGGCATGACATTCACGGATTCACGGTGGCCTTTTGCTGGCTGCCCCCACCTTGTACTCTCCCATTCTTGGAGCTCCAGAGTGACCCCCTGAGGATCTCCTTCCTGGAGGCCACAGAACTGGCAGCCTTTCTGGACATGTGCCCTGACCGGGAATCGAACTGTGACCTCCTGGTTCATAGGTCAATGCTCACCCACTGAGCCACACCGGCCTGGACTCCCAACTTCCCTTTCCATAGATGTAAGTGGGCCAGCGTCCCCCTGTAACCAGAACAACTGCTACAAGTGCTTCCGTGGGGGCAGGATCGATGTTAGTGTTGTGAGTGGGTGGCCGTCCACACTTCCTCATACAAGAACCGCCGTCTTCAGGAAAACACATCCCCCCAGACCAGCCAAGTAACATCTGTGACAGTGTCACTAAGAGCAGGACAGATGGCGATGGTTAAAAACCTGTTCCTGAGAATTGACGCCGACGCCGGGGGACCGTCAACAAGACGTGGAGAATGGGCGGTCTTGTTTCTCTCGATGCGCCGACGGGCGCCGTGATCAGACACCAAGTATTGGGGGAGTGTGTGTGTGTGTGTGTGGGGGGGGGTAAACGGTCGCCCACAGTGAGAGGGCAAAGCAGCGGGCGATTTAGAAGTGGCCACAGGAAAGGCCGCCAGACCTCCGACCCGGAGGCCGGGCCCCCAGCACCTCACGAGCCCGGGGAGAGGCGAGCAGGCGGCACAGTCCTGCGTGACAAGAGGCAGCCGTGGCCCATCTCCTCTCTGGGAGGACGTCTGAGAGCCCACAGGCAGGCCACTCCCCGGTGCTTCCGATCCACCAGACCACCAGGTTCGCATGGAGGACAGGGGCTCAGCCGTGAGGCACCGCTCCCCGTTTATGCACCGGGAACGCGCCAGGCGTCTCTGGGCCTGGGGCGCACAGGGCCCAGGAGCGTGTGTTCTGACAGGGAAGACCCACAGAACTCCAATCGCGATCGACTCAGCAAAGCCAACTTCAGAACAAGGGAGGTACCTGGATAAAGAGGGGGGCGGGGGGAGGGCGCTGACAGGATGAGATCGTCCCAGTCTCCAAGCAGAGACCACAAGTATCCAAACCGATGGGGCAAAAACCGACAGAACGGAGAGGGGAGATGACGAATGACTGTCGTCCTCGGAGACCAGCAGCCCCGTCGTACACGCAGGCGCACAGTCAGCGGGGACGGGTCACTGCACAGCACGCTCCATCACCTGGATCCCACGACGGCCGCAGCACAGGCCAACCAACAAGAGCACACGCGCTCCTCGAGCTCACGTGCAGCCTCACCGAGCGCCTCGGTCCGAGGGGGCTGCTGTCAGACGCACCGTCTGGCGGCTGACGACAACAGCAGACACTTAGTGCTCACAGCCCTGATGGAAGCCCGAGACCAGGCGCCAGCAGGTCAGGTGAGGGAGCTGTGGGTCGGAGACGCCTCCCTCTGTCCCCGCATGGCAGACGGGGTGCTGGGAGGGAATCAGAGGATGTGGGCCTCGCACGGGGCCAGCACGGACCGGAACCCCAACTCTTCTTGGAGTCCCAGCATGCTCTGTGCTCAGGGACAGGTCACGGCCGCCTGGCACTGGTCTGCGCAGCCTCGGGGCTTGGGGGGAAGCAGAGAGGAACAGAGAGCTCCACACACACACAGAGGGGCCCTCACTGGGGTGGGGGCCTCCATGCAAACCCTCCTTCGGGCGCCAGGCGCATCAACGTTCAGGAAAACCAGGTGCAAGCACTTGCGCAGCCCACACACCCAGGAACCCCACCACGTGTGTTCTTTCTCCATTTGGACCCCTTGAACACGGACCGCGTTGAGCTTAGAAAGTACCGACGCCACAGTCTCTTACTGGGCTGTGGTTGAAACCAGCAACGTGACCGTCAAACTGCCCGCGAGATGGGAGGGCCGTGCAGGACGCCCACCGGCCACCAGAACGTCTCCCAGCTGCTCCATCCTGCGTCTGTCGTGGCTCCCAACGACTGTGGCAGAAGGGACCACGTGTGACGGCAGACGCTGAGAAAGACTCTCAAAGCCAGCGACTGGACTCGCCCAGGCCCCCGGGACGGGACGGTGGCAGCGCCCGGGGTTCCGAATGCTGCCCTCCCCTGACTAATACCGCCCTTCTCCGTACAAAGGCATCGTGTCTTCCCGGCAAGGCCAGGGCCCAGGCAGGAGAGGCAGGCGGGGAGGCTCCGGGGGAAAGGCTGGGAGCCTCGGGAGGCCGGCTGCCATCAGGTACAAGACGAGTTTAGAAACGTCCAGATGGCGGAGGAGGGGACCTGGGCAAGAAGGGGCCTCGTTCCCAGGTGGCCGCAGGGGCGACGCAGAGGCGGCTCTGACAGGGGTCACCGTCAGAGGGAATGTCTGTAAAGGGTCAGCATGCCCGCCTCCCTCCCCAGCCAGGCTGTCTCCTGACCACAGCCACACAGCTGCCCGGCCCTGTGCTGCCTGCCCATGGAGCGCTCGGCTCCAGGAGGGCCGCCTCACGGAAACAACGGGTCCAGGCCAGGTGCGGGGAGGGGGGAGCGGGGCCGAGCTCGTGCTGAACGGGGGAACGCGCTCCTGGGCTTCAGTCGCTCAGTCACCAGCAACAAGCCCCAAAGGGCCTGGAGGGCCGGGCGCTGCCCCGCTGCCAGGGACACAGAGGTGGACAGTCTTCATGCTGGTGCAGGAAGAGACACAAGTACCAAGCGAGCATTGCACGTAACTCACCAACTGCACGGGAGGCGCTAAGAAGAAACATGGAGTGGGGTTCGTGAGAAGGGCAGTGATTCTGATTCGGGGAGCTGGTCGGGAGCTGGCATACGAACACAGAACCCAAGTACGTGAGGGAGCGGCCGGGGGCCACCTGGACCAGGCGCAGGCGGCTGAGGAACAGCAGGTGGGAGGCCGAGGTAAGCATGACCTGGCTCATCTGAGGACCAGGGGGCCTGCAGGAAAGAGCCCCCCGTCAGCCGGCCATCGAGGATGGGCGCGAGGGTCCGGGTCAAGGTGGCAGGTGGGGTGGGGACAGCGCAGACCAAGCCTGGACCGTGTGGCTGTGTGCTGGGAGCCTGGACGGCGTGGAGGGACCCCAGTGGGGAGCAAGGGAGGGAACTGGAGCAAATCAGGCTACGGAATGTGGGAGTGGAGTGGGCACTGGGGAGCCACTGAGGGCTGGAGCGAGGGACACCAGGCCTGGCCGGGCCCAGCCTGCCATGGGGCAGCCCCGCAGACCCGCCCGGAAACCCCGCAGCCGGTACGGAAATCCTGCCTCACACAGCAATAGCACTCCACCGACGGGTACGGCTCCCAAGCCCATGGGGGAGTCTCGAACCTCACCAGCTGTGTGACCTTGAGGTCCCTGCCTCCCCGGGCTCCCTTGTGCATGGAGAGAGGACGGGACGGAGCTGGGGACGGGCTGCAGGAGAGGAGAGAAGACTGCGCCCACGGCAGCTGACTCAGCCTGTGCCAGCAGGCAGCTCTGAGACACCAGCTGGACCCAACCCAGGCAGTGGGCGGGGGCCTCGGGGAGGGGGACGGAGCCAGAAGTCCTCCCCACAGGCACGCGGCCCAGCCACCAACTGGGCACCTGGGCGGCCTTTTGGTGAGCCATCGTCTCCAACGTGACCCACGTTGGGACCGGGCTGCGTGGCTACCTCACTCCCCACCGGTCCCCCACGTCCGTGTGCCGCACGGCCACCCAGCAAGGGCAGGGCTCTCTCGCCGTTTCTCTAAGGCAGGTATGGGGAACGTCCGGCCCGCGGGCCACGGAAGGCCTGAGAAATCACTTGGTCTGGCCCTGCCGAGGCGTGAGGGGCGAGTTCATTAACCGTTTGACCGACTCGAGCAGGCAGGTTTTAAAGGTGATTTTGAACGGCACACGAACGATGTTATAAATGTCCAGATGGCCCCGGCAGGGGACAAGGTTCCCCACCCGGCTCCCAGACCAGGCTGCCCTCACTCCGGAAGGCCCTCGAGGCCTCTGTGCCCACCTGCCCTCTAGCACTCGCCCGGACAATAAAGGCTTCTCCACCTCTTCAGCCCGTGGTGCCACCAGAGCCTCACCCGTGGCGCCGTCAGGTGAGGAGCCAAAGGCAGGACGGGCCGAGCTGGGCGCTTCCCGAGCGGCCCCTGGTGTCTAGGAACAGCCCGGTGTCTGAGTGCTCGCCCTCAGCCGCAGGGTGTGACTGTGTCTCCGACAATTAGCTCTGTTTTCACCTAGCTGCTGAGCTGCCTGGGCAGAGTGGCTTATTTACGTGCCTCCATTTCACAATCCAACCCCACCAATTAGTCCTGTGAAACTATTCTTTTTTTAAGAAAAGGGTTGTAAGTAGTCCGGGACCGTTACGCAGACACGTGAACAGGTGTCGGGTCCGGGGTGTCCGCGAAAGCGGGCAGAGGTGGCAGAGAGCAAGGTAGGTGACTGTCACCTACTTGGCCCTCCTGCCAGCACCCAACTCGCCCCTCTCTCTCACACACACACGCACACACACGCATGTGCGCACGCATTGGTTCAGCCCACACTCCTCCCAGGCACAGAAGCCTGGACCCTGGCGATGGAAGCGGGGAGGTGCACGGCCGTGCTCCCGGACAAATGCCCAGGGGTCTGCAGAGACAGGCCCCACAGAAGACTGCCGGGTGCCCCATCGCTAGGGCCATCTTCCAGACCCGGCCCAGCTCCGGACACCACCCCCAGAGTCACCTGTCCAGTGCTGGTAGTCCCCCCACCAACCCCAGGAGGCGGTCATCTCAGCAAGCTGACCCCCACAAGCTCCGACTCGGTCTCTGATGCCCGGGACCCGGGTCTGTGCGGCTCTCCGCCCAGGAGACCCTCTCCAGCCCAGCCACCCAGGAGTGAGGGCACAGGGCAGGGAGCCCTAGCAGCTCTGGACGAGGAAACCAGACCTTGTCCCCGGCCTGGTGGACTGCCCGGGAGAGGAGAGAAGCCCCACCCCGCCCGCCTCACCTCACCAGCAGGACCACTAACCCGGAGGCCTGAGCCGCTGGCCACCCACAAGCTCTGGCACCTGCAACATGCCCTGGGGAAAGTTGTTCCCTTGCGCCCCCGAAGCGTTCGGGTCGTGTTTCCTAAAACAACTGTTCTCTCTCAAAGAAAAAGGGAAAAAATTCCAGAAAGGGGGGCAGAGGTGGAAGACGCCAGAGTCGGCTGAGCCCACAGGACCAAGCCCCGGAATGAGACCCCGCACGGGTGCCTCACCCTCTGCAAAGCCAGCGGTGAGACGGCTCAGCCAGACTGGGCCAACGTGAGTAGATACGGAAAAAATGCCGTCTTCCTTCCGCAAGCGAATACTAAGTTAAGACAAGCAGGGTCCATTCTCACTGAAACTGGGGCAGGGTGGCCCCCCCAGGTCCCTCTGGACCGCCTGGGCACAAGGGCCCTGGGCAGCTCGTCCCCAGCCCAGCCTTGGCACACAGGCCCGGAGCAAAGCCCAGCTTGCGGCGCGGGGGGCTCAGTGTCGGCCCTGACCACCAGTCAGTGCTCCCACCTCCTGGCAGCAGCGGGCAGGAGCCGGGCCAACGGGACCGGACCCGCTCGCTCCGCCCCTGCCCCTGCCCCTGCCCCAGCCCGAGCTGGAGGCCCCGAGGCCCAGGTGTGCGGAATTTTTAATTGAGGGCTTTCTCCCGCAGGGCCTCATTAGAAAGCGAAAAGGAGGAGCGGGCGACGATCCGGGCTCGGGCTCGGCTTCCCGGGAGCCAGGGAACCCCGAGGCGCCCCCAAGCTCGGGACTTGCCGTCTGGAGCAGGACTTAGTGCCAGCGCCCAGCGGGGCCGCCGGAGGCACAGAGACCCCAGCCCCGCGGAGCCCGAGCAGACAGGCCCCGCCGGCCAGCGCCCCTCGTCCGCGCCGGTCGCCCCTCGCCGCCGAGTCCCCCGCCCAGGATGCGCGAAAAGCCAGCTCGGCTCCGCGGGTCCAGGGGACGCCGATCCGCACCCCCATCCGCCAGGACGCCCGGCCGCCCCGCCGGGTCCGAGGGACCGAGCCGGGGCCTCGGCTACCCCTCCCCTCACCCCGCCCCCTCGCCGGCCCGCGCCCCAGGCTGCAGCCGGGGCCCCCACGTACCTGGTTCGGGCGCGGGGCTGCGCGGCCGCCCGGCCACCCCCGCCGCCACCGCAGGTCTTTGTGAGCCCGCGCCGTGCCGCGCCGCACGCCGCCCGGGAAGCTGGATGGCGGCGGGCGCGCCCCGGACGCGGCGTGGGCACGCAGGGCCGCCTCTGCCGCGCGCCCCGCACCGGCCTCCCCCCACCCCCGACCCCTCCCCCGCCCGGACGCGGCTCGGAAAACGCCCGCGGGCCACCCGCGCGCGCGGCGGGAAGAAAGGAGGACAAAGATGCGGTCGTGCCCAGCCCCTCCCCCCGAGCCCGCGCCGGGACAGTCGGCGGGGCGGGCGCACGGGAGGGCGCACCTGGGGCCGGGTCCTGCGGGGCTGATCTCGGGGACCCTGGCCGGAGCCCGGGCTCTGGAAGTAGCGACGCCCCAGGCGTCCGGGCCTGGGGAGCACGCAGATCCCCGGGCGCGCCCCAGACCTGCCGGATCGGGAGCCTGGGGTCTGGTCCTCAGACGCAGAGCGGGCGACGGGGGCTCCGCTGCGCCCGCACCCGCCCCGCGCCGCCGTGCTGCCCCCTGGTGGCTCGGGAGCGCCTGCGTGCAGTGCGCAGGGGCCCTGGCGACCGCGCCCTGCTCGGCCCAGCGTGGTGCTGGGGGGTGGGGGGGGCGTCCAGCGAGAAGCCCTCGGGGATTGCAGCTCCGGAAAGCGCATGGGCCAGGGGCAGTCCCCCTGCCCATCCGCTTGGCGCGAGCCGCAGTCCAGGTCTCTGGTCACCCATCACCCCGTTTCCGGCACCCCGTGCTGCCTGAGCCTGGACGGATGGCCTCCCCACCGCACGGCCCATCCTGAAGGGAGAGGACCCTAACCCCGTCCGCTTCCAGACTCACACACACCCGAGGAGAGTGGGCGAGCAACCCCCCTGGAAGCCCTTCCGGTTGTGCTGGACACGCTGGTGTCACCTCTGACCCCTCTCGCCCTTTCATTCAGTCCCAGGACTCACATGGTCACCTGAGGTTCTGCCTGGAGACCTGCAGGGGTGCGTGCGGGGTGTGCGGCTCAGGTGCCTCCTTCCATGAGGCCTGGTCATTTGCCTTCTGTTCCCTTTTCTTCTTTGTTGGGTTGGGCGGGGGTGTGGGGGACCCTGAAGCAGAACAGAGGCCACAGGAGGAAGGGGAGGTCTGGGTGGGTGACCCCCGAGGAGAGGAGCTGGGGAAGCTGAGTCCTGCTCTGGGCTAAGGCGGGCTTGGTGTGGACTCCTGTGGCCGGAGCCCTTGGCTCCCCCGGCCCCCTCCAAACAAAACCACAGGACCCAGAGCGCCAGACCCTCCAGCTGGGGGGCAGCTTTGTAGCCAAATGCCAGAGCCTGAGCCCGAGCCCGAGCAGGCCAGAGCGGGCGCCCCTCGCCTCCCCGAGGTGCTGCCTCCACTGTTGTGTTTCACCTGCTGGACAGCTGGTGGCCCAGCCCACAAAAGGCTCAGCTTCATGGGGCTGCTCTGGACCAAGCTCTTCCCCAAATGCCAGTGACTGGACAGCAACAACTGGGAAGAAATGACTCCACCGGCCTCTGAAATCTGTCACCTCTTCCCCAGCAGAAATGACGGGGTCCCAGCGCCTTCATCTTCCGGCCTCGTGCCAATGTGGTCAGATCCCGTCTGTGCTCTTCCCCCACCCACCTCGTGAGAGCCCTTCCCCGGAGCCAGGTCCGGGCAGCCGCTGAGCTCAGCCCCTCCCGCACAGGCCACCAGGCGCAGGCGGCAGCCCTCGGGGCTCCTGACGGGGTGGGCTTCAACCGTCCCTGGTCAGTGGCTTTTTAACGAATCTGGGAGTGGCGCCAGCCTTTCTCAGTGTTCCACAAAACTAGAAAGCCGTGACGTAAACGAGTCCCAAAGTTGACGTCCGAAAAATTCCTGCATGGCAACCTCCACCGCAGCAACGTCAACCACCAACCAGGAACGAAAGATGTGCAACTCACATCACCAGTAGTTAACTGCCCGCACGTAGAGAGGGACCATGCAACAGATTAACGTGGAACGTTCTCGAAGACGCATCGTTCATGAGAGAACGAAGACAAGATGTGTGCTGTGTGCCAACACGTGTGTGAGACCAGAGGAAAAGGCGTGAGCAGACACGTGCTCGTATGCTGTCACCATGTGAAAACTGTTACCCATCCCAAAGCAGTATTGTTAAACCGTCACTCATAACCCTGGTTCTTTACTCTTTGGAGAGTCACAGGCCTCTGAAATCGGTCACCTCCAGCCACAGGGGACACCCCTGGGGCTGTGCGTTGAACCCCAGGCTGCACTACCTGCCGCCACCTAGTGGCCACACGCGTGAACTGCAGACTTCGTGCCAAGACCCTGCAGCTCCAAGGAGTTCCAGGCCAGGCTTCCCGCGGGGCCTTTCCAAAAACTTGTCAATGCCTGGGCACTCCCGGTAAGCTGGTTTTTAAACAGGCTGCACGCCTTCCTTCCACAGGGCAGATGAATGCTCTGCCATAAAGGTGGGGAGGACGGCTTAGGCTGCCCTGGACTGCGAGAGGGTGCAGCCCGGCTGAGGGACCCCTCCCCAGCCCCAGTGCACAAATTTCGTGCACTGGGCCTCTAGTCTATATATATAAAAGCCCAGTGACCACAACAGCAGAAAGACCAGAAAGACCAGTGGCTATGATGCACACGACAGCAGCCAACCAGCCGGATCGCACCCCCCACTCCCCAGCCCGCCTGCCCGCTGTGGGCCGCCAACCGCCCACAGCCCCTCCCCCCGGCCGACCCCACCCTTGATCGGCCCCATCGGTACGAGCCAGCTGGACCCCACCCGTGCACGAATTTGTGCACTGGGCCTCTAGGATATATGTATTTTTAAATCCCCAAGGTGCAGGATGCATGGGATCTAAGCCACGCCACGGTGGTGTCTGATTCTCTTACCGTCGGCATGTGAGTCGGTGGGGACATTCACCAAGCGGCTCACACTCCAGCAGGTCTTCCTGAGGCCCAGCGCTGTGCTCGGCAGCCGCAGACACGTCGTGGGAAACCGCGGGAGCACGGCTCCTCCCTAAAAAGAAAAAGCCTTGTGGTGGTGCCGCCTTTCCTTACTGACATGCTGGGAAGGGGGCGCCTTTCCCATGAGATCGTAAGCAGCAAGTGCAAGCCCGGCGCTGCCAGAGCCCCCGGTGAGGAGCGCAGGGCTGACGGATGGAGGCGGCCATCCACCATGACGTCGCCTGAAGTCCCTGCGGCTGGCCGGTCCCGGTTTTTAAGCCTCTGAGTTCCCGTCCCCTGTGACCTCCAGGGCCTGGTCTGACACAGGGAGAGCCACGGCTTTGCTGTAGCGAGTGCCACCCGTACAGGAGAACACAGCCATGAGGCCAGGGAGAGCAGCAGCGATTATTGTCATGGGGCCTCTCTCTGCTCCAGAAACAACCTCCCCGGTCGCCTCTGGCACCTTGGAAGCGCGGTTAAGAGGGAATTAAAGAACTGAATGGGTAAAGCTTGCGGGGGCAGGGGCTCGGGGAGGCCTCTGGAGCGACGCCCTCCACGGCTGGACCCGCGGTCCTGAGGGGCACAGAGCATGCTGGGCCCAAGTCATGTCACAGTGGAAGCGGGGGCAGGGGGCTGTTGACGGAGGGAGCACTTTGCAGCCTTCGGCGCTGGGCCCTGTGGTGACTGTCAACATGGCGTGGGCCCATTGATTCTCCCTGTGGCTTTCCCAGGGGCGGGACCGGGAGCTGAATGCCCTCCCCGCTAGGCCTGAGTTCGCCTCTCCTCTCTTTGGTCCTGCTGCACTCGGTGGATGCCGGGTTACCCCCATTTCCACGCCAGGACGTGGGGCCTGACCCAGGCGGATCTGCAATGACCTGGAAGCATTTCTGGTTGTCACAGGCGGGGCCGATGCTTGTGACAGGGACCGGGGTTGCTGCTGAGCATCCCACCAGGCTCGGGGCAGCCCCCACACAGGACCTGGGCCAAGCCAACATGTCACTGGTGCTGAGACTGAGCAATCTGAGTATCTGCTAGTGTGTCCATTTATTTACATTTAAACATCTTATAAACATATAAAAGCTCATCACAAGTGGGGAATGACTTAAAGCAATAAAAAGCATTGGTACAGCCCTAGCAGGTTTGGCTCAGTGGATAGAGTGTGGGCCTGGGGACTAAAGGGTCCCGGGTTCGATTCCAGTCGGGGGCACGTGCCAGGGTTGTGGGCTCCATCCCCAGCAGGAGGCAGCCGATCAATGATTCTCTCTCATCATTGGTGTTTCTATTTCTCTCTCCCTCTCCCTTCCTCTCTGAAATCAATAAAAAATATATATTAAGAAAAAGAAATATAAAACACTGCTCCATTTCTATGCTCTTCGAGAAAACAGAGAACCAGACAGCGACAGGCCTGTGACATCAGCTTCTGGACGCCCCCCAGGGGAGGTGGGTTCTTCCTCGCAGCCCACCCAGTGGTCCTGCTTGGCCACTCCTGGGCAGAGCGGTGGCACTTGGGAATTTTTCCAGTGATGCCCGGGCCCTGTCCCTGCACCCCAGACCCAGGCCTGGAGCTGACCGCCCCCCGCTCCCCACACACACCAAGTGCAACTGCTGGCCCAGCACTGTGGGGGGGCCGGTCCCAGGCTCCTCTCTGCAGCACCACGGACCTCCCACCAGGGGACAGGACAGCACTGACACCGCCTTAGAGACGAGGAGACGATAGGTGCCCTGGTGAGGAGGAGGGCTGCAGGGAGGGCATCCTGGGTCCTTCTGCTCCTGGGGCTGCCTGGCACCGGTCCCCTCCCCGACCCCCACGCTCCGGCCATCACTGTGGGCTCCTGGCTCCCTTCCGGGCCCGCCTCCCCATCTTGGAAAGATTCCTAGAACCCTTCTCTCGGGAGGCAGGGACCGGAAAGCCGCCTCCTGGTACCCAGAGAAGGGACGGGAGTATTGTTTCCTGGTGGCAGGGCCGCTCTCTCTGGCTGGGCGCCTGCTTTCTCAGGGCGCTTCTGTGCAGGCCACTCCACACCGAGCCCGCATCTGCTCCCAGGAGGCCTCCTGGCTGCCAGCCCGTGGAGCTGCTCCCCGCAGGGCAACCCTTTCCTTCGGGACGTGGACTGTGGCTCACAGGTCTCTGTGTGATCATTTGATTAAACTCAAGTCACCCTCCTGTGTTCTGTGAGGTGGAGATGCTTTGACGTGTGCAGTAGCCGCTGACATGACTACAGGTGTGTCATAAAACATGATAATGACATATCAAACACACACACACACACACACACACGGGTTCTGGCTGCCAAGAGAGGGCTTGGGGGGATGAGAGTGGGTGCAGGGAGCCCAGACGAAGGGGGGTGGGGAGCAGCAGATGGATGTGAGCTATCTGCAAGGCTAAAGAAAGAGGCCTTTGTGAGGGCTCTGTGTGTGTGTGTGTGTGTGTGTGTGTGCGCGCGCACACGCACACGCACAATGTTGGAGGCGAGGCCGTGTCAGAATTCAACTTCAGTCTCTGGCTTGTGCGACTTGAAGAAAGACGAGGCCGGCCTGTGGGAAAGTTCAAGTGTGTCTTCCACTGTTGCCATGGGAACCATTAGCTTCTTGCCCTTACGATAAGCTGGGCCTTCCCCTTCCACGTTTGAGGAACGGGAATGACAACAACAGGAGTTAATTTCATGCTCAGCCACAGCAACCAACCAACCCCAGGCCAGCACCACAGCTTGGGGGGCGGGGGGGATGACACTGGCATGGGGACCGGGTTCTGCCAACTTGCGCTCCCTAGACATCCCTTTCCTTGGTTCCCAATCGCCCGTGTTATGTTCACAGCCTTGTTGCAAACAATGGCACTTTTCATTAGCAAATGACCGTTCCGCGCCTGTTTTCCTCCGAGCTCAGATCTCTATTCCGCTCACCTCGAGAGGGGCGGGGGGATGTCCGCCTCGTCCTGCACCTGAAACCACCTCGCGGCTTATCCACCCACCGCCTGCGGACTCCGTCTGTGCGCCCGGCCAAGGGCGGCCCCACGCGCCTTATCACAAGTTCTCAGGAGGCGCGTTTGGCAGCCTTCCTCTCACACAAGCCAGTTCTGTCCGCGGATAAAGGTGCAGGATATGTTTTGGCTCTTCAACAACTAAGATGTGAATTACAGCCGAGAGGTAGCGTTCTGCACACCATAAGCGTAGGAAACACTCGTCCCAGCTGAGGGCACAGGACTCACAGCTGTTCTGGCTCTGAACC
Organism: Myotis pilosus; assembly: GCA_036010255.1. NCBI lineage: Eukaryota > Metazoa > Chordata > Mammalia > Chiroptera > Vespertilionidae > Myotis > Myotis pilosus. The sequence goes on along the minus strand of JASKON010000031.1, from coordinate 1,119,810 downwards.
CGGCAGGGTGGTGCCACCCACACACTCACACCCGTGGCTGCGGGGAACCCCGGGTCACCTCCGTAGGTCACCTTGAGACACAGAAACCTGTTCTTTCTGTCACTGCGAGCTGACCGTGGTTATCCAAGCAGAGGACATACAAGGCCACACACTTCTCAGTTCACCTTTTTCAAACGAACTGATTTTAGAGAGAAAAAGAGAGGAAGGGAGGGAAGGGGCGAAGAGAGAGAGATTTTTTGTTTCACATATCTATGCATTCATTGGTTGATCCTTGTATGTGCCCTTGACCAGAATCGAACCCGGGACCAGGCTAGGGCATTGCTTTTAATTTTTAAATAACAACTCAATGCTACACTTGTCTTCCCTAACAGCAGGCTCAATGTGTACATACCTCCTTCTCTACTCAGCATCCAATTATCCATGAGTTATAAGACGTTAACACTTTCCCATACACTGTGCACTCACTCTATGCATCCATCTGAGATTCTGCAAAGTCATTTGATACTAGTTTAAGGCAGGGGAGGGTGGGGGGGCCGGGGGGGGGGTAAAGGCCGGGGCTGGGGGGCAGGGGCAGGCTCGGAGAGGACAATGGTGGGTAAGGAGGACATTTGTAATACTTTCAACAATAGCCCTAACTGATTTGGCTCAATGGATAGAGCGTCGGCCTGCGGACTGAAGGGTCCCAGGTTCGATTCCGGTCAAAGGCATGTACCTTGGTTGCGGGCACATCCCCAGTGGGGGGTGTGCAGGAGGCAGCTGATCGATGTTTCTCTCTCATCGATGTCTCTAAGTCTCTATTCCTCTTCCTTCCTCTCTGTAAAAAAATCAATGAAATATATTTTAAAAAAATACTTTCAACAGTAAAGAATTTTTTTAAAAAAATAAGAAAGTCCGGCCAAAGGCTGTGCCTCTAAGCCTCCTCTGAGAGCTCTGCTCCCTTCCTTTCCAACTCGTTCCTGCTGCTTTGTAGCAATTTACATCCATTTCACGAAACCGTTTCCTGCCTGGACCGTGAGCACCTCAGCAAGGCTTCTATCCTTCTGCACATCCCTCAGGGGCTGCTGTGTCCCTGCACCTGAATGACAGCTACCTCTGCAAACTCACTGCCCTCTCCACGACCACCGATTGTAAAAATGCAGCCGACTGTGCAGCCCAGAGCTCACACACCCACTTCTCACAAACCTTCCTACTTGTACGTATAGGACTTAGCACCCCAAACACCTGCCCTGAGGGGCTTGCGAGCATGAGTTGTTCCAGAAAAGCCAAACATCTGAGGCCATACTTCCTTTGTGTCCCCATCTCACCTCATACCCCGCCCCCTCACTCACACACACACACACCCTTTCACACAGCTAGTGTACTGTCCGAAATAACCCCATTGTAGAACAGGAAGAATGTATTTCTATGAATATGATTTTAATAATATTCCTTAGGCATTCAGTGATCAAAATTTTCTCCAAATCAAATACACACACACACACACACACACACACACACACACGTGTGTCCCCAAAAATATAGATACACTTAGCTGACGCTCAATTGATGTGTCTTTCTTTTCAGATTTAACCCACTGGAATTCATAATTATTCCAAGTGTGTATACATTTTTGGGGGACACACACTGTATATATATATATACACACATATATGATTTTTTGAATCTCATTCTGTAATTTGGTTTTTAACTCTGAAGTGACCGAAGGAGTGAAGGATTCAAAGCCCAAGGACCCAAGGCGCTTCCCGGTCACTATCACAGCTTCTTACACGATCAGGCCTGCTCCAGCTCCACCAGCACGCCCCCACAGTCCTTGGGGTGCAGGAAGATGACGGGTTTTCCGTGGGCCCCTATCTTGGCCTCGTCACTTAGACTACGGATCTTCTTCTCTTTCAAGTCCATCGCTGCGGCATTTATGTCATCCACCTGGAGAAAAGGAAAGAAACAAGAGCGCGTTTGAGATCGTGGAAACACCGAATCACAGCATCCTGAGGCTGGAAGAGACCTCCGCTCATGGCTCTCCCCTCTGCCTGAGGCAGGGCCTGTGTGAAACCACCACACACACCGGCTCCTGCTCCAGAGGGGAAAGAAGCTGCGAAACCTCCCTGGTGAGCAACCACAGCGCCTAAGCATTTTCACCATTTTCACAAACCCTTGCTGCCTGGATGGGGTTTAGGGGAAGCATGGCTAGTTCTAGTCGACACCAGACCCCCTCCTAGGGGGCGGCCTGCAGAGGCCGGAAGAACTTGTGGCAGCATCCATGGATTTAAAATGGTCTATCTGGCCTGGCTGGTGTGGCTCAGTGGTCGAGCCCCAGGAACGGGGAGGTTAAGGCTCGTTTCCTGGTCAGGGCACGTGCCTGGGTTGCAGGCTTGGTCCCCAAGTGGGTGCAGGAGGCAGCCAATTGGTGATTCTCTCATCTCTCATCATTGATGTTTTTATCTCCCTCTCCCTTTCTCTGAAATCAGTAAGCATATATTTAAAACAAATAGGTGATCTATGTGGCTGGTGTTATATTTCCAGCGGGCAGCACTGGCAGTGACTGTAATCAAACCATACGTGCTCAGTGACAATTCCAAGGCCATCGCCCTGGAGCAAACGATGCTTTTGGCAAGCGCATCCGTGGGGCTCGGAGCCCCAAGACAGCCCGTCTGCTTCTGAGGAAGATCAAGGTTTTTAAACCAGCTGATTGGAGGAAGCCCATTAGCCTGGGACAGCTCTCTCTCAGACTGAGGTCTGAAAAATAAAACCTGTCACTGGTTAAGACACTCGAATTTTACGGAGAGCAGCGAACAATGGTGGTGTCTCACATTGACGTAAAGACTAACCCGCCACCTTCCACAACTTCCTGTCCGTCGCCCACCTCCGTTTTACACTGACCCACACCTTCATCTCCCCGCCAGCCTCGACTCTCACACCCGCTGCTACGCTCCTGAGCTCGCACTGTCCCCACTTCACTGCACTCGCACTCACACCGGCTTCCTCTGAAGCCTGGGCCCTGATGTGGGACCCAGCCAGTGCGCTGTGGGGTTCAAAGGCGGGGATCCTGCTTGTCGTCCTTGGGGGCCTCAGGTAAACCCAAGTCCACTGCTATACAGACCTGCAGCCAAAGTTCACCTTCTGAGACAGGGAGAGCGGTGAACCAGGAGGGCTCCCCACCTCGGATTTTAAGCTCAGCTCATACAATGATGGCGCCGTCCAGCAGTGCCATCAGACGCTGGAATCTGAACAAATCTAGTTTGGACAAAACTAGTTACCAGCCTTGCACTCACTAGTCATGTGACTATGGGCTTCTCACCTGTTGACGGGGAGAACGGCGCCCTCCTGAGGTAGCTATAAGAAATACAGAAAACAATGCACATGGCGTCCTGGGGGGCTGGCAGTTGCTCTGATAACTCTGTGCCTTTCCACCTGCTCCTCCCTCTGCCCAGAAGGGCTTCCTCCTCTTGTGCCCTGGGGATCCCTTCACAGGTGCCTTCCCACCTCCTGGGCCGGCCACAGCAACCAACCCCTCCTCACCTGTGAGTGAGGAGACACGCGCATGAATTCTGCGTATCACAGGGCAGACTGCCCGCTCGGCTGCCCCTCCCACTGGGGCACGGTCCCTGTCCTGTTCGCTGCTGAACCAAGTCCTCCGCAGCGTGCACACAGTAGGTTCTCAGATACCAGCATGTCTGCAGTATGAACTGAGTCAATCCCTGGAACCAGCGCGCCTCTCTTCTGGATCCGGAAAGAGGCCTAACAGTGACATTCCTCCGACCAGGAGAAACCAAACGGGAGTGCAACTGCTGCTGCTATTCCAGCATGAGCACCTGCGGATGAAGGCCCCCAGGAGGACGTGCTAGCCCAACATGCCCTGTTTTCTTCAGGAAGTGCTAGCAGACACAATTGAGGAGATCTGGGAAAACCAGTCAGTCACTGAAAATGTGTTGCTTTTGTAATAAGAAAGAAGTTCGCAGAATCTTAAGGATAGGAAATAATTCCATGATTCTTAGCATGAATGTGGGAGTTCTTACTTCATCACTGCTTCTTCTAATTGCCTTCTGATAGTGAAAGCAGCTGTATTCCTGTTGTATTGGAGGTCACACGTGATCAATAAATCAGAGAGTGGAAACTCAAATCTGTTTTGGCCAACTTCGGTGACTTTTTAAAAAATATGTTTTTATTTCTTTCAGAGAGGGAGGGAGGCAAAGGGGGAGAGAGAGAAACATCAATGATGGGAGCGGATCATCGAAGGGCTGCCTCCTGCACGCCACCCACTGGGATTGAGCCCACAACCCGGCAGGTACCTGATTGGGAAGCGAACTGGGACCCCCTGATCATAGACTGGTGCTCAACCACCGAGACACACCGTCTGGGTCTCAGTGCCTTTTGTAGAAGCTGCTGAGTCCAGATTTGATAAACTATGTTATTATTTGCAGTTTTCTAGAGGAAAAGAAAATACATCTACGGATCCATCTTTGAGTGGGACCAAAGCTACTACTAATCCCCTTTAAAGAACTTCATGCCCTGGCCAGTCTGGCTCAGTGGATAGAGCGTCAGCCCGAGGACTGAGGGGTTCCAGATTCGATTCCGGTCAAGGGCATGTACCTCGGCTGTGGGCTCCATCCCCAGCCCTGGTCAGGGTGTGGGGTGTGGGAGGCAACCAATCGATGTGTGTCTCTCTCTCTCTCACATTGATGTTTCTCTCTCGCTGCCTCTCCCCCTCCCTTCCACTCTCTCTAAAAATCAATGGAAAAGTAGCCACAGGTGATTAGCAAAAAAACGAACTTCATATTTCTGATGACAGTGACCATACCAGTCTCAAGAAGCAAAAGACATTCTGTGGGAGAGAAATGTAAAACGCTGAGCCTTCGCCGAAACCGGTTTGGCTCAGTGGATAGAGCGTCGGCTTGCGGACTGAAAGGTCCCAGGTTCGATTCCGGTCAAGGGCATGTACCTGGGTTGCGGGCACATCCCCAGTAGGAGATGTGCAGGAGGCAGCTGATCGATGTTTCTCTCTCATCGATGTTTCTAACTCTATCTCTCTCCGTCTCTCTCCCTTCCTCTCTGTAAAAAATCAATAAAATATATTTAAAAAAAAAAAAAAAAAAAAAAAAAAACAAAAAAAACGCTGAGCCTTAAAGGAAATTGAATACCTCAATGCAGACGTGGTGCATGCCTCCGGCCTTGTTTTTCTGCAGAAACCCCGCGATCGGACTGTCCTTTCCCAGCGGGTGAAGCAGCTCCAGCTTGGTGTTCCCGAGGTCGACGAAAACCACAGACACTCCGTGCTCGGGGAGAGGGGACACCTCGCTGACCTGGGCCCCCAGCACGTCCCGGTAAAACGCCCGGGCCTTTTCCAGGTCCGGCACGGCGATGGCCACGTGGTTGAGCCGCCCCAGGGCCCACACGGCAGCACTGGCCACGTGACGTGAGGACTGGGGGGTGGAAAAGGCTCTCACTGAGGGAACGGGAGCCTGCAGTCGTGAGAACAGCCCTGAAAGATGGAACAGTCGTTGGCAACCTCCCTTTGCCATGAATGCGCTTCTGAAATTATTTAAATTGCTCACTCCGTTCTGAAATAGCTGCCTGAAGTGAAAAAGCTAATTCTGAGCCATCTGATGTTAGATTCAGAGCAAGGAAGGGTATCTCCCATGAGAGCTTACATTTAGCGACAGCACGTAGAGGGCAGCTGCTGTTATGAGGAATTACTTGCTGTTCTCTGCACCTCACACGGGTGAGCTTGAACGTGCCTGTGAGGTAACACACTTGCCGGTGAGGACAATTTTGTTCCTGATCTATGACCGGTTGTTGGTGTTACAGTCCGTGACAAGCTCATTAAAGCCCTGACCATACAGTACTTTTTAATGTGCATTTTATCTGAATGGCTGCCAACCAGCCAAAATGCCTCACTGTTGGGGGGAAAACAAAGATCTCCCCAGCCGAGTTATCTCTACGAGCGAAGGGGCAGCCAGAGGAGTGTGGCAGGCGGATGTCTCTGTATTGTTTTCTGTTCTCTCTCTCTCTCTTCCACTCTAAGAAAATCAATGGGCCCTGGCTGGTTTGGCTCAGTGGATAGCGCACCGGCCTGCGGACTGAAGGGTCCCGGGTTCGATTCCGGTCAAGGGCACGTACCTTGGTTGTGGGCACATCCCCAGTAGGGGGTGTGCAGGAGGCAGCTGATCGATGTTTCTCTCTCATCGATGTTTCTGACTCTCTATCCCTCTCCCTTCCTCTTTGTAAAAAATAAAAAAAAAGAAAATCAATAAAAATATATTTAAAAAGAAAATCAACAGGAAATATATGCCCTGAGGACTAACAACCCAAAAAAATCTCACTCCCCAACTAGAGGCTGCTAGCCCTTGGCCCATGTAGTTGCTGCATCGTTTCGTGAACCCACAACTCACTGTGTCTTGTGGCCAGCGCTCTCCTTTCGCTCTGGAAGTTTACGGGGCTCTGACTGCAGAACCGACTTGGTAAGGGTTTCGGTCTGAGTGACTACTGACGCCTTGGCGGTATTCCAGGCCTAGTCTTCTTTTTGCATTTTGATGCAATAGCACCGGCTTACAAGTTTCCCAACGTAACATTAGTTGTTTATAGCAACTCCCTAACTCACATGGCTCATGGCTGTTAGTGTTAACTTGGGAAACGCCTTTGAACGTCATGTGAAAGTGCAAACTGTATTTGTGACCATGCTGCCTTCAAAAACCTCTAAACTGAAAAAAAAAAGAGAAAAAACTAACAAACCTGTAAACTGATTATCACCCCCAATGCTGAGATGCCCGCCTGCAGGCCTTGCCCCGACTGCTGGGGTCCAGACACCGCGGGGGCCAGAACCCCCTGGGGGAACACCTCACTGATATGACCTCACCTTCCTAGAGGAGGCCCCGGGGTTTATCTCATCATCAGTTACGCCACGAACCGCCTACGTAACCTTGCCAACTGTTACATCCCAAATCCCGGAGTGAGAGCGGATGGTGCCGTGGCCCAGCTCTGCCCCCCCGAGTCCTCGTGGCCGTAACAGAGGCAATGTACTGGTGACTCTGTGAATCGGCGTGACTTTTCCCACCTGAGAGACAAGGAAGACGGGCCTGGCTCGGTGGTTTTCCTCAAGGTCACACGAGGTGGCAGAGCAGAGCCTGGAGCCCAGGTCTGGCCGGCACCAAGGTCAGTGCTGTTAAACGGGGATGTTTAGCGTTCTCGTTCCTCTGAAATGCTTCCTGAACCTCCGTTTTTAGTATCTTTAGTGTGTGCCCCAGGAGCAATAGCGACTTGCTAAGCGATGGCTTTTTGGGACAAGGAGATGACTCTTTATGAGTTTGGTGTTTTTTGGGGGGAGGTGGCGGGGGGGGGGGGCTGGCAAAGGTCAGCTTGCAATGGTGTGCGCGGTAAGATGCTGACTTGCACTTTTACCGAGAAGAGGAAGGAGGGCCTGGGAGGGCGTGTCAGTGCAAAACTTGCCTATCACCTGCTCGTTAGAGATTCGTTTTAACGAATATAATACTTTTTCATGTACACGAGTCACCTCTTTATACCGATCATGTGGAGAGGCTCCTATTCTGCACTTGTCTCCTTGGGGCTCAGCACTCAGCCACGGCAGATGTGTAGGACAGGCTACAGTGATCGCCCTGGCTGGTGTGGCTTAATGGTTAGAGCGCCGGTCCGCACACTGGAGGGTCTCGGGTTCGACTCCTGGTTAAGGGCATGTGTACCTGGGTTGCAGGTTCGATCCCTGGTCCTGGTCAGGGCATGTGTGGGAGACAAGCAATCGATGTGTCTCTCTCACATTCATGTTTCTCTTTCTCTCTCTCTCTCTCCCCTCCTCCTTCCACTCTCCTGAGAAATCAATGAAAAAAATATCCTCACTCCTCAAGTGAAGATTTAAATTTTTTTTTTAGGGCGATAGTGATTGCCCTAGCTGGTTTGGCTCAGTGCATGGAGTGACCTCCTGTGGATTGAGGGGTCCCGCGTTCGATCCCCAGTAGGGGGCGTGCAGGAGGCGGCCGATCCATGATGCTCTCTCATCACGGATGTTTCTATCTCTCCCTTTCCTTTCCTCTCTGAAATCAATAAAAATATATTTAAAAAATACTAGTTATTACAAAAGAATCAGTTCAGCTTGAGAAGCGACTTCAGAGGGCGCGCAGAACTGTGAGGCCCTTGGGCGGAGGGAGAGGGAGCACTTTCTAGGTGAGAAGTTGGACATTATTAGGGGTTCACCCTGGCCGCACCCCGGGAAGGTGTGGAGCTGAAGGATGCTCAGTGGTGACTCCCTGGGAGCCCGTGACCTCAACGGGGAATTCCAGGTGGAGGGAGAGCTGCCCAAGGATGGGGGCCCCCCACAGGAGAAAAGAGGGGCCTGGGGGGAGGTGGGGACCGGAGAGCCAGGACACCTGCGATTCTGTCACCACGGCCGGCATCCAGGCAACTTTTTCTAAAAAAATGTTTTTATTATTGATTTCAGAGAGAGAGGGAATCATGGGCCGACTGCCTCCCATGCGCCCCCTCCTGGGGATGGAGCCCTCGACCCCGGCCTGCACCCTGACCTCCGGGGTCAAAGGTCGGCACTCACCACTGAGCCCCGCGGGTGGCGCAGCCTTTTTGATTTATTTCTAATGGACGTAGAGAACTCAGGGGACCTGCGACCCCTGCACCCGCGCCCCTCCTTCCTGCGGGTGCACAGGAGGCAATTTTAGGGGAGCAGGGGGGCAGCGCCAGCCTGTCCACATTGGGCCTTCGGCAGTGTGGTGTGGGAGGCCAGCTCACGGCTTTGTCTGGATTTTATGTGGTTAATCCTCACCTGAGGACACATATATACTTTTAAAAAACTTTTTTGCAAAGTGGGAGGGAGGGAGGTGGGAGAGAGACTCATGGGTGGGCTGTCTCCCTCGCGCATGCGCGCCCTGCGCTAACCACTGCGCAGCCAGCAGGGCTCGGCTCCCGTGAGTGTGAGTGTGTGAGTGTGAGTGTGAGTGTGAGTGTGAGTGTGCGTTCGCACAGGACTTGCCTTCCTTTCGGCGTCTCTTCTCTAGGGCGCGCCCTCACATAAGCTCATGGCCCCTCCGCCGTTCACTTCGGTCCCGGCCCTGCTGTCTGTCCCCAAGGACGGGCTCCCGCGTCCCTCCGGGGCGTCGTGGAAAAGGGGCGCCGTCACCGGACGCCCTCCAGGGGGGGCTGTGAGGCGCCCACAGGAGGAGGCCCCCACCCCCGCCGCTAACCTGAGGCGTTTCTGGACGCCACCTTCGGCCTCAGGGTGCGGACGGCGGCCGCGCACCGCGCCCCCTGGCCGCCCCGCCTGGGTTCGGGGCCTCCCGCCCCCTGAGCCCCGACCCACGGCGAACCCCGACGGCGCGGGGGAGTCACCTCCTGCGCACGCCGCCGCCACGGCCGCCCTCAGCACCTGCGCCATCTTGGAAGCGACGGGCTAAGACGCGACGTGCGTCGGACGGGGCGTCAACGGCTCGGCCGGGGGGCGGGGCAACGTGCCAGAGGAGGGGCGGGGCGCTTAAAGGGGCGGGGCAACGTGCCAGGGGAGGAGCTCGGCGCTTCAGGGGGCGGGGCAACGTGGTCAGAGGAGGGGCGGGGCAACGTGCCAGGGGAGGAGCTGGGCGCTTAAAGGGGCGGGGCAACGTGCCAGGGGAGGAGCTCGGCGCTTCAGGGGGCGGGGCAACGTGGTCAGAGGAGGGGCGGGGCAAGGTGCCGGGGGCGGGCCTACGGCGCTAGGGGGCGTGGCGAGTGTTGCAGAATTCCTGTCGGGTGCTGGGTTTGGACCCGCTCTTCTTTACAATACAATGTGCGGTGAAGCCACCTGGTGTATCTAAGGCGGACACTTAAAAGGAGAAGGCGTCACGCACTGTGGGACCCTCAGGAATGCCAAACAGATTTTCCGGAGGAGTTCAAAGGCGCTGGAGCCGACCAATGGCTCGTTTCCGTCCCCTGCGCCGCCCGCTGCGCAAGCGCAGCGACGGTTCTCGCGCGGCCATTGGCTTGGGCTAGGGGTGGGTCCGGAACCTGCGTGCGGCGGAACCTTTTCCTCTGCGCTCCAGGTTGCGCGGGGCGCATCTCCGTGACGCGTTTCCGGGCGCCCTACTTCCGGGGCATGCGGCGCGGCGAGCTGAGCTTTAAACAGCCATGGCCCTGCGGGTCTGGCGTCAGCGGACTCTGAAGCGGTGTCTGGACGAGGTTGGTGAGAACACAGGCCGGCCGGAGGGCTTCCTCACGTAAGTGCGCGGAGCCCGGGCTCGGGCTCGGGCCCCGGCCTCCGGCGGGCGCGGGCTGCAGGCCCCTGTCAGTGTCTGGGATAGAGGGAAGCTAACGGGAGGCGTACTGGTAGATCTCTTTTCCCCAAATTTCAGATCGTTTCCGCCTCCTTAGCCTGTCAGAATTTCAGTCGTGTGCAGATTCACAGATACTAAGTTCACACTTTTGTGTATTAAGGTGGCTCATCAGCAAGATGGTCCAGATTCTTGCGGACCAGAATCTATATTAAAAATTGGCGTTTCCTTCACGTTTGATTTTGCACGAGACTGGGGCCTTATTTCCCCCTTTAATTTAAGAGTACCGCGAGGTTACTACCAGACTGACGAATCTCAGAGTGAAGGCAGGGGCTGTGGGGGGTGGAAAGGGATTGACCAAAGACCTCTGTGTATATCCCATGGACACAGACTGGGGGGGGGGGGGGTAGGTGACATCTGTAATACTTTAAACAATAAAGATAAATTTTTAAAAATGTCTCCTTTAACTTCCTCCCCTGTTCCCTTGCTAGGATTCAAGATGAACTGGCATCAAGCTTCACTTCCTTGACAAAAGTGCTGTATGACTTTAATAAAGTGCTGGAGCGCGGCAGGATCCCCGGGAGCCCTTTGCAGAAACTGGTGGTCGACCGTTTTGACGACGAGCAGATTTGGCAGCAGCTGGAGCTGCAGAATGAGCCGGTGCTGCGGTACTTTGAGAGCGCCGTCCGTGACACCATCGAGGACGGGGACCTCAGCCTTCTCCCGGAGGAGGAGGAGCAGGAGGGTGGGGAGGATGGCTCGGAGATGGAGGCTGAGGGCCAGGAGGGCCTAGGACAGGAGGAGGAGGAGGAGGAGGAGGAGGAAGGGTCAGGCCTGAGCGGTGATGATCCCAAAGGGGAGGAGACAACCAGACATCCCGGCCAGTGTGATCTGAGGAGAAGCCCCGTCTTCAGCGATGAGGATTCTGACCTTGACTTTGATATCGACAAGCTGGAACGGCAGAGCAGGGCGCAAAGCCACATGCCCAAGAAGCCCAGGGAGAAGTCCGTCGTGGACGACAAATTCTTCAAGCTCTCTGAGATGGAGAGCTTTTTAGAAACCGTGGAAAAAGAAGAGGAACGAAAAGGTGACGACGACGAGGACGACGACGAGGAGATTGATTTATTTGAAGATCTTGATTCCGATGGAGATGAGGGAGGACTGTTTGGACGTCAGAAACCCAAGGTGACGTGTTGGGAGAGGAGAGAAAGAGGACCTTCTACCTCCTCAAATTGCATTCTGTTCTGTTTCTTCCGGAAGAGGTGGAAATACCTCATCCCCAGGGCCTAAGTGAAATACTTAGATCGGCTCAGAGAAATTGACGGGAAAAATTAAACAGGAACCACCATTGCCTTCTCAGAGGCCACTGTAGCTTAATAGCCATAATCACACCTGTCAGACCTTCAGCACTGTCCCTCAAACATGTGTTTTCACCAGGCACTGCAAATACTAGTGACAGGGAGGCACTTGTGTACTTGATCAGGCAGGGATGTTTTGGAAATGATTGTAGCCAGAAGATGTAGAGATAGGAATATTGTGTAAAGGATTCCTACTTTCAGGTGGCTGTGGTCTAGTAGTTCTTAGGCCAGTTTTCCCTGTGCAGTGTTAATATACACACATACGCACGGCTCAGTGCACGTTCCTGCCCTTGATGCAGAGTGTCTTTGTTTCAGTCGGGTACAAGTTCCAGAAACCTGAAGTACAAGGATTTCTTCGATCCGGTTGAAAGTGACGAAGACACGGCGGGTGCGCCCGATGAGGAGCTGGGCTCCGGGGAAGAGGAGGGAGAGCCTGCTGAGCGGGGAGGAGAGGAGAGCCTCTCGGACACGTGAGTGTGTTCCGTGCCCTTTCTGTGCAGGCGGGCGTGGCCAGTCGTGCGGGTGCCCACAGTGTCAGGGCCTGAGGAGTCAGGTTCTCGGAGGTCACGTCGTCTCCAGGGAGCCAGAGAGAGTCCACGTGGAAGGGCGTTAGAGTTCACCCAGTAAGGGTCCGTCAGACCTTCAGTGCAAGGAGCTTTGATTTGGTTTTGTGCCAAGAAAGATAAACTGTTGTTATTTGTGTGAGATGACTTGGTGTTATAGATCCATGAGTAATTTTTCCCCTTTTTTTGGTTAATCCTCACCTGAGGTTGTTTTTTCCATTGAGTTTTTCAGAGCGAATGTCAGGGAGGGAGGGAAGGATGGGGAGAGAGAGAACCATCGATGGTTTGCCTCCCACATGCACCCTGATCTGGACCAGTGATGGAACCTGGAACCCTTAGGTGCCGGGGCCGACGCTCTAACCACTGAGCTAGGGCAGTAATTTATTTTCTTTACGTTGGACACTCTTTGTTCTATTTCACCTCAATAATTCCTTCTGTCATTCCTTAATAACTGAATGCCTTTAGAAGTTCTGGAGATGTAGTTGCATTAGGCATAATACAGAAGAAAACTTGCATTATGAGAAAACGTGTTTCTTTTTGTTTCCCTAATGAAAAGGGGTGTTCTTCCTTTGACACGTGTTTTGGTATCATAGGGATGAAGAGAATGACCTTGAAGAAACCGAAGACAGTAAACAACGTAAAGAAACGAAGAGGGTGACCTTCGCCCTGCCAGATGACGAGGAATCTGGAGATGATGAGGAACCTGAGGAGACAAGCTTCGTAAATGCACAGAAAGAGCCTGCTGAAGTTAAGTCCTCCTTTGAAAAAAGACAGGAAAAGGTAACAAATAGGAACTGAAGGGATTTGCTGTATGCTTTCGTGACTGGAACTTGCAGACTGCTAACTAATCTGTGTTTCTTGGTAGAATGCTGACTTGTCCTTTAAAAAACACATCTGGCTCCTCTGTACAGCTCACACTACATAGAGACGCCCAGCGGGAAGCAGCTAACTTGTAAAAATGGGGCCCGCGGCTCTCAGCTTGTGGCTCCGCTGTAAAACCTGCTGCTTTTCTCTCCCTGCTGTGTTTGTACCCGTGGCATCTCTTTCCTAACTAGCTGGCCTGGGAACCTCTCCTGGTAACTGTAGCTGCTCTTACGCATACGGCCCCTTGCTCTGTGAGTACCACGGAGACAGCTGTAGTTAGCACCATCTCAAGCACATCTTCCAGAAGTTGATAAATTTGATGCCCAGGTCACTTGACTTCAGAAGAGGAAATTCCATTTGAGAGGAATATAGTCAGGCTCCAGTTGTTTGGCCCTATCACTTTGTTGTCTTTTAGAAGTCGGCGATAACTTGGATTGGGGTGTAGCGTCAGGGTCAGGCTCTAGCAGACACTGATGTTGCCATGGAAACATGACTTCATCTTGGGATGCTCTAATAACGAACGTCGGTGGCTTGTGAATGAGATAGAGGATGTGAATACTAGAGCCCAGAAATATACCCAGCTGCTTCTGGGGGGAGTTAGTGTCCCACAGACTTGGCGTTTCAGTTCAGCGAGGAACATCGGGGGCGGGGGGGGTTAGTATATTGCAGCTCCCCACCCCACCACAGGCGACAGGAATAGGCCGTCACTACTGTCCGGAGCAATGCATTTCTTTCCCACTTTTAAAAATATTAGTTGCTTTTACTCAATTATACGTCCAGTTGTGTTTCCTAAGTATGTAATAACACTTCGCCTCTCCCCCTCAGATGAATGAAAAAATCGCGTCTTTAGAAAAAGAGCTGCTGGAAAAGAAGCCGTGGCAGCTTCAGGGGGAGGTGACGGCACAGAAGCGCCCGGAGAACAGCCTGCTGGAGGAGACCCTGCACTTCGACCACGCCGTCCGCATGGGTACGGCCCGCCTGACCCGGAGCTGGGGGTGGGGCCCGGGAATGCCCGTCCAGCCGGTTCCCGGGTGTGGACGCTGCGGCCGAGGCCCAGCCTGTGAGACCCCCTGGCCTGGTTTATCGCTGCCTAATCGCACGTGTCCTGTCGCCTCCAGCGCCGGTGATCACCGAGGAGACCACGCTGCAGCTGGAAGACATCATCAAGCAGCGGATCAGAGACCAGGTCCGTACGAGTGACAAGCACCTCAGTGAACGGTGACGGGCGTTTTTAGAAATAACGCGCGTATTTGGGGAGTAGGAATGACTGATGCTCTGTTTTCGTAGAAGTTTAATGTCGGCTGCTCATGTAAAGGCCCTAAGTCTGCGCTGAAGGCGTCCTCAGCGTCTGTGGTGTGAGGCGCGGTCCTCACCGGTGCGGGTACGGGTGGTGCCGGAGGAGAAACGGGGCCAGGGCCATGGGCAGGGCCCCCTCGCCGTGCTGACCGCTGGGTGGTGGCTGTGGTGACTGACATCTGACTCGATGTGGTCACACCCAGGACCCGGGGTCTGGGCACAGTATCTGATGTGACAGACCAGGGGTCTGTTTTTATTCAAATGTTACAAACCTAGCGAAGAGCTTTTGCTGCAGAATTGGTCTTTTGTCCGCTCAGAATACAGCGGGAGTGTCTGCGTGTGGAATGAGAGGGGCTTTAGGTGTGTGTGTGCGTGTGTGTGTGTGTGCAGTGGCTGAAAGCAGGCGGGGCTGCAGGGTGGGTGCTGCCTGCAGAGGGTCTTTACATTTGAGTGACAAGACAAACCTGAACCTGGGCTGTGAACACACCGTGATGGGGAAACAGGGACTTCCCGTGGGGAACCAGGAGAAGGCGCGTTTAAAACAAGCGAAAAGGGCTCCCGCAGGGGCCGCTCTGCTTCCATAGACTTACTCTCTGCGGGGGGAGCAGTCGTTTCAGGGTGGGAGCTGCTTCCTCTGGGGCGGTAGGAGGCGGGACGGGGCAGGTCCACGAGCGAGCCTGGGAGGAAAGGAGACGTCGTGAGTGTGTGCCCTCCCCCTCCCGTCCCAGGCGTGGGATGACGTCGTCAGGAAGGAGAAGCCCAAGGAGGACGCGTTCGAGTATAAGAAGCGGCTCACGCTGGACCATGAGAAGAGCAAGCTGAGCCTCGCGGAAATATACGAGCAGGAGTACATCAAGCTCAGCCAGGTGAGGCGCCACAGGGCACAGCTGTTGCTGGAAGGAGAGACTGGGAGAACCAGTTCTCTGCCGGCCCAAATTCATCACACAGACCCCGAGCTCTCCGTCCCCCGATCTCAGTGTGAGGCTCCCAGCAAGCCGGAGGGTGGGTTATAGCGTTCCCACTGGGCGGAGAGCGAGGTGGTCTTGCAGTTAACAGTGGTCACCTGATACCCCACAGCTAGTTATTAACTTTTCCAGCTACATCACAGTAGTGCTACAATTAAAAAATATAGATTTTATTGATTTTAGAGAGGAAGGGAGGGAGACATAGAAACATCAATGATGAGAGAGAATCATTGATCGGTCACCTCCTGCACACCCCCACTGGGGACTGAACCTGCAACCCGGGCATGTGCCCTGATGGGGAATTGAACCGCAACCTCCTGGTTCCGTAGGTCGACACTCAACCACTGAGCCACATGGCCGGGCAGTGCTACAGCTTTTAAATCATTTCTCATTCATCCTTTAGAAGTTGCTGGTGTGTTTTATAAGATTATCGGTGAATCCATTCATACTTTTAGGTCTGGTGGGTATTTTTGGTTTTTCTTTTTACTTAGATTCTTTAAAAAATATTCCTTAAGGAGGACAAAGTCGTATTTCCAATATACTAATTGTCAATTATTCCTTTACATTTGGTCTGATAGGAATGCCGCCAGTTGTGCTTGGGGATGAGGTGACATTGTTGCTCTGCCAAAGCCGTTTAAGACGCCCAGCAGCTTGGTTAGTTAGGCCCCTCAGCAGCGGGAGCAGCAGTGCCCTTGCAGGGGGAGACCTAGGAGGCTCTGTCCTCCTGGCTGCCTGCGGCCCGGGGCGCTAGCGGAGGGACCTGTGCCCGCCCAGGGTGCTGCCAGGAAGCTCGGCACACCGGCAGGGGCCGTGGGGTGCCGTCCCTTAAGCCGCTTAGTCTGATGGCGTTAAACCTGTTTTCTCAGCAAAAAACAGAAGAAGAGGAAAACCCAGAGCACGTGGCCATCCAGAAGATGATGGACGCCCTCTTCCTGAAGCTGGACGCCCTCTCCAACTTCCACTTCATCCCCAAGCCCGTGAGTGCTCACCTCCTGCCTGCGCACGGAGCCGCTGTGGTCGCGGCCCTGGCTGAGCTCTGGGGAGACCGGCTCCTCATGTGGCTTCTGCTTACCGGAGTCTGTTTCTAGGAGCTGGAAAGCGAGAAACTTATTAAGTAGTTTGTTTTGACTCATTTGTTCTGGTGAACATTTTCCCTTGTATCTTTTTCCATATATTTCTTTTTTATTTAATACATTTTTTAATTGATTTCAAGAGAGGAAAGGAGAGACAGAAACATCAATGATGAGAGATAATCATGATCAGCTGCCTCCTGCGCGCCCCCCACTGGGGATCGAGCCCGTAACCCAGGCATGTGCCCTGACTGGGAATCGAACCGTGATCTCCTGGGTCATGGGTTGATGCCCAACCACACCGGCCGGGCTCCATGTATTTCTTACAGTGAGCTTTCTCCCCATAACCAAGGGCGAGGTAATATTTACAGAAATCAAAGGTTCTGTTAAACAGCAGGTAAGATTGAGAACGTACACAACCATGGGAGAGGGGACTAGTTCAGTCACAGATGAGAGAACTGGGGTGTGAATCCAGCAGAGGTGCCATGCAGAAGGGTAGGACGGGGTGCCCCTGGGGCAGTGCTGACACGGGAGACCCTCGAATCCTCAGGCAGCGTGAGTGCTGCCCCGTTAGCTTGGCTTCCACCCTCAACACAGCTCACGTTTTAAAGACCCTCCCGAAAGCATTTTATGTATTCGATTTTAAATTACTAGGTTCACAATTCAATTCTTTTAGGTGCGGACTATTTCTTACTTCCTAATCCATGTGTCGTCTCTTTTCCAGCCCGTTCCGGAGATTAAAGTTGTGTCCAACCTGCCGGCCATCACCATGGAGGAAGTCGCCCCCGTGAGTGTCAGCGACGCAGCTCTCCTGGCCCCAGAGGAAGTCAAGGTGAGGAGCCGGTGAAACGTGCAGTATCTGCCGATAAGCAGTGTTCGCAGCCAGGTCTCCATTTATTGTCATTCTTCTGGAGTTCGTAGTTTTTATTCTAATGTGTATCAGCAGTTCCTAAGTGTAATCAAATTAATAATGTTATAATGGTATATAATATTCAAATACCAGACTCCTATAATCAGCTGTTGTTACAATTTGCAGGTATGAGACTTAGTACAAAAGCTGTTGGTAGACAGCCAGTATCAGTATCTTGTTCTAATCCATTTGAATACCCGCAGGGTTAGGTTTCAAACAAATGGCACGTATTGCACATAAACTAGCCATCTTTTAACGTCAGCACTTCCCCCTCATGTCGTCCGCTTAATGCTTTTCTGGAATGGAGTCGGGGTCAGAACAGGAGCCTTTGGGTGTCGGTAGAGGTTGGCAGGCCAAGTGCAGGCGGTCCCTGCCTGTGGACACGGCGCTCATGCCTGGACAGTGACGCTGGTCCTGCAGGCTCTGTCTTCCCGCTGGCCTAGCAGCGCAGCCCCTCTCCCCTCACCTGCTTTGCTGCTCCCGCACCCACCCCTCAGAGACTCTGCCGGCGACAGCCCCAGCAGCTAGGCCGGCCGCCGAGGAGAGCGAGGCAGCTGAGCGCCCCCAGGAGGGTCTCCTGTCTCAGACCCTGCAACCCGTCCAGTGGCCGGCGTCGGCCGCTTAACACGGGGGCCACCTCGGCAGGTCCCGGGGCTCGTGCTGGAGGCCACGTGCCGTCGGCCTGACTGACCAGTGTGTTGGTGGTTACTTTTTAAAAGGAAAAAAATAAAGCCGGCGACATAAAAACCGCTGCGGAGAAAACAGCCACAGACAAGAAGCGAGAAAGGCGGAAGAAGAAACTGAGGAAGCACATGAAACTACAGGAGAAGGAGAAGCGCAGGAGACTCCTGGAGAGGAGCAGCGCCGAGCCCGCGGGGAAGCTCAGCAAGGCCGCGGCGTCCGAGAAGCTCAGGCAGCTGACCAGAGCCGGCAAAGCCTCGCTGCTGAAGGTGAGCCAGCCGGCGCGAGGGGCTGGGCCGCTGGGAGGCGCGTGGCAGGTGTGGGTGCCCGCTGTCCACTGGGTGGCAGAGCCGACGACACCGCCCACCTGCGGGTGCGGAGGCCCCTGGTGACCGGAACACAGCCTCACACTCTGCTCCTCCCTCTGCCCTCAGATTTCAAGAGCACTGTAGCAGCGTCGAATGCGTAGACTATCTCTGTGCTGACGGGTTGAATGTTTCACAAGTTCACCTAGTCCTTTTTCAATTTACATATATATATATATATATATATATATATATATATATATACACACACATACATACACACACACACACACACATATATATAGTGTGTGTGTGTATATATATATATATATATATATATATATATATAGTGTATCTGTATTTTTATCCTCAAACAAGGATATTTCTTTCCATTGATTTTTAGAGAGAGTGTGGGGTCGGGGGAGAGCGAAAGGAACATTGATTGGTTGCCTCCTGCCGGGGCCAGGGATCAAACCTGGACCCAGGTCCAGGCCTTTGACTGGGAATTGACCCCGAGGCCCTTCAGTCCGTGGGCCGACACTAACCACTGTGCAGACCAGCCAGGGATCATTCCTATCCTGACAGGATGTCGTCGTCATTGGGGTTCTTCGCCGTGGGCACATCTGTACATGAGCACGTGTTATTTTTAATTGCAGGATGAAGGTAAAGACAAAGCCTTAAAGTCCTCTCAGGCTTTCTTTTCTAAGTTACAAGATCAAGTGAAAATGCAAATCAGCGACGCAAAGAAGACAGAAAAGAAAAAGAAGCAGCGACAGGACGTTTCTGTCCATAAATTAAAGCTGTAATACACTCGGACTATAATGTAAATATGATGTAAGTTTATATTCAGCCACCGTTCTGTTTTATAAATAAAGTGTTTTGAGAACTCTGCTTGGCCCGGGTGGCAGATGTTTAATTCCCCGGTGTAAAGAGAAACCCCAGACTGCCTTTGGAAAGCCCGTGTGGGCCGTGCAGGAGACAGCCCAGCCACGGTCCTCTCTCATCACTGATGTCTCTCCCTCCCTCTCCCTTCCCCTCTGAAATCAATAAAAATACATATATGTTTATGTTATTACCTTTACAGTGAGGCCTTTCCTCCCCGCCCTCACTGCGATGCTCCTCCTTTCTCTCCAAAGGGCTCGTCTTTCAATTCTCTACATAATATATTTATTTATTTAGTTTTTTTTCCCTCTACCTTCCTCAACCAGAATGTATTCTCCATGAAGGCAGGGGTTTCCCCACGCCCACTGGACATTACCTCACCCAAGGGAGGCCCCACCACCTATCTAACGGTGAATTCCCTATTCCTGTCCCTTTGCCCTGGTGAGTTCACTCAGCACGTGGATGAAGTTAGTACATAGTTAGCGCTGGCCCGTGTTGCAGGTGGCGAGGGGCGGAGGACAGGCGGCCCCTGGGCTGAGAAAGCGTCCATCCTGGTCATCCTTGGGGACGCCGGAGGCAGCTGGTGTCCGTGCCGCAGGGCTGACCGATGAAGTCACTTTTCAGTGACACACAGCCATTATTAGGAATTAAACTGCACAACCTCACAGCTAAGCTAGATTGAAAGTAAGTACCCCAAACTCATCACTCTCTAGCTACGCTAGTCCCCTTACCCACCATTTCCCTTTCCACCATTTTAGTTACCTGTGGTCAACCGGGGTCCAAAAATGTGAAGGGGACAATTCCAGGAATAATTCATGTTTTAAATGGCCTGTCATTGTGTGTGACTTGATCATTTCACAAGGACCTGCTCAGTCCTGCCCCTGAGCGAATGGTGCCTTTGTCTGCTTCACTTTGACACCGACGGCTCCCCCCACACGCGGCCTGCGCCCCGACCGGGAAAGGGGTGCCCTCGGAGCGCACGTGCCGGGGCGCATGCGCGGTCGGCCTCCTGCAGGGCTCCGCAACCCCCTGCCACGTGCGTGGAAGGAAGCCTTCCCGGAGGAGGAGGAGCGGGAGGAGGCGGGGAGATCGATCACTCGGGCCTCCGCTGGGCGGGCCTGTGCGCGCCGAGACGCGGGGATCGGCTGGTTGTGCCTGGGCGCCGGAGCCCCGTGGGAGGTGCGGGCCGCCGGCCGGGGGCGCGGGGCGCGGGGGGCGCGGCGGGGAGGGGCGGGGAGCGGGCGGCGCGAGGTGGCCGGGCTGGGGAGGGAGGGAGGCAGGGAGGCCCCGCGCGGTGGCGGCGCCCCAGGCGTGCGCCCAGGTGCGCGGACGCGGCCCCGGGGAAGGGCCGAGCTCAGCCCGCGCACGGGGTTCGGTGGCCGCAGCTGCCGGTCGTGCAGGCAGGAGTGACCGGGCAGCCGCCCTCCCGGAAACAGTTACCGATGCCGCGGTTTTAGGAAGGGATCGGGTGTAGCCACATTGGGGGGGATCACTGGGGGCTCCAAGCGAGGTCAGCGAGCCCAGGGCCAGGCCGTCCCTTAGGCGGGTCGCGCTGAGCGCGCACGGGGCGCCCTGCCCGTCGCAGCCCCGGCTTTTCTGACCCGCACGTGCTGTGTCCTGCAGGGAGTACGTACTATGAAGTCCAAGGGAAGCCGGCTCTCCTCCGTCCAGCCAGGGACCGTCCCAGCGAACCCCTGCGCCCTCCCCCAGGGGTCGCCTTCGCTCTCCTCCCCGAGACACAGCCAGGTTCTCCAGGGCGCATGATGCCGGCGGGGACGTCGCCCGCGAGGAAAAGGCCCCGTCGAAGCCTGTCGAGCAGCAGAGCGAGAAAAAATGCATCCAAGTCCATCGTGTTGTGTTTCAACAGCGCGCCACCCGCCAGGCTTGCCTGCCCGGTGTGTAGTCAGATGGTGCCCCGCTACGACCTGAACCGGCACCTCGATGACATGTGTGCTAGCGGCGATGACGTCACTCCAGTGGCCCCCGGGCTGGGCGCTGTCCCGGGCTCCGACGTGGCCCCGGGAGAAAGGGTCACACCGGAGAAGTCGCCACCATCTGACCAAAGCCACTCGGCCACAAGGGGCGGGAAAAAGCAGACCAGCCCCTACTTTCAAGGTACCGATGGCGGCGCGTGCCACAATCCAGACGCCGAGCTGCCATCTCGCCCCGTCCAAGTCGTTCCTTTGGGAAGCCTGTCGTCTAAGCTATCCAGGAGGTACCTGCAGGCGAAAAGAGCCACGGAGAAGAACGAGGCCGCAGCCGTCAGGGTGGTGGCGAGCTGTGCGGAGGCGGAGGACGAGGATCGGGGCGTGGAGAGCAGTTCCCAAAAGGAGAACCTGTTTTCCTGTGATCCTCTGACGGAGCAAGATACTGTCGAAGGCCCCTCGTTACCGGCAGCAGCAAAGCCAGGGCCTCCCCAGGACGGTGGGAGGTCCGCCCTCGCCCCTGCCTCCCCAGACAATGCTCCAGTGTTACCGCCCCAACGAACTCCTGGGAATAAACTACCGTCCGCCTCCCAGGACAGCCGGGCAGAGCAGGAGAGCGTCGAACAGGCGGATGGTGAGGGTGTCAGGACACGTGAGGCAGGCGTTGGTGAAGAAACCGAACTCCCTGAGGCTTCAGAATCTGAAACACAGCTTTCTTGGGAGGCGCCATCTCATAGCTCTACCCATGATGCTTCCGAGTGGAGGAACTCCCACAAACTCCCTGTGGAAGGTGACAGCGGCTTAAAGGATGAAACCGCCCCCGGGGTTCCTTCGGGGCCGGGGCCGAGCTGCGGCGTTCCCGGTGAAGCGGTCCCAGCGCCGCCCGGCCACCCTTACTACCTTCGCAGCTTCCTGGTGGTGCTGGCAGCCGTCTTTGAGAATGAGGACGACAGGATGCTCTTCGACGAGCAGGAGAAGGGAATCGTCACTAAATTCCATCAGTTATCGGGTACGGTAGGCGTGTGCTTTCGGGGCTTTGTCTCCCATCTGCTGGTCTGATTCAGGCCGTGAGGTGACGACGAGCCGCAGTCTCGTGGCCACAAGGAGTCAGTGTGGTTTTAAGAATCAACTGGAAGCACTCAGAGGAGTCAGCCTTCTACCGGTCTCCTCTAGGTTGGGAGATGTTTGGAAAGGAGACAAGATTTTGTGCCCTGTGATGTCCGTTCCTGTAGTTTCCTGCCTGTGTATGTATACAGCAGGCCCTCCGATAATGTTGTGTTTTAATAGATTTTTACTGACTTCAGAGAGGAAGGGAGAGGGAGAGAGAGATAGAAACATCAACGATGAGAGAGAATCACGGATCAGCTGCCTCCGGCCCGCCCCACACTGGAGATTGAGCCCGCTACCCGGGCCTGTGCCCTGACCGGGAATCAAACCGTGACCTCCTGGTTCATAGGTCGACGCTCAACCACTGAGCCATGCCGGCCGGGCTCCAATAATGTTTTGTTCATCCTCTTTTCATTATGATACGGATGAGATGCCATAGGAACTAAACTCTCATTTATATCAATTATTCTACGGTGGAATTGGTTTTGTTACACTTTTCCCTTAAAGTCGCAGGACTTACTGATGTCATTGGTAGGTGACAAACAGCCTTTTCTGGGTTAAAATATAAGAGTTAGCAGTGCGACCTCGCAAAGCGCCCTCTGTGTTCTGAGCGGCCGCTCGGGCCGGGCGGGCTGTTGGTTCCTGCACAGCCTCTCCCCAGACATGAAAGCAAAGGCACGGAGCAGGAGGAGGCAGACCTCGGCCGGCTGAAGCACATTCCCCCCCAGCAATATTTCAGGCTCCTGGGTTTGCCTTTCCGAGTCTGGGCGTGGAGGAAGTGGAAGCGGCCAAGCTAAATCGGTCCATTTAAAAATACGCCCGGCTCCTTGGCAGCCGCCGTGGCTCTAGGCCAGGGTCCAGGTTTGCAACAGAAGCCACCCTGTCACAGCCCCACTGTTTACCCAGAGGGCCGCGGGGGAGCCAGGGTCCCCCCCGAGGCAGGAACGGCTGGCGAGGAGGCCACGCCGACCTTGGGTGCCCTGCAGCCAGGTCTGACTTCTCAGATTTTTCAAAACCCGGAACGTGACTCCTCACGTTAAAGGGAAAGGTTTTTGTTTTAAATTCACACAGTGGAATTATTACCAAGTTCCTTTGGTTGTTGTTCATCCTCACGCAAGGATATTTTTTCCATTGTTTTTTTTAAAAAGAGTGGAAGGGAAGGAGGGAGAGAGAAACATCGATGTGAGAGGGACACATCAGTTGGTTGCCTCCTGCACGTGCTCCCACCGGAAATCAAACGGCCAACCCTTGGGTGTGCGGGCCGATGCTCTAACCACTGAGCAACACACTGGCCAGCGCCAGCCCCTCCTTTTTGTGGGAGAGAAAGCGAAGTCTCAGGAAGGTGCCCCACAGTTGGCAAGTGACAGAACTGGCCCCAGGCTTCCCATCTGGGCATCTCCCTGCCCCTGGGGGCGAGCACGTGGGCCAGGAGACATTCCCCATGGGGGCTTTCTGTTTCAGATAAGTTACATCGTCCACAGGAAGAAAAGGGGTCTGGGGGGGGACCAGTTGAGGAGGCACGCATGCACGTCTAAGAGGTATACTGTCCCCCGGTTTTAAAAAGGCAGTGATACCTGTCCGCTGTTTTGGAGAAGAAAGGTCACATCCTCCCCTCTTTTCCTTCACCCGCTTGCAGATCGCGGTCAGAAGTTGTACGTCAGACTTTTCCAACGCAAGTTCGGCTGGATTAAGAGGCATAAGTTGGACTATGAAGAGATCGCCCCCGACTTGGCGCCCGTGGTTGGAGAACTGGAGCGAGCCGGCTTCCTGCAGACGGGTACGATGCATCCAGGGAAACGTAAGGGGAAAACAGGACTCGAGGAGGGACGGCGATGCCGGTGCCGTCCCAACTGCTGGCTGGGGCTCGGTCGATAGTAATTGTGTGTTGTAACAAGTTACTCATGTGAAGGCCAAGCTCTTCTTCGCCTTTGGGGTTAAGACAAAGAGGATAATGAGAGAGTGCCTGTACTTGTTTTCTTTGTTGTTGTTGCTAATCTTCACGCTAATCAATCTTTCCATTGATTTTTAGAGAGATTGGAAGGGAGGGAGGAAGGGGGAGAGAGGAACACCGATGCGAGAGAGACACGTTGATCGGTTGCCTCCTGCATGCACTCGACCTGGGGCCAGGGAACCAACCTGCAACCCAGATACATGCCCTTGACCAGGAATCGAACTCGCCACCCTTCTGTGTGCGGGCCGGTGCTCTAACCACAGAGCACACCAGCCAGGGCAGATCTCCGTTCCTTTTCAGTGAGAAGGAAGTCTGTTATACCTTCTCTGAGGTCTCTGTTTTCATACCCGGAGATAATTGGTTGGGCAGACTGACATCTCCACAGCGAATGCCATCTCGTTGGCATCTAACTACGCTTCCTTAGAGTAAAGGACGCCAGAACATGCTGTAACTCTTTAAAACTTTTCTTTTTTAAAAAAACCATTTCAGAATCCGAGTTGCAAGAGCTCCCTGAGGTGCTTGAACTGCTTTCCGCTCCTGAACTGAGGGCCCTGGCAAAGACCTTCCACGTGGGCAGCCCCGGGGGGCAGAAGCAGCAGCTGGCGGAGGCCCTGCTCAAACTGGCCCGACAGCCGTCCGTCTGCAGCTGGGGCACGAGCGCGCCCGGGGTCGGGGCGGTGATCTTGAAGAGGTGCGTTGGCTCCTGTTACCGTAAAATCATTGGGAAACACCGAGGGCACATCTTACCTTCTAACAGGCAGTCCCTGCTTTGGGACTGGCATCGCTGGTTTCACTGACAACTCGACTGATTGGGAAGGGAGGAGCGTCCTCGTTCACTCCGCCAGCCTGGAGTCCTTCGTGGTTTGTTACTCACAATGCCTGTGACGCCATCCTAATTTCTAAGTCCGCGGACGACCTGGAGGCGAGAGAATACAGGCCATAGGCCTTTTGGTAAATTCCAGGATTTGTGATGCAAGAAAAATGCAGTTCTGACTGCTATTCTTGCAGAATTTAAGAGTAAGCTATTCAGTCAATTTTTTTTGGGGGGGGGTGCTCCCCATTAAGCGTAATACTTAATCTAAACTGTGCCTGGGTCAGAAGGGAGAATCGCTGATGTCAAACGGGCAATACTTTTACCCGTTTTCCTGCTGTTTTACACATTTCACGACCAGCGCCGGCCCACCCGGCTCTCTCCCGGAGCCACACGGTGCGTGAACCATTGGGAAATGAAATGTCCCTGAGGCCGCCCCGGGTCCCTGGTGGGCGCTGGGCCCCAGAGAGGCGAAGAGGGTGGGCGGCCTGGAGGCTGAGAACAGCGAGCACCCCACCCTTAGCTGGGCTGTCTCTGAACATCACCTGATGTCGTGTCCCCGTCTGTGTCTCAGGGCCAAGGACCTGGCGGGCCCGTCACTGAGGGTGCGCAGGGGCCCGCGGGCGGTGTTCTCCCGGGCGCTGCTGCTCTTCTCGCTGACCGACGCCCCGGAAGAGGAGGACGCCGCCTGCGGGGGGCAGGGCCAGCTCTCCACGGTGCTGCTGGCCGACCTGGGCCGCGTGGCCTTCCCTCGCTACACGGTCAGCCGGCGCGCCCGGGTCTTCCAGGACAGAGACGACCTCCTCAGGTCAGAGCTGGGTGCCTCACCCTCCCGCCAGCCCCCTCGCCCCGCTTTCCAGCGCAGGGCAGGCCTACGTTCACGGTCAGAGCAGCCCTTTCTGCTCTGTGGCCTGGTTTTCTTTCTGCCTCCCCTGCGTGTGCATTCCTAAGACTCTACAGAGAAGGTAGAGATGTGCTCAGCCCGGCCGGTATGGCTGCGATGGTCGAGAGTCCACCTAGGAGCCAGGAGGGCACGGTTCGGTTCCCAGTCGGGGCACATGCCCGGGTTGCGGGCTTGCTCCCTAGTAGGGGGCGTGCAGGAGGAAGCCGGTGGGTGTTTCTCTCTCCCCCTCTCCTTTCTTCTCTGCAGTCAATTACACACACACACGCACATTACAGAAATGTGCTTAGATTACAGTTGCCAACACCAGTGAGTTTTGGTTAGAGCTGCAGACGTGTCCCTGTCCCCTGGCAGGGAGCATTTTTTAAAACACAGACATTCGCACACGCCTGCCCTGGGACACTGTTGGTAGACCGAGCGGAAGGTGAATGCCCTCCTAGGAATCAGACTTCAGAGAGAGCTAATGCCGACTTACGTGCTTACACCAGGCCCGGGCCCGGGACAGACAGACATTCCCAGGTCCGTTTTGGTAGATGGACTTAGGAACATTTGGTTCAACAGGCAAGAGTAGGATTCTGGACCAGCGGTTCTCAATCTTTGAGACCCCTTTGGCGGTTGAATGACCCTTTCACAGGGGTCGCCTAAGACCATCCTGCGTATCAGATATTTACATGACGATTCATCACAGTAGCAACATGACAGTGATGAAGTAGCCACGAAAATAATGTTATGGTTGGGTCACCACATGAGGAACTGTATTTAAAGGGCCAGAAGGTGGAGAACCGCTGCTCTAGACTGACCTGGGTCCTCCGAGTGACGGAGGCCCATCAGCGTCGCGTTTACACAATGGGACAGGTCACGTCGCCGCGTGGTGCGAATGCTGCTCCCTTTCTAGTCCCCGTGTTCGTTCTGGGCCACTGCAGGGAAGCTGCCGATTCCGTTATTACTAGAATAGACTGTAAATCATTCCCACGTTTTTCAAAGACGCTTTTGCCCTTCGGCGCTGGGTCGAGTGGGGAGGGGGGTGGAAATGTTTCACGTAAAGGCTCGCTCACGTCTGAAACCCAGATGGCGTGGGCTGTCCCCCCAGGTACGCCACCGCCGCCCACGTGCTGAGTGACATCTCTGCCGCCATGGCCGCCGGGAACTGGAAGGAAGCGAATGTGCTCTCTCAAGGCGCCAGGAGGGACTGGGAGGAGCTGAAGAGCCACCCTTCCCTGAGGTGAGGGGGGGCGGGTCTTAAGTGCCCGCCATAAGGTACTCACTGACCGAGCAGTTCCTGCCACGTGGGGCCGTGCTCTCCACAAGGGACCTTCTGCCTGGGCTCTGGGGTCGGACCGGCTGGGCGGCGACCTTCCTAGCTGCTCTGCACAGGGTCAGAGGGCTGTGTGAGACGGGAGGAAAGGGCTGAGTTCGGGGGTTTCATCTGATTCAGATCCCTGCACAACACACGTTCACGTGAGCACACGGGGGGCCGGGGGGCTGTCGGTGGCCGTCCCTGGGGTGCCAGCTTCCCCAGGTATTGTTCAGCTGAACTCAGTGTGCGGGAAACCCAGCTGCGGACAGATGTTGTGGGAAGCCCACGTGCCCGACCTGTTCTCTCAGTGGAAACTCAAACATAGGCGTTGTTCCGAAAAAGAAAACTGAGTCGGCCTGGTCGGCTGGTGTGGCTCAGTGGTTGAGCATCAACCTATGAACCAGGAGGTCACGGTTCGATTCCCGGTCAGGGCACATGCCTGGGTTTCGGGCTCCATCCCCAGTGTGGGGCGTGCAGGAGGCAGCCGATCCATGATTCTCTCTCATCATTGATGTTTCTAACTCTTTCCCTCTCCCTTCCTCTCTGAAATCAATCAATATATATATTTAATAAAAAAAACACTGAACATTTACTTCCCAATTTCAAGGTCACAGCACACGATCCTTTATTCTTATTTTTTTATTACTTATTTTAGAGAGCGAGGAAGGGAGAGGGAGAGGGCGAAACGTCGATGTGAGAGCGGCACGTTGCCCGCCTGCCCTCTGCTCGCCCCTCCTGGGGGTGGAGCTGGAGAGCCAGGCATCGCACACAGGCCACGGTATTGAGGACAGACCTTTTCCCAAGAGCGATGCCTTCCGTCCACCGTGTGAGCTCACGCCCATCCCCTGGCCAGTGGGCCCGGTGACCAGGCTGCGTGCACACGTTCCCCTCAGGCACCACGCGGACCTGCCGCCCTTCCTGCGCTGCTTCACCGTCGGGTGGGTGTACACCAGGATCCTGTCCCGGGCCGTGGAGGTCCTGCAGCGGCTGCACCTGTACGAGGTGAGAACACGGTTTCCGTCCGGCTTCTGGGGACGTGTGGGCGGCCCGCGGGCTCCTGGGCCAGGGGGAGCGTGGCTGGGGGCCAGCCGTGTTGGAGTTGACGAGTGTGCCCCCGTCCGGCCTGAGGGTCACCGGGGAGGCCTCCATCCAGCTCAGAGGGGAGCCCCCACATCTGCTGTGTCCCACGAGCAGCTGTCAGGGGCCGTCTGGAAATAAGAGTCACAAATCCGAAACACGGTCGTGTCCCTCGTTATACCGAGCCGCGGGCGACGGCTCGAGGTGACCTCGGTTACGTTGGGCATCCTGTATTGCGGAATGGCGTTTCTCAGAGCTTATGCCAAAGCTGGGTCCCAAGAGGATCGGTGGCAGGGGCCCGGGGAGTCTGTGGACCCACACTTGTGTGTATGTGGGGCTGGCGCATGTTTCTGACGGGAGTCCGTTGTTTCCAAGGCTCTGTGCACAGACGCTGCCCACCTTGTGTGTGCAGTTTGGTGGGTGCGCATCTAATGAGCTTCCTTTGTTGTTGCCACAGGAAGCCGTCCAGGAACTAGAGGCCCTTTTGTCCCAGAAAGTCTATTGTCCCGACAGCAGAGGCCGGTGGTGGGACCGGCTGGCTCTCAACCTCCACCAGCACTTGAAACGCCTCGAACCGGTACTCAGCCACTAGGCAGGACAGCCCACAGCTAATGCCTTAAGAACCGAATGTCATCAGGACATTCGGGTTTTAAAATACATGTTTTTATGGATGTCAGAAAGGAAGGGAGAGGGAGAGAGAGCTATAGAGGCATCACTGATGAGAGAGAATCACTGATCGGTTGCCTCCTGCACGCCCCACACTGGGGATTGAGCCTGCAACCTGGCCATGTGCCCTGATCTCCTGGTTCATGGGTCAATGTGCAACCACTGAGCAACACCAGCCGGGCAAGACTTTTTTTTTTTAATCTTTACTGTTGAAAGTATTGCATATGTCCCCCTTTTCCACTGACCCCTTCTAGACCTCCCCCGCCTCTGGACAGTCATTTTTTAGACCTTTTGTCCGTGCTCTCCCAACCCGAAAAGAAACATCAAGGTCGCTAACCCAAGCATGACAATGAAGGGAGCAGGGCTGGCGGTGGGACCTGTGCTGGGATTTAGGATTAATCAGGGGTCAGGGGTCAGGGGCCAGGAGCACCAGACGCCTCCGCCCTCAGCAGGCGCTTTCTGCTGTGGAAACGGGGCTTGTTCCCTGCTGCCTGGGGCCTCCGGGAGCTGGAAGTCTAGTGCAAGCCCTTCCTGAGTGACTCTCTCTGGGAAGCCCGGGCTTTGCCCCCGAGCAGGCCACCTTCCCTTCTGGGCACTGGTGTTCTCTGTGGCCGGGATCTTGGAAGTGCAGGGACCTTCTGTGGCCAAGCAGCTGCGCCCCTGCCCGGTGGCAACAGTGGCCCTTTGTGTGGCTGCCCGCGCCCCACCTGCCTCCATGCCAGCCTCGCCTGGGCCATGAATGGAGGGCTGTGCCCTGGTAGCGCTCGCTTTTCCCGGCAGCACATGCAGTGAGTCAGGGTGACATCGGGTGGAAAGAGTGACCCTGGGCGTGGACATGGGACGGAGTGTTTTCACGGCCTCCAACTGGAGGGGCGCCTGTGGCCGAGCATGGGGCCAGGAAGCTGTTCTCTCTCGGGGAGGAGGGCACAGTGCTTCCGTACCTCTCGGTGGTCATTCGGCCAAAATAGCGGCAGAAGGCCCCCAGGCCCCGGGGAGAGAGGCCGTGCTGAGGTTGCTGCTTCTTTCATGGTAACCAAGGTCCACGCGTTGACAGCTCCCCCCGTCCCCTCCCGGGACCCCGTTCTCTCTAGGCTATCAAGTGCATCGCAGAAGGGCTGGCGGACCCCGAGGTGAGGACGGGGCATCGCCTGTCGCTGTACCAGAGAGCCGTGCGCCTGAGGGCGTCCCCCAGCTGCCGGAGGTACCGGCACCTCCTCCAGCAGCTGCCGGAAGTCACCGTGCAGGACGTGAAGCACGTGAGTCTCGTCCGGTGGGGCCCTCCGAGGGAAGGCAGCCAGGAACCGTTCGGCTGTCACCGTCTCGTAGACTTAGGAGACTGGTGCACACTGTGGACGGGGCGTGGCCACCGCTCCATCCTCACCCGTCCTCCTGCCTCGGGCCGGGCCGGCTGGTGGGCTTGCTCAGGCCCTGAGTTGAGCGACTTTCTGGAAATCTCCGGGGCCAGAAGCTTGTGGCCTTTGCCGGTGTCGCCTTTTTGGTCAGGGCGCCGGGAGAGCCGCGCTGGGGCCCGCGTCTCCCCCGGGGCCGAGGCAGTGACCCGGCCTCAGAATGGGTGGCTGGGGGTCCCCAGGTTTGCCCCCTACAGCTGCAGTGAGGCTCATGGCCGTCCTCCTGTCGCCGTCTCAGGTGACCATCACGGGCCGGCTGTGCCCGCAGCTCGGGATGGGCAAGTCCGTGTTTGTGCTGGAGGCCGGGGGGCCTGCCACCCCTGCCACCGTCCTGTGCTCCGTGGAGGAGCTGGCACTGGACTATTACAGACGCAGCGGCTTCGACCAGGGTAACTAACGCCAGCATCTCCCGGCCTCCGGGCACCAGGGACATCAGCTGTCGTCCACCCCTGTCGCCACGGACAGCAGGGGCGGGCCTTGCGGTTGGGCTGAAGGACAGGTCCTGGTGGCAGCACCAGGGAACCAGAGGCCGAGAAGGAGCAGGGACGGGCCTTCCTGGCAGTGAGCTCGCTCCATCCAGTCAGGCGGGGATTAGTCAGGGACCAGCAGACTGTCTCTGTCGCCCTTTCCAAGGAGCGGGTGGCATCACCCCCCTGCTCCGCGGCCCTGCACTTTGAGAACCACTTCTTTACGCTCTGACATGTGCATGTGGCTTTTCCCGGGGTCACTGAGACTCGCATTGGCTCCCGTAGGTAAGCCACAGATGCAAGAAATGAGCCCGGTCAGTGTGGCTCAGTGGTTGAGCGTTGATCTATGAACCAGGAGGTTACAATCCGATTCCCAGATGAGACACAGGCCTGGGTTGTGGGCTCGGTCCCCAATGTGGGGCGTGCAGGAGGCAGCCAGTCAATGATTCTCTCTCTCTTCCTCTCCCTTCCTCTCTGAAATCAATAAAATTAAAAGAAGAACCAGGGATGGCTTGGAAATGGCATCTGAAGCCCAGATAGTTCTGTAGTCCCTTCGAATCGAGGAGGCAGGTTATGGCGATGATTTTTCAGCAGAGAACACGGGTCTGTCTTGTGTGTGGCTTTCCTTAGGGATCCACGGGGAGGGCTCCACCTTCATCACGCTCTTCGGCCTCCTCCTGTGGGACATCATCTTCATGGACGGGATCGCAGACGTCTTCAGAAACGCCTACCAGGTAACCGGCCACGTGTCAGCGGCCATCAGAAACCTGCCCGTTACGGTCTCTTGTCACGGTGCTCACTCCAGAGTAAAGTCTGAAACTTTAAGCCTATTTACCCTCAAAAGAAACGTTAGTTTATCTGCAGCCTCGACCTTTTCTGAGCCCCTCAGGGTCCACGGGTGTCCCAGGTGCTGTGTCACCTGTGCCCACTGAGTTCCATGTCGTTTACATGCCTCTTGGGAAAAAGAAGGCGCCAATGTAGCCAGGTGGGCCCGTGTCCACGCGTTGACGGGCCTGACGCGTGTGTTTTCACCAGGCATTCCCGCTGGACTTGTGCACAGACTGCTTCTTCGCGAGCCGGCGGCCGGCCATCGAGGCCAGGCTGCGGCGGATCCACACCGCCCCCGCTGAGCGCCTGCGAGCCTGGGTGGCGGCCACCTGGGAGGCCCAGCAAGGCAGAGCGGCGTCCGTCGTCAGCTGGGACCGCTTCGCCTCCCTGCAGCAAGCTCAGGTGGAAGTCTGCACTGAACACACACACACACACACACACACACACACACACGTGTACCTGTGTGCCTGCATGCATGTATCTGTATACACACATGCATGTGTGCATATGTATCTATGCGTGTATGACAGTATCCCGGCCCTGATGCCAGTCATCGAGGGGAACATACATGTCAGGGCATCCAAGCCCCGGTGACGCCTTCTCCCCGAGCCGACAGCTTCCCTTTGTCTGACCTTTGGCCCCGGCAGTGAGGACGCTGCCCCTGTGGCTGCTGCCTCTGTACGTCATCGCTGTCACATTCCAAACGGCTTCCTCCCGGCCCCGGGATTTTCCCGCGGGCAGGGAACGGTGACAGGCCGAGGAAAGTTGGCTTCGCAGAGCTGCCGGGATTTCCACCAGTGGGATTCCACGGGGTCCTCTGGTCTCGGGACCCCTGGGAGGATCCCAGGGCCTGGGCCACCACGGGGCAGCTGCTGACCCCGGTGTTCCATCTTCAGGACCTTGTTTCCTGCCTGGGGGGCCCCGTCCTCAGCGGGGTGTGCCGGCGCCTGGCCGAGGACTTCCGACACTGCCGAGGCGGCCTCCCCGACCTGGTGGTGTGGAGCTCCCAGGACCGTCGCTGCAAGGTCAGTGGAGCCAGAATGGAAGGTCGCACCTGTGACCTGATGAGCAGCCTCATCCAAGGCCACAGTCCAATAGCCTTTTCTCGCCTGGTTGCTGGCAAGACTGAACCCCTAGCGAACGCCTGGACCGAGGGCCAGGGCTCCTCGGTGGTGGCGGGTGGCGGAGGCCGCCCCGTTCCCTGCGTGTGGGCCTCCACGGGGCAGCGTGTGTGAGCACAGTCTCTTCTCACCTGGTGCCCGTTCCGTCCTGTCCTCTGTGCTGTGTTCTGTTAGTAGAAGCGAGTCACCAGGGCCAGCCCACGTGAAAGGGAGCCCTCTGTAGGGTGCACACGGGCCTGGAGGCAGGGGGGCTGTGTTTGAAGCAGCTTGTGTTGTGGGCGAGGCACCTCCCTTGCCTCACAGGTGGGGTTGCCTTCTTGTGAGTTTTGTGACTGAGTTTTAATTCTGGACACAAGTCCTTTCTCAGATATGTTTCGCCCCAGTCTGTGCCTTGGTTCTTGGTTCTCTCACTGCTGTCTTTTTAAGAGCAGGAGTTTTAAATGTTGACCGTGGTGTAGTGGGGTGAGCCATTTAAATACCTACTGAAGACGACTCCGGCTTGTTTGGTGGCTGTTCCGTTTCCGGAGACTAATTCCGTGAAAACTGCTCTTGCAGCTGGTGGAGGTCAAGGGCCCCAATGACCGCCTTTCGCACAAGCAGATGGTCTGGCTGGACGAGCTGCAGAGGCTGGGGGCCGACGTCGAGGTCTGCCACGTCACGGCGGTCGGAGCCAAGAGCAGAGGCCTCCACTGAGCTGTGAGTGGGAGTCTGGTCACACACAGGTCTGAGATTCTCAAAAGCATGAGTGGAATCAATTGCGTTTCCTTTTTATTTTGATACTGTCAGCTATAAACCGGACGGTAAACTTGGTACTGGCTTGAGTACACACACTGATCCCGCACAGCAGGCCGTGAACTTTTGAAATGATGAAAACCTTAGGGGCCATTTTAGGATTGGAAACATCTACGTTGCAAAAAAAAAAAAAAAAAAAAAAGCCGAAAAAGAAACCACCACCAACAAATGAGCCCACTCACAGCTTTTATAGAAGCAGCCGGCACAGTGTTTCCTCCTCCTTTTATAACTACCCAAGAGCAGAAGCAGTGGAAATTCTGATTTCTTTAGCGATGAGAACACAGATTCTGAGAACGTTCCTCAGTACATCGGCCGATGCTCGCTTTTACTCATTGGCCCCACGTCGCCAAAGGACTGATCAGTCTTGATCAAGGGCAAGGGTCCCTTCTGTCTTTCCTGGAGCACCCCTCGTGACCAGACGGCGGTCATTTTCTGTGCAGACAGAATCCAGAAGCAGGGCTGCTCAGCCACTGTGGGAGCCGTAGGGGGGGGAGTCAGGCCCGGGAGGCAGGGCTTGGGGTCCCAGTCCCCCCGAGTCGTCCTGGGACCGTAAAGGAATGTTCCTCCCAGCCTTTTCATTGATTAGAGGGAATAACAGGGTCAGTACCTGCATGGCCTTCACTCAGCCAGCTCTGAAGTGACGTTAAAGGTGTCGGGGATCAGCCCTGGCCGGGTTGGCTCAGGGGATAGAGCGTCAGCCTGCCGACTGAAAGGTCCCAGGTTCGATTCCGGCCAAGGGCACATGGTCCCCAGTAGGGGCGTGCAGGAGGCAGCCGACCCGTGATTCTCTCTCTCCTTCTCCCTTCCTCTCTGAAATCAATAAAGAAATATATATTTTTTTAAAAAGATGTCGGATCACTGTCAGCTTTAGAAGCAGGAATGCCGAGTGCATCTCTCCCCCTCTGTCACACACACACACACACACGCACACGCACACGCACACGCACACACACGTGCGCGCACAGACGGCTGGAAGGAAATGCCTTGGCTTCCGGAGCCACTGTTCTCAGAGATGACGTCACACTGAGGCCACGACCAGCAGTTCTGTGTTTATTCGCAGTTGGAGCTCCCCTCACATTCGTCCTGTTGAACAGGCCTCCCTTCCTGCTCCTCTGCTTCACCCCAAGTCAGTCCGCTCCAGGCACAAAGGGGTGAGCTTTCTCTAAGTCCAGTTTAGCTGCTTGCGTCACGGCTACAGCAGGCCGGCCGCTGACAGGGGTGCTCGACGGTCCCACCCGTTCGCCCGGTTAATATGCTTCTCTTAAAGTTAGACATTTTTGGTTTTAACATTGGTTTCATCATGAAGTAACAGTAAGACATTGTACATCTCTACGTTCCTACCAGGAAGTCCCGGCTGTGACAGTGCGGCCCGGCTTCGCACGCAGGGCTGCGGGCCGAGGGGGACCTCGTTGGCACGGCGCACAGCACCCCCGGGGCCCTGTCGCCCGCCCGCGGTGCTCCGAGGTGCCAGGCAGCGTGAGGGCCGGACTGAGGCTGCCAGTTGTTCTTCATACTGTGCCCCGTGAGCTGTGGCACAATAGTCATGACACAACTGTCCAGCGAAACACAACGAAAACCACACTTTACACTTGATTATCATACAAACAGACGCACACTTCCTACCTGAAACAGTGTTAATAGTACCTAGTTGCTGTTTAAGTTGCAAATCAAAACATGACGGAGGGAGTTGGGATACATGTGTGAAGGGAGAAAACAAGAGCCCTCGCCCAGGGAACACGTTCACGCTCTGTCCTTGTCAGGAAGCAGCTCCAGGACGGGGACCAGTATGCGCCCATGGCAGGGCGTGCGCTGTCCTGCGGGCGCTGGGGCGGCCTCCCAACGAGGACTGCGCCGTGTTTAACGGCAGTGACGGCATTTATGTCCACGGAGAAAAGCCCTTTTTCTCTAGGCAGCGAACTGCAGGACACTGGGCGTGTCCACACGAGTCTCCTAAGACACTGGAGGAACTTCTGTCCCTTTGATTCCAGACACGTTATCTAACAATTTATAAGAGGCAGGTAATTCAATAGAAACGCCTATTCGTGACATAAAAGGTAAAAAAGACTTCTGAAAAAACCTGTTTTCGAAAAGGCTGTAAGCTAACCAGATGCTGTCCTGTAAAAGCTCAGGACGGCAGCTTTAACAAAGTAACAGCCAAACTTGGAAATTCATCCTTTGAGCGGAATGAGGGTGCTGGGGGCCTGGTGCCGATGTCCCCGCCAGCAGGAGCGGGGCTCTGACCACTGGGCTTTGGCTCTCGCGGGCGCTTCAGACCAACCATACACCTCCGCCCGCCCCTCTGGATGCTGCTGTCAGAAGAATGGGGGGGGGGGGGGGCTAGAGGCCTCCTGCCATTTACTAAAATGGCAGGATTCTGAGCAGACATTTTCATTTCTCTTGTTCTCTACGATCTCCTCTAAGTGTTTACAAGCTTTGTCTGAAGCCTGGCTGGTGAGGCTCAGTGGATAGAGCGTTGGTCCCGGGTTCGATCCCAGTCAAGGGCACATGCCTGGCTTGCGGGCTCGATCCCCAGTGGGGGCTGTGCAGGAGGCAGCCGATCAATGATTTCCATCATTGACGTTTTGGTCTCTCTCCCTTCTTCTCTGAAATTAATTTAAAAATATTAAAAATAAAAGAGGACTTTGTCTGAGGAGGGACTTGTGTGACCCCCATTAGTTGTTTCCCAGAGAAAGTGCCAACAGTGGCCACACTGGACACACGGAGGGACAGCCCTCCTTCTGGGGGTGGGCTCTGTGGGTGGCGCCGCCCCTCTCCCCAGGCCTGGGCCCCACAGACCTGCTGTGTCCTCGGGGACTCCTGCCTGTTGGCACGGACTCAGTGTGAGGCGCCTGTTCCAATATGCAGGGGGGTCTGAACCCCCTAACTGCACAAACAAGTGACACTTAACTGTGGTGTTCATACCTTCATTCAGCGTCAAAGGCACTTCTAAGGTCCATTATCTAATCTGCAGCAAATGCTTCTTAAAGTTCACAGTGCTACCGTTTTAAGGTCAGTCCTCAGAAGGTGAGGGCAAGCGCACAACTGTAAGACACAGTGATCTACGGTCCCAAAGTGATGGAATAAGCTACAGTGCCGAACACCGACCCCCGGTGAGTCCAACCAGAGATGACAAAGTGGCCAGAAAGACACCAATACCAACGAACGCCCACTGGGTGAGCGGTGTTTCCCGACCATCGGCTACACACTGACCTCACGTTCCTGACCTGTGCTTCTCTGGCTGCTCATCTGAGGGTCAGGCGCCCCCACTAGGCAGCCGGGAGAGTGGGTGCGGACAAAACCTGATTGGTGCGATCACAGTAGTAAGTGTGGAATGCCTGCCTGCGAGTCAGCAGAAGCGAGCCGGACCTAGGACAACAGAAAAAGGACATCGAGCCCAAACGTATGCCTATCTCCTGAAAACAGTGAGGGAAGCACAGCGCGGCATGTTCTCCAGCATTAGTGCAAATCTCAACGATTATTCTCACACATAGAACTACTAGGGCTTCCATGCCTGGGTTAGCAACTTAGTTCCCAGGAAAAACGTTCCTAGCTCCTCAGAACGTTCAGAACACACTCCTTGTCAGTCCTCGTTTGCCAGTGTCTCCGTAGACAGCCAGATTTTGGCCCCACTTAGAAACTTGCTCAGGGGTGTTCCTGAAATGCTCCGCCTGCAGAGGTTGCCGACGGGGGAGAAGGGGAAGGAGGAGGAGAGGAACTCCGGCGTCACCGGGGTGTTGTGGGGGCCGCGGGCCCGGAAGTACATCCGGCTCTGGTCCAGCTCCGCGTAGCAGGCCTCCAGCGGGCCGGCCCGGTGCTGCCGCAGCGTCCGGCTCAGCACGTCCACCTCGTCGGCCAGCAGCGAGAGCCGGTGGAAGGCGGTGATGAAGCCCCCACGATCGATCTGGGCCTCGGGGACCCAGCGGAAGTAGCACAGTTTCCAGAGCTTTATGTGCGTGGCCGACAGGTGGGGCAGGAGCACGCCGTGCAGGTCGGCCGGTTTGCACAGCCACTCTCGGAAGAACTGCTCCAGGCCGCCGTGCTGGCCCCCGGCGTGCGCAGGCGGGTCCGGCCTCACTTGTAAGATCAGGGAGTTCCTCCGTGGGAGCGATTCCTGGTCACTGAGGAGTCCGTTCCTGAGGGAGGCCGGCATCCCCCGCAGGGTGGAGCTGTAGTTTTTCTGTGCGGGAGAGAGAGGTTAGCCCTGCGGTCCCGGCTTCCCTGTAGAAAGACAGCAAAGGTGCCGGGACAGGCACGCCCTTGGTGCCGCGGGAAACGGGCGGGAGTTCGGCCTGAATCTGTCCCTGCCCTCGCACTGCTCCCTCACTGTGGCTGTGCTCTCCCAGGCCTGACGCCACTAGCCTGCAGGGGGTGGGAGCTGGTATCTATCCGTTACTTTGCCGAAGTGCCAATTTCTACAATTTCTGGGCTGGAACAAACCCACCCTGGCTGATTCTAGAAGGAACAAGAGGCCGTGTGGACGGGTCTCAGGAGTGGGGCCTCCAGGCTCAGAGCTGTGACCTGCTGACTCTCAGACGCTGCCCAGGGCCCCGTGGGCCTCCAGTGCCGAGGGGGAAAGCCAGCATATAGCCAAGTCGGGCAAAAAGTGCACGATCCCGCAGTCTGCCCTGGCGGGCTCGTCCTGGAAGGGAGTTGACTTCTAATGCCGTGTGTCTGGACAGGGAGTGCCTGGGAGTGCCTGGAGTGCACGGTCATTACCTTTGTCCGTCTGAAGGCCTTCACGGAGCTGTTCCGCACGCAGGGCGTGCTCCTCCCCACGTACAGGGGGTTGTGGAAGAGGGTGCGGTCCTTCGCGGTGAACTGGAGAGACCAGTCCCACACTGAGGGGAATTTTAAACCCTTTTCATCACCCAATTGGATATTTTTGCTTATGGCAAATTCCTGCAAGATAAAACGTTTGGATCTCTGAAGAAGATGCAAAGACTGTCTCGCACGAGTTCCTGGTTTTGGACGGGCCATTCGTGCGTCACCACACACGCGCACTGTCGGACCCCGAGCCACGCAGCCCACCGCGCGGCACGTCTCCCGCCAGGAAGAGGCATCCAGCCACCTCAGGCCCGAGGACACGTCACCCCCGCGTGAGCGAGCGCGCTCTCTTCCTGAAGACGGAGGAAGCTGGACCCCGGGCCACGGGGATGTGCTATGTGAAGGAAGATCTCACGCACGTGATACCACAACCGCCCAGGGTGTTTATAACGGCAGCATCTCACCCAATGAGCCATGACCATACAGTCGTGCCATTACCTGTCAGGTGTCACACTGTCTTGGCTGACATGCATAACCCATGGACACGGGCAACTGGGTGGTGAGGGGGCAGGGGTGGGCTGGAGGGCTCCATGGGCGAAAACAGGGGACGTATGTAATATTTCCACAACACAGATTTTTTTAAAAAATGAAAAATAAGAATCGAATAAAGTAAAACTGCGTTTGGATGGAGCCCCCGTCACCTGTCCAGTGACCGCGGTACCTGGACCCCAGCCCGGGAGCAGGGCAGGAGGCATCGTCTAAAGGATGTGTTTTAAATGCACGGCCACCTGTCCTCCGAGTCGCTCTCAATAAAGTGTTAGCAACAACGCAGCCACGGCCGCAGGGTCCTCACCGTGCTCTGCTTCACCCGCTGGTGCGGCGAGTTGAACAGGAAGGTGCCGAACAGGGAGATGCGGGTGCTGTCGCCCAGCACGGCCAGGTAGGTCTCGGAGAACTCGAAGGCGGCCGGGT
This sequence comes from Myotis pilosus, assembly GCA_036010255.1. NCBI lineage: Eukaryota > Metazoa > Chordata > Mammalia > Chiroptera > Vespertilionidae > Myotis > Myotis pilosus. The sequence continues at coordinate 1,080,575 of JASKON010000031.1, read as the reverse complement.
ACTGCTCCAGCAGCTGCCAGGTGGCGTCCAGGAACAGCAGGAACAGCGGAGACTGGACGGGGAACCACAGTGGGTTACCAACCTGCCCCTCCCTTCACACACTTCCTTCCAAATTAATCCCTGACGGAGGAAGACACGACTAACAGAGCCCCGGGCCCACAGCCCCGGGCCCCGCTGAGCTGGGATCTGAGGACAGATGAGGCAGCAGCTCACGTCACACCCGGGAAGCTCGTTTGAGGGGCCAGCACCGCAGCCCGCACCTGCCTGAGGCGTGCGACGCGGGAGGACGTACGACGGGCAGTTTGTCCACAGGACGGGAACAGGGAAATGTGTGGGAGCCTCGCCTGGACACACTGATTGGGAACAGAAAACCCACGGGACACCCAGACCAAAACCAATTTCCGTAAACAGCTCTGGTTGGCCCTGCAGGCGCGGCTTCTAGAACCACCCCGAGTTTCAGGAAATGACTGGCCACGGGCCCCGGCCACAGGCCACAGGTCCAGGCCGTGCCCCAGGGACAGCCGGCTGTGCCTCCTGAAATAGCCGGCGACAAGACCCTGGCAGGGCCGCCCACAGCTCCGCTAGGGATCCCAGGAAGCACCGACCCCCAGCCGTGACAGCGTGACCCTCTGAGCTTCCATTCTGTCCCCGTTTTTAACCGTGTCCCCGGGCAGCGCCCGCGCCCGCGCCCTTGACCGGCCCAGGCGGTCACAGCGCCCTGGAATGTGTCTGTGGCCGACGGAGAAAGCCCCGCCCGGGACTGCGGCCTGCGCAGTGCGTCTGCGACATGCCTCCATTCGTGACACAGGCGCCTCGGTGCGAGAGCGGGACAGTCCAAGCGGGGCTTTCAGCAACCTCACGTGCTGGCCACCTGCTCTGCAGAAGAGTGAATGCCTTTCTTCAAGTTCTTTCTTTCTTTCTTTTTGAGTATTTTGGGTTGTTTTTATTGTTTATTTCTAATATTATGCCCTCATGGTCTGAGAAGATGCTTGGTATGATTTCAATCTTCTTGAATTTGGGGAGACTTTGTGACCCAAAGTATTTTCAACTTAGAGAAACTCCACAGCCACTTCTTTAGATTCCACCTGTGCAGTGACAGTGACCTTCAGCGCATGACCCACGTGGGCTCGAATCCAGTCGTCAGTCCTGGACTATGAGCTGCAGCGTGTTACGTGCAGCATTTAAAAAGTTCCCCCATCACCCAGCCGGTGTGGCTCAGTGGGTGAGCATCAATCTATGAACCAGGAGGTCAGGGTTCGATTCCCGGTCGGGGCACATGCCCGGGTTGCAGGCTCGATCCCCAGTGCGGGGCGTGCAGGAGGCGGCCGACCCATGATTCCCTCTCATCACTGATGTTTCTCTCTCTCCCTCTCCCTCTCCCTTCGCCTCTGAGATCCATGAAAATGTGTTACAAATAGAAACAGAAAGCCCCGTCCTCCCAGGGAACATCTCCCCGCCCGCAGACGGCCCCCAGCATGAGCTGCGTTACCTCCTTCTCCGACCTCTTCAGGTGGTTGCACCTGTCCAGGAACTGGTACCCCGACATCACCCACTCCTTCTGGATCAGGCTCTGGAAACCAGGGATCGTCCGGAAGTAGGGATCCAGCATCACTTGCACAAGGGACGCAACGACGCAGCTCAAGTCTCTTCCCTCCTCCTCTGTCAAGAAAACGGAGAGAAAATGAGGACCACACAGAGCAACGCAGAGAGAACGGGAAGGAAAGGGAGTGGGCGAGTCAGTGTTCTGTGAGGGGGTTAGCAACTCGGAATCAGGAGGCCTAAAACAATTTTTAAACAAATAACAAAAAACCTCTAAAACTGTATACTTCCTACAAATTACTGACTTCTACATTGAGAAAGGGTGAGTTTTATGGTGTGTAAGTTATACCGCAATAACCTTTAAATAAACACATCTGTGAGACAGTCAAGCGCGGGCCATTTGTATCACGGCAAACGCCGGGGAACGTGCCGAGTGGAACCGTGCTGCGGCTGACACCCGCCGGCGAGCGAGGAGACTCCCCATGGGGCTCCGCGTGCCCGAGCTCACGCTCTGCCGGTACCGCCAACCGCGACTGGAAGGCGTGCGCTATCGCTCCCGAGGCTTTTAAATATCTTTACTGAAGTCGTTACATCTGAGAGCCCGGCAGCACTGGGTATTACCTCCTACCCAATGTGAACTGCGTGTGTCATCAGGAAGCTCCTGGTTTACAGACCGTATCCGTAAGCTTAGAAACTCTATTGGCGCTGGAGTTACTCAATACAGAAGTACGTTTTGCTAACGGAAAGGTTTTATATTGCGATCATTCCTGCTAACCAGTAGACAAATTCACATTCCTGGCTATCTGATCAGAGGCCACTGAGCCGGAGCCGAGCACTCACACCACCATCTGTATGAACGAGGGGGTGGCACGACTAGAGAGAAAGCGAGCGTGGCCAAGACGGATACGCTGCGTGACTCCAGGGAGGTCGGTGAGCACCTTCTCCCGCACGCCGGGCAGAAAGCTGCCTCCTCCTGTTCTCCCCCGGGAGTCTCTGTGCTACTGGTTCCCTCTGACGTGGGAGACCTGGCGTGTGTGGTGGCAGTGTCGTCAGTAAGAGGTGGTGGAGGTCAGACCCGGACTGGAGCGTGGACGGCGGTGCCCACGCTGGCGGGTGACGGGCCACAGGCGTGAGTTACCTTGGAGGACCACAGAGACTCGCCTGCTTTCTAGCGTGTACACCAGCTCTGCTGAATGTTTCAGGAATGCCCTGGGAGAGGAGAGGTAAAAGTCTGTGAAAAACCCCATTTCCACTACAAACGTGTGTTTTTTTAAAGTCCTGAAATCAAGCAAATCTATTCTTTCCCTGTACACATTTGTATTCTCAATAACGTTTATGGATTTCTTTAGTATTTATGTGATTCTTCAATAGACAAAAGTCTGGTTTTCATATCAAGGAAATTCATTGACCTTTTAGAAAAGGAAGGAGTTGATTTAGACAACATTCTTGACATGACGAGATGACAGAGATGGAGCGAGAGCAGGGGCTGCCAGGGAACGGGGTGGGAGGGGAGTGGGCGTGCGACTCTCAATGGGCAGGAGGGAGCCTGCGCTGATGGGCTGTTCTTTGACTGTGGCGGCGGTCACAGGGATTCAGACATGTGGTAACAGCGCACAGAACCACACGCACACGCACGGGCGTGTGCACTGCTGAAGTGAGGAGCCTGCCGCCTGTACCCTGTCCATTTCCCGGCGGCCGGCCCGCAGCCGAGTCCCGGAGGAAGTGGCCATGGGGGGGCTGGGGAAGATGCTGGTTCTTGTACTATTTTTGCACCTCCTGCGAGTCTGTAATTATTTGAAAATATAAAGTCAAAGAAAAGGGGAAAGTGGTTGTACAAACCTCACATATTCTAGCCACCGAGTACCTTCCAGTGAGGACAGCCACCTCTCTTCAGTCTCCTCAAAGGGCTCTGTGATAAACACACAATTATATAGGCAAGTAGTTATGTTCACACACACACACACACACACACACACACACACACACAGACGCATTCTTGGGGGTTTTAAGCTGAATTTTACATGATCAACACCAGAGTGAAGTGGTGCCATTTTTACTGTTTAAAAGTGGCTCACAGCTCAGTGTCTGTAAGGCAGCACGCTGTTTTTCCATAAAAGCACCCACCCTACCTGTCACGATTTGAAGGCGATTTATTGGGTTCATTTTCCCTCCCGAACAGAAAGCACATATTTGCACTTCATTCTCTAAGCGCTCCTGACCTTCTCATACAATAATAATTTGTACAAACATTTCGATACACCTCTACTTAAATAAATCTATTTCTAGAATTTTAAGGAATATCACTTTTCCTGACATGCCTCATACAACGCGGTATTCCCCATTCACTACACACACACACACACACACACACACACACACACATATAAATAACAAAGAAATTACCATTAACACATAGCTGTTTAAGCTTCACAAAAGCCGCTTGTATGTCTTGGATGTTGGGCAGGGTCTTATCCAGATCTGACTTATAGACATCACTTCTCTGTGGGTGACTCTTGGTTATTGCGTTGCAAATCCTGATGGAGACAAAACCCTCTGTCACTCATCACTCATTTATTCCACATCATTTCCTGAACACCTGCTCCGAGCCATCACTGCCCTCAGAGTTGGGGACAGAGATGAGCGAGATGGGCCAGGCCTCCGCCTCCACAGGTCTCCCTCCCCGGGGGGAGGGGTGGGGGGTTTCCCTTCCTAGCGGGCTGTGGTGAGCGCCGAGGGTGGTGTGACCAGGTGAGCGCAGGCAAGTCCTGGTCCCGCGGTTAGAAAAGCCCTGTGTAGCCGACACTGAAGCCCAGCCGAAGGAGCCGTGCACAGACTTGGGGGGAAGGGTTCTAGGTAGAGGGACAGCTGGTGCAAAGGGCCTGTGGCAGAGCCCGGCTGAGAGGACGTGTGTGAAGTGACAGGAGGAGGCGATGCTCGGGCACAGGAAGGAAAGAGAAAGAGGAAGGCATCAGGAGGGACCCCAGGTTCTGAGAGCAGCTGGGAGGGGCGCGATGGCCGCGCCTGGAGTTGGTCTTGGACATGATGAGCTGGCAGGGCCTCTGAGGCTGCTTCTCTAGGCCTGGGTGAGCTAACGGACCACCCGTCCCCACTAGTGTCGCTGGTCAGCAGGTCCCGTATGGTGATCACCTCTGGTCGATCTTCCGCTGCTGCAGCAGGTCCTTGATGAGGGCCGTCCGCACGAGAGCACTGCCGTTCGAGTGGCTCCAGCACCAGAGCTGGAACGGAAGAGAGCCTCACTGACGGGGGTTGGGAGGGGACAGAGCCTCACTGACCGGGGGGAGACGGAACCTCACTGACCGGGGGTGGCGGGGGACAGAGCCTCACTGACTGGGGGGACACAGAGCCTCAGTGACCGGGGGGGAGGCAGAGCCTCAGTGACCGGGTGGGAGGCAGAGGCTCACGTGACCGGGGGGAAACAGGCATCCGTGCACTGAAACCCAGCAGCTATCACTCACCGGCATCCTCCTCCCAACAAAAGAGTGGGAAAAGGTCTTCAGGTCCTGGTCAGCCAAGGAGCTGGGCACGACGAAGTACTCTGGGAGGCTGAGGGAGAAAGCACACACCCTCAGGCCGTGCTCTGGGCAGGGCAGGGCGCCCTGTGACCCACGTGTCATCACACGCCTTCCTCCCCACTGACTGTACACCCCCCTTCGCAGCCATACGGTGGATGCCGTGAGGGCACGGACCGTCCCAGACACCTCAGCAGGAAGCATGTCTGATGTGGCCAATTCCCAGGACATTCCTAGGACAGCAGGGAAAACCCAAAGGCGATGTTTGGAAAGTTACCCAGAATGACTATCAAGCAAACAGGCCTGAAAAGCATGCCCGCCTTTGCCCTCCTGACAGGTAAGGCACATGAACAAAGCAAACCCACCGATCTACCCAGAGGCTGCAGCGCCCTCCCTTCTCCCTCCACCCTCCTCCCTCCCTCCTCCTCCCTCATCCAAAGCCAGGCCGACTCCAGGACCCATCAGACAGCAGGTACTCGTGGGCAGCCCAGTGCCACTTAAGGCACCACCTCTCTCTTTCCTCCACTTGGCCGGGCAGGGGGACAGGCAGGGGGACAGACAGGCCTCACCAGCCCAGGCGGTTCTTCTCAACACGGGCCGGGCCGGCTGCCGCTGGGCCCTCTGCCAGTCACCTCACAGCGACGCCCAGACCCACGGATGAGGCAGGAGGTGCAAAGCGCCACCCCCTGAGCGCCTTGCCAAAATCCTGAACCTGAATCTAATGAATCCCCAACTAAACCTCTGGATGGAGCTACCACGTTACAGGGAGCACAGCAGACAGAGGAACACACTGGAGGTCACCCCTGGGAAAAACCAGCAAGATCGAGAAGGTGGACAATTCTACAGAGCAAATGACCAGGTTTTGGGAAAAAAAAAAAAAAGAGGCGGCTAACAGGGTGGGCGGAGACTGTCATCACCTAAAGGCCGGAGAGTCCTCCCCAACAAGCTCACTGTGTTCCTGACCTGGACACACTGGCCCTAAAGGACACTGACAAGATGCACCCCACCCCCCCAACACACACACGGACTGGACTGCCCACGACAGGAACAAGGCTGGCCAACTCTTCCAGTGGAGATTGGTGCTGTCGTTATGTGAAAAAAAGCCCTCTCTTCACTATAAAATACCCGTTAAAGCATTATAACAACTATCCGTGAGCCACAGCCTGAAGTGAGCCATGACCGCAGAGCCTGGCTGTCACGCATGGAGCCTGGTTGTCACGCATGGGGCCTGGTTCTCACGCATGGAGCCTCGCTGTCACACATGGGGCCTGGTTCTCACGCATGGAGCCTGGCTGTCACGCATGGGGCCTGGCTGTCATGCACGGAGCTGGACTCACCACGTGGATATCATGTAGCCCTCGTTGATGGAGCAGACCCTCCACCCGGAGGCGCCCGTCCGCTTGACTTCGCGGTCCCAGTCGGAGTACGTCTCAAACAGGGGCGTCTTCTGGCTGCTGCCACCCCCGGCCCCGCCGCCACCGCCCGTGGGGATCCCATTGAGTGTGTTGGCTACAAGAAGAAGCAGCGTTATTAGGTTGGCTCTCACAGTCCCGTCTCTAGCACGCCTGTCCTCTCTCCTGCCGCAAACACCCTCAGGTGGCACCTCCTCCTCTTGTCCTGTGAGTCCCTCTGAGGGAGTCTCCCTCCTCCCAGCATGGCCCAGGCGCCCTCTCAGAGCACTCCCTCATGCTGCCCTCGCCCTGTCCCCTCCTGAGCACCTTCCCCATCCCGGCTCCGTCTCCACTGCCTCCCGGTCACTCGGGACCACGCCAGCATTTTCCCTCCTCTCTCTCCCTGGCCACCGGCCCCAGCGCTCCCTCTCCCTTTACTGTCTCCTGTTCTCCGGAAGCCATTCCCCAGCCTCCCTCGTCCCTCTGCCCCAAATGGGGCGAAATCCAGGTCACTGCTCCTTTTCTCCACGTGCTGCCTGGAAGAGAAATGCCCGCAGCAGGCATCTCTGCGCCCAGGCCGTCAGACCCTCACCCTCCTCATCAGCTGCTGCGGCTCCCTGCACAGTCCTCTCCTTCCCCATCCGCCGCTTTCCTGTGCCGAGCCCACAGGGACCCGAGCCCGGCACCGGAGAGCCGGGCCCCCGCGACTCAGCAGAAAGGCCCGGGCTTGAAGCTCCAGAGCAGGAGCCCTCCCGACCGGGGGGCACGGCTCTCCCAGGAGCACCCACAGCCCGGGAAGATGCCCGCCAGTCAGCCGCCTCCTGCCAATCTGGTGGCAGCCCGCACACCTTTCTGGTCCAGCGTCTCAGGGGCGGGCTGCACGGCGGGCCTCCCGGCTGACCCCCTGACACTGCTGCGCTGCCCTTGTCAACAGCCGGCCTGACCTGGCCTCCCCCTGTCCCCTGACCCCGGTCTCCTCCTCATCCCCGAGGAGGCCACGCCCACTCCAGCACTGCATTCACCGAGAGGCGACTCTGCGTGCCAGCGAGGAATCTGGACCTCTATCCCGTAAATTAGGGGTGGGGAGCGCCCAGCCCTCGGGCGCAGAAGGCCCCGGATATCGCTTGGTCTGGCCCTGCCAAGGCACCAGGGTGAGTTACCTGACCAAACGGAGCGGGCTCGTTTTTCACTGAGAGCTCTGTACGCCCTTGAATGATGTCATAAGCATCCAAGTGGCCCCTGGCAGGAGAAAGGTTCCCCACCCCCGCTGTAAGAGCCCACTGGTCCTGACTCTGAAGAACAGGAGCGCTAACCCACAGCATGCAGGCTGGAGACCCACCTGCATGCAGCACCTGCACGGCATTTCCAGGCGGTGCCCCTGAGGACACAGCGGTCCGAGAACCACACCCACAGAAAGAGACTCCGTATTGCACATCCACGTGACCAAGGTGAAGGGGGAAAACCGTGTGATGGGCTGGTAAGCGCAGGGAACATCTGACAGAGTTTAACACCTGCTTGTGACTGAAAACCTCAAACCTGAGCAAATCAGAACACAAGGGAATTTCCTGAACTTGAGAGGGAATTGGTCAGAAACCCACAGCAAGCATCACCAAACTAGAACCAGGCACAGATGACGTCCTGTCATCACCGCCATTCAACGCTGCCCCCGAGTCCTCGCCACACGCGACCATCGCCAGCCAACCAGAAGCGGGCAGCACACCACATTCTGAGAGCTGTCAGCAGCCTGGCGGCTCACCCCTGGCTGAGTCTCAAACCCACCCGTCAGTGTTTTGAAATCACAGACGGGAGTGCAGCAGGCTGAGCACTCGCTACCGCCTGAGGTGAGAGCCTCTGGAGGGAAAGAAAGCCGGCTCTGATGGCACTGCGGGAACTAGGTGCCGAAGAAGGCGAACGCAGGGCTGTGGCCATTCAGAGGCGAGTTGGCGCGGGGCTCGAACCCGGGCCTGGGCCCGAGCCAGGGACTGGGGTGCACGTGGTGGGTTAGGAGCCTCCAGTGTGCAGGGGACAGGAGGACCAAGCCAACATCGACAGCTGCACTGGGGATCGGAGAAGAACGGACAAGCAACCCACGTCAAGTCCCTGCCCCGTTTCCCGTGAACTGTGCCCTCACGTGGTTCCCACGGGCAGCTGAGGGGAGTGTGGCCTGAGCCGTGTGAACAGGAAGAAGACGGACCACCCTGAAGACGAGCACGTCCTGCTGGGAGGCCAGTGTTTCGCGTGCATCGCTGACCAGAGCTGCCAGCTGGGCCGAAGGGCATGCACAGGGCTGGCAATCCTTTAGCATCACCTGACCTCTCATCACTTCACAACAAGGATGAGGATGTGCTCCTGGTCACCATCTGCCCACTGATCAGCTGACTGATGAAAACAGCCTCGTGGCTCCTTTCCATTCAAAGGCACCATTGTTCCCGGCCGGCCTCGGTGACGGGCCGTGCGCGGGGGGTGCATGCAGCTTGCTGAGCTCCAGGGCCGCCAGGAAGGGCCGGTGACTGCGGAGCGTCTGGGAGATGCTCTGTGCTCAAGCGGTGCTGCAGCTCGGAGAACAGCTCCGAGCGGGCGCCCAGGGCCGCTAAGGCTCCCCTCAGAGGACGGCAGGGACGCCCTCCGTCTTCAGGCCTCACTGTGGACACAGCTCTGTCACCGACCTGCCTGCAGAAAGGACTGCTTTAACCAGACAGGGGCCAAGATGCTACCCAGAGGCTCAGGGTGGCTGCTGGGCCTCTCTCCCTCACAGCCATGACCTCTGACGGCGGAGTGTGGACGTCTCAGCTCCTTCCGATCTTAACGCAGCGTTTTTGCTTCTGCAGCAGCGCGGCAGGCGCCCAAGGCTCTGAGGAGCCTTCACGAGCACTGGCCAAGCGTCCTGCTTATGAAGCACTCGCCAGAGGAGGAGCCTGGCGGATGGGAATAAAACGCCGGACGCTGTGCGTGTCAGGTATCACTGTTACCGACAAGCTGTACACAAGAAGACAGAGAACTGAGTGATGCGCACCAGGCAACTCAGGGAAGCGCTCTGGGCTGCACAGGCCACCTGAGGTCTTGCTGACCCAGAGACCCCACAGGCTGGAGGAGGACTGGATAGCGAGTGAAGCCGCGGCAGGTCAGCCGAGCAGAGCGAAGCTCCCGTGCCTGCGGGCTCACGGCTGCCCGGCGCAGAGGCTGAGGGTCTGGACATTGGGGTCCACGCTTCTACCAGAAAAGCAGCACCGGCAAGAACCGGCCTGGATCATAAAGGAGCATAAGCGGGAACCAGAGGCCATCCTACAGCCCCCGCACCCCTGAAACAGCCCTTCCAGCTGCTGTCCTGGACCGTGACCCTGACCGTGACCCCTGACTGTGACCCCTGACCGTGACCCGATGATCGCATCGACAGCTCGGGCTGACCCAAAGGGAGACCCTCCTGACCCATACAATAAGGGAGTTTCTTTCCGTTAAGAAATGAACCTAACGAATCAGGTCTAGATTACAATTAGTTATATTTTGATAAGAAAAATTAAGTCACACACACCCTATAAATACCGTGCCCGAGAAAAAGGCTCTGTTCTGACAGCGTGGCGGTCACTGTCCTCTCTGGGAGACGCTTCCCCCGTGTCGTCTAAAGCAGTGAGACTGCTGTGCCCCATGCAGCTGCAGGGACTGCTCCTACACCTGACTGCACTGACAGTACAGTGACACTGCAGCGCACTCACCCTGCAGGTTACCGAATTACTTCCATGTGTTTTGAGGCAACAAAATGTCAAGACCAGCACAATTAACAATTTATAAGATCCCCCCAGACCATGCTGGGGTGAATGGACCTTTCATTATTAATATGTAACTGATATACTTTTCTTCTGTGAAGAGGGGGGACCACGTGACTCAGTGAGCGAGCGGTCGTGCGGTCACTAAGCCACAAGGGGCTAATGTGAGACATGCCCTCTTCGTTTTCTCTCCATGCTTTTGTGAGGGTTTAAAAAATGGTTGATTAAAGTTACATTAGTATATAGAGCTAATGTACAGAATTACATGGCCATCTGGACTCCTCCTTGGTGATGTCATTGCTGACACAGACATGTGGACAGAACTATTTTATTTATTTACTTTTTAAAATATTTTTATTGATTTCAGAGAGGAAGGGAGAGATAGAAACATCAATGATAAGAGAGGATCACTGATCGGCTGCCTCCCGCACACGCCCCACTGGGGATCGAGCCCACAATCCATGCATATCCCCCCGACCAGCATCAAACCCGTGACCCTTCAGTCCGCAGGCCTACGCTCTAGCCACTGAGCCAAGCCGGCGAGGGCCAGAGCTAGTTTACATTTATAAAAACTGCCTAGCCCTAGCCCATTTGGCTCAGTGGATAGAGCGTCAGCCTGTGGACTGAAGGGTCCCGGGTTCGATTCCGGTCAAGGGCAAGTGCAGCAGTTGCAGGCTGATCCCTGGCCTTGGTTGGGTGCATGCAGGAGGCCACCAATCGTTGTGTCTCTCTCATCACTGATGTTTCTCTCTCTCTCTCTCCCTTCCTCTCTGGAATCAACAAAAAACAACAAAAAAACACCAACCCTGCCTGTTGCTCCCGTCAATCTCATCCTGTTGTGAAGTCCACTAAAAAGTGCCACCACTTCAGTTCCTGAAGTCACACCGTGCCAGAAAGGATTATGCGTTTCGAAAATCTCTTCATTTCCTGCCAGGTTTCTTAAAAAGTAAGATTAACTTAGGCTACAACTGCAAGAGGGAGGGTGTGTCCATCTCCGTCATAAACACAGCCGAGGCCGTGGTCAACAGGGACCCGCTTCCTGTTCCAGCTGCTCACGGGCCCTTCCGGCCGCTGCGTGAGGAACCACCTGACCCCCGTCTCTGCCCACAGGGCTTCCTCTCCAGGCGAGAGGCTGACAGTCCCACCGCCACCAACGCGCATGTCGCAGGCGGCTCCCGAGGAACACAAGGATAAAACCGACACAATGCAAAGGGACAGTCACAATATGTAACATTTGCATATTTACCTGAATTGTGGTATTTTTTCCCAACATATTCAAATGCAAAGAGTAGCTGGAGGTCTGTTGGCTGGGAATAATGAGCTATGGCAAGGCACACCTAGGAAAGATTCTACATTTAGAATTCCATGTTAACACACGTGGGTAAATGAAGTGCACATCAGGCCGTGGTGTGGGGGCGTCTTGGGCAGTGACCACAGGGACTTATCTCCACCGTTTCCTGTTGGCCTGGCATGTGAAAGAGCCCCTTAGGGCCGGTGTCTCGCTCACTACTGTGCCCCCGACACTGTTCAAGCTTTAGTGAGCAGACGGTATTCAGCAAGTGCTTGCTGAGTTGAATTTTAACAGGGAAGTAATTTTATTTCAATAAATGACCCTTGAAAACTGGAGACGCCTTCTCCCAAAAGGCAGCGACACACCCACTCCTAAACAAGAGAAAGCCTCAGTATGCGCGTCTGCAAAACGGGACGCAGCTACAGCCGGGCAGGAATCGCTCGCCCTACTGTGCGCTTGGCCTCCGGGGGAGCCATATGTGAAATGTGCTGCTCATCATTCTAGGCTGCTGCTGGTAGAATGCCCTGTGCTGACCAAGCCCTGGGCCGGATGGTGGGAGGTGAGCAAGAAGGAAGAAACTGAAGACAACGAAGGAAGAGGACAGCAGGGATCCTACTGAAAAGAGTGAACATCGTCTAGAAGGAGAAGCATGAAGCCAGCACCATACGCTGCCGACAGCGAGCCAGCAAGGCGAGCGTTGTTAGTTGTTAGTTTGGGGTGGGTAGGTATGTGCCAGCTTCTTGCTTAAAACACAATGAACGCTTTCTGCAGAACGCTTCCTGTCTCACTAAAACACACAACTAAGAAGACGGAGGTTATGGTTCGTCTTAGTGTTGACTAACAAGAACAGCCCACTTCCTGAAACGTGTGCTCAGGCCTCAGCACAGCCTGAGTCCCACCGACCACAGCCACGCTCCGAGTGCACCTGCAGCCGCACCTGCTCAGCAGCTCCCTGAAAGCACCTCTTCTGGCAACACCTGAGCACTGCGCCCTGCGACTGTCCGAGACGCTTCCCATTTCTGTCCATTTCTCTGCACGCCCACGGCCACATCTGCAAGCCCCTCACCTGATGGCATCGCGGGGGCTTCCCTACGTCCTGAAACCAGCACCTAGAATTCCCCTCCGAAGGTGGATCCGACCAACAGGTCTGCTCTCGGGTGCAATCCTCTGTGGCTCCCAGCTGCCTCCACAGCGGAGTCCACCTTCCTGACGCCCCACAAGCTGGCTCCCCGCCCCCAGCATCCCCTGGGGCCTCTGCACACGCTATGTCTGACCTGCCTCACGCTGCTGGGGAAACCGCTCCCCTCTGCTCCCCACCAGGCGGTGGGTGTGGCTGCGCGTCCAGGGCCGTCCCATCGTCCTATCACAGCTGCACAGCTGCGAGTGTCAGCAGAACCAGGGCTGTCCTCCCCCGCGGCCAGTCCCTTCCTCACGGTGAGCTCAGCACCCCCCTCCCTCAGCAGCCACTGACTGGGCCTCCGTCTAGCCCGGGGAGGCCGCATGAGCAAGAGGGACGCAAACCCTGTCCTCACTCCGCGTGGATCCCAGCGGGGAGATAGACCGCCAACAAGAGGACGAGAAAGGAGGACTCAGACGTTCCGAGAGCTGCAGGAGCGGGAGACCGGCAGGAGGGGGACGGAGCGCAGGGAGGAGGACGGGAGGAGGATAGGGATGGAGGGCAGCCAGCAGGCCCACGCTGCAGGCCCCAGTGAGGCCTGGCGACCGCATTCGCCGTCTCTGCAGGAGCTTCGTGAGGGGCTCTGAGCTTAGCAGCAGCTGCGCTGGAAGTCCCCGCTGAGAAAGTGAGTTACTCATACAACAGGGAGACGGATGCTCCCAGCCAGCAACCTGTGCCTCTCTCTCCGAGACCCTCAGGAAGCAGCCGTGGGCCTTGTTCTCACGCAGTCACATGGCATCGGACAGAGTGCTTTTATGGCCAGAGAGCAGAAACAAACAAACACTACCTGCTAGGCACAACCCACATACCCATTCTATAAAGCCCTTACACACGCACATCACACAGAGGGTTAGAGACAAGTTAGGCATTAGGGCAGCGCAGGAGAGAAGACCATAAACACTGAGGCAGACGCAGTCTACACGCACCGAGGTGGGCTGGGCGGCAGGACTGAGCTGGGTGCTGGGTAGAGGAGCTACGAGAGTGCAGACCACACAGGGCGGAGCAGGGGCACCTGGGCTGCACTCTGGGTGCTGGTCTAGGGCGTCCCGAGAAGACAAGGGAGCCAGGAACCCACTTCCCTCGGCTTTTCCGCACTCTCTCTCAGCCTCCGCCCCCATGCCCAGCTCCCATCACTAAGTCTGGAGGACTTTCAAAAGTAGGTCTCATTTGCATACATAATTATTCTAATTTTGCAATGTCCTCCCTAAGCATCACACGGTTCACCCAGCAGAGAACTCTGAACATGTTATTTTAACACAACTCACAAAATCAGCATTCCCAGAGAAAACGCAGCATTCCACGTTTCCAGGGGGCAGAGCCCATCGGGAGCTCCCCGCTTACCTCGGTTTAGATGCAAACCTTCCCCTGGAAGAAAAGCAAGCTGGAATTTTTGTTATTAACTCACGAAGGAACGAAGCTTTGGCAGCCACAGGCGACACAACCCTCTGTGCTTGAAGACGGTAAGTCAGGGGAAAGTGTTCCATTTATATTCTCAGGGCCTCTTCTTTCCCTGCACGCCCGCCTTAGGACTCTACCCCAGACAAAGTGCACTTCTTCTGGTCTGCCCAACAAGCTTTTGTATGTGAAGATGGAGGGGAAAGGGTTTCTGCCAGAACCTGGTCGTGGGCCGGGGCCCAGAAAGCTGGACCAGCGGCTGCGTGGACAGTTCGATGAGCACCCACCCCTTGCAAGCAGCACAGCGGACAAGGGCCAGCCTGACTGTCACTCCTCTGGCAGCTGTCATTTCTGTGGGAAACCCTTTACGTTGCCACTTTGTACTGTTACTTGATCCTCATTTGTTCGTGCTTTATTTTCTCAACTAGACCTGCCCCTGCTCAGACATCAAAAATGACCACCGAGGCATCTAGACGGCTCAGGAGCAGGCCAAGTACAGTGGGGCCTTGACTTACGAGTGTCCCGACTAACGAGTTTTTCGAGATACAAGCCGTCTCTCGGCCGATTTTTTGCTTTGAGTTGCGAGCTAAAATTCGGGTTACGAGCCAGCTTCAGATACCCCACCGCTAGTTGGCGCAGCGAACGTCACAGTGAACGCCACCACATCAGCCCAGCATCACGTGTCTCACTCGTTCACTTTATGATTTGACATAGGAGTAATTTGAGTTACGAGCTCCATCAGGGAACGAATTAAACTCGTAAGTCAAGGCCCTACTGTAATTCTGATTCCCAGTCACTGACAGTGTCGCCTGAAAGATATGGGAGAGAGTAGGAGTGAGGTAAACTTTCTGCAAGAATCCTGGGCCACTGTACCAAGTTCTTTCTTTAAAAATATCCTGTTCTTGCCCTAGTTGGTTTGGCTCAGTGGCGAGAGCATCGGCCCATGGACTCAAGGGTCCTAGGTTCGTTTCCAGCCAAGGGCACATGCCTGGGCTGCAGGTTCAGTCCTCAGTGGGGGGCGTGCAGGAGACAGCCAATCTGTGATTCTCTCTCATCTTTGATGTATCTCCCTCTCCCTCTCTGAAATCAATAAAAAAATATTTTAAAAAATATATCCTGTTCTAAGTCAGGTTCCTAAGTTCTGTGCTGTCACTAGTCTCGACATTCTACACTCTGAAGTCAGGGTTTTCATCAACAGAATCTTGATCCTTAATCAACTGAATTACTAGCACATATTTAAGTTCCAGGGTAACTTAGCTAAAATATTTTATACAGTCTTCTACCTAATTAATTCTAAAGTCCTCCTATGTAAGAATGGGCATGTCAAATTAAAATGCCAGAACCACAAACTGCTAAAAGGGGCCTTCAGAGGAGCCTCGCTGAACTTTCCACAATGCAGGTGCGACAAGTGGTCTTAGACTCCACCTGCAGGCTGTCAGCCACAGACCCTCCATCCCCGGCTGGGCACTCTGGCCCCGGGGCCATGCATTTTCAGACATTCCTCTCTTGCTTGCCGCCTTCCTGTGAAGACACTGCTGATTCTAACTCTAAAATACACCTACCCTCCTGACCAAAGCAAATGCAGGCAGCTGCCTTCAGATCGCTCTGGCGCCTCCTTTGGATATCAACAGAAAATGTGCTGCGGTAAGCCTGTCGGTCATGGAAAACAAACGCACCCAGTTTTGGGGGGCCAAGACCGCCGCACTCCTGAGAACGCCCGGTCCTGCCAACTGGGAGCCTGTGGCTCTCTCCCCAGGTGCGGGCAGGCTTCTCCTCGGACCCCATTACTAGTCGCTGCATGTGCTGCACTACAGACGGGACCAGGAGGCACCGGGCTCCGGGTCCACTCTCGGCAAAAGCCAAAACGTGGAATCCAAGTGGGGATTTCTGCCCCTGCTGCTCCCTCCCCCGGAGGCCGGGGAAACAGGACAGTGCAAGGCCCTCGCTGTCAGCTGCCTGTGGAAGCCACTCAGACTGAGGCACCGGCTTTCTGTGAAGCACTAAGACTTGGGAGGCCCCTCCCACTGCTCTGCATGTGCCTAACCCTTATTTACGGAACTGGGTCCAACTTCTGGTTAGCTGAGCAAGTTCTGAGGTCTTACCAAGCCTCAGACAATACACCTCCATCTTCTCAGTCGTTTAAAAGAAAGAAACCAGTCGGAAATGGTCTTCTGTAAAAGACGCACTCATCTCCACAACACTTTGTACTATTTTAGGAGCTGGTAAAAAATTATATAGAGTGTTTTAAAGCAGCTAAAGAGTCCAAGGAAAGAGTTCTATTAACACCCTTGGCTTTGAATTTACTCAGGAAGCTATCTGATAAATTCCCCTAAAAAAAAAAAAAAAATCTGGGCAATCGAGAAGTGAAAACTCCCCCCGAGAGCCGAAACGGATCCGTATGGTGCACAACCCGGGACCCGATACCAAACAAAACAAACAAAACTAGCCGTTACCTTTTTGGCACTTTCAGGGCCTGATTCATCAAAGCGGAATCTGACGATCCTGAAGTCTTTACAGTAAATGATTAACTCGGTCGGATTGAACTTCAGTTTCTGGTTGGGGCCCAGGACTTTCTGCTTCCTCTTGTGGTCGTTGACTGAGCGAGAAGAAGGTTAGCGTGAGAACTAGTCCCTGTGACGCTCTCTGCAGCGCCCTAACGAGTGCTGAGTGATGCCAACTGGGAGGACACGCGCCCTGAGCACCGCCTCCCGGGGCCCTCACGGTACTTATTTGGGGGATCGATTTTGACTTTGCTTTTGAAGGTGTTTCAAATGATTGTTGGCACACCAACCACCACCATCTAGATACATTTTATGATTACAATTTTAATTTAAAAGAGGACAAATACTAGAAAATATAAAAAGCGATTCAATTTATAGCTCTACTTTAAATTAATTTTTTTTAATATATATTTTATTGATTTTTCAGAGGAAGGGAGAGAGATAGAGAGTCAGAAACATCGATGAGAGAGAGACATCGATCAGCCGCCTCCTGCACATCCCCCACTGAGGATGTGCCCGCAACCCAGGTACATGCCCTTGACCGGAATCGAACCTGTGACCTTTCAGTCCGCAGGCCAACGCTCTATCCACCGAGCCAAACTGGTTTCAGCTAAATTAATTTTTTTACCTCTGTTTTTCATGAATGTTCCTGAGACTCAAAAAAAAAACCCTACAAAAATAAACTTCCAACCCAAGTTTCTGAGTATCTTCAAGCAATTCTTCCAGGGTAGAATCAGCTTTAGGGGCTAAGTAAAGAATAATATGGCTCAGCTAGTGTTGCTCAGTGGTTTGGTTCCCGGTCAGGGCACAGGCCTGGGTTGTGGGCTCCATCCCCAGTGTGGGGTGTGCAGGAGGCAGCCGGTCCATGGTTCTCTCTCACCACTGATGTTTCTATCTCCCTCTCCCTTCCTCTCTGAAATCAATAAATATATACACATACATCTACATATATAAAAGGCCAAGTGACCGTCTGACTGTCCGGTACATATGACGCACACTGACCACCAGGGAGCAGACACAACGTAGAAGCTGCCAAGCTGTGGTGACTTGGGAGCGGCGGTTCTCGGGTCACACGCCCCGGAACCAGGGAGGAGGGAGCCCGATTTCTTTTCATTAATTTCCTTTCAATGGGCATGAGTCTGTGCACCGGGCCACTAGTGTATATGTAAAAAGAGCCACACATACCTGTGACGATTTGCTCAATACACGTTAAAGGGACATCATGTTCACCGAGAAGAAGGTTTCTGTAACGGAATTTCTGAAATAAAAAGTGATGTTCACGTTAACTCTTTTCCCGCTAACCTCGCACTGGTAACATCAGCCTGAGCTCGCTTTTAGGGGCAAAGGCCTCGACACGAACAGCACACGAGCAGAACCTACCTGCAATGGCATCGGGTCGTCCGTAATGAAGGAAATTTTGAAGTTGCTGCATACCAGCTTTCCCCACAGGTCGTACTGACTCGTGTCCGTGGCGATGCATTTCCTCACAAAACTGACTTCATTCACAACAATTTCTCCTTTAGGAAAAGAGAACCATCATGGTGCCGCTACCTCTCCACTCTCACCTGTCACCAGGCGCTGTGTGACCTGGAGGGACTGTGCCCGGGTGACGACAGAAGAACCGTGAGCACCTGCACCCTCACAGCAGTCGGTGTCGGCGAGGCTGCGCTCCATCTGGGAGACCGACACGGAGGCCCGATGAGCGGGAGGCCTGACCCCACCTGCACTCTGCCCCCCCAACTGAGAGGACGGCAACACCCCCTCCTTCCCCGTGTCATCCGACGGAATATCTGTATTCCATCAACATCTCCCAAACCTATGTCTTTGATTTATTTTTTAAGAAACGAGAAAGAGTTCAGCTTTAACCTCAAAAGTAACACTGCGATCTATGTATTTTATGAATCCCCCATAAATCCAAGTCAAGTTTCCCTACGCACTCAGATGATCCCTTTGTTGGTGGTAAAGCGCTACAACATCATTTTAGAGTTAAAAGGGAAGTTAAAGGAAAGCAAGAAACCAAAATAAAAGGGAAAATGTGTTTCAAAAGAAGGATTTTCCATAACTTATTTAAAGCCTGGTTACCATTCATTCTACACTTCAAGGTCTAAGACTCCACCAGACCCAGGGCCATTTTTAAGCAAGAATCAGGGTGCGGATCCACGCGGGCTGTTCCTGCAGACAAACCTTTAACAGAAACAGAACCCTGCCGAAACCGGTGTGGCTCAGTGGATAGAGCGTCAGCCTGCGGACTGAAGGGTCCCAGGTTTGATTCCGGTCAAGGGCATGTACCTGGGTTGCGGGCACATCCCCAGTGGGAGGTATGCAGGAGGCAGCTGATCGATGTTTCTCGCTCATCGATGTTTCTAACTCTCTATCTCTCTCCCTTCCTCTCTGTGAAAAATCAATAAAAAAAGAAAAAAAGAAACAGAGCCAGTTTGCTGACCAGCCCCCAGCACCTGGCGCGCCACGAAGACCCCAATTAAGTCCCTCCCCCCCAAGGGACGTGCCACAGACAGCATCGGATGCTGGACAAAAGGTCGATTCATGTCCCCGGAGCAGCCGGACTGCGAGATTTCACCACGCTATTCAGCCTGGTGCACAACTTAAAACTCAGGAATGGTGTGTTTATTTCTGGAATGTTCCCTGTCGTATTTTCTGACTGTGGCTGAGCACGGGTGGCTGACACTGCGGACAGCAAAGCGCAGATGAGGGGGGACTGCGGCACGGAGGGGCAGTGCGGAGGGCGGCGGGCGGAGCGTTAGCAAATCGAGGAGGTGAAAGAGCTGGTCCCGTTGGAGTGGAATTTACTGATGGAGCTTCGCCAACAGCTTCTGAGCAGGAGCTGCTAGCACAGGGACGAGGGTAGGAGGGAGGAAGTGAGGAGCCAAACGCTGGCCGAGCCCGGCGGCAGCAGCCCAGGTGGGTGGCGAGCCCACACGCTCACGGCTCCGGTGAGGCCCAGCGGATGCTAAGATGCTGCAGTGGCCGCACTGCTCACGGCCCCACGTGCTCTGCTCTTTGTAAAGCGACGGGTCCATGAGCCACAGTACGACAGAACCAGCCCGCCGCCACCTCTAAGAGCCAACGACAAGCAGGTAGGAAACAACACAGGCATCCGAGAGAGGCTCTGCTTCAGGGATGCGCGGCCCAACTGGGGAAGCAGCTCACAGTGAGGCGGAGCCCAGAACGGGCACGCGCGGCCGAGCGCCATGAATACGCAGAGATGCACACGCAGCCACCCAAGGAGGGCTGGTTTCACATTCCAGACGCCCCCGGCCTAGTGCTCCCCGATCTGATCACAGACGCCGGCGACAATCAGTGCGTTCGCTATCCACGGACTCCTGACTCATCGTGAAAATGCCGCCGGCCCCGCAGGGGGGAAGACACAGAGCAGAACCGACACGCAGCCTGAGGACGGGCGAGCCTGGCGGGCACTCACGCAGAGCGGGAGCCCTTTCCGCACAGCCTCCCCGCCCCCAATCCCGGCTCAGGTGACCTTCCTCTGCGCCCTGCAGGGGCGCATTCCCCCGGTGAACTGAACCGCCCAGGGCAGGACCGTCTCCTCCAGCTTCTAGCTCCTCGGCCTGAAGCAAGGACCACGGGTCCAGCACCCGCAGAACAGTGAGCCTGCGGCCAGACGGGGGGCCTGGCCCGGCGCCAACTCCACGCCGCCTGCAGACGAGGCGGAGGGCTGTGTCCTGCACCTGCTGCTCCCAGCCCCACCCGGTTCCACCCACCCACGTCCCCGTGGAGACCAGGGTAGGCCTCGGCCACAAAGGTGACTTAGGTGCAGCCTCCGCCTCGAGCAGCTTCATGAACCAGGCCAGCTGAACGCTGCGAGCACACACCACCGTCTGAGCTACATTATTTGTCAGGTCCTTTTTTTTCTCTCTTTCTGCTTCATAAAACGGGGCTCGTTTTAAATTCAGGTTTACGTTCCAACGGAGCACGCGGTCCCGTACACAAACAATGATTTTGTGTTGTGATTTCCATCTGCCTATTGGGTTACGGGTTCACGCTCTGGGCGACGGGGGTAGGATATCCCTGAACCCCAGGCACCAGGCCAACGCAGAGCATGCAGAACGGCCGGGAACAATGGCTCCTTGTCCCGGGTGCACGGGGAGCCACAGGTGACCGCCAGGCTCCCCGTGGCTTCTGACTGACGAAGGCCGGGCATGGCCGCTGCACCCCCTTCGCTCGTCCCCTAGATTCACGGGGAGGCTGCAGGGCAGAGGAGGGGGGGCGAGGTGCCAGTGGGGGTTGGAGAGGGGACTGACAGGCGAGGCAGGAAGCAGAGACCACGACTGGGTGGCCACACGGAAAGAAGCTGGGAAGCGTGTGGGAAGGACGGACGAGAAGGCAGGCGGCAGACACACTAATTGAGGGCTGTCTGAGCGCACGCAGAACGCCGGGGCCAGAGCCCTGCAAAAAGGGAACACGGGTCGGGAGGCCCGGGCTCAGCTGCGACCCCAGGACGGGTAAGCCGCGCACAGCGAGGAGATGAGCTCGCGGCTTCCCCGAGAATGGTGACTTTAGGCAGAAAGGGGAGTTTTCGGGTTAATTCTACAGAACAGACGGCCCGAGGAACAGTCCTTCCAGCTCAGCGATGCTAACACGCCCATACGCACGTCTAGGTGTAGACGCGAAGCGTTACAAACCCGGCCCTGCGTCTGCAGCCAGGACCACGGTATGCGCCGGGTCAGATCCTCGCCCTGAAGGGGAGGGGAAGCCTGACAAGGGGCCTCGAAGTAACTTCTGTTCTAACCCCGTGAGTCTCACGGGAAGGACATGTTGTCCCGGGGGTGGGGGTGGGGGCAGTTTGGGGGACGCTGCCGACTCGAGGGTTATCTCAATGAGGCAGCGCCAGAGGGTCAGTCCCCGTGGGTGGAGGCCAGGGATGTGGATACACACCCTGCAGAGCACAGAGCAGCCTCTCCCACAGGGTGACGGCCCAGAGCGTGGAGGGGCCTCTGCGGGAAGGCCCTGGCCTTTCTAGACGAAACGCCTGCATCTGCAGACACGGCTGACACCTCAGCGGGGCCGACACAAGAAGCAACAATCGCCAAGTCAGGAATTCAAAGGTCACTGAGCTGCGTTGCTGGTTGACAGAGACCCAGGCACAATAAAAGCGGCTTTTCATGCTGTTACAGCGACGGCCAGACAGACAGGCCCGGCAAAGAGTCATCAGAGGCTGCTTGGGGAAAAGGGCGGGTTCAGCCCCGGCTGGCGAGCTCAGTGGTTAGAGTGCCGGCCCGAGGAGCGGTCAAGGGCAGTGCCTGGGTGGCAGGTTCCACCCCCGGCCCTGTCGGTGTGAATTTGGGAGGCAACCCAAGGATGTTTCTCTCTCTCTCTCTCCCCCTCCCTTGCACTCGCTCTAAAAAAGTATCAATGGGCCCTGGCCAGTGTGGCTCCGTGGATAGAGTGCCAGCCTGTGGACTGAAGGGTCCTGGGTTTGATTCCCGGTCAGGGCACATGCCCGGGTGGCGGGCTCCATCCCCAGTGTGGGGCGTGCAGGAGGCAGCCGATCCACGATTCTCTGTCATCATGGATGTGTCTCTGTCTCTCTCTCTCTCTCTCTCCCTCTCCCTTCCTCTCTGAAATCAATAAAAAATATACATAAAAGATAAATAAATAAAAATAAAATAGATCAAGGGGCCCTGGCTGGTTTGGCTCAGTGGCTAGAGCGTCAGCCTGCGGACTGAAGGGTCCCAGGTTCGATTCCGGTCAAGGGCATGGACCTTGGTTGCGGGCACATCCCCAGTGGGGGGTGTGCAGGAGGCAGCTGATCGATGCTTCTCTCTCACTGATGTTTCCAACTCTCTGTCCCTCTCCCTTCCTCTCTGTAAAAAAAATCAATAAAAGTGTATTTAAAAAAAAAACACAAAAATCAAAGGAAAAAATACCCAGGGGTGAGGATTAACCAGAAAAAAAAAGAAAGGAAAGGAAAAGAAAGAGGAAAAGCAAAAAGGGGGGGCATTTCAGGAGACAAGGAAAAGCGGGGTGACACCCTGGGCCACTTTCTGCGAGGCCTCCCGCTCCCCAGGGCGAACCCCAGTAGAAGCGCCCCTTTCGGAGGGTGATGATGCTCGGTTCCAAGCGAAACTGCTTTCTCCCGCGCCCCCCACCTCCGCACCCCCCACGGTGGTCAGATTCTTTATTCTTTTTAACACGATCAAGTTTAAAAAGTGAAAAGCCGAGGAGAGCGCCCCCAGGGGACCCCCCTCCCCAGGACCTGCCGGGACCCCCGACGCTCACCCGGCAGCAGGACCGGCTCCAGCTTTTTGATCTTCGGCTCCGAGTCAAACGCATCCTCGGCCTGAAACGGGGCGCAGAACAGCGCCTTCAGCGCGACCCCCACGAGAGAGACCCCAACCCGCGCCTTCTGCTTCCTGCGCGGTGGCCCTGCACCGTCCCGTCCGTCCGTCCGTCCGTCCGTCCCCCCGCCCCCCAAGTCCCCCTTCGATCCTTGCCCACTCGTTCACCAGGTTCTGTTTAAGATGGGCTCGGGAGTCGGGGCAATGGAACATCAAACGGCGGGCAGGTGCCCTGACCCCGGCAGGTGCCCGCGGGCCTGCGGCCGGGCGGTCACGTGGGCGGCCGCCCTGGGGGTCGGGGCGCCGGGCTCGCGGCTCCGGGCGCAGAATGGCAGCGGCCGGCGGAGTTCTACAACTTCCCACCGAGTGAGTGGGGCTCTGGCACCCGCGCGGCTGGGGACGGTGTGTCGGGGGGACCAGGGGCCATGGGGACGGGGGGTCCGAGGAACAGGGGCGACGAGGGACCGAGGAACCCAGGAACAAGGGGTCGGGGGAACAGGGGGACGGGGGGACCGAGGCACAGGGTGTCGGGGGGACCAGGGGCCATGGGGCCGCCCGGCGGCTCCCCGGACGCCGAGCAGAGGCGCGCGGGGCGGGAGGGCTGTGTACCTGGGGCGGCGGCAGCAGGTAGGACCGGAAGGTGGGTCTGGGCGGCTTGAGGGAGAACATGGTGCCGCCGCCGCCGTCCCGTCCCGGCCCGCTCGCCAGCCGGGACCCGCCGCGGGCCGAGAGCTCCCCGTGCGGCCAGCCGGGCCCGGCGCACTGACGGGCGGGGACGCGGCGGAGCGCCCGCCCGAGCGGGGAGGGGCCGGCCCAGAGTCGGGACGGGGCCGCCGGCGACCGCCGGGCCCATCCCCGGAAGGGGCCCCGCCCCGAGAGACGGCGCGCGCGGGGCTGGCGGCCGGGCGCTCTGGGCCTCGAGGCCTCGCCGGCGCCGTCACCGTCACGCGGGGCCGGCGCCGCGCACCCGCCGCCGGGACCTCCTCAGCGGGGGCGCGGGGGGCAGCGGCGCGCGGCGGCCATGTTGCGCGCGCAGCCGGGGGACGGCGCGCCTACGGTGGCCCGCGGGGGTCACGGCGACCCGGAGGGGGTCACGGCGGGCCCTGGGGAACTACGGTGGCCCGCGGGGGTCACGGCGGCGCGCGGAGGTCTGGCCGGCCCCCTGGGAACTACGCTGACAGCGGAGTGGGCCGTGACCGGGGCTCAGGGCCTCCTCGTCGCGTCTGCCCCCTTCTCCTGGGACATGCCCCGTGGGTGCTGCTCAGCGGGCACCCAGCTCGCGCGATCGCTGTCGCGTGAAGTGGAGAGGAGCCCGGGTGGAGGGAAGGGTCGCCCAGCATGGGAGGGGGGACAGGTGAGCCTGGGAGCGGGGACAGGTGCAGCCTGAGACGGGGGGCGGGGGGGACTGGTGCAGCACAGGAGGGGGGACAGGTGGGCCTGGGAGGGGGGACAGGTGAGCCTGGGAGCGGGGACAGGTGCAGCCTGAGACGGGGGGGGACGGGGGCAGCACAGGGGGGGGGACAGGTGAGCCTGGGAGGGGGGACAGGTGAGCCTGGGAGGGGGACAGGTGCAGCCCGGGAGCGGGGGCAGGTGCAGCCCGGAAGGGGGGGGGGCAGGTGCAGCCTGAGACGGGGAGGACTGGTGCAGCACAGGAGGAGGGACAGGTGAGCCTGGGAGGGGGGACAGGTGCAGCCCGGGAGCGGGGGGCAGGTGCAGCCCGGGTCGGGGAACAGGTGCAGCCTGAGACGGGGAGGACTGGTGCAGCACAGGAGGAGGGACAGGTGAGCCTGGGAGGGGGGGGCAGGTGCAGCCTGAGACGGGGAGGACTGGTGCAACCTGGGACGGGGGACAGGTGGGCCCGGGAGCGGGGAGCAGGTGCAGCCCGGAAGGGGGGACCCGTCTCCAAAGCACATCACGGTCGGGCTGCATGTAGAGCCCCTCAGAGGCCCCACACCAGGGAAGATGGGGTTCGGGATGCGGGGATACTGACTGATGACTGAGGCCCGCAACCCAGGCCCCCCCACCTCGTTGGTTGACTTCCACCGCCTCATATTAAACGTTAACGTGGAAAACGACATGAAACAAGTTGCCTCCTTGCTGTCCTTGCTCGTCGCACCCGTAACGATGTGAGTGGGCAGACCAATGGCCGGCGCCCTCGCGGAGTGGGGGCTCCCACCGGCCATGGGACCGGTCATTGCCCAGGGCTTCCCCCGGCCGGGCATCGGCATGGCTGACCCAACCGGGGCCTGAACCGGAGCAGCCTTGGGGGGGGGGGGGGCATTTCGGCAAATCTGTGAGTTGAGACTAGACCCTTCTTAGGCTTTGGAGAATGAAACCCTAATGGATTTCACCATTCACGGCGCCAGGCAGCCCCAGGGTGGCCACGTGAGTCATCGTGACAAGCGTTGCTAAGGGAAATATTCTAAAGTTTTACACTAAGATTCCAAAGGTTGCCTTTTTTGGTTTTTTCCCCTGAAAATAACGTATTCTGGATTCAGAGCCCTACTGGTCCTTCTGGGGAACTTGTTTGCGTGACACACACGACTCCATTTTGGGCAGGAACCAACATTGTGTTTTAAAATGTTAAGTCCACTGGGTTATCGGTGTTGAAAGCACTATTGTGCATGGATATTCAAGGTTGGTTTTTTATGAATAGTTCGTGATTTCTCTACATCAAATGGATTTTTTAAAAAAAGGAAAATATCAGATTTGCGGGTACCAGGTGGGGGGAAGGGGAAACGGGAGAAATGTGGGTACACAGTCCGAACCCCCAGTGTATAACTGGAACGAGTAAGTCCTGGGGGCGTCACGTACGACATGACTGCAGTTGGCACAATCGTGTGGTACATATAAAAGCTGTTAAGAGTAAATCCAAAGCGTTCTCATGACCAAGAAAAAAATTAGTTTGGCTTCTTCTCATTGTATCCATGTGATGACGGACGCGAACTAGACCGGTTGTGGTCATCATTTCACAATCTGAGTGAAATCCGTACACCTCAAACTTCTACGGCCACATACGTCAGTTACACCTCAGTAAAGCTGGTTGGCAACGGATTGTTATCCACACACACTCTTCAATCAATATATGGGTGTTTCTTTATTTTTACTTATATATATATTTTTATTGATTTCAGAGAGGAAGGGAGAGGGAGAGAGAGAGAAAAACATCAATGAGGAGACAGAATCGTGGATCGGCTGCCTCCTGCACGCCTCCCCACTCGGGATCGAGCCCGCAACCCGGGCCTGTGCCCCGACCGGGAATCGAACCGTGACCTCCTGGTTCCTAGGTCGACGCTCAACCTCTGAGCCACCCCGGCCGGGCTGTTTTGTTTTTTTTAATTTTAAATGGTTGCCCCGTGATGAGGGTTTTCCCGTGTAGGTTTTCCTCGACTCGGTAACTGTCCTGTGACCATGTGATTGAAAAGTGGGAAGACGCTGACCTAACTCTAAATCTCATGACCGTTTCAGATGTCTCGGTGTCTCTGTCTGCGTGGGCTGCTGCCACAAAAACTCCACAGGCCAGAGGGGAGGCTGCAGCCACGGAGACGGGTTCCTCCCCGTTCTCGAGGGTAGAAGTTCAAGACCAAGGTAGGTCTCTGGTGTGAGCTCTTCATCTGGCTTCTAACACAGGGGCTGAGGGCGGGCGGGAGCAAGCTCCTGGATCCTGGAGCTCTCTGGTGTCTTCTTCTTTTTAAATATGTTTTTATTGATTGTAAAGAGCTTTTTGTTTAATATATTTTTATTGATTTCAGAGAGGAAGGGAGAGGGAGAGAGAGAATCTATCATGGATCGGCTGCCTCCTGCACGCCCCACACTGGGGATCGAGCCTGCAGCAACCCGGGCGTGTGCCCTTGACCGGGCATCAAACCATGGCCTCCTGGTTCATAGGTTGATGCTCAACCACTGAGTCACACCGGCCGGGCTCTGGTGTCTTCTTATCAGGGCACTAGTCCTTTATGACCTCGTCTGTCCTTACGGACCTCCTCACGGCCGTGTCTCCGGTTACAGTCACATTGGGGTCAGGGTTCCGACGTGGGAATTTGGGGAGGACACAGGGAATCCACGGCACTCCTCGCACCGCCGCTTTGAGAAGTGCCGTGTCTGAAATCTCCATCGCGCATCCACAGGGCCGAATATCTTTCACGCAAACGTTTTCATAACCTGATGACGTCTCGACGGCCAAGGGGGTGGTGGTCCTCTGCGGCTTTGATGTCAAAACCCGGAGAAGCCGAGCGCATCAGCACTCCGTTTCGGCGGAAGTTTTCTCTGGCTGGGCCTCCGTTTTCATCCCAGGCGGGGCGGCGACGAGGCTCCCCACGCTGCTGGCGTGCCCGGGTGTGTCTAGCCCGCCCTGCACGCCCGGAGCCCTCCTGGGGCGGCCGTGGAGACTCTTGGACCTTAACGAGGGGAACCCCGACGCCTGGTCTGCTTTCACCGCCAGCAGGTTCCCCTTTTCCGCTGTCTCGGTCACGGCCAGGGACAGGCGAGGGGTCCAGGGGAGCCCCCTGGAAGCGCCGCGAGCCTCCTCCTCGGTGTCTGTCGATGGGTCTTTCTGCTCCGCCTGCCTGGCAGCCTCTGACACCACGTAGGCAGGGATGTCGGTGCTGCAGGACCGCGTGATCTTCTGAACTTGGTATTTCCACTCCGCGGTCCACGCCTGGTCCAGGAGGGACCCGTCCTCTGCGCCCCCCTGGTGAACCCCGCCGACCAGCTTCCTCCCGTGGGAATACACAAAGCTCGTGGACTCCAGGGTTCGACAGGCATGGAAGGCCTGGCCGGGGTCGTAGCGTGGCCTTTGCGTGTCTCCTGGGGGGCCGGACACAGCCCCTTCCACCCGTGCTGTTCCCGCCGTTGTGAGCTGCGCGTCTTTCGAATCTGATCTCTTCCCTGCAGGCGGGGCCGCTGTGGGGGTGACACTGGGGGACTCGGTTTCTCCCCTCTCCCTTTACGAGTCTGCCCGCCTTTCGTCCCCGCCCGCGGGAACCCCAATTTCTGGGCCCGATTTCGACTCCGATGGGTCCTGGATGTTGTCTAACGCGAGTCGACTGCCCCCGGGGGTGGCTGGGGCGCTCCGGCCTGGGGGGAGGCGGAGGCTGCCCTGCCTGCCCGGGACCAGGTGCCTCGGGGGGTCCCTTTCTCCCTTCCCACGGAAGGAGCAAGCCTTCTTCTGCCCGAACCCCGAGCCCGGGGGCCCGGGGAGGGAGGCCTCGCCCAGCTCCTCCGCGGGGAAGTGGAAGCGGAACCCGCCGCTGCTGTCGGCACTGTGGACGCTGCTCTGCCGCAGCAGAAAGGTGGCCTCGCACTCGGAGGGGGCGCGGGAGCGGGTGTGCGTGAGCTCCGGCCGGTCCAGCCCCGCCAGGGCCTCCAGGGCGCTGGCCGCCCGGCCCGACAGCTCTTCCAGCTGCGCGAGCCGCAGGTCCAGCGTCTGCAGCGCCGTCTTCATGAAGCTCTCCCGCTCGTTCATCTCCTCCAGCCGCATGGCCATGTTCTCCACCCTGGGGGCAGTGGGGGAGAGGGTGACCCCGCTGAGGACGGGCCCTCAGCAAAAGTCACCGGTGCTATAGCTACATGTCCCTACAGTCTTCCGTCTTAGAGAGAGAGAGGGAGAGAGAGAGAGAGGGACATCAGTGATGAGAGAGAACCCTGATGGGCTGACTCCCGCACGCCCCCCAATGGGGATGGAGCCCGCAGCCAGGAATGCAACCCGCACCTCCTGGTTCACAGGTTGACACTCAACCACTGAGCCACCCTGGCCCGGCGACACTGAAATATTTAAATTAGATCGAAAGCATCGCAAATAACGCTTTCCACTGCATTCAAATAAGAGGTACAGCACTGTAGTCATTGGGGGGACTTTAGGAGCAACTTCCAGGAGGATCCCTATGAGTGGCATCGCTTCACTGGTCTTTCAGAGACCCTTCTCTGTGACAGCATACAAGGTCCAAGGGCAAGTCCGCACGCCGAGGGTCCCCGCGTCTCTGAGGCCGGAGCTCCGCCCCTGGGAGCTGTGTGGTCAGCCGGTTGTTAAACTCGTGTCGTGTGCCCTCGGCTCTTCACGTGCCGCCAGCCCCCCTCCCCCGGGAGGCAGCCCAGAAATCACACGGGAGCGTTTCCTTGATGACAGGGCTAACTGCTCCCACGAACACATGACGCTCAGTGGGCGTCCCGGGCCTGGTCGGAACCGGACCATCCCCCGGAGTTCTACATCGAGCTCTGAGCCCAGGCCTGCCCTGGCATCTTATTCCAGGCCAGCGATCGGAACGGCGCCGAACCCAGCCCCGAGTTTCCACCCGGCTCTTTTCAACTCCGCCGACTTCATCGGGGCTGCCTTTCAAGTTAATTGTAGGGGAGGCCGCCCGGGGCAGAGCCCGACTGGGCTTACCAAGTGCGGGAGGTTGCACAAGGAGCACGCTGAAGTCCTCAATCTCCTGGCTTTCTCATCCTTCGTTTGTTTGTTTTTTAATGATTACCTTTCCTTTTTTTTTTTAAATTGATTTCAGAGAGGAAGGGACAGGGAGACAGAAGCATCCATGATGAGAGAGAACATTCTACCGGCTGCCTCTTGCTCGCCCCCTACGGGGATCCTGCCCGCAACCCGGGCCTGTGCCCTGACCGGGAATCAAACTGAGACCTCCCGGTTCCTGGATGGATGCTCCACCACCGAGCCACGCCGGCCGGGCTCCCTCTGTCTTGTTCGGGCGCCAAGCCGGCGAGGGAGGCTGTGTCTGCCTGTGGGAAAGGGAGGCCCGTGCAGCCCCCATGCTGCCTGCGCCCTGAGCGGGTGTGTCGAGTTCTGGGGTGTGTCTTCGGCAAGAAGGGCACCACACCCTCCACGCCCAACAGGAATGACTAACGAAGCCGGTATTTTTTTTATCTCTATCTACCCGATGCCTGTATCTCTCTCTGGATTGGCTGTCAAAGCTGGATAAGGAACGAGTGTCGTTCACGAGGCACCTTGAGACTCCAGGACGTAACCCATCCCCCATCAGCAAGCGACTCCGGTTCACTTACAAGATGGAGACACCCATCCCATGGGGCCTTCCCCGACGCCTCCTCCATCCTGCCTGTGTGCCTGCCTAGCACCTGCTCTGCATCGGAGGCATCACCCACCTCCTTTTCTTTCCTTTCCTTTCTTTCTTTTTTATATATTTTTATTGGTTTCAGAGAGGAAGGGAGAGGGAGAGAGGGACGTGGAAAACACCCATGATGAGAGAGAATCATTGGCCGGCTGCCTCCTGCACGCCCCCTTCTGGGGATCGAGCCCACAACCCCAGCCTGTGCCCTGACCTGGAATCGAACCCTGACCTCCTGGTTCCTAGGTCAATGCTCAACCACTGAGCCACACCAGCCGGGCATCACAGCCTCCTTTCTGTGAGGCAGGTGCGGATCTCGCTTTCGGGGCCTCTTCTGGTTCCTGCCTCACGTCTGTCCTTCTTGTCTGCCCTGTAAGGGCCTCTGTCCCAGCATCTTCTCTTCCCGGTCCCTTGGGAAGAGCCTGTCTGATCAGAGGCCGAGGCCACGCATTGCTGACGACCTATCCAGCCTCAAGGAAACCCGAGACCTTAACCCAGATCCACAAACCTGGCACGAACCCACGGAACCCAGCCCGGCCGGCGTGGCTCAGTGGTTAGCCTCGACCCATGAACCAGGAGGTCAGGGTTCCATTCCCCGTCAGGGCACAGGCCCGGGTTGCGGGCTCGATCCCCAGTGTGGGGCGTGCAGGAGGCAGCCGATCCATGATTCTCTCTCATCACTGATGCTTCTCTCTCTCTCTCTCTCCCTCTCCCTTCCTCTCTGAAATCAATAAAAATATATCTTTTAAATGCATATACATGTAAAGTTATAGAAACAGAAGAAACATCAGAGCCCTCAAAGGGTTTGGTTTCAGAGTCATCCCTGGTGCCAAAAACGAGGTGCAAATAATTCCCATGATCTCCCCTGCTCCTCCGCTGGCCTGGCTAAGCTTCTCGGAAGCCTCCTCCCCCCTGTCCCCGGCATTCACCTGTGACTCAGCCCGGGAAGGGAACAATGGGGCGGGCGGAACGCACTCCCATCGCTGGCGTTCCCAGGCAGGGAACCAGGAAGGGGCCTGTCTCCTGCCGGCACACGTGCATCCCCACTGCGCCCGCACGGAGCCCCTGGAGGGAAAATGCAATTTGGTAGCGACCTGATGGTCACATTCCTGGAGCCCGGGTCCAAGAATGGCAAAAATTCCAGCAATGCAGGGGGGAGGGGCCGGGGGAGAGGCGGCAGCGGCGGACGGAACAACGTTTCCATTGTCCGTGACTGGCTGTGACTCAATCTGAGCCCGTGTCTAACCAAGAGTGGAAATTTCCCATCACCGACACGGGGGCACCTCATCTGTCCACGAAGGAACACTGCGCAGATCTTGGAAGCTCAGGAGTCGCATTTCCAACCGCAAGGCAGCGTTTCCAAGTCTCATCAAAGCCCTGGCCGGTGTGGCTCAGTGGCCAGAGCATCGGCCTGCGGACTGAAGGGTCCCCGGTTCCATTCCGGTCCAGGGCACGTGCCCGGGTGGTGGGCTTAGTCCCCGGTGTGGGGCGTGCAGGAGGCAGCCGATCCATGATTCTCTCATCATTGATGTTTCTCTCTCTCTCTTGTCTCCCTCTCCCTTCGTCTCTGAAATCAATAAAAAAAGAAAATGTACCGCATTAAGGCCAAAGGATGGTGTGACAGCCCTGGAGTTTGGCTGGTTGTGTTACGAGGTGGCGAGGTCCAGGAGGGGACAGAGGCCTGAGACCCGGGGCCGAGCGGGCGGCACCAGCCTGAACATGCACGGAGTATTGCCGTGCTCCGCTGTGATCCCAAGGCCCTGGACTGGGAGTCGCGCTGAGCTGTTCTTTTGAAGCCCTCCCGTGTGTTTATGCTAATCCGTAAACATAGGTGTCTCGTCCGGAGCCTGTAATTCTGAGCGCCCAGGACTATGACGATGAGCTAGCGTCCCCTGAGGCCCGGCTGCCTCTCTGTGCTGCCCCTCTGCCCACATTGTTGGTTCAACTCTAGAGCAATGTGGGGTTTTTTTTAACCAATTGTCGCCCGAGGATATTTTTCCCATTGATTTTTAGAGAGACTGGAAGGGAGGGGAAGGAGACAGAGAGAAACATGGATGTGAGACAGACACATCCATTGGTTGCCTCCTGCGCAATCCTGACCGGGGCCCGGGCCGGGGAGGAGCCCGCCACCGAGGTCCGTGCCCTTGACCGGAATCGAACCCGGGACCCTTTGGTCCGCAGGCCGACGCTCCATCCACTGAGCCACACCGGCCAGGGCTGGGAGCGCATAGCAAACGAACTTGGGCGGCCCCCTCGGAACGGGGCGGAGGGGCCCCGCCAACCCGGGCCCTGAGCGGGCGGTGCCACCCCCAGGCCCACCTGTCGCAGGTGACGCGGATGCGCTCCTCGCTGGATGACTGCTGCTCGTCCTCCTTCTCCTGGAAGTGCTCCTGCACGCACTGTGCCTCGAACTCGTGCAGCCGCCTCAGCTCCTCCTCGCTGAGGAACAGCTCTGGGGGCAGGCGTGCGTTTGGTTTAATACGTTCGTATGGATTTCAGTGAGAGAGAGAAACATCCACGATGAGAGAGAATCATGGATCGGCCGCCTCCTGCACGCCCCCCACTGGGGATGGAGCCCGCCACCCGGCCTGTGCCCTGACCAGGATCGAACCCTGACCTCCTGGCTCCTAGGTTGACGCTCAGCCACGGAGCCCCGCCGGCCGGGGGACCCGGGCCATTAGGAAGGCGGGGCACCTACTCAGTCCGCGGTCCTGCTCCTCCTGGTCCCCTCCTCGCTTCTTCCTGCAGCGGCCGCTGAGCCGCGCGGCGATGATGTAGACGTGGCTCAGGACGATCATGGGCGGGGGCAGGACCGGCCGGTCGTGGAACGTCATGATGAGCTGGTATCGCTGGAACTTCCACACCTGGTTGGAGATGGACTTCACTTCGAAGAAGGTGTTGCTTTAAAACAGAACACACTTCCCGTTAGTCGTGGGCTAGGATTCCCTCTGTGATTTTTCCAGAGCCATTGGAGTTACCATGAAATGACCAGACTCAGTCCGGCGTGGCTCAGTGGATAGAGCGTCAACTAGGAACCAGGAGGTCACGGTTCAACTTCCGGTCAAGAGCACATGCCCGGGTTGTGGGCTCAATCCCCAGTGGGGGGCGTGCAGGAGGCAGCCGATCAAAGGGTCCCGGGTTCGATTCCGGTCAAGGGCACGGACCTCGGTGGCAGGCTCCTCCCCGGCCCGGGCCCTGGTCAGGGCTCGTGCGGGAGGCAACCCATCGATAAGTCTCTCCTACATCGATGTTTCTCTCTGTCTTTCCCTCTCTCTCCCTTTCTCTCTAAAAATCAATGGGAAAATAATATCCTCAGGTGAGGATTAAAAAAGCAAAAAAAAACCCACCCTTCCCCACGCCCTAGTGAAATTCCGTGCAAATGCGCGGCAGCGGGGAGAGCTCTGGGACGAAACGGGAAACCTGCAGAGGGCTAAGGACCACGCACACGCTCGTCCGCGGGACACGCACTTGAACACGGCGATGAGCAGGTTGACCAGCAGGATGTTGGCCACCAGCAGGTAGCAGGCCATGATGGCCGGGGTCAGCCAGGCGCCCGGGATGCAGGGCGGGAGCCGCCGGCCCTCCTCGTCATACTGGTTGTCGCCGCAAGGAGCTGCAACGGGAGCCGGTCGGTCAGTCTGCACTCGCTCTGACGCAGCGTGAAAAGAATAAGTAACTCACAGGGGCTATGACGGGACCCATGTCCTGTTTAATACAATTTCTTCTTCTGTGAAAAATAGCAGCTCCTATCGAGGAGGTAAGGGCCCGGCCGGCATGGCTCAGAGGGTGAGCAGGAAAAAGGCCCCCCGCCCCTGGCAGAGTCATAAATTCTGTGTAAACTTACGGTTAATTTCCATGGCGTAGACTACACAGCGATTGAGGAGAGAAAACAAGATGGAAGTTGAGAGAAAAGTAACATGACATGCAAAGTCTTCATGCTCTGAGGTTACAGATTCACGCTTAGAAACGGTGGTCTATTTAGAAGAATTGTCCGCACTAATAATTCTAGGAAATGTGTATATATATATGTGTGTGTGTGTATATACACACACACACACACGTATATATATGTATGTATACATGTATGTATCTCATGCATATTTACTGTATCGCGTGTCGTGAGCAGCAGCCCAAGCTCAGCAGTTAAAAGTACTGCGAGAAAGCCAGGCGGCTGGCGGATGATCCTCTTAGCGTGCAGGTTGGCCCACCAGGCACACTCAGTACCCCAACCCAAACACCTCATCCGCACGAATAAACACAAAATAAGTACGTAGTCATCAGATCAAGAAGCAAAAGCCTAGCCCGGCCGGTGTGGCTCAGTGGTTGAGCATCAACCCATGAACCAGGAGGTCAGGGTTCAATTCCCGGTCAGGGCACAGGCCCGGGTTGCAGGCTCCGTCCCCAGTGTGGGGCGTGTAGGAAGCAGCCGGTCCATGATTCTCTCTCATCATTGGTGTTTCTCTCTCTCTCTCCCTCTCCCTTCCTCTCTCTGAAAATAGTGTAGCTTCCAGTTTACCTCTACCTTCTCCCATGACCCAATTTAATTTTTTAAACACCAACAACAACATTACAACTTATGTCTGGGTCCAGGGACTTTTAGCATTTATGTTTACTGTTCTATTGTATGTTTACCTAGCTAAGATTCTTTGGAACCAAATTAGATTTTTTTGTTCTGGCTTACCAGTAATGGACTTTGAGATAGGTGTGATAATAACATGTTCTGAATCATGTGATAAAAGCTAGACAGAGCCCTGGCCGGTGTGGCTCACTGGATAGAGCATCGGCCTATGGACTGGAGGGTCCCGGGTTCGATTCTGGTCAAGGGCACATGCAGGAGGCAGCCAATCGATGTGTCTCTCTCACACCAATGTCCCTCTCTCTCTCTCTCTCTCACTCTCTCTCCCCCCTACCCCCTTTTCACTCTCTAAAAATCAATGGGAAAATATCCTTGGGTGAGGATTAACAACAACAAAATCTCCATTTGGCCACCTGCACTCACTTCATAAAAGTCATGTGACGTCCGTGGCAGGACAGAGAACTCCTCTACCCCCCAGGGCGCACATGCTCTCCCCTCCGTGCACGGGGCCCTGTCAGCTGCCTGGAAGCAGGGAAGCACGCCTTACTATGAATTCTAGTCTTACGGTCGGTCTGGTCCGCAAACACCTCCCCGTAGATCATCCAGTAGGGCATGTAGAAGATGTTCCGGGCCAGCCGCCAGGAGGGCTCCTCGTCCGGGTGCAGGATGGCCTGGCGGGCCACGCCGAAGCTCATCAGCACAACCAGCATGATGACCACGAAGTACAGCATGTCAATCATCTGTCCGTCCAAGGGGAGCATGTCCATCAAAGGGCAGCATGTCAATCAAAGGGCAGCATGTCAATCATCTGTCCATCAAAGGGCAGCATGTCCATCAAAGAGCAGCATGTCAATCAAAGGGCAGCATGTCAATCATCTGTCCGTCCAAGGGCAGCATGTCAATCAAAGGGCAGCATGTCAATCATCTGTCCATCAAAGAGCAGCATGTCCAACAAAGGGCAGCATGTCAATCATCTGTCCGTCAAAGGGAATGGGTCTTTGATGGTCTCAAGTTCACACGGTTCCTGATATTGCTCAACCCAAAGACTTCGTCAGTGCTCCACAAGGACAAAGAAAGCCTCTATGCCGGCCAGCGTGCCTCAGTGGTTGAGCATTGACCTATGAACCAGGGGGTCAGGGTTCGATTCCCAGTCAGGGCACATGCCCGGGTTGTGGGTTCGATCCCCAGTAAAGGGCGTGCGGGAGGCAGCCGCTCAATGATTCTCTCTCATCATGGATGTTTCTATCTCTCTCTCCCTCTCCCTTCCTTTCTGAAATCAATAACAATATTTTTTTTTTAAAGGAGAGCCCTAGTCAGTTTGGCTCAGTGGATAGAGCATAGGCCCATGGACTGAAGGGTCCCAGGTTCGATTCTGGTCAAGAGCATGTACCTCGGTTGCAGGCTCAGTCCCTGGCCCTGGACGGGGCATGTGCAGGAGGCAACCAATCGATATGTTTCTCTCAAGTCCATGTTTCTCTCGGTCTCTCCCCCTCCCTTCCACTCTCTAAAAACCCATGGTAGAAGGAGGAAGCGGAAGGAGGAAGAAGAAGAAGAAAAAGGAGGAAGAGGAGGAGGAGGAGGAGGAGGAGAGGAAGCCAACTACAAAGGAAAAGCCAAATGAAATGAAACGAAGCCAGGCGCAAGGCCCGGCCCGTGTGCTAACCGCAGCCGCGGAGCCTGCAGGGACCCCGGGCCTCGGTGCTCACCATCTTCCCGATCATCATCACGTAGGGCCCCAGGTACTTGTTGACCCCGAAGATGTCGAGGACGCGGATGTACCAGAAGATGATGTCCACGCAGTAGATGACCCGGCCGTAGCCCATGTACGGCTGCCTCTGCAGGCGCAGGACAGCCCCGACCAGGAACACGGCGATGGCCACGAGGTCCGTGATGTTCCAGTACTCCTGGAGCCACACCTTCACCTTCTGGCTGAGTTTGCCGGGTTCCGACATGAGGATCTGAAAACGAGCGCCCCGGAGCAATGAGTGGGAGTGCCGTCTGGGAGACCCTGTCTTCTACGAATCTGAGGCCCACGGGAACGCTGGGACATCCCAGGGGACATGCTCCCTTTCCCACTCAGGGCTTCCAACACCCGTCCTCTCAGGCGGGCAGAGAGCTCCAGAAGCAGCTGGCCAGCGCGGCTCCGTGGTTGAGCATCGACCTAGGAACCAGGAGGCCAGGGTTCGAATCCCGGTCAGGCACATGCCCAGGGTTGTGGGCTCGATCCCCAGTGTGGGGCATGCAGGAGGCAGCCGATCCATGATTCTCTCGCATCATGGATGTCTCTCTCTCTCTCTCTCCCTCTCCCTTCCTCTCTGAAGTCAATAAAAATATATTAAAAAAATAAAAAGATCTCTAGGAAGGGAAATTCCACGAGGTCCTCTGCTGTTCCTCGATCCGTGTTTCGCAAGCTCCCAGGAAATGCCTTGGGAATGTAGCCCTCGCTGCAGTGAGGGCAGCTGCCCCTTGATGTCTTTCTCCTTCCCTGGACGGGCGCCTGTGAGCGGATGTTCCAGGAGGGAAATCTGGAGCGGGGATGGGCCGCGTGGTCCCAGGGAAGTGCAGGCCACCCCGTGGGGAGGGCGGAGCCAGGGGCGGGGGGGATGTCCAGCTGCCAGGACTCCTCTTTGCAACTTAGATGGGGGAAGGCAGGGGCGAGTGAAGCTTGATTTCCTCCAACACAAGCTCTTAGCCTTTGAAAAATTGCCAATTAAAAAGATCACTACTTCAGCCCGGCCAGCGTGGCTCAGTGGTTGAGCGTCAACCTATGAACCAGGAGGTCACGGTTGGATTCCCCATCAGGGCACAGGCCTGGGTTGTGGGCTCCGTCCCTATGGTGCAGCGTACAGGAGGCAGGCAATCCATGATTCTCTCTCATCATTGATGTTCCTCTCTCTCTCTCTCTCTCCCTCCCTCTCCCTTTCTCTCTGAAATCAATATATATGTGTATATATATATATATATATATATATATATATATGTATATGTTATTAAGAGAAAGTAAGGAAAGAAGGAAGGAAGGAAACTGGTTTAAAGAAATAAATAAATTGCGTGTGAGCTGCCGTGGGTGGACGTGGGCTGGGCGGCTGCGGGAGCACTTGCCTCGCGGACCTTCTCCAGGGCCAGGGTCACGATGTAGGCGATGACGACCCACTCCTGCAGGCAGGGCCAGCGCTCCATGCGCACCAGGATGATGTAGTTGAACAGCAGCAGGTAGCCCAGGTACGAGATCTGAGAGACGGGAGGCCCGTGAGCCGCGGCCGGGGGAGCCTTCTCACTCGGGGCCAGGCCCTGCCCAGGCATTAGGGGTGAGTTCATGCAATAGTTGACCAAACAGAGCAGGCTAATTTTTTTCAAATGTCTTATTGATTTCAGAGAGGAAGGGAGAGGGAGAGAGAAACATCCATGATGAGAGAATCATGGATCGGCTGCCTCCTGCACGCCCGCCACTGGGGATGGAGCCTGCGACCCAGGCAGGTGCCCTGACCAGGAATTGAACTGTGACCTCCTGGTTCATACATTAACGCTCAACCACTGAGCCACACAGGCCAGACTCTCTTTTAAAAATTAAGGGGTTTTTTTGAGGTCACATGAGTTGATAACATGATGTGAATTTCAGGCGCATGCTCTATCCTGTGCTCGCCACCCGACACCTAGTCTCCTCCCGGCCTTGACATTGTCCTGGATTCTCACACATCTCGCTGTTCCCAACAGGCCACGGGGCAGGCGCTGCGGGTGGGAGGCGGGGAAGGGGCCGCACCGTGTAAAACCAGAACTTGACGATGGGCGCGTTGTAGAACTCGCAGATCTTGGTGCCGATGGGGATCCTCCTCTGCTTCCTGTCCTCGCTCTCCTCGTCCCCCTTTCTGGAGCCGGCGTCCGCGTTCGGGTCCTGGGAAACAGCAGGCAGGTGGCTGTGGGGAATGCAGCCCCCCACCCCCCACCCCCGGCTCCCTGTCCCCCAGGCAGGCGCGAGAGAAATCATCCTCAAAGCGGCCCCAGGGGCTGCCGTTTCCAAATTCGGGGGGAGGGGAATGGGGATGATGGTGCAAACGCGAGCAAACCGGCCTCGTGCGGCCCGGGCGACACTGACCACGCTCTCTTCCTCCTTTTCTTTGCCGTCTTCGTTCTCCTTGGACGTTTGGTAAGAGAAGTCATCATAGGCGCGGAATTCCAGG
Source organism: Myotis pilosus (assembly GCA_036010255.1). Taxonomy (NCBI): domain Eukaryota; kingdom Metazoa; phylum Chordata; class Mammalia; order Chiroptera; family Vespertilionidae; genus Myotis; species Myotis pilosus. The sequence continues at coordinate 1,041,849 of JASKON010000031.1, read as the reverse complement.
AGCAAGATGGTGGGGGGCAGGAGGATGCCCATTATAACCTGCGGGCGGGAGAGATGGGGAGGTCTAGGCGATGGCGCGGGGGCGGTGCCCACCGAGCGTTAGGCAGGTGAGTGGACAGGGCCCGAGCCTGCCACATGCTGGCAAGACAGTTGGATGGAAAGAAGGAAAGACACCCCCACCCCCCGCCCCCTCCCTCGCCCTGTGAGAACCCAGGGCTTGAGCAAAGGGGTGGTGGTGTCTGAGATGGGAGTCGGCCATCCTCCCAGGCCGTGGCGCCTGAATAAACCTCTTTCCTTTTGCCCGCCAGCCACGTGGCTCAGGGGCGGAGCATCGACCTGTGAACTCGGAGGTCAGGGTTCGATTCCCGGTCGGGGCACAGGCCCGGGTTACACACTCCATCCCCAGTGTGGGGCGTGTAGGAGGCGGCCGATCCGGGATTCTCTCTCCTCATGGATGTTTCTCTCTCCCTCTCCTTCTCCCTCTCCCTTCCTCTCTGAAATCAATTCTAAAGTTTTTTCTTTTTAATATTTTTTTAAAATCCACAGTGAGCGCTTTGCTCCGCCCGGCAGAGAGCTCAGGCTCCCCATCGACACGCATCCCCCTCCCACCCTTCCCCGGGCCCCACAGGCCTTCAGGCCGGGGTTCTTGCGCATGCGCAGCCGGCCCATCCACATGTCGGTGAGCAGCATCTGGCTGCAGGTGTGCGCGATGAAGTCCCGGTGCTTGGCCGCCACGGCCAGCTTCAGGCAGGTCGAGTTGCTCCAGTTCTTCAGCTCGTAGGTGAGCAGCTTCATGGCCACCTGCTCGTCGTGCCGGTAGGACTGGTCCAGCAGCTCCACCGCCAGCTGCCCGAAGTCCCTGGACGGGAAGACGGGGAATTGGGCCCGGGGGCGTGGCTCAGGGGTTGAGGATCCACCCAGGAACCAGGAGGTCAGGGTTCCATTCCCAGTCAGGGCACAGGCCCGGGTTGCCGGCTCGATCCCGGGGGGGCGGCGTGCAGGAGGCAGCCGATCGATGATTCTCTCTCCTTGTTGATGTTTCTATCCCTCTCTCCCTCTCCCTTCCTCTCTCTCTAAAACTCAATTAAAAAATATTTTAAAATAATAATAATAAAGTAAAATAAAAATGAATGGGCAAGTATCCTTGGGTGAGGATTAACCATAAAAAGGAAAAATGATTTAAAAAAAGGGGGGTTGCTAACGGGGGGCCACTCCCCGCCCCTAAAGAGACAAGGACTGAGGACAGCAGCCCCTCCCGGCCCCAGCCCCCCGCCCGTGGCCCGCGGGGCGCGCACTTGGAGTTGCTGTCCAGGTCCTGGGAGATGTCGTCCACCAGCTCGCTCTCGGAGGACTCGTGGGCCATGGCCTTGTAGAGCTTGCAGGCCACCAGCGCGCGGGCCATGCCCTCCTCGCCGCGCCGCCACAGGAACACGGCCATGCGCTGGCGCTTGGTCAGCACGGCCCACACCATCAGCTCGTGGAACGGGTGCCGGAAGCGGCTCACGGCCGGGTCGTCCACGTCCACGTCCGCCTCCTCCTCCTTCCTCTTCTTCTTCTTCTTCTTCCCTTTGGCCGGAGGCTCGTCGTCCTGGGGGGGGTGGGGGGGGGAGGAGCGTTTCCCGCGGCTCTGCCATCAATGAGCTTCCGGGGGCTTCGGGTCAGCCAGGAGGAGGCGACCACTCGCCCAGCCGGCGTGGCTCAGTGGCCGACCTATGACCCAGGAGGTCAGGGTTCGATTCCCCATCAGGGCACAGGCCCGGGTTTCGGTCTCGATCCCCAGTGGGGGGCCTGCAGGAGGCGGCTGGTCCATGACTCTCTCGCATCATTGATATTTCTCTCTCTCTCTCTCTCTCTCTCCCTCTCCCTTCCTCTCGGAAATCAATAAATTTAAACAAAAATAGAAAGAAAACAAACTCGTTCAATTTTATGTTAAACAACACACAACGAAGATGCACACGTATTTGACCGAACTGCCGCGAACGGTTGAACACACACCGACTTACTTCCATTCCCAGGAGTTTAAGAGCTTTCGGCTGCATCACGAAAGGGGAGAGAGAGAGAGAAATCAGTGTCATTGGGGAACTAATGCTCGTCGTATGTTCGTTGTCGGGCAGAGTCAGCCCGGCCGGCGTGGCTCCGTGGACGAGCGACGACCTGTGAGCCAGGAGGTCACGGCTCCATTCCCGGTCAGGGCACACGCCCGGGTTGTGGGCTCCATCCCCAGTTGGCAATAAAGACTTTTTTTAAAAAAAAAGAAGGGCCGGTGTGCTGGGGGCGGGGGACAAGCGTGGCTGGAACAGGCCGCGAGGAACCCCAGGCGGCCAGGCCCCGGACGCCCCGCGCGGCTAACTCCGTCCTACCCGCTTGGGCCCGAACAGGTTGTTGTACAGGGTCCGGAAGCTCTTGCGGGTGTAGTGGCAGCGGTAGGCGCCCCCCATGAGGTACTCCAGCACCAGCCCGATGTCGATGAGGCTGATGTGGTAGTCGGGTGGCAGGTTGCCCTGCGAGGGGAGAGGCTGCGTCTCAGGCCCCATGCGAAGCGTGGACCTCGTCACCCCCTGGGGCCCATCTCTCCCTCCCTCTCCCTCCTCTCTCTGAAATCAATAAAAGTAAATTTTTTAAAAAAGTGCCCTGGCCGGTTTGGCTCAGTGGATAGAGCCTCGGCCTGCAGACCACAGGGTCCCGGGTTCGATTCCGGTCAGGGGCACGGACCTCAGTTGCAGGCTCCTCCCCAGCCCGGGCCCTGGTCGAAGGTGCCTGCAGGAGGCAACCCAGCCATGTTTCTCTGTCTTTCCCTCTCTCTTCCACTCTCTCTAAAAACCAATGGAAAAACACCCTCGGGCAAGAATTCACAAAAACAAACAAACGAACAGTCACATAACGACGCCCACGGCGCGGACCGTGGAAGGGCAGACGCACCTTCTTGACGTCCCTGACCAGCAGGTGGAGCGTGTTGGGCGGCCCAAGTCTCTGCAAGGCAAGCGTCCAGCCCGTGACCGCAGCTCCTCCGTCACCGGGGCCAGCCCTGCCCGGCCCGTGGGATCGCAGGGCAGTGGCCCGCGGTCGGCTGTCTCTCGCCCGACGCAGGACGGGTGTAGTGCGGTTAGGACGTGTCCACCACGGGCCTATGGTGGCGGGGGGAGCGGGGGGGATGGGGGGCACAGAGAGGGGCCTGGGGGAAGGGGCTGGGGCCCCCCTGGAGCACGCACGGTGTTGTAGAGCTCCTCCAGCCGCGGGATGGTGAGGAAGTGCTGCATGTTGACCCCGTTCTCGATCAGCAGCTTCACGAAGTCCACGCGGTCCAGGACCAGGGCATCCAGCATGGCCTGCTCCAGCGCGTTCACCTGCGGGAGGAGGGGGGGGAGGCCGGCTGGGGACACCCCGCGGCTGGATCCCGCTCCCCCAGGTCTGCAGTGGGCGCCCGCCGCCCCTGCCCGTGCTCCCGGGGCTGGCGTCTCCGTGTCAGACCCTTCACCCAGTGTGACGAGCGGAGACGGAGGCCTGATGCCCCCTGTGTTTTTTGGTGAATTGTTTCCCATGGATTGTGTTGGTGCTGGGAGTCCTCACCCGAGGATGTTTCCCCCATTGGATTCGAGGGAGTGGAAAGGAGGGAGGGGGAGAGACCGGGGGAGAGACAGTGACGTGAGGGAGACACGTCAGCCGGTTGCCTTCTGCACGCTCCCCAACCAGGGCCCGGGATCGAGCCTGCAACCCAGGCACGTGCCCTTGACCGGGAATCGACCCTGATCCCCGCCAGTGGCCAGGCCGGCGCCCTGACCAACGAGCCACCCTGGCCAAGGCGACTTCCTCCCTTTTAAGACACGTGGGCGATGATTCAGGATCGCGGGCCAGAGGCCATCCCTCTTCCCGGTGCCCAGTCTTGTTTTTCATTAAAATCGTGTATAAGCCTCTGCTTTCCATAGAAACACGAGAAGGAAAACCCACAGAAGTTGCCGCGTTCTCTTCAAAACAACACGGGGAGCGGGACTCAGACCTCCACCGCCCCCCCAGCCCCCCATGAGCAGTGCTTTCCGAGGTGGGGGGCTGTGCTGTGTTTGTCACAAACATCACATTGTTTATCACTGCGTCTCTGTCATTCATGGGTGATGGGCCCTGGCCGGGTGGCTCCGGTGGTGGGAGGGTTGCCCCGTACACAAAGGGTGGCAGGGTCCATTCCCGGTCAGGGCACAGGCCTAGGCTGTGGGTTCGATCCCCATTGGGGTGCATGCGGAAAGCAACTGGTCAGTTTCTCTCTCTCTCTCTCTCTCTCTCTCTCTCTCTCTCTTCCTCTCCCCACCCCCTCCCCCCAATCAGTAAGCATATCCTTGCTCAACTGGTGTGACTCAGTGTTTGAGCATCAACCTATGAACCAGGAGGTCTCGGTTCAGTCCCCGCTCAGGTCACATGCCCTGGTTTCGGGCTCCATCCCCAGCAGGGGGCGTGCAGGAGTCAGCTGATCCCTGATTCTCTCTCTCTAACGTCGATGTTTCTCTCTCTGCCTCTCCCCGTCTCTTCCACTCTCTCTAACAATCAATGCCATGGGAAAGTATCCTCGGTGAGGAATGGCCAAACAGGAAGGAAGGAAGGAAGGAAGGAGGGAGGGAGGGCTGGCGGGAGGGAGGGAGCCGTGAGCCGGGCTCCCCACGTACCCAGTTGAGCAGCTCGATCTTCCGGGGGTCCGTCTCCTCCTCCCCCTCCTCCTTCCCCTTCCCCTTCCGCTTGCCTTTCCCTTTCCCTCGGCCCTTGGTGGTGGCCGTGGGCGGCTTCTTCTCCCTCTCGGTGGCCTTGCTGTCCGTCGGGGGGGCCAAGCTCCCCAGGGGCTGCCGTCCGCAGAAACGGGGGGAGAACAACATGAGAGCTGGTGGTCCCGAGATGACCCTCGCCTCTGCATGCATGCACACGCATGTACATGCATGCACACACAGGCACTCGTGAGAACAGGAGTACGCATACACATGTGCACACACATACACACAGTGCTAGAGGCCTCCAGGGTTTCACGGAACAGAGTGCGAAAACTGAGTGCTCTCAACACAATCATTGTGTTTCCTTTCAACGAGCTATTGTCTTTCTTTCTTTCTTTTTTAATATAAAATATATTTCTATTGATTTCAGAGAGGCAGGGAGAGAGAGAAACATCCATGATGAGAGAGAATCATGGCCCCGCTGCCTCCTGCACGCCCCACACTGGGGATGGAGCCCGCAACCCGGACATGTGCTCTGACGGGGAATCGAGCCCTGACCTCCTGGTTCATAGGTCAACGCTCCACCCCTGAGCCACGCCGGCCGGGCTCTTTTTTCGTTTCTTTGGAAGGGTGAGCACCCCTTTTCACGGGCCACCCTAAGATATCGGGTGGGCGCCCGGCCCAGCAGGAGGCAGCCGATCCATGACTCCCTCTCATCATGGATGTTCCTATCTCTCTCTCCCTCTCCCTTCCTCTCTGAGATCAATAAAAAATATATTTTAAGAAAATACATATCGAGTTGTCATTTCTCCAAGAGCCCTGGCTGGGGTCTGAGGCCGGGGCTGGTAGCTCCTCCTTCCCCCTGGTTCCTTGAGGTTAAGGAGCCACGCCTCCTCCTAATCCTAGCGGATCTCATGGCAGATCACCCCCGAGGACCGTGTGACCGGGGGAGCACCTACTGTGCGCCGTCTGGACAAGGTCGGGATAGGGGGGAGGAGTGACTTGGGAGACGGTCTCACCGGCCAGTGGGGCCCAAAGACGAAGATTTGGCTCCGCGCTATGTCCACGCGGTTCCAGGCCAGCGCCAGGCTCAGCTGGTCCGGGGCGGACGCGTTGGTTCCTGGGAAGGCAGGAGGCAGGCCACGCTCTCTCCGCGCCTGGACCGCCCGGTCCCGCGGGTGCGGGGCGGTGGGCTGGGCTCCAGGCACCCATGGCCGCCACCACCACCACCTCCGGGTCTGAGCGCTGCTGCCTCTTCCTTTAGCTAAGAACGCCATCTCCTCACAGGGCTGCCCAGAGGAGCGTGCAGGCAACCTCTTCCCATCTTTTTCTTTTTTTTTTTAATATATATTTTTATTGACCCCAGAGAGAGGAAGGGAGAGGGAGAGAGAGAGAAACATCTGCCCCTGCCAGTTTGGCTCAGTGGCTAGAGCATCGGCCCACAGACTGAAGGGTCCCAGGTTCGATTCCGGTCAGGGGCACGTACCTCTGTTGTGGGCTCGATGCCCGGCCAGGAGGCAGCCAAGCGATGCGTCTCTCTCACATCAATGTTTCTCTCTCTCTCTCTCCCCCCTTTCCTTCCAATCTCTCTCAAAAAATAAAAATCAATGGAAAAAAAAACCAAAAACATCCATGAGGAGAGAGAATCATGGATGGGCTGCCTCCTGCAGGCCCCCCACTGGGGATGGAGCCCGAAACCCGGGCCTGTGCCCTAATGGGGAATTGAACCGTGACCTCCTGGTTCACAGGTCGATGCTCAACCACGGAGCCCGGTGCACACTGAGACGGCCTGGGCAGCCGGCCAGCTCCGGGCTCTGTCACCGACAGACACCGTTCCCGGCAGGAGACGGAGACGGTGACCAGGCCAGGCCAGCACCGAGAGGCCGGAAGTCGCCACCTGCCCGGAGCTCACCTTTCAGCAGGGCAGTCAAAATCGCCATCTCCATGTCCTGCTGGCCCTCGGCTCCCATCCGAAACACCGTGACCTGGACGCGGGTTCATGGCGAAAAGACTGAGTCAAGGGACGTTAAAGCAAGAGGGAGGCTTGGGGCGCTTTGGACAAAGGACAAGAGACCGACACGTACGCCAGGCAGTGATTCTGGGAGCAAAACCTTCTTATTTTAATTATTATTACTCGAGGCCCGGTGCACGAATCCGTGCACAGGTGCGGTCCCTCAGCCTGGCTGGCGATCGGGCCAATCGGGGTGTCTCCCAGCTGATCGGGGCAGGCTGGCTGGGGGGAGGGACCGCGGATGGTTGGCGACCGCAGGGGTTTGGCTGTGGTAGCGCACTGGCCACCAGGGGCAGCTCCTGTATTGAGCGTCTGCCCCCTGGTGGTCAGTGCGCGTCATAGCGACCGGTTGACCGGTCTTTCGGTCCCTTAGGCTTTTATAGATATAGATTATTTTAATGTGTTTATATTGATTTCAGCCCTAGCTGGTTTGGCTCAGTGGCTAGCAGTGATGGCGAACCTATGACGCGCGTGTCGGAGGTGACACGCAAACTCATCTTTTTGGTTGATTTTTCTTGGTTCAATGGCATTTAAATATATAAAATAAATATCAAAAATATAAGTCTTTGTTTTACTATGGTTGCAAAGATCAAAAAATTTCTATATGTGACACGGCACCAGAGTTAAGTTAGGGTTTTTCAAAATGCTGACACGCCGAGCTCAGAAGGTTCGCCATCTGGGCTAGAGCGTCGGCCCAGGGACTAAGGGTCCCGGGTTCGATTCCGGTCAAGGACACGAACCTTGGTTGCAGGTTCCTCTCTGGTCGGGGCGCATGCAGGAGGCAGCCCATCGATGTGTTTCTCTCACATTGATGTTTCTTTTTGCCTTTCCCGCTCTTCCACGCTCTCCAAAAAATCAATGGGAAAAATATCCCCGGGTGAGGATTTAAAAAAAAACACAACAACCAAAAGCCGCAGACACTCACCAGCGCCTTCCTCTTCATGCACTCCGCGACGGCCGCCAGCAGCTGCAGCGCCTGGGTCCTGCCGTAGTTAAAGGTTTTCTGGATGGTCACCAGCAGCTGGTCCCTGAGCGGCTCGCTGATGACCCTGTTCGAGGGAAACGCCGCAGGGAAGAGAGACAGCTCGCGTCAGGCCCGTCCGCGTGAGTCGGCCCCTCGGCCCCAGGCCCACGTGGTGTCTTTGTTTTTTGGTTTGTGCATCCTCATCCGAGGATATTTTTTCAGTGCGAGTGGAAGAGAGAGGGAAACACAGAAACATCGATGTGAGAGAGACGTATCAATGGGCTGCCTCCTGCATGAGCCCCGACCAGGGCCCTGGGCCGCAATCGAACCCGGGGCCCTTCAGTCCGTGGGATGATGCCCTATCCACTGAGCCACACCGGCCAGCCAGGGCCACCTGGTATCTTTGATTGGAAACTTTTTCCCCTTGAGGGGCTCCCCGGATAGAAGAGGGAAGAAAGGGGACCAGACTCTAAAACTGCCTTCATGCCTGTCCTCAGTCCCAGGCTTGTCGGAACCCGTCTACGGGGAATGCGGGTGAGAGAGAGGGTGACCCCCAGAGGAAGAATTCCGGGAGCAGCACCACGGTCTCCACGGCTCCCTCCACGCCGACCCGGGGAGATGGGAGAACCCAGCCCAGGTTCCTTCTTGAGCCCGGCCGGCGAGGCTCAGTGACTGAGCACCGACCTAGGAACCAGGGGGTCCCGGGTTCGATTCACCATCACGGCACAGGCCCGGGTTACACGCTCGATCCTCAGTGGGGGGCGTGCAGGAGGCAGCCGGTCCATGATTCCCTCCCATCGCGGATGTTTCTCTCCCTTCCTCCCTCTCCCCTCCTCTCTGACACCAATAGAAATGCATTTAAAGAGATTCCTCCCCGAACATTTCTTGGAACGACCAAGGTTTCCGGCCCCGCCCTGCGCACCCCGCCAGGAATCCTACCCTCCTTCCTCACAGTATTTGTGCGCGAACGACAGGATGTCTGAGGCCCGTCCGCTGCCGTCGCAGACCACCACGGGGACCGGCGGCTCCTCGCGGAGGTACTCCAGGACGATGGAGAAGACGTTGGGGCCGCCCTCCACCACCAGGCCCACGACCGGCACCCCCTGGCCCAGCCCTGCAGGACACACACAGTCCCATCAGACCCCCCGCTCCAGCCCGTCCCCTCCCCCTGTCCGTTCCTGTTGTGGTGAATCCTCACTGGAGGGTGTTTTCCCATTGATTTCCAGGGAGAGTGGGAGGGAGGCGCAGGGAGAGAGAAACATCGATGTGAGGGAGACACATCGCTGGGTTGCCTCCCGCAGGCAGCCCTACGGGGCTGGAGCCCGAGCCTGCACCGAGGTCCGTGTCCTTGACAGCGAACGGAACCTGTGACCCTTCTGTCTGCAGATCAGCACTCTATTCACTGAGCCACACTGGCAAGGGCTCATTTATTTTATTGATTTCAGAGAGGAAGGGAGAGGGAGAGAGAAAGACAGAAACATCCATGATGGGAGAGAACCACGGATCGGCTGCCTCATGCACGCCCCCTCCCGGGACCGGAGCCCACAACCCGGGCATGTGCCTTCGACCGGGAATGGAACCGGCCACCTCTTGGTTCGTGGGTCCAAGCCCAACCACTGGGCCACACTGACCGGGGCTGCCTCGGGAGCTATTTGATTAACGTCAACCAACGCCAAGTAGGAGACGTGTCCTTGGTCTCGAAGCTCTGAAGGCCTTCCTTCGATGAAATGGGTACGTGAGGGGATTCCAGAACCTCAAGAGGGAGGGGTTAGCGGTTCCCGTTGGCCCCCATGATGCATTTCTGCAGCCAGGAACTTGGAAATATGTTGACCCAACTCTTAACCCGAATAATCTCAGTTCAGTTCCGTTCAGCAAACGTGCGTTCGAGGGTCTGCTATGGGCCGGACCCTGGCTAAGAGAAACTAGAAAAAAATGGCCCGGCTGGCATGGCTCCGTGGTTGAGCGTCGACCTAGGAACCAGGAGGTCAGAGTTCGATTCCTGGTCAGGGCACAGGCCCGGGTTGCGGGCTCCATCACCAGTGTGGGCTGTGCAGGAGGCAGCTGATCCATGGTTCTCTCTCATCATGGATGTTTCTCTCTCTCTCTCTCCCTCTCCCTTCCTCTCTGACATCAATAAGAAAACATATATTTTAAAAAATGGACCAGATGACATGGCCCCACCCTGCCTTTGAGTCTTCCAGCCCAAGGTCGGCTTGGCAGGAATATGGCGGCCAAGTCACCTTCTTCCTCTGGAAACGGTGGAATTCGTTCCTCGTGGTTTAGGCTGGACGCCCCCCCCGCCCCTCCCTCGAAGCTCTAGGCCGAGAGAGGTGACAGCCGAGCACCCCTTTGCCGTCCCTGCCCCGCTCCGAGCCCGAGGCAAAGGATGACAAAGGGAAGCCCAGCAGCCCCGTGGCCGCGTGGAGCCGGCGGCGTGAGCGTGCAAGTCCGGAGGAATCCAAACACGGGAGAAGGACACAGTCCATCGCCAGCCCGTGCATCCGGGAGATCCGGCTCTCGGAACCCACCACTGCTCAGGGGGCCGCCCCAGCCGAGCTGTCAGCCTCACAGTCCCTTTGATTAACCTTCATTTTCCCGGTTGTCTTCCACACAAACCCTGCCACAGCCCGGCCCGCGTGGCTCCGTGGTTGAGCATCAACCCAGGAACCAGGAGGTCACGGTTCGATTCCCGGTCAGGGCACAGGCCCGGGTTGCAGGCTCGATCCCCAGTGTGGGGCGTGCAGGAGGCGGCCGATCCACGATTCTCTCTCATCGTGGATGTTTCTCTCTCTCTCCCTATCCCTTCCTCTCTCTGAGATCAATAAAAATATATTTTTTTAAAAAAGAAAGAGGGTCAAATCAAGTCTTCTTCTGTGGATCTAACAGGGACACGGTGAAGGCTTGACACCCCCGGGTGGTTGGGTGCTGTGGCCGTGGCCGTGGCCGTGGCCGTGGCCATGGTGGGACTCACGTGTGTTGATCTTCTGCAGGGAGATGTGCTTCTCCAGCTGCCGCCGGAGCGCCACCTCGGCGCCGTAGCGGCCCAGCGTGCCGTTGTCGGCCAGGATGAAGTGCGTGTGGGCACTATTGAGCACGGACAGCTTGCTGAGCGGGTTGGACATGGTCTGGTAGAGCCTCGTCACCTGACAAGGGGCACAGCTCCCGTCAGAGCCGCAGCCCGGGCGTGGTCACGCCCGCGGGGGCAGCTGTGACACGGATGCAGGCAGCAAGGCCCCGTCTCACTGTGCAGTGCGGCCAGCTGTCCCTTTCCTGTCCTCTCTCATGATGGACTTTTTTTTTTTAATTTCTATATAAAATTTTTTTATTGATTTCAGAAAGGAAGGGAGAGGGAGAGAGAGAGAAACATCAATGAGAGGGAATCATGGATCGGCTGCCTCCTGCACGCCCCACACGGGGGATGGAACCTGCCACCCGGGCATGTGCCTTGATCGGGAATCGAACCGGTGACCTCCTGGTTCGTTGCTAAACCACTGAGCCACGCTGGCCGGGCTGAGGAATAAATTACTTTTAGATAACGCCAACCCAGCCATTGTACTCCTGGGCATTGATGGCAAAGAAATGAAAACCTATCTTAACACAAAATCCTATAAGTAGCCCGGCGATATGGCTCAGTGGTTGAACGCTGACCTATGAGCCAGAAGGTCACGGTTCAATTCCCCGTCAAGGGCACATGCCCGGGTTACAGGCTCCATCCCCAGTGCGGGGTGGCCGATCCATGATGTCTCATGGATGTTTCTATCTCCCTGCTGCTCTCCTTTCATCTCTCTCTAATAATAATAATAATAATAATAATAATAATAAATTAAATAAGTAACAAATAACCACGTAAATTAAGAAGGTCCTGGTGGTGATGTCCCGTCACGGTTTGGCAAGACGTTGGTTACAGTGGCCGAGAGGGAAGAGGGGTCGATGGGAGCCCGTCTTCCTCATTTCGTACAACTGCAGGGGGACCCGCCACGACCTCAGAGGACAGACTTGGGTTTTCTTTAAATTGCCGGCGTCCAAAGCGACAATAGTGACGGACGATCAATGGCCCAGTCAGGGGGGGGAGGTACTCACGTCCTTCCCGATCAAGTCTTCCTTGTTCTCCACGAGGCCCCAGGGGGCGATGCCGATGGCGCAGACCCGGCCCCGGGACTTGGAGGAGTGGTCCTTCAGGGCGTCCCCCACGTGGCTGATGACCCCTGCGAGCAGCCGGGAGGCCCGTGAGTGAGGCCCCCTGTGGATGGGTGGGGGGTGGGGGGTTGCGGGGGGAGACCCCTTCTCCGGGCCCCTCTGTCCCCTGGGGAACGGGTGGAGACATGGCGATCTTTGCCATTGAAAGAAGGTACCCCGGGCTCTGGCAGCCTGGCTCAGTGGTTGAGCCTTGACCTGTGAACCAGGAGGTCACGGTTCCATCGCTGGTCAGGGCACAGGCCCGGGTTGTGGGTTCGATCCCCAGTAGGGGGCGTGCAGGAGGCAGCCCATCAGTGATCCTCTCTCATCTTTGATGTCTCTCTCTCTCCCTCCTCTTCTGCAATCAACAATATAAATATATTTCTTTTTAATCTTCACCCGAAGACATTTTTCCATTGATGTTTTAGGGAGAGCGGAAGAGAGAGGGAAAGACAGAGAGAAACATCGATGTGAGAGACACACATCAATGGGTTGCCTCCTGCATATGCCCCGACCAGGGCCCAGGCCGGGGAGGAGCCCGCAACCTGGGTCAGAATCGAACCCGGGACCCTTCCGCCCACCATCTGACACTCTATCCACTGAGCCAAATCGGCTCGGGCAATAAAAATATGTTTTTTTCTTTCTTAAAAAAATATTTTGAAAAATAAAAACCGAAACACGACCTCAGGCTGCCACACACGTGGCATTTCCTTCCGGGGACGCTCTCGGGGGCCCAGGCGCCCCGAGCCTGCGTGTCTGCAGCCGGGCGAGGCCGGGCGCTCACCCGTGCTGACGCCCCCCGTGAAGATCCAGGCGCCCGTGGTCACGGCGGCCTTGACCAGGCCCTTGCCGAACACCTGCTTCAGCTTGGGCTGCATCGGGAAGCTCTGGAGGCCGCCGTGCACGGAGATGAGGAGCTTGGGGAGTTCCAGCTGCCAGTCCTTCACCATCAGGTGCAGCAGCACGTCCGGCTTGGTGTCGTAGGACACGCGGATGTACTGCAAGAGAGGGCGTGGGCTGAGCGCGTCCCCGGGGCAGGGGGCCGGGCCGGGACTGTCACCCGTGTCCAAGCAGGAGCCCTCCTGCCCGGCCGGCGTGGCTCAGGGGTTGAGCGTCGACCTAGGAACCAGGAGGTCAGGGTTCGATTCCCGGTCAGGGCACAGGCCCGGGTTGTGGGCTCGATCCCCAGGGTGGGGCGTGCAGGAGGCAGTCCATCCATGATTCTCTCTCATTGATGTTTCTCTCTCCCTCCCTCTCTCTTCCTCTCTGAAATCGATTTTAAAAAAATTTTTTCTTTTGAAATTGCCCCCTGGCTTTCTCTCCCTCGGGTTCTGTGGCCTCTAAGGAGCCCGTGGCAAAGAGACAAGAGGAGACTTTTTTGGGGGCACGGGGGGGGGAGTGGGGGCTGCCAGATGGAGCAAGTGAACTACAGGACGTACGTAAACTACAAGTAAACGACACTTGAATTTGATACGAGCACCAGAAAACGTCTTGGGGCCCTGGCTGGTGTGGCTCAGCGGATAGAGCGTTGGTCTGTGAACCAAAGGGTCTGGGGTTCGATTCCCGGTCGAGGGCATGTACCTTGGGTGCAGGCTCAATCCTTGTGCGGGAGGCAACCCATCGATGTGTCTCCCTCCCATCGATGTTTCTCTCTCTGTGTGTCTCTCCCCCTCCCTTCCCCTCTCTCGGGTGAGGGTTCACCAAAAAAGAATAATTAATAATAATAATAATAATAATAAAGTGGTGCATTGTGGTTTTCTTTAAGAAAAGGAGAAAAGCAGTCGCAGAGATGGCCTGACTGGGCGCGTGGGAGGGTGACTCAGCGCTGGCTGAACGGAGCCCAGTCCGCCTCCCGTCTGGCAGGGCTCCAGGCCGAGGGCCCTCCCTGTTCACAGGCAAACAGGACAAGCCCTGGCCCCCTCGGCCAGCTGGGCGCCGGCCAGGGCAGCGAGGATGGACTTCAGAGGGAACCACGTCCAGGCGCCCCTCCCCCGTCCCAGGAGGGGGGACGGTGCCCAGCCAGAAAGCAGAACCCAGACAGCCCACCAACCAGCCCGTCACCCCTCCCGCCCCCGGGGAGGCAGGACGAGGAAGCAGCTCGCAGCCTCTGGGCCAAAGGCATGGTCTGTGCACTCACAGTTTGGGTGCGGATCTAAGGGGCACGACCGGTTCCTTATCACAGCGCCCAGTTTCTAAGCCCTGGCCAGTGGGGGGCTCCGCGGGTTAGCACGTCCTCCCGAAACGCCAGGGTCGTGGGTGCAATCCCCGGTCAGGGCACACACCCAGCTCGTGGGTTCGGTTCCCAGTTGGAATGTGTGCGGGAGGCAACCCGTCGATGTTTCATTCTCACATCGATGCTTCTCTCCCTCTCCCTTTCTCTCTCTCTCTCTCAAAAAAATCCATTAAATAAGTAGAAGAACAAATTAATGTCTCTAAAATAAATAGTATTTTTTAAATCTCATGGCTAAAATGCTGAGCATGCAGATATATTTCTTTTTATTGATTTCAGAGAGGAAGGGAGAGAAAGAGAGAAACATCCATGATGAGAGAGAATCACGGATCGCCTGCCTCCTACACACCCCACACTGGGGATGGAGCCCACAACCCGGGCAGGTGCCCTGACTGGGAATCAAACCCTGACCTCCTGGTTCCTAGGTCAGCGCTCCGCCACGGAGCCACACCGGCCGGTCTCAGGTATATTCCTTGTCTTTGCCAGGAACCATCCTGGAGGATTGAGCGATGCCCCTGAAAGAAGACCCAGGTGCCCAGGTCTGGGGGTTTGGGGGTCTGGGCCTCTGATGGGGGCTGTGGGCCGGGTGCCCGCCCTGCCTCAGCCCGTCTCACCATGGCTTTGTTGCAGTATCCGCCGCCCTGGAACTCCAGCGTCCCGTAGGCATCGGTCGGGTAGGCCTGGGTGTGTCTGCCCACAGACCACTTCTCCGGGGGAGCATCCAGCTCCGTGCTCTCCTCCCCATTTCTGCCGGATGTTGCGCTGGGCAGAGGGGGGATGTGCAGGGCGATGAGCTGGCCACAGCAACACCTGAGAACAAAGGCAAAAACATTCTTTTCTCTCTCTCCCTCTCTCTCTCTCTCTTTTAAAATATCCTTTATAACAAAGGCCTAATATGCTAAGTGTCTGACCGTCTGACCAGTCGCTATGACACGCACTGACCACCAGGGGGCAGACGCTCCAACCGGCAGGTTAGCTTATTGCTGAGGTCTGGCCGATTGGGACGGGGCAAGACGGGCCAGACTCGCCCTGGAGCCCTCCCGCAGCCCCTCCCTGGCCAGCCAATCTCCCTCGGTCCCGCCCCGGCCTCTGAAATATTTCCTCTAATTAATTTCCTTTCCATGTGCACGGATCCATGCACCAGGCCTCTAGTGTTTTTGTGGATTTCGAAGGAAGGAAGGGAGAGGGGGAGAGAGAGAGAGAGACATCCATGATGAGAGAGAGTCGTGGGTCGGCCGCCTGCTGCACGCCCCCCCACTGGTTTTCATTCTGGCTTCGGTCCGAGGAGGCACTTAGCCCAGGGCGACTGCAGGGCTGCCCTAGAGGGTTCCATCAGGGAGGCCCAGGCGCCCCTGAAGTTAAGGAGGGACGTTGAGGTGCAGCAACATGAAGATGGGATCTCTCTCTCTCTCTCTCCCTTTCACTCTGTCTGGAAATCAATGGAAAGAAATATCCCCGGGGGAGGATCAAAATAAAAAGAAAGAAGAGTTGCCGGCAACGGGGGGGCCCCCCGGGCGGGTCTGGACGGCGGCTTCCCTGTGGCTCCCAGGTCACCTGCTGGGGTCCTTGGTGCTGGGGACGACGAAGACGCATTCCCGCCTGCAGAAGGTCTTCTCAATCCACGCCTTCTGTCCCTGGGAGACAAGGAGGTGGGCATGAGGCCCCGGCCTTCCCCAGCCACCCTCAGCGTCCGCGCTTCCCCGTCTGTAAAATTCACCCGCCTGCCCTTCGCTGGACGGCCGCCCAAAACATCCGCGTCGACCCAGCCGGTGTGGCTCAGCGGGTAGAGCGTCGGCCTGCGGCGGACCGAGAGGGTCCCAGGTTCGATTCCCGGTCAGGGCACAGGCCCGGTTGCGGGCTCGGTCCCCAGTGTGGGGCGTGCAGGGGCCAGCTCATCATGATGCTCTCTCATCATGGGTGTTTCTCTCTCTCGCCCCCTCTCCCTCTCTGTGTAACCAATACAAACGTATTTGAAAAGCAACGAAAGAAAAGAGAAAGCGGCCGAGAGCTGAGCCGGACAGGGCCGTGGAGGACAGACTCGTGTCTGTGAGGGGCCTCGCCAGGCCGGGCAGGGACGTCCAAGGGCCCTGGGCCGAAAGAACTGGGGCTACTGGATCTTTTTTCTTTCTTTTCCTTTTCTTTTTCTTTTCATGAAGAGATGGGAAAAAAAAAGCACCCATCTGCTGCAAACATGACCGATTAACGTTGGTACGATCTGGGCGGTGGGCGCCCACATGCTCACTGTCCAGTTATTCTAGCTTCTTTTGTTAAATATATTTTGATTGATTTCAGAGAGGAAGAGAGAAACATCACTGATGAGAGAGAATCATTGACTGGCTGCCTCTGGCTACCCGGGCATGTGCCCCGACTGGGTATGGAACTGGGACCTCCTGGTTCGTAGGTCAACGCTCAACCACTGAGCCACCCGGCCGGGCGGCTTTTCTGTGGGTTCTGATGGCAGGAGACAGCCAGCGTGGAGCCCGGGAAGGCGTCCTGTGGACGGGAGTCAGGAGGGTTTGACATCCTGGACCATGTCCACACGGGTAGGGACGGCCCTACAAGGAGGGGTGCAGGAGGGCAGGGAAGGCTGGGGCCGGGGTGGGGTGACAGGGGGGACCCCGAGGGGCGAGCAGGGCCTGGACCACAGGACATGGCTTTGGGCCTGGGTGTCTGCAGCCTCCAATGTGGCATCTGAAACACGGGGGCTGGTTTGCTCTTGGGCGGGCCTCTGTTGACTCCGCGGCCTTGTGTCTTTGGGCCAAAATTAACAGCAAGCCCCACCCGCAGCCAAATGACTGGGGACCAGTTTAGCCAGAAGACACCGCTGGCCTCCTGGGTCTATTTCAAGCGCGCTGCCCCCCTGCGGCCGCCTGTGGCCCCACGTGGTGTTGGTCAGTGGTTAGAGCGCCCGCCCTGGCACCCGAGAGTGGCGGATTCGAGTCCCGGTCAAGGGCAGGGACCCGGGTGGCAGGCTCGGTCCCTGGCCCCGGTTGGGGTGTGTGCAGGAGGCCCCTGATGGATGTATCTTTACCCCATATATCTTTTTCATCAACCTGATCCAATCTAGTTAGCCCTGGTTACTGGTTTAACCAGCCTAATCCACTCCAGCTAATCCTACTGCTGGTTTAATTAACCTGAGTAAAGCAATCAAGCCAATCCCACCTACCGAGTTAAACAGCCTGATCCAGGCCGGCTAATCCCACCTGCTGAAGTCAGCCAGCCTGATCCGACCTAGCTGCTCTCACCTGGCGATAGACAATTAATGCAGCCGTCCTAGCTGGTTCACTTCAGCGGGCTGAACGGTCCCGGGTTAGATTTCTGTCAAGGGCACATGTCCAGGTCTCGGGCTCGATCCCCAGTGGGGGGCGTGCAAAGGCAGCCGATCCATGACTCTCTCTCATGTCTCTATCTCCCTCTCCCTTCCTCTCTGACATCAATAAAAATATATTTAAAAAAAAATAAAGGCCCTAACCGGTTTGGCTCAGTGGATAGAGCATCGGCCTGCGGACTGAAGGGTTCTGGGTTCGATTCCGGTCAAGGGCATGTACCTGGGTTGCGGGCACATCCCCAGTAAGGAGTGTGCAGGAGGCAGCTGATCGATGTTTCTCTCTCATGGATGTTTCTAACTCTCTCCCTCTCCCTTCCTCTCTGTAAAAAAATCAATAAAATATATATTTTTTTTTTTTAAAAAAGAAGCAGCCAGCCTGTTGAGCCGGGCGGTGACCGGCTGACCCAGGACTTGTCCCCTCAGGGAAACATCCCAGGCCCACCCCACCCCCGGGCCGTGCACGGGTCCCCTGGCCTCCCCTACAGACCCCTGTGCAGCCAGCCTCCGCGGGAGAGGAGCTGGAGGCCGCTGGGGGCCGAGCCCACGCCCGGAGAGCCACACCGAGCTTACCTGGGCCGGTGGCAGAGCCGGGAGGGTGCGGCCGGGCCTCCCGCAGCCTCCTCCTCGGACGGGCAGGCAGCTGGCTGCGGAGGACCCTCCCTTTAAGAGCGTCCACATGAGCAGCATGTGAGAGCTGTGCCCTGGCCGCGTGATCCCAGGCCGCCAGGCCGCCCCATGTGGCATCCCAGGAACCCTGCCTGGGGACCCAGGAGAGGAGGGGGGGCGGGGACCTCCCCTTTGAAGTGACCCCCCTCCTCCTCCCCCGGCCAGTCCTTCCCTGGCTGGAAACGTCCGTGTGGTTTGCATAATCGAGACGGTCGGAATCATCGGTCCCTCAGATGCCCCGCGTGACGAGGGCAGTGCCCGGGCCCCGAGGGGCCGGGAGGAGGCCTCCCTGGACATTCCCCTCCCCAAACCCTTCTCCCAGTCACCCGAGGCTGGGTCAGAGGTCAGGGTGCGCACCACCCTGAATGCCCCGTGAGTCCCCCCTGACTCGTCCTTGCCCGGGAGCCGAGCATCCCGGCCGACCCCTCCCCTGGCAGCAGCCGGCGGGACCCCCACCCGCGATCACCCCACACTGCCAGGCTGGGAGCTGCGTGCGCCCCTACGCACAGTCATTCCGGCTGCAAAACGGCCACCTCCTGCTTCCCCCCCTCCTTCCTCCTTCACCATGACCGTGTCCCGGCCCGGCCGGCGTGGCCCATTGGATGAGCGTCAACCTAGGAACCAGGAGGTCACCAGTTTGGTCCCCACAGGCCCGGGTTGTGGGCTCCATCCCCAGTGTGGGGCGTGCAGGAGGCAGCCGATCCATGGTTCGCTCTCATCACTGATGTTTCTCTCTCTCTCTCTTTCTCTCCCTCTGTCTGAAATCAATTAAAAAAAAAATAAAAATAAAGATCTATTCTCTCCAGCAGCCGTCGGTGATCAGGACGGTGTTATTGCTGCAGTCCCCAGGCTGGGTCACCGTGTACCTGGAAGTTGTTCCCTGGGACAAACACCCTCCCATTTACCCCCAAACCCCACCAGCCACCGCTCTACTCTCGGCTTTCCGAGAGTCTAAAAAGCTTCGTTTTGGCCCGACCGCCAGGCGGAAGACCCCAGCACAGCCACAGTGCCCACCTGGGCGGACCCTCAGCTATGGGGTCCCGGGCACTGCAGCTCTCTGCACATGGGGCCCCCTGCCAGCTCAGCTCTCTGCTGCCCCCGCCTGGCTACAGCTGTAGTTTCCCTGGTCCAGGAGGTGGAGGGAGGGTGTGAGTGCAGGGGAGGTGAGAGAGAGGAGAGAAGCGGGGGAGAATGAGAAGGCAGTGGGAGTCCCCAGATGCTTTCACACCCCAACACCAGGCACACACAGCCCATCTCCTTCCTGTCTTCCTCCTTGGGCTCACCAGGAGTTTAGTTCTTCATTTTTCTTTTGTTTTTATTTTTATTTTATTATTATATTTAATTTTAATTTCATTTTTAAAATTTATTTTAATATTATTTTTATTTTATTTTTTAATTTATTTTTTATTTAATTTTAATTTAATTTTATTTTAATTTTATTTTTAATTTACTTTTTAAGGTCCATGCCTTTACTCAGGTGCTTAGGCCCTGGGGTCTGTGGGCTGATGCTCTGTCCACGGGATCTAACCAGACAGGGCTCTTTAAAAAGAAAAAAAATTATTGTTTTCAGAGAGGAAGGGAGAGGGAGAGAGAGATAGGAACATCCATGCTGAGAGAGAATCATAGATCGGCCGCCTCCTGCACGCCCCACAGTGGGGATCGAGCCTGCAACCCGGGCCTGTGCCCTGACCGGGAATCGAACCATGACCTCCTGGTTCATAGGTTGACACTCAACCCCTGAGCCGGGCCGGCCAGCTGGTTCTCCATGTCTGTATTATTCTCCCCAGATTCTAAAAGGATGGCTTATCCCCAAACAGTCGCGTTAAAAATGTAAGTCGCTTAAGAGGCTTCCCGGGCCCCCAGCGCTGCTCTCGGCGGGCTTAGCGGCCAGCCTGCTTCCCGGGTTCAAGGTTTTATCCGGGGCCATTAATCACAGGAAAGCAGACATTAGGAGCATTCGCCTGCCAGCTGCTGCGCTCCCTCCCCCTCTGGGAGGTACCTCTTTTTATTTCTAAAATACATTTTTATTGATGTCAGAGAGGAAGGAAGAGGGAGATAGAAACATCCACGATGAGAGAGAATCACGGATCAGCTGCCTCCTGCACGCCCCACACTGGGGATGGAGCCCACAACCCAGGCCTGTGCCCCGACCGGGAATTGAACCCTGACCTCCTGGTTCCTAGATCAATGCTCAACCACTGAGCCACACCAGCCGGGCTGGTTTGCAAACTTGACCAACGTTGAAGTCTCCTCCCCTCTTGTTGAATTCTTTGCCCCCAGACCAAAGCGGGTACCAGGCACCCGTTTCGATTCGCTCTGAGCCCCGGGAGCTGCCTGACCCTCCGCAGGGGCTCAGCGTGATCCTGACCCTCACGGAGGGTCTCCCAGGCCCCACACGGCGCTCCCCCCAACATGTGATGGGGACCAAAGAGGGGGCAACGGGTCCGGCAGCAGGGAGCGCAGGGGGCGGGGAGAGTCATCCCAGGAGAAGCAATGCGGAGAGCCCAGAACCTCGGGGGTGGGGGGCCGGGTGCCGTGTGCCCCGGGGATCTGCACAGCTCACACCCCAAACGCAGCCGGCGAGGGCCATGAGCTCCATCTCTGAGGGTGGGAGCAGCCAGGAGACCACAGAGGTTGGTCACAAGGGTGGCAGGAAAGGGGGACCTCCCCCCACTTCCTGAGAAGGGGTTTGGATGCAGTAGCTCCGAAGGCAGCGCACCCCATCCCCATCGGCCGCAGACTGTGGAGGACAGACGCCCACTGACCAGGGTCCCGTTGCCCTCAGGCTGCCAGGCAATGCTCACCTCTTTTTTTTTGACTCCTCACCCGAGGATATTTTTCCACTGAATATTTGCAAGAGAGAGGGAAAGACCGAGAGAGAAACATCGATGTGAGAAAAAACACATCCACTGGATGCCCCGATCTGGGCCCAGGCCGGGGAGGAGCCTGCCACCGAGGTACGTGCCCTTGACCGGAATCAGAACCCGGGACCCTTCAGTCCGCAGGCCGGCACTCTACCCACTGAGCAACACCGGCCAGGGCTCACTCACCTTCTGAGACCCCGACGTGGAGCTCTTGAGCGAGCCCCGCTTGAAAGAGCTGCTCATCTTCCTCGGGGAGCCCATGACTGTCCCCTGCACCCCTCGGTGGGTAGGGCCAGACCCCCCGACGAGGGCAGCCCCCTAGGGGGTCCCCGGACAAGGAGGCCCGGGGCCTGGGAGCAGGCTGGCTGCAGCCGGTCGGCCGGGAGGCGTCACACTGGCCTGGTCTGCCCAACTCCCGTCCGTCTATAACATCTGTCACCAGCCGCAATCCCTCCTCCCCCAGAGGTTTAGCGGGCGCCGATTTAGCAAATGGAAAGCCAAGTGGTGGCTGCAGAGAGAGGGTGGTCAAGTGGGGGGGATTTGGGGATCCAGAGAGGCACATCTCCAGGGCAGACAGCCCCCGACAGCTGGCATCGGCTCCCGGCTCCCTCCTCCCTCCTCCCGGCCAGCAAGTGTACACATCCCCCTGTCGACTTGGTGGCAATGAGATGAGCTAAATATATTTTATTGATTTCCGAGAGGAAGGGAGAGGGAGAGAGAGAGAGAGAGAGAGAGAGAAACATCCATGATGAGAGAGAATCATGGATCGGCTGCCTCCTGCATGCCCCACACTGGGGATCGAGCCCGCAATCCGGGCCTGTGCCCTTGACGGGGAACCAAACTGTGACCCCTGGTTCAGTGGTGGACGCTCAACCACGGAGCCACCCTGGCCTGGCTTACTGCATTTTTAATCCTCCAGCGTGCTTCTGTAAATACATGCATTTTTGCTGTTTTAAAATTATTTTTTACGCATATTTGCTCTTCACATTTCCTTGGGGAGCACGTATAGCTTCTGTAACAACACACGTATCATTGTTTTCTAATTTTCTGTTGCTGATCCTCACCCGAGGATATTTTTCCATTGGTTTTTAGAGAGAGCAGAAGGGAGAGGAAAGACACAGAGAGAGAAACGTGGATGTGAGAGAAACACATGGACGGGTTGCCTCTTGCACAAGCCCCGACCAGGGCCCGGCCCGGGGATGGAGCCTGCAGCCGAGGTACATGCCCTTGACCGGAATCGAACCCGGGACCCTTCTGTCCCCGAGACCCTAATGGTATTACTCTTGCCCACCCCCAGGCTTACGCGTCCTGCATTTTGGAGCCTCTGCACACGGGATTAAAAATCAGCCGGCCAGCCAGCGGGGCCGGCTCAGAGCTGAGCCCCTAAATGGAAGCTGGGGATGGTCACCTGTACGGAGAGGGTGAGCCGAGGGCGCAGGGCCCATCTGGCCGCCCGCCTGCCCCCCGTCACGGGGCGAGAGACAGGTGGCCCTGCTCCTTGTCCGTGTTCTCCTTGTGTTCATGCCTCACTTTCCTGGTGTGGTTTCGTTTCCCGCCCGAGTTCTGCGTGGAGTGGGAGACGATTATTCTGAATTTTAGTCGGATCGTTCATAGGTCTCTGGTGGTTGTTGTTGTTTTTACGATCGGTCTCTGGGGGTCTGTTTTGTCGCTTTGGCCGAGCCACCTTTCCCCGTTTCTTCACGCGTTGGTTGTCTTCCATCCTGTTTCGTGCCTTGGAAAGAAGTCCCCTCGCCCCGTCTCCATGGGCTGGCGCCCTGCGAGGGAAACCCTTCGCCCATCGGCCTGTGGCTGCAGAGTCCGAGGGCCTCTCAGATCCGCTGTCAGGCCCGGCCGGCCGGCGTGGCTTGGTGCTCGAGCCTCGACCTGTGAACCAGGAGGAGGGCACTGGTTCGATTCCCGGTCAGGGCGCAGGCCCGGGTTGCCGGCTTGATCCCCAGTAGGAGGCAGCCGATCCGTCATGAATGTTTCTCTCTCTCTCTCTCTCCCTCTTCTTGCCTCTCTGAAATTAATAAAAATATATATATTTAAAAACAAATGAAAAACGTCTTTTGTGAGGATGCATCCCGTCTGGGTTCCTGTGTGATGTGCTAACTGCATGGGTTTGCTGGGCGTGACCTTTTCGGGAGCTGGCCGTCTGGCGCCCTCTGGTGTCTGCACGTGGTACTGCAGGTGCTCTGGAGCTGCCACGCGCTGGGGAGCTCGCTTTAGGCCTGGGTGGCACCCCAGCATCTAAGGCAGCGGTTCTCAACCCGTGGGTCGCGACCCCTTTGGCGGTCGAACGACCCTTTCACAGGGGTCGCCTAAGACCATCCTGCCTATCAGATATTTGCATGACGATTCATCACGGCAGCAACATGACAGTGATGAAGTAGCCACGGAAATAACTTTATGGTTGGGTCACAGCAGGAACTGTATTTAAAGGGCCAGAAGGTTGAGAACCACCGATCTAAGGGGTGCTGGTTCCATCAGTGTTCGGTTATTTTCGAAAATATATCTTTATGGATTTCAGAGAGGAAGGGAGAGGGAGAGAGAGAGAGAAACATCCATGGATCGGCCACCTCCTGCACGCCCCCCGGACTGGGAATGGAGCCCGCAACCCGGGCAGGTGCCCTGACCAGGAATCCAACTGTGACCTCCTGGCTCACAGGTCGACGCTCAGCCACGGAGCCACGCCGGCTGGCTGGGCGAGTCCCCCCCGCCCCCAGTTTTGAAGCCCTCGTCCATCTCTCTCATCCTCCCACACGGGTCCTGGGCGTGGCCGAACACGACTTGTTTTGGCAAATTGGACGACGTCAGCAAACAAGATGCGAGCGGAGGCTTGCAAGGCCCCTGCCCCTCAGGGCCTGCCCTCTCTTGCCACCGGGAAGCAAGCCCCAGCTAGCCCGCTGCAAGGCCGGGCGGAGGCCGGAGGCTTCCCGGCCAGCGGTCAGGCACGTGTGAGCCAGGCCATCTGCGTCGGTCCAGCCCCAGCGAAGTCACCAGCGAACTCCGCCCGTGTGAGAGGGAGCCGGGCAGAACCTGCGGGAGGAGCCTGGGCCCAGCCCACGTTGCCAGCCTGCGAGCCAGGACCTCAGAGACCATTGCTGTGACCAGCAGCCAGACAACAACAATGGATGAGGAACAGGACTCCGAACTATTTACAGATGAACTTCCTGATGTGTAGGGACTCGCTTCTAAAGAAGCCAGGGGGCCCGGCCGGCGTGGCTCAGGGGTTGAGCATCGACCTGTGAACCCGGAGGTCACGGTTCGATTCCCGGTCAAGGGCATGTGCCCGGGATGTGGGCTTGATCCCCAGTGAGGGGCGTGCAGGAGGCAGCCGATCCATGATTCTCCCTCATCGTGGGTGTTTCTCTCTCTCTCCTTCTCCCTTCCTCTCTGAGGTCAATAAAAAAAATCTATAATGATAAAAGTGTAATATGCTAATTAGACGGGACAGCCGGACGACCTTCCCGACAAAGCCAGGCCTACAAGGGCCGAGCCCCCGGCACAAAATTCTAGTATATATATATCTTTTAAAATGCATTCATGGGCCCCCTTCCCACACATGCACCACGAGCGGAGTTTTCATGAGTCATCCCCTGGGAACATGACGCGGCGCCCTGAGTACCTGTCCGCCGCCCCGGGCTGTGTTGGGTGACGAGACGTTGCTACGTGCAGCAGGGCCGTAAACAGACATGAAAGGAAGGTTACTTCATGTCTCATTATCCAACGTCGGTTCCCCTGAAGCTTCTGAGCCTCCGAACTCAGCCAGGGTTTACGCGGAGGAAGGGAGATCCGAGGGGGAGATACCGGGCCTGTGGCCACAAAGTCCAACGGCAACGGAGCCCGGCTACGGGGAAGGGCTCCTCACAGAGACGGGCGGGCCTTGCTCTCCTCCTCCTCCAGGCGGGTTTTCCTGAGATCTCTGCGCTCGTTTGGTGTATGTGTGTGTTTAAATCATCACCTGACGACACTTTTCCATTTATTTTCATTTGAAAATATGTTTTTATTCATTTCAGAGAGGAAGGAAGAGGGGGAAAAGAGAGAGAGAAGCATCCATGAGGACAGAGAATCATCCATCGGCCGCCTCCTGCACGCCCCTCGCTGGGGATGGAGCCCGAAACCCGGGCCTGAGCCCTGACTGGGAATCGAACCGTGACCTCCTGGTTCCTAGGTCAATGCTCAACCACTGAGCCACCCTGGCGGGACAGAAAGCTTTTATTATTACGGGCAGACCCACCAGCATGTCCTGCAATAGAAGTTGACGTGGAGGCCGATTTGAAATTTCCTCGTGTCTATTTTAAAATGACAGTCCAGCCAGTCCTTGTTCACGCACGGAACACTCATGGACACAGCCGTCTTTTCCCTAAGAATAGTTCGTTTCGTAAGAAGGGCGGCCGTGTTTTATCTGTTTAAAGAAATCTTTGCCGCTGCCTGGCGTCTCAGACAGCTGGCTTCTTCACATCTGCTTCTATTTCGGTCTCTTTGGATATCACACCATCATGCAGACTCCGGAAAACTCCGTTCCACGGCCACGGGAGGAAAGCGTCTCTGTGTTCTTCCTACGATAGGGTTTTGACTTCTCAGGAACCCCCAGGGGTCCACAGACCCCACTTTGAGAACCACCATCCTGACACTCCCTTACAAATGGCATCAGCCAGCCAAGAATCCCCATGGCGCTCCGGCCGGTTTGGATCTGTGGATAGAGAGAGCGTCGGCCTGTAGACCGAAGGGTCCTGGGTTGCATTCCACTCAACGGCGCGCGCCTCCGTTGCAGGCTGGACCCCCGGCCCTGGTCGGGGTGCGTGGGGGCGGCAACCAACGGATGTGTCTCTCTCACATCAACGTTTCTCTCTCTCTCCCTCTCCCACTCTCTCTAAAAATCAATGGAGTCGAACCAGCGGGGCTCAGTGGTTGAGCGTCGATCTAGGAACCAGGAGGTCACGGTTCGATTCCTGGTCAGGGCACATGCCCGGGTTGCGGGCTCGATCCCCAGTGGGGTGCGTGCAGGGGGCAGCCGGTCCATGATTCTCTCTCATCATGGATGTTTCTCTCTCTCCCTCTCCCTTCCTCTCTGAAATCAATGCAAAACATATATTAAAAAGAAACAAAGAAAAGCCCCTGAAAGATCAGGTCTGAGAGCAGCAGAGGCCACGGATCAAATCGTGGAGGAGAGCTGAGGGTCGGATCGCATTTTATTTAACAGAAGACAGTTCCCTTCCGAGGCAGGGCTGCGCCTGGGCCCCCACACACAGGCCCACGTGCTCTCTCTCTCTCTCTCTCTCTCTCTCCTGGGCTTCTCTGGACAGCCTGGCCCCGCCCTCCAGGTCCGCTCTCCTCTCTGTTTCCAGTGGCCCTGTTCCGCCTTTTTTTAGATGCGAGTGTTTATTTGGTCTGCCTTGGATGGGCCTCCGTGCAGCTGAAATCAGGTCAGGCGGCCTGGTCAGAGGCGGCCACTTCCGGCCCCGAACGGGAACCCTTCTCCAGGGCCGCCGGGGCCGTGGCCAGACACCTCCCGGGGGCTGCACCCGGCCCTCCCCCCTGGGGCCTCCCGGGACCCCGTCCCCAGCGTCCAGAGCGAGAGGCTGCTACTACAATCACAGTGACGAGGGACCAGCCTTTGCCCACAATACAACTCCTGCTCATCACCATTCCTTGTTTAATTTTTAATATATTTTTATTATTGACTTCACAGAGGAAGGGAGTGGGCGAGAGAGAGAAACATCCATGAGGAGAGAGAGTCATGGACCGGCTGCCTCCTGCAGGCCCCCTCCTGGCGACGGAGCCCGCAACCGGGGCATGTGTCCTTGACCGGGAATGGAACCCTGACCTCCTGGTTCCTAGGTGGACGCTCAACCACGGAGCCACGCCGGCCGGGCCATGCTCACCACCATTTCTGGGAGAGGAGCAAGGGACTCGCTTTTGGGGGTCTTAACAGGTACAATTGGACTTTTTTTACCCCTCACCCTAGAGCAGGGGAGGGAGGCTTTTTTCTGCCAAGTGCCATTTGGATATTTATAACGCCACTCGAGGGCCATACAAAATTATCCACTTAAAAATGGCCCACGGGGTGGCTCAGTGGTTGAGCGTCGGCCTGCAGACTGAAGGGCCCCAGGTTCGATTCCCGGTCAAGGGCACAGGCCCGGGTTGCGGGCTCGATCCCCAGCAGGCAGCATGCAGGTGGCAGCCGACCCATGGTTCCCTCTCCTCATGGATGTTTCTCTCTCCCTCTCTCTCTCTCTCCCTCTCCCTTCCTCTCTGATGGTGCATCATCTTCTGTGCCACCCGGATGCAGAGAAGAGCAGGGTGCAGGGAGGTTAGATCCGCTGGGGGCAGGCCGCTGAGTCCTGGGGGTGCAGGGGGCTCAGGCCTCAGCCCGGAGTCTGCCTGAACCCCATCATCATCTCCCTCTTGGCATGGAGCGCCCCGGTTTCCTGACGTCCCCCGCTCTGCGTGGGGGCGGGGTGGGCCGGGCTGCTGCGCTCTGACCTGGCGGGGGACTGTGAATAATTGATGCTCTAGTGTTTCACCCCATTGTCATCCCCGAGAAACACAAGCCCTGTGTGCGGCCGGCCAGCCCCGGACAAAGGGCTGTTTTGATCGTCCCCTCTCCCCAGGCCTCAGGTCTGTGGGGCTCTCCCCCTGTCCCCCCACCCCTCGTGCCCCCCACCCCCCAGTACATGGCCAGGGACAATTGTGCTGTGTTCTCCCAACCCCCCCTGGAGCCCAGGGAGGGGTTATCTTGGAGGCAGTGCCCCCGAGACAGAGGGGGGAGGGCCCCCTCCCTGCCACCCCACCCCACCCCCATGGCGTGCGTGGCGTTTGGAGCCTGTGCCCAGCTGTTGCTTGGGTACCCGCTTGGCACGCCTGCTCTCGGCTGTAAATACAGGGCTCTCCTCACCCAAACAAGCAGGGCAGATGGATCCCCAGAGGCCTTCGAGGGAGCTCCAGGTGCTGGGGGGAGGGGAGGAGGAGACGGGGTGCGGGGGTGGGGGACCCCCTGGGGACTCCCGGGGCCCTGGGCACATCCCAGAGCTCAACCCTGTTTGCATTTTTCTCTTTCAATATATTTTTATTGATTTCAGAGAAGGAGATAGAAACATCCGTGATGAGAGAATCATGGACCGGCTGCCTCCTGCACCCTCCCCCTCCACTGGGGATCAAGCCCACAACCCGGGCCTGTGCCCTTGACCAGGAATCGAACCCGGGACCCTTCAGTCCGCAGGCCGATGCTCTATCCACTGAGCCAAAGGCTTAGGGCTCTGACGTTGAGGGTAAGGGACCCCGAAGGGGAAACACACAGTCCGTGAACTGCAAACACGGAGCCCATGGGGAGGAGGGCACAGGTGGCCATCAGACCGCGTCTGTGCTGGCACCCGAGGCCATGACAGCATGTCTAGGCCTCCGTGGGGGTCGCCTGGGAGGGGGTGTGTGTGTGTGGGGGGGGTGTCAGTGCCCATCTGGTCCCGGTGGGAGCGGCAGGAACAGGGCTGGCGGGCAGGATGTGGCTGGGCTCCCTGGACGTCCTCCCACATCATCTGTGGTGTCGCGGAAAAATCCCAGGTCACAGCTCCATTCCCGGGCAGGGCACAGGCCCGGGTCGCTGGCCCGATCCCCAGCAGGGGGCGTGCAGGAGGCAGCTGGTCCAGGGCGCTCTCTCATCATGGATGTTTCTTTGTTTTATTTTTTGAAATTAATCCTCACCCGAGGATATTTTTTCCACTGATTTTTAGAGAGAGCGGAAAAGCCAGGAAAAGACAGAAAGTTCGATGCGAGAGAAACACACTGATCGGTGCCTCTTGCCCGAACCCCGACCGTCAAACACGGAGGACAACCTGGGGCTCGCGTTTCTGCCGCGGGCAAGCTGCCCGCCTTCTCCCGGGCCCGCACCATCGCCCAGAACCAGGCGTCTGTCTGAGCCCAGCAGGGCCATCTGCACGCTATAATAAGCCTGGTTATCAAGACTATCTTTCAGGTTTTTCACTGAGTCAGAACAACTTGCTAAAAATACTCCCTACTGTATCCGAAACGCCCCCAGACCATGTGTGTCGCCCATCCCCGCCGCCTGCCCGCTCCCCACGGTCCGGAGCTGGCAGCCGCTCCTTCCGCTGGCGGCGTGCGTGCCAGGCCTGGTCTGGGAGGCCGAGGGAGATGGGCTGGAGGGAGGGAGTGTGAAGACCTCATCGCAGCCCGGCCGGCCGGGGTGGCTCCATGGTGGGGCATCATCCCGCGCACCAGGAGGTCACGGTTCGATTCCCCGCCCGGGCACATGCCCAGATGGCGGGCTCCATCTCCAGGAGGCGGCCCATGGATGTTTTACTCTCACATGGACGTTTCTCTCTCCTTCCCTCTCCCTTCCTCTCTAAAAAATCAATATAAAGTCTTTAAAAATAAAAATAAAAAAAGGAATCTGGATGCTGGGGAAGGGGTGGCCTTTGGTGAGGTCGGGGCAGGACCCAGCGGGTGAGGGCTGCCCGCCTGGGTAGGGCTGAGGCAGGGGCCCTGCTCCTCCCACCCTCCCCTGGCCGGGCAGGTGGGGGATCTGGGGGCTCAGTGAGAAGGAGCCGCCTCCCTGCAGAGGGGCCCCCAGGCTGGTCCCGCTGACGGGGGCAGAAAGAGAATGCTGGGGACCAGCTCGATTCATTCAGAAATATGAACCACACTCTGTGACCCGTGGCTGTGCTGTTCTGACCTGGCTGGGAGCTGCATGTGGGCCCTGGGAGCTCCCCTGGAAAGGCAGCCCGTCCTCCCCACTGGGAGCTGCCGGTGATCATGGAAGCACGAACAGCTTTACTGCGGAAACCGGAGCGCCAGCCCTTTGAGGACCCCCAGCCTCTGCACACCCACAGGCCTTTGCAGACCCCCAGCCTTTGCACACCCACAGGCCTTTGCAGACCCCCAGCCTTTGCACACCCACAGGCCTTTGCAGACCCCCAGCCTTTGCACACCCACAGGCCTTTGCAGACCCCCAGCCTTTGCACACCCACAGGCCTTTGCAGACCCCCAGCCTTTGCATACCCACAGGCCTTTGCAGACCCCCAGCCTTTGCACACCCACAGGCCTTTGCAGACCCCTAGCCTTTGCACACCCACAGGCCTTGGCAAATCTCCAGCCCGCTCACCCGTAAGCTGCCCATTTGGCATCACCCTTTTGCCGACTTCCCATGTAATCTTTGTCCTTCCACCCACCATCAGCAGCTGGCTTATGGGTGTGGGGGTGCAGAGCAGATGTTTGTGGGTGTCCTGTGGCTCCCCCACGCTGCCTGCCGGCAGGATTGGAATCAACGCTCATACAGGAGTCAAGCCTGTCTCTCCTGAATGGGCCCCTGGGTCGTCCGGCTCCATGGGAAAACGGGGAGGCTGTTTTGGGTTCTGGCTGGATGGATGCTGTCTTCACAGGGGCCTGCCTGCCGCCCTGGGGCGCCACCCGCCCTGACCTGTCCTGGCACCAGGCACAAGCCTTATCAGATGCCCCCCAGGCCCGAGTGGGGC
Organism: Myotis pilosus; assembly: GCA_036010255.1. NCBI lineage: Eukaryota > Metazoa > Chordata > Mammalia > Chiroptera > Vespertilionidae > Myotis > Myotis pilosus. The sequence continues at coordinate 1,011,435 of JASKON010000031.1, read as the reverse complement.
TGCACCACCCACGGGCCTGCCCGGGCTTGGAGGCCCCACCCTCCCGGGCCTGGGGCACCGACCAGCCAGGGCTCTGGGGCAGGGGCAGCAGCCGGGATGGAAAGGGGGGGAGGGCACGAGCAATACTAGTCCCACTTTCTTGTTTTAATTTTTACTGATTTCAGAGGAGAGAGAAACACCCATGATGAGCCCGAGCTGGTGTGGCTCGGGGTGGGAGGGGGGAGCCTGGGCTCAAGCTGGTTCTCTTCACCCTCAAGTATTAACAACATCTTCGGGGAAAGGGCTTTATTCCCATCCGCTCAGGCTAATATTAGCCCCAACAGAAATGAGGGGTGTGCGCTGTCGCTGTTCTCAGATCCCGGTGACAACCAGGAATTACCCGCCGCCCCCCACCCCTACCCCGCCATCCCCCGGCTGCCTGCCTGCCTTCTCCCAGGGACTTCCTGGCCTCCAGCCCAGCCTGCGATGTCACGTCACCCTGCACGTTCATGTCACTGGTTTTCTCTTCAATATGTTTGTATTGATTTCAGAGAGGAAGGGAGAGGGAGAGAGAGAGAGAGAGAGAGAGAAACATCCATGATGAGAGAGAATCACGCATCCGCTGCCTCCTACACATCCCATACAGGGGATGGAGCCCGCAACCTGGGCCTGTGCCCTGACCGGGAATCGAACCGTGACCTCCTGGTTCCTAGGTGGACACTCAACCACTGAGCCACACTGGCCGGGTAGTGGTTTTCATTTGCAATGGGGTATCTCGCTGTGAGACCCCTGGAATGATGTCTGTCCCCTCTTTGGGGGTGGGGTGGGGAGCATCCGGCCTTTGGGCCGTATAAGGCCTGAGAAATCATGTGGTCTGGCCCTGACAAGGCATTAGGGCTGAGTTAATTAAATGCGTGACCAAACATAGCAGGCTCATTTATACACGTTTTTATTATCGATTTCGGAGAGGCAGGAAGAGGGAGAAAGAGATAGAAACGCGGTTCGATTCCCGGTCAGGGCACAGTCCTGGGTTTTGGGCTTGATCCCCAGTGTGGGGCGTGCAGGAGGCAGCCGATCCGTGATTCTCTCTCATCATTGATGTTTCTCTCTCTCTCTCCCTCTCCCTTCCTCTCTGAAATCATTAAAAACATATATATTTTTTAAAAAAGCTTTTCTGCAGGAACATGTGCCAATGTTCACTCTTAGCCTTTCCCTGTCTTTCTATCCGACCAGGTCAGGTTTGGCCACGGAATGGTTTTGCCAGGAACGTATGGGGAAAAGCCTCGGTCTTCGTAAATGGTTAGAAGTTGGCACGCTGGGTCCCGTGATAGAAGCTGCTAATGAGTCTCTGTGGGTGTGTGTATGGGGGGTGTTTTCCTCCTTCAGAAACCTGATACCACGGGGGCTTGAGGAGGGCGCCCGACTGACACCCCGACCGACCAAGCAGGCAGTTTTATAAGAAACGCTTTGTTTCGGCACACTCTCCCCTACACCCATGGGTGCGTGTGGCCGGCAGCCCCCGGAGCGGAGAGACCCGAAAACTACCAGGCCAAGGCGTCCTTCGGGCCTGGGGGGCGGAGCGGCGAGGGGAGCCTGCCTGCTCTATGTCCTCACGGGGAAAGGGACGAAATACCTCCGGCCCTGGCCGGTGTCGCTCACTGGTTAGAGCATCAGCCTTTGGCCTGAAGGGTCCCAGGTTCGATTCCGGTCAAGGGCACGTACCTCGGTTGCAGGCTCTTCCCCCGGCCCGGGCCCTGGTCAGAGCGCGTGCAAGAGGCAACCCATCGACGTGTTTCTCTCACACCGACGTTTCTCTCTGTCTTTCTCTCGGGTGAGGATTAAAAAGAAAGAAAGAAAGAAAGAAAGAGCTCTCCTCTGCTTCACATCTGTGCTCGCTGCTCTCCCCACGGTCCCTCCCTGCACAGCTGTGCTCGGCCAGGCTCCTGTGGGCCCTGCCTCTCAGGGTCAAAGGCTAGGAAGCAGAGCCCTGCCCAGGAGGAAGGTGGCAGGCACACCCAGCCGGCCCACCGCCCACACTCTGTGGTCATGTGCCCGCCCCCCAGGCCGAGGCCCACAATGCGGCTTTGTGTGGCAGCTGGCTGGGCACACGCACGTGTCTGGGGCAGCCCTGGCCGGCCGGCGGTGCCCGCCCTGGAGGCTGGAGATGCCAGGCTGTGGGGCCAGAGGGTGCGCCTGCCCAACCCTCCAGGGCCCTGGGCCCACCGCTCTCTAGGAATCACCTGGGCTGGCCTGGGACCCCAGGAGAGAGGGGGGCAGCCTCCAGCCAGTACCCCCAACTAGCAGGACCTGGAGGGCACCCTGGCACCACTGGCTACTCAGCCTGCCTAGCCAGAGCTCCCAACAAAGCATTTACTTATTGATTGATTGATTTCAGAGAGGGGAGAAGGTGAGAGAGAGAAACATCAATGTCGAGAGAATCACTGATGGGCTGCCTCCTGCACGCCCCCTATTGGGGATCGAGCCCACACAAACCTGGGCATGTGCCCTTGACCAGAATCGAACCCGGGACCCTTCAGTCTGCAGGCCGACGCTCTATCCACTGAGCCACACCAGCTAGGGCCCAGCAAAGCATTTAGGTAAAACAAGAACATAAAGGCAGCCCAGACAATTTTTACAAAGCCGATTGTATTTGTGATATACTTTTTTTCAGGTGTAAAAACATCCTGTTTTGGTGTGTGTGTATATGTGTGTGTGTGTGTGTGTGTGTGTGTGTGTGTGTGTAATATCTTTTTATTGATTTTTGGAGAGGGAGAGAGAAATAGAAACATCAATGAGAGAATCATGGATTGGCTGCCCCCTGCACGCCCCCTACTGGGAGAGGGAGAGGGAGTGTGCAACGCGGGCAGGTGCCCGGACCGGGAATCCAACCGTGACCTCCTGGCTCACGGCCGATGCTCAACCACTGAGCCACGCTGGCCGGGCTGTCCCCTCCCGGCTCCACCCAGAGGTCCCCAGAGCCAGGTCCCGGTCAGGCACGGTGGGTGCCGGGCAGCGCTCACTTAGCCTGGCTGGGGTGACAGCAGGGACAAGGCCGGACCAGCTCTGGGACTAGGGACCACCCTGCCTGGGCGGCCCCAGGACATTTGCATCACAAAATAGTGCATAAGGGTGGGCGCTGGGAAACGCCCCCTTCATTTGCATATCAAAAGCCATTGGCCAAAGCTGCTTTGTCCAGTCCGCCCCAACACTCCCTAAACCATTGTGGGACCTGGCGCAGCTGCCAGCATCTACCCACTGGGTCCCCATCCAGGAGCCTCCAAACTGCACCCCATCTACACACCGTGCTGGCAAGGGCCATGGCCAGGGCCGCAGGGCTCCCCTGGAACAGGGCGAACTCCGCTGGTGAGATGAGGCCTCCAGGTCCGCCTGGAATTAACAGTGTCGGGGACCTGGTAGGAGAGAAGCGAACGGCCTGGTACACGACCTACCCTGGCGCCTGACATCATCTGATGATCCGCTCACAACAGGCGATTTCCCACTTTAAAGATGGGAGGCCCCGTGGTTGAGCGTAGACCTAGGAACCAGGAGGTCACAGTTCGCTTCCCTGTGAGGGCACAGGCCCGGATTGCGGGCTCGATCCCCAGTGTGGGGCGTGCAGGAGGCAGCGGATCCATGATTCTCTCTCATCATGGATGTTTCTCTCTCTCCCTCTCCCTTCCTCTCTGAAATCAACAAAACTATATTTTTAAAAAGTTATTCAAAAGTGAACTCCCGCCCGAGCCGGTGTGGCTCAGGGGTTGAGCATCCACCTAGGAACCAGGAGGCCACGGTTGGAATCCCGGTCAGGGCACAGGCTCGGGTAGCGGGCTCGATCCCCAGTGTGGGGCGTGCAGGAGGCAGCCAATCCATGATTCTCTCGCATCATGGATGTTTCTCCCTCCCTCTCTCACTCTCCCTTCCTCTCTCAAATCAATAAAAACGTATTAAATAAATAAAAGTAGAGAAGAAAAACGATCCGGGGCTGCAGGGTCCGGTAAGGGGCTCGCTGCAAAGTTAGGCACCGGCCACACTCGGGCGCTGGCCCAGGCCCGGAGGAGAATGGAGAGGGCGGAGGGGGTGCGCGTGCGGGCGCCTCGGAGAGTCAAGGGCAAGTTGACGGGGCCCGGGAGCGGGTGGGGGCGGACGGAGAGCTGGGCGCAGGGGAGCGGGTGGGTGGCGCGCGGTGGGCGGGGTCCCCGCTGCTGGCACCGACCGACCGCGGTGGGAGAGGGGCGGCCTGGAGAAGTTGGCTGCGGGCTTGGGACTGGGAGGAGGGGGCCGGAGGAAGGGGCCCGCGCTCCCCGAACGGCGCGCCGACCGCCCCTGCACGTAGTCCGCTCCCGCCAGCAAAGGGCGGCGGTGGGCGCGACCCCCACGCCGCCAGGTTAACAGCCACGGCTCCGGGGCCCGTCCGGCTCCGGCTGCCCCCGCCTCAAGGGCAGCGCGGCCCCCGGCCGCCCGGGGCCAGTCGGGGAAGCTCCCGGTGCCTCTCGATCGCGCTCGCGGCCCCGCCCCAAACCGTTGCCCCGCTCCAGACCGGGACGCGACTAGGGCCCGAGCGCGGAGGGGACGATCGGCCACCCAGGAGCCCTTCTGGGGCGGGGGCGGCGGGAGTGGTTCCGCCCCCAGGCGCGGCCGAGGGCCCCGCACCCAACCCCGGAGGGCACGCCTCCTCGTGGTGCAAACCTCGCTCCGGAGGGGAAGGAGCAGTGGAGGCGCACCCACCCCGGCGCCCATGGCGGGCGGGGCTGGATGGACAAAGGGGCGCCCCCCGCCCCCTCTCCAGCGCTCGCCTCCACACCGGGGTTCCAGGCCGTGACAGTACAAAAGGTCTGGCAGGAAAATACCCCGCGGGGTCCCCGAGGCGGGGGAGGGTGGGCCCACCGCGGGCGGGTGACGTGCGTCGGCGTGCCCGACTCCCGGCTCCACTGTGCGCCCCTCCTCCGGCGGGGCCGGGGGGCACGCCCATGGCCGCACGTCGGCCCCGAGGCGGGGCCTGGGCTCCCCCAGCGGCCGGGATTGGTCGGGCCGTGGAGACCCAATGGGGACCGCCCCTAACCCGTGGGCACGCCCCCCTGTTGGGGCGCGGGGTGCGCGCGCCCGGATCCCCCGCCCCCTCCGCGCGCGCAGCTCCCCGCGGCCGCCGCCGCCTGTAACCTGCGCCGCCAGGATGTGGCTGGGGGCTGACGTCGGGTCCAGATGTGGCCCCGGCCCCGCCCACCCCCGGGGGCCGGGCCGCCCACACCGAGCCGCGGCGCGCACGGCGGCGGTCCCGCCCGCCTGCCACAATGCGCGGCGAGGCTGCGGCCGCGACTTGGCGCCGTCGTCCCTAACGTCGCCGCTCGGCACCCTGAGGACCGGCCGCCCCTGACGCCGGACGAGGGGACCCCCGCTCCTTCTCGCCGCCCCCACCCCTCCATGCGCTCGCTCTGTGGGGCCCGGCCGGGCGGGCGCCTCGCGGACGCGGAGTCACGCGGGTGACGGCAGAGGCGGCCGGGAGCCCCCGTGCCGCCGGCGGAGAGGGCACGCCGCGCCCCCGCCCCCTTCCCCCCGGCTCGCCCTCGCTCCCCGGAGGTGGTGGGTGCGGATGCGCCTCTGACGACTCGCCGCGACGAGCAGCGGAGCCCGCAGCATGGCAGCCGCCGCCTATGTCGACCACTTCGCCGCCGAGTGCCTCGTGTCCATGTCCAGCCGCGCGGTCGTGCACGGGCCGCGGGAGGGGGGGCCGGAGCCGGGCCCCGAGGGCGCGGCCGCCGCCGTCGCCGCCGCCGCCACGCTGCCCCGCGTCGAGGAGCGCCGCGACGGCAAGGACAGCGCCTCGCTCTTCGTGGTGGCGCGCATCCTGGCGGACCTCAACCAGCAGGCGCCCGCGCCCGCCCTGACGGACCGCAGAGAGGGCGCCGGGGCCCGCAAGGCGCGGACCCCCTGCCGCCTGCCGCCGCCCGCGTCCCCGGCGTCCGATCCCGCCTCCCCCGGCGGCGATGGCGCGGCCGCCGCGCCCCTCAGCCCCGCGTGGAGCGAGCCCGAGCCCGAGGCGGGCGTGGAGCCCGAGCGCGAGTCGGGGCCCGCGGGGAGCGGCGAGCCCGGCCTCAGACAAAGGGGCCGGCGGGGCCGAAGTCGCGCCGACCCGGAATCCCCGCAGCGGAAGCACAAGTGCCACTACGCGGGCTGCGAGAAAGTTTACGGCAAATCCTCGCACCTCAAGGCGCACCTGAGAACTCACACAGGTCAGTGGGGCGGCCGGGCGCCCGCCGCGCGCGCGGACCGGGGCCCTTGCCAGGCGCGGGGCCACCCACGCCCCCGTTGCCGCCGGCCGGGCGCAAGGGCGCAAATGGCCGGGGACGGTCGGGGCCTCGCCCCTTCCCCCCCCACCCCCCACCACTCGGTCCCGCGGTCGGCCCCGCGCGCCCCGCGAGGCGTGTCCCAGCTCCCGGAGCCCGCACCCGCCTGGCGACCGCGCCCCCGCCGGGCACGCCCCCTCCCCGGGCGCGCTCGGGCGGGGCCGCGGGGGCGGATGTCGTCATCCGAGTTGGGGGCGGGGACCCCGCCCTGACCCGGGGCCCGGCGCGGGCAGGTGCGGGCGAGCTGGGTGGGGGCCGCGGGGGGGCGGGACCCGGACCGATCGGGGAGATGCGGGAGGCCGTGGGCCACCGGGAGCCGCGAGGAAAGGGGGTGCCGGGGCTCCCGGTCCCTCCCGCGCCGCCCGGGCGCGCGCTCGGGAGGGGCGGGGCCGGCCGGGCGAGGCGCGGCGCGCGGCGGGCGAAGTTCACGCGGGGACAGGGCTCCCTCTAGCCACTCGGCACATTCTTTGCTCTCCTCTTCCTGTAATTTTTCCAGCGCTCTAAGGTTTAATTTGTCGAAACCAGAGCTTGCGGGGGGCGGTCCCCGGTTCCCGGTCGGCGGTTCGGGGTGGGAGCCACGCCCATCCGGCCGGCGGGGGCACGCCCGACCCCGGGGGCTCCTTGGGGAGGCCACGCTTTCTCTCCAGAACCGAGGGCCCAACCCCCCTGCCCGCCCCTCGCTCTGCGCTGCCCACTTCCCGGCCCCGCGCTCGCTCGGCCCCGGACGGATGCGGGCGCGCGGCACCTGCGCGGGGGTGGGCGTCCCGGGGCGGGAGCCTGGGGGCCGGGGACCGCCGCCCGCTCTCCGATCCCAGGGGCCCTCGACCTGGGAGTTGATTCATCTGAGGTTGGTTTTTTTAAAAAAAAACACAAAAGTAGCAGCAACAACAACAAAACCCACCCCGCGTTTAAATGGATGACAACTTTTCTCTCCCAGTGCGGTGTCGAGAACCGCATCCTTCCTCTGAGCTCGCGTGCATCCTCCGCTGACACTTCGCTTCCTCCCGATTTGGGGCGAGCGAAAGACAACACAAACCCCGCGTGCTTCTGCTGTGTTCTGGTTCCCAGCGGTTTAGCCTCCTCACGCGTAAAACGGTCCATCAGATGATGAAAATACTGGTTTAAAAATTGCGGCCCAGGCCCGGCCGGCGTGGCTCAGGGGGTTGAGCCTGGAGACCTAGGAACCAGGAGGTCACGGTTCGATTCCCGGTCAGGGCGCAGGCCCGGGTTGTGGGCTGGATCCCCAGGGTGGGGCGTGCAGGAGGCAGCCGATCCATGCTTCTCTCTCATCGTGGATGTTTCTCTCTCTCTCTCTCCCCCTTCCTCTCTCTGAAATCAATAATTTTTTTAAAAAAACATTAAAAAAAATTAAAATTGCGGCCCTCTCCCGGTTGCATTGGTCCACTGAGCGGATCCGAGGTCTGCAAGCGTCCAGGACCCGCGCATCTCAGAAATATCGGGCCCTCAGAGGGCTGCCCCCGCGTTCCCCGGCCCAGGCATGTGGCCCCCCAAAACCGCGTGGCAGTCCGGGGTGAAGTGGGGCCCAGGGTGAAGGCGGGCCATTGCCAGGCCCTCTGAGTGTCCGAAGTAAGGGTTTGTGTGGACCAGATGGGGCCTGGGTCCCTGGAGGGAGGGTGTTGGTTTAGCTTGGGCACAACAGGGCCATGGTGGGTGTGGCAGCGAGGGCGGGGCCCAGCCAGGATCCGAGCGCCCGGGACCCTGAACACAGGGGCGGGGTGAGCGCTTGGGGCGTGGCTGGGGTTGGGGACCTCTTTGGCGGGGAGGGGCGAGGCCGCACTAGGCCGGGAACTTACTGGTTGGAAAATCTTTTTTGCGGCCGGACTCGCTGTGGCCTCCCATTGGGTGGCACCGGGTTGGAGAACTGGGGAGGGGCTGGGTGAAGGGCGGGCGCGCTGTCGTGGCTGGAGCTGGCCTGGCTGGGGGTGGGGGGGAGGGAGTTAAGGGGGGGAAGGGGAGAGGATTTTAGTCTGGGGGTGACTTCGGACTTGGCTGGCTGCGGCCCGGCCCCCCCAACCATTGCTGGGGTCCAGGCTTTGTGGGCCCTGAGCGGACCCCGTGCTAGAGGATTGGGGCAGGGCGCCGGGAGCCAGTCTGGGGGTGGCGGGTGTGCCTGGAACCCCAAAGCTGGCCAAAGAGGGTGGAACCAGCCCAGCCTGAGGTGCACCCCGTCTGTGATGAGTGTGGGAGCCGCCCGGCCCCCCTCCAGGTGTGCACAGCTCCCCAGGCCGCCTCCACCGCAGGGGCACACGGTTCCTCTGGGACCCTTGGAATCGCATATTCCAGGTCCCGGGTGCTGCTCTGCCGCCGAGCACTGCGGGTTTAATTTTTTAATTTTTAGGAAATGTATTTTTATTCATTTTAGAGAGGAAGGGTTAGGGGGAGAGAGAGAAACATCAATGATGAGAGAGAATCACGGATCGGCCGCCTCCTGCACGCCCCACACTGGGGTGAAGCCCACCCCGCCCCGGGCATGTGCCCTGACCAGGCATGGAACCGTGACCTCCTGGTTCCTAGGTGGACGCTCAACCACTGAGCCACACCGGCCGGGCCCCATTGATTTTTAGAGAGAGTGGAAGGGAGAGAAAGAGAGAGACAGAAACGTCGATGTGAGGGAGGCACACCGATCGGCTGCCTTCGCACACGCCCCGACCAGGGCTGGGGATCGGGCCTGGCAACCGAGGTCACATGCCCTGGACCGGCATCGAACCCGGGACCCTTCAGTCCGCAGGCCCACGCTCTTCCCACTGAGCCACACCGGCCAGGGCGAGTCATGGTTGCTGTGATAGCAAAACGCCCTCGAAAACAAAACAAAGACACCAACGCGTTTGTAACTCTAGCGACTTCTCGCTGGGTGGGTGGGTGGGTTGGCGCCTGGGCCCGGGCCTGGTCCGTCTGCTAAGACGGGCTTCGGAGGGTGTGGGAGGCCGGGAGCTGACTGTCACTGGGGCTGATGGGCTGGGGTGCGAACATTCAAAGACATTCAGAGTAGGAGAGGCCTGGGCCCTGGGAGGCCAGACTCCCCCCCACCCCCCAGCTCCCACGTCCTACATCTGGAGATTCCTCCGTGCGTGCAGGAGGCTGTTGTCGGAAATGGAGGGGCTCTGGGCCCCCCGAGAATGGTCCCTCCATCCTTGTTGTCTGCCTATACGTGTCTACCCATCTGTGCCCACAAAGCATTGCTCTCAGAATGAATTCTGTGCCCCGTTTCCCCTCCGTCGCCAGGAGTTACATGTGTACTTGTAGATAGAGAGAGAGAGACGAGACAGAGAGAGAGAGAGAGAGAGACGAGACAGAGAGAGAGAGAGACTCCAAATTCTATGATAAAACAGCAACAGTCTTGCCTGGCCGGTGTGGCTCAGTGATTGAACATCCACCTTTGGACCAGGAGGTCATGGTTGGATTTGGGGTCAGGGCACATGCCCAGCTTGTGGCTGCATCCCCAGTAGGGGGTGTGCAGGAGGCAGCTGACCCATGATTCTCTCTCCTCATGGATGTCTCTCTCTCTCTCCCTCTCCTTCTCTCTCTGAAACCAATAAAAATACATTTTTTAAAAAATCCCCAAAACATCTCCTTGCCCGCTGTCCAGGTCAGCAGCTCCGGGGGTCTGGCCAGCACGGGGGGCCCTGGCCTGGGCACGGCTGTCCCATCCTCCTGCAGACCCCTAGGGACCGTCCGAGTCACCTGCCCCGTTGGGGGTGAGTGTGGGAAGCCGTCAGATTGCACTCTCTCAGCCATTTCCTGTTAGCGTTTGGGCGGGGTTCGTCTGAAACTGCTGGTTCCCCGCTGAACCAGGGGTCCCCTCCTGAGCGAGACAGGGGGTCGGGGGGGGGGGATCTGGCGGTACCCCGAGGCCCACTGCTGGCAGGACCCCCTCGCAGGTGCACCGGGGCGCAGTGGAAGCCGGCAGCCCGGCCGAGGGCAGGGTGAGCGGCCGGGTTCTCTCCCTCCCAGGGCAGCGCCGGGCGGCCTGGCCGGGCGCCAGCACTTTGTCCCGGGCACATCCAGGCGGCCACCGCCCGCCCCTCTCCCACTCCGCCCAGGGCTGCCCGTGAGGCCGGTTGTGAAACTTCAAACAAATGCAGAAGTGCAGCAGGCAGAGCGTGCGAGCCTTCCCCTCCCCCTCGAACCCGCGCGGCCCTTTTCCAGACCCATCCAGGGCTTTGCACGCATGTCCCAGACATGTGTCTGACCCTCGCCAACGCGTGTCTGCCCCCGGCTTCCGTCCTGGGTGGCGTCTCCATCTGTGTTGCTGGGCGCTCTGGGGCTCTGTGCACACAGCCTCCGGCCGTGGAGGGCACAGCCAGCCACCTCGAGTGTCTCCTTTGTTCATCTTCCCCTGAGGATATTGCCCATGGATTTGTAGGGAGAGGGGAAGGGAGAGGGAGAGACGGACGTGAGAGAGACACATCGATGGGTTGCCTCCTGCACACGCCCCGACCAGGGCCCGGGCCGGGGAGGAGCCTGCCACCGAGGTACGTGCCCTTGGCCGGAATCGAACCCGGGACCCTTCGGTCTGCAGGCCGATGCTCCAACCACTGAGCAACACCGTCCAGGACTCAGTAAAAACATATTAAAAAAATAATAATTAAAATAAAAGATAAAAAGACACATTACGTTTCGTGTGTGTGTGTGTTTTTAAACACATCTTCTTGGTCTCCCCACGGCTGCGGCTCCTGCTGCATCACTGCCCCTCACCCTGAGAACATCTGAAACCTGGCGACAAAGCCCGCCGCCCCTCCCGCTGGCTTTTCGTGGTCCCTGGCAGCAGCAGCAAGGGACCATCCCCCACCCCACCCACCCACCCACCCGGGCACGGCTGGCACTGGGCGGGGCCTGTGAGGTGCTCTTTGCACCCCTCCCTCCCCCCTCCCTCCCTCCTGCAGCGGAAAGCGGGCTGGAGGCCCCGTGAGCATCTGAGTTTGCAGCTGTGAGCTCTGAAGTGTCAGGCCACTGTGGGGGCGTGCCCCGTTTGTGTTTTAAGAAGGCAGTTAAAAATAGCTTTTTAATTTAAAAAAAAAATTGTTTTTTTGTATTGAGCCCTGGCGGGTGGATGGAGTGTCAGCCGTGGACTGATGGGTCCCGGGTTCGATTCCGGTCTAGGGCACCTACCTCGGCTGCAGGCTTCTCCCTGGCCCGGGCCCTGGTCGGGGCGCCTGCAGGAGGCAACCCATCTGTGTGTCTCTCTCACGTCGATGTTTCTCTCCGTCTCTCCCTCTCCCTTCCACTCTCCCTGAACATCAATGGGAAATACCATCCAGTGAGGAGAATAAAATGAGATAAAAAATACAGCAGGTGACGTTGGCACCTCCCAGGGCCAGGTCTGCCCGTTGATGGGTCACGTGGTTAAGGCGGTGTCTGCAGGCCGCGTCCGCTATAGAGGAACGGAGCGCTCTCCCCTGGACGGGCGTTAATGAGTAACTCTCGGGGCGATGCTCTGAGAAGGGGGCGGCGTTGGAGGCTCGGGGTGCCTCCCGGTCCCGGGCAGCCAGGTGTGGGCTGGGCAGGTGGCGTCTGTCCTTGTCGATATGCAGCTTCCGCCCCGGCCGCTGCGTGGATTCCTGGTTCCTCCTCCACCTCCATCGACGGGGCGAGCGCTAGGTGCTCCGGGTCCTGCTGGGGGAAATGTTTTTTTTTTAATAAAAAAACCAAACATGGTTGCCATTTGTTTATTAGTTTTTATTGTTTTTAAATATATTTTTATTGATTTCAGAGAGGAAGGGAGAGGGAGAGGGAGAGAGAGAAACATCGATGAGGAGAGGGGGTCACTGATCGGCTGCCTCCTGCTTGCCCCCCACGGGGAATCGAACCCGCAACCCAGGCCTGTGCCCTTGACTGGAATCCAACCTGGGACCCTTCAGTCCGCAGGCTGATGCTCTATCCACTGGGCCAAGCCGGCTAGGGCTCATTTATTATTTTTTAAAATGTATTTTTATTGATTTCAGAGCGGAAGGGAGAGGGAGAGAGAAACATCTGCGATGAGAGAGAATCACGGATCGGCCGCCTCCTGCACGCCCCCTACTGGGGATGGAGCCCACAACCCAGGCCTGTGCCCCTGACCGGGAATCGAACCGTGACCTCCTGGTTCACAGGTCGAAGCTCAACCACAGAGCCACACCGGCCGGGCATCCGATGCTAACTTTTTACGCTGTTGGCGTTGATTTGACACTGGCACGTAGCATGTGAGACAGAAATCCTCACCCCACCCCAAGGCTCTGCCCCTGGGCTCCGCTCGCGTGCACATGGGTGCACACACACGCATGCACACGGGCACACATGTGCACACAGGCACACACATACGTGTGGCACCTTGCTCACTGTTGCGGCTGAGCTGAGCACCCAAACCCGGAATCTGCTCATGGGGACTCTGATTTCTGGGTGAATTGTTCAGTTTAGATCTTAGGGTCCACCTCCCCCTGTCTCCGCGCCCCCCCTGCAGCCATTAGGGATGTGCTGTGTGTCACTTGGGTTTCTGGGAGGCATGGAGGTCCCTGGTCTGAAACTGAAGAGGCTGGTCCCCTGCCTACCCCTCCCCCCAACCCCCCCATCCTGCCAGGCCCCAGCACAGGTGGCTCCCCCACCTGCTCCCAACCCGGCTGTGTGTGACTCCCCTCGTTCACCGACATCACATACCAGCCGGACGGAGGGCACATGCAGGGCGGGCGGGGGTGTCATTTAGGGGCACGTCGGTGCGGGGGGCCCGGTGTATCGATCGTCCTGCCTCGTGAGGTCCCTCACCCGGAAACACGCGCCAACCAGGAACTTGGCCGCCCTCCGTGGCCCGGGGCCAGGCTGACCCAAGGTGACCTGTTTGCAAAAGCGCTGCGGCCTGACACCTCTGATGAAATGTGCCCGTGTCGCTGCCCCGCCCGCACCCCCCTCCCCACATGGCCTGCCTGCCGGGGGGTGAGGGGTGGCTCCCCAGCACGGGGCCCAGGTTTGGACCCTGGAGCCCGGGGTGCACCATGCATGAGCTTTGCAAGAAATAGCACCTGGCTGTAGACTTCACCTCACCCTGCAAATTCCTTCTCCGGGCCTGTGGCGTGTCTCTAGCTCCGTGCTTGGCTACATGCTCACTGAAAACAGTAACAAAAAAGAAAGAGTTTAGGGCTGGAAGTCGAAGCTCCAGCTAATGGCGGCTGGACCCAGAGGGTTTTGCAAGGAAGTGTTGGGAAAGCCAGAGGAAACCCCGAAGGCGCCTGGAACCTCAGAACCCCGCCCTTGTGTGGGGGGGAGGAGGGAGGGGCGGAGGCCCCGGGGCCGGGCGTGTCCAGGGAGGGATGTTGTGCCTGGCGCTTGACGGACAAGTTGCTCCAAACCCCACTTGGGATGGCGGGGGGGGGGGGGGGGGGGGTCTGGGAGCCGGGGGTGGGCATCGTGGCTGCACCCCGGGCGTCTCAGCAGAAACAAACCCCAAGACACGTTCCCCCAAGGAGGGGTGATCCATGGGAGCTGGTTAGCGGGCTGCCGCCGATATTTCTGGCAAATCTACGGAACAAGCGACGGGCAGTGTGGGTGCTGAGCGGCTCTGCGTGATCCTGCTTCACGGTCGGGCGGCGGCCACCCCGACCCCCTGCCCGGCGCCCTCATACCACCCCAGGTCCCCACCCACCGAGATGCTGTCTCCTGTTCTTTTCAAAAGAGATGTTTATTTTTTAAACCATTATTATTATTTTTGTTAATCCTCACCGAGGATATTTTTCCATTGATTTTTTAAAAAATATATACTTTATTGCTTTTTTACAGAGAGGGATAGAAAGTTAGAAACATTGATGAGAGAGAAGCATCGATCAGCCGCCTCCTGCACACCCCCCACCAGGGATGTGCCCGCAACCAAGGTCCATGCCCCTGACCGGAATCGAACCCGGGACCCTTCGGTCTGCAGGCCGACGCTCCATCCACTGAGCCACACCGGCCAGGGCTTAAATCTATTGTATTGATTATCACAGAGGAAGGGAGAGGTAGAGAGAGAGAGAAACATCCGCGATGAGAGAGACTCACTGATGGGCTGCCTCCCGCACCCCCCCCACTGGGGGTTGAGGCCTCAACCCGGGCCTGTGCCCTGACCTCCTGGCTCATAGGTCGACGCTCAACCCACTGAGCCACACCAGCCGGGCTTCGTCTTGTTTTTCTAAAACCTGCTTTGTCGCTTGGCCTCAGGCACCGGGGGTTCTCTGGGTGTCCATGCCGAGTGGCACCTGGTGTCTCTGCGTGTGTCCCGTGTGAGCGTGTGTATGAGCGTGTGCGTGTGTGCGTGCGTGTCTGTGCTCACGTGCAGGTGCTCAGCCTCCCGCCAGAGCTCAGGACACTCGCTCCCTGGACGGCAGCCAGGCCCCAGGCGCCGGGCCAGGTGGCTCGGGCTGCGGACATGGTGGGACCTCGTGGGGGCGATGACAGAGGAAGGGGTCCTGTGTGCCCAGCTGTGGCGGCCAGGCTGGCCTTCGGGGTGGAGCGGGGTCCCTGGGCAGAGCTGGAGGGGGCACCGGCCTGGTCCCAGGGGGGCAGGCCCCATCATCCTGCCCTGGACCACCGCCAGCAGCCTGGGGGGGGGGGGTGGCCTTGGCTGGGGGCCAGGCCGGGCTGAGCTTTTGTCTGCAGGGCTGAGGGCTCAGCCGGGTGCACCTCCCCTCCCTCTTCTCCCTCCTCCCCTCCCCTTCCTCTCCCTCCTCCCCCCTCCTCTTCTTCCTCCTCCTTCCTCCTCCCCTTCCTTCTTCCCTGGCCCTTGCACTGTGGGATCTAAGCATTTTTTTTTTTAAGCTTTTTTTCTGGTGTTTTGTTTTTTAGAAAAGCAAGCAAGAATGTACTTAGGCTGGGCTGCTCTCTCTGGCTCCCGGGGAGTCAGCAGAAAGGGGGCTTTAGGGCCAGGTTGGGGGTTCGCCGGAGACGAGCTGCCGCTGCCCACTGCTCCCCTGGTTGCAAGTCTCAGGGGTCCCTTCGAGGTTAGGGGACCGTGCAGGTGGGGGAAGGAGGGGAGCTCATGCCCAGAGGGGTGGGGAAGGGAATGGCTCCGCATGCTCCCCGGAGGGGGAGTGTCTCTAAGCTTGTTTTTTTTCCAACCAGTGGAGGGCGGAGGGTAGGTGAGGGACCCCCCCGCTTTGTGCTCCAGCCCTGGCTCAGCCCTCAGCCCGGAGACCCTGGCGGCCTTCCCTGGGGGGGCGGGGGGGCGGGCAGGAGGAGGCGGCCTGGTGGTGGTTCCCGGTAGGTCCGCCTCCTCCTCCCACTAAGCAAACCCGAGGTAAACATTGGGTCACTGTGGCAACTGGAGGAGCTGGGGCTCCCTGTGCCTGTGGCCCGCGTTCTCACCCCTCGGGTTCCCAGGATGGGCTCATAGTGTCTTTTCTTCTGTTTTAGAGAGAGGGGGAGGGAGGGAGGGGAGAGAGAGAGAGAGGAGAGAGAGAGAGAGAGAGAGAGAGGAACATTGATGTGGGACAGACACAGGGATTGGTTGCCGCCTGCCTGCAGGTGTCCCGGCTGGAGCTGGCATCGCACCTGCAACCCCGGCACATGCCCTTGACCGGGAATCGAACCCTCAACCCTTCGGTGCTCGGCCGACATTGCAACCACTGCGTCACCCCAGACAGGGCTCTTATTTTCTTTTAAAAATGGGGGGGCGGACGGGGGAGGAGACAGAAACATCAGTGATGAGAGAGAGTCACGGATCCACCGCCTCCTGCACGCCCCGCACTGGGGATGGAGCCCCCAACCCCGGGCCTGTGCCCCGACCGGGAATCGAACCCTGACCTCCTGGTTCCTAGGTCGATGCTCAACCCCTGAGCCAGGCCGCGGGGCAGGGACTACTGTTTTGAAGCAGGTGCAGGCTCCTGTCCCCCCTCCAGGACCCCCCCCACGCCCGCCCAGAGCCGCCTGATGGCTCCAGCCCTGCAGCCCGCAGTGCGCATGCGTTCCCAGAGCGTCCCGTTGCCATGGAGACCCCCTGCCAGCCGCTGTGCTCAGCGGGTCTCAGGTGAGCCTGGTTGGTTACCGTTGGTTACCGTTGGTTACCAGGTACCAGAGGCTCCCGGGGACCAGAGAGTGACACCTGCCCGGCCTGTACAGAGCAGCAGCCGCTGAGCTGGAACCTGGGGTGAAAGCTGAGGTGCCTGGTCCCCAGGATGGGCCACCTCCCTGAGGGGGGCAGTGAGGGGGCCCCCGTTTCCACCTGCTGTGTGGGAGGCAGCTGGTCCATGATTCTCATCAATGATGTGTGTGTCTCTCTCTCCTCTTCCTTCCTCTCTGAGGTCCGTTAAAAATATATTTTAAAATAAATAAATAGCTTTAAAATATGAATAGATAATGCTCTCATCATTGATATTTCTATGGGCTGGAGCCTGCAACCCGGGCATGTGCCCTGACCGGGAATCGAACCCGTGACCTCCCAGTTCGTGGGTCAGTGCTCAACCACTGAGCCGCACCGGCCGGCTGGGGTGTCTTTGGCCGTAGGGGATGCCCCCTGCTCTGGCCGGAATGTCTGTGTCCCCCAAATGCATGCACTGAAATCCTCTAACCCCGGATGGGGTTGTTAGGAGGGGGGGTCTCTGGGAGGTGACTCGGTGACCGGCCCTCCTGTGGGATCAGCGCCCTTCTAGAAGGTTCCGGAGCCCCTCCCCTTCCCCCCTCCCAGTGAGGAGGACGATAGGGCTCTGGCCAGGAGCCAGGCACAGGGTTCCGCACCAGCACCCAAGGGCGCTGGCGCCTTAATCTTGGATTTTCCATCCTCCGGAGCCGAGCGGAACACACGCCTGCTCTTGGTGAGATAGGCGGCGGGCGGGCTCCTGTTACAGCCTGGGAGGCCCCCCAGGTCTCTCAGGGCAGACACCCCCAGTACGTCCCAACTGTCTGGGCTGAGCATCTGTCTGGTGCCTGTGCCCCGAGGAGCCTGTGGGCCCAGCTGACCGGGAATCGAACCGCAACCTCCTGGTTTGTGGGTCGACGCTCAGCCACTGGGCCACACCGGCCGGACGGGACTCCTGGGTGCCCTGGCTGAGTGGCCCTTGCCTCTGGGGGTGGCCTGCTTTTGCCACCCCCCTGGCCTGAGCCCAGCCCACCCCTCCTCCTCAGAGAGCCATGGGGGCGGGGGCAGATCTGGGCCTCGCGACCAGCGTGTGCCCAGCGGCACCCTCTCGGCTCCCACAGGCCCTGCTGCTCCCAGTCGGGGTCCTGCTGTTGGCACCTCTTCCTCCTCCGTTCCTCCCCGAGCCCCGGTGTCTCTGAGAGCCGTGCGCCCGCCGCCCCTCTCTCCTCCCTCAGAGGCCGCAGCTGCACCTGGAAGAAGAAACAAAAGCACCACCTGCCCCCCAGAAGCTTTCGGTTTCTAGATGCTGGGCAGTTGGGCCGGGACTCACCCCTCGCCCAGGGCTCCACACCCCCAGTGCCCGGGGCGGGGGGGTCAGCATCCAGGCCTCTGAAGTCGGGGAGGTGCAGCCTAGAACAGGGGCGGGGGTGGGACATCAGGGGACAGGGACACTGGGGGGCCCCGCACGGGAGGGGCCCGGGGTGGGACGCTCAGGTCCCCTGCCCCCCGGCCCTCATCGGGGTCAGACCTGTGACGTGGCTGAGTGCAGGAGGTAGGAGTATGTTCGGGTTCGAGAAACTGGGTTCTGCCCCAGCTGTGTGGCTCAGTGGTTGAGCGTCGTCCTGGGCACCGGAAGGTCACCGGTTCGATTCCTGGTCGGGGCACGTGCCGGGTTTGGGTTCGGTCCCCAGTACAGTACGGGTGCCTATGGGAACCCTGGCCGGTTTGGCTCAGTGGATAGAGCATCGGCCTGCGGACTGAAGGGTCCCAGGTTCGATTCCGGTCAAGGGCACATGCTTGGGTTGCAGGCTCGATCCCCAGTGGGGGGCGTGCAGGAGGCAGCTGATCCATGATTCTCTCTCATCACTGATGTCTCTCTCTCTCTCTCTCCCCCTCTCTGAAAACAATAAAAATATATTTTAAAAAAAGATAGAATCCCAAGACACCTGGGCAGCTAGCTCCTCGGAGGCTTCAGGGAAGAGGAGGAGGCTGGCCCACGCCCGGTCAGCAGTCACACTCCTGCCCCCTGGTCCCAGGGGCCCTGGCGCTGGCCTCCCAGCCACGCCTGCTGTGGTCGGGGCTCTGGGGGCGCCTCCTCTGAGCCCGTGGAGGTGCCTTTGCGGGGGAGGGGGGAGGAGGAGGAAGAGGCCGCCTGTCCCCGGCCCTGATCTCTCACTTAAGGCCCTTTGACCAGCTGGTGTCCCTCATTGGGTGACCATTCCGGTTCGATTCCCGGTCAGGGCACAGGCCCGGCTGGCGGGCTGGGTCCGCGGTGTGGGGCGTGCAGAGGGCAGCCCATCGAGGATTCTCTCTCATCACAGATGTTTTTCTCTCTCTCTCTCTCAAATTCAATAGAAATATTTTTTAAAAGGCAAGACCCTTCTTCCTCTCTCTCGAAAAGTCTGTAAAAATATCAAAAGACAAAGCAAGGCAAGCAGGGGCCACCAGAGCTGGGCCCGGGGCTGCCGCCGATGCCAGGCCGGGGCCGGGAGCCCTCTGCAACCGGGACCCCGCAGGCAGGCAGGCAGCCCTGGGGGCGGGGGGCAGGCCGGGGACGGTCCCGGGCGGGCAAAGCCCCTGCCATCTGGTCTGGCCCCGCGGTCGGTCCGGTGTTGGTCGGCTTCCAGATCTGTTTTCATTTTCAATTCCCTTTGTCGCTGCTCCCACCACCTCGGGAGGGCCCGGCCGCCGCAGAAAACGAACGGCCGTCCTTAGCTGACCTCCCTCCCGCCCAGGCCAGGCCTCGATTGTTTGCCTTGGGCTAATTTTAGCCCCCACATTTCCACCCGGCCCTCCCCCCAGAGGGAGACACACGCAGACCCAGAATAGCTACCGGGAAGGGGCCCGGGTTCCCACACGGATCTGGCTGCAGCTGGGCCTGCGGAGAGGGGGTGGGGAGGGAAGGGGGGGCCGGCGGGGACTCCCCCCAACCCCCGGCCCCGTCTCCTTGAGGTCCCTGGGCCTGCAGGGGGCCCACGTGCAGAAGAGAAGGGGACTGCTCACCGAGCGAACGTCTGTTTTTTCAACAGAAGCCGGGCTGCTTCTGGGAATAACACCCCACTCCCCACCCCTCCTTCCCTCCCTCCCTCCCGCCCCCCAGCCTCAGCCAGGCCTGGCTCACACCCCCCATGGGAATGGGGAACTCCCCAGGGCTCCAGGCTCCAGAGTGAGTGGACGTGCGGAGTCCGGGGTCAGACATGGCACTTGGCTGCAGGGAGGCCCAGGAGCCGGCATCAGGCCCGAGGGCACAGGCCTGGCATGGAAGTCCCCACACTGTGTCCCTTTATCCATAAGTATTTCATCGCCGCCCCGCCCCCCCCTCCCCCCACACACACACATTTAAAAAATGGTTAGCTTTGTTCCGATTCCGGTCAAGGGCGTGTATCTCGGTGGCAGGCTCCTCCCCGGCCCAGACCCTGGTCAGGGCGTGAGCAGGAGGCAACCCATCGACGTGTGTCTCTCACATCCATGTTTCTCTCTGTCTTGCCCTCTCTCTCCACTGTCTCTAAAAATCAATGGAAAAATATCCTTGGGGTAGGATTCACAGCAACAAAACAATATAAAGTTTTGATTTTGAGAGAATAAGAGAGAGAGAGAGAGACTTGTTGTCCCCACATTCGTGCATTCATTGGTTGACTCTTGTATGTGCCCTGACGGGGGATCGAACCCCAAAACCTTGACAAAAGGGGATGATGCTCCAACCCACTGAGCTACCTGGCCAGGACCAGTGCCCACATTTTTAAAAAATATGTTTTTATTGATCTCAGAGAGAGAGGAAGGGAGAGAGAGAGAAAAAACAAACAAACACACACATCAGTGGTGAGAGAGAATCATGGATCGGCCGCCTCCTGCACGCCCCGCACTGGGGATGGAGCCCACAACCCGGGCCTGTGCCCTGACCCAAAATCAAACTCTGGCCTCCCGGTTCCTGGGTCAGCGCTCAACCACTGAGCCACACGAGCCGGTCAATTAAAAATATGTCTTTAAAAACTCCCCTTTGTGGTCCAGCACACCCTGGTCCCCCCGTCCCTGTCGCCCGAGACGCGGTTCCTGTGGGCACACGTGTGCCGCTGGCGGAATGCCGGCTGAGGAGGATCGCACAGGATATGGGCTCTGGGTCTAGAGTCTTTGACTCGGCCAAGACGCCTTTACGGTCCATCGATTCGTGTGGGAGAGAATCAATAGCTCCTTCCTTTTCACCCTCGGACCGTAGTCCACGGGACGGACGCACCGCGGTGGGCAGAGCGCTTGCTGCCGGCGCTCGCGGGCTGTGAGTAAAGCCGCAGCCAGACCGACGTGCGTGGCCGGCCCTGCCGTGGACGCCGAGGGCCCGGGCCGCTGGGCTGAGCCGTTGGGTGTGTGTGTAACTTGCTTGTAAACCGCTGGCCCGGCTGGTGTGGTGCGATTCCCAGTCGGGGCACAGGCCCGGGTTGCAGGCTCGATGCCCAGTGGGGGGCGTGCAGGAGGCAGCCGGTCCATCGATCGATCCATGTGTCTCTCTCACATCGGCGTTTCTCTCTGTCTCTCCCTCTCCCTTCCACGCGCTCTGGGAGCGGCAAGTTTCCAACGTGTTTTGTAACCCCCCGCGAAGCGGGGGGAGGAGGGAACACCTTCATGTGATTCCCGGCGTGTGGTCCTGTGACCTCTCCCGGCACCTGCAGCCACGCGTGTGGATGGTGCTGCTTTGTCACCGGAGGTCAGAGGTTATGGGTTCTAGGGCAGCCAGCCCGGTTTTGAGCTGGGGTTTGGGATACAACATTGCTATTTTATAATAGAACTAGAGGCCCAGTGCAGGAAATTTGTACATAGCGCGGGGGTGGGGGGGTGTCCCTCAGCCCGGCCTGCACCTTCTCGAAACCTGGGACCCCTCGGGGGATGTCCGACTGCCGGTTTAGGCCCAATGGCGGGATTGGGCCTAAGCTGGCAGTCAGACATCCCTCTTGCAGTCCGGGACCGCTGGCTCCTAACCGCTCACCTGCCCGCCTGCCTGATCGCCTCCTAACCGTCTCTGCCTCAGCCCACGCCACCGTGGGCAGACGTCCAGAAGGCCTTTCGGCTGTCCAGTCTAATTAGCATATTACGCTTTTATTAGTGTAGGTTCTGCAACCTGTGTATTTATCTATCCATCCATCCACTCTGGCCAGATTCTGCAAGTGGTTTTTTTAAACAAAATAGTTTTCCCAGTCCGGCCGGTGTGGCTCAGTGCTTGAGCCTCAACCTAGGAACCAGGGGGTCACAGTTTGATTCCCAGGCAAGGGCACATGCCCGGGTTTTGGGCTCCATCCCCAGTGGGGGGCGTGCAGGAGGCAGCCGGTCCATGATTCTCTGTCAGTGTGGATGTTTCTTCTCTCTCTCTTTCCCTCCTCCGTCCTCTCTAAAATCAACAAAAATATATTTAAAAATTTTTAAAAATTAAAAAAAAATCCACTGCAGGAATGAGGGTGTATTTTCCCATTGATTTTTAGAGGGAGTGGACGGGAGGGGGGAGAGAGAGAGAGAGAGAGAGACACCGATTGGTTGCCTCCAATTGGGGGGAGGGGCTGGGAATTGAACCCCAACCCAGGTTCACACACAGTCCAGCTTCACACCTGGGGAGCTGGCGTCTGCAGGTGCCTGGGCCCAGCTGGGTGCCCACTGGCGGGACCCACCCAGGAGGCCGAGGGGAGGGGACGGGAGGAGCGAGGACTGTCGACGGGGGAGGGGCGGGCGAGGAGAGAGACACAGGAAGCAGAAGTAGGACAGATGGTTGCTCAAGCCCTGCGGAGAGGGGGCCCTCCCTGGGTTGCCCGGGGCGCCCGGCTGCCCGGGGGTGCCCACGCCAGGTGGCGGCAGGCAGGGCGTCCGTCTGCCCTGCGCTGTGCCCTCTCCCGGGGCCGACCTTGCGGAGTGAGGTTTCTTTGGGGGAGGGGATGGTGTGGGTGCCCCCAGGTTGGCTTCTCTGAGTCTCTGAGGGGCCCCCCCAAACCCCTCCCCGTGGCCACCCCGGCCGACAGCTGGGCCCACTCACTCACCTGGGAGTAACGGCCTGCAGCCAGCACCTGGCTGCCCCCCTCCCCCCTGCCCGGGCTGGCTCTCAGCAGACAGACAGACAGACAGTCGTGTGAGGGTGAAGAGAGCGGCTTTTACAACGACCAACGACGGGAGCCTGGGCCCCAGCAGCCTGAAGGGCCTGAAGGCCGTAATTACCAGCCTGGCCCTGCCCGGCTGCTGTGCAAATTCTTCCCTTTTCAGTCTTTTAAGTGGCAGGTGCCCCTCGGGCAACGCGGGCAGGGTGACCCAGGGCCCTCCCGCCTGGCGTGCTGCCCGGGCGGGCGGGCGCCGAGGAAGGTGGCTGGGACTCGGTTGCTATTTGCGAATGTCTCCTCCGGCTCCGAGGACCCCCCTCGCAGACGCACACACACCCCGCTCCGCTCCGAGGAGAAGGTCATGTAAGGGGAGCTGTGGGCGGGGCCGTGCGGGCAGCAGGTGGCTTCGATGGGCCTGGCCTGGAGCCCGGCTGGTCCCCTCCTGTCTGCTTTTAAACTTGCTTCCTGAGGGGGCGGGGGGCTCCCGTCACCTAGAAGCCCACCCCTGAAACCTGTGTGATCACCTGGACCCGTGTCACCCCGATCCGGTGGATACACAAAATGTAACTGGCATTATCTGCGGGGAGCATTTCCTAGGTTGCTAGGGGTGTTTTTCTTATGTTGTATTTTTCTAAAATATATGTTTACTGATTTCAGAGAGGAAGGGAGAGGGGAGAGATAGAAATATCCCTGATGAGAGAGAATCATGGATCGCCTGCCTCCTGCACACCCCCTACTGGGGATGGAGCCCCCAACCTGGGCATGTGCCCGACTGGAGATCGAACCGTGACCTCCTGGTTCATAGGTGGACGCTCAACCACTGAGCCACACCGGCCAGGCAACCAGCGGGGTTTTTAGCGACGGGCAGGGCGGCCATGAGAACGTAGGAGCACCCCGTCCCCAGCAGCGGGCAGGGCGCCTGCGGAGCCCCAGGCTGAGGTGGAGGCCAGGCCTGGGTTTCCCTGGAGGCCGGCAGGTGACCAGCCCGGCGGTTGGCCATCTGCCCAGAGCAGGAGGGTGAGCTGAGCGGGGCTCCCCAGAGGGTAGCTCAGGGCAGTCCTGAGGTTGGGAGATGGACATGGCCTCGTGCCAGCCCCCGTGCCAGCCGCCGCCGATCCGAGTGGCCTGTGGGTGGACGGCAGCCCCCTCGCTGGGGGTGCGGGGCCCGGGCCTGGCACTGGGCGCTGGGAGCTGGGAGCTCAGGGGAAGCTGTTGCCCGTTGGAGGCCTCTCCCTGTCACCCCCTGTCCCCTTCCCCCCACACACACACCCCGATTCCCTCTGCTCCCTGAGGTCTGGCCATGTGATCCTGGGCGCCCCTGTGAATGAAGATCCATTTGCTCTTCTCTGGGGGAGGGGGTGGGGGCTGGGCCCGGCAGGTGCTCTCTGCCCCCCACACCCCCTCCCCCAGGGCAGCCAGAGCCGCAGGAGCCACGAGCAGACTGTCAACGCTCAGAGGGAAGGCGGGGGCGGGCGGGCGGGAAGAGATCAACCACAGGCCCTGTGCGCGTCTGTGCGTCACCGATGGACACGGACACGAGGGGGTGAGGGCCTGGGCGGGGGGCGGGGGCGGGCTGGCGAGGTCCATGGGGGGAAAAGGGGGGACATCTGTAGTGCTTTCAACAACAGAGAATTAACAAAATAGATCACAGAGATAAAGTTAAAAAGCCCCCCCCCACACACACACACACATCCCGAGAGGGACTGCGCGCAGGGGGCGGTTCCGCGGGTGCGGGAGGGACCCTCCCCCGTGGGGGCCGCTGGGTGGGCGAGGCGGCCTGGACGGATTGACACGGGCCTTTTATTTTTTTAAAAAATATGTTTGTATTGATTTCAGGGAGGAAGGGAGAGAGAGAAACATCCATGATGAGAGAATCATGGACCGGCTGCCTCCTGCGCGCCCCCCTTTTGGGGATGCAGCCCACAACCGGGGCCTGTGCCCTTGACCGGGAATCGAACCGTGATCTCCAGGTTCCTAGCTCGATGCTCAATCCCTGAGCCCCGCGGGGGGTGGGGCGCAGCGGGAGGGGGGCCTCCCCACGGCCAGGGCTGAGCTGCGGTTGGAGCTGGAACCTGCGCCCCGGAGCCTGCGCGCAGGTGCTGCTGTGGGGAGGCCGGGGCGAGGCGGGTGGAGGGGGGGGCCTGGGCGGGGCTGAGGGCCCCCAGAAGCGGGAAGGGGAGGGGAGGGGGACCCCGCGCGCCCCGCCCCGCTCCGCCCCGCCCCTGGGCTCCTGGGAGGGAACGCGCCGTCCCGCCCGGGCCTGCGGCTTGGGCCAGCGAGCGCTCGGGACGCGCTGTTCCCTGATAAGATGAGGCAATCGCTCCGCAGCCGCCTCGCCGGGCGCCAGGGACATTCTTCAGCCCCGCCCCGCGCTGGGCCCGCAGCCACCGCGTTCCCGGCCGCGCGCCCCCTCGCCTCCCCAGCACCCCGGTCCTGCTCCCACCGCCACCCCCCTGCGCAACTGCGTGCACACACCTGCTGGGACCTCCACCCCCAGCGCGCGCCTGGCCTCTGGGTCCCCCAGCCCCCGCCACACACACCCCACACACACAGGGACCCCGCCCGGCCCCAGCTTCCCGCACCCCACCAGGCAGGAACTCAGCCCCTTTCCGCTTGCACCCTGCCCCCCTGTCCACAGCGCCCTCCCCCAAACAGCCCGCCCTCCTGGACGTGGCCGCAGCCTGAGGGAGTGGGGGTACCCCAGGCTGGGTTCTGGGATCCAGGAGTCACTTCTTTTCTTTACTTTTTTAAAAATATATATTTTTATTGGTTTCAGAGAGGAGGGGAGAGGGAGAGAGAGAAACATCCATGAGGAGAGAGCATCATGGACCGGCTGCCTCCTGCGCGCCCCACACTGGGGATCAGCCCAAACCCGGGCCTGTGGGAATCGAACCCTGATCTCCTGGTTCCTAGGTCGACGCCCAACCACTGAGCCACACCAGCCGGGCTCTCCTCCCTTTTGTGTTTACCATCCTTTGATTCGCTGCCGCCTGTTACATGGGGGCACCCCCAGGGTCACGGGGCACCCCCAGGGTCATGGGGCACCCCCAGAAGCGAGTCCCTGCACCTCTGAACGTGAAGCTCCTATTGTCTGTGACATCACATTGTTTTAAAAATGGATGGCTGGCTTTCCTGTTTGACTCCAGCCCCTCCTCCTCCCCCACGCCTGCCCTGCCCCCCAAAACACATAAACTCAGTGAGGACAGAAAACACGGCCACACGCGGCCCTGGACGCCAGCGTTCCCAGGGGGAGAGGACACTGGCTGACATATTTTCCAGAGCTGTTCCTCCCCCCACACCTCCCGGGGCTGTTTCCTTGAGCGTATTTCCAGTTTTTCGTGGGATTTTTGTTGGGGCAGAGGACACGCCCCCTGTCTGAAGGCTGTCGCGGTCGCCCGGACTTCCTTTCTGTCTGGTCTCCCGTTCGCCTCGCGCGCGGGGTGTAAGCGTTTTGTCTGAAATGTCTCCGGGGAGGGAGGCTCCCTGGGGTCCCCCCCCCCACCTCCCCTTCTGTTTGCTGGCTCCGCTCTTCCTCCGCGGGAGCCCCGTGTGGCGGCTCTTGGCGCTTCGCTCTCATATGTGGCGGGTGTTCCTTGGCCGCCAGGCGGGCCCTGGGTGTGTGTTCATATTGCGGTTTGATGGGGCTATTTGGGGGGCGGGGAGTGGCCTGGATTTCCTGGGCTGGGCACAGGTGGGCAGCGTCAAGGACCGGAGTGGGCCGCCCGGCCGGTGTGGCCCAGTGGTTGAGCGTGGACGTATGAACCAGGAGGTCACGGTTGGGTTCCCTGGTCAGGGCACAGGCCCTGGATGCGGGCTCGATCTCCACTAAACGGTGTGCAGCCTCATCATGGATGTTTCTCTCTCTGTCCCTCTCCCTCTCCCTTCCTCTCTCTAAATATATTTAAAAATAAATTAATAAAAGAAACATCCATGAATAGAGAGAATCCTGGCTCGGCTGCCTCCTGCACGTCCCCTGGTGGTAGGGCATCTAGCGCGCAACCCGGGGCGCGCGCCCCTGACGGGTATCGAACCCGGGGACCCTGCAGTCCGCAGGCGGAGGCTCTACGCACTGAGCCAAACCTGCTCGGTTGTGCGTAGTCGCTCTGGGGCCTGGGCGGGCCCGCCGTGGGTCCCCGGGGAGGGGAGGGGAGCGGGGGGTGACGTGGGGGTGGCTGTGCGCCCCGCCCGACTGACCCACGCTGTGCCGTGTCCCCTCCCGCAGGTGAGCGGCCCTTCGCCTGCAGCTGGCCCGACTGCAGCAAGAAGTTCGCGCGCTCCGACGAGCTGGCGCGCCACTACCGCACGCACACGGGCGAGAAGAAGTTCCGCTGCCCCATCTGCGACAAGCGCTTCATGCGCAGCGACCACCTCACCAAGCACGCGCGCCGCCACGCCAACTTCCACCCGGGGCTGCTGCCGCGCCGCGGCGGGGGCTCGCGCACCGGCTCGCTCAGCGACTACAGCCGCTCGGACGCCAGCAGCCCGCCCGTCAGCCCGGCCAGCTCGCCCTGAGCTGGGCGCCTCCCCGCCACAAACCTGCGAGGCCCCCCCAAAAACAGCAGCACAGACCCCCCACCCCCAACCCGGCGCGCCACCGCCCCGCGGGCACCACGACTCTGTGCGTGCGCGCGCGGAGGGCCCCCTGTCTCTCTCTCTCTCTCCCCCCTCGAGAGCTATGAGCAGACAGATGCTCTCACTTCCTCTGTCATCCCCGTCTTTCTCTTTTGTCATCTGCAAAGAAAAGAAAAGAAAAAAGCCTGCAGACTGAAGGGTCCCACGTTCGATTCCCCGTCAAGGGCACGGACTTGGGGTGCAGGTTGGATCCCTGGCCCCGGTTGGAGGGAGCACGTGACGGAGGCCAGCCCATCTATGTGTCTCCCTCCCTCCCTTCCACTCCCTCCACGGAAAAATATCCTCGGGGCGGGATTCATTAAAGAGAGAGAGAGAGACATGGACGCAGGCCACCCCCTCCCTCCCCCAATCTTCTTCACCTCAGGTGTCAAACTCGATTTGTAAGGAAAAAAATGTTTTTTAAAAAACAACCCCCCCCCACCCCCCGATTGCACAAGGGACAAACCCACGGAGGGGAGTCCGCGGTGTCGACACCCCTTTCTCAGGGATGGACGTGTTCCGTGAGGTCAGGGAGGCGCCCCTTCCTGCCGCCTTACTCCGGACAGAGATTTGCACTCGAGTTTTCCGCTGGGGACATGGCCGGGAAGCTGGGGTTCAGCGGCCGCAGGTGCCCAAGCCTGGGACCCCCTTCTGGCTACCACCACCCAAGCCTCCCACCTGGGCCCCAGCGGCCGGCCGGGCTCAGGACGTAGCCGGCTCAGAGCGATGCCTTAAGCCGAGCCGGGCCAAGGGGCAGAGGAGCAGCCCCCCTCTCTGACCCCCCCCAGGGGACGGTCTCCCTGTTCCTGCCTCCGGGACCCCCTTTCTGGCCGCTCCGTGGGGCCCTGGATCGGAGGGACAGGTGCTGGTTGGGAGACACGGCACCATGGCCGTCTAAGGAGACAGTCCGGCCCGGACCAGGGCGGCTCGGTGCTCAGCGTCCCTGCAGACGGCACCGGGGACCGGACCGGATCAGATCGCGTTCTCCGTCGTCCGAGGAGATGTCCCCAGGCGTCCAGGGTGCCTCTGTGGCCTGTTCTCTGCTCTGGGGATGCCTCTGTTGGAACCGGTGCGTGGAGGGGTCTGGCCACCTGCCCCAAGGCTCGGTGTGTGTGTGTGTGGCCACTCTCCGTACCTCGCAGGACAGCGGCCGTGGTGACTTGGAATTTCTGGGCGTCATGGGACAGACATGCCTGCGGGGACCGTGCCTTCTGCTTCCTCACGGGGCGGCAGATGGGAAGTTTCGGGAACGCTTTGCATGCGTCCTCAGCAGCCTGGACCCCTCCTGTCCCTCTGTCCTGACCGAGCCGCCGGGAGGCCCCCGCCCACACCCTCCAGCTGCCGAGGAAGAGCAGAGAGCCAGCAAGTGTCTCCCGGACCCCAGGCCCGGGCCGGCTGCGGGTGCGAGCCCTGGCGGGTCCCTGAGGCCAGATCCCTGCGTGCCGTCCGCCTGCAGACCGCCGGGCACAGCCGGGGCCTGGACACGAGAGCCCCCAGGCCAGTGTGCGCGCGCGTGTGCGTGTGTGTCGGGCTGCGGGTGTGGGTTTGGGGCGGACGTGGGGGATCTCACGGAGCCCTCTGCCAGCGTCGATGAGGAGGAATGACCCCGAGGACCTCAGGGGACTGTAGATGGGCATCCAGGGCCCGGAGTGCCTTGGGGGTGGCCACCCCGCTTGCACCCACCCCCCTCGCTCAGGGTGTGGGGTGCTGGGCACACAGATCACCCGGTGGCCGAGGCCTGCAGTAGCCGGGTGCCCACACCCAGGTGCTCTGTGTCAGCAGCGATTGGCCAGTGTCAGGGTTGGGGGGTGGTTCTGAGTAGGTACCAAGTTGGGCCTGGGTATCATTCTGGGGGGTGTCCCCCGGCCACAGGGCTTGGTCTGGGCGGCAGGACACAGCCCCACTTGCGATGGATCCGCGCGAGAGAGAGTGGGCTGTGCGGGCGCGTGGGGAGGCCTGGACGGGAAAACAGCCCCTCGCGGGCGTGGGGCCAACTGTCTTCGTGCCCAGCTCCCAAGCCTGGTGGGGAGGGGGAAGGAGGAAGGGGGATCCCCCAAAGCTGTTTCCGCATGGGGTCCCCCTGAAAGCCTCCCACACTCTGAACACATTTCACGTCTCAGGAACTCACACTCCAGGTTCAGGAATTTTATTCCAAAGTCCTTCGTGCAGGGGTCCCTGAAGGCGGAGGCGGCGGGAGGGGGCGCCCCACGAGGACCTGTTGGCCTTGGCGTTGGGGGGGGAGGGAGGGGGGACCCTCAGCGCAGCCCCCTTGGGGGAGGAAGAACTGGTTTGTCTTAGAGGAGAGGCAGGGGGTGCGGTGGGGTGGGGGCGGGGGCCGTGGGGGCGTTGGCTTGTTTCCAAAGACAGCACTGGATTTAAAGGTCTCTCCTCAGTGACCCAGGGCTGCTCCCCTGGAAGGAGGGAGGGGTACCATTGCCTTAACACACACCGATGCAGGCGGCATGGGCTGTGTCTGCATTTCCCAAAGCGGTTCCTGGGCTCATGGCTGGGTGTGGGTCTGGCCTGGGGAGGGGGGGGCATTGGGAGGGAATCCCTCCAGGCACCCCAGCCCGGCCTGGGGCTCCCTGGGGCTCCGGCCAGTGGCCAGCCCTGACTTTTCCGGGAGGAAAATTCATCTCCCGTGAAGGACAATGGGGGACAGGAGGGAAAAAGCCATGAATCTCAGGCCAAGTTCAGGTGGAGAGGGCGGGGGGCCTGGAAACCGCCCTCCCTCAGGGGCGCCCCCCCCCACGGGAGGACCCTCGGGGGACAGCCTGCTGGGTCTATTATCTGGGATGAAAATTCATCTCCCACAAGGAAGGTTGTTAGGGGGCTGGGGGAGGGTAGCCACGAATCTCAGGCCAAGTTCAGGTGGGGGGCCTGGAAACCGCCTTCCCTCAGCGCTGCCGCCCCCCACCACCACCACCACCAGGGGAGGACCCTCTGGGGACACAGCCTGTGGTTTCTTCTGGGATGCAGACGCCTTCCCAGCCGGTCTATTTCAGGGTCTTTCATTTGCCGGGGCCATGGCTGTGCCCTGAGGCACCCACAGGCCTTTATTTGGGGGCTCCCTCCAGGCCCTGCGGGGCGAGGGGGCTGAGATCAGAAAAGGAAGCTTGTCTGAGTGGGGGGAGGGCTCCCCTCCAAATGGGCCTTCGAGGGACCCCTGGACCCAGCCATGGCGGGGGTGGGGGCTCACGTCCCAGACAAGGGTGCCCCCTTTATGTTTATCTTTTGTCTCAGCCATATGAAGGGAGCGGCTGTCTGCCCCCCCCAAGCCTCCCAAGTCCCACAGCCATCGGGAAAGGCAGCCCCCACCGCCCCTGGGTGCTACAGAGCCACGGGCAGGGATGCCCCTGATGGGAACATGGTTGGAGGTGCCCTGTGGATCCTGCCAGGCCCCCCCATTAGAGCTGCAGGCCCCCCTCCTTTGTTCTAAGGCCACGTATGGTGCAGGTGCCGGCCTCCCCACGGGGGTGGACATTGGCATTCCCAGGGGGTACCCAGACCTCCCCATGCCCTGGGTCGCCGCTCGGACAGGGAAGGGCGATTTGGAGGTGGGGGTTGGGGGGGACACACAGCTGGGCCACAGGTGGCCGTCGGCCGCCTGCTTGTGGGCACAGGGCTGTCTGTGGTAAAGAGCCCGCTTCCTTTCTCGCGAGGGGCAGGTGCTACGCGGACCACACAGGGTCACGGCGCTCCCCAGGGACCTCCGTCAGCTGCATCCCAACCTCACAGGCACACGTGGTCAGAACAATAGCACCCCCTCTTTCCTGACTCCCGGTTCTGCCTGACTCGGGATGGGGAGCGCTGCTTTTGTCGAAACCCATTTTTTTTCTTAAAAAAGTCATTCATTCGCCGGCCTGGCCCATGTGGCTCAGTGGTTGAGCATCGACCTAGGGTCCTGGAGGTCGCGGTTGGATTCCGGGTCAGGAAACGTGCCTGGGTTGTGCCCTCGATCCCCACTAGGGGGCGTGCAGGAGGTGGCCGATCCATGATTCTCTCCCCTCATTGATGTTTCTCTCTCACTCCCTCTCCCTTCCTCTCTGAATCAATACAAATATATTTAAAAAATAAAGAAGTCACTCAGTCAAACACACAAGTGCTAGAAGGTCGAAAGGGTCGGAAGTATCAGGCACATCTCAGCCAGTGGGAAGCGCTTTGGGGGGTCCCCCATGCCTTTTGCCACCCCAAGGTTCCCAGTGCCATCCCAGGGACCCCATTTTCCAAAAGCTAACCGCTGAGGATGTGGGTTGACGCTTGGGGGCTGGAGGGGGGGCTCAGGGCTGCCCCGGGAACGGCCGGGTGCCTGGCCGATCTCCCGTTTCGGAGAGCAGCTCCGAAGGTGTGTCCCGGACACGTTCCGGAGAATTGTGTGTCAGGATTGGGGTGCCCCCTCCGGCTTACTACTGACAAATGCCTGAGAACCCTTTTGGGGGAGGCCTTCCCCTCACCCACTGTTGAGTGCCTGATGGGTTAGGAGGGTTGGATTTCGTCCCCGAGGGAAGAGGGGCCCATGTGGTTTCTGCGGACCCCCCATTGTGACCTGGACTTGCATGGTGGCCGCCTGGCCCCGCCCAGCCTCTCCCATTCTCATGAAGCTTTAAGAAACGTTACTACTTTGATTTAAAGGTGAACAGGATGGGCCGGGCTGGCGTGGCTCTGTGGCTCCGTGGTTGAGCGTCGCCCTAGGAACCAGGAGGTCACGGTTTGATTCCCGGTCAAGGGCACAGGCCCGGGGTGCGGGCTCGATCCCCAGTGGGGGGCGTGCAGGAGGCAGCCGAGCCCTGATTCTCTCTCATCATGGATGTTTCTCTCTCACTCCCTCTCCCTTCCTCTCTGAGATCAATACAAATAGATTTTAAAGAACAGGATGGGGGGTGGGGGGTTACGGGGCAAGGGGTCAGCCTGCTCCCAGGGCTCGGGGCGTCTCCCTAGTGGACAACTGGACACCCCGCCGGATGCAAACCAACCAGCCAGCCGTGCGAGCTGAATGCCTGCAGGGCGTCCGCAGGTCTGGCCCGGGGCTGGGCCTCCCACGCAGAGCGGGGGGCAGCTGGGCTGCGCGTGGAAAGAGGGGGCCCCGTCCCAGATGTTCGCTGTGACTCCCGCGTGGCCGGGAATCGCCCGCGTGGGGGCATCAGGGGGGCCCCCAGACCCGCCACCCGAATAACCCCATCCCGGTCCAAAGCCATTGGTGGAGCGTGTGTGGAATCTTTTGGCCCAACCCCACCACCCCCCGCCCCCCGACCTTCCCCCTCCTCCCAGGCGGGATCCAGGGTCCAAGACCATTTCCACCCAACACACGTTTTCCCTTTTTCCATAGGAACTTTCTCTGTTGTTTGTTGTTATTTTTTTAACCATCACCTCACGTCACCTTCCTGGATCACTACAGTGAAGTATTGCCGACGTACAGCCCCCGCCTGGCCTGGGCCTCTCGCTCCGATGAAACTTTGTATGTATTTTGTACGGCATAGAAGTCTATATTGTAATGATGTCCTCCTATGCAAACGGCAAAAGCAAAAAAAAAAAAAGGAACGGAATTGTACATTTGACTGTTTTAACGTGTATGCATGTTTAGTGACGTTTACATTTTGAAATAAAAATTTATGATTCATTATTGGATTGGCCAGCGTGGATTCTTGTTTTGTTTTTAAATACTTTTTTTTTTTATTATTGGTTTCAGAGAGCGAGGAAGAGAGAGAGAGAAAAACATCCATGACGAGAGAGCATCATGGATCGGCTGCCTCCTGCACGCCCCCCACTGGGGATGGAGCCCGCAACCCGGGCCTGTGCCCTGACCGGGAATGGAACTACAACCTCCCGGGTCATAGGTCAATGCTCAACCACTGAACCACACAGGCCAGGCAATAAAAAAATTTAAAAAAATATTTACCAAAGCGGTAAATCTCTCTCTCCCTTCCTCTCTTTGAACTCAATAAAAAACACATCCTTTTAAAAGCAGAGAGATAGCCCTGGCTGGCTTGGCTCAGTGGATAGAGCATCAGCCTGTGGACGGAAGGGTCCCAGGTTCGATTCTGACCAAGGGCACAGGCCCGGGTTGCGGGCTCGATTCCCAGTAGGGGATCTGCAGGAGGCAGCCAGTCCATGGTTCTCTCTCATCATCGATGTTTCTATCTCTCTCTTCCTCTCTGAAACCAATACAGGGATTTTTTTTTAAAATAAAATAAAAGCAGAGAGATACAGAGACAGCCTCAGGGTGCACTGTGTGGAGGGATAAACTTTACAGGTGGAGTTTGGGGGGTGGAGTGTGGGGGCTGGGGTGGGGTCTGCAGGCTCTACTGCTCCTTCTGGGCCTCCCACCCCATAGCTTCTTCCATCACCCACCCTCCCCCACTCACGCCTCAGCAGGAGGGTTTTGGACCAACCCCCACCCCACCCCCCCAAACCCCCAAGGAAAACAGCAGCTTGGAGCCACTGTCTGGGCCAACGCAGAGCTCATCTCCCCTCCGACAGCCTAAGAGGGGCCCATCCTTAGCCTAATAAGGTGCCTTCTGCTTGCAGGCCTGTGCTGGGCCTCGTCTCCCTGGCTGACCACATCTCTGGGGTGGGGGGTGGGTAACGGGCATTGTCCACGCCCCCTCCCCCAGCTCTGGGCTGTCGACCTAAGAACTTGTAAGAATTTTGTTGGAGCCCAGGTGGCCTGGCTCAGTGGTTGAGCAACAACCTAGGAACCAGGAGGTCATGGTTCTTGGATTCCCGCTCAGGGCATGTGCCCAGGTTGCAGGCTCCATCCCCAGTGGGGGCTGTGCAGGAGGCAGGCGATCCATGAGTCTCTCTCATCATGGATGTTTCTCTCTTTCTCCCTCTCCCTTCCTCTCTGAAATCCATAAAAAATATTTTTTTTGAAAAAAAAAGAGAAAGAAACGGTTTTGCTGGTGGGTCAGTAGGTGGAACACAGGGAAGCAGGCCTGGCCGAGGTCCCATTCTCCCCTGCAGACCGGGCCGCCGCCCGCACGTCCCTGGCCACGGAGCAGGGCCCCGCCGGCGTCCTCCTGCGAGTTGCTGTGTCTAGACGGCAGACAGACAGACAGGCAGGCAGGCAGGCAGGCAGGACGCGGGCTGGGAGGGGGTCGGGTGGGGGAGGCTGGCTGAGCTCCGAGCTCCGTCGGAAATCTTGTTCCAAACCACAGCCAGGGCGGGCTTGTTGGAAAATGTCCCTCTTCCTGGAGACCTCTGGGCTCGGCCGCTTTGAATGACCAGGCCACTTCCTTCCTGTGTGTATCTTACGGCCGAGGGAAGGGCGGTGGGGCGGCCTGTGAGCTCCGTGGCTGCTTTTAAGTGTTTGTCTCTCGTTGGGTTCCTTTGGGGCTTGGAGGCGGGGTGGGGGGAGGGGGGGCTGGCTCTAAGGGTGATTGTGAAAGATACGGAGGCGACGGGTTTTCTCTGCTAGATTTTTAAAAAATATATATTTTATTGATTTTTTACAGAGAGGAAAGGAGAGGAATAGAGAGTTAGAAACATCGATGAGAGAGAAACATCCATCAGCTGCTTCCTGCACACCCCCTACTGCACATGTGCCCACAACCAAGGTCCATGCCCTTGACCGGAATCGAACCCAGGACCCTTCAGTCTGCAGACTGACGCTCTATCCACTGAGCCAAACCGGTCAGGGCTAGATTTTTATTTTATTTTTTTTTTAATTTCAGAGAGAGGCAGGGAGAGAGAGAGAGAGAGAGAAACCTCCATGATGAGAGCGAATCATGGACCGGCTGCCTCCTGCACGCCCCACACTGGGGATCGAGCCCGCACCCGGGGCCTGTGCCCTGACCGGGAATGGAAGGACCATGACCTCCTGGTTCAGAGGTCCACGCTCAGCCACGGAGCCACAGAGCCACGGAGCCACGCCGGCCGGGCGTCTCTGCAGGTTTCAACCTCTGGCGGTGAGAACGAGAAGGAGGCATCTCTCTCATCACGGATGTTTCTCTCTCTCTCCCCCTCCCCCTCCCTCTCTGAAATCAAATAACATATTTTCAAAAATAAAATAAATAACAATAAAAACGCAGGATGCCCGGTTCTATTTCGACTGCCAAGAAGCAGCGAGTGAGGTTTTCGGGTGAGCGTGCCCTTGGGGCTGCACGACCGAGCGTCCTGAATGTTGCCTGGCTGCCCTCCCTCTTGGATGTTGGGCCTTTCACCCCGAAGTCGGGGGTGGGGGGGCGGCTGGGGGCTAAGGCTGCAGATCAGGGGGTGGGGGGAGCACCCACAAGACAGCAGAGCCCCTGAGCAGAGAGCAGTCGTGGGGGGAAAATGAGCCAGACGGTCCACATCCTTGGGACAGAAGCTGTGCGTGCCCCCTGGGGCCCACAAGCCCTCCTGTGGGTGGACGGGGATGTCCTGTGACTTCCTGTGCGTGGGAGGGGATGTCACGTGACCCCCTGGGAAACTCCCTCCGGCCCAAGCTCGCCTCGAAGGTCTCTGCTCCCCACCACACCTTCCCCGCCAGCACCCAGCCTTGCACAGCTGGCCAGGTGCCTTCCGTGGGCACAGAATCGCTCCCCCAACTGGGCCCCGTGCGCCCCACATCAGAGGAGAGGCGGCTCGCCGGCAGCCCCGGGCCACCCCCGCTCCTGTCGCATCCTGAGCTCTGGAACCACAAGACACGAGATCCGAGGGAAAGAGGAAGAGTGGGCGTGAGAGGGAAGTCCCGGGAAAGACACCCCCGACACACACACTCACGGGAAGGCCTGTGTCTCTCTCGCTCTCACGCCGAGGCCGGGGAACCTGCTTTCCCCACAAGCAGGTTGGTCTTGGGGGGAAGGGACCCCTCAAGTCCTAGGCTTCTAAGGATTCTGTGTGGGGATTTGCAGCCGGAAGCTGCAAAAGATACAAAAACAGCTGTATCATTTAGGAGAGAGCTGGCAGGGTTGTTTTAAAAGTGTATTAATTTTAGAGAGAGGGGGGAAGAGGGGAGAGAGAGAGAGAGAGAGAGAGAGAGAGAGAGAGAGAGAAACGGCTTTGTGGTCCTGCTTATTATGCGTTCATTGGTTGATGCTTATATGTGCCTCACCACCAGGGGGCAGCACTGGGTTGACCTTGGCCCCAATGCCCCGCCCCACCGGGTCTGTCCATCAGGAAGGGGGGGGATTTCTTCCTTCCACCCCAAGAAAACACACACACACACACACACACACACACACACACGCGCACACACACGCACACACACACGCACACACACACGCAGCCGGTCCATGATTCTCTCTCATCATGGATGTTTCTCTCTCTCTCCCTCTCCCTCTCCCTCCCTCTCTGAAATCAACACAAACATATTTTAAAAACAAACAAAAAGCAGGAAAGAATTACTCACAGGAGATACTCAAATTAGTTTATTATAATTCTTCAAACAAGTAAAAAACGCCCCCTCCCCGTGTGTGTATATAATTTTTTTTTTGCTGCTCTTTATGTCCGGGTTTAGCGTCCTTTTCTGGAGGAGACGCCGGCTGACGGCGGGCTGGTCTGCCTCCTGCCCGTCCTGAGGGTACACTCGGCGCGAGTCCGGTTTGAGGGTTCCCCGAGGCTCTCCTGAGCATCCTCTCGCTGGCGAGGACGCCCCCATCTTCTCCGTCTCCCTTGGAAACAGGGCTCCCCTCCGCGAGGCAGGGTGGGCGCAGCGTCCTGGACCAGGGGCGCGATCTCCAGAGGTAATCTTGGGCGCAAGAGGCTGCATATTGCTGCGCAAAACAGGCTATAGCTAAGGACACATTTTTTGTTTTTCCTCAAGAAATGTAGGAGGCACCAAAAAAAGGGGACCGCTCAGGGAGGGGGCTGCCCCCTCCACGTGGTATGGAGCCGCAGGCAGGGGGCCCCCTGGCCTGTGGATGAGGAGCTCCCCCCCATAGGAATGGCTGTCCTGTACTGGCTGAACCCAGACAGATGCGGGTGGGGTGGGGGCGGGCTTCCTCCCCGTGGGAAAGGGGCGCAGCCTGGTGTCCCAGCAGCCTCGCCTGGTGGCGGCTGCCACAGTGACCAGAGGGTCGGTGCCACGCCTCTCTCCTGGGGCACCGGCCCCAGCCTGCACAGAAGTGTCTTCGGAGGAGAAACGGGGCAGCAGGCTGGCGTCCTTGCTTGGAGGCGGGCAACTCCAGTGGGCAGTTCCGAACCTTGCTCTTTGGACCTAAGGTGTCTTTGCAGCTCCTGCCGCCGGAGCCGCCCATCCCTGGGGCCATCGCTACACCTCACCACGCCCTGCGAGGTAGGTTGTCCGGTGCCAATCCTAACAGCGGCGCCCAAGGCCGGTGGCAGTGTGAGTGGTGCTCCAGCGGGGGCGGGGCCCTGGGGGGGGAGCTGTTGCTTATGAGATGGAGCCTAAAGGGCCGCCGGGAACCACCAGGGCGTGGGCGCGAGGCCAAGTGCCTCCTCTCCTCCAGGGACCCGGGAGGGGAAGCAGGTGGCGCCCACCACGGAGGGGCCACCGCGCAGTCCCGAGCCTCGCGCGCCTTCGTTTCTCCATCCGGGTGGTCCCGAGCGCGCACATGTGACCACTGCATGGAAGAGGTCAGCGGCTGACTTAGGAAAAAGGGAAAAATAAAAATAAAAGCATGTAAAACACTCCCTTCTAAAAACAAAGGGCTGCAAATTTCCTTTATTTCGGAACAAAAATACTCTTGCAATGGCTATGAGTGTCCACGGGACTAGGCGGACGCACGCGCGCACCCACTGCCGGCGGTATGACTTGTCTCCTATCCGTCTACTACCTGAGTGGCGTCAGTGTAGGTTCAGGCACCAGTAGGAACGTGGGACCCGACACGTACGTACACGGCACTGACACGGGGTCGCCGGCCGGCCTTCCGGGTGACCAGGGCGCGTAAAAAAAAAAAAAAAGACACCGAGCGCATGGATAGCGGTCCTTCCCGGGGCGCGCGCTCAGGGCCGGGGCCCGCGCGCCTCGCGCCGCCGCCGCAGCTCCTCCCGGTAGCAGTAGGAGCACAGGTGCTCGGTCTCCGCGCGCCCGTAGAAGGAGCAGTTCTCCCGCTGGCACCGCTGCTGCGCCGGGCCCGGCCCGCCGCCGCGGCCACCCTCACCGTTCGAGCGCACGGCTGGCGCGTCGGCGTCCGCGAACTCCAGGCTGTCGCGCGTGGCGCCGAAGCCGTTGGTGTAGGTCTGCGATTTGGACTCGGCAGCCCCGGCCGCCCCAGCCCCGCATGCCAGGGCCCCGGGCACGGCACGCGCCAGCGACTCCACGGTGTTGACGGTGCGCAGGGCGGCGGCGCGCGCGGGGCTATAGGTCTGCGAGGACAGCGAGCGGTTCTGCTGCGGGTACGTGGCACATGGCCGCAGCGCACCCACGGCCGGGGCGCACGTCTCGTCCCGCGCGCCTGCGGCCTGCACGTGGATGATGCTCTGGCGCGCCGGAGGGCTGCGCCCCGGGACGGGTCCGCTGGCACCTGCACGCCGTGTGCCCCCAGGGCCCGGGGAGGCCGTGCCGCCAGCCGCTGCCCGGGCAGCCCGCGTGCCCGTCGCTGGTCCTGGGCTCGGGCGTTCCTTGAACTTGAGCACCAGCTGCGTGGGAGGCCCAGCCGGCGGGCCGGGCGATGCGCGCTCGGAGGCCGGCGCGCCCTCGGGCTCGGGCCTGCGGGGCGGCCGCTTGGCGGTGGCCGGGGCGGCGGCGGCCGTGGCGGCCTCGCGGCGGCGCTGCTCCTGCTCGGCGCTGAAGCGCTCCTGCGCGCTGGTCAGGTAGTAGCCAATCATCTCCTCGTGGAACTGGTGCCGGTGGCTGGTGAGCAGCAGGCCCGCGAAGATGAACTTGCGCTCGCCCTGCATGGCGGCGCGCAAGATGTTGAGGCTCAGCTTGACGTCGGTGCTGTACTTCCAGGAGTCGCTCCGCGGCCCGCCGCCCTTGTCCGCCGGCGACGCGCCCGCCGCCTTGTCCTTATCCGTGGGCGACGGCGTGGTCTTCTCCGACGGCGAGGTGCTGGCCGACGTGCCCGACTCCTCCTTGCTGCCCTTGCGCGACTTGGCCTTCCGGTCCTTGGCGCGCTCGGGCGCGTCCCCGCCGCCGCCGCTCTTGCCGTTGGCGGAGCCGGCGCGGCCCATCTTGCCGTGCACCAGGCCGCCCAGGCCGCCCATGTTCTTCTTCAGCTTGATGCCCAGCGTCTTGCTGAAGCTGCCCAGCTTGTTGGCCACGGAGTCGGCGCGGGTCTTGTCCTTGTCCTTGCGCGGCTTCTCCTTCTCCTTGTCCTTGCCGTTTTTGCCGTTATTGCTGTTGGAATTGCTGCACACCGAGTCGCGGTCCGACTCCAGGGAGTCCGCCAGGGACTGCACGTCCTCGCCCGCGGAAGCCGTCGGGGATTCCGGCTGCGCCAGCGGGGCCTGCGGGAGGAGGAGGCGGACAGGGAGGGCGGGGCAGGAGGAGGGTCAGAGAGGAGCTGTCCCCGCGTGGGACCCCCGAGACAGACCCTGTCCCTGCCCTGCGCTGGCTACCGGGGGCGGGCATCCCGGTCCCGAGCCCCAGGGCAGCTCTGGTGAACTCAGGTGAGGCCCTTCCGCGGGGAGTGCAGTGGCTCAGGTGCCCGAGGGTGGGAAGGGCCCTCGCCTGGCTGTCTGCTCAGGGCCCCGGGTTGGATGTGGGGGTCACCACGGCCTGGACCTGCTCATTGCGGAGCCGAGCTGCGCCCGGCCCGGAGCCTCCCGATTCTAGGTCCGGAGGCGCTGCCTCCACGCCTCTCCCGGTCCGGGCAGGTACACCCTCAGCAGCGCGGAGCAGACTGCGGCCCCTGACGGGCACGCGGCACCCGGGAGCCAGGCTGCCACTGACTGTCACGTGTGCCATCCGTAAAACGGGTATGATACCGGCCCGCTGTGAGGATTACATCCAGGTAAAGGGCCCAGCCGGCATGGCTCAATGGGTGAGCGTCCACTCATGAACTAGGAGGTCCCCAGTTCGATTCCGGGTCGGGGCACATGTCCGGGTTGCCGGCTTGATCCCCAGTGTGGGGCGTGCAGGAGGCAGCCGATCCAAAATTCTCTCTCATCATGGATGCTTTTATCTCTCCCTCTCCCGACCTCTCTCTAAAAATCAATAAAAAATATTTAACAAAATACAGGTAAAGGTTGAAGTGTGACAGCGCTAGGAGCAGCGCCCCCGTGTCCTGGGCCCCATACTGTCTCGAACATCATCCCCGCTTTACGACCAATGAACTGACGTTTGGGAGGACCAAGTATTTGTATGCTTTTTGTTTTTTTAAACAAGTCCCTTTTCCTGGGAATTCACTCCTGAGCTAACAAAATATCAGCCAGACACTTAGAGGGACTCCCTGTCGGCACCGGAAAGCGGGGGAGAGACGCGGGGTGCGTGGGGACCAGCGCGGTTCCCCGGCTTCCCAAGGACGGGCACGCGGCCTCTCATGAACCCCGCCCCGCGCAGCACCCGGTCCGCATCTCGCAGACCTCGTGTGTGCGGGGACTTGCCCACGGTTTGTGTGCGGAATGGGCGTGTGTATTCTCTCCCGGGTAAAAGGCAGGAGAAAAAAATCCCCCGGCAGGAGCTGCGCCTGCCCGCGCAACCACGCGCACTGGGAACCGCCGGAAGTTCGACCC
The DNA here is from genome assembly GCA_036010255.1 of Myotis pilosus. NCBI lineage: Eukaryota > Metazoa > Chordata > Mammalia > Chiroptera > Vespertilionidae > Myotis > Myotis pilosus. The sequence continues at coordinate 970,852 of JASKON010000031.1, read as the reverse complement.
GCCAGAGCCTGGGGGGCCGGAGGTTCCCTGCGAGGCTGGGCCGGGGGGGTGGGGTCCCCCGAGTAGCCCGGACCCAGTGCTTGGGAGGAAGCCTCGGTTCTGCTGGGCGCCCAGCCCAGGGCCGCGTGCGCATGGTCGCCTCGGGGGCCCGCGCCGGGCTCACCCGCGTCTCCGAGGGGATCCGGATCCACGTCACGTTCATGTAGCTGTGCAGCAGGTTCAGCTTGGCCTCCAGCGACAGAATCAGGCTGCAGGGGAGGGAGACGCCGAGTGAACCGTGAACGGCTCGCCGGCAGTCGGGGGAGGCGCGGGGGCAGCCGGGGCACAGGCCGCGGGGTGGGGGTGGGGGATGGGGGGTCTGGGGCGGGAGGAGGGGCGCAGGGCAGGGCTTACTGCGCCAGCCGCGCGTTGTCGCTGTCGTCCTTGCCCCATTCCCAGTCCTTTCCCGGGTCCACCGCGAAGTGCAGCGGCAGCAGCTTGTGCTCCGAGTCGGTCAGCGGGATCACGGCTGGAGCGGAAGACAGAGCCGCGGTGCCAGGTGGCCCAGGGCGGCTGGACCCCCCCACACACACCCCCCCGCAGGGCGCACGGGAAAGGGAGTTCCAAGGCCAGATGTCTCCGTGACTGAGTCAAGCCCAGGGAGCCAGACAACATCTGTGCCCGCGGGGCGCTGGGATCACAGGACTCGGCGGCCGGGGTTCCCGGGGTTTCCCAGGGACCCACACAGGGCGTGTAATTAACTCCGCGGCGCGCAGCGCACGGCGTTCCCATCTCGCAGGCAGAGTTGTGTGGGGACTTGCCCACGGTTTGTGTCCGCAGTGGGCGTGTGTATTCCTCTCCCGGGGAAAACGGGGCACAAAAAGGCCCCTCGCAGGCGTGGGGGCAGGCCTGGTGCACCCCCCCTCTCACGGCGGGCCCCACCTCTGCCTCCCACCCGCCTGGGAAGAAGATGTGGCCGGCACCCCCACAGGTGGGGCAGGGGCTGAGCCCACAGCCCGGGGCCTGGGCCGCCTCTCTCAGGGCGAGTCCGGCCTCTCCCCTGCGCCTCCCCCGTCGGCCAGATGTGGCCTGGCCCTGATCCAGGCCCCCGTGAGCCTTTGGGGTCAGCGAGCCCCAGGCCCCGCCCCTGCCCCGGGCCTGCCGCCTCCTCCTTCCTCCCCTCCCCCCAGGGCTGGCCAGGCCCGGTCCGTCCCCCAGGATTCCGGGCAAGAACAAAAGGCCGCTAAACAGCAGGCTCTAAGGCTGAGCGCGGCGCCTGCATCTCCCGCACCGCCTCAGGCGCCCTCTAGTGCTGCCGAGAGGACGTGCAGCCCCGGGGAAGGACCCTCCGGCCCCACTCAGCCGCCGAACCCGGGTCTGACACGAGCCCAGGGCGATAGTGCTGCTGCCACTCCTCCCCGAGGATATTCCCACTGATTTTTTAGAGAGAACGGAAGGGCGGGGAGAGGCAGAGAGACAGCGATGGTAGAGACGCATGGGTGGGCCGCCTCCCCGCCACGGCCCAGGCTGGGAATCAAACCTGCAACCGAGGCTCGTGCCCTTGATCGGAATCGAACCGGGGACCCTTCAGTCCTCGGGACAACGCTCTATCCACTGAGCCACACAGGCCGGGGCGAGGACACATTGTAAACAAACAGGGTGGCTCTTTAAAGCAGGGGAAGCCTTTGTTCTAGAACAATAAGCGGCTTAAGGCGTTTCTGTGGGGGCACCTTGGGCGAAAGGAGAGGCCTACCCACCCCTGGCTACTTCCTGGTCCCCAGTGTTTAGGGGGGACAGGGAGAGGGAAAGAGAAACATCGTGATGAGGGAGAGTCATGATCGGCCGCCTCCTGCCTGGCCCACACTGGGGACCGAGCCCACAACCCGGGCCTGCACCCTGACTGGAAACCCCGGGCGTGCTTCCCGGGGAGGCTCCCAGCCCCTCGCGGCGCCTGCTGTAGCCACCGTGCGGTGCAGGGCCCCGTGGTGGGGGCGGCCTACCTTGCTCCCTTTGCTGGTCCCGCTGCTCCATGGACACCAGGGCGGAGAAGTGCGCCTGGTCGTAGGCAAGGACCAGGGGGGAGCAGTGGCAGCGGTTGGGAGGCACCTCCAAGGGCAGGTAGATTCCTCCGAACGGGATCGGGGCGAAGGCTGTGGACACAGACGAGGGAGGGCGTGGGGAGCCCGCAGGGACAACGTGGATGGCACCCTCACCCCCGGGGCGACCGGAACCCGGCTCCTCCAAGGCTCTCCTGGAGGGGCTTCAGTTTCCATACGTTTTTTAAAAAATTGACCTCAGAGAGAGCAAGGGAGAGGGCAAGGGGGAGAGAAACATCAGTGATGAGAGAGAATCATGGATCGCCTGCCTCCTGCACGCCCCCTACTGGGGATGGAGCCCTGACCGGGAACCGAACCATGACCTCCTGGCTCATAGGACGACGCTCAACCACTGAGCCACACCGACCGGTGTGCAGGCTTCCAAGTTCTTCCAGTGAAACCCGCCTCCTCCAGGAGGTCCCCTTTGGTTTCTCTAGGTCACGGCCGCTCACCCACCCACAGTCCTGCTCTGTGACGTGGGACGCACCTTCCCCGCCCGAGTCCCTCAGCATGGTGTCGGCAACGACCACGATGGGCCTCCTCAGGATGTGGGCCAGGACGAACACGTGGAACTCCTCCAGGCTCTCGTACACGGGGTCCTCGGCGTTGTCCACACTGCGGGCAGAGCACAGCCCGCTGTCACCACGCCGACGGGAGGGGTGTTGGAGCCCGACGCCTCGCTCCGATCGGACCTCCGCGGACCCTGGCCAGCGCCACTGAGCCCATCTTCCTCCCACGCTCCCAACCGATGACAGACGCACAAGTCCCGGCCCCCACCCCTCCACCCCTCCACCCCTCCACGCCCGGAGGCCTTCCTGGTGGCAGAGGCAGCCACTCAGAGCTCGTGGGAACACAGGGGGCGGCCCTCTGGGGCGGTTCAGGGGACACAGCAGGGGCAGGAGGCAGGCTGGCTTCCTGGCCCCACTCTGCTTCTAGCTCTTGGGCTCAGTCCTCCCGCTCAGGGTGAGGTCCGCCCCGGCGTGGCTGACCGGCCGCTGGGGGCACGGCTACCAGGTCTGAGGGGCTTTCTTTTCTTTTTTTTAAATTTTTTTATTGATTTCAGAGAAGAAGGGAGAGGGAAAGAGAGAAACATCCATGATGAGAGAGAATCATGGATCGGCTGCCTCCTGCACGCCCCCTACTGGGGATCGAGCCCACAACCGGGCATGTGCCCCTGACTGGGAATCGAACCTGGGACCCTTCAGTCTGCAGGCTGACGCTCTATCCACTGGACCACACCAGCCAGGGCTGAGGGGCTTTCTCAGAAATACCTCCGTGGACGAGGGCGGCGAGAAGGCTGCCTGGACTCGGCCCTCAGTGTAGGCGGGGAAGTGACAGGATGGGCCCCGGCCCCCCCACCCCTCCCTGCTCAGGGCAGAGTAGGCTCCGAGACTTTTATCCCTGAGTGGAGTCTAGTCTGGAGGCGGGAGTGTCTGTGCCCCCGATCTTGGGGTGCCACGTGCTCCCTGGTTCCGCTCCCCCCCCCCCCACCCTGGCCACTGGAGAGAGGGGGAGCGGGGGCAGCACTTACCCCCCGCCCGAGCCGCCGCCGTTCTTGCTGAAGTGCGTGCGCGGCTCGCTGGAGGCCAGCTTGAGCAGCTCCGTCCACTCGCGCTCCCACTCGTCCTCGGTGTACACCAGCCCTGACTGGCACAGGACGCGGGGTCAGGGGGCACGGCCCCTCCCGCTCCCCGGCCAGGTCCGCCGGGCAGCCCGCTGGCGGGCACACCTGTGAGTGGCCACCGACTGTCCCCATGTCTGACAGTAGTTCTCAGCACCCCAATCTCATTTCAGTGCCGTTGGGGATCCACCCAGCACCCAGGGGGGGCGCCTGCACAGGCACGAGGCCTGGGCCGGCCATGAAAACGTCTAAAGGGCCAGCGGGCCAGCATCCAACACAGCGGGCAGATCTCTCCTCCTGGGACAGCCACGTGCCAGCGTGCAGGTGGGCAGGGCGCCTGGCGTCTCAGCACCACGGGCGGGGCTGCACGTGGCCCTGAAACCGCCACCAGCAGGCGGACAGGGGGACCCCTGAGAGCGAAGACGGTGGGTCTTCGTGATTCGATGGTGGGAGCGGACGCGTGCTCACTGCGTTAGGGCCAGGCCAGCGCTTCCCGCCTTGCACCCCTGGTCATCTCTGACATCCTGGGCCCCCCACCCCCCGTGACACAGAATTCTTCTTATTCAAAAAGGGAGGAAGCCAAAAAGGCCATGAACTTGGTCTAAACAAGCTGCCAAAGAACATGGCGTCCATGAAAGAAAAACAAAAGGACGAAAGGACAGTGGACGGACTGAGGAAGCAATCACTAAGGAATTGTTAAATAATAATAATATGAAGGGATATGAGAAAATAGCAAATAAAGTTTCAAAACACATCACAGAGAACTGAGACGCATAAATATGCCACAGTATATATTTACAGCCTGCATATGAGGCCCTCAAACCCTAAGAAATGCAAGCCATTCACTGTGAATAACGCATTCCGGGGGCGTGTGCCCCACGCTGGGAACACTCACTGGTTGGGCTCATCCTCAGTGGCTCCACCTTTGAGGCTGATGGTACCCTACTCGCACCAGAAGCCACTCCGCCTTGGCCCTGGGGCCCAGGGGAGGTGGGGGTCCCAGGGAAAGGGGGCGGCGGGCACCCACCTCCTTGTTCTGCTGTGTCTGCTGCCACCGCCACCTCCGCTTCAGGGCTTCCCGCTCGGCCCCCGTCCGCATCATGGTGTAGAGCGCTTTCCGCAGGACCAGGTCACGGTCGTGGAAACCCCACATGCCTGCAACGGGGGCGGGGACCGGGTGTGCGTGAGGAGGGGGACACGCCGGGAGGGGGCACCAGCCACCCAGGCTTAACGGGCGCGCCTCCCACGTCTGCGCACAGAGCTAACCCACCCCTCACTGTTGGGTTCCCGCGATCTGCACGCAGCGCTCCCGGCTGCCACGTGCCTTGTAAACTCCTGCCTTCATGTTTTACCCATGTGGGCTCCCTGCCTGGAATGTCCCCTTTTAAAAAATATATATTTTTATTGAATTCAGGGACAGGGAGGGAGAGGGGGAGAGAGAGAAACATCAATGATGAGAGAGAATCATTGATTGGCTGCTTCCAGCATGCTCCTACAAGCCTGCAACCGGACTGGGCATGTGCCCTGACCGGGAATCGAACCGTGACCTCCTGGTTCATAGGTCGATGCTCAGCCCCTGAGCGACGCTGGCTGGGCCTCTTTCCCACGCTTTCAAGTCTCAGTAAAAACCTGCCTCCTCCAGGAAGTCCCCTTGGATTTCTCTAGATCCCCCTCCCGGCAGTTCCACTCAGGCCTCCTTCTATCACGACAGGTCTTTCCTCGTGTGTTTTCTATGTCTCGCGCTCCCCACCCCCACCCCACCCCTAAACCAGCCTGGCGCTTGGCAAGGACAGCGGGATTGCTGGGGACTCTTCCTGATGGCAGCGAAGCCCGTGGCCCTCCTGAGAGGTGTCTGCTTTCCCCATGCCCAGAGCAGGCCTGGGCGCCGCCCCCTTGCTGCCCGCGGAGCTCACCCAGGGAGGCCGCGTGCAGGAGGCAGTTCCCGTCGCCAGTCGTGGCCAAGGGAAGGAGCCGCTTGCAGCTGGTGCACGCCGCGGACCACCAGTTCAGGCGACCTGCAGAGAAGCGCGCTTTAGTCCTCACTCTTTATAAAAATAGATTGTTATTGATGTCAGAGAGGAAGGGAGAGGGAGAGGGAGAGAAACATCAATGAGGAGAGAGGATCATGGATCACCTGCTTCCTGCACGCCCCACAACTTGGGCATGTGCCCTTGACTGAGAATCAAACCCGGGACCCTTCAGTCCGTAGGCCTAAGCTCTATCCACTGAGCCACACCGGCTAGAGGGTTCCTGGCTACTTTTTCTTTCTTTCATTTTTTAATTCTTACCCGAGGATATGTTTAGCGAGGAGAAGGGAGAGGGGAGAGGAGAGAGAGAAACTTCAATGTGACAGACACAGCATTGGTTGCCTCCCACACGCACCCCAACCAGGACAGGGGATAGAATCTGCAACCCAGCAATGTGTCCTTGACCGGGACTCGAACCCGTGGCCCTTCGGTGCGTGGGCAGACACTCTGACCATTGAGCCACACCAGCCAGGGCCACACCGTCTCTCCTGCTCCCTGTGGTCAGTGAGCAGCCCGCTCACCTGCCTGCTCCAGGGCCACCATGGTGGCCTGCTCGATCAGGTCCCGCTCGATGAAGCTCCTGAAGTCCTCGCTGTACACGCTCAGGTCTGGCAGCTGGAAGGTGTAGATGGGCATCTCCAGGGGGCACTGCTCGCTGCTGCACTCGCTGGCCACGTGGGACCGCGCCAGGGACACGATGGCCGAGCTGGCGTGGGAGATGCCCCGGGACAGGCGCTTTTCTGCAGGGGGGAGAGCGATGGCGGGGGGACGGAGGTTCTAATTTGGCTGGGATGCTGGGGCCCAGCAAACAGAACCAAACTCAACGCTCAGTCACCACAGGTCGGAGGGTGTGTGTGTGCGCAAGTGTGCGTGTGTGTGTCTGCATGCGCGTGTGTGACCTAATGCAACAGGAGACACATGGATTTCGTTGTGTAAATAGAAAGAATGTGAATGATTTCAGACGCTAGGACTACAGAGTTAGACAACCCAAGCAATTAGAATTGTCTTAGTAAGAAAATTAATAATATGATGAGGGAGACTCATGGACCCACTGCCTCCTGCACGCCCCCTACTGGGGACTGAGCTGATGGATTTTTAGAGAGAGTGGGAGAGAGAGGGAAAGACAGAGAGGAACATCAATGTGAGAGAGATACATCGATGGGTTGCCTCCTGCATGGGCTGAGGAGAGCCTGTAACCAAGGTACATGCCCCTGACCGGAATCGAACCCGGGACCCTTTGGTCCACAGGCCGATGGTCTATCCACTGAGCTAAACCAGCCAGGCCCCAATTTATCTTTAGACGTTTGCTCAGAGTTTTACTTTTTCTTTTGAGTTTAAAACGGGAAACCCAGACGCTCAGAAGGGGTTCTCCAGGGGACAGCCTGAGCAGGAGGCGGACTTTGGGGCTTGGGCACTGGGTGGGGCGAGACAGCAGGGGACCCGGCGGCTGGGCTGGGACCCCCGGCGGGCACCTTGGGCGATGTCGTCCTGTCTCGGCAGGCAGGCCCGCTCCGCCTTGTGCCCGGGCTGGGCTGGCTCGCGCTCCGGCGGCTTGGGGCCCCGGCCCTCGTTGAACACGTGCGGGAGGTTGGCTGTGTGCACCTGCCGGAGCTGCTCATAGTCGCTCAGGGCGGCCGTCAGGTCCCAGTTTTTGCCTGTGGACGAGAAAGGACGGGAGGTGGCCCGGCCGGCATGGCTCCATGGTTGTGCGTCAGCCGACCTAGGAACCAGGAGGTCACGGTTCAATTCCCGGTCAGGGCACATGCTGGGGTCACAGGCTCCATCCCCAGTAGGGGGCCTGCAGGAGGCAGCTGATCAGTGACTCTCTCTCATCATGGATGTTTTTCTCCATCTCCCTTCCTCTCTCAAATCAATAAAAATATTTTTTAAAAATAGCGAAAATCAGGTCCCCACCATCGCCTTCTCTTACATTCTGAAGAGTCCTCGTGCCATGGCTGCCCGGTAACAGACCTCTTCCCTTTCCCCCGGTGGGCAGGGGGGGTGGGGTGGCTCCCGAGAGGGAGGTGGGGGGCGAGGAGGGGCCTACCTTCCAGCAGGTCTCTGGCCAGACCAGGTTCTGCCCCCGTGGACCGAACAAAGTCTGACAGGACCGCGTCCATATCAAGCGTCATGGGCTCGCGCAGGAGGGCCGCCCAGCACTCGGCCGAGGGGGGGTTGGGGAGCAGGCTAGAAACCATCCATCTGCGGGAAGGAGGGGAGCAGGGTCAGGGCGTGGCCGTGTGCCCGGGCACGCGGACCCCTCCCGCCTGCTGGGGGATTTATATATACAGTGTTCATCCTTGTCCAAGGTTACTTTTCCATTGATTTTTAGAGAGAGTGAAAGAGAGGCGGGGGGGGGGGCGAGAGAGAAACATCGATGTGAGAGAGACACATCCGCTGGTTGCCTCCTGCACTGGCCCCAATCAGGGCCGGGGATCGAGCCTGCAACCAAGGTATGTGACCTTGACTGGGAATCTAACCTGGGACCCGTCTGTCCCGGGGCTGACGCTCTATCCACTGAGCACACTGGCTAGGTCTACTGGGACATAGTTTTGGGCTGGGTTTGGGACGACGCCCTGATTCTCCATGTCAGACGTTAAATCATAGCAGTTGAAGCCGCCAGGCTCCGCCGGGGGGCACTTTTGTGAGGTGTAGCCAGAAGGTGAGAAAACTGTTGGACCTGCCCGGCCTGCGTGGCTCAGCGGTCGAGAGTCAACCGATGAACCAGGAGGTCATGGTTTGATTCCCAGTCACGTGCCTGGGTTGTGGGCTCGGTCCCCAGTGGGGGGGCGTGCAGGAGGTAGCCGATCCATGATTCTCTCTCATCACTGATGTTTCTCTCTCTCTTCCTCTCAGAAATCATTAAAAATATTATTTTTAAAAATAAAATTATTCCGGAGGGGAGGAAAGGGGGAGAAAATGGGAGATACCTGTGAAACTATCAACAATAAAAATATATTAAAGAAGAAAATGATTGGACCTGATGTTTATGGCACCAACTAAGAGACTGTCTTCCTCCCTCCGTCCGTGCCCCAGAGCCGCGGCCGGGAGTCTGTCCTCTGTCACCGCCACCTGGGGGACAAACCAGAGACAAGCGCTCGTTACTCTCCGCACCCTGGGCAGGCGGGGCGGGCGGGGAAGGTGTCGTCACTCCACAAGGCTGCCTGTGGGGCTCAGCCAACTGTCCTCGGCCACACCGCTGCCTGCAGACACCTGCCCCCCGCCCCTGCTTCTGGGGGCTTCTCAACGTCCCTCGTGTGAGCCGGCACCTACCTTCCACCCTCACAGTCCACAGCTGTGTGTAACTTTCTGCCACACGCCACAGCGACACACAGCATCTCAGCTTTTTTTTCTTTATTGCGGTAACACGTATGTAACACGCGACTTACCGTTTCACCCTTTGTAAGTGTGCAATGGGGTGGCACGGAGGGCATGCCTGCTGTTGGGCAGCCACCCCACCGTCCACCTCCGGAATGTTTTAAATCTTCCCCAAACGAAAACCCGGCACCCACTGGACACAAACCCCCGTCACCTCCCGGGCCCTGGCGACCGCCGCGCTGCCTTCTGGGGCTGGTGCTGGCGACACCGGGACCCTCACAGAGGTGACGTGTCGCCTGTGTCCTCTTGTGAGTGGCCTAGTTAGCGCAGCGTAACGTCTTCAGGGTTCACCTGCGTGGCAGCGTGTGTCAGAATGCTTTTTCTTTTTAAAAAATGTCTGTATTGATGTCAGAGAGGAAGGGAGAGGGACAGAGAGAGAAACATCCACGATGAGAGAGAATCATGAATCGGCTGCCTCCTGCACGCCCTGCGCCGGGGATGGAGGCTGCAGCCCGGGCCTGTGCCCTGACTGGGAATGGAACCTGTGACCTCCTGGTTCATGGGTCAACGCTCCACCAGGGAGCCATGCTGGCCGGCAGCCTGCGCCACCTGGCCGTGCCCACCTGCCGAGCTCACCTGGCGCCATGTTCTCCTAGGTCAGCACTGCACCTGGGCTCCTGCCACTCTGCAGCCCCTGCTCAGTCCCTCGGGCTCCTCCACGGCTACATGACCTGCAAATGACACAGTTCCCGCGGGCTCACCCTGCGGCCTGTCCGCTCACTCCCACTTCCTCCGTGGGGGCGGCTGTCAGCACCCGTGTCTCCTGACCTAAGAGTCACTCTGTGAATTCCTGGAGCGTGGCCAATAAGCACGCCCGACTCGGGGATTTTATTCCCCCCCCCCGTGCCCCCCCCCCCCACTGGTTGGCTTCAGAAGGGCGGCTCGCCCAGTGCCTCCCGCTTCCCTGAGAACCAGCACAGGGAAGCGCGGTGCTGATCAGCCAGGTTAGTGCCATGACCGCATGGGGTCTTCCTTTGCATTCCTCACTTCTAAGTATTCCCTGCCCACCCCCACCCCCGTGCTGTTCTCCTAGAATACTTGCTTTTGGTTACTACCCCATTTTATTTTTTTAAAAATATGTTTCTATTGATTTTATTTGAGAGAGAGAGGGAGAGAGAGAGAGAGAGAGAGAAAGAGATCGATGATGAGAGGGAATCATGGATTGGCTGCCTCCTGCACGCCCCCTACTGGGGATGGAGCCCACAACCTGGGCATGTGCCCTTGAGTTGGAGTGGAACCCGGGACCCTTCCGGCCGCAGGCCGACGCTCTATCCACGGAGCCACACTGGCCAGGGCCGTGGCAGCCTTTGGAGCTGAGGCCTAGCATGAGGGAGCTTCCATGGTGAGAAGCTGACTTTGGCTGCTGCTTCGAGAGCAGATGGTCGAGGGAGGGTGGGGAGTGGGTGGCAGGAGAGGCGCGAGGCGATGAGTCAGGAGGCCACAGGCTCCTGCCGAGGGAGGGGGATGGTCCGGGCGAGGACGGCAGCCGTGGGGTGGTGAGAAGTGGTTGAGTTCTTGACATATTTCCCAAAAGCTGATTTTTTACAGGCATGCAAAAGAAGGCAATAAACAAGAGGGGCAGAAAGCAGATGTGAAGCAAGGAACAAGCCCAAGATGAGATGGGTGGATCTAACCTACATGTGCCACTAATTAAATTAAATGTAAAGACACCAGATGCTCCAGTTAGAAGCGATAAATTGGCAGACCGAGGACAGAAATTCACTAACACTCTGTCTGTGGAAGATGTCTGCAAGGTACAGATACAGAAAAGGTGACATTTAAAAGGCAGGTGCCCGGCCAGTGGGCTCCGTGGCTGAGCATTGACCTATGAACCAGGAGGTCACAGTGCGATTCCCGGTCAGGGCACATGCCCAGGTGGCAGGCTCCATCCCCAGTGTGGGGCGTGCAGGAGGCAGCCGGTCCACGATTCTCTCTCATCACTGTTGTCTCTCTCTCTCTCTCCTTCTCCCTTCCTCTCTCACATCAATAATTGTTTAATTAAGACGGTGGGAAAGGAACACACTATGCAAATTGCAATCAGCAGAAAACTGCGGGGGCCGATCACTGTCAGACAGAATAGGCTTTGGGGCCGAGGGCATTCACCGGCGATGAAGAGAATTGCTTCATAATAATAAAATCACACGTCATAGGGGCAGGGACAGAAAAGACCTGAACTTGCCATTGACACACTTTACCCAGAGGACATACAGAATTTTATACTCTCAAGAGCTGACGACTACCAAAAGTTTTCAGTGCACACGGAACACTTATAAAATATTTACCACTTGAGCTTTTCTATGACAATGGGTGGCAATACAGTACTTACGTTATTTAAAAATAAAACATTTATTGTATTCTGGGATGTGAAGCATATCACACAAAAGCCAAAGGGTCAAATCACACAAACGATGTTCTCTGGCCACGCCATAGTTCGGGTAGGCAGATACTCAGCAAATCCCCGAACGCTGAGAAAACCTCGCACACCTTTCTACATAACTCGTGAGGCCTGCTTCCAAATAACACAGGAGGCTGGGGTGGTGGCCAATGGAGGGGGGAATGGGTACATCTGTAATACTTTCAACAATAAAAAGTAAGTTAAAAAGTAAAAGAAAGAGCTAAGATCTGGAGTCTTTAAGCAACACAAAGAAACGCTCAAACGAGAATGATATTTTAATGGAAACGCTTCCTTATCTTCAAGCTTCGGTCTTACCTGTTGGCTGGTTTTCTGCCCGGTGAGGGCTTAGGTATGTCCCCAGGTCAATGGACAACAGACTGGCGGCCAGGTAGCAAGGTGGGTGGGGGTGTTGCTCAGCCCAAGGAGCAACGGTAATGCAAGAACAGGGGCAGCCAAGCAGAGGGAGAAGAGAGAGGCGTGCATCTAATGGAGGGTCCTCACCCTCCATGCCTGTTGCTACAAACCCAACCTCACCACGGAAATCCATGCCCATACCCCACCTCCTGCTCCTTCCTGTCCAGGGCAGAAAAGCAGGTGGGGTCCCAGGCCCTGAATCCATAGGTTCTGTCCTCGGTGCTGAATATGCACTGTCTTGGTTGCTGGATATACAAGCCACTGAACTAGGGGCTGAGTTCAGATGCTGTCCCAGGTGCTGAATCGACAGACAAGCCCAGGCCCTGGGCCACGAGCGCTGTCCCAGGTGCTGAAGCCACAGACACCGTCCTTGGTGCTGAATTCACGCTCTCCCAGGTGCTGAAGCCACAGGCCCCCTGTCCTAGGTGCTGAAACTATAGGCGTTGCCCCGGGTGCTGAGTTCACAGGCCGCTGTCCTGTGTGCTGAAACTATACCAATGGTTCTCAATCTTCCTAATGTCGCGACCCTTTAATACAGTTCCTCATGTTGTGGTGACCCCCAACCATAAAATTATTTTCATTGCTGCTTCATAACTGTAATGTTGCTACTGTCATGTAAATATCTGATATGCAGGATGTATTTAGGCGACCCCTGTGGAAGGGTCGTTCGATTCCCAAAGGGGTCGCAACCCACAGGTTGTGAACCGCTGCTATAGGCACTGACACAGGTCCTGGATGTATACACACTGCCCCAGGCGCTGACCTTCTAGGCGCTGCCCCAGGTGCTGACCCCACAGGCCACTGTCCTAGGTGCTGAAGCCACAGGCACTGACACAGGTCCTGGATCTACAGACACTGCCCCAGGCGCTGACCTTCTAGGCGCTGTCCCGGGTGCTGGATCACCAGGACACTCCAACTGGCGCAGCTAGGCCAGGGTTCTTATTCTTCCGTTGCCACCGCCTGGGCAAGTTAGTTAACGTCTACTTCCCCAAAATGAGGATGGAAACGACACCTTCCGCATGTGGTGACTGAGGAGAAGAGATCAGAACATGTGTGTGACGACGTCAAGGGTGCCTGGCCCAGAGAGGGGATGTGGTAGAGGCTGGAGCTCACTGTATCCCTCCTCGTGCTACTGGCCCTGCTGCCCCTGAAGCGTAACGGTCCAGGGGACACTCCAAACAACTTGAGGGATACATGCCAACCAGGGCCAGGAACAGCCCTGGCCGGTGTGGCTCAGTGGACAGAGCATCAGCCTGCAGACTGAAGGGTCCCGGGTTCCATTCTGGTCAAGGGCACATGCCCAGGTTGTGGGCTCAATCCCCAGTAGGGGGCTTGCAGGAGGCAGCCAATCAATGATTCTCTCTTATCATTGCTGTTTCTCTCTCTCCCTCTCTGAAATCAATAAAAATAAAAAATACACGTTACTACAAGCACAGCTGACTCACCGGTGACCCTGAGGTGGGGTCGTCCATGTGCCTGACCCCCCAAAACAATGGCTAGATGCTCACTTGACACAATTGCAAATTTATATACTGCCAAGTGGTTGGAGATATTCTAATGGACCTCACATAAATAAATGCCTCAGATTTCTATTTTATACAAATCCAAAAACGGGGCGAGAGGGCCAGGGCCAGCTGAAAACACAATAGACACAGATTGGGCACTGCAGAGGGGGATGCTGGATTTGACCGCCCGTCTCAGCCCCTGCCATCAGGAGCAATTTAAATTACATTTGGTGGAAAACATAATAGTATTTCAGGTCAGGGAGAGACAGCGATGACTGCAGCCAGGACAGCAGGAATGAGGAGCGGCGGACAGAGTGGCAGACATTTGAGAACATGAGCTATGGAGACCTTTGGATTGATTAGACGTGGATGTGGGCTGATGTGTGTGTGTGTGTGTGTGTGTGTGTGTGTGTGTGCGCGTGTGCGCGCACATGCACAATGTGAGGAGACAGACACAGAAGCAGGGGATCAGGCAGAGTCTCTGGCTGATATGAACCGCCCTGGCCCAGATCGAAGGCCGCGTGGTGGCCCATCGGCCCTCACAACAATGGCCGTGCTGTCCTTACTCCAGAGCGGGGACCTGGACGCAGTGAGGGCCAGCCACCTGCCCCACGCTGCCACCAGCCGGGGCCCCGCTGGAACACGACATGCTTCTCTTTCCTACCAGTCCCTCAGGGCTGCGCACGGAGCACCAGGGACCGCTCACTCCTTCACTCCTCCATCCACCTACCCATCCCGACCACCGACGCTGCTCGGATCTTACATGTGTGAGGACCACTCCAGACAGGTGGCCGAGACCTGAACAGGAAGAGGGAAGCAGCCAGGGACCAAACCAGGAGATGTCCCGCCCGGGAGAGAGGATGCTTAAATGGACCAGCCTCTGGAGGAACGGAGACAACATATCCTGTACCCACCTGCTCAGAAACCGCAGGCCGGCCCGGCCGGCATGGCTCAGTGTTGGAGCGTCAGCCTATGAACCAGGAGGTCACGGTTCGATTCCCGGTGGCGGCACAGGCCCGGGTTGCGGGCTCCATCCCCAGTGGGGGGCGTGCAGGCGGGAGCCGACCTGTTTCTCCATCATCGACGCTCAACCACTGAGCCAGGCCAGCTGGGCAGGGCAATCTATTTTAAAAATATTAAAATGAAACATAAAATGCAGCTCATGGCATAAATTGTGATATGTCATGAACCCAACACCTTCAATGTGCCCAGTCTTTCATCCATCCATCCATCCATCCATCCATCCATCCATCTATCCATCCACCGATCCATTCATTCATTCATCCATTCATCTAGCTTTATACATTCATTGAGCATCTTCCAGACAGTCCCAAAAGCTGGTTAGGTAGGCAGAAAAACAAAGACACAGTCCAAGGCATGAAGAGTATAGCGGGGACAGGATGGTGCAATAGGCGCACCCCCTGCTCGAGTACCAACAGAGCAGGGCACCCCAACACAAGGCCTCTGTTCTGTTTCCGGAACGGGCCCCACCCCATGCTGTGTAGGACCCCCCAGCCCAGCCCCTGGCCGGCTGCCTCCAGCCCGGTGTCTGGGCCTCATCTGAGCGTCTCCTCCCAGAAGCCCTCCTCAGCCACCTCTCACCTCGGATCCTGCATCCCTTCACCTGCTTCGTTTCCATAGCAACGCTCCTCACCTTCCCCAGGCCAGCGTACCAGGTGTTCCGGACCGCACACTCAGCATTTGGCGAGGGAGCGGCGTTTTTTCGTTATGGACAAAGAAAGGGAAGCGAAGATGTGACAGCAAAACAGAGAAGAAGGAAACACACCCCACTGAAGTTCAGAGACGCGTTTCTTCGCTGTTGGAGATGGCGTTTCAAACGACTGCCAGGAAGGTAACGCGCACATTATGAGAAACCTTGGGGCAGAGTCCTCACCTTTTTTTGTTAATGATATCTGACTAAATTCAGCACTCATCCTTTATTTTTTATATGTTTTTTAAAAATGGGTTTTTAGAGAGAGAAGAAGTAAGAGGGAGAGAGAGAGAGAAACATCAATGATGACAAACATGGATCCGCTGTCTCCGTCACGCCCCCTGCTGGGGATGGAGCCCACCGCGGGCAGGTGCTCTGACTGGGAATCAAACCCAGACCTCCTGGTTCATAGGTCGACACTCAACCACTGAGCCACACCGGCCGGGCCTGCTCTCTCCCTCTTTGGGCATCCTGGGTCCACTGAACCAGGCCCTGTTCTGTGCCCTTTCGCTTTGATTCCGTTCCAAGTGGCTGGCAAAACCGCGCGGCTAGCTCCAACCACTTCGCTGCGGGCACTGTTCTCCCGTCTGCTGGATGTTTCACCCAAGAAGGAGGCGCCCCAGCTCTTGCTGGTGGTGCTGGCTGCTCAGGGCGCCCGAGGCCACTGGAATGACAGCCCAGCCACAAGCAGCTAGAGCTACTGCTTGCGTGAGATCCAGACGCCCTCTGAAGACAAGTCCAAGAAACCATCATGGTCGGTTCACCAGCAGCCAACACGAAGGCCTGTCCATGTCCTGCTTCATTTGCCAGGTCCCAAAGAATGTGGGTTCTGGGTAGGGATGCATTGGGGAGCCCCCACCCCAAAAGCAAAGTGGCAGCTTCTAGAGGGTCATTTTCTTCACACCTTGTGAAAACTGAACTCACTTTCCCCTATTTGCCACTGATTCTCAGATTTCTACACTTGACAACTGTATTCACATAAAATATTTCTGTGCGCCTGGCCAGTGTGGTTCAGGGGTTGAGCATCAGCCTGTGAACCAGGAGGTCGCGGTTTGATTCCCATCAGGGCACAGGCCCGGGTTGAGGGTTTGGTCCCCAGGGGCGGGGAATGCAGGAGGTAACCAATCGATGGTTCTCTCTCATCACTGATGTTTCTATCCCTCTCTCCCTCTCCCTTCCTCTCTGACATCAATAAAAACATTACAAAAAATAAAAATAAAATAAAAGGGCCATCACAGACAGGACTGAGGTGTGAATGCGGGCGAGCAAGAACCTCTTTGCATAATTAGGCCCTGTGGCAAGACAAACAGAGTGAGATGCCTGCAAATAGAAGGTGTGGACATCGGGGGTTCAGGGAACAGGCCAGTCCTGGGAGGGACATTACTCTGCCCAGGGCTGAACACCCCACCACAGGCGCCCACAAGGGAGAAAATAGTAATTACACAAGGTCTGCCATCATGTTCACCTGCCAGGAAAAGGCCATTCCTCGCTTAGACTAAATAAAACAGCTGCCACAGAATTTGACATTTTCTATAACTTTTGCGTTTTGCTTGAATGAGAATGAGCCGGGTTCGGAGTAGAGAAAAAACATTTTTTAAAAAGCAAGGGTTGTCCGATATAAGATACAGGATTTTCTGGTGAAATCTGAATTGCAGTTAAACAACACGTGTTTTCTATACGTATGTCCCATGCAGATATTTGGGATAAGTTTGTATTAAAACATGATCCAATATTTATCTGCAGTTCACATTTTAAAAATGGCTTATTTTTTGGTTAATCCTCACCCGAGAATATCTTCACTAAGAATATATATATATATATATATATTCTTCCCACTGACTTTTTTTTTTTTTTTGACGGTGTAAGGGAGGAAAGGAGGGGAAGAGAGAGAGAAAAACATCCATATGAGAGACACATCAACGGGTTGCCTCCCGCATGTGCCCCGACTGGACCAGGGATGGAACACACCCTTGACCAGGAATGGAACCTGTGACCCTTCGGGCCACAGGTCGATGCGCTAACCATTGTCCCCCCAGGACGTGGCTTTTCCTACCAGTGAAGCGCGAAGGGGACAGAGTCTTCCCGGCCAGCAGGGAGGGCCAGCCTCTTGTGGGCAGCCAGCCAGCCCACTGATGGCTGTTTTAGCCGTGGTTCTGTCACAGGGGGTGGGGAGGGGGAAGGGAAAGGAGAGGGCCGGAGGACACCGGCAGACCTGGGTTGAGGAGGCTACGTAACCAGATTGCAACTGCGCACGGACCTGTGACTCCCCAAACGCACAGTGACTCACCTGCGATCCTGTCGGAACTGTGACAACACCCTGACCTACTTGGTGCCGGGAAGTCGCCAGTGACACCGCCGCCACTTCCCTATTTAAAGCGTCTCTACGGCCGGAGCCAGCAGAGCCCAAATGCATCGCGTTCCAAAGGATGGGTGGACAGCCGGCCGGCCCCGACGTGGCTCCGTGTGTGAGCATCCCCTATGAACCAGGAGGTCGGGGTTCGATTCCCAGTCAGGGCACATGCCTGGGTTGTGGGCTCCATCCCCAGTAGGGGGCGTGCAGGAGGCAGCCGATCCATGGTTCTCTCTCCTCATGGATGTTTCTGTCTCTCCCTCTCCCTTCCTCTCTGAAAGCAATAAAAGTATATAGATATATAAAAAAAAGATGAGTGGACAGTGGCCACTTGGCCCCGAAGATGCCCAAGGCTGATGTGGCAGGTGTTGGAACTGACGGGGACCCCGAGGGCAGGGCTGGGGTGGGATAGGAAACTGCGGATCACCAGCCCCGGGTCCCCTGACTGATGTCCCCACCATGTGCAGCCGCGGGCCTCACTCAGCAAGGGGAACGAGAGGAAGGAGAACCAGGCCGGCAGCAGGGAAGACTGGCCCAGGGTCACCCTCCTGACAGCCCAGGGGCACGATGGTCCAGAGAAGGGCCTCAGACACACAGGCTCACCCATCTCCTGGGGGCGGGGAGGGGGGATTGCTCTTGGGAGCTTTCATCTGCCAAGGGCAACCCCCCATGTGACAAGGATCCTGTAAGCATTTTCCTCAAAAAGACAAAACATAAATGAGCCTTGATGAGTACAGTCTTCTTATTTATTGTTTTGTTTATCCTCACCAGGGGATAGTTCTCCCATTGCTTTTCAGAGAGAGTGGGTGGGAGGAAGGGGGAGAGGGAGGGAGGGAGGGAGAGAAGGAGAGAGAGAGGGAGGGAGAGAAACATCAATGATGAGAGAGAATCATGGGACAGCTGCCTCCTGCACGTCCCACACTGGGGATGGAGCCCACCACCCGGGCATGTGGTGTCCGACCAGGAATCGAACCATGACCTCCTGGTTCATAGGTCGACGCTCAACCACTAAGCCACGCTGGCCGGGCAGTGGCTACTCTTGCTGGTTAGAACTGATGGCCTCCATTTAATATTCTTTAGTGACTAGAGCAGGAAGTGTTCACTGAGGCTTTATTGATTGATGTCCACAGGCCACAGAGGTTTCCCAGACACAGGCGGTGGTCAGTCCCTGGCTGCTGGGACTCGGTCGGGGTAGGGCCAGGCCTCAGCGGCCGAGGGGACTGGGGCCAGAGGTCCAGTGTGGTACTCATGCGCCTCCTCGCCCCAGGCTGCTGTGCAGGGAGGGCCTGGGGCCAGGGCAATGCCAAATCTCTAACACAATAGCTCGTCTCATCTCACAGAGGGCCTTTGTGAGGATGTGTTCTGGAGCAAAACAACAACTCCTTTTTTAAAAAAATTTGTTTTAAAAAATTGATTTCCAAGAGAGGAAGGGAGAGGAAGAGAGAGAGAGAAACATCAATGATGAGAGAGAATCATGGACCGGCTGCCTCCTGCACGCCCCCTACTGGGGATGGAGCCTGCAATCCAGGCATGTGCCCTGACCGGGAATCAAACTGTGACCTCCCTGTTCATAGGTCGACGCTCTAACCACTGAGAAACACCGGCCAGACACAACAACTCTTCTTGGAAAAGGATCCCCAGAGTGACAAACACTGGCCCCTGCCCAGCTCCGATGGGAAACGTGACCCTCATCTCCTTCTCAACACACACGGAGTCCCCCACGGTTGTCAGCAGCACCCCCAGCACCCACACAACCATCCGCCACAGCCGTTTCGAGGGAATGGCTTACTCCTCCACACTTTCTTTGAAAGCCCCCGAAACAATGAAAAGGGGGAAAGAGAGAGAGAGAGAGAGAGAGAGAGAGAAAGAGATGTCTAGAGAGAGAGAGAGAGAGAGAGAGAGAGAGATATCTAGAGAGAGGAGAGAGAGATCTAGAGAGAGAGAGGAGAGAGAGACCTAGACAGAGAAATATATTCCACCTGCAAGGAATCTAGGAGACACACACGAGCGCAAGGAATCCCTGAGTGTGCTAGGACCAGTGTCGTCAGAGTGGACAGGGCGCGTGCCCACCCGCTGACCCCGGGGGGACAGGCCCCGCTGTGCAGCGTGGATGGCACGGAAATGCTTCCCCCTTCCAGGCCCTTCTGTAAACCAGACTCGGAAAAGGGAGGCAGAGAGAAGAGTTTTGAAAATCTAGTGTGCAGCCCTGGCTGGGGTTTCCCAGTGGCTGGAGCTTCGGCCTGTACACCGTTAGGTCACGGGTTTGACTCCCAGTCAGGGACACATACCTGGGTTGCAGGATCCATCTCCCGGCCCTGGTTGGGGTGTATGCATGAGGCAACCAATGGATGTGTCTCCCTCACATCGATGTTTCTCTCTCTCTCTCTTCCACTCTCTCTCAAAATCAATGGGAAAAATATTCTTGGGTGAGGATTAACATCTAGTGTGCAATAATTTGTTTTATCAGATAGATGTAGCTAGCATCACCTACAACTGCATTCAGTGACTGTGATGTGTACATATAATGGAAAAGAGGAAATGATCACTTCTATTTTTTCTTTTTAATTGATTTCAGAGAGGCAGAGAGAGGGAGGGAGAGAGAAACATCAATGATGAGAGAGAATCATGGATCAGCTGCCTCCTACACGCCCCCTACTGGGGATCAAGTCCGCAACCCGGGCCTGTGTCCTGAGTGGGAATCTGAACCTGGTTCATGGGTGGACGCTCAACCGCTGAGCCACACCAGCTGGCGAAACGATCACTTCCTGGCCTGAACTCGGTGCTGCCGGACAACCGCGTCCCGCTCCTGAGTCACCGTGTGGTCTGGGTTGGCTTCTTTCCCACCCTGGCGACGTGGGGGCTCAGGTTGGGGAAGCCTGGGGGGTTCTCAGTGCCGCCTCAATTCCGGGACGCTAATCTGATTTCTGGGTTTAATTCCTGCAGGACTGCTCAGGGCCTTTATCAAACAGACGGAGAGCCAGTTCTGAAGAGGCACCCCCGAGACGCAGTCAGGACGTCTCCTGCAGGAGACGAGGAGCCAGGCGGACGCACGCTCTCCACACAACTCATTTCTAATCGTAAGGACTCAACGTGTCCGTCTTCCCTCGACCAGGGACATGCACACAAATATGTTGAAGAGGCCTCTCATTTTTCTCACCGTGTTTTGTTTTTTCCTCAGCAATGACTGGTCGGTCCTTGGAGAAAACGAAGGGGCTACGTTGCCTGGAACCGTGGGGTGAAATGGGAATATCACAGGTTGGGCAGCTGCGTGTCTTCATTCGACGCGTGCAATGACGGCCTAGATGGGCCCGCAGTGAGGGCTGGAGCCAGGAGGGGGCCCTCTCCAGGCCGGGGGCTCCCTCCCTGTCACCATGGGGACAGCAGGCCACGCAGACAATCGTCCACGCCCGTGTCCATGCTCCCGGCCCTCTAGTCACGTCGGACACGCAGGAGTTGAATTTAAATGCAGCCACATCCTGATGCTGTAATAACGAACCCACACGCTGAGCAGTGGGGTCTCGCCTGGACTGGCCCCTCCCAGGGGCCCCGAGGCCTCAGGCGCCCTGTCTGATGGCGCTTTGGTGAGCACAGAGCCTGCCAGACTGTTACCGGGATAAGTGAAGTCAACTTGGGTAGAAGTCAGGGGCCCACCAATTGATGACTCTCATCATTGATGTTTCTCTCTCTCTCCCTCTCCCTCCCTCTCTGGAATCAGTACAGACAGCCACCTGTTGGTTTGTTTTTAAAATCTAGGGGCACTTCTCCCTGCAGCCAATTCAAGTGCAGAGCCTGGCTCAGTCCAACTCAAAACACATCATTCCCATTGCCCCCTGGAAAGCAACAGTTTGCTTTTACTCTTCCTTTCTTTTTTTGCTAATTCTCACCTAAGGATACTTTCCCATTGATTTTTAGAGAGAGTGGAAGGGAAGGAGAGAGAGAGAGAGAGAGAGAGAGAGAGAGAGAGAGAGAGAGAGAGAAACATCAGTGACGAGAGAGAATCATCGATTGGCTGCCTCCAGCACGTGCCTCAACCAGGGCCAGGGATCAGTCCTGCCCCTGATATGTTCCCTTGACCGGAATCGAACCCATCGAACCTGGGACCCTTTAGTCCACCAGCCCACACTCTGTCCACTGAGCCAACACCGACGAGGGCTTCCATGCATTTCGACAGGATACCCAGGCCTGGCATAGGGGCAGCTGTTTAGTAGAAAATCAGTCCCCTTCAGGGGGCGACGGCTCCCCTTTCGCATGGGGGCTCCGTGGGAAGAGAGAGGCGTCTGATTTTCGTAGGTTCCCCAGACGCTGGGGTGTTCACCCCCCCCCCCCCCCCGCCGTGGGAAACACCATCCCAACTGGGCAAGTCGCCCCTGCGGCAGGACCTCCCTCCCCAGGCCCGGGTCCCGCCAGGAGAGGCCGGTGGGAACCTGCTGGCGAGGAACCGGCTCTCTGTCGCCAGAAACACTCCTGGGAAAGGCACCGCTGCCTCTTGTCTCCCGTTTTTTTATTTTCTTTTTCTTTCTTTTTGTAAAATATATTTTGATCGACTTCAGAGGGGAAGGAAGAGGGAGAGAGAGAGGAGCATCAGTGATGAGAGAGAACCATGGATCGGCGGCTGCCTGCTGCCCCACTCTAGGAATGGAGCCCGCAACCCGGGCCTGTGCCCTGACCGGGAATCGAACCGTGACCTCCTGGTTCCTAGGTGGACGCTCAACCACGGAGCCACGCCGGCCTGGCCTGTTTTTTGTTTTTATGGCAAAAGAAACGCCCGGTGATCGAACACTTGCTGGTCTCCATCGCAGACACCCTGCATGAGGGATGCTGGCGAGGCGGCAGACGAACCCGGGAGGTGCCCCACCCCGAGCCCCAGGGGTTTCAGGTCAATAGGCGTCAAACCCAGACCAGACAGTACGGGGCCGGCGCCCTCAAGCCCTCACCCGCGCCCGGCCAATGCGCTCCTTCCCTTCCGAGGGAACCAGCCCCACTCTCCCAGGACACGACACGGAGCCACTGACTAAAGCATCTCCCTCCTCCTCCAGGGAGGCCCACCTCCCGGAAGCCACCACCGCGGGCTGTTCAATACGCGCCCCACCTTCTGTCTGCTCCATCCCCCATGCGCCCCACCTTCTGTCTGCTCCATCCCCCATGCGCCCCACCTTCTGTCTGCTCCATCCCCCATGCGCCCCACCTTCTGTCTGCTTCCATCCCCCCATGCGCCCCACCTTCTGTCTGCTCCATCCCCCCATGCGCCCCACCTTCTGTCTGCTTCCATCCCCCCATGCGCCTCACCTTCTGTCTGCTCCATCCCCCCAACCCTCGGGCGCAGCGCAGGCACACACACACACACACATCCCCGTGTGCGCGCACCGGCCCCCCAACCTGGCGGTCCCGCCCAAGGTGGCTCAGGTGGGGGCCGCGTGGAGCACGCCCCCTGCTGGCCCCGCGCGGGAGCTGACTCAGCCCTTATTCCGGGGCTCAGGACCGGGAATCCAAGACCTCAGGACCCCAGGGAAGGAACAGAAAGGCCGGGCAGAGCTGGGGGCGGGTGCGCCGGGCCTGCGGTCAGGCGGGTTTCCGGAAGTGAGGGCGGGGTAGGCACGTCGGTGGAACGGCCGCTTCTGTATTTGCTGCCACAAGCGCGCAGGGAGTGGACCGGGAACACGGTGAGCGTCCCCCCCGCCCCCACAGGTGAACATAAACGGGCTCTGCGGCCGGACGGGTGTCAAAGACTCGCTTTCTTTCTTTTTTTTTTTTTTTAAAGAGAGAGAGGGAGGGAGGGAGGGGCGGAGAGAGGGAGAGAAACATCGACGTGAGAGACACTCTACCTGCCACCCCACACGTGCCCTGACCGGGGCGGGACCGAACCTGCATCCAGACTCCATTTCTAAAAGGCTCTCAGCCCAGAGCCTTAACCACCAATTTCCTTCATGGGGAACAAACACTTCAATCGCAGGAAAACCTCACCCGTGACTTAAGAGCCCACATTTTAGAGCGACTGTAAACAACAGGGCAGCCCTGGCCGGTGTGGCTCAGTAAATAGACCGACGGCCTGCAGGCCCAAGGGTCCCGGGTTCGATTCTGGTCAAGGGCACGGACCTCGGCTGCAGGCTCCTCCCCGGTCCGGGCCCTGGTCGGGGGCCTGTGCAGGAGGCAACCCATCGATGTGTCTCTCTCACGTCCATGTCTCTCTGTCTTCCCCTCTCTCTTGCCCTCTCCCTAAAATTCAATGGAAAATATCCTCGGGTGAGGATTAAAAACAAACAAAACTCAACAGGGCAAAATCACCAAAAAGACACACATCGGAGACAGCTCTGCCGCCAGGCCCCGCCTCCCCAGCCTGGCCATGGCAGACACACGTGGCGCCTTCAAGAGGGGAGGCACACGGACACCCTGCCTGCCTCAGAGGTGGGGCCTCCCCCTCCTCCACGAGGCGAACACAGGGTTCAGTGTCTCCCCAACTCCAGTGCCGCCCCCACCAGGGCCGAGGGCCTCAGCAGTCCCTCCCTCAGGGGACACCTGCCACACAGAATCCAGTTGAGAGCCAGACCCGGCAAGACTCCATAAAGCAATGGATTCGCCCTGGCTGGTGTGGCTCAATGGATAGAGCGTCGGCCTGTGGTCTGAAGGGTCCCGTGTTCAATTCTGGTCAAGGGCATGTACCATAAAAAAATATATATATATTTTTAAAAAGCAACAGCTTCTACCCATGGGCACCCTGAATGCCACGGGCCTGTGGTAAACCACAGCTTTCCTGCCCCCTCACGCCCATCCGGGAGTCGGGAGTTGCGCGTCCCTGACCAGACTAACTTCTGCGTGGCAGGTGGTATTGCATTCCTTACAGACCTGCCACGCTACTCTGGTGATGGAAGGCATGCATATTTCATTATTACTTTTATATATTCTTATTGATTTCGGAGAGGAAGGGAGAGGGAGAGAGAAAGATAGAAACATCAGTGACGAGAGAGAATCATGGATCAGCTGGCTGCCTCCTGCACGCCCCACACTGGGGATCGAGCCCCCAACCCGGGCATGTGCCCTGACCGGGGACTGAATTGTGACCTCCTGGTTTGTAGGCTGATGCTCAACCACTGAGCCACAGTGGCCGGGCAAGGCAAGTGTATTTTAACCAACGGGGAGTGGTCATTCATTATTAAATACAAAAATGTCAATATTCTTGTCCCTCATGGAGCAGCCTGGGAAGTGACAGGCTGGAGCAGGCACTCAGACTGCCTTGGGACCTGCTTGCTTTCGTACTCAGGCTGGTCGGCACTAATGGAACACCCACAGGCACCAGCATGATGGCCCGCTCCCCACATTTAGTGGGGAGCTGTAGGGAGCACTGCGGGCCCTGCTTGCTCTCTGCCCTCTGTGGGTGTTGAATTGGCCTTGGACGCTGGTGGGACACACAGCTACTGTGGTGAGGACACACAAGCCCCGGAGAAGCGCTGGCTGGTGTGGGTCAGTGGATAGAGTGTCAGCCTGTGGACTGAGGATCCCGGGTTTGATTCCAGTCAAGGTTACAGACTCAACCCCTAGCCCTGGTTGGGGTGGGTGGGGGAGGCAACCCATCTCCCCCTCCCTTCCCTTCTACTCTCTCTAAAAACCAACAGAAAAATGCCCTCGGCTGAGGACTAACAAATAAAGAAATGAATGTGTGAACTTAAGAACAGACACAGAAAAGCTGCCACCCCCTTTTCCGGGGCAGGTTATTCCCAGGTACATCCTGGGGGCTGTGGGGGGGGGGCGACGAGGAGGAAGGAGAGCTAGAGGTTTCCCGGAAGCCGCCAAGGCCTGTGAAATGTGGGCGACACCGTCCCCCTCTTCCTGGACACATCACCTGCCCCGCCCAGCACATTATCTTTACAATGTTTTTCCCCGGCTCCCGACGACCCACTGTCATTTACAAATCGCAGGCCCGGTGGCGACAGGGTCATGCATGACTGTCCCTGGGCCCTTGTGCTGTGGCTGAAGCCGTTCCCAGATCCGCCGGGAGCCGACAAGTTTCCCTCCGGCTCCCCTCACATCGATCCATCCCCAGCCCATAAATAAAAAAAGAAACCGCGCTGCACTTGTGCGAGGTGCTGGAGCTCAGCGGGCAGAGAGCAGAACCAAGGGAAGGCACGGCTTCTCCAAGGGCTGCAACCGCTACCCAGGGCGGAGGGGAGGGGACGCGCGAGCGGTGGTGTCCAATGAAGGAAAGTTTTTGTTAATGATGACGTCACTGACATTTCCCCAATTTAAAGGAGCATTTAAACACAGTCGATGCAATTTTTTTTCTTCCTCCTCCAGGGAGAAGACGCTAGGGCAGGCCTCCGGGTTCACAGCCAAACTGCACGAACGGTTTGCCTGCTGTCCAGCCAGACCCAGCAGAGCGAGCGAGCGAGCGAGGGAGCGGAGCTGTGGGCCGCGGTGGCCCACGCAGCCACAGCCCGGACGCCCGGCTGGCGGCCTCACGCACAGCTCCAGGGCCGGGCCGGGCCTGGGAATCAGCCGGCTTCGCGAGACCCCCGGCGCGTCCGCACGCATAGAGGGGCCGGTGCCCCCACGCCTGTCCTCACGTTCCAGTGCGGACAGCTAAGCGGCCCAGAGGAGCCGCCGGCCCCTATCCGGCCGGAGTGCCGCGCCCTGCCCGGGAGACGCGCTCCTTTCCGGGCTGGAGCCGGTGGCCACGGGCGCCCTCGGGGTCCAGGGAAGAGCCTGCAATGCAGACGCGCTGGCGATCCCAGTGCGGACCCCATGACCCCGGCGCCCCCTGTCTCCCCCGCGCCCTCGCTCCAGGGCCACCCGGTCTCTGCGCCCACCCGCCTTGCCACGGGGCCACAGAGGGACCCGGCGTCCGCGCTCGCACGGAGCGAGCACCTGTGTGGTTCGCGGCCCCGACCCCGCCGCTGCCGTCAGCACCGCGGCCAGCGCCGTCTCACCTGCCGCACGCGCGCCTCTGCGCTCCGCTGGCCCCGCACCGAAGCCGCCGCTACCCGACTTCCATTTTCTCTCGCTTTACAGAAAAACCAGATCAGCTGTTCCGCTCGCGCTCCGCTCCGGTGCCGCGGCCCCCTCCCCAGCTGCCGCTCGCGGTCCCGGGGGCCTCTCCTCCCCCGCCTCCTCCCGCGCGCCGCTCCGCCCCTCGCGCCCCTGCGCTGGCGGCCACGCGCAGCGCCCGCCTCCCGGCTCCGCCCGCAGCCGCCCTGCGCGCGCCCTCCCCTGACGTCACCGGCCGCAGCCACGGAGGACGGTGGACGAGTGCGCCTGGCTCTGCGTCCCGCCCCGCCGTGCCGAGCGCGTACTCGTGGCAGGACCCGGGAGAGCGCACGGCTCCCCCGCGCCCCGCACCGGGCGCTCGGACGCTCGCCCTTCCCGATGCCCTCGGGCACCTGCGGCGGGGCGACAGATAACGCTGCCTGGACAGCCTGCCTTTGCCCTCTGCTGCCGGGCACCGTTTGCGTCCCCCTTCCTTCCTACGCACCCCAAACTCCCCCCGCATCCCGTCTCGGCTCCGTTTCCCAGCCCCGCTGCGGGCCAAAGCATCACATCGCATCCAAAGTTGGCCCTTCTGCCTCTCCAGCCGCCTCGCCGACCTTCGCCCCTTTCTCGCTTCCCTCTTAATACTTCTCGCGCCACCGCTTCGGGTGGTTTCCCTGGCTGATGCCACCGACTGCCCACAGCTCTTGCCCACACGCACATCTTCTCTGGGTGTAACCACGCCCCCTTTGCAAATAATATTGCAGATAATACCACCCTCATGGACTTCTTGACAATCCTTATTTTACTCCTCCAAGCTTAGGACATTTGCAAGGTTTTTAAGCATTATGTACCAGTATGTTTAATAAAATGTAGTACTTTATTTGACTTTAAAAATATGTTTTTATTGATTTCAGAGAGGAAGGGAGAGGGAAAGATAGAAGCATCAATGATATGCGAGAATCATCCATTGGCTGCCTCCTGCACGCCCCCTACTGGGGATTGAGCCTGCAACCTGGGCCTGTGCCCTAACTGGGTATCGCATGGCGACCTCCTGGTTCGTATGTCTACGCTCAACCACTGGGCCACGCCAGCGGGCCACACCACATTTTGTTTACTCACTCACTGGAGGTTATTTGGGTGGCTTCCAGTTTGGGATGATATGGGTAGTTATTCTACAAACTGTTTGCATGCAAGTTTTGTATATTCCTGAGGGTTCAACTTTCAAAGCATATTCAAATCTGATTCCTTTTCATTACTGTCCTGCTACAATACGTATCCATGCCACCACCATGATCCTAGCCCATGCCACCACCATCATGACTCGAGCCCAGTGGTCGGCAAACTCAGTCAACAGAGCCAAATATCAACAGTACAACGATTGAAATTTCTTTTGAGAGCCAAATTTTTTAAACTTAAACTATATAGGTAGGCACATTGTTATTAACTTAATTAGGGTACTCCTAAGGCTTAGGAAGAGCCACACTCAAGGGGCCAAAGAGCCGCATGTGGCTTGCGAGCTGCAGTTTGCCGACCACGGCACTAGCCCATGCTGTAACCACCACCATCATGACACTAGCCCATGCCACCACCACCATCATGACCCTAGTCCATGCCACCACCACCACCATCATGACCCTAGTCCATGCCACCACCACCACCATCATGACCCTAGTCCATGCCACCACCACCACCACCACCATCATGACCCTAGTCCATGCCACCACCACCACCACCACCATGACCCTAGTCCATGCCACCACCACCACCACCATCATGACCCCAGACCATGCTGCCACCACCACCATGACCCCAGCGCATGCCACCTTCATGACCCTAACCCCCAATCCTCCCAGATTCGTTCACCGGGCCCTGTTCTTCTCGTCTCCAGGCCACCCCTAGCATTCGCGTGGGGCATCGGCACTTGCTGTTCCGAGTGCTCAGAGTGCACTCAGAGGGCAACGTGCATGGCTTGTTCTCGCACAATTTCAAGTCTCTGCTTACATATCTTTCCAGAAACGTCTTCTCTGAACATCCTACCTGAAGTCAAACACCTGCCTCTCTCCCTGCCGTGTCAGGTTCTTTTCTTCCACGGACACATATGCTTCTCTTGCTTCTTTCATTATCAGCTGAGCCCTCGGCTTATAAGTCCCACCAGAGCTGCAGCAGGTCGGGGTGGCTCACAGCGGTATGTCCGGTCCCTAGGACAGCACCTGGCACCTGGAAGATGAAGAGTTGCATAAGAAACAGTTGTTGAGCACAGAACGTGTTTGCTTTGGCAAATACTTTTAAGTCCTCCCTGCCCTCCTTTTAATATAACCTCTGTCTACCAGTAAGCCTTGGGGCTATTGGATGGCGATAAAAATCTGTTCCACGGTAGGAAATATAAAGCACATTATTTTAATGGAGGCATCAATGAGGGACAATATTGTAAAATGAATGCAGAATTGAAGTGGGGACTGTGACTTTAAAAAAATAATTATAGCCCTGGCCGGGTGGCTCAGTTGATGGAGCATTGCTCTATGCAAAAAAAAAAAAAAAAAAAAAAAAAAAGAAAGCTTGCGGATTCCATTCCTGGTCAGGGCACATACCTACATTGCGGGTTTGATCCCCCCTGGTCAGGATGTGTGCGGGAGGCAACCGATTGATGTTTTTCTCTCACATCCATGATTCTCTCTCTCTCCCCCTTCCTCTCTTTAAAATCAATTTTAAAAAGCGATTAAAAAGAACTAACTTACTTAATTTATAAATAAATACTATTTAACAAATACATATACAGGGTGTCCCAAAACATGTATATATACTTTAACAGCTGATAGCTCAATTTTGAAAACAAAATGCATTTTCATAAATACTGTCTTTAATTATTCAAAATGTGCATACACATTTTTGGGGGATACCCTATATTTGTGTGAGCATTGAAAATTGATATTTTGCTCATAAAATGTTATAATACAGTCATAAAACAAAAGAAGAAAAAAGCATTTACCAGTAATTACACCCACACATCTTTTTAAAAAACAACATATATTTTTTATTTATTTCAGAGAGGAAGCAAGAGGGAGAGATAGAAATCCCAATGATGAGAGAGAATCATGGATTGGCTGCCTCCTGCACGGCCCCTACTGGGGATCGAGCCTGCAACCCGGGCATGTGCCCTGATGGGGAATCGAACCAGTGACCTCCTGGTTCATAGCTCGATGCTCAACCACGGAGCCAGGCCCCTTCTTTGTGCTTTATCTCATTCCCACAATGCACGGGGAGGAACAGAGGAGCGATTTCACACCAACAGGACGAGCGAGCCCTATCTGGAGTAGCATTTTCCTCAGGCTGGGCCGGGGAGGGGGTACTCTTTATTGCACTCAGTTCATTTGTCTTTCAAATGTCTGCTAGGCTACGGTGAGATGAACCCCCTCTTAATCATCACCATCCAGAGTGAATAAATGCATGCATTTATCTTGAGCGTGGTAATTGGCGGCGAAGCATTCAGCGTTCCTTTCATTAAGCTGATGAGGCCTAAAAATAGATGCCAAGTATGTTTACCGGAAGCTGACAGACCCACCTGAAATGTAAAAAGTCCTGTATGCCCGGCTAGTGTGGCTCACTGGTTGAGCGTCGGCCTATGAACCAGGAGGTCATGGTGTGGTTCCCGGTCAGGGCACATGCCCGGGGACTCGATCCCCAAGAGGGAGCATGCAGGAGGCAGCCGATCCATGATTCTCTCTCGTCATTGATGTTTCTATCTCTCATCCCTCTCCCTTCCTCTCTGACATCAATAAAAATACACTTAAAAAGAGTGTAACCCCAAGGAAAGAAGGGGAAAACAGATAAAGCACAGATATCATTGAACGAGGAATCAAAGATGCCACGACGATGGCTAGCCAGGCCCAGTGCTGGCTCCTGGGAAAGAGGGCAGTAGTTATTTTACCTCATCTATTCCGCCTCTAATGTGCCTCCTTTCTTAATGCGGTTCAGAATTTCTCACCGATAATATTTTCTTCTCTCTGAGGACTTTCTTTCAACACTTTTTAAAGGCAGGTCTATGAATTCCTTGTTTGAGAAGTCGTTATTCCCCCTCCCTCCCTTTTTTTGAAGGATAATGTCACTGGGTACAGAATTCTTGGTTGACGATTTCTCTTTCAACATGTTCAGTGTTTACTCCACTTTCTCCTTGCTCTCAGGGTTCCTGAAGAGATGTCTAATGTAATTCGTACCTTTGGTTCCTCTATAAAGTCATTGTTTTTTTGTTTTTTTTTCTGGATGTCTTTTCAAGATGATCTCTATTGCTCAGTTTTCTGCAGTTTGGATACAATACGCCGAGGGATAGATTTTGTGGTAGCTATTCACTTTTCTGGTGCTCTCTGGCCTCCCTGGGTCTGTGGCTTTGGCTTCTGAGTTTAATTTTGGACGTGGCAGTCATGACCTCAAATGTTTTGTGTGGTTTTTCTCTTTCTTACCCTTCTGGCATCTCCATTATGCATATAGTGCACCTTTATGTAACTGTAAAATAATTATTGGATATTCTATTTGGTCTTTTTAATTCCCTTTAAAAAGAGAATTAAATAGCTTACACCTGCCTTGTAGTATTTCTTACCATTCTGCCCTGTATTATATCTGCTGGTCTCTCGGTCCCCTAACTACACTGTACTGCCCATGGAACAGGGGGCTACCTCTTACGAACATCTCGAGGCCTGGCCCTCCCTGGCCCAACACCTCACCCACGGGGGGTGCTCGGTGTGTGTTCGGATAAATGGCATTTCAGAAGCTGCACTTGCTCTTGGCCTCCCTTACCTCCCATGTCTCCGACACCCCCCAGCTCATGCTTCTTGGGAACATTTGTGGGCTCTTCGTCATCTCACGGAGAACAGGACGCATCTGTCACTTCCTCTCCGTGAAACCCTCCCTTCAGCAGGATTGACTAGGTGTCCCCGTTAATAATGCGGATTAACTGTCAACCGGTTAAAAATGCGGATTTTATCATCAAAGAAAACATGATAATTTTCAGAGAAATATCAAAAGTGCTTTATTCCAAGTCATGTCCATCGCTAGCTACACATTTCCCCCATCTTTCAGGGAAGTTGTGGAGACCGTCCCAATAGAACTTTTCTTGTTTTGAGGCAGACCATTCAGAGACCCAATTCTCCACGTCTTCCTACTTTGTGAAGTGCTGCTCAGAAAGTGCGTGTGCCGTCGATCGGAACAAGTGGCCATCTGAAGGAGCAATACAACGAATAGCACAGATACCAACTCGCATATCTATCAACATGTGTGTAACTCCATCGATGGGAAAACCCCGCTTTATTAACCGGTGCGCCTGGTATGTTAAGGGCTGCAGGAACAGAGAACGCTGCACGGGCAACACCGTGAAAATCCAGTCCTCTGTCCACACTGTGGGACCCGGTGCCCCCAGTGCCCGGCTGGCAGCCACGGGCCCCGCCCACCCCAACAGTGACGTTCTCATGGGCGGCCTCGTGGCTGCTGGTTCGAAACCCACTATGGAGCTGCGTGTTCAGAGGATACCTCTGCGTCCCTCCTGCTGCAGGGCTCCTGGCTGTGGCCAGTTAGAGATCCTTTTTTTTTTTTTAAAAAAAAATACATTTTTATTGATTTCAGAGAGGAAGGGAGAGGGAGAGAGAGATAGAAACATCAATGATGAGACTCATTGATTGGCTGCCTCCTCCACGCCCCCTACTGGGGGGTCAGGCCTGCAACCGGCATGTGCTCTGACCAGGAATCCAACCGAGACCTCCTGGTTCATGGGTCGATGTTCACCCACTGAGCCACACTGGCTGGGCTAGAACCAGGAGGCTTTGAGGGGATGCAAGAGGTGGGAGGATATCATCCAAAACCTAGCTGGGGCGGGCTCCTCCCACCTGCATGCCAGCCTGCTCTGGAGAGAGTGTGGCCTGGTGGCGCTCCATGGGCGAGCTGGACTCCGTCCACCTTTGGCCAGGAGGCATCGCTGACACCCTGGACGGATGGCCGGTGGCCACCCCGGGCCCAGCTTCATGAGCTCTTCCTGAAGCTCCCTCTTTCGCTTCGATGCCAGCGTCACACAGACAGGGGCAGGTGGCTTTCTCCTTGGCCCTCTGGGGGTGCACAGGTCTCCTGAGAGAGGCAGGGGGGCTTGGCTGAGAGCTCCTGGCGCCACCAGCATCAGCCAGGGCGGAGTCACACTGCAGCCCACGGAGCATCCCCGCAGGGGGTTTCCATAGCAACTTTCCAAGAGGAGTTTCCAGGCTGGCGGATCCTGTCACAGTAACCCAGTGAGGGAAGAGAGTGTGGGGGGTGTGGGTGGAGGCGGCAAAGGACCCAGAGGCCTCAGCGAGGGCAGGAGAGCCGAGGGAGGTGGGCCTGGGGGTGGGGTGGGGTGGGGAGGGGGCCGCAGAACTGAGAGTCAGCAGCTGTGAACGGGTCCTCGCCAGGCAGGTGACCAGCTGCCCCTTGGCATCTCTCTGTAGACGATACAAGGAACCTCAAAGGTGATCCTGAGGATTAAACGAGGGAGGGCTGCCGTGGGTGTCTGCAGACTAGAAGTGCAATGATGCAAGCAGATGGCGTGATGACAGGACAAGAACCATGACTATAAAAGCGTTCTAGCCACGCAGATGCTATTGTTCTGACCTTTAAAACATACTTTTATTGACTTCAGAGAGGCAGGGAGAGGGAGCAAGAGATGGAAACATCAGTGATGAGAATCACCGATCAGTCGCCTCCTGCACGCCCCACACTGGGGATCGAACCCGCAGCCCGGACATGTGCCCTGATGGGGAATCGAACCGGTGACCTCTAGGTTCATGGGTTGATGCTCAACCATGGAGCCACACCAGCCGGTGGGTTCATCGTTTTCAAACACAGGTTTTGTGAAAGTTTGTTACAAATGAATCACTAACCAGAATGCAAAGAATCAGAATACCTAGGCATCTTCCTTCCTTACAAAACCATTCCTCTCTAGATATTCCCGTTTTCAGGGTTGTCCACTCCCAACTCCTAGGCATCCTGCAATAGCGCCACACCGTAGAGGGCACTGCGGACCTGCTGACTGTGTTCGATGCTTTTCCCACGCTGCTGGCTTTTCTCCCGATGTCTCGTGTTTGTGTTCACGGCACGTGACTTATTAAAAAGAACACATATCATAGCTGGGGTCTCTAAGCTTCCAGCCTTGCCACGCCGCGCCATCCATCCTTCCTGTTCGGTTTTTCTGGTGCTTCTCACTGGTGACAGATGCTGGCTCCTCCCACGCAGTAAAAAAAAAAACCCACAGAAAAACACAACACCCACAAACTTAGATTTTTAGCAAAGTCAACAGGATGAGTCATGACACGCGTTGAAATGTGAACTCTCTTTCGAGAAGTCTGTGAACTGACATCTTGTGGCACCGGTCTCCCCATGTTTCAGGAAAACCGCTCTGTGCGAGCAGTAAATGCTAGGGAATACCTCCCGAGCTCCCGGATCCTGGGTCCTTGGCCATTTTGTGAGAGTTTGTTTGCGCAAGAGAACAGCAGCAACCGAAGCCCACCTGTTGCATCGGCTCCTTCTACTCCCCGAGAACACCAGTGCTCCCACTTCCCTTCCCTGCGAGGGGGTTTAGAAGCGCGAGGCTGGCTGTGCGGTGCAGTGGGTCTAATTTCAACAGCCGTTGTCTGCTGCCCGCACAGCTGGCACCTCAGAACGGACATGGTGCTGGGCGTGGCATTCGGATGCCACTGTGCGAATTTCTTGGACGCTCCGGGAGGACAACGGTGACAATCCCCATCGGAACCCTGCGATTCCTAGTAACCTGGCAGTTTGAACGTGGGACTCGACACGGTGTCTGCGGGTGCCTGCACTGTGACTCGAGGATACCGTGGGGGAAGGGCTCTGTGGTCGGACATGAGAGGAAGACCCAGGGAGTCGCCCGGGGAGGGGAGCCGCTTCCCTGTGCATTTACGCAGTGCACGCACCTCAGCACACGGGCCACAATACGAAACCCAGTCCTCCTCTTGGCAGCGTGTTCATGGCCACGTGGGGCATGTAGCCTTTCTCGGGGACGACCCGGCCAGTCCCGATGACAGTAAAAGCCAGAATGCCAACCTGCTCACTGCACCGACGCAGGGAACACATATACTCATCAACAATTCCTCCTCTTTGTCATGTTCACACCTACACGGAGATGTAATATCCAGGCAACCAATAAAGTATCTATAAAAGGAGATACACTCAACAATGATAGAAAAATCAACATGGAATTCTAAAAAAATGTTCCAGTGAGCCACGGGAAAGCAGGATAAAAACAGAGAAACAAACAAACAGGGGGATAGCGAGAAGACAAAAATAAATGGGAAGACTTAAGACCTAAATATCAGTAATTACATTAAATATAAATGGTCTAAAATATATAAATTAAAAAAGAGAGACTGATTTTTTTAAATGACCCAACTATACACCTAAGCTATGAAAAACTCACTTCAAATATAATGATCTAGTTAGATTGAAAGAAGGGGATGAGAAAACATATTAGATACAAACGTTAACCAAAAGAAGGCCGAGGAACCTACTATCTATCTATCTATCTATCCCAAATGTATACATACACTTTGAATAATTATGAAGGCGGTGTTTATGAAAATACATTTCATGTTCAAAATTGAGCTATCAGCTGTTACAGTGTGCATGCATTTTTTGGAACACTGTGAGAGAGAGTGTGTGTGTATATATATGTATGTATTTATATATATATATACACATACATACATATATGTATATATATGTATATATATGTATATATATATATATATATATTAAGACTAATACTCGTGAGTTTCGTGAGTTTGCAGAATACAAGGCCAACATACAGAAATCAATTTTGCTTATGTATACTGTCAGTGAAATGTGGAAACTTAAATGGAAAATAAAATACCAGTTACATTCGCTGAAAAAAAAAAAAAAAAGACGATGAATTAATGTAAAGCTAACCAAACATGGGCAGGACTCATACTGAAAACTAAGAAAACTAAAAAAAAAAAAAAAAAAAAAAAGAAAAGAAAATGACTGACAGTGTATGTGAACGTTCACCAAGCGCCCATTTGCCCTGACAAGGGGGTGGTGGTCGAGGGCAAGGCCACTTGGCCTGAAGGGCAGCCCGTCACCTGCGCTGGAATCTGTGTGGTACTGGCCTTTCTATCAGGGAAAGCAGACTTTTGTAAAGGAACCTCCCGCGGTCCCTGGCAATGTGCCCGCCTGGCCAGGTGCTGGGCTGTGATTTTTAAATCGTTATTGGGACTAAATCTCTGGACCTTCCGGGAGAGAAGAAATTGCATCGGTGGAGGAAAGGCAAAGTCACTTATTTTAAAAGGTGGTCTTGTGGCACCAACTAGTGGCAAACAGCACGAACTGCTCACCTCAAAGTCCAGCAGAGTTAGGATCGCCAAGGGAGGAGGCAGGGAGGGGCGGGGGGACGGACTTGGTTTTCTGCTTTCCTGGCTCTCCGACCAGAGAGGAGCTGATGCGCAGAATGCAGCACAACCTCAGCCCCATCTCTGGCTCTTCCCTGGTCTTCTCCGCCTACAGCCCCTGGACTCATCACTCTCCAGAAATGGGGAGAGCTGGCCGGCCGGCGTGGCTTGTTGAGTGTTGACCTATGAACCCAGGAAGTCGCGGTTCCATTCCCAGTCAGGGCACACGCCCAGGTTTTGGGCTCGATCCCCAGTGTGGGGTGTGCAGGAGGCAGCCGGTCCATGATTCTCTCTCACCACTGATGCTTCTCTCTCTCCTTCTCCCGTCCTCTCTGAAATCAGTAGAAATATATTTAAAAACCTAACTCTGGCTGCGGGAGGAGGCCGGGGGGCTGTCCCTGCAGGGCGTGGACGGCCTCGGACTGTCTGTGCAGAGGGTGGAGGGACGGGGGTAGAATGGGGGGCCGAGCAGTGAGCAAAGGAGAAGTGGGCTTCCGGGGCCTGATCGCTTAGGCGACTGGGCCCTTTTCCTTCTGCCTCGTCTGACCCTGGTCTTGACGGGGGGAAAGAAATGGGCTTTTTAAAAAAATAAAATTAATTGTATACCTACCCCCTGACCCAGCGTCCTTATGCCCAGCTATTTCTTTAAGAGGAATGAAAATGTTTGTCCACCCAAAAGCCGGTATGCGAATGCCCTTGAGATGATGAATGGATTGTTAATCTATGATGCATCCATCAAATGAAAGACTTCTCAGCGAGGGAAGGAAACACACCATTTCAAGCTTGCAAAGTTACAGAGGGCTCTTCAATGCATTTTTCCAGGGGGAATCAGAATGACCCGGAAGGTGACCTGTTATGTAATTCCATTTATATAACCTTGGAGAATCAGATCTGTGGGGAGGAAGGCAGTTCACAGGGCGTCTTGTGTTGGAGGAGGGGTGCGCATATACGGGGAGCTCAGGGGATGACTGGACAGCTTGACAGGAAAACGCTGACGGGAAATTGTGGCGGCTGATTCTATTCACTTGTCAAAATCCACAGAATGCTTTGCTGAAAATATATTTTCTTATTGATTTCAGAGAGGAAGGGGAGGGGGAGAGAGAGACACATCAATGAGGAGAGAGAATCCTCGATCAGCTGCCTCCTGCACACCCCCTACTGGGGATGGAGCCCCCAACCCCAGGCATGTGCCCCGACCGGGAATCGAACCCTGACCTCCTGGTTCATGGGTCGATGCTCAATCACTGAGCCACACCAGCCGGGCTAATTGTTTTAGTTTTGATCCATGTTCTATGGTTGTGTAAGTTTGTAACATAAAAGGAAGCTGGGTGAGGGTTAACTTCCCACAATCTTTGCAACTCTTCTCCCAGTCGGAAAGGCTATCAAAAATGAAAATACTAGGTCGCCTTCCTGTGGGTCTAAGGGGAACAACAAATTATATGGAAACTTAGGTAAATACAAAAAAAAAATCTTTATTCTGTCTTTCTTTTTTTAAAAACACTTGCTTCTTTCATATATATGTTTGTGTGTATGTGTATATATATATATATATATATATATATATATATATATATATATATTTGTTATTGATTTTTATAGAGAGGAAGGGAGAGGGAGAGACAGACAGAAACCTCGATCAGCTGCCTCCTACACGCCCCCAACTGGAGATGGAGCCCGCAACCTAGGTACATGCCCTTGACCGGAATGGAACCCGGGACCCTTCAGCCCACAGGCCGACGCTCTATCCACTGAAGGATTCTGTCTTTCTGATAAGCTGGCCTCCAGGCCCGGATCCCCTGCCGACGCCCCATCTCCACGAGCCTTGCAGCCCAGATACCCCTCTGACCTCTTGTGATCAAATAGGACCGGCTTGCGCCTGGATTGGAGGGTGTGCATTCTTTTTGTTTTTGCACTGCTGCTGTAAGTTTAGATTTATGTTTCCTGGGTATGTGTTGCCCAAACAGAAAATCGGTGCCATGACATCCGACAGCCCACTCGACAACGCTTTCCGAACACCCGTGGGTCCCGTCATCGGCGTGCTGCGGAGCCGCCGCATTGGAAAGTGAGGTTCCCTGGCGGGCCTGGGCCTGCACTGGCAGAATCGTGGGCTCCCGGCTGCGGAACCCACCGTCCTCCGCTCCGAGAGCCCCAGCCCCGCTCCAACGTTCTGCACATTCACACGCTCTGAGGAATAGAATCCTGGAGTCATAATCTCTTAAAAGGCCCCCGGGAGCGCTGGGCGGTGCTTAAGCGGCTGTGAACGTACAGAATGAGGGTACAGCAGAAATCCCCGTTAGTAAAAGGAGTCCCAGGATGGGGGGGCGGGGATAGACTCAGATATTCACAGTGGCAAGAAGGAGGGACATGTGAATGCTTTATTCGGCTGTAATTACACATCAGCGGCTGCATATAGGTCGCCCACAGTATGCGGTACCAGCCCCACGCTAAGGGGACATTGAAGCTGAGAATGACTTAATGTCAAAGGTCAGCGCACACACGCCTGGGCCAGGACAGTGACTGCACGCCTGCCGACGGCCGTGGCAGCACAGGGCAGTGAGAGCACCGTGGAGGCCGAGCCCGGTCTGGTCAGGGTCTCATCTTCTTTAAAAAAAAATTCTTTTTAAAATTGATTTCAGAGAGGAAGCGAGAGGGAGAGAGAGAGAGAGACAGCAGTGATGAGAGAGGATCATGGACCGGCTGCCTCCTGCAGGCCCCCTACTGGGGATCGAGCCCACAACCCGGGCCTGTGCCCCGACTGGGAATCGAACCCTGATCTCCGGTTCATAGGTCGACGCTCAACCACTGAGCCGCACGGGCGGGCGGGGCTAGAGGTTTTTTCTAATGAAAGGATTTTCTGTTCAACATTCCAGTGATATCAGAATAAAGAGGAGAAACACTGACAGTGCCGAAGGGCAAAGCAAATACAATGACATCAATTAACAGACAATTAACAGACAGTTAGACACTTAAACGCAGCAAAGTGCAGGACTAATGGTGTCTTAGTTACCGGGAAGGTAAGTGCCGCTGGGAGGGAGGCCAATCGATGTAACAGAGGAGTCTGCAGCCCTGGAGGCTTTTCTTTTATTTTAATTTTTAAAAAAATATATATTTTTATTGATTCAGAGAGGAAGGGAGAGGGAGGGAGAGGGAGAGAGAAACAGCAGGAGGCTTTTAAAGAGCATCCAGAACAAAAATTCTGGGAAGCGAAGAATATGATGGGAAGAGCAGTACATTTACGAGCAGGGCTGGACGATAAAGTGGAGTTATTCGTCAAGTGTGCAGAGCAAAGCGGACAAACAGATAAACTCTGAGAAAACAAAGACCAACCTGGGAAGGCCAGTGTGCCAATAATTAAATTTCCAAAGGAAAAAACAAAAAAGAAAGAAAACAAAAGATGAAGAAAAAGAAAAGAAGGTACATGATGGTGGGGAAATCCTAGACATTCCAGACGTGCAGGGGTGAGTCTCTGGAGTGAAGGTCCCACTGGACAGCTGGTGTGACTTGGAGAAGGCAGCTCACTCACCCCCTGATGGCAGAGCCCCGAGCAAACACATACACAACACGGGAAGACAAAGACCAGTCACTCCATGGCCGCAGGCAAGAGGCAAGGCCTCACCTCCTACAGAAACAGACTTCCAGCCCAGAGAGGGAGGGAGACACAGCTATTGGTTGCCTCCTGCACCGGCCCCCAGTCAGGCTTGGGATCAAACCCGAAACCCATGTACGTGCCCTTGACCGGAAATCGAACTCGCGACCCTTCAGTGCTCGGGCCAATGCTCTGGCCACTGAGCCGCCGGCCGGGGCTGTAAACCTGCCATGGCCCCGCCCTGTACGGACATCAGGGGAGACGATTCCCCGGAGCCTGCATTCTCTTCCCCGGCCCTGGTCGGGGGCTGCTTCCCAGCTTCCCTTGAGGCCGGGACCGACAGCTTCACACTTTAAAGGCACCTGCCCCGCGGTTTTTACAGTTACCCCTCTCTCCGATCGGGGAGGGGCCGGACACTGCGTCTCCTGCGTGTTCTGCCTGTGGACTCCCCGACTTCCCGCCTTGTGTCTGGCCCTGCCCTTTAAGCTCGCCTATGTGTTCATCTCTCGCTTTACTGACTGGAAACGGTAGCGAGTGGAAATGTCAGCCCAACGCCCCAGATGCCCCACAAGCCTTTATTTTATAAACAAAACAAAAAACAACACAGTCCCGTCGAGGGGGGTGACTAGAGAGCCGACCTCACAGACGGACCTGCTGGCACGGCCCGACTGGGGCTGACTTCTCCACACGTCAGCTCTGCATGTCGACGGGGTGCCCCGTGCAGAACACGGGCCGTGAAGGAACACTGACCCGCTGTCCCGCGGGAAGTGGTCTGTCTCTAGGTCTCTGATACTGTGGGGTACAGGGGGCGCAGGGAGGCAGCCATGCTTTCAGGAACAGGGTCCCCGTGACCCCACTCAAGACAGAGGAATTCCCGGGGCCCCTCTGGCTCACATCCCTCCGGCCCGGGAGGCAGGGCTCTTGGGCCCTTTGGGGACACGGGTAGGACAGCCAGCGCTGCAGCCGTGGGGCCGTCTTTGCCGTCTCTGACCCCCTTTCTGCCAGCAGCCAACACCCCACACTCATCCCTCCAGGGGCGCCAGCCACAGATGGTGTGCAACTCAGCGGCCAGATACGCTCCGTCACGCCTGTCTGCTCCCCATAAACAGGGCCCTGGGGTCCCCGTCTCCTGGCCCCGGGCAGCTGTCTCCTCTCCTGTCCCTCCTTCCTCCCGCGGTGATCAGACCTAAGAATGAGTGTGTTCACATCCGCATCTGGTGACAGGTGCGGGTTCCCGGGAGGACACCTCCCTCCAGGCTGTCACCGTCCTTGGTATTTTCCCAGATCCCATCACTGTCCACTGCTGCTGCCAGGGGGACACTCAGGGGCGGCCACGTGTTCCTGAGCCTTTCCCTGGCGTTTGGTCCCATCCGGAACCTGGTGCCGGATGCCGTTCAGACAGGTGGGCATCGCCGCTGCTGGCCCCCAGGTGCCTGAGCTGTGGGCCTGAAGGAAGGCCGGCGCAGCGCCCCCTCCTGGGCGCGGGGAACCTGCCGCACTCAGCTCCTGCCGCCGGCCTGCAGTGGGCAGAGGCGGAGTTCTCTGCCAGTGCGAGCCCCTCCTGGTACCTCCCCGTTCCTCCTCCAGAACCATGGCCCCCCGCAACACCTAGGACCTGCCTCAGTCCTGACCCCCACCCGCACCCTCCACTGGTGTCCGCTCTGAGCGCCCCCGGCCCTGCACTCTCTCCCAGGCTCACAAATAGCCCAGCTCACCCCTCAGCCCCCAGCAAAGGCAAGAGGCTGGGGGTCCACTCTCCCATCTTCCGAATCCCCTTCCAGAGAGGACGGCACCTCCTGCAGCTTCTCCCCCCCGCCCCGCCACCAATGTCCCCCAGACCCGCCCAGCATCAGGCTGACACCCGGCCGCCAGCTGGGGAGAGTGGACCAGAAGGACCCGCTGCCCCGAAGGCTTCGCGCGGGTCAGCTCTGTCCGAGCGGGAGGGGCGCCCTGGCCCTCGCGGGGCTGGTCAGGCGGGCGCTGCGCAGGGAGGTCTCCCTGGAGACCAGGCGGGGCGGGTGCGCCTTCCCCCTGAACCCCGGGCTGCAGTTCCCCGGGCGGCCGGCTGGGGTGGGAGTGGGGGGTGGAGATAGTCATGTGGAGAGTCGGGGCGGGTTGGGGGGGCGGGGCGGGGCGGGGGCGCGCTCGGCTCTTTAAAGGAGCGCGCGCCGAGCGGAGCGGTGGCGGCCCCAGGCGCAGGCCCGGCTGACAGCTGACGGCGGAGACGCGGGGCGCGCCCGCCGGCAGCTCGGGGACCCACCATGCGCCGCTCGGTGTGGCTGGTGCTGGCCGCGTCGCTCCTGCACGGTACGCCCTGGGGCACCTCGCTCTCCGCGCCGCCTCCCCGGCTCCCGGCGCAACCCGGCGGCTCAGGCTCAGTGTGCCCGGCGCCCGGGCCAGCTTCGGGGGTCCCTACGGGCATGGGGGGGCACCGGGGGCTACGCGGGGAGGGAGGCGGGGATGGCGGGCAGGGGGGCGTCAGGCGCACCCGCCGCCTCTCCTGAGCGCCCGCCGGCTCTCCCCGCCCAGGGTCCCTGCAAGGCGAGTTCCAGCGGAAGCTCTACAAGGAGCTGGTGAGGAACTACAACCCCCTGGAGCGGCCGGTGGCCAATGACTCGCAGCCGCTCACCGTCCACTTCTCGCTGAGCCTCCTGCAGATCATGGACGTGGTGAGTCCCCGCGCGGCCGCGGCTGCCCCCTCCCCGCCGAGGGCCCCGGGGGCCGGCGTGGCTGGGCCGCCACCCGCTAGCTGGCCCGGGCCAGGGGGGCCTGCCGGCGGCGGCGTGCCTCAGTCTCCCCGCCTGCCAAGGAGGCGCCAGTGACGCTGCTCCACCCCCGGCCACCTGTGCCTGGTGCCTAGAAACTCCCGGAGAAAGTCTCCCGGGCCCGGGACCCGCAAGAGCAGGTCCCACCGCCCCCATCTCAGCCCGCGAGTGGAGGAAGCGCCCGCGCGTGGCGCCATCCAGCCATTTCCCGTGGCATGAAGCTCCCATGGGCAGGGCCTGGCTCTGGGCTTTGCAGTTGGTTCATGTGCCCAGGCAGGGGGCGAGCTGTGCGCACTTGGGACCCCCCCCCCAATTTCCATGTGTTGCCTCTTTGCTGAGGGTCGTGCTGACTGTCCTGCTGGGACGGTGAGCGAGGCACGCAGCCTCCGGCGCCCCCGGGTGTCCCTTCAGGCGCCCGCCCCAGGCCCCCGGGCTCCCCAGAGGGATGCCAGCGCCCTGTAACTGGGCTGCCTGGCCCCGGGCTGCTGTGACTTCCATTTCCACTGGCACGGCCTTCCCGCGGCACGGTTTACCCCGTGGTTCCCTCCTGGAACCGGGGCCGCCGGAGTGTGTGCACCGGGCACTGGGTTCCGCTCCGAGGCGCGCGGGGGTCCGGGTGTGCAGGGGGAGGGGAGGGGAGGCAGGGTGGGGAAGAGGCGCGGCCACAGCCCGGCAGCGGGTCCGAATGAGCGGGGTCAGAAGGCGGGTGACAGGTCAGAGCCCCGCAACCAGGCAGGACGCGGGTGGGGGGCCGAGGGGCCCGCGAGAGGAGGGCGCTGCACCGTCCCGTCCCCGCCCGCGAGCAAAATCCAACACCAGACCCAGGGCAGTCGCTCCCGCGAGACGGCGGCGCCCAGGGGACAGCTTCGCACAACGTAACACGCAGGAGCAGGAGGCCGAGGGTCTGTCCGGCCTGAGCGCCGTAGGTGGCGGCCCTTCCACCCCCTTGTACCCCCCACTGCCCCCTGCGGCTGGGCCCACCTGCAAGGTCACCAAGGAGGGTCGCGGCCGCACCGCCTGGCGCTCTGGGCCTCGGAGCAGCGGGAGCGCGCGGAGCAGAGTGCCGTCCGTCCGTCCGTCCGTCCGTCCGCACAGTCGCCGGCTTCCCGCCCGCGCGCGCGCGCGCGCGGCTCCTCCCAGCAGGCAGTGCGCGGCGCCCCGAGGAGCCCTGAGCGCATGCGCGAGCTCGCCCTCCTGTTTGCACAACCACCGGCACGTGGCGCCCGCAGGTGCGGCCCCGAGACAGGGACTTTATGGAGGGGCCGGGAGCAGCGCTGTGCACTGCGGGGTCCCCCTGCGCGGGAGCGGGGTGGGGGGGCGGGGGGGTGGGGGCGCTCTATCCCGGTGCTCGGCCTCCCTGCGCCGTCCCTGCGGTGTAGTCCCAGCCTCGGCCATCAGACCAGAAAAAGGCCCCCGGACTGGAGAGGAGGAAGGAAAGCCGCCTCCATTTCCCGGTGGCCTGGCCCTCTCTGTACAGAAAACCCCGAGGACGCCACCAACCAGCCGGTAGAATCAACGCCCTCAGCAAATCTGCCGGAAGGAAACGCCATCTACAAAACCGGCCGCACCTCTCCGCGCCGATAACGAACGATCAGGAAGAGAAATGAAGAAAACGGTCCCATGTCCACTTGCATTTTTTTAAAAAAAGGTACAAAATACCCAGGAACACAGGTTCGCGAAGGAGGCCGCGCACTCTGACGGCGACACGGCGCTGAAGAAAGAAACGGAACGCGACAGAAATAAAGGGAGGCCAGACCTTGCTCGCGGGCCGGAGAGGTTCATGCTGCGCAAATGAATTGACAGCGGAGGTTTCACACGGATTCGGTGCAGCTGGAAGTCCTCTAGGCCTCCAGGGTCAGGGGGCACATGGCCACGACGGCCGCCGGCTCCTTCGACAGTCGGAGACGCGGAACCCTCGTGACCGCGACACAGGCTCTCCCAGAGGCCCACGCGGCCGCAGCCCGTCCAGGTCAAGGGTCACGCGCTTCAGAGACCCGGATGCACAGGCCGCGGACTCGCCCAAGAGGAACTGAGGGACCTGCCTGGGCCCTG
Source organism: Myotis pilosus (assembly GCA_036010255.1). Taxonomy (NCBI): domain Eukaryota; kingdom Metazoa; phylum Chordata; class Mammalia; order Chiroptera; family Vespertilionidae; genus Myotis; species Myotis pilosus. Next base: position 926,584 of record JASKON010000031.1, on the reverse strand, counting down.
GCCCGGTTGCGCAGGAGGAACGACAAATCCACGTCTCTCTTTCCCTTCCTCGCAATAAAAACAGAGGCTGCCAGCATCACTAGAGGCAGGCAGTATCGCGAGACGCTGTCACTATCGCGAGACGCAGCATTATCGCGAGACGTCGCCAGTACCGCGAGAGATGGGCACCATCACGAGGTGCCCAGTACCCCGAGGGGCAGCCGGTACCGCCTCGTGCCTCCTTTAGAGTCGGTGTCTTTTCTTGCAGAACCACGTCAGCTAGTTTATTTGCACCGGCCGAGCTGCAGCGGGTGGCCTGGGGCTGCCTGGGTTCCGGGGGAAGGGGAGGCTCTATCCGGGATGGTGAGGCAGGCAGACGGTTGCCTTCCCGTCGGACGGGGCTCCCCGGAAGGAAGTCCTGCCGGGCACTAGGCTCCCTTCGCTGTTTCAGTTCCGGGGCGTGTGCGCATTGGGAGGGGCTGTATCAGAGACGGCGCCCTTGCCCCCCGGATCTTCTTAGTACCCCCCTTTTTCCCCAGCAGAGATTCCCACGCTGGGGTGATGAGCACAAGACCGGGGATGCTCACATTTTATTCTTGTGGGAGATCCTTTCTGCTGCATCCGTTTACTCCGCACAGAGTCACTCACTGAGCTTGGCTCCCACACTTTGCTCGGTTCTTGGGGTTCGTCTGTGAACCAGCGCTAGTTTCTACTTTATAGAGCTCCACATTGGGGCGAGGGAAACGGACAGGTAACTCCAGGGTTCTCGCGTGTGTACACCTATGTATATGAAAGCCTAAGCGACCGGAGGCCCATCCGACCAGTCGCTATGATGCTCACTGACCACTAGGGGGCAGACGCTCAATGCAGGAGCTGCCCCCTGGTGGTCAGTGCGCCCCCACAGCGGGAGCACCGCTCAGCTGACTGACAGGTGCAACTGTGGCATGAGCCTCTCTGTTACCAGCCAAGGCGGCAGTCCGACATCCCCTGGTCCCGAGGCGACCCGGATTGCGAGAGGGCGGGGGCCAGGCTGAGGGACCCACCAGTGCACGAATCTGTGCACCAGGCCTCCAGTTTAGCATAAGTGCCTATGCCAAGCGCTGCAGAATCACGCAGGAGGAAATGTTTTCTTCCCAGCCGGGGTGGGTGGGCGTGGCTTCAGAGTGTGTTCTGGAAACACACCTTCCAAGGGAAAGCATGGGCTTCCCTTTGGAAGGAGGGGGCCGCGGGAGGGGTGTAGAGGACGAGGTGTCTGGGGGCCTCCGCAGAGTTTAGCTTTTTGCACGGAGCCCCAGCCTGGGCATCTCCGAGGGCGGCAGGCGGCCGTGTGCCAGGGTGTTGGTGAAGCAGCAAAATCAGCTTGCCGTAGCATATTTTCCTAGAAGTGGAAACGGTCCAAACCACGACATTTGTATCCAATCCAACCAGCATGAATGACAGAGAATAAAAGGAGACGTGCAAACATTTGAAAGACAAAACATGCATCGTCAAAGGGGCACAGAAATCTTATAGATCGTTAAGTCTATAGTCTCTTATAGATTATAGAACTCTATAACCTATTATAGATTACAAAGAACTATAGTCTATTATAGATTATAGAACTCTACAGTCTATTTAGATCATAGAACTCTGCAGTCTATTATAGATCATAGAACTCTATAGTCTCTTATAGATTATAGAACTCTATAATCATTATAGAACTCTATAATCTGTTATAGATGATCGGAATCTATAACAGATTATAGAAAGTAGGAAAGTGTAAGGGGACGAGGAGGTCGAAACTAGAAGAGTCCCCGTGGGAATGTGGAGTAAAGGGCCGAATGCAGGGGTATTTGGGGCCTGTTATCTGTGATAATATAACTGTGTATATAAACTTCACGTCAGTGCATAGACAGATGTGTTAAGCGACAGGACCTCAATTATCCCTGAATGCATGCCCTGACTGCACAGCGATAATTAATCCACTTCGTGGGCTGGGAATGAGGTAACACATAGGAACTCACTGTGAAGCGATGCACATGGGAGGCGCTAAACTGCCGACCGTCCCCACAATATTTCCTTTTAACTTGTGCCATTCGGTGCAGAACGTCTAGAGGCCAGCCCACGTGTGGATTTGCGTAAAATAAGTGCGCAGTTAGGCAGGCACGCTCAGAAGGCAAGCGACTGAAAATGAACACACGACTCCACGCCCCCTTCCGCATATAGGTAAGGCACATGGTCATGCCTGAGGGGTTTGGGGTCTCTTGTAGAGTCTGGGTTGCAGACTCCCTTTCTGGGACGCTCTGGCCACCAGAGAGCAGCACCCCGCGGTGGTGCGTTTGGGGTTTGCTACGGCAGATGGCAGGCGCGGTGGGGAGGCCCAGGGTCCGACGGGCGTGTATGTTACCCGATATCTCTGTGGGGGCTTTCTGTTCTGGCTTGTCAGACTTACAGGTCTGCATTTACTGGCCGGTATTTAAAAATGCTGCCACCCTAACTTAATGTGATCAGATATTAGCTATGAAAACCATACACCCTGAACACAGTCTAGGAAGACAGTCCCAGGTGCAATGAAGTCATTTTCCTAGTAATGTTTTGAGTAGTGTTATTTTTTAAAATATATATATATATTTTATTGATTTTAGAGAGGAAGGGAAAGAGAGAGAGAAACATCAGTGATGAGAGAGAATCATCGACAGGCTGCCTCCTGCACGCCTCCTACTGGGGATCAATCCTGCAACCCTGACCGGGAATCGAACTGTGACCTCCTGGTTCATAGGCTGACACTCAACCACTGAGCCACACCGGGTGGGTGAGAAGTGTTACTTTTTAAGACCACAAACCAAATTAATCAATAAAAAGGACTAAAGAGGTGATTACCCAAATTACTATTAATCAAGACATGGGTACAGTACCTCCTATCTTTTCTCTGTGGTTATAGGATGTGGAGAGAAATACTTAAATAGTAAAAATGGCCCTAGCTGGTTTGGCTCAGTGGATAGAGCATTGGGCTGCGGACTGGAAGGTCCCGGGTTTGATTCCGGTCAAGGGCACATGCTCGGGTTGTGGGCTCGAGCCCCAGTAGGGGGCGAGCTGGAGGCAGCCGATCCATGATTCTCTCTCATCACTGATGTTCCTATCTCTCTCTCTCTCCCTCTCCCTTCCTCTCTGAAATCAATAAAGAAATATATTTAAATATTAAAATGGTCTAACAGCATTATGGCGCCTTCAACAATAATTAGCAGGCATTAATCTAAAAATGACACAAATAGGCCAAGCCCTAAACCAATAGGAGCTTTAAGATAAAATTGTATTCTCGTCCCACTATTACATAACTCTCATCATCACTGCATATTCAATCCCTAGTCCAGTTTTTTTATTTTAGAAAATGTTTAAAAAGCGTTTATTGAAATGATGCATGATGCTGCTAAGCCTGGTTGGTTATTTTTAAATTATGTCCCAGACGTATGTGAAAAATTACGGCGATCGTTTGGGGCGTCTTGAAACTACTCTCCAATTTTATGTTTGTTTCTCTTTTTTTAAAAGATATGTTTTTATTGATTTCAGAGAGGAAGGGAGAGAGGGACAGAGAGACAGAAACATCAATAATGAGAGAATCACGGATCGGCTGCCTCCTGCACGCCCCACACTGGGGATCGAGCCCCCAACCCGGGCCTGTGCCCTTGACCAGGAATCGAACTGTGACCTCCTGGTTCCTAGGCCGACGCTCAACCACTGAGCCACACCGGCCGGGCTCTCCTCGGTTCTCTCCGTCCGCAGTGAGAGCCCCTCGCTCCTCACGGCGGACGGCAGAAGGGCCATGCTCGTTTAAAGTGTGTTGACAAGGCCCCTCGACAGCGGGTCCCGATTTATGATGCAACGAGTTTTATCCCTCGCAGCCTCTCTGTGGCTCTGGGACATAAATGGCACCGCCCTCTCGGCTGCACAGACGGGATCATGGGCACGTCTGCCGCAGGAATCTCTCTTGTAAACGCCGCCTTTCCAGTCGGCTGCCGGCGGTGTTGCCCAAGGGTTCCGTTCTCTCCACGCCCGTGTTTCATCCCAGACACGGAGGGAGGCCCACGGCAATCTTTCTTCTCTCCTCGGTTTGTTAGGGTTGGGTAGCCTTCTACTCAGAGAAGAGGAAAGTCTAATAGAAATTCCCATGACGTTTGCCCGGCCGGAGTGGCTCAGGGGTTGAGTGTCGACCTAGGAACCAGGAGGTCAGGGTTCCTTTCCCGGTCGGGGCACAGGCCCGGGTTGTGGGCTCCATCCCCAGTGTGGGGCCTGCAGGAGGCAGCCGATCCCTGATTCTCTCTCATCGCTGACATTTCCATCTCTCTCTCCCTCTCCCTGCCTCTGTCTGAAATCAATAAAAACATTTAAAATACACTTTAAGTATCGAATGCTTTTTAAAATCAATCTTCCGGAAGAGTCGTGTACGGGCTTGGAGTACAGCTCCCCCGGCGCTGTGTAAAGTGCTGCCTTGCATTTCCACGGCCATCCTTCTTCCCGAAGCGACGGGGCAGCCTTGCTCCTCAGGACTCTGCAGAGCTGCCAGCGCTTTTCTCGGTGCTCTTGTGTAGGCGTCGGAAGAAACAGATAACCGTAGATCTCACTGTGTCTACATTCTTGTTTGCACGGAAAATTGCTGGGTAATACAAACTCCCATTTGCGAGGCACTCTGGAGCTTACGGCGAGAACGACTTCTTCTACCTCATTTAGTCTTTCCACTGACTGCATTCTCCTCCCCTCCCTCCCCCCGTTTTAAAGAGGAATAAGTTGAGAGGGTGTTTTTCCCTGAGTCAGCGAGATATGATAGCTGACAAAAAAAATTATATTCAGAATAAGAAACCAACGCCTACCAATCCATAAGGCCAAGGAGGCAAGCCGGTAGGGAAATGGGCAAAAGGTGAGCAGGCACGGGGTCCTCACCACCGAGGACATCAGCAAATGACACCCTGAAAATAACGGGGCTGGACCTTAAATAGAGCACATTTTTCTAAATGCCTCTCTCTCTCCCTCTTTCTCTCTCTCTCACACACACACGGGAGTCATACTGCCACTGCTTTCATTTAGTCATGGGGGTTGTGAGGGAGCCCCCACACGTAACTCTGTGTGTCTCTGTTTCGTCTGGTGTTTTGCAGGAAGCACGTATCACTTTTATAATGAAGAGGGAAGGGGGCTGCTTAAGCACAGTGTTTGTTGTTTTAATATATTTTTACTGATTTCAGAGAGGAAGGGAGAGGGAGAGGGGGAGAGAGAAACATCCATGATGAGAGAGAATCATGAATCGGCCGCCTCCTGCACGCCCCCTCCTGGGGTCGAGCCCACATCGCGGCCATGTGCCCTGACCGGGAATAGAACCGTGACCTCCCGGTTCATAGGTCCACGCTCAGCCCCTGAGCCACACCGGCCGGTGCTTAGCACAGTGTGAACTAAGCCACGCTCCTGGCTCTGAGCTCAGGGTGAGAGTGAGACACAATCCATAATCTGTCGTTTGAGCCACGAGGCCACTCTGCCCGCCACGTCCTCACACGGACTGCCTTGGTGATGAACCCAGAAAAGGGCTCCCTCGGGTGTCAGTCGCTAGCCTGGGACCCAGAATTCCTCGGCTACTCTCAGGAGATGGGTGACGTCCAGACATTTCTCGTAAGTGTTAGAAGTCACGAGCCTGCTTCCAGGGTCATGGTTGTGTACGGGGGAGGCGCCTCCGCAGGCCTCTGCTCCTGGTCCCCCGGGAAAGCCTGCCTCTCTGTCCTCTCCTGTGACGGTGCCCTGCTCTGTCTCTAGGACCTGTCACTACTGTGGTTGTATTTCTATCACGTTGAATTGTGTGATTCCCCCCTCCCATGAGCTCAGGAACAATGTGGGTTTGGGTCCCCTATACCTGTCATCCTGGCATAAATGCCTCAAACAGGAAGAGCTTCATCAGCATTCATTGAATGAATGAGTGAGTAGTGAGTGATTGAGTGAATGAGTGAATGTATGAGTGAGTGACTAATGAATGAATGTGTAATGAATGAACGAATGTATGAATGAGAGAATGTATGAATGAGCAAGTGGATGAATGAGTGACTGTATGAATGAGCAAGTGGATGAATGAGTGACTGGATGAATGAGCAAGTGGATGAATGAGTGACTGGATGAATAAGTGAATGTATGTATTTGTGAATAATGAATGAATGGACGGATGAGTGAATAATGAATGAGTGAATATTTTTTCCATTGACTTATTTTTCAAAAGAGAGTGGAAGCGAGGGGAGAGAGAGAGAAAGACATGGTGTGAGGGAAATACATTGATTGGTTGCCTCCTGTACATGCCCTGAATGGGGACAGGGATCTAACCCAAGTCTTATTTATTTATTTATTGTAAATATATTCTTATTTATTTCAGAGAGGAAGGGAGAGAAACATCAATGATGAGAAAATCACTGATTGGCTGCCTTCTGCACGCCCCCTACTGGGAACTGAGCCTGCAACCCGGGCACGTGCCCTGACCGGGAAGCCAACCATGACCTCCTGGTTCACAGGTCGATGCTCAACCACCGAGCCACACTGGCCAGGGCTCTGGTGTCTCTTTGATAAGGGCACTAATCCCAGTCATGAGGGCTGCACCCTCCTGACCTAATCACCCCGAAAAGGCCCCGCCTCCAGACACCCTCACAGTGAGGGTTACGTTTCCATGTAGGAATCTCGGGAGGGAGGAGGGGGAACTGCACTGGGGGGTGGGGTGGCAAGGAGCTGTGACACCTTGTCGTGGAGCAGACAGAGAGCTGAGAGGCTAAGCCAGCGAGTAGGTGTCCCTGGACGGGGAGGGGAGGCCGGGGACCCCCTCCGGGAATGCAGACAGCAGCCTGCCTGCCGGTTCTGTGGGCTTGTCCCCCGGAGTCGTCCCTACCTGGCACCAGGACACTCCCAGGCTGTGCCCGCCGGCCGGCCGCGCTGTGCTGATTGCAGTCGAGATGCTGCCGTCTGGGCGCCAGGCCGCTGCGCTCCACAGAAGCCCGTTCCGCTCTAATGAGGTTTCAGGCAGGATGCTGGGAAGGAGAAAGCCTTTTAATTAGATCGGTAGCAATCAGCTCCCAAGCCACAGAAGCCCTTTTCCCCGAGAAGACAGACACAATGCAATTAAAAGCACGCAAGCCACCCGCGTGGAACACGGGCGGGCTCACTTTAAGGCCATTAAAAAGAACAGGTTCTTGTCCCGCCCGTGCGGCTCAGTGGCTGAGCGTCGACCTAGGAACCAGGAGGTCAGGGTTCGATCCCCAGTTGGGGGCATGCAGGAGGCAGCCGATCCATGATTCTCTCTCATCATGGATGTTTCTCTCTCCCTCCCTCTCTCCCTCTCCCTCCCTCTCTGTAAAACCAATAAACTTATACTCAGGTGAGGATTTTTTTTAAAAAAACTTGGACTTTGTGCCCAATTTAATCTTTTAGGTTCATAAATTATTTTTAAAATAGAAGGAGCAATAAGCTAAGCCATTCGCAGGCGCCACCTCCAGGTGGTGGGGTCGCGGGGATTTCATTTTCCATTTGACACTTTTCAGCCGTCTGTCAGGGCTCGGTGACGAATGCGTGTTTCCTCCGAACGCAGAGGGAAGCTGACCTCTGGGGCCGCGCGGCTCGGGCAGGCTTGGCGCCGTCCCATGTCCCCACAGTCCCAGGAACCAGCCTGCCCTCTGGGCGGCGGTGCCGGGCCCTTCCGGGAGCCGGGTCCGCCACAGTCACGAGTCTCTCCTCTTCCCTTTAAAGGACGAGAAGAACCAGGTCCTCACCACGAACATCTGGCTGCAGATGGTAAGTGGAGGCCCGGGCGGCCCTCGCCCCCCGACGCCCCTGCCCCCGCCCCCGAGACGCCCGTGTGTGGATGGTGGGGCCAGCGGGGGCCCCGGGAGAAAAGCCAGGCCTGTTGTCCCCGACACTGAACGGCTGCAGGTTCGATTCCCAGTCAGGACGCCGACTTAGGTCGTGGGTTGCATCCCTGGTCTGGGCGTGTGCGGGAGGCAACCGATTGATGTCTCTCTCTCCCATCGATGCTCCTCTCTCTCTCTCCCCCACTTCCTTTCCCTGCAAAAATCAATGAAAACATATCCCCGGGTGAGGATTAAAAGGAAAAGATTTCGCAGTTTGTCCGGAAGGGTGCTGGCTGCCCAGGCACTGTTTCGAGTCCGTTGCTCTGTAAATAAACTCCATCTAAACTCCCTCTGCTTCTTGCAGAGGCATCCTCCGCTTCGCTTGCTTTAAAACTCATCCCGTTCGTCGCGTTCACTTACTCAGCCATGTCCAAGCCGCCTGCAATCAGGCTGAGTGATTTACAGTCTAAAAGACGGTTAAAGCCCGGCCGGTGTGGACATCACACACTGACCTCCTAGCCCAGGAGGTCACTAGTTCGATTCCTGGTCAGGGCATGTGCCGGGGGGTTGTGGGCTCGATCCCCCAGTAGGGGGCGTGCGGGAGGCAGCCCATCCATGTTTCTGTCCCTTTCCCTCTCCCTTCCCTTCTCCCTAAAATCAATACAACATATTTTAAAAAATACACGACAGATACGAGAGCAGCTGCGGGCGGAAGGCCGGGGCTCCGGGGGAGGGTGGACGTGTGGACAGGAAACTGGGCTCCTGGGGTCTCACGCTGCTGAATCCCTGGTCCCAGCATCTAAATCCACCTCCTGGCCCCCACCCCCCCCCCCCCCCCCCCCGCCCCTTCCAGCGAATGTTCCTGCAGATTCGCGGTGCTCCTGCCTTTCCGAAGAGAAGAGGCAGAGAGGTGAACAGCGACAGCACGATCAATTCTTCCTGGGCAGCGGGGGATTGGTCTTGTTTTCCCATCGTCCCACTCGCCCTTGATTCAGTCCAATGTTCCGGTTACTTGGCCCAAAAGAGGAGAAAGCGGCCGACGTCGGTGTCTGCCTCTTTCTGGTCCTGGGAGGGGGCAGTGGGGATTCTCCATGGCTTAGCGTATTGTTTTGGGGGGCCTGCCCGCCGTCATCTGGTTTGACCGAGGAAGGGAGGCGGCAGGCGCCTCTCCGTTCCTGCAGGGACTGTCCGGCCACTCCCCCACTCCCGGCTGCTGCTTTGAAAACGGGGGACATGTGTCACCGAGTCGAGAAAAAAAACAACCTGTCTTCTCCGAGCTTGGAATGCCGGCCGCTCTCCCTGGCTTTCGTGTCCAAGCCTCCTGGGAAGCGTCTCTATTCCTGTTTACCTCCTGATTCTCATTACGGGCCCAACAGCATCCACATGGCAGGTGTCAGGCTGTGAACCGTCTTTCTTTCTTTCTTTTAAATACGTTTGTATTGATTTCAGAGAGGAAGGGAGAGGGAGAGAGAGAAACATCAGTGATGAGCGAGAATCATGGATCGGCCGCCTCCTGCACTCCCCCTCCTGGGGATCGAGCCCTCCACCCAGGCATGTGCCCTTCACCAGAATCGAACCCGGGACCCTTCAGTCCCACAGGACAACGCTCTATCCATTGAGACAAACCGGCCAGGGCAACCGTATTTATTTCTAACGCGTTTCTCTTGTTCATCTCTAAACTCTCTGTCACTTCACACATTGGGCTCATAGACAAGCGAGCCCGTGGCTTGCTGGGGGCCGTGGTAGCAACCGTAGTTAAAGGTGTTCTATCGTCTTTCTTTCTTTTTTTAAAATTGATTTCAGAGAGGAAGGGAGAGGGAGAGATAGACGCATCAATGAGGAGAGAGAATCACTGACCGGCTGCCTCCTGCACGCCCCCTACTGGGGACGGAGCCCGCAACCGGGGCATGTGCCCAGACCTGGAATGGAACCGTGACCCCCTGGCTCACTCCTGTTGGCTCCGAGCTGACCTAGTCACGTCCTAGCTCAGTCTCAGTGGTCAAGGCCATATGTGCGCCTGACGGCACTGTGCGTGTCAGTCCTGGACAGATCACTACCTGCAGTGGAACACGTCGGAGTACCCAGGCGTGCAGACCGTGCGCTTCCCCGACGGCCAGATCTGGAAGCCGGACATCCTTCTCTACAACAGGTGAGCCCGGGCGGGAGGAGGGGCGGCGGTGTGCCGGCCTGTGTGCAGCGATCGGCGTGTGTCTGAGCATTTGGCGGATGTGCCTGATCGCGTATCTATACTTGGAACACTGCTCCCACTGGGTGTTGTAAATGCCCCCCCCCTTTTTTTTTTAACAGTTTCTTCTTTTTTTAAAATATATTTTTATTGATTGCAGAGAGGAAGGGAGAGAGAGAGAAACATCCATGACGAGAGAGAGTCATGGATCGGCTGCCTCCTGCGTGCCCCACACTGGGGACCAAGCCTGCAACCCGGGCCTGTGCCCTTGGCTGGAATTGAACCTGGGACCCTTCAGTCCACAGGCCAATGCTCTATCCACTGAGCCAAACCGGTGAGGGCTGTAAATGGCCTTTGAGAAGGCAAGACATGAGGGCTTCGTCTGTAACCCAAAGCCATCTGCTTGGTAGACCAGATGCCCCAAAGACAGGTGTCCAGGTGGGGTCATTTTCTAGGAGCCTTAAAATCCTTGGCTAAACTGCGTAGCAAATGCAGGGCATCTTGTTGCAATGAGGCCTAGAAAGTGACAAGGAGCTAAATATTTCTTAGAGAGAGAGAGTTCCACCCGGCCAATGTGGCTCAGTTAGCTGAGCGCCTGCCCATGGGACAGAAGGTCACCAGTTTGATCCCCGGTCAGGGCACCTGCCGGGGTGCGGGCTCGACCCCCAGTAGGGGGCGTGCAGGAGGCAGCCGATGGATGATTCTCTCTCATCCTGGGTGTCTCTCTCTCCCCGTCTCCCCTCCTCTCTGAAATTGTAGAAGTATATATTCTTTAAAAAGAGGCCGCTTGCTGCAGACCGGCCGTCCGTCCTGGGGGACGGGCTGCTTCATTTCCCTGACGGATGGCGGACAAGGCGGTGCTGCCAGCCAGCTGGCCGGCTGCCCGCGGAGAGGGCGGGCGCCAAGAGCAGGGTGCCAGGTGCTGAGCCAGGAGTTTCTTGCTCGCTTCCTTCTGCGTGACCTCAGCCTGCGGGTCAAGGGTTGTTCTGCACGCGGCGGCACGAGGAGCGAGGAGCGGGCCGAGCCAGGGCGGCTTGTCACGGTCTCCTCTGACGGAGGCCAGGCCCCGCTGGTGTTGGTGGTCAGCAGCCTGGGCCCGGGAGAGCCGGGCCCCTGAGCTGTGCAGCTGCGGGCGGCCGCCTCAGCCGCGTTGGAGCGTTGGGGTTTTGATGAGATATGTTTAAATACTAAAGGAAATTTTGTTTGTTTTTTTAACAACATATTTTGGTTCAGTCCCCAGTCGGGGGCTGGTACGGAGGCGACCGATGGCGGTTTCTCGCATCGATGTCTCTTCTCCCCCTACCTCTCGATCGCTGTGGAATGGGGGTGGGTGGCGACCTCTGGGGACCTGTCTCCCAGGCCAGCTGCATCCGGCGCTCTCAGACCCGTGGCCGGGGAAACAGGCGGCAGCCCCTCCAAGCTGCGGGGACCCGGTCATGCCAGCCCGGAGGGCACCGGGGGCAGTGGCAGCTCACGGAGCCCTTTTCCCGTTCCCAGTGCCGACGAGCGATTTGACGCCACCTTCCACACCAACGTGCTAGTGAACTCCTCCGGGCACTGCCAGTACCTCCCTCCAGGTGAGGCTGTGTCCTCAGTTCTCCTACAGCGACAAGCTGAGTGAGGGGTGGCCGTCCTGCCTCTGCTCCCATGAGCTGGGAGCTAGTCCTGAGCTCTGGGCAGGGGCTGCCCCCCAGGTGTTGCTCCCCAGATGTTGCTCTCGGTGCTGCCCCCAATATATTGCTCCCCAGATGTTGCTCTCGGTGCTGCCCCCAATATATTGCTCCCCAGAAGTTGCTCTCGGTGCTGCCCCCTTGATGTTGCTCCGTAGGTGTTGCTCTCCAGGTGCTGCCCTCCCTGTGAACACGGGGTAGTTGTTTTGTTTCCTCTGGCTACGTACCCAGAAGCGGGACTGTCGGGTCACGTGGTAGTTCTGTTTTTAAGTTCTTGAGGAGCCTCCCTACTCTTTCCACAAAGGCGGCACCCATGCCCAGTCCCGCCGGCCGGCAGGGCGCGGCTGCTGTGGGTTCCGCGCACACCTCGCCAGCTCCCCTGACGGTGCCCGTGGCCCCCGCAGGCATCTTCAAGAGCTCCTGCTACATCGACGTGCGCTGGTTCCCGTTCGACGTGCAGCAGTGCAAACTCAAGTTTGGGTCCTGGTCCTACGGAGGGTGGTCCCTGGACCTCCAGATGCAGGAGGCGGACATCAGCGGCTACATCCCGAACGGAGAGTGGGACCTCATAGGTGAGCCCCGCGGGGCGGGAGGCCCGCTGCCTGGGACAGAGCGGCTTTATTCCCGGGCTTGCTTAGTGGCCTGGGATTTTCCGCTCTGTGTTTCGGTGTATTTACTGCACCCTGCAGCACTCGCCATGATTCACCGAGGGCGATAGGATTAGCCGCAAACGCAATGAGAAGATTCGGTGCCTCCCAGGGGGACTGTGGTAATGACCGTTTAAATGAGCCGGTGCCAGGATAGGCATCTGTACAGCCTGCAAATCTTCTGTTCCTACCATCACGCCGGACAACAGCAGATTGCATTTATACCGGCGTAAAGTTTACAGTGTGTAATTTATCGTCATGGCAACCTAGTCCACTCTGGGTGGCTCATAAACAACAAACATTTACTTCTCGCAGTTCTGGAGCCTGGACGTCCAAGATCAAAGTGTTAGCAGATTTGGTGTCTGGCGAGGGCAGCTTCCCGATCCTTGGACAGCTGCCTTCTCACTGCGTCTCCATGACGGAGGGGCAGGGAGCTTTCCGGGGTCTCCGCTACAAGGGCACTAATCCCACCCAGGAGGGCTGCACCCTTCTGACCTAATCACCTCTCACAGGCCCCACCTCCTGACCCCACCACGTTAGGGAGTAGGTTTCAACCCACAAATTTTGGGAGGACACAAGACATTCAGTTTATAGTGCAGGTAATTCCAGTCCATCAAAACTCCCTGCTAAGCTGTTCAAATATCACTGATACACTCCTAAAGAACTCTGTGGTAAACCAGGGAGTGCTCAGACACCAATTACCCAATTTTTAAAAAATATATATTTTATTGATTTCAGAGAGGGAGAGAGAGAGAAATATCAATGATGAGAGAGAATCATGGATCGTCTGCTTCCTGAGCGGCCCCTGCTGGGGATCCAGCCCTCAACCCAGGGAATTGAACCGTGCCCTCCTGGTTCATAGGCCCACACTCAACCACTGAGCCACGCCGGCCGGCCCCAAATTTGGGGGGACATCAGCTCCATGGCTGTGTGTGTGTGTCATACGCGGTGCAATAAACAAGCAGGGTGATGTGTGTCCCTTTCCTCCCTGCCCCCACGGAGGCATCCCGGGCAAGCGCAGCGAGCGGTTCTACGAGTGCTGCAAGGAGCCCTACCCCGACGTCACCTTCACGGTGACCATCCGCCGGCGGACCCTCTACTACGGCCTCAACCTGCTCATCCCCTGCGTGCTCATCTCCGCCCTGGCCCTGCTGGTCTTCCTGCTGCCCGCGGACTCCGGGGAGAAAATCTCCCTGGGTGAGTGCCCGCCTTCCCCGGGAGCCAGAGGGGACGGGAGGGTGCTGCCTGGGTTTCAGCACCATGGACAGCTCCCGGTCCAAGGAGCTCTGGGTGCAGAGATGTTGGGGTGGGGGGCGCTGTGTGACGTCACACACTGACCTCCCAGCCCAGGAGGTCTCCCTGACCACACAGGCCCCTGATATCGCCTCTGGGTTGGATGCCGCGCCCTCATGGGACACCCTGGCAGCCGCTGATCTACAAGGAGGGTGCGAACACCCAGGAAGGGGCCAGTTCTTCCCGGAGGGGCCTGGGGTTTCTCCCCTCCGCCACCCCATCCTGCTTTTTGTTTGTAAATAAATATCATTTTATTGATTTCAGAGAGGGAGGGAGAGAGGAGGAGAGGAGAGAGATAGAAGCATCAATGATGAGAGAGAATCACGGATCGGCCGCCTCCTGCACGCCCCCTATTGGGGATGGAGCCGGCAACCCTGGGCATGTGCCCTGGCCGGGAATCGAACCGTGACCTCCTGGTTCCTAGGTCGATGCTCAGCCCCTGAGCCACGCCGGCCGGACTGGCTGTTTCCTTTTCCTGCCTCATGAGACGACCTCTGCATACAAATGTCGTAAAGAAAATGAGAGACACTAGTGCTGACGTCAATGATGCATTTTGTGTGGTTCTAAAGTTCCGGCTCCTAAACCCGACTCCTCCTGGGGCTACTCTGGAACCCCCGTCCCCCCAAAACACAGAAAACCAGGCCCTTGTGTTCAGGAACGCCTTAGACACCGCCTGCCCCTCCCTCCACCCTCTAGTTCAGCGGTTCTCAACCTGTGGGTTGCGACCCCTTTGGCAGTCGAATGACCCTTTCACAGGGGTTGCCTAAGACCATCCTGCATATCAGATATTTACATGACGATTCATCACAGTAGCCACATGACAGTTATGAAGCAGCCACGAATATAATGTTATGGTTGGGTCACAACATGAGGATCTGTATTTAAAGGGCCAGAAGGTTGAGAACCGCTGCTCTAGTGGTTGGAACCTTGGGTAGGGCCCCCGTTGGCGGGAACGGAGGCCTCACGGCCGGTCTGTCTCCGCGCCCTGTCTCTCTGCCTCAGGGATCACGGTGCTGCTCTCTCTCACTGTCTTCATGCTGCTGGTGGCCGAGATCATGCCCGCGACGTCGGACTCGGTGCCCCTGATAGGTAAGGGCCTCCAGGCACGGGCCAGGGGGCGGCACCGCCCCGGCTTCTGCCTGAGGCCAGGCCTTCCTGTCACTGTGCAGGGTGGTCCATGGGCTCTGCTCACCGGGGCACAGGCGAGGGGGGTGGGGGTCCCGCTGTGCTGTTCGGCCTCCTTCCTCCCTAACCCCACCCCCTCCCCGTGCTTGTTAGGGAGCCATTAGAGCAGCAGTTCTCAACCTGTGGGTCGCAACCCCTTGGGTGGTCGAATGCCCCTTTCACAGGGGTCACCTAAGCCCGTCCTGCACATCAGATATTTACATGACGATTCATAACAGTAGCGACATTACAGTTATGAAGCAGCCACGAATATAATTTTATGGTTGGGTCACAACATGAGGAGCTGTATTTAAAGGGCCAGAAGGTTGAGAACCACTGCATTAGAGGTTCACTGTGTCAGCGGGACCCACCGTCCCCCCCAGATCCTTCCTTAGGACGGGAAGGGCACCCACTTTCGCCCTCAGCAGCTGTTTCCTGGGACGACCCGCTGTGAGGCCGTGCGAGCAGGACAGACATGCTAGGGCTGGGACAGACCCAAGGCCGGGCTTTCCGGGTCCGCCCTCCGCCCCGGCGGCCGGGCCTCAGCCACCTGTTCTCTCTGCAGCCCAGTACTTTGCCAGCACCATGATCATCGTGGGCCTCTCCGTGGTCGTCACGGTGATCGTGCTGCAGTACCACCACCACGACCCCGACGGCGGCCAGATGCCCAAGTGGGTGCGTTCCTCCCACCCTCCCCTGCAGCCCGCGGGGCCCTCCCCCAAGGGGGCACCCGGGGTGGCTCACGAACTTCGTTTTTAAAAATATATTTTCCATTGATTTCAGAGAGGAAGGGAGAGACAGAAACATCAATGAGGAGAGAGAATTGGGGATCGGCTGCCCCACCCTGGGGATCGAGCCCACAACCCAGGCCTGTGCCCTGACCGGGAATCAAAACGTGACCTCCTGCTTCATAGGTTGATGCTCAACCACTGAGCCATGCTGGCCGGGTCCAAACCATTTTTAATGACCGAGTGGTGCTGACTGCCCCAGAAAAAAACCATCTTAATTAAAAGCAATAATTATCCGCCTCTCAGCACAAGACCATGTCCTAACCAATGACCGTCAGCACAATGTGAGGCCTGGCTCGCTCTCTCTCTCTCTCTCTCTCTCTCTCTCTTGTTTACATAACACCCCGCGTTTTTCTCTCTTCTTGGGGCATCTGACACATAACGATCCTCTCAGGGCCGTTCAGGACGGTCTGTGGCCGTGACGAAGGCACCGCCGAGCGCGGGGGCATCATGTGGCGTTGGCACAGCCGGACACAAAACCGCGGCCTGACAGGGGGGCCACCAGCTCAGGGTGACACGTGCTGAGAGCATCCTTTCCCTTCGGAGACACTTTTGCTTGGAAAGCTGAAGGCTCGGGCCACGGAACGGAGCCCCGACTTGGCGGGAGGGATCGCATTAGCTTGAGACAGGCCTCAGGGGATGCAAAGTCCCACCCTACCCCGCCATGTGGCGGGAGAAGCTGCCGGCACCGAGGCTCCGCTCTCCGTGGGCCCTGTGGCCTCCGGTTCAGACGCACTCATGCCCAACACGCTGCCTCAAACTCTGGCCCCAGCGTCCCGGTGCCTCTGGAGGAGGCTGGGCTACAGGCCACACCCAGCCCATCTCGTGCTCTTGCAAATGTCATTTATTGCAAGACAGCGGCCTTTCTTTCTTTCTTTCTTTCTTTCTTTCTTTCTTTCTTTTTTAAACAGGCTTCTATGGCTGGTTTTGCCGGTCGGCAGGGCGGGGTAAAGCAGGCCTCAGGGCCCACTAGCTAGGACTCTTTCTATCTGACCCTGTCCAGGAAGGTTGAGAAGCCCTGCTCCAGACGTTTCAAAGCACCTCCCTGCGTATCCCCTTTTATCCCGGCTTCCTGGCCGCCTGACGCGTTAGGTTAGAGGTTCCCAAACTCCCTGGGTGCGTATACCTTTGCTGTCTGAGGTGTCCTCCCCCCTCCCCACAGAGCCCCTCAGGCAAAAGAAATACCCAGCAGTTCTGTTTATTAAATAGGTCAGAACCGCCCTGGCCGGGTTGCTCAGTGGTTGGCGCGCTGTCCCCTGCGCCCAAAGGTTGCAAGTGCAACCCAGGTCAGGAGGCAGCCAGTCGATGTCTCCTTCACACATCAATGCCTCTCTCTCCCTTCCTTTCTAAAATCAATTTAAAAAAAAACATGTCAAGACAACTTACAAGGCCCTGACTGGTGTGGCTCAGTGGATAGAGCGTTGGCCTGTGGACTGAAGGGTCCCGGGTTAGATTCCGGTCAGGGGCATGTACCTGGGTTGTGGGCACATCCCTGGTAGAGAGTGTGCAGGAGGCAGCTGATCGATGTTTCTCTCTCATCGATGTTCCTAACTCTCTATCCCTCTCCCTTCCTCTCTGTAAAAAATCAGTATTTTTTTTTTTAAAAGACAACTTACAAGACTTGACAACTGGGCACCTGTGAGCCCCGGACACCTCTCCAATCTTTTCCCTGGCACCTGCTTTTATTAAGATTTTTTTTAAAAAAAAAAATACATTTTTATTGATTTCAGAGAGAGGAAGGGAGAGAGAGAAACATCAATGATGAGCGAATCACGGCTCGGCTGCCTCCCACACGCCCCCTACAGGGGATGGAGCCCGAAACCGGGACTTGAACCGCGACCTCCCGGTTCCTGGGCGGGCAGGCGGGCAGGGCTGGGGGTGCCGTCGGGGGCCCTGGCCGCCCCTCATTCCCTCGGTGTCTCCCAGACCAGGGTCATCCTTCTGAACTGGTGCGCGTGGTTCCTGCGCATGAAGCGGCCCGGGGAGGACAAGGTGCGGCCCGCCTGCCAGCACCGGGCGCGCCGCTGCAGCCTGGCCAGCGTGGAGCTGAGCGCCGTGCCCGCTGCCGCCGCCGCCAACGGGAACCTGCTCTACATCGGCTTCCGCGGCCTGGACGCCGGCGGCCTGCACTGCGCCCCGACGCCCGACTCCGGGGTGGTGTGCGGCCGCCTGGCCTGCTCCCCCGCGCACCTGCACGACGAGCACCTGCTGCACGGCGCGGGGCCGGCCCCCGAGGGGGACCCCGACCTCGCCAAGATCCTGGAGGAGGTGCGCTACCTGGCCAACCGCTTCCGCGGCCAGGACGAGAGCGAGGCGGTGCGCAGCGAGTGGAAGTTCGCCGCCTGCGTGGTGGATCGCCTGTGCCTCATGGCCTTCTGCGTCTTCACCATCCTCTGCACCATCGGCATCCTCATGTCCGCGCCCAACTTCGTGGAGGCCGTGTCCAAGGACTTCGCCTAGCGGGGCGCTGGCCGCGGGCCTGCGAGGGGGGCGCACGCGCGCGCGGGTGAGTGGGGACGCGAGCCCGTGGCTGTGAGGCCTGTCGGTGACGTCTCCTGGTCACGCTGGGTCTTAGGATGTCAGTTGGCGCTTTTTCTTTTAATTTTTTTTAAAATCCTTTCAGCTGGACATCCCTGGGGCATCCTTTGGGTCGGGGGACCCCTCACAGGGCAGTGGGCTTGGTCCCTGCTCCCTGGTGAGCCCTGGTGGCTAGGGCAGCTTCGGGCCCTCGGGGCTGGTACCGCATGCCTGCACGTCCCTCGCCACCAAGGCCCACGAGAGCAACCCCCCCTCCCCGCCCCCGTTTCTGCCTGTGCACAGCCCTGGACTGGACGGGTGTATGAATAAGCCACTCACTCCCCCCTGACACCTGACTGGGGAGGGGACACCCGACTCAACCTAGAAACCTAACCAGCTGGTTTTCCACGACTCAGCTTTTAGCGACCAGAGAGAGTTGGTAGAGGGTGACCATGGTGTGCTGTTTCAGTGTTAAAAAAAAAAAAAAAAGGACATAGTGGACCTTTGTCCGTGACCCTTTCGCCTGCCTGATTTCCGCCACCCGCCCGCCTTGTCTGGGCAGGCCAGGCAGGCAGATTTCCGGAGACACGGGGGAGTTCAGCGAGCCTGCTCCATGCAGCAAACCCCATTAGAATGAGCAGCCCAGCCAAATGAATCCATCGTTTAAAAAGAGCGCATTAGCCCTGGCTGGTGTGGCCCCGTGGATAGAGCGTCCGCCTGCGGACTGAAGGGTCCCGTGTTCGATTCCCGTCAAGGGCACATGCCCGGGTTGCAGGCTCGATCCCCAGTAGGGGGTGTGCAGGAGGCAGCCGATCTCTGATTCTCCCTCACCATTGATGTTTCCATCTCTCCCTCTCCCTTCCTCTCTGACATCCATCTATACTCATAAAAGTGTAATATGCTAATTAGACCAGATGTCCTTCCAGATGAGCCGGGGCTGCGAGGGACGCCTGGGTCCCGGGTGCTGGAGGGAAGCCGGTGCCTGCAGCCGGGGGAAGGAAGGCCTACTCTTGCATGAATTTTGTGCATCAGGCCTCTAGTAAATTTATATTTTTTAAAAAAGAATGCATTAGAAAGCTGGCCGAACGGGTGGGCTCCCTGGAGGTGTGCTTTGAAAGCCAAGGAAACTTTCATTTTAAACTCACACGGTGCCAGAAGCCACTGCTTAGCTCAGTGGTTGCCAACCAGTGGTCCGCAGGCCACTGGTGGTCTGTGAGGTCCGAAAGGTTGGCGACCGCTGCCCTGGATGCTCTAGCTGACAGCAGTCACTTTGCTTCTTCCCATCGTTCTTATTTTTTTTTAACAATATCCAAGGGAGACACAAGAAAACATTGCCCGTTGTACTGTCTCATCCAGTACCTGCTCAGAGCTCGAAGGCTTTAAGCCCTCTTCCCCACACCCCCGGCCACACCCCCGCTTTCAGGGTCTTTAATTTGCTTCTAACCCCCCAGGTGGATCCATCATGAGCAAAGATTTGATTTTCCAGAGCCAAAGAAATTGCAGACATGTCTCCGGCCACTTATTTCACTCCTTGCTGGGTGACGCCCATAGATTGCTTTGCACCGAGGATGGCGGCTTGCACATGCTGTGTGTGTGTGTGTGTGTGTGTGCGCGCACCTGCTCAGAACGGACACCCTGTTTCCAATAAAATAGATAAATAAGAGCACCCCCAAATCGCACTGTCCTCAGAGTTCATCCATTTTACATGGGACAAACAACACACAGCATTCCCCCCCCCCCATCCCTCTCTCCTATTAAACTACCTTTAGAAACAAGTAGAATGTTTTGATGTATAAAGAAAATGCTTCAGCCCTGGCCAGTTTTGCTCAGTGGTTAGAGCACCAGGCCTCTGGCTGAAGGATCTGGGATTTGATTCCAGGTCAAGGGCACATACCTCAGTGGCAGGCTCGATTCCCCAGCCCCCGTTAGGGTGTAAACACCTCTCTCACATTGATGTTTCTCTCTCTCTCTTCTCTTCCCCTCCCTTCCCCCCATTCTCTCTAAAACAAAACAAAACAAAAATCAATGGAAAACATATCCTAGGGTGAGGATTAAGAGAGAGAGAGAGAGAGAGAGAGAGAGAGAGAGAGAGAGCGCCCTTCATTTCTTCTTGCTCTCTGAAAACTGATCCCTACTACAAATCTGCTTTTGAAAACAGCCTTTGTGGCTTTGTATTTTGTAGAGAAAAACATAGACAAGCGAACAAAATAGCTCATATTTGACCAAAAACGACTCTGCCATTTGAGAACGCAGTAAGGAGGAGAAGGGCGTGTGGTTAGAAAAGCGAATGCCTGAAAACAGTCGCCGTTGTCTTAATGAATTCGCCTCTGCACTTGGGACTCTTTCTGTCTTATGTCTCGAAGTGTTTTTATTTGTTTGTTTGCCTTTGGTGTTATTGACTGATTGGCATATAGAAAGGGTGAAGTTTTATGTTGTCAATGGATCATATTTTCCTCTGTAGATCCTGGAGTTTGGTTCTAGTTTTAAAAGACCCTCCCCATTCTGAGATTATAAATAAACTTACTCTTATTTTCTTCTAAGTCTTTATGGTTCCATTTGTTTACATCTTCTAACTCCCTGGAATTCATTTGTTGCAGGTAATGGAGGTAAAGATGCATTTTTTTCCCCCTCCGAATGGGTGGTCACTTGTGTAATAAAATAGATAACCATACGTTTTGGCAACACAATTATAATCCTTTCCCCACTTGTTCAAAGTGCCACCTTTTTGTAAACTAAATGCCTTTAATTGTTTGGGTCTATTTCTGTTTTATTATCTCTCCATGAATGCCTTCAAATTTCTCAGGCTTTATTCATATTAGTATCAAATACTCATATTAATGTGAATATCTTCAAGTCAACACTCCCCTCAACTAACCGCCCCCCCCCCCACACACACAGTAATAATAGGGTCTTTGAGAGAATTCAGGGAACAATGGCTAAAAATTCACTGTCAAAAATTATTCTGATACCTCCTTTTTAACTCTTCTTCAGCTATACTTTAGGAGTTCTGATTTTTATAAAGCCAGATGAGTGTTCGATATCTAGAAACAAATGACCCTTTTAAAAAGTACTTTTGAGCCCGGCTGCTGTGGCTCAGTGCTGAGCGTTGACCTATGAACCAGGAAGTCGCTGGTTTAATTCCTGATCAGGGCACCTGCCCAGGTTGTGGGCTCCATCCCCAGTAGGGGGCGTGCAGGAGGCAGCTGATCAATGACTCTCATCATTGATGTGTCTATCTCTCTTTCCCTTTCCCTTCCTCTCTGAAATCAATCAATACACACACACACACACACACACACACACACACACACACACACATTTTAAGTACTTTTGAAAGTTGCCACTCGTTCCCAGAACAGTTCATACCAGGTACTACACACAGTGCTTTTCGTCTCTAACCTCCTCAACAACCTTTGAATAGATGGTGTACTTCCAGATCACAGAGAAGCAAACCAGAACACATACAAATTAGCTAACTTGCTCACGGCCGCCCAACCAGTAAAGGCAGCCAGAAAGACGCCAAGAGCAGCCCCGCAATACGAAGATAATGAAAACAAATACAATCACTTAGCAAGACTTACACCCATTACTCACTCATCGCCAAGGGTTGCCAAATGCGATTTGGCTTTTTCCACAGATGAAAACAAAAAAAGAAGTTGCCTTGTTCTAGTTTGTCCTTATCATTATGTAAACATGTCCATCGATCGATAAACACATATATGCGTGTACAAAACGATAAACATACTTTGACTGACGTACGGCGATATTTCTGTTCTGTTCTGTGCCCTTTCCTACTATGCTAAAATCTGCTCTTCCACCCCAGCTCCAAAGCAGCCGAGCATTTAACTCCCAGGAGGTTGAAGCCACTGACAAGATCTATAGAATTCCACGTGGGGAAAAAAACTGGCCGCCAAACCCCTTCCGCAGACAAGAGACGTATTGCTGTTTACGAAGCCCCACTGCGGATCAGCTTTATTTATCGTTCCTATTTCAAGAAAGGTCATGTTCCCGCTGGACGGCCCAACCCCTGAGCTGGGCATTCTTCTTGCTTGTCCTGATGTCAGACTGTCCTATCTCGGCCAAGATTTATATAAGAGGGCTCCTCCACGGGGGTGCCGGAAAGACAGTCAATGCATTATCCCTCATGGTTATTTCACAGTTGACTAGACCTCCCTCAACGAATGACAGTCTATCCCAGAAGTGATGTATCCCCCTGGGTCCTTACGATGCCCGTCTGCGATCACTAGGGTTCAAAACGGCAGATGTTAACACTTTACGGGAGCGGCACCGGACAAACACCTTGCCCCTCGGAAACTTCATTTTGGCACGTCATTTCTTCTACTGGCAACAGAAGCAGAACCAGACAGGCACCAACGTCCACTGAGAGGTATTCCTGAGTAAGAGATTCAGGATTTGCCCGGCTGGTGTGGCTCACGGGTTGAGCATCAACCTATGAACCAGGAGGTCATGGTTTCGATTCCCGCTCAGAGCACATGCCCAGGCTGTGGGGTCGATCCCCAGTGTGGGACCTGCAGGAGGCAGCCGATGCATGATTCTCTATCATTGTTGATGCTTTTCTCTCTCTCTCTCTCCCTCTCCCTTCCTCTCTGGATAAAAATATAATTTTTAAAAAGAAACTCAGAACTTAATAGCATTTTATTCTAGGAAACAGTTAGCTGACACCTGCAGGGCCAGGCACCAGATGGGGGGAGAAAAAGCAACAAAAACCCCACAGAGAAAAGCATTTTAAGAGGCATGGAGGATGGACTGCAAAGTTCCCATGGATCTTTAGTTCCCAGGCTAGTTAGCATGAGAAGGGGGTCTTTCCTTCCTAGTGTTAATAATCCCAGCAGCGTGGCTAAAGGGACCCCATTTTATATATTTCCCATCTTCCGTCTTTCCTCAACAGTTAAAATAGGGGGAGTTCAGGTATTAGAGAGGCAGTTGCACCTCCACAACCAGCATCACCCGCTGGAGCCAGAACCGGCCACCAGGCGGAGCCAGAGCCCGGCCAGAGCCCGGCCAGCCGAGACACCGGAAGGGCTCCCGGGGCATTGTGGGAAATGTAGTCCCGACAGCCCGGCCCCAGGTTTCTCCGCTCCGATCTCCCCGATCTCCCGGTCAGGGTCCCGGGAAGTCAGCTGACCCTGCTCCGAAGGTGCCCTGCGCCCAGCGGTGCTCCGAGCGGGCCCGGGTCTTAGGCGTTGGAGGTCCCGTGGGCGCCGAAGTGAAAGGGTCGGGGTAGGGCGGCGAGGTTGGCAGAGCGCGCACCCCGCCCCCCTGCGTGCGCGGCGCTGAGAAGAGCCGAGTGCGCATGCGCCCAGGCCCGTGCCTCTCCAGTGAACGACCCCTTTGTGCTCTCAGCTGGGAGCCCTTCGGTTTTCCAAAAAGCCGCTGAAGCTCCAAATTACCCTCTGCAAAAATCATGCCAACAAGAGGGAGGTGGGCCCTGGCCAGTCAGTGGATAGAGCGTTGGCCTGCGGACTGAAGGGTCCCGGGTTCGATTCCCGGCAAGGGCACATGCCCGGTTGCAGGCTCCATCCCCTGGGTGGGGCGTGCAGGAGGCGGCTGATCCATGATTCTCTCTCATCAGGGATGTCTCTATCTCTCTCTTCCTCTTACTCCCTCTCTAAAATCAATATATTTTTTTTAAAAAAAGGAGGTGGACGGAGTTAGTGGAGCATGAAGTCGGCAGGGGTCCAAGAAGGCAAACGGAGTGGACGGAGAGCTTCCTGGAGGAGAAGCCAGGAAGGGAGACTTCCAGCCCATCGGGAAGCGTTCTCACGAAGCCTGGGGTGTAGCCCAGCTTCGGAGAGCATTTCAGAATTGTAGGTATCGAACTCTGTCCTTACCGTGCTTCGAGGGGCTGTCATTGGCCCACTGGCTCAGGAGTCTCCCTCCGGATAGCTCCTTGACCGATCAGCTGGGAGTGAAGATGCAGGCGCCCCAGGTGTCCTGGTGAGAGGGCTGGAGGGTCCAAGGATGAATATGATCCTATCTGAGTTGCAGGCACCTGAACAGTTAAAAGAAAAAAATTATTCATGACACATGTTAAGGACAGCAGGACCCTTTTATTAAAGAGGGTGATGCAATGGTTTTTAAAAGTACGTTTTTATTGCCCGGCCAGTGTGGCTCAGTGGTTGAGCCTCGACCCATGAACCAGGAGGTCATGATTCAATTCCTGGTCAGGGCACATCTGGGGTTGCAGGCTCAATCTCCATGAGGGGGCGAGCAGGAGGCAGTCAATCCATGATTCTCTCTCATCATTGATGTTTCTATCTCTCTCTCTCCCTCTCTTCTTCTCTAAAATCAATAAAAATATTTTTTTAGCCTTAGCCAGGTTTGGCTCCGTGGATAGAGCATCAGCCTGTGGACAGAGCATCAGCCTGTGGACTGAAGAATCTCAGGTTCAAGTCCAATCAAGGGCACATACCTGGGTTGCAGGCCCTGGTCAGGGTGCATGTGGGAGGCAACCAATGTGTCTCTCTCACATCGATGTCTCTCTGTGTCTTTCTGCCTTTCTTCCTCTCTCTCTAAAAATCAGCGGAGTCCTGGAGACCTGTTTGGCTCAGTGGCTAGAGCGTCGGCCTGCGGATTGAAGGGTCCCAGGTTCGATTCCGGTCAAGGGCATGTACCTTGGTTGCGGGCACATCCCCAGTGGGGTGTGTGCAGGAGGCAGCTGATCGATGTTTCTCTCTCATCGATGTTTCTAACTCTCTATCCCTCTCCCTTCCTCTCTGTAAAAAAATCAATAAAATATATATTTAAAAAAATAAAAATAAAAATCAGTGGAAAAATATCCTCGGGTGAAAATGAACAAAAAACAAAACATTTTTTTTAATTTAATAAAAAAATAAAATAAAAGTCAGTGGGTCTATCAGTAAGAGAAAATAAAGACTGGCTCACTACTCTCACGTGCCTGAATCTTCCAACAACCTGTAGATATTTGCTGCCATGTGCAGGCAGCCAAAAATTAAGATTTACATGGACAGTGACTTCAGTTACAGGATTCTTGGGATGATTGGAAAAAAAAAACCAAAAAACAAGAAACACTTATGGAGAGCTCATAGACTATCCCTTGTAACGGGTGCAATCATTTTATAAGAATTCTCCATTTAGTTCTCACAGTAAATTCGTGGGCTAATCACTCATTATTACTACTGTATTATTATTTTCCAGGTGAGGTAAAAGAGTGTGATTAACCAATGCCACCCCAATAAATGCAATTAAAAGAATGGAAGAAAAACATAGGGCCATGTGGGGCCCAGCCCAGCAGGCCTGAGCTGTTTGGAATAAAAGACGATGGGGCCTTTGGTTCTTTTCAATCCGTCCCTACAGTCCACTTCTGAACTAGCCTCCCGCCTCTCTGGCTTTTGTTATGCTCTCTGGACTGGGCCTCACCCCTGCATGGCTGTAAACCGCCCCCCACATGGTCACGTTGCTCCCTGGTGATGGGGGGACGGGTGCTGAGCACAGCCTGCTCCAGTGGAATGCCACTTCCACCCTTCTGCTTGGACACCCAAATGCTGACCAGCCAGGAGGTCTCGTGCAGCCCTGCAGACGGGAGTGCGTACACGAGTCTGTCTCAGTCAAGTCTCAGCTCGAGCCCCTCAGCGCTTTGGGGGAAAAGAAGAATCAACTGAACCAAATAACCAGATAAATGGCCAGATGTATTCTCAGGGACTGTGAAAACAATATCAGTGCTCAGAAGAAAAAAAAAAAAAAGACGAGACAGGAAAATGGACTATGACAGAGAAAATTATTTGAGAATAGTGGTTTGACTGGGATGGGGGAAATATTTGCTTATTTCCCTCCAGATGCATACCCAGTAATTCCACTGACTCCATCTCATATAATATTTATCATCAGGAGACGCAATTTTAGTTTCTGATGGTGCACAGGAAATTTCGTCACTATAAAACAAGATGATACAGCTCCCCGTGAGATGCTAGGACAAGAACGTGACCAGAAGGTACACAGGAGGGGATGTGAAAGCAAATACGCCCCGCCACCCCACCCCGTGCCAGCAGCACAGCCTTGGCCAAATTACGAAATCTTCCCTGTTCCCTCCTGTTTGAGGAAATAAGATGGAGAAATACTACCTGCAACGTCACAGCTACTAGCCCTGTGTGGCTATTTAAATTAATTCTGAAATTTAAAAACTACAAACTCAGCTCCTAAATTATTCTAGCTACATCTCAAGTGCTCAAGAGCCACACTGAGTTAGTAACCAATGCACTGGACAACACATACATACAATCGCCACAGAACTTCCATTGGACGGTGCTGGTTTATAAAAAAAAAAGATGGATTGAAAATTTAAACGGTGCTGGGAACAAAGTACTATTAAAACAAATAACATAGGTTTATAGTCAGGATTCTGAGATTCTTGAGTCTGTGAAAAGCCTGGTATATAAGCCTAGTATCTATGCTCCAAGTCTTTCTCCTGTGAAATGCTCAGGGACTGTCAAAGAAATATCCATTAACAAATACATTTAGCAGGGGGAAGAGTGAGACTTCGGAAGAACCGGCACCTCCAATACAAAACTCAATAAATACGTAAAGGAGGACAATCCCCCCATTTGTGGTGGGAAAGTACTTCGTGAGCAAAAATGATTTCCAGCTTCACAACATTAATTAGCTTAATTCCTAAGATGGTTAACTTTTAATACTGTAAATGCGATGAATTTTAAATGTTTTCCTGGCATTGATTATACATATGTAATATCACAACAGAAGGAAATACAGCTGACCTTGTACACTGAACTTCTATCTGATATCCTTGCTAAATGTGCTTATTAAATCTAATAGATTTATCAGTTATTCTCAATTTTTTGCTGTCTCCTAGTAATAACTCCTTTCCAATTCTAACATCCTTTTTTTTTTTTTGCTTCGCCCTTTTTCACTGGCAAGGACTTGCAATAATAAATACAGACCATTTTGCCTTCCTATTTTTTTCAGAAAGCTTTCATTTAAAGAATTGTTCTTAATTACAGAACCACTTATGCAACAGATTGATATGTATGTTTATTTCTGACCCTGTCATTTTAGTAATAAGTGTGTTTCGAGAAATATGACCATTTCATATAGATTTTTTAATTGAATAGGCTAATCTCATTCCTGAAATTGTTTCATTATTTTAACGTGTTATTAATGTAGTGATACTATTTTTTAAAATATCCGATCTTGGTTATTTGTGCCTTATTCACATATTTTCCTAATAAACCTCACCAGAAATTTATCAGTTTCAATAATCATTTCAACTAATCATCATCATCATCATCATCATCATCATTTCAAAGGATTTTATTTGATTCCGCCCCCTTACTTCATGTTTGTTTTTCTTTAATTAATTTCTCAACTTTATTATTGGTAAATCATTTTAAAATATAAATCTAGGGTATAAAATTCCCTCCCAGAAATTTACTTTAGCAAACAACATCTAATAACATATAAAATGGCGATGCAGCACAACACATTTATTCTTGGAAAAACGGTAAGTGAAATCTTTAAAAAAAAAAAAACCAACAAAAAATCCCATCAGTGCAAATAACCACATTAAAGAGGAAGCACGGTAAGATCTCAAAAAAACTATTCAGCAAATCACACGATAAAATTCAGGATTACATTCATGATCAGTACCCCGACTTAGCAGAGGAGGACTCTAAACCGTTTTTTAACTCAATGAATCAAACGCATCTGCAAAGACGACCAAGAGCTCACAGGCGGAGACCAAAAAGCTCCGCTTCGAGCAGGGGGCCGAGAGCACGCGCTGAGAGGCTGTCCCTCCACCACGCCTCGCGAGCCTCGGCGAAAGCAAGGGGAGAAACAAAGGCGCCACCGCGACTTGCACCAACCAGCAAAAGAAAATCAAAGCGGGGGGCACACGGCGGGGAGAGGGGCGCTGATGAAGCCAGCTGCGGGGCTGAAGGAGGTCTGCGGCTTATGCACAGCGTGGGGGAGCGGCCGGTCAGAAATCCCAATAAAACCGCCCCCCCCTCCCGAGCCCCCCGAAAGGCGGGCTACGATCGCGAGCGCTCCCTGCTCGTGCCCCGGTGATCAGAGCATCCCCCACGCCAGCCCGTAGGAACGCCCAGAAAACACAGACCACAACACATCTCGTCAGCCAAGCAGAACCATGAAAGCTTCCATCAGCCACAGAAATAAACAAATAAAAGCATCAAATCGAAATTCAAAGAGCCCCACACCGACATAATACGAACCGAAAATCCGTAACATTCACCTGTCAGATGTTTCAGACCCTACGAGGCGAACTTTTCAACATGGGGTGGGGTGCGGGGCCGGGAAACAAGGATTATGGTTTTTATGATTTTTTAAAAAAATTAGACACATGCATATGCCCGAGCAAAGGCAGTGTGTCTGCGTGAACGGCGCGACAGAAAAAATCAAAACCTCGGCGGCGGGTGGCGATAGCATCCTCGGGCGGCGCGCGCCCGCAGCGCTGCCGCTGCAGAGCCTGGGGTGGGGAGGCGGGTGAGGGAACCCAGCTGCCCGGAACAAAGCCAGCCCGAGGCTTTGTTCCCACGCCGGGATTTTTTACACACCGCGCGGACTGGTGAGAAGACAGCCGGTGTCCCCACCGGAAGTGTCCGCCGCCCGGCCGGCGGAGGAAGCCGGAACCAACAGCAACCGGAAGTAGAGGGCAGGGCGGAAGGAAAAAAAAGGCACACCTTCCCGTCTGGAGCTCCGGGACGGCTCCTTGGCCTCCGGGCTTCAACCCCGCACGCAGGGGGCACCGGACACGTCTTGGCACCGTTTCAGGGGGCAAAAGGTGCAATGGAAGAGGCTGCAGCTCCCTCAGAGCCCCACGAGGCCGCCGGGGACGCAACAGATGCCCCGGCGGCCGAAGAGGCGGCCGCTGGGCCCAGCTACCGCACGCACCCGGTCTTCCGGCGTATGGAGCCTGGAGGCCCGCCCCCCATCGGCACGTCACGTCTGCGATTGGCCTACGCCTCTGTGGGCGGGGCCAGGCCCAGGGAAGGGCCCGGACCCAGCTGGCTGCAGAGCCAGCGGCGCCCAGGCCCCTGGACCAACCAAGTCGTCTGCAGGTATTTTCGCCATGGGATGTGCAAGGAGGGGGAGAACTGTCGCTATTCCCACGACCTCCCGGACCCGGAGGAGGCCGGGGAGGACCGCGGGTCGCCGCCGCCCCAGGCCCCCGAGGAGGAGCTAGGCCCCGGCGCGTTTGCGGCTGCGCACTATGAGCCAGAGAACCAGCCTCAGGAAGGGGCGTGGGCCCCGCCTCCTGACTCCTGGGGCGCCTTGCCTGCGATTTGCTGGGTCACTGACAGGGTCTCCTTGGAAGCCGAGACTGACGATTCAGCGCTCGGAGCTGTGGGGGGAGCAGATGCTGAAGGCTGGGCAGGAGGTGCGCACGGCTGGGCAGCAGATGCGCAGCGCTGGGCAGGAGGTGCGCACGGCTGGGCGGCAGATGCGCAGCGCTGGGCCGGAGGTGCGCACGGCTGGGCGGCAGATGCGCAGCGCTGGGCAGGAGGTGCGCACGGCTGGGCAGCAGATGCGCAACGCTGGGCCGGAGGTGCGCACGGCTGGGCCGGAGGTGCGCACGGCTGGGCCGGAGGTGCGCACGGCTGGGAAACTGGTGCGCAAGGCTGTGAAGCAGGCGCTCAAGGCCGGGCAGCAGGCGCGCAAGGCCGGGCAGCAGGCGCGCAAGGCCGGGCAGCAAGTGCGCAAGGCCGGGAAGCCGGTGCGCAAGGCCCGGAAGCCGGTGCAGAAGGCCGGGAAGCCGGTGCAGAAGGCTGGGCAGCAGGTGCTCAAGGCTGGGCAGCCGGTGCGCAAGGCTGGGCAGCCGGTGCGCAAGGCTGGGCAGCAGGTGCAGAAGGCTGGGCAGCCGGTGCAGAAGGCCGGGTAGCAGGTGCTCAAGGCCGGGAAGCCGGTGCAGAAGGCTGGGCAGCCGGTGCTCAAGGCCGGGAAGCCGGTGCAGAAGGCTGGGCAGCCGGTGCTCAAGGCCGGGAAGCCGGTGCAGAAGGCTGGGCAGCCGGTGCTCAAGGCCGGGAAGCCGGTGCAGAAGGTTGGGCAGCCGGTGCAGAAGGCTGGGCAGCCGGTGCGCAAGGCTGGGCAGCCGGTGCGCAAGGCTGGGCAGCCGGTGCGCAAGGCTGGGCGAATGCCACTGAATTTGTCCCGGGGCAACCGTACTGGGGCCGCGAGGCGTTCCCCGCCCCCGACCTTCCCCAGCAGAACTTGGAGATGGAAAGGGAGCGGCGGCTCTGCCGCGACGCCGCCATGGGGCAGTGCTTCCGCGGGGAGAGCTGCGCGTATCTCCACGGCGAGCTATGCGAGCTGTGTGGGCGGCAGGCGCTGCACCCGGCGGACGCCGCCCAGAGGGCAGACCACATCCAGGCCTGCATGAACCGCCACCAGCAGGATATGGAGCTGTCCTTCGCCGTGCAGCGCAGCGCCGACAAAGTGTGCGGCATCTGCATGGAGGTGGTCTACGAGAAGGCCAACGAGGGCGACCGCCGCTTCGGCATCCTCTCCAACTGCAACCACACCTACTGCCTCAGGTGCATCCGCACGTGGAGGACGGCCCGGGAGTTTAGGAGCAGGGTGATCAAATCCTGCCCGCAGTGCAGGGTCTCCTCGCGCCTGGTCATCCCCAGTGAGTTCTGGGTGGAGGATCCGGCGGCGAAGCAGGAACTGATCCGGCAGTACAAGGAGGCCATGCGCACCAAGACCTGCAGGTATTTCGCTGTAGTCAGGGATTGCTGCCCCTTCGGCGAGAACTGTTTTTACAGGCATGCGGAGCCCGAGGGCCAGGGAGAGCAGGTGGTGGTGGAGGAGGAGCAGGCGCAGGCGCAGGCGCAGGAGGAGGAGCAGGAGCAGGAGCAGGAGGAGGAGGAGGAGCAGGAGCAGGAGGAGGAGCAGGAGCAGGAGGAGCAGGAGCCTGAGCCTGAGCCTGAGCCTGAGCCTGAGAGGCAGGGTTCTGGGGCCTCGAGCAACCAAGAGTTGGAGCCTAAGCAGGTGGGAGAGGACAGCATGCCCTTTATCCACCGTCAGCGAGAGCTTGTCACGCTTTGGCTGGTCAGTCTGTGGTTGTGTAAGTGTTTCCTTTCACTGGGAGAGAATGAACCTCCTCTTTATTTTTTTAATTTATTTGTTTTGTTGTTGTTCCGAGAACCCGTGGGGACGTGCTTCCCTGGGAAGGAGCGGGGAGGCCGGTCGGGGGGGGAAACGATTGCAACTTGAATCTGTGGCATGTGGTGTAGTGTGTTCACTGCTTCTGTGCTGCCGCTCGACCATCCGCTGTTGCCTGTTGTTTTTATCCGCCCGTGGATAGACCCATCTGCCATGTACAGCAGCTGTTGAAGCCATTTCTATGGGCCACTCATCCGTGTTCTCGCCCATCCCCATCCCCCCGCCCCCCCAGGAGTGTGGTGCCCCCCCCCCAAATAACACAAAGTCCTTTAATGTTATTGTTGTTTTTTTGGTGTGTGGTGGTGGTGGTGTGTGTGTTTGTTTGTTTTCTTGGTGCAATGCCTCTTGACTGTCAGTTTATGGTTTATTTTGTCATCTCTGTTTTCAACAGGATTGACTCAGTTCTAGGCTAGTGTTTACAGGACTTCCACACTCATTGTGAAGCCCCTCGAGAGTATGTGGGACAGGGTGAAGGGAGAAGTCTTAACTGAACAGAGGAACTCTGTGCTGCTACAGCCTTAAGACACCTGGACCCACCCCGGGGGGGCCCTGTGGCAGCTGCTCTCTCGTCTCCGCTGTTTACGTGTGTGTTTCTTCCCTGATTCAAGTGCACTTTCTTAACTGTGGTGACCTTGTGGTTTTTTGTGAACCAGGTATCTATGTTTACATGTTCTCATCCTGCTTAACTTGATGTGAAAGTATTTCTACTTGGAAGTATGTATTTCAGACTTGGCGTACCAATCCATGTGCGTAGAAGTGAGTACCCAAGTGATGTATTTGAGCCCTGGCCGGTTCGGCTCAGTGGATAGAGCATTGGCCCGCGGACTGAAGGGTCCCGGGTTTGAACTCCGGTCAAGGGCACGTACCTCGGTTGCAGGCCTGATCCCGGCCTTGGTCTGGGCAAGTGCAGGAGGCAACCAGTCGATGTCTCTTCCCCTCTTTCTCTCTCTCTCTCTCTCTCTCTCTCTCTCTCTCTCTCTCATCGATGTTTCCTTCTCTCTCTGTCTCTCTCCCCCTCCCTTCCACTCTCTCTAAAAATCAGTGGGAAAATGTCCTCGGGTGAGGATGAACAACAACCACAAAAAAGTTTTTTATTTGAAAATGTCTCTATAAAAAAAGTTATTTATTTGAAAACGTTGTATGATGTTTATGTAGTAAAGTAAATATTGAGCTGGAAGCTAAAGGTCGCAGGCTAACAGAAATTCGCTGTTGTGTGTGAGTGTGAGGTGGTGAATAATTCTTGTGTTCCTTCCACAGGCGTCAGTGGTTAGCATCTGTTGAAAAAAGCTATTCAGACGGATCTGGCCAAATACGGCACAGATCCTAAAGGACTTGCTAAATAGGCCGTTGGTTATTTCTGTGGTGGCTTGACTAGCTCACTCTGCTGTTACCAATAAAGAAATGTGTGTTTACAACCATCTCATTTTCCTTATTACAGCGCAATTCTGGACACAGCTCTCTGTATTCCATATTTTGTGTTCTCTCTAGACATTCCACACGAGGGGCTTTGGACAGAAGTTTTCAGCATGTCACTGAAAAGCTTTTCAAAGAGCAAATAGAAATTTTTTTTTTAAAAAATCGAAACCAGTCAGAGTACAAGATTGGAAAGGCAAAAAAATTGAAATCTAGAAATGAACAAAAACGAATTAAATGCAACAGTCACGTCAAAAGTTTAGAACA
Organism: Myotis pilosus; assembly: GCA_036010255.1. NCBI lineage: Eukaryota > Metazoa > Chordata > Mammalia > Chiroptera > Vespertilionidae > Myotis > Myotis pilosus. The sequence goes on along the minus strand of JASKON010000031.1, from coordinate 893,653 downwards.
CAAATACCCCATAATTAGGTTGCACGAGCATGTTTTGGAAACTAAAAGCCACAGTTTGCCAGCCTTAATTAGAATGAAAATGAAACTCTATGCTGTTTAAAAGACATGGCTAGAATGTAAGAATACAGGAACATTAAAAGCGATAGGATAAAAAAGAAATCGATCCAACAAGGAGGCTGTGCCTTCTTATCGACAAAGTGTATATTAAGGGTAAAAGCATCCCTGGAGATAAATACAGACGGCATATAATTCAGTTAAAATGTGCCAGGAAAGCCGAAGCCGGTTTGGCTCAGTGGACAGAGCGTCGGCCTGCGGACTGGGAGGTCCCAGGTTCGATTCCGGTCAACGGCATGTGCCTGGGTTGCGGGCACATCCCCAGTGGGAGATGTGCAGGAGGCAGCTGATCAATGTTTCTCTCTCATCGATGTTTCTAACTCTCTATCTCTCTCCCTTCCTCTCTGTAAACAATCAATAAAAATATATTTAAAAAAATGTGCCAGGAAGATAAAACTACACCAACTCTGCAGTCATTTAATAACCCCGCATCAGATGCACAAATAAATAATTGGTAAGAATAGAAAAATTACAGTGTTTGAGTGAGCAATTTTTAAAAGTCTTTTCAGTAACAAGGAAAGAATGTGAGGTGAGCACACGGTTTTAACCATTGAGTGGACCTGTCTGAATTCATTGAGATTGCTCTCCTGTGGGCTGACGGAGCTGAAAATACGCGTCCCAGGAGATTAGGCATCGCACACCCCCCATCTTCCCCTTATTGTGTTTTTTTCTCATCATCCTGATGAGTCCAAGAGGTGAAATTACTTGCTGATATCACTGTGGCCTGTGGGTATAAGTTACCTGTAGGTACTCAGTGTATTTCCAGGCCACAGACACTGTGATCCCCCACCTACATGGCCACGAGCAGGTGGAGCACGTGACCCTGGCTGCCGGAAGCACACCTGCAGTCTCTGAGTAGGGATGGTGTGCCAGGTGGGACAAAGGGGGCTGTCACGAAACTCCAGGAGAGTGCAGGAGTCCTGGGCTTTCTCTGTGGGCCGCCAGACACAGTATTTCTTTACGCTGCCTCTCCCCTGTGACCTGACGCCAACGAAAAGTCAGTATTCAGCCTGTTTCCACTGTGACTCTTGCCATAGCCCTTCCCTCTTGATTCCTTCTTATCCCAGAGAATTCCCCCATCAGGAGGCCCTGGTTGCCCGGCTGTTACTGGCATGCAGGGTGAGTGGTTCGATGTGAAATCTAAGCGCATGCCCACCCCCAAGGACTGAGCCGATGCCAAAGGCTCCGTGAGCTTTGAGCGGTGGCTAAGCCATCAGAGGGGGATTTTTAAACAGCATGAAAAGCTCAGAGAACTTTGTTCTAACGAACGCTACCTGATGTTGTGAAATGCCACGGTTTTTTATTCCCATAGAATCTTGCACCAGGTAACGATCATGACATTCAGGAGGGACCGTGGGACCTGGGTTCCGTTCTCTGCAGGGGTGTTGTGAGGATCAAGCATGATTAGGCAAGGAGCTTGAATCCTGTGGTATTGTTTAAAGCAGGAGTTTTGAAAGTGGGACTTAGGTATGTTTGTGGACCTGAGCAGAGCTGACACAAGAATTGACAGTCCACTACGTTTTTTTTTCTTTTTCTTTTTGGGAACCTTTGGAACTGGAATTAACGTAACATTATTCTTTTATTATTATTTTCATAGAAAGGGGGCTCATTCCCTTTTGGCCATAATTTCAAAGAGGCCCAAGTAATCCTCCCCCCCCCCCCCGCGTCCCCAGCAAAAGCCATCCAAGTAGAACTAAAATGCTATTCTATTCCTGAAAATATACTATACAACAAAAATGTTTCCTTTAGGATGGATGCCTACATGAGCCAAATAAGAAATAAGATGATGTTTACCAATAGGAAATTTCCTGTCCCTCATCAGCTCCATCAGAAAGAGCTTAATTGATAGGGATGTCACTGATCCCCAAGGCTGGGTGACATGTCCCCAGGGCCCATCCATGGAGATACCTGGCCACCCTTGTTGGGGTCAGAAACAAAGGACCCTACCCCACACACAGAGCTTTGCTCTGAGGGATTCAGAGAGGGTGTGGGCCCTTCCTCCATGAGGACTCATACACTCAGCCCTGGGGTCTGTACAGAAGATTTGATTGTAACCACATGAAAAATGCCCGGGTGAAGCAAGTCTGACTTGGCTACACTGGGTGTGTCTCAAGTTGGTAGGTGTATAGACTTCCAAAGACGCTAAAACTTTATGTGGTACTCTTTCCTCTCTAAGCCTCGCCCATCACTGTTTGATGGGTGGAATTTCAGTGATGGGAAGGGAAATATTTCCAGTTCATAAACTTTTTTTTTGGTAAGTTTTGTGAACAGTTTTTTGGGGAGAGGCTGGTCTCTGTTTCTATAGATGATGCTAAAGTACAACCCTCCCCATAGAAGAGAGTTAGGGTGTAGATGGGGAGAGGGGTGCTTGGGAAATGGCCCAGCACTAGTGCCAGAAACAATAACATCAGACTTTTTACCATGAAAATGTAGACTAAATTCCATTTTCCATGTTGAATGACAGCTAACAAAAATAATTGTATTCGATCACAATGAGCCTGTCAATTGAGATCGAGAAATTAGTAGTATAGGCGACATTCTCTGATGTCGATACAAGGAAATAACCGACCGCCACATGACAATTCTTTTAAGTATCTCTCAGAAATAATTTGGTCAAAGGATGAATGAATGCAGAATCATTCAGCAGGATAGAGTAATTAAAAATGATGCACGCCATGATCTACAAGATAGTGCTGGTCTGTGCTCAGGGTGAAACCAACTTTAAATACGATACAAAATGCATTGCCCAGAAAGACCAATTACGTAATAAAATAAGTATCCAAATCTGTAAACTTTAAAGACAAAAAAACATACACGCAAGCACGCACACACACACATAATCAGAAACAAGATTAAAGCAAAAATTAGTGGGTTAGGAAACAGGAATGTAAAAGCTGCTTCTTTGAAAAAACAACAACCCAAAACAGATAATGTAGTAACTTGACCAAAAGTTAAAGGAGAAAGTACAGCTGTCCCTAAGGAAGACATCTGTATGACTTGCAACTGCTTCCGGGCAACAGTTCTGAAAGGTCACACGTAAGCAGGACGTAGCCGTACCTGGTGGTCAGCTACTTTCTAAACAGTTGCCCGGAAGTTGGTTCAAAGCCCCAGCATTCATTGTCTGAAGCCGGATAGCATGGATGGACCCAGAGAGCATTGTGCCAAGGGAAGTAAGCCAGTCAGAGAATGAACACGTACCACCTCGGCTCACCCCTACGTGGAATCTAGTGAACAGAATGAACTAGCGAGCAACGTGGAGACAGACACATGGACACAGAGAACACACTGACGGCTGTCAGAGGGGGAGGATGTTGGGGGCTGGGTGAGAAGGGGGACGGGATTGAGTCACTGGGAAAAAAAAAAGACTCATGGACACAGACAACAGTGAGGTGATTTCCAGAGGAAAGGGGGAAGATAGGAGACAGTAAAGGAGAGATACATGGCGATGAAAGGGGACTTGACTTGGACGGTAAGGACACGAGACGAAATACAGATGATGTACCGTAGAACTGTATTCCTGAAGCCTATGTAATTTTATTCACCCATGTCACCCCCATGCATTAAAAAAACAAACAAATAAAAACCTGCAACATACCTTCAGAAATGTGAGCTGCCTGTTGTTAGCCGGCCCACAGCAATGAACTTCAGTCACTCTTGTCTCTGTCTCCCACACTCTGACCCATTGACTCATGTCGTTTCATTCAGGGACATCTCAGAATTTTTCTTCCATCACCTCTACCCACTTCTCTCATCTCCCGCTCTCTACCCCTGGAAACCACCACCAGCTTGTCTGTTTCTGTGAGTTTGGGTGGTTTTTTTTTAGGTTGCACATATACATGAGATCATACAGCCTTTGTCTCTAACTTCCTTCCCTTGGCATAAGGCCTCCAGGTTCATTCATGGCTTTACAAATGGCAGGATTTCCTTGCATTTTTTATGGCTTAATAATATTTCATTGTAGGACATAATTTACACCAAAGTATAACCGGTACACACACACACCCGCCCGCCCACACATACCCATGTGATCCACTTTATGAAAAGTGTGGGGAAAATATAAAAATAAAGATTAGAGAAAAAAAATCCGAGTAAATATATTGCTGCATTTTTATACTTTCGAATAAGTCAAAGGGAAGTAATCCCGTCGGCTTGGATCAGGCCCAAACAAGGGGGTCCCTTGTCTTTACTGACAGTGAAGATTATTTCGACAATGAATGCGTGGCCCACAGAAACAAAAATGAGACAGACCGACATTTCAAGGGAAAGACGTGAAGTCATCTCTCCGAGCAGGTGATAGAATATTGCACGTTGAAAATCGAAAGCGGCCCTAGCTGGTTTGGCTCAGTGGATAGAGCGCTGGCCTGTGGCCTGACGGGTCCCGGATTTGATGCCAGGTCGAAGGCACATACCTTGGTTTCAGGTTTGATCCCCAGCCCTGGTTGGGCCATGTGCGGGAGGCAACCCATTGGTGTGTCTCTCTCCCAATCAATGTGTCTCTCTCTGTCTCTCCCCCTCCCTTCCACTCTCTCTGAAAATCAATGGAAAAATATCCTCCGGTGAGGGTTAACAACAACAAAGAAAATAGAAAACTACCCATAAAACTTCAAAAAGCAAAAAAACAGTCAGGTGCTAAGAAAATCCTATCTAAACTGACAGTCACGGAGAAAATGGAATGAAGACCCACTTTTCGTGGATACCCCCAAAACAGGTAGTGGCTGGTGGGATACCAGTGGCTGAGCCCCAGACTAGAACTCACCGCCTTCCTGTGGCCGCTGCATTTGAGAACTGTTTTTATCTTCTGCTTGTACCTTTAACAATTCCAGATCTCCTGGGTTGGAGGTTGAGTGTTGGTATCTTTGTTTTTCTTTATACAAATTCCTAAGGGGAGGTGGTTGAGCCTCCCATGGGGTAAAAGATAGGAAGAGGAAGAGATCAAAGACCAAGGCCAAACTCCCTATCTTCTGATGTGGAATTTGAGACACGAGTCAGGACTTTGCCCAGAGCCATGAGGCAGGGGCTGACGCCGAATCTGGCTTCTCCTAACAGTTTAAGAAACAACACCCATTCTTGCATCATCTTAAGGGGCTGGCTGGTATCTTCCCTTCGGCGTTTCCACTAAACGGCACTGCTTATGTGCAGCAGAAACTCCCCAGTCTTGGAGAGATCTGTATTGGCAAATAATTCCTTGAAAAAGAAAATCAATGGATGCCTGGCTGGTATGGCTCAGTGGTTGAGCATCAACCCACAAACTAGGAGGTCACTGTTAGGTTCCCGGGTTGCAGGCTGGATCCCCAGGATGGGGTGTGCAAGAGGCAGCTAATCAATGATTCTCATTCTTGAAGTGTCTATCTCTCTCTCCCTCTCCCTTCCTCTCTGGAATCATTAAAGAAATATTTTTAAATATTTATGTGGCATGTCAAAGGATCTAGAATAGCAAACATCATTTGAAAAGAAAGAATAGAGAATCACTGTGCTTAATGTCAAGGCTTACTGTGTAGCTACAGTAGTGAAGATGGTAGTGTCGGTGGATAGATACATACATCAAGGAGACAGACTAGGCAGCTCAGAAATAGCCCACCCAAGTGCAGCCAGCGGATCTTTGACGAAGGTGCAAAAACACAGGGAGAAATAAATCTTCTACGCCTGTATACAGAATAAGCTCAAAATGGATTACAGATTGAAGCATAAAGTACAAAAGCACTAAAAACAAGCAAACAAAAACCCAAAAACCCTTCAACGTTTAGAATAAAACTAGGAGAAAATCTTTAGGACTTAAAGATCCGATGGAAGATATTTAGATATGAAATCAAGAGCGTGATTCATACAAAGAAAATAAATCCACGAATTAAACGTCATCAAAACAGAAAACTTTTGCTGCGTGAAAGGCCCCATTACGACGAGGAAAAGCCACCTGCAAGCTTTCCCTGTCTCACGAAGACGGAAATCTAGGTGAAAGACGTCCCGAAAACCCACCTTATGAAATAAAAATGTATCATTTAGAAAAGGGGCCAAGAGGATGGACAGACAGCTCACCAGCGAGACTATAGCTAGTAGTGTTCTACTGTCCCGTCCTGGGATTCACCCTGAGAACCTTCCGGAAGGTTTGGCAGAAAGAAAAGGAACCCCAAACCTGGGCTCTCCAAGTACATCTGCTCGAAGTCCTCCTTCTCATGGAGATTCTATCCAGAGAGGCCAAGCCTGTTGTCCCAACCATTTCTCTTCTGTGCCCCTACCCCTTGGTGGGTTGGGGACAAGAAAAAAATTAAGAAAGGGTGGGGTGGGGTCCTCTCTAACGGTGACAGGCTTTTATGTGGGAACTCGAAGAGTTGCTAGAACGTCCCAGCAGAGGGCACCCTAGCCTTTCAAGTCTTAGAGCCGTGGGTGAGCCATGTGCTACAGTTGTGGGTGTGAAGGGAAATGAAGAACAAGTGGACTTCGTGCCCCGTGGGGGCCACAGGGACCCTGAAGAATGCTCCACCCATCACAGCTTCAACAATCAATTCCCGTGTTGCTTTCTTTATATATGACTTTGACAAGTAACTGGCCTGCATCTTTTTAAAAAAAATTTTTAAATATATTTTTATTGATTTCAGAGAGGGAGAGAGAGAAACGTCGATGATGAGAGAGAATCGCTGATCAGCTGCCTCGCACAGGCCCCACCCTGGGGCATGTGCCTTGAGCGGGAATCGAACCAGGGACCTCCCGGTTCGTAGGTCGACGCTCAACTACTGAGCCACGGCCGCCGGGCACTAGCCCACATCTTGATTGCTCTCCGGAAGCATCGCTTAGAGTAGAAATTTTCCCCCTCAAATCGGATCATCCCTTTTAGAGAAATATCCTAAGGTAGCCACTCGCTTGTAACGGAACATCCTACACAGCTTGTACCTGAACATCCTGGATTTGGTCACTTGGAGAAATATTCTTAAATTTCTCTTTCCCCAGGAGTCAGAGAGCGTCATGGGAAATGGCTTTTGTTGAGATAATGTTATGGCTTTGATGGGAGTCTACTGGCTCCCACTTAAAAATTTTTCAGGCCCGGCTGGTGTGGCTCAGTGGTTGACCGTCCACCTATGAACCAGGAGGTCATGGTTCAATTCCTGGTCAGGGCACAGGCTGGGTTGCGGGCGTGGTGCCCAGTGTGGGGCGTGGAAGAGGCAGCCGATCCATGATTTTCTCTCATCATCGATGTTTCTCTCTCCTTCCTCTCTGAAATCAATCAAGATACATTAAAAAAAATATTTTTCAGGCACAGGTAGTCATGTTTCTGATCTCCCAGAATGTCAATTAGCGTTGGAGCCAACGGCAAGTTGTTTTCTGGGGAAGTCCTTTGTCTTTTCAGCAGAAAACTCATTAGCCCAACTTGATGTCAGTATGTCTGGCTCTATGGGGCAGGGGGGAGTACATATTCTACCTAATATCTCCGACCCTGATAAGCATGTTTTTGTGAAGAAATCTTTGCTCCCATGGAAGGTTATTTCCCATTTGCTCTAGTCCCATATGAGTTTCTAAGTAGAAGAGCTTTCATATCGTTAAACATCTCAAAGACACAGTGGGCTGACTTTATCTCAGGGAAGGTTGTAGTACTTTGCACTTCCGTCCGTAGTGCCTAAGGATGCCAGTTGCATGACTTTATGTATATTAGGTGTTCCACGATGCCAATTTAAGACATGAAAACAGGAATACTGGCCTGATGTTTCTGTCTTGGGATATTAGTGAGGTGCAACAGTTTTCAGAGTTATTTCCTGTTTATATTTCTTTTTTCTTCGTCATTTAATACTTTTCCCCATTTGATTACCGGGACTCTATTCTTTCCTCCATTTTACGATAAAAAGCCTTGCGATACATTTATCTACATTTTAGTGCTTTCGAATAAATGGGTCTTGAAATTATTCTTACCGCTTCTCACCCTATCTGTCCTCAGATGTTGTTTTCTGCCCCTGCTTTCGTAATATCATCCCTCTTTTCTTACACTTTTCAGGGGCATATCCGGCTAATTTATTTGTACTTAAAAATTCATTATTATTGTAATTTGTCTCTCCTTACAGTTGAATACAAAAAAGTTCTCAAATGTAGTGATGGGAAGGCCGTGAGTTCTGTAATCTGGGGCTCAGCCACGGCATTCCACCAGACACTACATATTTTGGGGGGTTTCCGTGAAAAGTGGGTCTTCATTCCATTTTCTATATGATTGTTGCTTTAGATGGATTATAAATCACAAGTGTCATCTGATGCTACTTTCCAATGTTGACACACAAAGAACATCCTTTTAAAAAAATATATTTTTAGAGAGAGAGAGAGAGAAACATTGATTTGAGATCAAAATAACCATCAGCTGCCTCCTCCACGCCTCCCATTCGGGATCGAGCCCACAACCCGGGCAAGTGCCCTGACCGGGAGTCGAACCGGCGACAAAGAGCATCTTGCTCCAGCCCCCCACCCATCAGTGAATGATGTAGAGGAAACTAGAGAAACAATAATGCATGAAGCAGAAACAAACAAGAAAGGCTGGTGCCAGCAAACCCTCTTTGGGGGTTCATTCTCAGCTGCCTTCCATGGCACTTGCTGGTCCTCAAATAACTGACTCTTGCTTTGGGGGCAGAAACGCTGTGCTACTCCATGACCCATCAGGTTTGCAAAAAAACCCACACACCTGCCCCCACATTTCAGGGACCCCTGGTCATGTGGACAACTTGCCAAAGACCCCCCTGTAGCCAGGCCATGGTCCTAGGAAGTGTGGAGAAGAGGTTTTACCTTGTGCTAGGACAGAAGAGGAAATAAGGGATGTTTGGGCGGGAAAGCTTTGGGCAAAGGTGATGAGGCAAGTAGTAGCCACAACCCAGGTGTTTGGTGGTGGTGGTGGCGGGGGCAGGGGGGTGGGGGGGTGTCGTCGTTGTACACTGGCAGCTGCCGGAGCGACAGAACCAGGGTCGACCGCTAGGTGGCAGGCGAATTCCACCATCACCATGACCGCCTACCTGGGACTTGATCTTTACCCAGAGATGGGGGGGATAGGTGGATTAGGGTTGGGGGGCTTTGATCCTTATAGGGCAGTAGGGGTGGCGGCAACACTGATGATCCCCGTCCTCTTGAAGAGAGAATGACCTCAAGAAAGTCTTCTATACATCAGCCCGGTGCAGGCGTGAATATCTTTCCCCCTAAACATCCAGGATGGTACACTGGTCCCTTGTGACCCCTCCCTCACCAGTCCCTGCACCCCAGGGTTCCGATATTGGCAGCTGACGTCCCCTGCATGTTAGGGTTGAGCCCCCTAACCCTAGGATCCCCTTCCCCTCCACCATCACCCCCAATATATAGGCCCCCTCGTTGGTTGAAAGCTGTTGTTTCCTCTTTCCTATTAGAAGCCTGGGTATTATGCATGTTTCCACCCCAATATCCGTGTGTTGATACAACCCAAGTTCCCCCCGAGCTACTGGACACCCTAAGGTAAGGTGGAGGGCCCCCCTTACCCACATAACCTCAAGAAAATGGGCTTTGAATGCCCACCTTTTTGACCTGGCCCCGGCCTGTGCCATAGAATGGATCTACCTGCATTTAAACACTTGCCTACAATGGGAAGTAATAATGCCCACTGTGAGGGGTTTTGTGAAGTCTGGACTCTTGGTTTGATGTCAATCTTATGTTCCACCGCCCCCCAACACCCTCCCCCCTCCAGCCCCATTAAAACCCTTGCATTGTTAGGAAGAATGTCGCCCCATGTCTCTCATTGTCATGTTGATGTTCTGGTGTATTCAGAGGGGGGAAAACACACACACACACACACACACACACATACACACACACACACAACTTGGCTCCCGCCCTGGCGAGTAAAAAAAAATGAGAATGAAGACAAACTCCTCTGTGTTATGCTGAAAGTATATTTATATAGATATAGATATAGATATTTATTTCTCTGCAGACAGCGTGACGGATGAGTCATGTTTTACACGTCAAAGAACAGCCTACTTTCAACACTACAGAGTTTTTTTGCACCAGGGTGAGATGGATGGCTGCGTCTCAATTCATTTCACAAAGCCAGCACAACTCCGGGTACAGCCACAAGAACGAGTTGAACACGAAAAAACGAGAGAGCGAGAGAGAATCACACACAACTCACTGAAGTACACGAGTGTCAAGAGGTACCCAGGAGAACAGTAGCCACTTGAAAGTCAACAGCACGTGAGGATGTATACAAAGCTTTGGCAGATTACAGGAACCAGGTCTGAGATCCAGGTGTACACATAGGTAGGATTGGAACAGAAACACCAGGAAACGGAACAACACAACCCCCCCCCCCGACCCTGCACGATACACACACGCGCACGCACACGCACGACGACCCTGTGAGTGGCTCTTGGCCCCGGGGGACACGAAGGAACAGAGAGAGTGGCTAAGTTTCCGACTTAGCGGGGACGGGACCTGCGGAAGCGACCCCCGGCGCGACCATAGTAGGGCCCCAGCTCCTCATAATCCCACTCATCATCGGACTCACACTCGGCCAGGGCCTCGAAATAGTGGAATGGCCAGCACTCGGGATCCTTGTTATGGAGTTTGGCCAGGAATTTGAGCACCAGCATCTTGCTGATCTCCATGAAGGCCCGGGGGCCCCAGAGGAACTCGTACTCAGTGGGCTGGGTGTTGGGGATCTCCCTGTACTCTAGGTACTTCTGCCTGACAAACTCCTCGGTGATGAGCTTTTTGACGTTCCCTAGGAGACCGTGCTCCCCCCGGACATCCAGCCCCAGCTTCTCCAGGAAGCTGTAGAGCAGGTCTTCCCGGATGCAATTGCCTTTGATAAAGATCAGGCTCAGGACCGCCATCAGGAGGCCCAGCTTGGGGATCTCCAGGCAGGGGGGCGTTGAGGCCACGGGCCCGCCCCCGAACTTATTGATGATAATGTAAGAGTGGGTCTGGGGGTCGATCTCCTTCAGCTGATACCCAAAGACACACTCGAGCTTGTGGTTGGCGCGCTTGATGATCTCCAGGGACTCGTCCTTGTACTCCCGGATGATGAACTTCACCATCTCGGACCGCCTGATGGGCACGTTGCCTCCGTCCTTGACCAGGAGGAACTGCACCAAGGCGTTGGCTCTCTCATCTAGGGGGGACACGGGCCCTGCCTCCCCCTTGGGCTCATCCTGGCTGGTCCCCACCCCCAGGGGCACGCCAGAGAGCTCAGAAAGCATCAGAGAGTGGGGGTTCCCCGGGTTTTCCCACGCGCCCAGGGCCCTCGAGGTGCCCGGCCCCTCCCAGGCGCTCAGGGCCCACGAAGTGCTCGGCCCCTCCCAGCCACTCAGGATCCTGGAGGTACTGGGGCCCTCCCAGCCACTCAGATCGCGGGCGGCGGAAATGGGGTCCTCCCAGTTCCCCAGAACCTCCCAGTCATTATAGTTCATGTTGGCCCAGCGACGGGGGGGCTGCCAGTTGCGCATGGCCAGCCCCCGGCCGCCGCGGCCGCCGTTGTCGTCGCCGTAGTAGTCGTCGTCCTCCTCGGTGTTCAGATGTTTCTTCTTTCGGGTGGCCTTGCCCCCGGGGCGCCGGGGGGGCTCGTCGGGGGTCTTGGAACCCTCCTGCGGGAAGGCCATGGCCTGGGGGGCCGCCGCCGTGGCCATCAGCATGGTGGGCTCCGCCTTGGACCCGCTGGGGGCATTCAGATTGGGCTGGGGGACCCAGGGCACGGCAGGCAGGGCCTCGGCATAGGCAAAGGGATCCTTGGGGGCCAGCGGCAGCGACCTGGGCAGCTCCGGGATGGCGGGGGGCCCCTTGAAGGCGTCAGACGAGGCCGGCTGGAACTGGGAGGTGGACGGGAAGCAGCCCCTGGGGGTGGGCGCGTAGGCCTCCGGGGTGGCCGGCAGGCTCTTCCAGGCCGGCGGGGCGCGCGTCGCCATCCCCTTGGGCGCGCAGAAGGTGGCGGCGAAGAGCATGCGCTCCTTGGACGGGGCCCGGCGCTCCTTGGAGGAGGTGCGGCGCTCCTTGGACGAGGAGTTCCTACGGTCTATGGACGAGGCCCTGGATTCCCCCGATGGAGTCACCAGCGCTTTCACAGGGCCCACGGGAAAATTTCCCGCCACTAGGGGGGTTGCGGGCTGGCCCGGCAGGGTCGCCGCGGCGCCCTGCTGCCAGGAGGGCTGGAGTTGCATGTCGGGCAGCTCTGCTTGCGCACTCGGCGCCGGGGCCTGCTGGGGGGGTAGCTGCATTTGCAGTGCCTTCTGGGAGGCCGGGCCCCCCGGAAAGGGCTGCTCCTCCATCTGCAGCAGAGGGGGGCCCTGCCGCTGAGCCTCCTGGGCGGGCAGGGGCTGCCAGAAATGCCCAGGGGCTTTGGGGGCCTGCCAGGCCAGCGCCTGAGCCTGGGGCGCCTCCTGGAACTCCATCGAGGTGGGCATCTCCTGGGCCACGGGAGCCGGCTCCTTGGGGGCCTCCCAGATGATGGGGGGGCACTGCACAGCCTGCGGGACCGGCAGAGGGGCCGGCAGGGCAGCCTGGGACACCTGCGGGCCAGCAGGGGGCGCCGTGGGCACCTGCGGGGCGCCCAGCTGCACCTGTGGGGCCAGGCGCACCTGCGGAGCCGCTCTCATCGGGGGCGCCGCCCGCAGCTGCGGGGCGGGCAGCCGAGCCTGGGGGGCCTGCCGCAGAGGGGGTGGGGGCGGCAGGGCCTGCCAGAGCGGCGGCGGGGTGCTCAGGACCTGGGGGGCAGGCCGGATGGGCGGCGGCGCCTGGCGGATCAGCGGCGGCGCCTGGCGGATCGCAGGTGGCCCCTGGCGCACGGGAGGGGGTCCCGGGCGGATGGGCGGGGGTCCCGGGCGGATGGCCGGGGGCACCTGGCGCAGCGGGGGCTGAGGCTGCCAGGCGATGGTGGGTGCCTGCCAGGTGACCTGCGCCGCCTGCCAGCCCAGGGGCGTGGCCTGCCAGCCTTGCCCAGGAGCCTGCCACCCCGGCGAGGTGGCCTGCCAGCCGGGGGGAGTGGCCAGCTGGGCTGGCGGCGCCTGCGGGCCCTGGGGGACCTGCGGAGGCGCCCTTATAACCTGCGACTGGATCTGCAGGATCAGAGGCTGAGCCTGCGGGGCCCAGGACGCCAGGGGCTGCGCAGGGGGCGCCGTCGGCTGCGCCATCGGGGCTGGAGACGCCGCCGGCTGGTTGATTGAAGCTCTCGCGGCCGTCGGATGAAGCATCAGGACTCCCGGACCTGGAGGCTTGGCCATCGGGGCTCCCGGAGGCGGAGGCTGGGCGATCAAGGTTGCCGGGGGCGGCGGCTGGGCCAGCGGAGCTCCCGCAGCAGCAGGTTGGACCATCAGGACCCCGGGAGTCAGAGGCTGCGCCATCAGGACTCCCGGAGCCGTCGGCTGCGCCATCGGGGTCCCCGGAGGGGCCGGATGCCCCATCGGGGTCCCGGGAGGAGGAGGCGGCACCAGGGGGGTCCCGGGCGGTGGAGGAGGCACCAGCGGGGTCCCGGGAGGAGGAGGAGGCGCCATCGGGGTCCCGGGAGGGGGAGGCGGGGCCAGGGGGCCCCCGGGAGCCGAAGGATGCATCATCAGGACCCCCGGCGTCGGAGGCTGCGCCAGCGGGGCTCCCGGAGGGGGCGGATGGATCATCAAGACCCCGGTGGTCGGGGGCTTGCCCATCGGCCCTCCCAGCGGGGGCCCCTGGACCAGCGGGGGACCCCCGAGGGCAGGCGGCTGAGCCAGCGCCGCCGCCACCGGGGCGGGCGGCTGGACCTGCGGGCTCTCCCAGGAGGGCTGCGGTGCCTGCCAGGCGGCCAGCGACGCCTGCAGATCCATCGGAGGCGGGTCCCAGGGGACCGGCGGAGCCCGGGAGGAGGCGGGCGGGGCGCGCATCAGGACGGTGGGGCGGCTATAGACCGGAGGCTTGGGCGCCTCGGCCGGGGGACTGGCATCACCCAGATTCTTACTTAGCTGCGACATTGCCGCCGCCGCCGCTGCGCTCTGACAGCCGAGCCGATGGGTGGGCTCCCTCCGACAGCTGCCGGGCCGCCTTCCTTCCTGTTAGTTCTTTTCCCTCTGGAGCGAAGCGCAGCGGAGAGGAGAGAAGAGGGGGGACGGGGCGAGAAGAGGAGAGGAGAGAAGAGAGAGAGAGAACGCGCCTACGTGGCTGGTCGGCGGCTCTCTCCTCCCTGCTGAGCGGCTGCTGAATAGGAAGTGAGCGCCGGCAGCTCGCCCTCCGCAGCGGCTTTGCGCAGTAAGAAGGCGGAGGGAAAGGGGGCTCAATCCCGCCCCGTCCCCGCCCCCCCCGCCCCCCCAGACCACCACAAGTGGATCCCGCGCGCGGGGGGCGCACGGACCAGCCACCCTGGCTGGGAGACCACGTACCTCTTTCCCTCTCTCTCTGTGTGTCTGTCTGTCTCTGGGTCTGTCTGTTTCTGGGTCCCGTCTCCAAACGCCAGGCAGCAGCCGGGGCCGGCGCTCTGTCCAGGGATGTGGCCGGTGCGGCGTCGGCAGCAGCGAGGCGGGCGGCGAGCAGGAGCTGGGCTCTGCCTCCGCAACCCCTCCACGCTGCGGTGCGGAGTGGGAGCGGACCACCGCGGAGCAGGGGAAGGCATCCACCCGCGGGGGGGAGGAGGAGGGGGGCGATGGCGTGGGCTGAGCGCAGCCGCAGCCCAGCCGCAGCCGCAGCAACAGCAGACGTCTCCGATGCGCGTCAGCCTGAGCCGCCCCCCGCCCCCCTGTCCTTTCATCTAATTGTCAAAGTTGATGGAGAAGGCACAGAAGTCTGTCCCCCGGGCCTGCCCTGGGGGATGAGGAAGAAGCCCCCCTGCAGATCGTGTTCTCAGGGACACGGTGGGAGGCCCCCTGTGTGCAAATTGATCAGGATGCGTGCATCTCCCAGGCTGTAGGGCTGCCGGGGAGGTAGGGTGAGGGGGGGATGCGTGGCCCCGCAGACACCTGTATCATGGCTGGGGATGCAGAAGGAAACTGAGGCGGGAGGCAGGCACGCGCCTCGGGGCCAAGAGAGCCGGGCGCGTGCACAGGGTTTGCGCCTGAAGTGCAGGAGATAGGGCTTGAGCAAGAGCAGGTGGGGTTTGTGTGTGTGTGTGTTTTTGATTTTTTTTTTTTTCTGGACACAAGCAGAGGAAATGGGTGGCAAAGAGTCCAGAGAGGAAGGAAAGAAATCCTAGAAGGTCTAGAGGTTGAAGAAATCAAGGGGAGGCAGCACTTTTTTTTTAATTTTATTTTTTTTGCACCAGGAAACCGTTCCCGAGCCGCGGCCGGGATGGGAGGGTTAGGGTTGGTTTCTTCCTGGTGTTTTTCATCGGTGGCAGCGCGGGAAAGCAGCTGGAAAAATAGACAGGGAAGGAGGGAAGGAATACCGCGGGCGAACCTGCAAGACCCCCAGGTGAAGGTCTAGGGCCCGGGGTCAGCAGACGGCGGCTTGGCGAGCCACCTGCGGCTCTTTGGCCCCTTGAGTGTGGCTCTTCCTCAGCCTTAGGGGGACCCTCATGAAGTGAATCACAAGGCGCCTACCTGTAGAGTTTAAGTTTAAAAGATTGGGCTCTCAGAAGAAATTTCTATCGTTGTCCTGTTGGTGTTTGGCTCTGTGGACTAATGAGTTTGCCGACCACTGGTCTAGAGGGGAAAGAAAACAGCCACACGTGAAGCCTGAAAATCACATACCTCGACGATGGGGGGGATCCTGGTAGACAAAATCAGCTTAAGAGAGAGAGAGAGAGAGAGAGAGAGAGAGAGAGAGAGAAAGAGAGAGAGAGGTTGAATGAAAGGAGCCAACAGGAGGCCTCAACATGACTTGGGAACACGCCACATCTTCCTGCCAACAAGTCCTCCTGCAACGGTTTTCTAGAAATACACACAACACTAACTCTTAAGGTGGTTTCATTTAGAAGGGATGAGTCTCAGTCCTGGGGCCAGAGTCCACAGTGACGCCTCCCCAAAAAAAGACAGACAGAAAAAAAAACCCATCTGGAATAGGCCACCAGGGGGCATCAGAGAGTGGAGAGGGCTCTGCCCCACTCCCCCTGAAGGGATACCCCTGGCCAGGGTTTCTCATATTTAGGGAGTTTCTGAGTCCCCCTGAAAGCGTAGACACACTCCCAAGTCCACCGGGGGAGTTGGGGCCACACGGTTTCGGTAGACACTGGCCTGAAGTCATGACAGAGCCATTTGGGAAGGGGGTATCAGGGGTTTGAATGATGAGCCAAGGGATGAGAAATGGGGGTTGTTCTCTCTGAATGTTTCATGGTGCCCCATCCTGGGATGCGGGCAGGCTTAGGGTTTCTGGGTCCCTCTCGTGGGTTAATCGTCCACACCAGACCTCTCCGTTTGATAGGGGTTCAGAACCGCGTCCGAGGGGCCAAGTCCACACTTAACCCACACGCTCCCCTATCACCAGCTCGGCCCCGTGATAGTCACTGGACATGGATGGCTTTGGGGGGACAGGGGGTCGGTTCACGTTTCCAAGTGAGTTTCAGCTGATGACATGTCTGCTCTCTTTATTTTTAAAATGTGTGTTTTTTTAAATTGATTTTTGAGAGAGAGAGAGAGAGAGACTTGCAAATGACTGACTCCCAGCAGGAAACACACCTGAGGAAGCAGGTGGCATACGGCCCCTTTGTAGAGACTGACTTTTTAAAAATATATATATTTTTATTGATTTCAGAGAGGAAGGGAGAGAAACACCAATGGTGAGAGACAATCATGGATCAGCTGCCTCCTGCACGCCCCCTACTGGGAATGGAGCCCGCAACCCCGGGCTCGTGCCCCGACTGGGAATCGAACCCGGGACCCTTCAGTCCACAGGCTCAGGATCTATCCACTGAGCCACACCGGCCAGGGCCAGATCGACTGTTTGGATGCCAGCAAAACCCAATACTCTGCTGAATCCAGTGGGAAATTGGGGCCACGAATTTTACATAGGTTCCCCCCAAACCCTCTCCTTCTCGGTCCATCTGGCTTTCTGAAGCCCCCCCTGCCCCACCGCAACCCCTCTTCTGCCTATATGCTCTTTATACCCCTGACCTCGGAGCCAGACGGCACCAGAATTCCTCCTCCTCCTCCTCCTCCTCCTCGCTCCGCCAGAGGACAGATCCAAAATCCAAGGTGAGTGGGACACCGCAGGCAAACACAGAGCACCCATGGGATCCTCGTGCCTGTTTTTCCTTCTGATTAGAAAAAGGACTCTCGTATTTGCATAAGTCTATCGCCAAAGGGGGAACACGCCTCATCAGAAAAAAAGCAAAAAAAAAAAAACACCCCAAAACAAACCAACAAGACGGGGAGAGGAAGGCAGAGTATAAACAAGCAGGGGAGGCACCGAGCTGGGAGCAGGGGGGATGTGTGCGTGTACCGATTATCTGCCTCGCCACAAGAAGGGAGACTCCCCTAGGGACTGCAGCCTTCTTTTTTCCCCCCTCCTTTTTATAAATTTTTTACATAGGTATTTTGATTGACTTCAGAGAGGAAGGGAGAGGGAGAGAGAGAGAGAGAGAGAGAGAGAGAGAGAGACAGAAACATCCACGATGAGAGAGAATCGTCGACCGGCTGCCTCCTGCACGCCCTCTACTGGGGATGGAGCCCGCAAACCCAGGCATGTGCCCTGACTCGGAATCGAACCCGGGACCCTTCAGTCCACAGGCCCATGCTCTAGCCCCGGGGTCCTCAAACTACGGCCCGCGGGCCACATGCAGATACAAATATTGTATTTGTTCCTGTTTTGTTTTTTACTTCAAAATAAGATCTGTGCAGTGTGCATAGGAATTTGTTCATAGTTTTTTGTTTTTTTTTTAAACTATAGTCCGGCCGTCCAACGGTCTGAGGGACAGTGAACTGGCCCCCTGTTTAAAAAGTTTGAGGACCCCTGCTTCTAGCTACTGAGCCAGACCAGCTAGGGCTGGAGCCTTCTCTTTTGGAAAAATATGTTTTTATTGATTTTTTTTTTTTTTTAGCGAGAGAGGAAGGGAGAGGGAGAGAGAGATAGAAACATCCGTGATGGGAGAGAATCATGGATTGGCTGCCTCTTGCACGCTCCCCACTGGGGATCGAGCCCACAACCCGCAACCTGGGCATGTGCTCCGATGGGGGAATCGGACTGTGACTCCCCAGTTCATGGGTTGATGCCCAACCACTGAGCCACACCGGCCAGGCAGGCAGGGGCCTTTTTCTGTTCACTTTCAAACCCCAGCTCATCCTGAGTGGCCAGTAACGAGCTGTTGATGAACGTGTAAAATTAGCAACACAATTGCTTGCCTACATTCCATACACCTTCCCTCCGCCCCCCCCAGGCTGTTAGAATTACATGTTTAGGAGCGAGTCAGAGACTCTGTTACACTGTTCCCCAAGCCCAAACCTATTTATTTATGAAACGCCTTTTACGACGGATCTATTTCGGGTGGACCTGCAGAGCAAAATCCTTGCAGACACCTAGAATATGCACATAGTATTCATTTCGCATTGTTTTGAAAACTCATGTTGGTCACAGTTGCTGCAAATAACGGAATCCTCCCTCCTGTTTGGAGTGTGGGGGTGTGTGCTGTAGCAAAAAAAAGAGAAAGAAAAAAAGAAATAACCAATTCTAAAGAGGGGGAGATTCCTGAGTGTTCTCCAAGTAAACAGGCTGAGCCCTGCAAGAAAAACATAGACTATATCCCAAGTAGGAGACGCATGAAAGCATTGCAAGGGGTTCCTTTAAACAGTGTGATGACTGTCTATTGGATGGTTATTATCTGGCCAAATACCATCCGAAAAGGTTTAAGGACATTGGATGCGCCCCACAACACCCACAGGTGGCTTGAGCCCATTTCACAGGTCTAGAAGTCGAGGCTGAGGTGGGTGATGAACTTGTTGCAGACCTGGCAACCTCCATCTGGAACCAAAGCCTGCTCTGTGGGGTTGCCAAGAGCCAGCAATTCGTCACCATTAGGCCAGGTCTGCCAAAACCCTTTTTAAAAAAATCTGGTTTAATTAACATACAATGAAATGCAAAGATCTGCTCTCTTAAAAATTTCTTTTTTTGTTGATTTCAGAGAAGAAGGAGGAGGGGGAGAGAGAGAGAGAAACATCGACCGGCTGCCTCCTGCATGCCCCCTATTGGGGACGGTGCCTGCAACCCAGGCATGTGTCCTAACCGGGAATCGAACGGTGACCTCCCGGTTCCTAGGTCGACGCTCCACCCACTGAGCCACACCAGCTAGGGCCAGTTTCATCTTTTTGCACGTGGCTGGCTACCCATTGTGTTCCCAGCACCTTTTCTCCAAGGGGCTGTTTCCCCTTGTGCATTCTTGGCTCTCACCTTCCTTCCTGAAGATATATATATATATATATTTAATATATATTTTATTGATTTTTTACAGAGAGGAAGGGAGAGGGATAGAGAGTTGGAAACATCGATGAGAGAGAAACATCCATCGGCTGCCCCCTGCACACCCCCCACTGGAGATGTGCCCACAACCAAGGCACATGCCCTTGACCGGAATCGAACCCGGGACCCCTCAGTCTGCAGGCCGACGCTCTACCCACTGAGCCACACCGGTCAGGGCCTGAAAGATATTTGTTTGCTGGATGGGACTCAAGAGATGCACCACTGGCTGTCCCTCTGGGCACTTTTAAGGATGCCCCTCCATGGAATTTCAGCAAGAAAGCAGGATTCTTCGCCTCCCTGCTCTGGATGTAACGGTCCCCACTCCGGCGGCTTTTGAGCGCCTCTCTCCTCTGTGCCGCCCTCATCCTCCCATCCTAATGGGCCTGGGTGTGGGTCCCCCTTATTTATCCTTGTCGGAGCTGATTGAGATGATTGGATGGAGAGGTTAATGCATTTCGCAAAAAATACCCTCAGCTATTATCTCGTCAGATAATTTCTCGGTATTATCCTCTCGCTGTCACTCCGCCGGCTCTCTGATTAGACGCACATTAAAACCATCTTCAGGGTGCCCGCGGGGTCACGGACGCTCTCTTCATTGTCTCGGTTTCGCTGCTTCTCGCGAACCTGTCTCTCCGTCCACTGGCCCTTTGTCCCTGGGCTCGCTCAGCCCGCTGCGAAGCCCGTGGGAGAAATTACTCGTGTGGAAATTGTGCTTTTCTCTCAGACATTTCCACTCCCTGCTGTCCTCCCCAATCTCTCTCTCTCTCTCTTTTTTTTTTTTTTTTGCAGAAGCCTCTCGTTTGTTCATGTAGGGTATCTACTCATCTTGCTCTGTCCTTGCACGTCTTGATCAGCCGGGGGCTTCTAGTCTTCCTCCCCCAGTTTACACACCTGGCTGGTCCCCGAGACTTCCTGGGGTGTGCTCGCTTCCCTTCTCGTCCACGGGTCACGTTTTTCTGCTTCTTCCCATGTTGCCGAAAATTTTTTATTATTATTATTATTGTGTGTGAAACAGTACATATTAAAAAAAAAATCAGCCGAAACCGTTTTGGCTCAGTGGACAGAGCGTCGGCCTGCGGACTGAAGGGTCCCAGGTTCGATTCCGGTCAAGGGCATGTACCTGGGTTGCGGGCACATCCCCAGTAGGAGATGTGCAGGAGGCAGCTGATCGATGTTTCTCTCTCATCGATGTTTCTAGCTCTCTATCTCCCTTCCTCTCTGTAAAAATCAATAGAATATATTTTTAAAAAAATCAAGGACGGGCCCTCGCCGGGTGGCTCCGTCAGTTAGAGCATTGTCCCGACCACACCAAGGGTGTGGGTTTGATCCCTGGTCAGGACACATCCAAGAGTCCACCAATGAAGGCATCAGTAAGTGGAACAATACATTGATGTTTCTCTCTCTCTCTCTCTCTCTCTCTCTCTCTCTCTCTCTCTCTCCTTTCTTCCCCTCTCTCTCTAAAATCAATAAATGAAAATTTAAAAACATTAAAGACTGTTTAGTGGTTGAGCATCAACCTGTGGGATGTGTCCGGGAGGCAACCCATCAATGTCTCTAAACCTGGAGGTCACGGTTGGATTCTCGGTCAAGGGCACGTGCCCGGGTGGCAGGCTCGATCGCCAGTGTGGGGTGTGCAGGAGGCAGCCGATCGATGATTCTCATCATGGATGTTTCCATCTCTCTCTCTCCCTCTCCTTTCCTCTCTGAAACCAATAAACATATATTTTAAAACAACGAAAGACTCAAGTATAGAATAGTTACCCCCAGAAAAAAACGTATACTCTCCCCTCTGTGCGGGCACCCGTATTGGGATTTATTTATTTTTTATTTTATTTTATTTTTAGTGTGCAGGATTTAAACATTTAAATGATCTAGCAGGCAGTTAAGTGGGATCTGGCTGGTGATGTTTACAGCTAGACTTGGACTCACGTCCCCAGTGATGGTTTCGTATACATATATTTTCAGGGTGCGATGAAGATATTCCTTTCTTTCTTCTTCTTCTTCTTTTTTTAAATCCTCACCCAAGGATATATATATATATATATTCTTATTGATTTTAGAGAGAGAGAGAAGGGAGGGGAGAGAGAGAGAAAAACATTGATCGGTTGCCTCCCGTACGCATCCCAAGCAGGTGGGGAGGAAGAGAGATACAGAGGTACGTAGAGGACTATTGATATTTGTTCAGTGGTTTGCGGAGCCCAGCACCTCTGTAATTCGTTCAGCTCTTTTTTTATTTTTTTTTTCAATTCTCACCAGAGAATATTTTTCCCATCGATTTTTATTTTTTATGTTTATTTATTTTTGTGAATCCTCACCCGAGGATATTTTTTCTATTGATTTTTAGAGAGAGTGGGAGAGAGAGGGAAAGAGAGAGAGAGAGAAACATGGTTGTGAGAGAAACACATCGATGGGTTGCCTCCTGCATGAGCCTCAACGAGGGCCCGGGGCTGGGGAGGAACCTTCAACCGAGGTATGTGCCCTTGACCAGAATCAAACCCGGGGCCCTTTGGTTGGCAGGCTGACACTCTATCCACTGAGCCACATCGGCCAGGGTCCATTCATTTTTCAGAGAGAGTGAAAGGGAGGGAGAGGAGGGAGGGGTGACAGAGAGAGAGAGAAAAAAATTGCTGTGAGAGAGAGAGACACATCGATGGGTTGCCTCCCCCACGCATCCCAACTGGGGACTGGATTCGAACCCTCCACCCTTTGGTCCCAGTGTGGATGCTCTAACCATTTAGCAACACTGGCCAGGGCTGGTTCAACTCTTTGATCCTGGTCATCCCAGGAGCTGCACTGGCCTCTGAGGTCCCTCCTGTGCTCTGTGTGTGTGTGTGTGTGTGTGTGTGTGTGTGTGTGTGTGTGTGAATATATTTTTATTGATTTCAGAGAGGAAGGGAGAGGGAGAGAGATAGAAACATTGATGATGAAAGAGAGAGAAAAATAATGAATGATGAGAGAGAATCATGGACCGGCTGCCTCCTGCACGCCCCACACTGGGGATGGAGCCCGCAACCCGGGCATGTGCCCCGGCTGGGAATCCAACCATGACCTCCTGGTTCAGAGGTCCACACGCAACCAATGAGGCACACCGGCCGGGTCCTGCTGTGTTCTTGTCCTTGTTCTGTGCATGTGACATACAAGGATGCAGGCTCCGTGGGTAGAGAGTCCGTCTGCGGACTGAAGGGTCTTGGGTTCGGTTTGGATTTGGGTCAGGGGCACATGCCCGGGTTGCAGGCTCGATCCCCAATAGGGGGCGTGCAGGAGGCAGCCGATCCATGATTCTCTCTCTCTCCCTCTCTGAAATCAAGAAAAATATATTTAAAAAATAAAACAAAATTAAAAGAAGAAAATATATATATATATAATAAAAGGAAGCCAGGAAGGGAAAGTGCAGGCCGACATTTCCCGAAGGCGCCGGTGTGGAATGTGGCCGGGAGGCTGATAAACCAAGTATGCAGCCTGCACTTTCTCAGGAAAAAAGAGTGGTTGGGTGTTGCTCGCTGGTCAGCCCGACCAGAAGGCCGAGAGGGGAAGCCGCAAGTCCCCTCCCGCAGCACTGGCCTTCGTGGGTGCTGCGCTGGGTGGTTGGTTTTTTGTTTGTTTGTTTCTGCCTGGACTCATGTTCCCTCTTGATTGTTTGTAGATCCCTGCTGATCCTTTAAGTACCCGCTTAAATTTCACCTTTTTCAGAAAGCGCTTTGGGTAAGTGGGCGTCCGTTTCCTTAGCCACAACCACCAACACATTTATGTATTTATTTATCTGTTTATTTATTGTTAGTTATTTATTTAACCCTCACCTGAAGTTTTTTTCCATTTTTTTTTTTAAATAAAAGATGGTTACACTTTTTTAAAAATATATTTTATTGATTTTTTTTTTTACAGAGAGGAAGGGAGAGGGATAGAGAGTTAGAAACATCGATGAGAGAGAAACATTGACCAGCTGCCTCCTGCACACCCCCTACTGGGGATGGAGCCCGCAACCCAGGTACATGCCCTTGACCGGAATCGAACCCGGGACCTTTCAGTCCACAGGCCGGAGTTCTATTCACGGAGTCAAACCGGCCTCTAGACGCTAGAGTGAACAAGTGATTTCTTTGATTTTCTTATGCAAAGGTGTACATTGTCGTTAGGGGATCGTGTGATTGTTGTTTTCCTTTGTGTTGGGCTTGATCAGCGAGATGCCCTTATCAATAAACTTGGCCCGGGGCCATTTTGATCTAATTCACTGACCTGTACCCCAGCACTCATGTGGCCATATGGTTACAGGGCAATTGTCTCTATTAAATCAATAGGTAAGCAAATACACTTACACATCAAATTGGAAAAGTTTTTAAGATTTTTATTTTTAAAAATCTGTATTGTTGAAAGTATTACATATGCCCCTTTTTTTCCTCCTTTGACCCCTTCTAGCCTGCCCCCCGCCCCCAGGCCCCCACCACCCTATTGTCTGTACCCATGGGTCAGGCATTTATGCATACAACTTCCTACCCACCCACCTCCCCACCTCCCCCTTCCTTCTGCGATTCCATCGTCTGTCCCATGCCCCCACGTCTCTGGATCTATTTTGTTCATCAGTTTATCCTGTTCATTAGATTCCACATATGAGTGAGATCACGTGACACTTCTCTTTCTCTGACTGGCTTATTTCACTCAGCACATCTCCCTCTCTATTCATGCTGTTGCAACTTATTTTTAAATAATATGTCTTTATTGATTTCAGAGAGACGATTGGCTGCCCCCCCCCGACATGTTCCCCCCCACCCCCCCACTGGGGATTGAACCTGAAACCCAAGCATGTGCCCTGATCGGGAATCCAACCGGCAACCTCTTGGTGTGTGGGACGATGCTCAGTCCACTGAGCCACACCAGCTGGGCTGCTGTATTTCTCCTTCAAAAAAATGACCTCACACCTGTTAGAATGGCTAATATATATATATATAAAATCAAGAAATAAGCATTGCCAAGGATGTGGAGGAAAGGGAACCTGGGTGAGTAGTTGGTGGGAATGATGGAGCCACTCTGGAAAACAGTATGGAGATTCCTAAAAAAAAAAAAAGAAAAATTAAAAACCAAACCAAACCATATTGTCCAGCGATTCTACTTCTGGACACTTGTCTAAAGGGAACAAAATTGTTATTTCAGACAGATATCCGCACCCCCGTGCTCATTGCAGCATTATTCGTAATAGCCAGGACATAGAAACAACCTTAATGTTGGTTGGTCGATGAATGGGTCGAATGATGTGGAGATCCATGAACGGAATTCAGCCATCAAAAGGAAACCTTGCCACGTGTGACAACGTGGATGAAATGTGAGGCCGTTGTGCTGAGGAAAATAAGTCAGATAGATAGGGCATCATCTCGCCTCTAAGTGGAATGAAAAACAAACACCTATGCCCTGGCCAGTGTGGCTCAGTGGTTAGAGCGCTGACTCAGAAATTAGAAAATACCAAAAAAAGAAAAAAAAGAAAAGAAACTAGAAAATACAGCCACCAGTATGGCTCCTCTCTCGCTTCTAAGTGGAAAGTCAGTGTTGACCATTCCAACAGAATGGTCGTGGGTTTGATTCCCGGTCAAGGGCACGTACCTGGGTTGCAGGTTTGATCCCCGCCTCCGGTCAGGGCACTGGCGGGGGTGGGGGGGCACTGATCAATGTGGACGATGTTTCCCTCTCCTTTCTCCCTCTCCCTCTCCCTTCCTCTCTCCTTTCCGTTCTCTCTAAAGAAGCAATGGAAAAATATCCTCCAAGGGGATGAATAAAACAGACAGACAAAGAACTCATAGATACATAGAGCACCACCTTTTGGGCAATATTTGCCTAACCCTCCAACGTTTGAATGGAGCCGCACATGAAAATCTGACCCCCCCCAAAAAAAAAAAAGGAGAAGTAGAAAAAAAAATTGGAGATATCGTTGACTGTTCTTTTTCCTGAGCCCCAAGCTGCTGACGCTGCAGGACCGGGGATCAGAAACGAAGTCCGTTCCACATCTGGGAAGTCTCTCCCCGGAGCAGGCAGGAGCTGAGCAGCCCTGCCCATGTGACTTTCTGGGGTCAGCTGCTTGATCTTCGTGACCCCACCCTTCTCCGGAGGGTCTGTCCTCGACGGTGTGGCTCCTGTCCCTGTGTCATGAGCTCGGGGCAGCTCTGGAGTCCCCGCTACCCTCACGCAGAGCCTAGATGAGCGTGAGTCCCAACACAGAGAGCTCACGGGGGAGTGGAGGGCCCTGCCCGCCCAGTGACTGGGTTTGAATGAAAGAACTGCACAAGGAATCAAGTATGCGGGCATCAGAAAACACGACCAGCGCTCCCCCGGGGTAGGAGGGACAGGCCTGGTCCTGCCCCAGGTACGGAGCCTCCTGGATATCGCTGTCACTTCACATTCCAAGGAGCAAATGGATTTTGACTTTTTTGGAAGTTTTTTTTTGGGGGGGAGGAGGGAGGTTAGGTAAAACATTTTTTAAAAATACATTTTTTAATTGATTTCAGCGAGGAAGGGAGAAGGAAAGTTAGAAACATTAATTGTGAGAGAGAATCAGGGATCAGCTGCCTCCTGCACGCCCCACACTGGGGAGCGAGCCCGCAACCCGGGCAGGTGCCCTGACTGGGAATTGAACTGTGATCTCCTGCTTCATAGGTCGACGCTCAGCCACTGAGCCACACCGGCTGGGCAGGGTAAAAACATTTTTAACAATTCTAAGATTTCTATATACTCCCCTTGGCTCTGGGTGAGAGGTGGCATCCAAGCCAGGTCACTGCTGCTGGAGGTTTTGCTGAAATGTGCCCCCTCTAGCCTGGGAGACGTCACAGGAAGACCACGGAACTGGGGACCAAGTCCACACCTTTAGCACCTGCACCCACCCACCCACCTGTTGGGTGTTGCCATGAAGTGTTGGGAACCCTAGCTCCCAAAGCAGGATAGAACCCCCTCACCCCAATATCACTTCCTGTTTAGTTCTTTTAGGGGGTGATGCATTCCTCTCCTTGTCTAAGGTTTTGACCAGATATTAATAGCTGCTACTTCTATGGGCTGTGATTGAGAATTTGTGCTTGATTTTACACCTTTTCTGTATTGGTCGGAGGGCTGAGCCTGTGAGATGCACTTAAAAATAAACAGAACTATATAAAATTCACGCACTGACGCGTAGTGACTGTCCCACCCCTCGGAGCAGTTGTAGCTGCACGCTTTATCCGGTCTTTTCCAGCCTTCTGCAGCGTGAAGGATTTCTGGCCTGATCATAAGGCCCGTTTCTCCCTCCCCCCCCACCCGCTCGCTAGACTGAAATCTTCCTGGATTCATCTCTCACCCCACACCCCACCCTCACCCTGTTCCACCCTCAGAGGACTCCCTAGGGGCGCTTTGCAACTCAAGAACTGCTGGGCCACAGATGTCCGAACAGGCAACCGTCCCACCCTCACCCCACCCTGCCTCCCTCCCTCCCTCCCTCCCCGGGGAGTCCCACGGATTTTCTTCTGGCGCCTCCACTTCAGCCCTTCAAGGGAGGGCCGTGTTTCAAAGCTTGACTTCACCGCTAAGCCGGAGTGTGACTTGATTAGATCCATCAATCTCTCTGAGACCAAGTTTCTTAATCTGTACAACCAGAATGTGAGTGCTTTCTCTAACAGATTAATGGGAGGATCCCTTAGCCGTGTGTGTGTGTGTGCATGTGCGTGTGTGCATGTGTGTGCACATGCATTTGGGGTAGGGCATTAAGAGTAGAGATTCTAACGTGAAATTTTGAGGAATAAGCTAACAGGGGCGGGGAAGGGGGCAGCTGTAGGCAGGTGGGGAAAAGTTTTGGAGGTCTCCTGCGTGGGTTCCAATCCCAGCCCTTCCTCTCGTTAAACTTTTATGATCTCGGGCAAGTTAAATACCGGCTTTGTTCCTGCTCTTCCTCCCTCCCCGGGGCAAAAGGCTGTTGTGAGGGTTAAGTTTAAAAAAAAAACAAAAAACAAGTGCTGTTTAAGTGACCACAGAAAAAGGAAATGATCCTCCACAGTCACCACTGCTACTTCTCTGGACTATGGATTGAGCATCCGTGCTCTCTCTACCCCTTTCTGGACTGGCCTGAGTGTTGAACCTGTGTGTGTGCTGCATTTAAACAAATAAATAAAACTTACATAAAAGGTCACAGTGCTGGCGAGTGAACCAGGAGTCGTGACTGTCCCACCCCCCACGGAAATAGGTGTCATGTGTGGCCCCTTGTAAACCCACCCGTTTCCCCAACCCAACCCAACCCCAACCCCCATGCACGCGGCGGCAGGAAAAGATAAAAAAGCACGCTTTTCTCCAGAAACGATTGTATCACAAGGACTTTTACTGCTTGTTAAAGTGTACTCAGGGGTGGGGATCTGTAACTCGGGTTTGAGTAAACAAGGCAGCCCAGTGCCCACAGGGAGACCAGTCCAGTCCACCATGGCCACGCCACACGGATGCCGCCTGTGCCCGCCGCCGGGTCGCCAGCTCTTTGCGGGTGGAGTCCTTCTCGTCCATCAAGACCCTCCTGGGGGCACCGTCCACCCCAATGCACCTCCTGTCATCCGTCCCACAGAAAGAGAATTACGATGGAAAACTTCTCAATGTGCGTGCGTGTGGTTTCTGTTTTTTTGTTTGTTTGTTTTTTTAGCACGTCCCTGGTACAAAAAAGGAAAAAAAAAAATTTCAAGGCAGCACACAAGCTGAAAGCACCAACGGAGAGGTGACTGCTATCAAACAGACATGCAGAGGGAATTCCCTACCCACTACTATGTTTTTTCTTTTTCTTTCTTTCTTTTTTTAAGAAGGGGACAGAAAGGAATTTAACATGGCATGAATCAGAGGTGTATAAAAGCACGGAAAACTTAACAGGTGTCACGCGTGAATCCCCCTTAAGATGCTAAAATGCCCCTTCCCCGCACCCCCCACCCACCCCCCACCCCTCGACCCCCTTCAGACTGGTGAGAGAGGCTCAGGCACCTGGGGAGGGTCTCCCCCACCTCCCTCTCCCCCTTCCCTTCCCTCCGAGGACCCCAGCTCAGTCCTCGGAGAAACTGTTGCGGGGGCAGGGGGTCGGGGGCGCGGCCGCCCGCCGGGCCCGGGCCTCCTCCAGCGCCTCGCGGTAGCGGGTGGGCCAGGCCTGCGGGTCCTTCTTGAACACGCGCGCCAGGTACTCCATGATCTGCAGCTTGGTGATCTCGCGGGTGGAGCGGGCGCCCCAGTAGAACTCGAACTCGGGGGGCTCCGCCTGGGGCACGCGCTGGTACTTGAGGTAGTTCTGCTGCACCAGCTCCTCCGTCAGCAGCCGCCGCACGTCGGCGAAGGTCGAGTGCTTCTTCCAGGGCCGCAGCCCCAGGATGCGCAGCACGTTCCACACGGCGCTCTCGCGGGCGCCGCGCCCCTTGACGTAGATGAGGCTGAGGATCATCAGCAGCAGGCCCATCATGGGCATGCGGCCGCCCAGCGCCACCCGCTCCAGGTCGGCCGGCTCCAGCGCCTTCACCAGCGAGAACTCCATGGTGTGCAGGCTGGTGAGCCGCAGGTGCAGCCCGAAGACGCGCGCCAGGATGAGGCTGGTGCGCCGCAGGATGCTGCGGCACCACTTCTTGTAGTTGCCCAGCACGTCGCGCACCATGTCGGGGAACCAGATGACCATGCGCCGCTGGTCCTTCATCAGCACGTACCACATCAGCTCGTGCGCCTTCTGCACCAGCTGCGCCGCGGTGGGCGGCGGCGCGGGGCCCGGCTGGGCGGCGTTCGGGGCCTGGCGGGCGCACCCCTCCTCCTCCTCCTCCTCCTCCTCCTCCTGCTGCGGCTGCTGCTGCTGCTGCTGCTGCTCCTGCTCCGCCGCCTGCAGCAGGGCCTTCGGGTCTTCCTCGTCGCTCCAGACCTCGGGCGGCGGCGGCGGCGAGGCGGCAGGGGCGTCGCCGGAGCCTACGGGAGGGCTGTCGGACCCCGCCGCGGCCTGGGACGCGGACGCGGACGCGAGCGCGGGCGAAGGGGGCCCCCCGGGAACCCCGGGCCCGCCGCACGCCTCGGCCTGGGCGGCGGCCTCGGCTGCCGAGACGGGGTCGCACCCCAGCTTACTTGCTTCGGACATGTCTGCTCCGGGCGACCAGGGCAGAGGGGCCTCCGCGTCCAGCTAAGCTGCTCGTCGAGCCTTTCGCGCTTCCTTCGCAGACGGGCGCCTGGAGAGGAAGTGCGCGTCGCTGGGCGCGCGGCGCCTTCCGTAGCGGCGGGCGGGCACGGGGGGCGGGGCCGGCGGCCGGACGGCCCACCGCGCCTGCGCATCCGCGAGCCCAGGCGCTCCAGCTGCCGGAGGGGGCGTGGCCCGGAGCCCGACGGGGCAAGAGCCTGGCCAGCCGGGGCCACCGCGCATGCGCGGCCCTGAGCCCAGGCGCTCCAGCTGCCGGAGGGGGCGTGGCCCGGAGCCCGACGGGGCAAGAGCCTGGCCAGCCGGGGCCACCGCGCATGCGCGGCCCTGAGCCCAGGCGCTCCAGCTGCCGGAGGGGGCGTGGCGCGGTGCCCGACGGGGCGGGAGCGTGGCCAGCCCGGGCCCACTGCGCATGCGCGGCCGCGAGCCCGCCCTTTCCAGCTGCTGAGGGGGCGGGGCGGGGCGTTGCGCCCGACGGGGCGGGAACGAGGCGAGGCCCCCCCAACAAGGTACAGACCCCCCCCCCGGAATGAATAGCCGCCAGGACCCCCCTTCCCCCCCAAAGTGTCCCGTGTGCCCTCAGCGGCTCGTGGGGAGAGGGGGAGGGAGAAGGCTGAGCGCCGCCGAAGGTGGACGGGGTGGAGGTAAGGCGCTCCCTGACGGCTGAGGTGCCGAGCGAGGGCGAGGCGTTGCTGAGGAAAACGCGTTTCTGAGGAAAAGGCGAGATGGCTGTGGTTTTTATGCAGAATCACCTGGGAGAGGAGGCCGCCCCCCGCCCCCCCAGAGACCCGGGCCGGGGTGTCGGCCGGCGTGGGGGTCCGGACCCCGAGGGTGCGAGGTGACGCCATGGTGGAGGCCGGGTGTCTCCGTGGCTCGGCCCGACCTGGGGACCCCGAGAAAAGACCGGCCAGAGGGGGTGCAAAAGGAAGAAATGCCAACAGAGGGGGCAGAGGCAATGCTTTCCACAGAAAAGAATGAAAAAGAAAAACAAAAAACGGGCAGTTCCGGCCACGCCACTCGTCCGGCGGCGGTGGCGGCGGCGGCGGGCGCCATGGTTGCGGGTTCGAGCCCAGGCCCGGGGCCCAGGCCCAGGCCCAGGCCCGCACCCGGCCAGGGCTGCAGAAATACAAGTAAATGGCACCAACACATCTCTCTCCCCCGCCCTCCCGCCCTCCCTCCCGGATCACCCAACCAATAACAATTTTTTAAAAAATGAGAGAAATGCAGAATGTCGTCCACCCCCATGGGCGCATGGGACTTGCCTCGGCGACGCTGGTATAGTGCGTTCACCGTCATTTATTTTATTTTATTTTTTTTAAAACGTCTTTTATTGAACCCCACCAGGGCATAGTCATTCCGTTGGTTTTTTTAAAAAAAATATTCATTTATATGTTCATTGTTTACCGGGCGATTTTTTCCCCTTGATTCTTAGCGAGAGTGGGAGGGAGGGAGAGAGGAACATGGACGTGAGAGTGGCGCCTGGACGGGCCGCCTCCCAGCATGCACCTCGGTCCCAGGGGTCGCCTCCCAGCATGCACCTCGGCCCAGGGGCCGCCTCCCAGCATGCACCTCGGCCCCAGGGGCCGCCTCCCAGCATGCACCCCGGCCGCCCCAGGGGACCCCCGCGACCCGCGGGGCCGGGACGCTAACCATTGGGCCACCCGGCCAGGGGGCTCAGCCATTGGTTTTTGTTTCCCGCGTCCCCGGGGTCATTTTTTTATTTTTTTATTTTTATTTTTATTTTCTTCATTAAAGTGCCCTTCCTTCCAAGATGGCCATGTTGACTCGCAGGAACTTGTAGGGTCCCTGGACCACGCGTGCCCGGCACCCTTCCACCCCTGACGGCCTGCGATTTGCGCTGCGTGTCTCCGGGGAAAGGTCCCCTCCACCTCCTCCCCGCGCCTGGCGGGTCCCAACCTGCCCGCCACGCCCGGAACGTGCTTTCCAACCCGGTAGCATAGATGGTACCTGGGCCTCCCGCTCACATGACGGGCAAGAGAGGCGACATACTGGTGGCTGTATTCTCTAATTTCTTTTCTTTTTTGTATTTTCTAATTTCTGAAAACAGGTCTGCAAAGGGCAAAACAAAGCTGACCCCCTCCCCCCAGGGAAGCATCCCTGGTGTGAGCCCTTCCTGGGCTTCCTCAAACTGAAAGCTGCTTCTTTTTTTAAAAAAAATACATTTTTTATTGATTTCAGAGAGGATCCTGCAGGGAGCCTGCAACCCTAGCTTGTGCCCTTGACCAGGAATCGAACTGGTACCTTTCAGTCTGCAGGCTGAGGCTCTATCCACTGAGCCAAACTGGCCAGGGCCGATGACATAGGCCGCCTTGGCCCCGCCGGTGTAGCTCAGGGGTCCAGTGTCCACCCAGGAGCCAAGAGGCCACGGGTTCCATTCCCCGTCAGGGCACGTGCCTGGCTTGCAGGCTCGATTCCCTCTGTGTGTGTGGGGAGGGGGCATGCAGGAGGCAGCCGATCAATGATGATGTTTGTGCCTCTCTATACCTCTCCCTCTCTCGCTCTAAAAAAATATATATCAATTAAATATGCCACCCAAGCAAAGAAGAAAAAAAAAAGGGGGGGGAAATAAATATGCCATCTTGTGTCTGGTTATTGTTGTCCCTTGAAACCCAAAGCTTATATCCAATGTGGTCTGGGCATTTCTAGGACTCTCTCTATTTCTTGCATCCCACTTCTCATTTCTCTTTTTTTCCCCTCGAGTAGGTTGACGTGGAAGGACTTTTTACACTGTTTATCTCTCTCTTTGGATTTTCCCGCTCGTATCACTTTTATGGGGATCATCCCCACCCCATTCCTCTGATAGGATTTCCTAACGTTTCCCTTCCCAAGGTTAATTCCTACATGCCTTTCAGATATGTCCTAGTTGGATTGTTCCCATCTTTCATGTCCTTCTTTAATTTGCAGATTTCTGTTTTTCTCAGTACATCCGACAAGAGTGCTTTCAGTTACATTATTTTTTTATTATTTAAGCATGGCTCGGCATCCACTTATTGTCCACATTCTTCTTCAAGATCATCCTCGCTTCTTGCAGTTTATATCCATTCATTTCCTTTTTTTCCCCCCTCTTCCGTTCACTTGGATATTTATTATTTTCTAATGATTCCCGCAAACTAGTTAGTTCATGGAAGGTATCCCCACCCCCCCATGAAAATGTTTGAGCCAATAATTTAAATCTCAGCTCAGTGTGGGCCATGGGCCATCGTTTTTGCCATTGCAAGGTTATGACAATTGCATCCTCCTGTTTTACCCGCCCGGATTTAATGGATTCATGATCTTACACTTCAAACTTGGGCACAACAATTGTGAAAGCATGAACACTGTTGTACATTAAAAAAAGCATAAACGTGGTTATTATAAAAACAATCATCCTATATAATAAAGAGCTAATATGCAAATGGTTGTCACGCCCTCGCACTGGGGCCGGGGACCTGAGGCCGTGCCCCAGACTCTGACAGGAGGGGGATATTCATATACATTTTACCAATTTTTTTTCATCTCTGACACTTCTATTATAGAGAGAGGGCAAGCAGCAATATTGCAATATTTCCTCTAATTAATTCCCTTTTAATGTGCATGAATTTCATGCACCGGGGCCACTAAGTAAAGTTATAAAAGCTCCCGCTGCCAGGAGATATCAATACTGTATCTGGGCCTGGGCGTTAGGACCACTAGGAGGTATTACGCTCAGAGGGTTTCAGGCAGGGATGGGGAACATCCATCCGGGGGCCATAGAAGGCCCCCAAAATCATTTGGTCTGGCCCTGCCAAGGCATGAGGGGCAAGTTGATGAAATGTGTGACCAAGTAGAGGAGGCTAATTTTTTCCCCTCATTTTTTAAATATATGTTTTCATTGTTGTTAGCACTACAGGTATCTCCCATTTCCCCCCTGTTTGCCCTCCTCCCAGCCCCTACCCACCCCCTCACCCCCGGGTCTTCACTAATCTATTGCCCATGTCCATGGGCTGTACATATGCATATATAAGTTCTTTGGTTTATCTCACAACCCCACATCGAGGTATGTCAGTCTGTTCCATGCCTCCCAGCTTCAGGTTTTATTTTATTGGTCTCCCTTCATTGTGTTCATTAGATTCCACAAACAAGTGAGACCATGTGATAATTCGTCTTTCTCCGTTTGGCTCATTTCACTTAGCATAATAGTTTCCAGGTCCATCCATGCTGTCCCAAAGGCTATGAGATCCTTTTTTTTTTTTTTTTTTTTTTTGCAGCTTCATAGTATTCCATAGTGTAAATGTCCCACCGAATTTTTACCCATTTATCTACCTTGATAGGGATAAATGGATCCCTGGGTCCCTGGGCTGTTTCCAGATCTTAGCTATTGTAGATATGCGACCAGGCTAATGTTTCAGTGGATAAATTCTGTTTGGCCCTCGAATGGTGTTAACCCATATCCAAGTGGCCCTTGGTAGGAAAAGGTTCCCCACCCCTGGTTTGGAAGCATTGGAACGGAGGCTCAAGTTTGGAGCCATGTACAAGGTAGTCAGATCCCCTAGTGTTGCCCATCCTGGGAGCCCAGCTGTATGTCTGATAAGGTGACATCCTTTCTACCCTGGAAAAGACCTGTTGGTGAGGCTGCATTTCCCACCAAGAAGAACATTGACGGAGAGGCGGGTGGTGGGGAAAGTGGAAAGCCTGGGACAGGCTTCACACGTAGAGAAAGTACCATTGGGGGTGGGAAGGGGTCAGCAGCTTGCTCGCTATGGAATGAGGTGCCTGCCCGTAAAACAGAGATGCAGACCTTCTCCCGGGACCCGTGTCCCTGTGGGAAAGGAGAGAAAGCCCGTCCTCACGAGGCAGCCACAACTTCCTTTTAAATTTTTCTTCTTTTTTTTTCTTCTAGAGAGCGAGAGAAAGATCAACTTGTTGTTCCACTTCATTTTGCGTCCCTTGGTTGATTCTTGTGTGTGCCCTGACCTGGGATGGGAACTGCAACCTTGGCAAATCTAGACCACACTCTAACCACTGAGCCACCCGGCCAGGGCCTTCCACAACTTGTTCAGTTCAAAGTCACGATTGGGGTCTGGAGCTCCAGGGATAACGTTGGCTGGGCTGGGTCCTCCCGGATCGACCCTATTCGATATGGAGGTTAAGTCATCTCAGGGGCCAATGGTTTAGAAACGAAAGCCTGGTGCCTGGCGTTTGCAAAAGCACCTGCCAGTCACACACAGGAAAAGGGGTGACTCTTTTACATCGGGATTCTGTCCATCAGGTTCCAGGGGTGCAGGAAGTCCAGGGAGACATTGTCATGCTACCTTCTGGTGCAGGACGGTTTTGGGGGTGGGCTCCCTCCAGCCCTGTAATGTGAAACAGATCACACAGCTGTGGACAGGCTGCTTTTGGCAGGCTCGGGACTAGGAGAAGCCCTGTCCCAGCGCTGGTTTCCATAGTGACCAGGGGAAGGGGGGGTCGCCCCCAGAGACTCCCGTGGACAGTGCGCATGCTCCCGGCACAGAGGCCCAGGCCTCCCCCTCCGGCACCCCCCTGCCCCTATCCCGCATGAAATGTGAATCCTTCTGGCTCCCTCCTGTCCACATCGGCTGCTGGCTGCAGCCTCAAGCTTGGAGCCCCCATCCTGGCCCCAAAGACAGGCCAGAGGATTTCGAAAGAGCTCTCTCAGGAATGTGCTTAGCAGCTATTGAGCAATGTCCATTATGTGCCTGGGAGAAGTTCAGTTCTTTAAAAATATGTATATATATATATGCATTTTTTTCTTTCAGAGAGGACGGGGGAAGAAGAGAGAGAGAGAGAAACATCCGTGGTGAGAGGGGTTCATCGCTTGGCTGCCTCCTGCACGCCCCACACTTGAGCCCAGGTGGGAACCCAACCGTGACCTCCTGGTTCATGCATAGGTCAGTGTTCAACCACCGAGCCACCCCAGCAAGCAGGGCTGGCAGAAGTTCATTGGAGAGGAGTAGCCGTTTGGCAGCCTGGCCGCTTTTTGCTAGAAAACAAGAAGTGAGGCCAGGGACTGCCGCTATTCACCGTTGGGCGGGGAGGGGACTCCACCTCGGCCCCTTGGCCTCTCCAGGATCCCTAAGGGGGGACATTGTGCAGGCCTGGCCAGCTGAGGCCCAAGGACTGAAACGCCCAGACCCACAAGGCAGCCAGCCGGTCTGCCTGCACGGAGGGCCTGCTCTTTAGAAAGGTCACCTGGAATCGGAGATAAGATTGCAGGTGGATAAGAGGCCTTTCCAGGGGCGCCATGGAGGGAAGGAAAAACGAGGGCTTTCATCTTCGCTCTGCAACTATCCGTGCAACTATTTGTGACACGCTGCTGCCTTTGGGGCGTTGT
Organism: Myotis pilosus; assembly: GCA_036010255.1. NCBI lineage: Eukaryota > Metazoa > Chordata > Mammalia > Chiroptera > Vespertilionidae > Myotis > Myotis pilosus. The sequence continues at coordinate 857,759 of JASKON010000031.1, read as the reverse complement.
TCCTGGGATATAGCGAGGAGGGCTGTGGTCTCTGCAATCCCTAGTGAAGGGGAAGGGGTGAGAAGAAAAGGGCGCTAAGCAAACAAGCAAATGAGTCATTAAAGAATGGCATTCAGTCCATAAATTGACTGAGCCCAGCTGGGGTGGCTCAGTGGTTGAGCTTCGACCGATGAACCAGGAGATCAGGTTTGATTCCCGCTCAGGGCACATGCCTGGGTTGTGGGCTCGATCCCCAGTGGGGCTTGTGCAGGAGGCAGCCGATCCATGATTCTTTCTCATCATTGATATTTCTCTCTGTCCCTCTCCCTTCCTCTCTGAAATCAATAAAAATATAAAAAGAAAAATACACTATTTTAAAAAAAAACAAGACATGGACATTCTTTTTTTTTATTATTATTCTTTACTGTTGAAAGTATTACATATGTCTCCTAGAAATGGGATATTCTTAAAAAATAATTTTTTGCAATGCATACTGCGAAGGAGACACAATGTTGTGGCAGGGAATAGAGGGAACCAGCGTTTGGGAGGGGAAGAAAGTACATCACATCACCCAGAGAGAGTACCTCGAGGGCGGGGGGTCTTCAAAGGGAGCTCTCCTGGCACGAGGGTGGAATAATTTTTCATTGTGTGAAAGTGTGATGCACGCCATCGAGGTTAAGACCGCTGTCCCCATAAACACGCGTGTTAAATGCCCTCCAGACATGGAGAAAACAAACATGAAGTGGAAGAAGAACCCAGAGGTGACCTTCTCCGCTCACCACTTGAGAGCCAACCACTGGGGGGAAAATACTCACACACAATCAGAAACGACCAACAGGCCCAGGTCATTTGAGCCCCTCACCAGACGGTCATACGACTTTCCTCTCCAGATCTATTTATGGGACGTATCAAAATAGATTGCTTCATCTTCAACGCTCTTCTTGAAGTTAAATCCTGTTGAAGTTAAACCTGGGGTTCAAGTTTGGGATGCATGATTTTTTTTTTTATCACATATTGTTGGAATTTGCTGATATTTTGTTGAGGGTCCCGCCCCACGGTGCTCTGTGTCTGTGTCTGTGCCAGTGCCATACTGTTCTGGTTATTATAGCTTTGTGGGATAGGTTGAAATCAGAACCCAGGATACATCCAACTTGGTTCTTCTTCCTCCAGATTGCTTTGGCAATTTGGGGTCTTTTTCGGGTTCCTTATAAATTTTAGGATTTTTTTTTTTCTAATGCTGAGAGAACGCCATTGGTATTTCAATAGAAATTGCGTTGGATCTGTAGATTGTTTTGGGCAGTATGGACATTTTAATGATATTAAGTCTTCCAGTCCATGGAATATCCGTTCATTTATTTGTGTTCACTCCATTGCCCAGTGTCTAGTTGTTTTCAGAACACAGGTATTTCGCCTCCTTGGTTAAATTTATTCCTGGGTATTTCATTCTTTTTGATGCAGTTGTAAATGGGAGTGTTTTCTCCATTTTTTTCCTTCTGATTATTCATTATTAATGTATCGAAGCATGATTGATTTCTGTGTATTAATTTTGTATCCTGCTACTTTGCTGAATTAATTTATTAATTGTATTAAAAATTTTGCCTGATGGCTGTGGCTAGGACTTTCATTACTATATTGAATGATAGTGGTGACAGTGGGCATCCTTGTCCTATATGAGAATAGCTTTCAGCTTTTCCCCATTGAGTATGATGTCAGCTGTGGGCTTGTCCTAGGTAACCTGTATCATTTTGAGGTAAATTCCTTCTGTCTCCACTTCGCTGAAAGTGTTCATCATCGATGGAGGTTGAACCTGTCAAATGCTTTCTCTGCATTTATGGAGATGATCACATGATTTTTCATCCTTGGTTTGGTGGCTGTTAATCACATTGATTGTTTTGCCAACAGTGAGCCCACTGCCCCACATCAGTCTCTTAGGGCTGTTGTAACAAATTACCAGAGTGGGCGGCTGAAAATAACAGTTTATTCTCCCCCACTTCTGTCAATATACATCTGAGACCCAGTGATGGCACGGCCACACTCCCACCGAGGGCTGTAGGGGAGAGTCCTTCCTTGCCTCTCCCAGATTCTGGAGAAATTCTTTGGCTTGTGGCCAAGTAACTCCAATCTCTACCTCCATCTTTCCTCGGGTATTTCCAGGCCTGCCTCCTCCCCCTGAGTCTCTGTAGCTCGAATAGTCTTCTCCTTTCTCCCGATAAGCACATCAGTCATTAGATTTAGGGTATACTTTATTTATTTGTTTTCTAAAATATATTTTTATTGAGCTCCGAGGGGAAGGGAGAGGGAGAGAGAAGTAGAAACACCAGCGATGATGTTTCTTTGCCTTCTAATCCAAGGTGGAGGAAAACAGGAGTCGGCGTCTGCCCCGCCCCATCAAGGAACTGCATGGCAGGTGAAAAATGCGCCCTGACCTTTCCTTTCAAAAACAAAGTTCATATTTCTGCCCCGAGCAACGTTCCACATAGGAACATTATCCTTGTGACGGCTGATAAATGGGTAAGCAAAAATGTTACCCTGCAAGCCAGGTGTAATTAGAGTTTTCTCTGGAGAGATGACCCCCCAGGTACATGAAAGTTGTAACCCTGGGTAGAATCAGGGTAAGTGCCACTGTCATCCTAAGAAGGTAGAAAAATACACCTTGTGCCCTCGCCGGTTTGGCTCAGTGATGGAGCGTCGCGTCGGCCTGTGGATTAAAGGGTCCTGGGTTCGATTCTAGTCAAAAGCACATACCGCGGTTGCTGGTTCGATTCATAGTAGGTGGCGTGCAGGAGGCAGCCGATCATTGGTTCTCCCTCTCCCTTCCCTCAGCCATCCTCTCTGAAACCAATAAGAATATATTTTAAAAAAAGAAGTTAGTGTCTAGTCTCTTACTGTTTGCTGTATAATGATTCCTGAATGTGGAAACTCAGAAATAAGGCATTTTCAGTGCACTTGCTAGAGTTTGCCTCGTTAATTTCCAGGGGTGCAAAAAGATATTATGTTTTCAGCAGTGCAGTGCTTATTTTTTCGTCCCTGACAATTGGATGTGGTATATGGAAGTGGTATATCACTCTGAATTTGTTTAATTATTTGGAAGCCAGACAGTTGTCTTGTATTTATTTATATTTCTGATGTTTCTGTCTTTGCCCATTTTAAGTGTTTATGGTTTATTTTTCTCAGAGTACAATATTGTCTTATAAATGTGAGATGTTTTGGCCCCAGCCAGGTAGCTTAGTTGGTTAGACTGTCGTCCTGATACTCCCAGGTTTCTGATTTGATCTCTAGTCAGGGCACATACAGGAGTCAACCAATGAATTCATAAATAAGTAGAATAACAAATTGATGTCTCTCTCTCTCTCTCTCTCTCTCTCTCTCTCTCTCTCTCTCTCCCCCCTCAAAAAATCAATCAATAAAAAACAGCCAGAACCGGTTTGGCTCGGTGGATGGAGCGTTGGCCTGCGGACTGGGGGGTCCCGGGTTCGATTCCGGTCAGGGGCATGTACCTGGGTTGCGGGCATTTCCCCGGTGGGGGATGTGCGGCAGGCAGCTGGTCGATGATTCTCTCTCATTGATGTTTCTGGCTCTCTATCTCTCTCTTCCTCTCTGTGGAAAATCAATAAAATATATTTTAAAAAAAAATTTAAAATTTAAATATATTAATAAATATATTAAATATATTAATAAATATATTAAATTAAATATATTAATTTAAAGTGTAAGTTATTATGACAACATAGACTGTGTAAAGAGAAAACACTCCAGCAATTCCATATTTCATTATAACCACAATTTAGTTTATGTAATAGCAATGGTGTTGCACATGTATATACTGTAAAAAAAATGGAATAATATATATGTTTATATTACTTGTAATGTTGAGAATGTATCTGCATGCCAATACCTTTTTAAGGAATGCTCAACATTTTATTATGTCCACTAGGCATAGAATATTTAAAACATTTCTTATCGGTAGACATTTAGGGATATTTTTCCATTTTCACTGGTATTAATTGACACAATAGACCTCCTCATTTTTGAATATTTAATTTACATATTTCTGGAAATGGAATTGCTGTACTAAAGAATATAAATTATATTTTATTTGTTCATATATTGCCCAATTGCCTTCATATACATTTCACAAGTTTGGAGTCCACCAGTATGCCCTTCATGTCGATTTCTCTCACATACATTAACACGGTCTACTGATAACTCACCCTCTAAAGATAAATGTATTCCATACCAATGAGGTCAGCCACCTTACAATGGATCTCTCTCTGAGTTAATATTTGCTTCTCTGAATTACTTTGCAAAGGGATTTTCATGGGTTTTTTAAAATTTTTATTTGCCTTTTACTTATCAATAAGGTCAGGATCTTAACTACCTGTTGACCACATAGAGGGCAGATAATCCCTCATTATTTTTATTTTTTGCTTGTTAATCGTATCACTGTTTCTTATTTAGCACAATAGCAAATTAGTTCCTTGGGTTTTCAGTCATTTTTATGTCTAGTGTAGATTTGAGACATTGTGAGATGTGAATAACACGGGACAGAAAGAAAACACTGTAATGATCCATGGGCTCTGATGCAACCCCTTTGAATTTGGGAGAGTTCTCCTGGGGCCACCTTCATCGTGTGTGCTTGGGGGCGAATCGTATTCCTCTTCCCACGGACGGTTCACCGCACGTATCTCACTGCAGTGCAGCTCCTCTGTCCTCTGCTCTTCTTCAGTTTGTCTTGTAAGCACATTCCTAGGGTTTGCTCTCTCTCCTGCCAGTGTCTCCCAAGCTATGAACCACAAGGAGGGCCAGGGACTTGTGTTTCCTCCCTCCCAGTGGAAAAGAGACTGAAAAAAAAATATGTAATTATTGATTTCAGAGAGGAAGGGAAATGGAGAGAGAGAGAGATAGAAACATCCATGATGAGAGAGAATCATGGATCGGCTGCCTCCTGCACACCCCACACTGGGAATCGAGCCCACAACCCGGACATGTGCCCTGACTGGGACTTGAACCCTGACCTCCTGGTTCCTAGGTTGGTGCTCAACCGCTGAGCCACACCGAGAGACCACATTTTGCTAGACCCTTAGACCCACCACCCGCTCCTCCGACTTCTCAGCTCCCCTCACCCACCCCCAACAAATATTTGAAGCGTGAACCTGACTCCCCTTTTCTTTTTCACTGGGATAATTTGGGAGACAATTCCTAAGTCTTCGTTCTGTATGCCTGTTAACTGTTCACCTTGCCCAGAGAGGCAAACACTGCAAAACCCCACCACCAGAAGAGCAAAGTAACAAGCATGAGGAAGAACAAGAATTCCAGAAATATGGTGAAGAAGAAGAAAATGGAAGAGGAGGAAGAGGAGAAAGGAGGAGGAGGAGAAGGAGAAAAAGGAAGAAGAGGGGAAGGAAGGAAGGAAGGAAGGAAGGAAGGAAGGAAGGAAGGAAGGAAGGAAAGAAAGAAGGAAGGAAAGAAAGAATGTTGGTTCTAAACTGTCAGTTTTGTTCTGGGTCTGTGTATCCCACCATCCTTGTCCAGGCTCTGAGCATGTAGTCCAGGGTCTAAGTCAGTGATGGGAACCTTTCGAGCTCGGCGGGTCAGCATTTTGAAAAACCCTAACTTAACTCTGGGGCCGTGTCCCATATAGAAATTTTTTTGATCTTTGCAACCATAGTAAAACAAAGACTTATATTTTTGATATTGATTTTATATATTTAAATGCCATTTAACAAAGGAAAATCAACCCAAAAAAAAATGAATTCGCATGTCAGAGGTGTCATAGGTTCGCCATCACTGGTCTAAGTTATGTTTCGACATCTGGTAGAAATTGCCCCCACTCACTGGCTGTGTAAGATAGAACAAGACACGCAGCTCTCTCCACCTTCATCATCTCCTCTTTAAAATGAAGATACTATTGGAAACAACCTCATTGGCTGCACAAAAAGACAACAAGAGGTAATTGCCATCACTGATGAAGTAATTAATGAACACTACTTAATATCACCGTTTTAATTTATTCTAAGCGTCAGAAGGGCCATGGAACATTTTTTTTCTTTCCTCTGTGAGTTTTTTCTTGAAGAAAAACAATTCTTCCTCCTTTCCGATATGGCTTTTCTTTGACAAAAATTAATAAGCCTCGATATTTCCTTTTCTTTCTTTTTCTTTTTTCTTTCTTTTTTTTTTTTTAAATCTCCACAGCCTCTGCCTTGGTGTAGAATTTCATCAATTCCCATTTACACGATTTCAGCTTAGAAACCGGTCTCCCTGGCAACAGTTTCCACTCCACTCATTGCCCGAGGACTGATTTTCTCCCCTCTCTTCTCCTTCCCTCCCATTATTCTATCTCCCTCATCAAATGAATTTTAATGCCGCACTCCTAATACATGTTGTAATACCGCGTGTGCGCCCGGTTCCATCCTTTTTGCATATGGAAAAAAAAATGTCTTTCAAGTAGCTGAAATGATTACTCTATATAATTTATATGCTGATTTTCACCTAGCCATCATTTCACAAGCCTTTTCCCGAGTGCTGGAGAGCCCTAATCATTCTTTTTTTTTTCTGCACCACATGGTCTCCATTATTCAATTAATCGTTGTATCCTGTGGTTAGACATTCAGGTTGCTTCCAGTTCTTCAGGGTTGTTTTGAGGGATGTGGAAGGTCTGGGCCTAAGTTGGCGTTCCCCAAACCCCCATTTTTGACTGATTTTATTCTCAGATAAACTTTATGGGAGAGTGTCCGCGGAAAAAAGAGTGAAAATATTTGTATGGCCTCGTCCTCAAGACATCATTGCATCATTGTTGTGTATTATTGTGTAATACGTCATTATTGTGTGTTACCCGCATCATAAGCAAGAGGTGAGAACCCCTGACGGCGACCTGAGCTCATGTTCCATTTAAGGAATAAACATCGTTCCTAAGCTGGACGAGTATATATAAAGTAGAATCTTCGCTTTCGTTAATAATTAACCAGTTTCTACTTTATCTACGGGTTTTACTGTGTGTGTATGTAACTGGGAGCAAAACCATTCATATCCTTTGATTATACATCGCTCATCTGTTCTTATAGTCCCTGGGAACACTCCATGACTGGACACAGCAACAATGTAGAGTTCCTGCTATGTTCCTTTTAGCTTTTGCCGCTGCACTGTTGTTGGCAGGAGTGGAGGGAATTCTTTGTTTTTTCCCCTATAGCAGTGGTTCTCAACCTTCCTCACGCCGCGACCCTATAGTACAGTTCCTCATGTTGTGGTGACTCCCAACCACAAAATTATTTTCGTGGCTACTTCATCACTGTAATTTTGCTACTATTATGAATCGTAATGTGAATATCTGATAGGCAGGATGTATTTTCATTCTTACAAATTGAACATAATTAAAGCGTAGTGATTAATCACAAAAACAATATGTAATTATAGATGTGTTTTCCGATGGTCTTAGGCAACCCCTGTGAAAGGGTCGTTCAACCCCCAAAGGGGTCGCGACCCACAGGTAGAGAACCGATGCTCTATAGGCTTTCATGCTATTTAGTGTCCTCATTCTCCTCCCCCCCGCTGCAACTTTTCCAGGCTATTTATTTATGTTAGGGGCCAATAATTGCAAAGTAGAAGCTTCCAGACATTGTCTTCAAGATATGACTCTTAGGCCAAGACACAGACCGCATAAGTATCCACGGAGTTCCTATGGCTGCATCCTCATATTCTTAGGTCCTGTTCTTTATTTTTTAAAAAAATATATTTTTAAAATTGATTTCAGAGAGGAAAGGAGAGGAAGAAATAGATAGAAACATCCATGATAAAAGAGAATCATTGATCGCTGCCTCCTGCATGCCCCTTACTGGGGATAGAGCCCACAACTGGGTATGTGCCCTTGACCAGAATCGAACCCAGGACCCTTTAGTCCCCAGGCTGATGCTCTTCCACTGAGCCAAACCAGCTAGAGCTTATGTCCTTTTTCTGGGTTAAAGTTTCCCTACAATCATTAAAAAATTTTTTTTTACATATTCTATCTTATTTTTTAATTTTTTATTTATTTTCTATTTTTCTGTTTCAGTTGACATTCAATATTATATGAGTTTCAGGTGCACATAGTGGTTAGACATTTATATAAGTGATGATGTGATCCGCCCAAGAAGTCTACCTACTGTCCACCGTACATAGTTATTAATACATACATATAATACTGCGTATGTATTTTTACTGTGTTCTCTCTGCAGTACCTTACTCCCTGTGACTATATTTTAACTATCAATTTGTACTTCCTAATCCCCTCACCTTTTCACCCAGCCCCCCACTCCCCTCCCACCTGGAAACCATCCATCTGTTTGATGGGAGCATTTAACCCATTTACATTCAAAGTAATTACTGATAGGGATGTGGGTTTTGCCATTTTATTATTCTATTCATGTTACAAAAAATTTCCCCCTCCTTCTTCTTAAAGAAATCCCTTTAACGTATCCTGTAATATTGGTTTGATGGCGATGAACTCCATCAGCTTTGTCCTTGATTGGGAAGTTCATTCCTCTTTCCATTCTCAACCATAGCTCTACCGGGTGGAGTAATCTTGGTTGCTAGGTCCTTGCTTTTCATCAGTCCCTTCTGGCCTGCAAAGTTTCTGTTGAGAACTCAGCTGACAGTCGTGTGGGAGCTCCCTTGTACATAACGAACTGCTTTTCTCTTGCTGCGTTTAAGATTCTCTTTGTCTTTAACCCTTGGCATTTTAATTATAATGCATCTGGTGTGGGCCTCCTTGGGTTCCTTTTGTTTGGGACTCTCTGTGCTTCCTGGACTTGTCTATTTCCTTTGCCAGGATAGGAAGATTTTCCCCGTCATTATTTCTTCAAATAGGGTTTCAATTCCTTGCTCTCTTTCTTCTCCTTCTGGCACCCCTGTGATGTGAATGCTGGCATCCTTAATGCTGTCTCTTAAATTATCCTCTTTTTTTTTTTTTTTTTTTTTTTGAGATTGTGTGATGTAGGTGAGCCTTGATTTCCTTTTTTTAAAAAAATGTCTTTATTGATTTCTGTTGGCAGGTCAGTGGGTTGGGAATTGACCCCCAAGCTGACAGGCTCGAGGACTGGCTCTGGTTACAGAAGGTGAGCTGTTATGACGGGGCTGACCCCATGGACTGGGATTCTCTGCAAACCCTCTGGGTGTGGCATTTGCCAGCTAAGTGAGTGGGGCTACACCAGTGATGGCGAACCTTTTGAGCTCGGCGTGTCAGCATTTTGAAAAACCCTAACTTAACTCTGGTGCCATGTCACATATAGAAATTTTTTGATCTTGCAACCATAGTAAAACAGAGATTTATATTTTTGATATTTATTTTATATATTTAAATGCCATTTTACAAAGAAAAATCAACCAAAAAAATGAGTTCGCATGTCACCTCTGACACGCGTGTCAGAGGTTCGCCATCACTGGGCTCTGGTGTGGTCTGAAACCCATCACCAGGTGTGTCTGTTCTGGGCCTCTTGGGTGAGGCTCTGGTGGAGGCCCCGGTCAGCTGCTGCCTGGAGCCACTTAGCACGAGGTACCGGGCACCCTGAAGCCAGATGCTGCTCATTTGGGGTTTTGAGACCTTCCAGAGGTTTTACGGAAGTCTACAGCGTGGGCGAGGCCAGCCACTTGTGAGTAACAGCCACTGAAAATGGTTCGGGCCCGTGCGAGAGGTGAGAATAAGACGTGAATGTCAAAATGCCTCCTTGATCTACGGGCTGTGGAGAGGATGTTGTATTAGCAGGCATGAAAAAAACACGTTTAATCTTGTTGTACATGTAGATCGGAGCTCTTGGGTTAGGGAGGGCCGTGCACACTGTAAATGAGCAATAACATGTTGAAAGGAATCTTGTTTTCTGAGTAGGAGTTCTCGAAATTAGGCTTAAAATATTCAGTAAACCATGTTGCAAACAGATGTGCTGTCATCCAGACTTTGTTGTTTTCTTTGCGGAGCGCAGGCAGAATACGTTGAGCCTAATTCGTGATTTTTTTCTCCCCAATTACAGTTTACATTCAATATTATTTTGTATTAGTCTCAGGTGTACTGTACAGCAGTTAGACAATCTTATATTGTACAGAGTGTTCCTTCTGATGTTTCAAGTGCCCACATAAATATGACGATATTATTACAATTTATTTTTAATTCTCACCTGAGAATATTTTTCCATTGATTTTTAGAGAGAGTGGAAGAGAGAGAGAAAGACAGAGAGAAATATCGATGTGAGAGGAACACAGTGATTGGTTGCCTCCTGCACATGCCAGGGCCCGGGCTGGGGAGAAGCCTACAACTGAGGTACATGCCCTTGGCTAGAATCAAACCCGGGACCCTTTGGTCTACAGGCCGATGCTCTATCCACTGAGCGAAACCAACTAGGGCACACTTTTTTTTTTTTAAATATATTTTTTTATTGATTTTTTACAGAGAGGAAGGGAGAGGGATAGAGAGTTAGAAACATCGATGAGAGAGAAACATCGATCAGCTGCCTCCTGCACACTCCCCACTGGGGATGTGCCCGCAACCAAGGCACATGCCCTTGACCGGAATCGAACCCGGGACCCCTCAGTCCGCAGGCCGACGCTCTATCCACTGAGCCAAACCGGTTAGGGCAAGAGCACACTTTTTTTTATTTTATGTTTTTTTTTAAAAAAATTTTATTGATTTCTGAGAGGAAGAGAGAGATAGAAACATCAGTGATGAGAGAGACTCATTAAAAAATCTGTGGGTATGGTTACACAGTGGAATATCTCACAGCTATAAAAAAGAAGGAAATCTTACCTTTTGTGACAGCCTAGATGGACCTGGAGATTAGTACACTAACAAAATAAGCCAATCAGAGACAGAAAAAATGTCACACGATCTCACATCTATGTGGAATCAGCCATTACTTCTTTTTTCATCCTCCCTGTCTCTCACATCACCTCCAAAGATGTACAGGTTAGATCTTCTATTATAGAGCCATAGGTCTCCAAGGCTCTCTTTATTTTTTAAAGTCTATTTGCTCTCTGTGGTTAGATTGGATAATTTCTGTTGTCCTGTCATTAAGTTCCTGGGTACTTTTCTCTATTCTGTCCATTCTATTGACTTCACCCCGTGAATCCTGTGTTCTACAACTGTGCTAAACTCACTTATTATTTATAAGTAGTTTCTATCGTTTCTCAGCCTTTTTGGCTAAAATCAAGTGTAGTATAAGTAGTTTCCATAAGGCCGGCTACATATATGATCATGTTGTCTGTGAGTAAATAGAGCTTTATTTCTTTATATATAATACAGGTCACATATATATGAATAAATAAATATTCCTTCCTAATATGTAAAGGATTAAATATAGATTTTTAAAAAAATTCTGACCTATTGCCATAGCTAGAACTTCCAGTATAATATTGACTAGAAATGGTGAAAATGGACTTCCTGGTCTTATTCTTGAAAGTATTAAAAAAGCATTCAATCTTTTATCATTAAGTATAATTCTAGCGGTAGGTTTATCTTAGGTGCCTTTTATTAGTTTAAGGGAGTACTTTTTCCATTCTGAGTTTGATGAGAAATTTTATCAAGCCGGGATGGTTGAATTTTGCCCAATGACCTTTCTACATCTCTTGAGATGATTATATAATCCCTTCCCTTTAGTCTGTAAATATGATGAATTATAAGGATTGACTTTTTAATATTAAACCTAACTTGCAAAATCCTCGCTAGATCCTCATTTATTATATTTTGTACAGTTGCTGGATTTATTATGCTAATATTTTATTAAGTTTTATATCTGTGCTCATGAGGAAATTAGTTTGAAGTTCCCCTGTAATGCCTGTCTTTCATATTGTTATCAGGGTAATAATCCTAATACAAAAATGTAAGTTGGAAAAGGTTCCGTCCTCCCTTTATAATGGGAGTTTCGGTAGGTTTGATATAAAATCGTCCTTAAATTTTATAAAACTCACCAGCGAAGCTACATGGGTGGGATCTTTTTCTTTTTCTTGGTGGGATGGTAGGTATATTATGAATTCTTTAGAAAGATCTATAAAGTTGGTAAATCTACAACTAATCAAATAAATTTCAGAAGATACACAAATTAGAAATTTCAGAAATGAAAAGATGATGCATCACCAAATATCCTGCAGACAAACAAACAAAAAAAACCCCACAGTAATACACGCCCCATTGGCGTGGCTCGGTGATTGAGCATCGACCTATGAACCAGGAGGTCACGGTTCAATTCCCAGTCAGGGCACATGCCTGGTGGGGGGCTCTATCCCCAGGGTGGGGTGTGCAGGAGGCAACTGCTCCACGATTCTCTCTCATCATGGATGTTTTTATCTCTCTCTCCCTCTCCCTTCCTCTCTGAGATCAATAAAAAAATATTTTTAAAAAAAGATTGCAGAAACAACAGACATTTGTCCCTTTACAGTTCTGGAGGGCAACCATCCCAAATCAGGTGCCAGCAGGCTTGCATCCCCCTGAAGGCTGTCGGGGAGACTTATCTCCAGGCCTTTCTCCTGACTTCCCGTCATTGTGAGCAATCCTTGCATTTTCTTGGCTCGAGGCTGTAGCTCTTCAACCTCTGCCTTTTCTCTGTGTGTTCCGGAGTCTTGACTCCCTGTCACGCCTCTCACAGAAGTACACAGGTAATTGGGATTCGGGGGCACTCTAAACCCAGGATGATCTGAACCCCAATATTGAACTTGACCGCATCTGCAAAAAAAAACACCCCACCCTATTTTTAATGAGTTAAGGTCACGTTGTGTTCTGTGCCCAGGACTTGGATATATTTTTTAGGAGGCAGAGACGATTCCCTTCAGAACCGAGGCTCCCAGGTGGAACCTGGTACGCAAGGCCGCCTGTGAAATCCGTGTTGCTGGGGCTGAAGTGGGACTGAGCTGATGGAATGTGAGAAGAAACAGCACCATGTGGGGCGGGGGAGAGGGGGGTTGGTCAGGAATCTGGAGCCGTAGGCATGCATGGCCTTCAAGCTATGGGGCTGCTCTGGGTGTGGTTTTGCCAGCGGACATCAGTGATGATCTTTGATCCCTGCCTGGTGATTTCTTTCTCTGGCTTCTCAAAATCTTAATAGGTTTAGTTCCCACCTTTAAGGCTAAGGTTTATTTTTTGGGGCCCTTTGTGGACGGAGGGGGAAAAAGAAATACTTGAGGTTCATTTGTGGCTGTTCTTCCAGGATCATTAGTGGAAAAGATGGTCCTTACTCGATATTGAGTTAACTTGGCACTTTTGTCAGAGATCAATTGACCAGAGACGTGTGGGTTTATTGATGGATTTATTTTGTCTTTTTTTTAATCTATTTTTTTTATTGATTTCAGAAAGGAAGGGAGAGGAGAGGAGAGGAGAGGAGAGAGAAAGCGAGAAAGAGAGAAACATGAATGATGAGAGAGCATGATTGATCGGCTGCCTCCTGCATGGCCCACATTGGGGATCGAGCCCACAACCCGGGCACGTGTCCTGAACTGGGAATCAAACTGTGACCTCCTGGTTCATGAGTCGATGGTCAACCACGGAGCCATGCTGGCCGGACTGGATTTATTTTTCTTATCCATTCATCTCCATGTCTATCCTGAGGCAAGAAACCAACTCTTTCACTGTGGCTTTATTGTATGTGTTTTTAAGAAAATGGCCAATAGGAAAAATATTTGCCTACTTCTCATATATTCGTATTTCCGTGTACATTTTAGAAGGAGCTTGGTAATTTCTACCAAAACAAAACAAAAACCCTACTGGGATTTATTTTGTATTTCATTGAAACTGTAGATCTGTTTCAGAGAGCTGACACCTCAGTAAAACTGAGTCTCCAGTGTATGAACTTATTTAGGTTGTCTTTTCAATATTTTTTTATTGATTTTTTTAGAGAGAGAAGGGAGAGGGAGATGGAAACATCGATCGACTGCCTCCTGCACACCTCCTACTGGGGATTGAGCCCGAAACCTGGTCATGTGCCCTGACTGGGAATCGAACCATGACCTCTTGGTTCATGGGTCCATGCTCAACCACTGAGCCACACCAGCTAGGCTAGGTTAGGTTATCTTTAACTTCTAGCAATGAGGTGTAGTTTTTAATGTAGAACTGCACACACTTTGTTAAACTTATTACTAGTATTTTATAGGTAATATATATATTTCTGGCACCAACTTGAAAACTAGGCTTATAAAATGAGTCCCTCAGGCCCAGTGACTAACTAAACTGACTCACAGGACTCAGACAGGCTGTTTACTCACAATGTTATTTATTACAGTAAAATATAATGTTAAAGTCTAAAAAAAGAAAAAAAGAGTGATGTCCCATAGAAATCAGTGCAAGTTTTCATTTATCTTTAATAACACACACAGACACACACAATACATGGCGTGCGCACGCACACACACACACACACACACAGCATTTAAAATAATATATACTTAATATATACTTCAATGGCATTCTAAATGCTATGTTAAATTATACTTTCCAACTTTAAATGGTATAGCTATAAAATTGATTTTTGTATATATATATATATTTTTTAAACATGTTTTTATTGATTTTAGAGAGAGAGAGAGAGCCAGCAACCTGGGCATGTGCCCTGCCCAGGAATCGAACCAGCAACCTCTTGGTGCAAGGATGACTCCCAAACAATTGAGCTACACCAGCCAGTCGATTTATTTATATTTTTTAAATCTTGCAATCTTGCTATACTCATTACTAAATCTGGTAGTTATTTTTTTTTAAAGATTTCTTAGAATAAGTTTCTCCACAGAGATACACGTTTAATCTACATATAAAGGAAGTTTTGACTGTTATATTCTAACCTGTCTGGATTTTTATTTTTTTTCCTTGCTTGATTTCAGTGACTAGAAACTGGGATACAACGTTGACTACAAAGTGGTGAGAGAGGATGTCCGTGCTGTGTTTCTCGTCTTAAGCAGAACGCATCCAATATTTCCTCCAGTAAGTTTTGATGCTATTTGTAGTTGTTTCATAGATTTAAAAAGAAATCAGCTTGAAGCCCTCTCTTCTAATCATATATTTTTGACAAATCTTATCATAAATGGCTGTGATCTAGTTATATGAATTTTCTGCATTTACTACAATGGTCATATGATTTTTCTCATTTATATAAATATGGTAAATTACATTGGTTAATTTTTAAAATATTTTTATTGCTTTCAGAGAGGAAGGGAGAGGGAGCGAGAGATAGAAACATCAATGATGACAGAAAATCATTGATCGGCTGCCTCCTGCACACCCTACTGGGGATTCAGCCCACAACCCGGGCATGTGCCTTTGCTGGAATCGAACCCAGGATCCTTCAGTCCAAAGGCCAATGCTCTATCCACTGAGCAAAACCAGCGAGGGATACCTTGGTTAATTTTAAGTGTGCAGCCAACTTTATACTTCAGAGGGAAACCCTATTTGGTCCTCATGGATTGGACATTGGAAATATTTTGGGACTCAATTTACTCACGGTTTGTTAAATATTTTTGCGGCTGTGTTCATGGGGACAATTGGTGTTCCATCTTGGCCTTTTCATTTCTGTAATTCCTTTTAAAAAAAAAAATCCAGGTAATGATGGATTCATACCATGCGAGAGGGAATGTGCAGGAAAGGGTTAACCCAGCAGGCCACAGTTGCTCAACCCTGACTATTTCACAAGAAAAACATGTCTTCAGGGCCCATCCTTGGCCAGTCTCGGGAGATTATCTCTTAAAACCCTTGGAATATCCTGTCTTGATAAGCGCGGTTTTGTAGAGCGGCCTTGGACCCCATAATACCACGCTGATAAGATAGTTTACTCTAACTGTGTGATTGATGGTCAACAGCTTAGCGTGCTCTGCAGGGCTGTTGGTTAGTTCTGAGGATGGGGCGCCCATGAGTGGCCCTCGGGACACCCCCTCCCCCGCACACAAAGGTTCCCACGAGCTTTCTCATGGATAGGAGTTCCCACCTGTGCTCACACACTGCTGCCCCGGGAAATGGGCCCATCCTTATGGCTCCCCTGGGAGAGGACAACTGAAAGCTTGCTGGTGATTGCTCTCGGACTTTGCCCAGGCACCTCCTTTTTTTGTGGTTGTCATCGTTAATTGTCCAGTGGAACCTCGTTTCTCGAACTTCGTTGATTCTGGAAGGCTGTTCGAAATACGAATCATCTTATCCCACTAGAGAGAATCTAAGTGGAACGACTCCGTTCCAACACCCCCCCCCAAGTGATTCCCTGTGATAATCTTTCCCTGTGTGTGTCTATTGTACCGTTTCATCTAGAAGTGAACACTTTAAAAACAAGAAAGACATGGAATGTAAATGAACATTTGACAGAAAGGAAATGTATATTTAAAAAGTTTAACAATCATTCTAAGCAGCAACAAAAGCAAAACAAAAACAAAAACACAAAAAAATAACAACCCATGAAAATATTCACAGCACAATATCCTGAGATTTGAACAGTGGGAAACTGACTCATATTCGCGAATTCTCTCCTTTGTTTGTCGCCTGAGGGATGCGTGACTGATCATATCTGCATGAAAGGGTGGTCGGAATGAGAAGCGAATTGTTCAAGATGGGAGACATTCAAGAAACGAGGTTCTGCTGCGTTGGGGTGACATTGGTTAATACCGTGATATGTGTCAGCGTACAATTCCATGATGTATCATCGGTATATTGCATTGTGTGCCCACCGCCCAAAGTTTAATCTCCTGTCACTATATCTGTGACCCCTGTACCCTCTTCATCCTTCCTCACTCCCTTTCCCTCGGGTAACCACCATTCTGTTGTCTGTGCCTATGGGTGAGTTTGCTTTTTTCATTTGTTGCTTCCTGTCTTATGTCCCACATAAGAGTGAAATCATACGCTTCTTATCTTTTTCCATCTGACTTCTTCCACTTAGCATGATTCATCTTTTTGTATGGCTGCGTAGGATTCCGCCGTGCATAGCATGTACCACATCTTCTTTATCCAGTCTCCCATCAATGCCTTTGGGCCCTTACGATCCACTCTCAGATATAATTTAGAAAGTATCTGGAAATTGCAGTTATGCAGAACTGGAATTTATGGCAAAAACCTATGGGAGTCACCCCACCGTAATTGCTGAGGTTTTCAACCAGAAAGTTTCCAGACAGGGCAGTACATGAAAACCACTCGAGAGACAATTATTGGCTTCCTATTGGCATAACTATAACTGTCCTTATGACCAAAAAGGCATGAAATAACCTTGAAACCTGAAATACCCATCATAACTTTTGTGATCGCAACCTCTAGTCTGTGCTCTTGTGTGTTTTGGGTTTCGTTATTTCTTTCTTTATCTCTCTGTCCTTTATGATTTTTATTTTTTTCAATTGCAGTTGACATTCGGTATTATTGTGTATTAGCTTCACGTGTACAGCGTAAGCGGTTAGATAATCAGATACTTTACAAACTGGTCCCCCCATACTTCCAGCACCCACCCGGCACCATGCATAGTTGTCACAATGTTATCGACTCTATTCCTTTAATCCCCATGACTGTTCTGTAACTACCAACCTGCACTTCTCAGTCCCTCCACCTTTTCCACCCAGTCCCCCAACCCCTGTCCCACCTGACAACCCTCAGTCTGTTCTCTATAGTTAGGAGTCTGTTTCTGTTTGGTTTATTTCATATGGTATTTTTCTTTCTACCTCTGGCTTATTTCACTTAGCATAATACCCTCTAGGTCCGTGGTTCTCAACCTTCCTAATGCCGCGACGACCCTTTCATACAGTTCCTCATGTTGTGGTGACCCCCAACCACAAAATTATCTTCGTGGCTACTTCATCACGGTCATGTTGCTACTGTGATGAATCGTCATGTCAATATCTGATATGCAGGATGGATTTTCATTGTTACACATGGAACATCATTAAAGCATCGTGATGAATCACAAAACAACATGTAATTATCTTTGTGTTTTCCGATGGTCTTAGGCGACCCCTGTGAAAGGGTCGTTCGATCCCCAAAGGGGTCGCGACCCACAGGTTGAGAACCGCTGCTCTCGGTCCATCCATGTTGTCTTCCTCTGGCTGAATCACTTCACTCAGCATATGCCCTCCAGGCTGTCATAAATGACAGGTTTTTCATTCTTTTTATGGCTGAATAGTATTCCTGTGTAGAACCAGGTACCCCTTGCTTTTCGAAAGGTTGCACACGCCACTTCCCTTTTCCCAAAGGCCTACCCCAGTACCTGTTTTCACTGAGTGAAGGAAGTCAAAGAGGGCTTTCACTTTTACCCATAAAAGGGCAAAAGGCAAACACAGTGTCCAGGGCTGTTTTGCAGCCACAAATAGAGGCGGTGAGAATGGCCACGGCAGGCCTCTTCCCAGGGACCAGACCCCGGGTGTAAGCATGACACTGCCGTCGCTGCTCTCAGAACTGCGTCTAAACATTGGGCTTTATCTCAATTTACGTTGTGCATTCCTCTGCGTGCTGTGTGTTGCTGTGATCGCAGATTTCATGTGATACTTGGTATGATTTTCGGGTTATTTTCGGAGCCTGGGAACACTGAGCATTTTTCTCACAGAAATCAATCGCTTCTCACAGAAATTAATAGTTTCTCAGCTAAATTAATGGCTCAGGTGGTTCGAGCCTCATCCCGATACACCATGGTTGCAGGTTCGATCTCTAGTCGGGGCACATGCAAGAAGCAACCAATGAATGCATTAATAAGCGGAACAACAAATTGATGTCTCTCTTTCTCTCTTTCAAGTCAATTAAACATCAATAGTAATTGCTTCTTCATTTTATGCCGTTTCTGTTTATTTGCTTATTAAAAATTTTGCATGTGTCCTGACTGGGAATTGACCCGTGACCTCCTGGTTCTTAGGTCGATGCTCAACCACTGAGCAACACCGGCTGGGCTAAAGGTTTTATAGGAACAGTCTACTTTTGGATATTAGGGATATATATATGGTGGGGCAAATGTAGGTTTACAGTTGTGAGTACCCAAAACACCATTGATTCCTGTATTATTATTTATTAATTACTGTATTATTTACCATACCCTTAGGTCATTCCCATGTCTTGGCTATTGTAGCTAATCCTTCAACCAACTTGTGTGTGTAGATATCTCACCAATATAGTAATTTCATTTCCTTTGGAAAAATACCCAGAAGTAGAATTGCTGGGTCATATGGTGCTGCTATTTTCAGTTTTTTTGAGGAACCTGCATGCAGTTTTTCACAGTGGCTGCACCAATGTCCATTCCCACCAGCAGTGTACGAGGGTTCCCTTTTTTCCTTATCCTCGGCCGGGTTAACAGATCTCTCAACTCTCTTGCCTTTTTGATAATAGCTATCCTAGCAGGTGTGACGTGATATTTCTTTCCTTTTCTTGGCTGATCCTCACCTGAGGCAATTTTTTCCCATTGATTTCTGTTTTATTTATTTATTTTTTAAAGTATATTTTTATTGATTTCAGAGAGGAAGGGAGAGACAGAGAGAGAGAGAGAGAGACATCAGTGATGAGAGAGAATCATTGATCGGCTGCCTCCTACATGCCTCCCACTGGGGATCGAGCCAGCAACCCAAGCATGTGCCCTGACCGGGAATCAAACCCTGACCTCCTGGTTCATAGGTTGGCGCTCAACCACTGAGCCACACCGGCCGGGCTCCATTGATTTTTAGAGAGAGTGGAAGGGAGGGGGAGAGACAAAGAGAGAGAAACATTGATGTGAGAGAGACACATTGATTGGTTGCCTCCAGTATGTGCCCTGAGTAGGGCCAGGGATCCAGCTTGTCACCGAGGTACGTGCCCTCGACCGGAATCAACCTGTGACCCTTCAGTCCGTGGGCGGATGCTCTATCCACTGAGCAACACCAGCTAGGACTATGATGTGATATTTCATTGTAGTTTTCATTTGCATTTTTCTGATGATTAGTGATGTTAGGCAGCTTTTCCTGTACCTATTGGCCATTTCAATATCTTTTGTCTATTCAGGTCCTTTGCCCATTTATTAACATTAGATTTTTTAAAATTACATTTGATGGGGTGACATTGGTTAATGAGCTTATATAGGTTTCAAGCGTACATTTCTCTGATACATCATCTGTACACTGCGTTGTATGATTTCCCTGGATATTGTGGAAATTCACTGCACATCAGGCACGATCAGCAAATATTTTTTCTCATTCCATCAGTTATCTTCTCAGCCATAGTTCCCTAACTCCCTGTTTACTTTTGAATCTCTGTTCCTGTGTTTGGATAGTTTATTCTTGCAATATCTTAAATTTTTCTCATATCCCTGCAGTATTTAACCTTTGGCCTGTCCGATGCATGGTTCGCTTCACTTTTGATACGGCCCAGCTTTACACGTTTCATTTTTTTATTTTTAATTTTTGAATGTCCTATGTTGTTCCTATTCCGTTCAAGTTTTCTTTGAATCCGTGGTCCTAGATGTCAAATGGGTTTTAACTTGTTATGTGCTAGTCCCATCCTCTCTATCACTCACGAGTCCTACTTATTTTTACAGACTTATCTCCTGGTTTGGGGTCTCCACGTCCTTTTTCTTTGCATACCTGGAGATGTTTTTTGTATATTGGGATTTGTGCTTTTTACATTGCTGGTCACCTGGAATTTGTTTTTTTGGTGTTTTTTTTGGCCTTTTAAAAAAAGAAAGTTGATGTTGTTTGGACAGGTGGTTAAAATATGGCCTGTGTGGCTCAGTAGGTTGGGCATCAAAAGGTTGTGGGTTCCATTCCCAGTCAGGGCACATGCCGGGTTGCAGGCTCCATCCCCCGTGTGGGACGTGCAGGAGGCAGCTGACCCACGACTCTCTCTCATCATGGATGTTTCTCTTTCCCTCCCTCACCCTGCCTCTCCGAAATCAATAAAAATACATGTACATTTTTTTTTAAAAAAAGCAGAACTGGACAGCCATAGCTTTGGAAACGATGCTTGCACGTCAGACTCGTGCACCCTTTGGCTTGTTAACTTCATCTCGCACCCTGACCCCGGAGAAAAGGATGGTGTGGGACTCAGGAGCCAACACCGGCATGAATAACCCTCAACCCAGTGCAGAACGCTCGAAACCAGGGCACTTCAGAGAAAGTGGTGTCCAGGGTGTAGGTGTGGAGAGGGTGTGGGGCAGGGGGCACAGCTGCTGGCAGCCTGGGTGTTTGGAAAAGGGGATGGGGGGCGGGGGGAGCCTCTTTGTGTCTCACAGGTCTGCACACTGGGCTTTGTCTACCAAGGGGTGCCCTTTGTGCCTGTGTTTTTGTTTTTTCCCCCTCGTGCACAGGGAAGGCAGATTGCTGGGGGCGGGGTCCTGGCGTAGAGGGGAGGAAAGCTTTGCTCCTTTCTCTATTCTAATCCTGCAGCCTATTCTTCCCCACCGTCTAGTTTATATTCTGGAGGTGTCCCCACTCCCCTCGCCTCCACTTTTAAGTCGCCTTCATTTGCTGATTGGCTCCAGCGATGTCTGAAGGGATCTCTGGTGCCTGTGCGGGAATAAAAGGTTAATAATAATAATAATAATAATAACACACAACGACCCTTGAGTTTCCCCGGAGGCAGGCAGCGAATCATTAGAGCTGAGGCCAGACAGTGTGAATTGAGTCGGGGAGGGGGTGTGTGGAAGTCCGAACGAGAGGAGGGGTCCCTGTGAAGTCTGAATGGATAGATGGCAGAAGCATCATTCCGGGAGCGCCCCCCAAGATTTCAGAAACACCGGCTGCCTTAGTCCTCATCCCACACCTGCCAAACCCAACATTTGGTTGCCTCCCGTCCCCCCCACCCCTAAACAGCCAGCGAGGCATGGAGACTCTTTGAGGCGAGGGGTGTTCTCGGGAAATCTGGTGTACGGGGGGGCTGCCTGTGTGAGAGCTTTGTTTCTGAGAACAAACGTGTGGACAGACAGCTGGGAAGGAGGGGGTGCGGGAGGGAGGGGCTAGCCGTGAGCCCTCCCGTTGAGAGGAGGGGGCTTCCGGCCTTGCACTGTTCTTTGATGCCTGGCAAGTTCTTCATTGTGTCTGTTTCCTTGAGGGTCACCGCAGACGCAGGGGTAGGAATCGTAGGGAGAGACACAGGGCTCGTGCCCTGCCTACCCCTGAACCCATCACCTTTTCCTTGGGGCCGTCACCCATTCATTCATTCATTCATTCATTCATTCTCAGCCATTTTCCCATTCTGTTTCCTATACAGACAGCCTTCAGTAGCTGTGTTTCTGTCTTTTCTGCCCATCTGCTCTCCATCCCTGTGCCCCCCACATCCCTATGTGGGTGTGGGCCTCTGGGATGGAACATTTCAGGGCTTCGGGTCAGGTGTGGCCGGATGGAGAAGACCTGCCTGGTCACCTGTGGTTTAAGATGTGGAATTAAAAGGCAGATGGAGTCCGACAACAGGTGAGAAGGGGGTCCTACAATCTGCAGCGACTGGAGATTTGACTCTGGGTGGCGGGCACACAGTGCACTAGACAAGATCTGGTAACATAGAAAAAAAAACCCACCCCCGAAACCGATCTCTCTCTGATCACGTTGACCAAGGTCACCCCAATCAATGTAATTTAAAAAAAAAATAAAACTTCGTAGAGCCCAGGGTGACCTCAAGAACGACTCAAAAGGAAAAAAAAATAAAATTAAAAGGCAGAGCCTTAGGAGGCCCTACTGTCAGACACGGGAGCGTGGATCCACGGAACCGTTTTTTTCCATGTTACCTGCCCCACACCCAAAAGCATGCCTCGCTCAGGGCTGGTTCAGGGCGGCCAAGACATTGGACATGATGATCCCAGGAGAGGGTCCCAGTAGGTGGAGCTTGGGTCAGCCCCGTGTCCTGTCCGAGCGCCCTTTGCCTTTTTGGAGGGGCGTCTTTTTTTAAGGGCAAAGGTGACCAGTCTCCTAGAAAGACAGTTTTATTAAACACCTGCCACCTTCTTCCCAGTCGCCAAGCTTGAAGGTGGGCCTTTGGGACGCCTGAGTGAAAAGCTGGTTTCAGGCCCATCGGTTAAAAAAAAAAGGCTGCGATTCTGAGTCTAAAGCTCCCGAATCCGTTTGTTTCTGCAGCCGCAGAGCTGGCGGGAGGGGTCTTGGGGAGCTGGAGCGGTCTCCAGGCTGCATGGCCGAGCGGGTGTGGGCGGGGGTCTGGTCCCCTCTGGCGCGCCCCCCGGCTGGCAGGGCGCACGGTGGGGGCTGTTTGTGCAGAAGAGGGGAGGCGGCTGGGCATTGTCCTCACCTCCCTGCACTCCCCCCTCCCCTCCCCTCCCCTCGCCTCCCTCTTCTGGGCGTCACGATTATTAATAAACCATTTCCCACTTCGTGCTGCCGAGGTAAACACTTCACCAGGATTGCGCACGATCCTGCGCGCGTCCTATTCGTGGCACCGGTGGGCTCAGATGTGGAGTGGGCCCCCGAGTGCCTCGGCTGCGGCTTCGGACGTCAAATAGGTTTAAAATACCCCCGGCCTTCCGGGAATCGGGGATAAAGGAACAAGTGATGCTTCACAGAATGTAATTAAAGGCTCCAGGGCGAGGGCGTGAAGAACTGCGGGCCGCATCCCAGCTTCCGGTGGTCGGTCCCCACTGCACCGTTAACCCTCTCGTCCCTGGAGCTGAGGCTGCCGGGGAGCAGCGATGGGGCCATGCGCACCCATAGGATGTTGATATGGGGCCTCTCTCAGGGGGGATGTGTGCTGGTTTGCATTGGAGAGAGGAAGGCGGGGGGCATCTCAAAGGCAGGGTTTGGGGTAGAGAATGGGGGCACGAATACAGGCATGACCTCTCCGCCTCTGTTTGGGGGGGTCCTCTTCCTCCAGTCCCCGACTCTGGGTTGTTGGGAAGGTTGCGTGTTACGATTCTAGGGGCGTTGATGAATGCCAAATGTCATTTATCCGCTATGACTGTCCTAGAGAGAATATTGGTTCTGCTGCCCTGAAATTTTTTTATTGATTTTTTATTCTTAGAGAGGAAGGGAGAGGGATAGATAGAAACGTCAATGGTAGAGAAGCATCATTGGTCTGCTGCCTCTTGTACGCCCCACACCGAGGATCGACCCGAGAAACCCGGCCTGTGCCCTGACCAGGAATGGAACCCTGACCTCCTGGGTCATAGGTCCACACCCAACCACTGAGCCGCCCTGGCTGGGCTGAAAATCCCCCGTCTTTCCTATGTTCTGTCATCCGGCTCCCTCAGGCTCTGGCACCACGGAGCTATTTACTGTCTCTACGCTTCCGCCTTTTCCCAGAATGTGGTATAAATGGAATGACACAGTATGGAGCCTTTTCAGATTGGCTTCTCTCACTTGGCAATGCACATTTCAGGTCTCTCCGTGTTTCTGCAGGGCTGGGTAGTTCATTTCTTTTCATCGTTCCAAGTATTCCATTGGGCATTCCCCTCTTTGTATTTTGTTTATTTTTTCATTATACTTTTGACATTCCATGTCCGTGGTTAGACATTGGTGCAACTTACAAAATAGCCCCCCACCCCCACCCCTGAGAGGTCTAGTACCCACCTGGCCCCAGACATAGTTATTATACTATTATTACTGTATTCCCTGTGCTTTACGTTACATCCCATGACTATTCTGTAGCTACCAATTGGTCCTTCTTAATCCCTTCACCGTTTTCCTCCAGCCCCACAACATCCCTCCCACCTGGTAGCCATCAGCGTCTTCTCTGTATCTGTCAGTTTGTTTCTCTTTTGATTTATTTTTTTAATTCCCCATGTAAGTGAAATCATGCACCATTTGTCTTTGTCTTAATTTCACTTCGCTTAAGTCCCTCTAAGTCCATCCATGTTGCTGCAAATGGGAATATGGTATGCTTTGTTATGGCTGAGTAATATTCCAGGAACTTGGGCATTCGCCCCGATCAGGAACCAAACCACGACCTCCTGGTTCATGGGCCGGTGCTCAACCACTGAGCCGCACCGGCCGGGGTTAAAGAAGTTTCCTTAACGTTTCTTGTAATATTGGTTCGGCGGTGATGAAGTCCTCTGGCTTTTTCTTGTCTGGGAAGCTCTTTGATCTGTCTTTTGATTCAAAACCATAGCTTTGCTGGGGAGAGGAGCCTTGGTTGTAGGTAGGCTTGGTGCCTGCCTCGGCCGGCTGCCTTTATGGGGGGAGGGCTCAACGAACGAACAATGGCACCCGCCAACGCTTTCATCTCCCAGGCAGCTGCCCCTCCAACCCTCACCCTGATGCCAGGCCACTCATTTTCTCCCCTTATGTCCCTGGGGCTCTTAGAGCTGCTGTCTCTTTGCTGGAGCCTCGGGTGAGAGTTTGGGAACGAGTGAGTCTGTGCTCAGGCCCTTTGAGAGGATGCCTGGGCTTCCAGCAGCCCTCCATCTCACCCTGATGACACCCCCTTTGATGTTCACAGCCAGATGTTGGGGGGACGCCTCTTCCCAGCGTGGGGGCTCTGGGCTGGGGCTCCCGGTGTAGGGCTGGGACGTCTCCCTCCTCAGGGTGGACCTCCTGAGCCTAGAGGTCCCTCCTGATTCTTTGGGTTGTTGTTGTTAATCTTCACCCAAAGATATTTTTCCATTGATTTTTTTTTTTTAGAGAGAGAGTGGAAGCGAGGGGGAGAGACAGAGAGAGAGAGAGAAACATCATCCATGTGAGAGAGACACATCGATGGGTTGCCTCCTGCCTGGGGCTGGGGATTGCACCTACAATATCCAGGTGCATGCCCTTGACTGGAATCCAACCTGGAACCCTTCAGTTCAAGGGTTGGTGCTCTAACCACTGATCTCACCAGCCAGGGCTCTGGTATTTTCTTCTGATTCATTTTTTTTTAAAGAATAGGATATTTGTGTATTTATTAATATCCTCTTTAGAGCCTGGTCGCTCGAGAAATCACACCGTGAGACTAACTCCAAAGAACACATTTATTAAAAATAAATCCTATATCAACTAGAATCATCCCTTCTCCCACTCGAGCATTTCATAATCCTCTTCTGATTTCATTAACCTTCCCTTTGTCCTTTGACTTTTTCTTTCTAATCCTCACCTGAGGATATTTCCTCCCCCCCTCCCCCCCCCAACTGATTTCTAGAAAGAGTGGAAGGGAGAGCGGGGGAGACAGAGAGAAACATCGACATGGGAGAGACACATCCATTGGTTGCCTCCCACATGTGCCCCTACCTACTGGGGCTGGGGAACCTGCAAACCGAGGTACATGCCCTTGACCAGGAATCGAACCCATGACCCTGGGGTCTGCAGGCGGATGCTCCAACCACCGAGCAAAACCGACCAGGGCTGTGTTTTGACATTTACTCTTAACATGACCCTACACGCCCTGGGAGTTCTCTATTTTTCTCGGCTCCATGCCTTGGAAGACAGCACCTTGTAGCTGGATATTCTGGTGCTTGGCTGTCTCTTTAACATTATCACATTAACAGGTTAGACCTGGTTCCCAATGTGGGGCACACACCCCACAGGGGGCAGTTTGGTGTTTAAGGGGGGGAGGCAGTTGGAGAATGAGTTATTCACAGAGAGTGTTTTGCATTTCTTATGGTTCTAGGGGCCTCCTAGGCAGTCTATGTTAGAGACACTCAGGGCAGGCGTGGCCAAAGGAAGGTTGGGAACCACTGGGTTACACAGATACATCAAACCCCGGTTCTCAAACATCTCCCATCGCAGATAATTCGGTTCTCAACCAAGCTGTTCACAGGGGGGAAAAAAAGTCTCGGTTGTGGAACAAAACTTATTCGGCCTGACACCCCTTTCGTGCTGACGCCTCAGCATGACCTAAAGCGTCTCTCAGGCAACAAACACAGGAGAGGATGCTTTTGTTGGTGGAGAAATTGATGGTTAGAACAATTTTAAAACATAAAAAAGCTGTTGCCCGGCCAGCGTGGCTCAGTGGTTGGGCATCGACCTACGAACCAGGAGGTCACGGTTTGATTCCCCGTCAGGGCACACGCCCGGGTTGCAGGCTCGATCCCCAGTAGGGGGCGTGCAGGAGGCAGTCGATCCATGATTCTCTCTCATCGCTGATGTTTCTCTCTCTCTCCCTCGCCCTTCCTCTCTGAAATCAATAAAAATATATATATTTTTAAAAACATAAGCCATCAAGAGTGCTGATGTTGCTAAGGGTGGGAAAGTGCTCACGAAACAGCCATCACAGGCGATCGAACAGGTCGGAAACCTGTTGTTGATTGGGATAAAGGAAGAGCAGTGAGCTGGTGATAGCAGATCCGAGGCAGCGATATAGGAAAAATCCATTTAAGACTATGGGGGGGGGCGTGTGGTTCAGTAAATTTAAGAAGTGTTTGTTTATAGATGGGCCAGTATGTGAGACGCGTACTGTGTATAAGAAAGGTTAAAAATACAAGAGAGGTTAAAACAGGGAATCACTGGGCGGTCTGGAACAGAGTCATTCAATCTACATTACTTCTAACGGGAAGGAAAAGATTTGGGTTTCGAGCACATCGCTTCTCGAACGGCCTTCCGGAACGAATGGAGTTCGAGAACCGAGGTTCCACTGAACTTAGGAGAGTCCTCTACATCCAGGAGGCAGTGGCACTTAACCATTTCTGCCGCCTGCCTTCCTACCCTTAGCACCTATTTTCACACGACGCCTGTGACGATGACGTGTTATTGAAGATGCGGCTTCGGATCCGTCCCTTAGGGCTCCCATCGCGCTGCTCACACTGCCCACCCCTTCTTGGGCGTTGTCTCGCGTTTCCATTAGAGCCCCCATGGTAGGAACCCGACATCTTTCCATCCCTGTGGCCGAGGATTTCAGCCTCTGGGTGGTATTGGAGTCTGGTCCTGCTGATTGCCCTGTGTGGTCTGTGTTTGTCCTTGCCTCTCAGCATGGCCTTTTTTTTCCCCATTGAAAGCTAAACATGTTCTGCTATCTAATGGGAACGGAAATGCCTAGGTCTTTAGTGTGAAGATGGGTGTCCGTTTGGCCCAGAGTCGTGTTTGGTTGAATGTTTGCTGTAGCTATAGGCACCGGGGTCTTTGCATTCCTCCGGTGACCTCGGCGTTGACCGTTCCTGGGGCTTTGAGCATTCCCCATGTCTGACCACGTCGAACTAGTTTGTATCTTGCAGCTGTTTGAGTCTGGGGCTGCCTTGGTATGGTCGGTCACAGGGTCTGAAAAGGGGGGGGGCGCATTCTATAATCTTGGGGAAAATCCATGTCTAGGGATACAGGGCTTTCATAAAGTGTTTTTAATTTTTTTTAAAAAAATATTTTTTTATTGATTTCAGAGGGAATGGAGAAGGAGAGAGAGAGATAGAAACATCCATGATGAGAGAGAATCATGGATCGTCTGCCTCCTGCACGTCCCCTACTGGAGATTGAGCCTGCAACCCAGGCATGTGCCCTGACTGGGGAATCGAACCGTGACTTCCTGGTTAATAGTCGACACTCAACCACTGAGCCACACTGTCCAGGCCATAAAGTGGGTTTTTTTCCCTCTTCAATAGTAAAGCTCCCCCACCCCCCAGTCTGATTCCTATCCCTTTCTATGGCTACAGCATTATGACCATTTCCCCTTGAATCCCTTGTTGACTGTTTTTGGCTTTTTTGTTTTGTTTTATTGGCAAATATCCTCTCCCATCCAGTAGGTCGCCTTTTCGTTTTGGTGATGGTTTTCTCTGCCGTGCAAACATATTTCCGTTTGTTGTAGCCCCAGTGGATCACTCCATAAGTTATTGAAATGTCTAACCATGGCGCTGAACACCTGAAACTAATATAAGGAATGTCAACTGTAACTGAACATTCTTTAAATTTAATATATATTTAAATACGTTTTTATTGATTTCAGAGAGAGGAAGGGAGAGGGAGAGGGAGAGAGAAACATCAGTGATGAGAGAGAATCATGGATCAGCTGCCTCCTGCACGTCCCCCTACTGGGGATCGAGCCCGCAACCAGGGCATGTGCCCTGACCGGGAATCGAACGGTGACCTCCTGGTTCAGGGGTCGATGCTCAACCACTGAGCCACGCCGGCCGGGCACATTTTTTTTAAATTAAAAAAAAAGAAGAGAAAATCATGCTTTCAACAAAAATTTAAAAAGAAGACAAATGACAAGGGGTGGCGAGACAGGTGCACCTCCAGGAGCATCGGTTGAAGGCCTGTGTGGGTGCGGTTTCGGGAGGGCTGAGTGAGTGATTCTTCAAAGCCCCGGAGAGTTTAAAACTCTCCTGCAAAATCCACGCCTGCTGCTACCCAGCTCTTTCTCGCTAAGCCCACGCACGGAGGAGGCGCAGAGGGCACCGTGTGTGACTCATCCCAGCCCGAGGCACCAGGCTTGAAATTGGCTGGATTGGATCCACGCTGCTCTGAGTCGTTGTGCTTCCGGAGAATCGGTCCCCAAGGCCATCCGCCCGGGTAAATCCATCCTCGTGTGGCATCGGGAGGCTGAGCTGCAGGCTGGGCGGCTCTCAAACCATGAGTCAGGATGGCGGGCCGACTGATTGTCCCTCCTGCCAATTTTCAGAATCACTGCCCGCAAATGGCTGCCTGTGTCGGGCCAGTGCACACGGACTTGGAGGTCGGTGTCTTTGGTAAACAGTTCTCTTCAGGGAAAAGCGATGTGCAAGTATGCTTCTGAAAACCCAGGATGGACAAGCTGTGTGTTTTTTTAAATTTATTTTATTTTTTAAAATATATTTTATTGATTTTTCACAGAGAGGAAGGGAGAGGGATAGAGTTAGAAACATCGATGAGAGAGAAACATCGATCAGCTGCCTCCTGCACACCTCCCACTGGGGATGTGCCCGCAACCAAGGTACATGCCCTTGACCGGAATCGAACCTGGGACCTTTCAGTCCGCAGGCCGACGCTCTATCCACTGAGCCAAACTGGTCAGGGCTGTGTGTTTTTTTAAAATTTGTTTTTTTTAATTGAATCTTCATTGTTGAAGGTATTAGATATGCCCCCCTTCACCCCCATGGACCTCTTATAGCCCAACCCTGTCCCCCACCCCAGGCCTTCACCACCCTATTGTCTGTGTCCATGAGTTATGCATATACACATACATGTTCTTTGGTTGATCTTTTCCCACCCACCCACCCACCTGCTCCTTCCCTCGGGGATTCCATAGTCCAGTGGTCGGCAAACTCATTAGTCAACAGAGCCAAATATCAACAGTACAATGATTGAAATTTCTTTTGAGAGCCAAATTTTTTAAACCTAAACTATATAGGTAGGTACATTGTTATTAACTTAATTAGGGTACTCCTAAGGCTTAGGAAGAGCCACACTCAAGGGGCCAAAGAGCCGCATGTGGCTCTCGAGCCGCAGTTTGCCGACCACTGCCATAGTCTGTTCCATGCTTCTATGTCTCTGGATCTATTTCGTTCATCAGTTTATTTTTGTTCATTCGATTCCACATATGGGGTGGCTCAGTGGTTGAGTGAGGACCCCATGGACCAGGAGGTCACTGGTTTGATTCTCCGTCAGGGCACATGCCTGGGTTGGGGAGCTTGATCCCCAGTAGGGGGTGTGCAGGAGGCAGCCGATCCGTGATTCTCTCTCATCATGGATGTGTCTAGCCCTCTCCCTCTCCCTTCCTCTCTGAAATCGATACAAATATATTTTAGAAAATCTCTTTGAGGGCAAACTGAATATTGGTGTCCCAAAGATCATTTTCTGTCTCAGACTGGCCACGGGCTATTTTAATATAGGCTGGTGGTTCTGACAGCACGACTCTCCCAAACTTAGTTAGCTTTTATTCTGTGTAATTCCAATGAGCCTGTGGCTATACCCATAATCCTCTCTGAGACGCTCTCCACTTTAGCTGAAGGTAATCTGAAATAAATTGATGTAACCAGAAGTGATCAGGCCTCTGAGAAAGAGCCTTTTGCCATGTTTTGTTTTGTTTCCTGAGACATTTTATACAAATAAAATTACTGGGTGGCCATCCCTTTGATCAATGCAAAGGTTGAACCAGCGTTTGTGAGGTCAAACTCTCGATTCGGTATTTGCGGTGACACCCAGTTTTCATCTTCTGTTACTCAATTTCACCTCCCATCCTCGGGAGAGGATCAGTGATTCCGTCTTTCAACCCTGCTGTCAACTTCACGGGTGATTTTCTGAAATTCCCTGTTTCTGAAGAGACCTTTTCCTAGAGTGGCCGGCAACAGCGAAGGCCTGCTACTGACATTCAGTGCCTCACCGCTTTCCCTAACTCCACGTGTTTATCCCAACTCATCCCACACAAGTTTTAGCAAGCGCTTTGTCGGGAAAGCAGGGGTCCCTCCATTTCTTTCAGGCATTCATAACAGCTTTTTTCCTTTTTTAAAATCAAGGACATTTTTTTCCATTGATTTTTTTAGAGAGTGGACAGGAGAGGAGAGACAGACAGAAACACCGATGTGAGAAAGCTGAATTGATTGGTTGCCTCCTGCATGCCCCCGACCAGGGCCCAGGGCCGAGACCCTGCAACCGAGGTACCTGCCCTTGACCGGAATCGAACCCGGGACCCTTCTGTCCGCAGGCCGACGCTCTATTCACTGAGCCACACCGGCCAGGGCTCCTAACAGCTTGGTACGCGCCTGTGGTCAGGACTGGTCCCGGATCTGAGTTTTCTGTTTGGCATTTCCCAACGGTGGCAGATTTCCTCATTCGTTCCTTTTCATTAAGTTTTTAGTTAGCCATGACCCCCGCGTCTCGAGTGTTCACCACCGCAAGCCTGCTCTCCTTGTCCACGCACACAGTGCCTGTGTGTGGGATGGAGGCCAAATACAGTTGCCCACATGTCCTGTCTATTTTGGGATCCGCCTGGCAGGGCCTGGCATTCCGACGGCGACAGAAGGAACAAAAGCGGTCGCAGAAGTATGCGATGACGCCCAGGCACTCACGCGTGTGCGGCATTCATCACTGCCGTCACATTCTGTCGCCCAGAGCGGAGCCCCATGGATACGCTGCGGATGGGAGAGAGAGAACTGGTCTCATACGCAAGTGGGAGGCCATAGTTGGTACCAATAATATCCCCTGCTGCCGTGTGACAGGGACACGGGGAGAAGTACCTGAGCTTGAGAGAGCTCCAGGGAACGCACGTGGTATTATTGGTGTTATTTTTTGTGCCTGTGTCCCCCACTTCTTTATATTTGTTTTCCTAGAGGAAAGGGGGAGCCCAGCCGACTTGGCTCCATGGTTGAGCGTCGACCTATGAACCCGGGGGGTCACGGGTTTGATTCCCCGTCAGGGCACAGGCCTGGGTTGCAGGCTCAGTCCCCAGTGTGGCGCGTGCAGGAGGCAGCGGGTCCCTGATTCTCTCTTATTGATGTTTCTCTCTCTCTTTCTCTC
Source organism: Myotis pilosus (assembly GCA_036010255.1). NCBI lineage: Eukaryota > Metazoa > Chordata > Mammalia > Chiroptera > Vespertilionidae > Myotis > Myotis pilosus. The sequence goes on along the minus strand of JASKON010000031.1, from coordinate 825,611 downwards.
CCTTCCTCTCTGAAATTAATACAAATATATATTTAAAAAAGAGGGTAGGCTGGGGATACATGGAAAGAAGGAAAGAGTAGCTTATTGCCTGGCTAGAATCATGCATCCAAACAGGCCTTTTTCTCGCCTGTTGCTATGGAGACAGAACAAAACACGGCTGGATCTGTCCACCCTGTGTACCACCTGTTTCCCCGTCGACATGCACAGTAGTCACCAGGCTTTGCAATGGATTAAGCTGATCCCTGACGAAGGTGCACCAAAACACTCTGACGATGAGTAATTAAAAATAAGTCCGAGACTTGGAATTCTGCAAGGAGCCAGTGAAGGGCTGAGAGGAGTAAGGAAGGGCCCGGACATTCTCAGGGACCCAAGGGCTGTGCCTCACGAAGAGGACCCTCCCCCCAGCATCCCCCGTGTCCCATTCATCCGTCTCCTCGTCCCATTTGCTCGTTCCTAGAAGCATTTTCTGGCTTCGGGCTGGGGCATCTGGGGAGGATGCCTGCTAATGTGATTCACGCGTTTAGAAGCCAAAACATGTAGACCTGGGGCCAAGGTTTTGCTTTTTTTTTTTTAAGTGGTTCTTTCAGCCCTAGCGGGTTTGGCTCCGTGGAGAGCACGTCAGCCCGAGGACTGAAGAGAGTCCTGGGTTCGATTCCAGTTGAGGGCACCTACCTCGGTTGCAGGCTCGATCCCCACCCCTGGGCTAGAGCAACAATGAGAACCAGGCTGGACAGGGGGCTCCTCAACACGAGGCTCACAGGACAAGAACAGCTGCCCGTGATCTATTTAAGTCAAGGAATGGAAAAATCCTCTGAAAGTTGACCAGGGGTGAGGCAAGGGCTCCGGGAGTCAGAGGGGGGTTCCTGGTTGACCAAATGGCCCGGGCGGCAGCACCCAAGGAACGGCCTTGCTGATCTCAGAAACATGAGCCATGTCCTCGCCAGCTGCCGTCCTCACCCCAGGTCCAGCCCCGGGGCAGGTGGTTTGGACTGAAGGAAGGGGAGGCCGTGCCACCCTGTGTGGTAGGGTTGGAGTCACTGTTCGATACTGCATCTGGGGCCCTAGCTGGTGCGGCTCAGTGGATAGAGCATCGGCCTTCGGACTGAAGGGTCCCAGGTTCGATTCACTGTCATGCTCTGTTCATTTGTTTCTCTGTTGACACAGGACCGATCTGGTCCAGGACTTGGGGTGGGGCTTTGCATATCCGAGAGATATGTATGAAGTGCACAAACTCCCCGATATTGTCTCAGAGTCATTGATCAGTTGCCTCCCGTACTTGCCCCAGCGGCGGATTAAATTATCCTAAATTAAAAAATTTCAGTCTGGCCGGCGTGGGTGGGTGGTTGCGGTCACGGTGCGATTCCCAGTCAGGGCACATGCCCGGATTGTGGGCTCGATCCCTAGCGTGGGGCATGCAGGAGGCAGCCGATGAATGCTTCTCTCTCATCATTCACGTTTCCATCTCTCTCCCCCTCTCCTTCCTCTCTAAAATCACTAAAAATATTTAAAAAAATAAATTACAAATCTTACAAAGACGATGGGATACCACATAGAAATAAAAAAGGAACAGCCTGGCAATATCCACATTATTGTTCAATCGATACCATCCTACTAAGAAAAGGAACCAGAAAAAAACAACACCACACCTGCTGCATTACTTTATGTACATAAAGTTCCAAGGAGTGTGAACTCATCTGCAGTGAAAGAAAACACACCAGCAGTTGCCTAGTGATGAAACTGGAGGCAGGAGGATGAAATTATGAAGGGTCACAAAAATCGGGGAATAGTGAGAGGAAAATGTTATCTTGATTGTGGCGATTGTTTCATGATTGTATAGGCATGAATACTCATCAAAGTGTACATTTTAATTGATTTCAGAGAGAGGAAGGGAGCGGGAGAGAGAGTTCGAAACATCAACGATGAGCGAGAATCATGGCTCGGCTGCCTCCGGCATGCCCCCTGCTGGGGATCGAGCCCGCAACCCCGGCATGGGCCCTGACCGGGATTCGAACTGTGACCTCCTGGTTCATGGGTCCTCGTTCAACCACGGAGCCACACCGTTCTGACAAAGCCTACATTTTAAATATTTACTGCTTTTAGATTTGACCTCTATAAAGATATAGATCAATAGAGGGAGAGACAGGTACGTAATTGAAGATGGAGAGGTAGAGAGGTGATAGCATTAATGAAGAGTTCTTTCTCTTCTAAATATGACAACTTTTTTAATTGATGAGAGGGAGAGAGAGAGAGAGAGAGAGAACATCGATTTGTTTATTCCACTTATTCATTCATTCATTGGTTGATTCTTGTGTGTGCCCTGACCAGGAATGAAACCCACAGCCTTGACGTATCAGGACGATGCTCTCACCTACTGAGCTACCTGGCTAGGACCAAGAGTTCTTCTTTATATTGCTGGGTAGTAACTACAGAGTGAGATAGAAGGAAAATTAGCATTTTGTAATAGAAGTGAAAAAATTAGCATTTCACCCTAACTGGTTTGGCTCAGTGGATAGAGCGTCGGCCTGCGGACTGAAGGGTCCTGGGTTCGATTCTGGTCAAGGGTATATACCTTGGTTGCGGGCACATCCCCAGTAGGAGGTGTGCAGGAGGCAGCTGATCAATGTTTCTCTCTCATCAATGTTTCTAACTCTCTTTCCCTTCCCCTTCCTCTCTGTAAAAAAATCAATAAAATATATTTTTTAAAAAATTAGCATTTCCCCCCCCAACACCCAATGTAATGCCCGATTTAGGCAGGATCGTCTATGAAGACTACAGTTTAGGTACCGGGATAGTCGTGTGGTCTCAGAGCATCACCTCCCAGATAATGTGTGCATTGCAAAGAGGAGGAACGTCCCCATCCCAGCTGGCCAGTAATTAAATCCAGCATCACTGATGTTACAGCACCCTAACCTGAATCTCATCGTGGGGTGGGGGGGATTACAGAGCACAGTATAAGACAACAGGCTTCGCCCTACCTGGTTTGGCTCAGTGGATAGAGCATTGGCCTGCAGGTGCTCAAATCCCAGTCAGGGCACATGCCGGGGTTGCGGGCTCGATCCCCAGCAGGGGGTGTGCAGGAGGCAGGACTGAAAGGTCCCAGGTTTGATTCTGGTCAAGGGCATGTACCTTGGTTGCGGGCATAATCCCAGTGGGAGGTGTGCAGGAGGCAACTGACGAATGTTTCTAACTCTCTGTCCCTCTCCCTTCCTCTCTGGAAAAAATCAATAAAATTTATTTTAAAAAAAGACAACAGGCTTCAAAAAACAAACAATATCATCAAATATGTATGTGTGTGGGGGGGGAGTAGAGGGGTGGTGAGCATAATAGACTACAAGATACAAAACAACCAAATGCAACCCATGGACTTGGCTTCATTCTGCATCCTCCCACAACTAAAAAGCTGTGAGAGATATTTGGGGGACAGTTGAGAAACATTTTTAAATATTTTTATTGATTTCAGAGAGGAAGGGAGAGGGAGAGAGAGAGAGAGAAAAACATCAATGATGAGAGAGAATCATGGATCAGCTGCCTCCTGCACGCCCCGCACTGGGGTTGGAGCCCACAACCTGGACATGTGCCCTGACCGGGAATCGAACCGTGACCTCCTGGTTCGTAGGTTGACATTCAACCACTGAGCCACACCAGCCAGGCAGACAGTTGAAAAAATTTAAACATGGACTACATAGTCAATAACATGATTGAATGGATCTTCATTTTCTCAGAGGTGATCTATAATAATAAAAGAGTAATATGCTAATCAGATCAGACGTCCTTCCGGAGGACCTTCCGGACGAAGCCGGGGCTGCGAGGGAAGCCTGGGTCCCGGGTGCCAGAGGGAAGCCGGTGTGGGCAGCTGAGGGAAGGAAGGCTTTCTCTTGCACAAATTTCGTGCATAGGGCCTCTAATAAGAGGCCTGTTGCACAAAGAGATTCGTGCTATAAGCCTTCCCTTCCCTTGGCTGCTGGCACCGGTTTCCCTCTGGCACCCAGGACCCAGGCCTTCGCCCAGCCGGAGCCGGCCCTGGAGCCATCTGGCTTCGCTGCTCCAGCCCCGGGGCTGTCCGGCTTCACTCCGCCGCTTGGAGCCTACATATGCAAATTAACCACCATCTTTGTTGGGTTAATTTGCACACTCTCCTGATTGGCTGGTTAGTGTAGCAAAGGTACAGTCAATTTACATGTTTGTCTATTATTAGGTAAGATGATGTAGTAGCAAAATAAATATGATAGATGCATAGAGACACAGATACATAGAATATTAATGCGCCAAATTGTTAACAATTGGTGAATTTAGGTAATGACATGACAGAGGTTTACATTTTCCTTTTTTTTTTTTATTTGCTTTTTTATTTGTTTTGTGTGGGGTTTTTTTAAAAAATAATGATCTGGAGAAAGAGCAGCCTCATTCTGGTCTTAGCTGCCCAGCCTCTGCTCAATCTTGTTTGCATTAGTCACCGTCCAGGTCACGCACCCTGAGTCGTGAAGTGGCCACACTGTCACCAGATTGAGTGAAGTGGAGGCGTTCTTTGCAGAAAGATGGTCATGAGGGGGAGGTAGCGGGGAGAGAGGGCAGCTGTCATGGAGCCCTGGAGGGCCCCCCCCCCTCTTTCCTGGAGTTTGACGCTGTTGCAATCCCAGAGAGACTGTGTGGGTGGGGGAAAATGATCAGGAAGCTTGAGGGGGCTTCACTCCTTCTCTCTGGCAGCTTCCCGCCCACGGGGGCTTATTATCCTTGATTGCCTGTTTTTCTCCTTGCTGTTGCCATGGCGATGGGTGCAAAAACGTGACTCTGCCCCGACGTGTGCACTTTGCACACCACACCCAACGCCTGTCCCCACTTACCTGCTGGGTCCCTGCCTCCCAGTTGCGTGTCTGTGCGAAGGCGGTTGCGTGTCTGTGTGAAGGTGTGTGATCTTCGGGGAGTTGAGGAGAACCCAGCTGCCCTGCCCAGGCCAGGCTGCTAACTTTTGGAAGGGATTTTAAGGGGGTGGTGGTGGGGGGAAGGATGAGAACAATAGCCTATGATGCTGAGGATGCTGTGTTGTGATGCAGCCTCCGGCCTTAGGGCCGCATTCAGATAATGTGGAACCGGGATCCCTGGGTGGGGGAACCTTTTGCGACTCCTACATACAGATCGTCCCTAAGAACTGATCATGGTAGCATCCCCCCTTGGAGAGACCAGAGCGGGCAAGTGTGAGCTGAGAAGGCCCTTCACCAAGAACACTGTGGGTTGTTTTGGTTTTTTTTTAACATGCGGACGTCTCTCAGAATATTCACTTTTTAAAAAATATATGTATTGTATTAATTTCAGAGAGGACGGGAGAGGGAAAGATAGAAACATCAATAATGAGAAAAAATCACGGACCACCTGCCTCCTGCTCACCCCCTACTGGGAATCAAGCCCACAACCCGGGCATGTCTCCTGACCGAGAATCGAACTGTGACCTCCTGGTTCATTGCAACCCCAGGTCGGCGCTCAACCCCTGGGCCACGCCGGCCGAGTGAGAACAATCACCTTTTGAAGGATTGAGAAGAAGGCTGGTGTTGAGCATCCTCCAAAGGGTTTAGGCAAGAGGATGGCGCAAGGTGCCAAGGGTATCCTGGAAGTGACCCCACGGTGCTGGGGGGAATCTTCTGGAAGCCCTGTGACATGGGGATAGCACAGAGGCTGGTCTGCCACTCTTCCACCTGCCTCTCGCTGTCACTGACCCCACGCTGGCGTGGCCACCACTTGGTGGCCTCCACACACTCCCTGCTGAGGCATAAGGCCAGTTTCTGAGACTTCTAAAGGGTACCACCCTAAGACCAAAAGGCTAATGACGTGGACCCGGCTGGCATGGCTCAGGGGTAGAGCTTCAACCTATGAACCAGGAGGTCACAGTTGGATCCACCATAAGGGTTGCGGGCTCTATCCCAGTGTGGGGCGGGCAGGAAGCATCAGATCAATGATTCTCTTATCATTGATATTTCTCTCTCTCTCCCTCCCTCTTCCTCCCTCTCTGAAATCAATAAAATATATATATATATTATTTTAATATATATATTAAATAGATTTAAAATAAATATATATTTAAAGTATATATATTATTTTAATATATATTAAAACAATTTTTAAGGTCTAAAGCAGGGGTCCTCAAACTTTTTAAACAGGAGGCTTGTTCACTGTCCCTCAGACTGTTGGAGGGCCGGACTATAGTTTTAAAAAAAACGATGAACATATTCCTATGCACACTGCACATATCTTATTTTGAAGTAAAAAAACAAAACGGGAACAAATACAATATTTGTATTTGCATGTGGCCCGCCGGCCGTAGTTTGAGGACCCCTGGTCTAAAGACTTGGAATGAATTGAGCTGTGGAGTGGGTGCTGGTTTTCTAGGTATTTAAATAGAGGATGCTAAAAAGATAGATTAGACAGAGGATTCTGAATCTTAGGGACTTCTGCTGAGATCTAAGAAATATAATCAGTGTTCTATCTCAGATACATTTCATTGAGCTATGATGGACATTTTGGGATTGGGTAAGGTGAAGTGATGGTCTGATACTCACACATATTGTGACGTGGTCACTCCAGGAAGTTTAGTTAACATCGCCACTAACTCCCAGGGTCCCACTTTTTTGTTGCTGGGAGACCATGTACGATCTACTTTCTTCAAAACTTTCAAGTGTTCCGTGGAGTGTCCTTAGCGATAATCACCAGGCTCTCCATCACATCTCCGGAACACGTTCGTTCTACAGCTAGACGTTTCCCCCGCCATCCATCCATTCAAGAGGGAGAGGGAGGGAAGAGACGTGTTCTTTTGCTTGAGGGGACCAGTCCTCTATTGAAGGTTCGAGTGTTCGATTGAGTTTCCCTGCCCAGCATTCAGTGACAGCTTGACCCTCAGGGTTGATAGAGTTCGGGTAAAATCCAAGAATAAATTAGTCGGGCATCAGCTCATCAAAAAGCCGAGAACGTCTATTTGTTACCATCAGTCGTGTTTTCCTGTCTCTGTGTGGGAAAGACCACGCCCTCCTGTAGCTGTCGTTATTTTAAAATGCCATGAGGTGCCATCGGATGAGACTTGGCGCCCACACACCAATCCCAACGGCCTGCCCCCTCTCCGAAGGATGCCTCTCTATTCATCTCTCTGCGTTCCTTGCCAAGGGAAGACAGTGAGAAGCATGAATTAGATACTCAGGTAGAAAGAGGGATGTCTTCTGTGAAAGATGATGTTTAAATTGCACCCGTCAAGGCTGCTTGTGAAACGGATAGAGAGAGAAACGTTACTGGAGTCTGACAACGTTATTGTCCAAGTGACGCCTTTTAACTGTTAAAGAGAGTCTGAAGGCATTTCATCTTTCCCCGGAGAGTCCTCCCTCTGTCTTCTTGTCGTGGTTGGGGACAGGAGCTGTGGGCCGGAGAAATGATGGCTTGTAGCTGGTCTGTGTCTTTTCTGATCACCCCATGAGCATGCTCAGTGTTTCTCTATTTCCTGAAGGCCAGTTCTTCTCTAGAGTATTCTGGTGGCAGGACGTGTGATAAGGGGCGTTTGTGTGTCCTGGTGAGATAAGAGAATTAAAATTTTGCATTCATCTATCTATCTACCTACCTACCCCTTTCTTTCTTTTAAAATATGTTTTTAGCCCAGCCAGTATGGCTCAATGGTTGAGCATCGACCTACTAGTATGAACCAGGAAGTCACGGTTCAATTCCTGGTCAGGGGCACATGCCCAGGTTTCGGGCTCAATCCCCAGTAGGGGCCGTGCAAGAGGCGGCCGATCCATGATTCTCTCCCATCACTGATGCTTCTCTCTCTCCTTCTCCCTTCCTCTCTGAAAGAAATCAATAAAAATATATTTAAAAAGATGTTTTTATTCATTTCAGAGGGAGTTCTCTTGCCCAGCATTTATGTGCTCATCTGCTCTCAACACTTCTGACTCCATCTGACTCTGGGGTGTTATGGTTTGGGATGAGCTATGGGGTCCATATGGCATATATTGAGTGAAGAAGAAACCCAGAGTTATATGAATGGTCCCCCCCTCAATATTGTGAGTGAACCCCTACCAGTCACACGAGACTATTCAGGGGATAAGGGAGGACTTCACAAAGTGTGACTAGAGAGGGTGAGTGCCCTGGCCGGTGTGGCTAAGTGGGTAGAGCATTGGCCATGCTGACAGCAGGGTCCTGGGTTCAATTCCCAATCAGGGCACATGCCTGGGTTGTGGGCTGGATCCCCAGTAGGGAGCATGCAGGAGGCAGCCAATCCATGATTCTCTCTCATCATGGATGTGTCTCTCTCCCTCTCCCTCTCCCTTCCTCTCTGAAGTCAATAAAAATATATATACATATATATATAAAAATAGAGAAGACCAACAATCCCGGATGCAGAAATGTGAGCTGTGTGCATGGTCAGCTACATTCCTCCTTTCGGGCTCCTAATCCCCAGAATCCTTCCCTGGCCGCAGGGTGGGAACGTGACACTGGGCCCTGGCTGCAAATACCAGCGCCGTGCATGTGCGCGTGTTTGAGATGGTTATCTTCTGAGGATTGTGCTGCCTCGGCCAAAACCTCTGTATGCCAGCAGCAGGTAGCTTAGGGAGACACGGGGTCAGGGGGCCCCCCTCCTTTCCCTAGAATTCCGATGGCACCTGTTGGGAGCCCCGTGACCCGTGGAATCCGTGGGCCGGTGCCCGCGTTTCGGCTTGGTGCTTCGTGCAACCCCTCCTCTTGCACACACAGCCCCCAATCGCTGTACCGTTTGCCCTTCTTATGTTTTGCTTTGTTTTTGTTTTTCTAAAGATGTTTTTTGTTGATTTCAGAGAGAGGAAGGGGAGAGGGAGAGAGGGATAGAAACAGCAGTGAGGAGAGAGAATCATGGATCGGCTGCCTCCTGGGGATCGAGCCTGCAACTCGAGCATGTGCCCTGATGGGCAATCAGACCTCGACCTCCTGGTTCATAGGTCGGTGCTCAACCACTGAGCCACACCGGCCAGGGCCGTATACATTTGTTATTGTTGGCAGTATTACAACAGCGTCTCCCCTTTTCCTCCCCTTTCCCTGCTCTTCCCAGCCCCTACCCACCCCTCCAGGTCTTCATCACCCTATTATTGCCCGTGACCATGGCCTATAAGGGGTCTCCAGCTCTGTGTGCAGTGCAAAGCTGGATCTGGCTCCCCGCTTGTCTCCATGGTAACCGTACCTGTGCTCAGAGCATTATGCAGGGAAGTCTAGGAAGATGGAGAGGGGCGGGTTCGGCGGTCGTCGACTCTTCTCTCCCTACCTGACCGTTTCATATACCTCCGTGTGGACCATCGGACATTTCCTATGTTCTCACGGCATCCTGTCTACCCATAAATCCCTGAGCCCCACAGAGTTCTTAAACCACTTTATCACCCTGAGCTGGGCGAGGCTCCACTGTGATAGCAAGTGAGTCCTGCTATCTGTGGGGCTTATAATAAAAATTCCGTGATAGTAATTCAAAGACATGGATTAAAAAGTAAAGAAAGCCGTTAGTTCAGTTGGTGAGAGCGTCGTCCCAAAACACCAAGGTTTTGGGTTTGATTCCCAGGCAGGGCACATAAAAGAATCAAGCAATGAATGCAGAAATAAGTGGAACAACAAATTGATGCTTCCCTTTCTCTCTTCTCTCTCTCTCTCTCTCTCTCTCTCTCTCTCTCTCTCTCTGTCTGTCTCTCTCTCTCTCTCTCTCTCATCAATCAATCAATACAAAAAGGAAAGAGCCATCTGGTGTGGCTCAGTGGTTGAGTGCCAACTACAAACCAAGAGGTCACCAGTTCGATTCTTGGTCAGGGCGCATGCCTGGGTGGTGGTGGGCTCCATCCCCAGTGGGGCATGTGTGGGAGGCAGCTGATTGATGTTTCTCTCTCATCAATATTTTTTTCTCTCTCCCTCTCTCTTCCTCTCTCTCTAAAAACTCCATGGGAAAAAAATATCTTTGGGTGAGGATTGGGGGGAAAAAAGATCTGTATTTTTTTTTATCTCTTCCTGTGAAAGCAGTCATCAGAATAATATCTCAGAAGTTCTCCCTCTGCATGTAACTCAGAGCGATTAGGAGAAGGCTCTGGAGGGGGCCTCGGCGTTGGAGAGATAAAGGAGAGACCCTAATAAATCATCATTTCTTACATGAAAGAGAGGCGGCCACCCCAGCCCCAGCAGGCATGTGTGCAAGGATCCCGTGGACAGAGCAGAGAGCAGCGGGTTAATGCAAAGAACAGCTGTGCCCGAGGAAGCCGGACTTCAGAAAGCTGAGCCCTCTAGCAGCCCGGCCCTTCCCACCCGTCTCTGATCTCGATAATCCCTCTCCGTCTAGGAGGCTGCCAGGGAGCTGAAGTCACACGGTGGAACGGGCTCTACCAGGGACGCCCATTAGAGACTCCTCACCCCGTTGTCACATTTTCCCACGGGAGAAAAAGAGCTAGTACAGCACCAGCAGGGAGGTGGGTGGAGCAGGGAGAAAAGTCTGCAGTCTTTTGCAATGAGAAAGCCCTCCTGCTCGGCCAGTGTGGCTCAGTGGTTGAACATTGACCCATGAACACAGGAGGGCACATGCCGGGTTGAGGGCCTGATCCCCAGCATACGGGGTGGGCTGGGGGCAGTCGATCAATGATTCTCTGTCATCATTGATGTTTCTATCTCTCCCTCTCCCTTCCCCTCTGAAATCAACAAAGATATATTCGTAAACTAAGAAAAAGAAGAAGATAGCCCTAGCTCGTTTGGCACAGTGGACAGAGCGTTGGCCCTCAGACTAACGGGTTAGGGTTTCGATTCCTGGCCCTGGTCAGAGCTTGTGTGGGTGGCAATCGATCATGTCTCTCTCTCACATCGATGTTTCTCTCTCTCTCTCTCTCTCTCTTCCTCTCCTTGCCATTCTCTCTAGAAATCAATGGGAAAATACCCTCGGGTGAGGATTAACAACAACAACAAGACAGATTCTTAATGTGTGTGTGTGTGTGTGTGTGTGTGTGTGTGTATGTTGTTTTAAATATGTTTATTGGTTTTTTACAGAGAGGAAGGGAGAGGGATAGAGAGTCAGAAACATCGATGAGAGAGACACATCGATCAGCTGCCTCCTGCACACCCCCTACTGGGGATGTGCCTGCAACCAAGATACATGCCCTGACCGGAATCGAACCCAGGACCCTTTAGTCCGCAGGCCGACGCTCTATCCCCTGAGCCAAACCAGCCAGGGCTGTGTGTGTGTGTGTGTGTGTGTGTGTGTGTGTGTGTGTGTGTGTTTTAAGATCTTGAATTTAAAAAGGGAGCTGAGGGAAGGTGAAGCAGGAGCTCGGCGGTTACCCATGACTGTATAAAGATGAGATGACAGTGGCAGCATTTTCGACAGCCCACTCTGCTTACGGGCATCACTGGGAGAGGTGGTTTCTGGGAAGGAAATCCTCCCTCCACACCTCTCATCACCGGAGGTCCCGTGGGCAAGGCTCAAGGCTCAGGATCAAATCTCACAGGCAGGAGATTTGACCACACTCAACCAAGTCATGTGACATTGAGTTTCCTATGAGTATGAGATGTCTGGGCTCTTAACTCTGTAGGAGATCTTCCTGGGATGGAGATACTGAATACCAACGGGACGATGGGAAATAGGACCCACTTCTTTAAAAAAAATTTTTTATTGACTTCAGAGAGGAAGGGAGAAGGAGAGAGAGAGAGAAACATCAATGATGAGAGAGAAACATGGATCTGCTGCCTCCTGCACGCCGCCTGATTGGGGATCAAGCCTGCAACCCGGGCATGTGCCCTTGACCAGGAATCAAACTATGACCTCCTGGTTCATGGGTCAGTGCTCAGCCACTGAGCCATGCCTTTTGGATCCACTTATTTTTATTTTTTTAAAAAAATATTTTTATTGATTTCAGGGAGAGGAAGGGAGAGGGAGAGAGAGATAGGAGCATCAATGATGAGAGTCATGGATCGGCTGCCTCCTGCAGGCCCCCTACTGGGGATGGAACCTGCAACCCGGGCATGTGCCCTCACTGGGAATCGAACTGACTTCCTGGTTCCTACATAGGTTGATGCCCAACCACTGAGCCATGCTGGTTGGGCCCACATCTGACTTTAGTCCTTGGAAAGGGCTTCCTGGAGGATGAGTACTTCTCCGTGGGGCTGGTTCTGCACCTTCCTCCTAGCGCCCCCTGTGTAGGGAGGAGGGGAGGAGAGTTGCCTTGCCCCTCGCTAGCGTCTTCTCCTGCCACCAAGCTCTTGGATCTTTGGGGGGCGATTTTCTGTCTTTTCCTCTTTGTAATGAGAACAAACTTCGGCCCTGATGAAAATGCATGCGTGCGTCACAGCCCTGAGCTTCGGGGCGCTCATAAAGACGTCTGTGGGTGGGTGAGACGGTGCGATTTACCAGGAAATGAGTAATACCTCTTAACAAAAGGTGAGCGTGGGGTCTCCAAGTCCTTTTACTTCCAGAAAGCCCACGGGCACTCGGGCGGCTGCTAATGAGCCGCTCTGCTTTCAGAGCCGTGAGTCATGTTCCCTGTTAATGCGATTCCTCGTTCTGGGTTATAGTTTCCTAGAATCCTTTTCCCGCTAATGGAAGCAGGGGACAGATTGCTGATTAAGCCGGGTACAAATCAGAGGCTTCAAACACTCTGGAGAGTTTTGTCAATCAGGGTGGCTCTAATGAAAACTGGTTTTTCAAGTCCTGTCTCTGCAGATGTTGTTGCTGGGGAGAAGCAACCGGGCAGGTGGAAGGGGGCTGCTGGGGGCCATGGCGGACTCCTCCTCACTCTAGTAAGGAACCTGGGTGCCCCCTCCAAGAAGGAGAGTGGACAAGGGTTGGCATAGGACCTGGGCTTTCTCAATGTGGTGTTTGCACAAAGAGAGAGGAACAAATCAATGGGGGGAAAAATGGAAAAGAGCCCGGCCAGTGTGGCTCAGTGGTTGAGTGTCAACCTATGAACCAGGAGGTCACGGTTCAATTCCTGGTCAGGGCACATGCCCAGGTTGAATCAATCACACTTGATTCCCAGTGTGGGGCGTGCAGGAGGCAGCCGATCCATGATTCTCTCTCATCATTGATGTTTCTATCTCTTTCTTTCTCTCTCTCCCTTCCTCTCTGAAATCTATAAACTTATTTTAGAAAAAAGAAAAGAAAAGAGATGCCCTGGCTAGGTTTTCTCAGTGGTCAAAACGTTGGCCCAGGGACAGAAGGGTTGTGGGTTCGATTCCCCATCAAGGGCACGTGCCTCGGTTGCAGGCTCGATCCCCGGTCCCGGTCTGGGTGGGAATGGGAGGCAACCAGCCAATGTGTTTCTCTCACAACGATGTTTCTCTCTCTATTTCTCTCTCCCCAGCTCCTCCCTTCCCTCTATTCTCTCTAAAACAATCAATGGGAAAATATCTTTGGGTGAGAGTAAAAAAGAAAGGAAGGAAGGAAGGAAGAAGGAAGGAAATCGAGCTCAAAAATAGACCCACGCATATAAAAGCCAATAATTTATTTTAAAAAGACCTATGGGGGAAAAGATAGATTTTTCAATTAATTTTCTAATGGACTGAATAGTCATGGAGGGAAATGCAATCTGACATGTGACCTTACATTACAGAGAAAATTAATTCCATGTGAATCATGGACCTAGAACTATGAAAAGCATTTAATACAGTATGGAGAACCTAATTTAGGCAAATAACTTCATGACATTGGGGTTGGGTAACGTTTCTTAAAATAGACGTGGAATGTATTTGCCATAAAAGAGAAAGGGTCTCCTGCACACAGTCCATGCAAAGACTCGAGACAGAATGAGTCATCCTTGAGATCCTTCTATCCCTTTCTTTTAAAAAAAATTCTTTATTGTTGAAGGTATTACATATGTCCCCTTTTGCCCGCCTCCCGCCCCCCTCCCCCCATTGGCTTCTTCCATCCCTTTCTTGTAGGTCTTTAGCTCAGATTCAGAATTGGAACTTGGGAGTGATAGCGGTACCTATTGTCTTGAGATGCGGCAGTTGAACAAACTACTAATACATAGAGCGTGTACACTCATACCAGGTCTATATTAACCAATAATCAGTATTTGTTCATCCCGGCAGCTTTTTCCCTAAGTAATTGCACCATCGATTTGCATCAATTGTCCGACTCATCATTATTGCGTGCGTCACACGGCAAGAACAAAATCAACAAACCATGACACTAATCGTTCTTGCTCCTGAGAATTTTTATCTCGTAATTATCGAAAAGGCTCTTTTAAATGTGCATAAATGTGCATATTGGTTTTCCATCACGCCCGTGGCAACAGGAGGTGGAAAACATAAGCAAAATGCACTGATGAATGTATTGCTAAAATTTATCTTATTCCCAGGCCAACTCCTCTGAATCTCTTTTCAACTCCTGTTGCCATGATCCCCCCCGACTCCCCTGTTATCATCTGTGTTCATCAGGAGTTTGGGGACAAGACTTTTCTTGAGAGTTCTATACTTTCTCTCTCTCTCTCTCTCTCTCTCTCTCTCTCTCTCTCTCTCTCTCGTTATCTTCCAACCTCCTGACAACCGATCTGCAAGTTTGGATGCTGATCAGTTTCTCATTGCTTGCCATGGTATTAGCAGGTGTCAAGAGGAGATTTTTAGACCAAGTTAAAAAAAAAAGTCTGTGCCCACATTGACGACCTCATTCTGATTGCCTTCTGGCCAGTAGTGTTTGCTGTCTATCAGTTTTCAGTTACATCTCTATTGGAAAGATGTGGAAATGACCCGGCTGGTGTGGCTCAGTGATTGAGCATCGACTCATGAACCAGGAGGTCGCCATTCGATTCCTGGTCAGGACACATGCCCAGGTTGTGGGCTTGATCCCCAGTAGGGGGTGAGCCGGGGGCAGCTGATCCATGATTCTCTCTCATCATGGATGTTTCTCTATCTCCCTTCCTCTTTGAAATCAAGAAAAATATATTTTAACAAAGAATGTGACTACCCTCTCGTTGGACATTAAAAATTTTAGCATTAGTGGCAGACATTATTGTTTTTTCTCTGTGACTGCCCACTTCTCAGAGACTCACGGTGGCTCCTCTGTTGTATTCTGGCTTACGTCTTAGGAAACATACTTCAATGTAGTTTTGTATAAGGTTACCAACTCTGTCTGCCTTCTTCCTGACTGTGAGAGATGTTAGAGGTTTTTATGGCTTTTTAAAATGTTTTTTATTGATCTTTATAGAGAGAGGGGGAGAGAAAGAGAAACATCAATCATGAGAGAGAATCATGGATCAGCTGCCGCCTGCACACCCCGCACTGGGGGTCCATCCTGCAACCCGAACATGAGCCCTGATTGGGAATTCAGCCGGTGACCTCTTGGTTCATGGGTCGACACCCAGCCACTGCGCCTCCCCAGGCAGGCGAGAATGTTTCTTGAATGACAAGTGTCCGAAATAACGGCCCCCTGCACCTGCTCTCCTGGTCTCAGAAGGGAGAAATGGGATCCAGGTCAGCTGTACCTCTCACTCCCTGTCGTAGTCTCCATGTTTACAAAACATGTTTGTGCCCCTAGCCCACCTGCCGCCACGGCCGTTTCTGTTCTGTGGCCCTCGGGCCTGGTGGTGGGTAACGTAACTCCACCATGTTTGGTGGAATCGACAGGGAAGTCACAGTGGGGTTTTCTCTGTGTTACAACGATACGTTACGCATTCGGTCTCTACACGCGGCACAGCCCTATGTGTGCTTTCTACTTTTTGCATCTCTTTCCAATTTTCTTTTTTGGTTTGGTTGTTGCTTTGCCTGTCTAGGTATTTGTCCATTTCATCTAGGCCAGCGGGTCATCTAATTTGTTGGCATAGTATGCATAGTATTCCCTTATAGTCTTGCTTTATTTATGGAAGGTTCATCATAATGCCCTCTTTTTCACTAGTTTTCTAATTTGAGTCCCCATTCTTTCATTCTTTCTTCTCTCTCTCTCTCTCTCTCTCTCTCTCTCTCTCTCTCTCTCTTCCTTTCTACTCCCTTATTGCTTTATCAACTTAGTTGCAAGTTTTAAAAGACCTTTCTCCTGGTTGTATTCATTTTCTCTATTGTTTTTCCATTTTCTGTTTTTATTCATTTCTTCTCTAATCTTTCTTGCTCCCTGTCCTTTCTGGATGTGGGTGTAATTATTATGTGGATCCCAGTCTCTTTAAATATGAGCTGAAGCTTTCCGAAATGTTTTCTATTTTAACGTGGGCACGTGTTTTACTTTATTTTCATTGTGGACACTATTACAGACGTCCTCACCCTCTCCCTTCGACCACCTCCACCATTTCTCAAGTGTCTCCCTTATCAAAAACATTGATTGGGATCCTGCTGCCTTATCAATTCTGATAATTTATGCCTTTCGGTAGGATGTTGGATCTAGTTCTTATTAATGCAATTCCCGATGAAGAAGGATGGATTTCTGTCTTCCATGTACCATTTGGTTTTAACACGTCTTAACTCCTTTTTGTCCGTTCCCCCCCGGCTCAGCCCCCCTCACCCCCTGCCAATCATCATTGCCTCCTTTTGTGTTTTCTAGTGTACCCTCTTAATCCCCTTGTCTTTTCATTAGCTGTACTTTGGGATCATTTTCTCATTGGTTGTCATGGCGATCACAATTAACATCTTAACGTCAAGCAATCTCCTTCGCATTAATACAAATGCAATCACACCGCTCTGAATAAAATTAGTCTTATGTAACGCGGCTCCTTTCCCCAAAGGATTGTCCTATTGTTGTTCTACGAACTATAGCTTTATTCACTGCAAGCACATCAACACAGTTTTTAAAAAATTAATGATTGGTGAAGTTGTATATTATGTCAAATAAGCGAAGAAAATATTACCAAATATTTTGAAGTTGTATATTATGTCAGATAAGCGAAGAAAATATTACCAGTATCCTCTTATGTATACCTATGCAGTTATCTTCACTGGTGCTCTTTATTTCTTGGTGTGAATTCAAATGACAGGATTGTGTCTTATCACTTCCCCCCAAAGGACTCTCTTTTTAGTGTTTCTTGCAAAGCGTGAGTATTGGGGACAGAGTCTCCCCTTTGTTTTTGTTGGTTTTCTTTCTCTTTTTAGAGAGAGAGGAATAGAGCAGGAGAAACATCCATCTGTCACCTGCCTCCTGCACGCCTCCTAATGGGGAATCTAACGCAAAGCCTAGGCCTGTGTCCTGACGGAGGATCGAACCAGTGACCTTTCAGTGCATAGGACGGTGCCCAACCAACCAGCCGGCCAGCCAGGGCTCTCCCTGTTTCGATTTCGAGAGTGTCCTAATGTCTTTGTCAGTGTTGAGGAGTAGCTTTGTAGATATCAAATTCTTTTTTAAAAAATGTATCTTTCTTACTGGAAGTATTACAGAGGTCTCATCTTCCCCCTGTTTTTTTCATTGACGCCCTCCATTGCAACACCACCACCACCATAGTCACTGCAGACAAGATCCATGGACAAATGCTGAATTTGTTGTCGGGACATTAAGGAGAAACAGGACATCGGCAAGACGCAAAGTACCTTCCCCCAAATATTTCCATTATTGTGGTGGCTGGAGCATGAACCTATTACATTCCCTGATAATTCCCGCGGGGTATGGGCTGGCCTTTATGAATTGCGTCTAACGCATAGATGTTTATAGACATGAAATTAAAAGCAGATTGGAGCCCTAGCTGGTTTGGCTCGGTGGCTAGAGCATCGACCCAGGTCACGGTTCGATTCACGGTCAGGGCACATGCCCTGGTTGCAGACTCGATCCCTCATAGGGAGTGTGCAGGAGGCAGCCGATCCTTGATTCTCTCTCATCACTGATGTTTCTATCTCTCTCTCCCTTCCTCTGTGAAATCAATTTAAAAAAAAAAGAACTCTGTCCACCTCTTCCTCTCTCCACATTTTCCTTCGGGCTTCTGCGTCCCGCGGTCCCTGTCCTAATGACAGTGGTATGCGCACACACACACTCCGATAATAAATGACCTCACCTGTCTGTGCCTGATATGGATATGGGACTTGGGGGGAGGGACACGGCCTGAGGATGTTGGCATAAACAGGACAGCTGAGCACTTAACGAGCTATTCTGGGCCCAGAGGTCCTAGGGGTCTGGGCTGCACCCTCCCAACCTCACGCCAGGAGGGCCTACCTTGTTCGGGATGTCTTTTCATACCAAGGGTGGCGGCATGAAGCCTGTTGCATGATGGGTCATCACAGAGGGTGGACATTTTAAGACGCGGATGCTGTCCACCTGACTCGCTCATGGAGTGACCCCCACGAGAACATTGTAACGTGGACTTCCCACCAGCTGCCCGTCCAGAAATAACTGGGTGGGCTTGGGTTTCTGTTGGGCTAATTTAACTTAAATGAGAAAAGGTGGGGGGCGGGGGGTGATCGCGGGTTCTGTTTTAAATAGGTGGAATAAAATAGGAAGCCCGGATCTTCAAAGAAGCGAAATAAGCATCCAAAAAAAAAACAACAGTGAAGAAAAGTTGCATCTTCCGTAACCTGAGAAAAATGATCTGACCTCTCTAGGTACCAGATTCCGTTCATGGTTTTGTCTTTATCTTCCCGGGCCACTTCCTTTTCGAATTTTTTTTTAAATTAAAAAAAAAGTAGGTTTTCATTGATTTCAGAGAGAGGAAGGGAGAGGGAGGGAGGGATAGAAACATCCATGGTGAGAGAATCATTGTTTAGGGATCAATAAAAACATTTGAAAAACAGCCTTTTTGTTGACTACAGCCTCCAGTACAATAAGGTGGGGCAGGGGGAGAACTACTCCCATCGAAGGCTCAACATTGACAGTAGGTGAGCTGAGAGCCTCATGGAGCAACAAGGAGGCTACCGTCAGGGTCATAGTCTGGCAGCCTGATTCCTTGAGAGGACATGGGGTGGGCAGGCATCTACCTCTGTGGTGTGTATACCGTGAGCCGGTGACTGACTAATGGCATGTTAAGCCACGGATACTTTCAGTTAAGTGGGTAACCACAACATAACCCGGGCCGGGGTAATGTAGAATTACTAGATCATCGGCCTGCTCAAATAGCCCGAAGCCCAAACCATGTGGCATTAGCGTATCAGGGAGTAGCCGGGAGAACAGAACTGACATCCGAGCCTGGAAATATGATCATCTGTCGTTTGCGGTGGCAAAAGACAGGGTTACGGTGCTGCCTCCAAGAAGCTGTGAGGTTAACCACACGCTTCCTGAGCCAGCAGCTTCCGAGGGAGAACGTGGGGAATAAAATCCCAGTGCTGGAGTTGGCAGCTCTCACCTACTGCTAGTAAGATATCGAAGACAGAGATCAGCCCAGAAAAGAACAGACCAGCCATCCTGGCCGGTGTGGCTCAGTTGGTTGAGCATCATCCTATGCTCGACGATTCAATTCCCAGTCATGGGAACCATCCCCCCCCCCAAAAAAAAACACACACAAACAAACCCAGAACAGACCAGTTTGGCCATATTAATTGAAAGTCTGTTCAGATCTTCTGCCCATATTTTTAAAGATTATGTTTTTATTGATTTCAGAGAGAGACGGGAGAGGGAGAGAGCGACGGAAATTTCAATGATGAGAGAGAATCACCGATCGGCTGCCTCCTGCACGCCCCCTACTGGGGATCGAGCCTGCAAACTGACTGTTTGGAGTCTTATAAAATGGGTATAAAATCAGGGCTACCTGGGTTGTTGCTCTGATACCTGGGTTGCAGATTCCCCACCCCAGTTGGGGCACGTGTAGGAGGCAACCAATTGATGTGTCTCTCTCGTATCTATGTTTCTCTCTCTCTCCCCCTTCCTTTTCCACTCTCTCTAAAATCAATGGAAAAAAATACCCTCGAGTGAGGATTAACCAAAAACAAAACAAAAAAAACCCTCACGCACCCAAACATTGGAAACAGGAAGCATAGAACTTAATCTTGGACAGAATGAAACGTAGAGACTTTCTGCATGGGGCCGCTTGCCACCTGCAGTGGGGGAGGGTACCCCCATTCTCTCGAGGAGTGGGGGTGGGTTGAATGCAAAGGAGAAGAGGAAACTTTGGAGGGCGATGAAAATGTCTTTATACTGATTGCTGTGGTGATTACATAGGTGTAATCAATTCTTTTCAGCTCATTGAACTCTACCTTGAAAAGGGGTTAATTTCCCTATATTCAAGGACAGCCATAAGGTTGACTTTTTTTTTTTAAAGAAGAAGTTGTGAAAATCCTCTCCCTATTTGCCTACAATTTTTAATCAGCATTTTTGTCTGATCAATGGCTTGGAAATATCTCCACAACAAAAGTAAACTCCTTAGCGCCTCCTACCTGCGGTTATGTCGACATTAAAACATGATGTGTTAACTTGGGAAATGGCAAATCTCTAGGGATGTCAATTTAAGGTGAACCTGATATTGCATGCTATATGATGAACAATGAAAGAACATTGAATGTATTTATTTTTTTTAGTATTTTTATTGATTTTGAGAGAGAGTGGAAAGAGTGGAAGGGAGAGGGAGAGAGGGAGAGAAACATGGATCGGCTGCCTCCCGCATGCCACCTTCTGGGGATGGAGTCAGCAACCCAGCCACGTGCCCTGACCGGGAATCGAACTAGCAACCTTTTGGTGCTCAGCACCAAGGCTCAGCCAACTGAGCCACACCAGCCAGGGCAAAAGGACACTGAATTTGAGTTCTTCCATTGGTGGGTGAAACAAGGTGAATTCACCAGGAAAGTATGAAGGAAACAGCAATGGCTGGTTCTGCTGATACCGCTCGTGCATCCGATGTAGATGCATTTACCCACCTTCCTCTAGTCTCCAAACCCCGGAAGCTTTGTGTTTCCAGCGATGGGACGCTGAGTACAAGACCGTGATTTGATTCTGTCATTTATAGACCTTTTTTTTATTCGGGGGATTCCAGCAGGAATGTGTTACCCAGTCTTGCAAGTGTGGGCTTTGTTCCGGGGAAGAACAAAGCTGGTATCAGGTGTTTGGACGGGGAGGGAGCAAGAACAGCTGGGAAGGATCTCCAGGGTCAAGTATGTGTTCACGGAGCGGTGCGCGCACTCTCTCGGCACCTGTACCTCTCAGCTAATGGCCGCTGCTAATTGGGCAGTTAGACGAGAGATGAATTGAGAGGTGTAGAGTTCTACTCTCCCCCACCCCCCATTCCCTTCTCTCTGCCGTCGTCCAAAATGATTGAGATTGATTAGCTATTTGTCTTATCTAGAAGTACAAGATTAGATTCATTATCGTCTCATTTATGTCGTCTGCGTGGCACACCAATTACCCCCACCGGTTTAGTTAATGCAGTATTGTGGTTTCACTGGGTTTGGGATACCGTCATGTTGTCATATTGGGGATGCATATTTCCTTGATTAGGTTTTGGACCCAACCCTACCCAGTGGGGTGGGGGTGGGAGGGGGGAGAGCCTGGAATTTGGCAAGGAGCGAGGGAGCGCGCGAAGGCCTTGGAGGTGAGTTATGGCTTTCTAAGGATGGAATTAGGAAAACAGATGAGTCTGAGGAAGCGCTGCCCAGATCTGAGAAATAGGAGTGGAGCTCGCCGTCAGCTGCTCTTCTTCCCGGCTTCACGCTCTGACCCGTAGGGAACGGGTTAATAGGGTTCCATGGCAACGGTCTCGCTCAGCAGCTCTGGCCACACGGAACTCTGGCGTGTTAAGGTTGGACGTTTGGAGGGTCCTGAAGTAGCTATTGAGTGATCAGCCCGTGATATGAAGTGTCGACTACATGGCACCTCGAGTCTCCCATGATTTTTAGGATGTTTGCAGGCGGGAACATGTAATTACATTGGTACGAACTGTGTGCTTTGCTAGGTGTAGTTCTCTGTTCAGAATTCTAGACCCGGGACCCCATTGCTCACTACAGAGGGTGCCCATCCAGGTCCTCAAATCTTCCAACTTAACCTTCAATCTCTTCTCTCTCTCTCTCTCTTTTTTTTTGTCAATCCTCATCTGAGGATATTTTTTTCCATTGGATTTTTTTTTTTTTTTAGAGAGAGTGGAAGGGAGAGAGGGAGGGGGGAGAGAGATGGACATTGGTGTGAAAGAGACATATTAATCGGTTGCCTCCTGTACCTGCCCCGACCGGGGCCGGGGATCGAACCCGCAACCCAGGTAGGTGCCCTTGACAGCGGAATCGAACCCGCAACCCTTCTGTGCATGGGCCAAAGCTCTAACCCAACCCCGGCAAGGGCTTAGCCACCAATCTGAGTTCGTGATTTTGATGTAAGAAAGGAGAGCAGATTTGAAGTTGCAGTTTTGGGGAAATCTTATAGTGTGACTTAACGAGGTGGCAGGCACGAGGGGCCTGTGTGTTCCCAGGATGCCTCTGTCCCCCGTTAAGGCCGGTCACTGCCCTGGGCACTTCATGGTGGTCCCTGGAGGACCACTCCTGCGCCCTCTTAACATAGAACTCGCTGGGCTTCCCCGTCCTCAGTCCCCGGTTGTGCAGTCACTCCTTGACCCAATACGAACTTGGCCACACAAGCTCCCACCCTCTTACCTGTCCTCAGGTGCTCATTGGTCACAGAGGACACCCATATTGGATGGGACCCCTTGGGTGCCATTTGAATGGAAAACATGTCAAACCTATGATGAAAGGTGTTTAATAAAAAGGTGACTGAACCCGGCCAGTGTGGCTCAGTGGTTGAGTGTTGTCCCATGCACGAGGAGATCATGATTCAATTCTCAGTCAGGGCACATGTTGGGGTTTGGGGCTCGATCCCCAGTAAGGGGTGTGCAGGAGGCAGCCGATGGCTGATTCTCTCTCATCACTGATGTTTCTATCTTTCTCTCCCTCTCCCCGAATTCAATAAAAACATAGTTTTTAAAAAAAAATTAAAAAAGGGTGACAGACATCACAAGGGCTGAAGGGATTGGGGAAACCAACTTCATAATAAACACAGATTGTTAGAAAGTTTTCCACAATACGAGCCTGGAATGAGATGGACGCGGCGTTTCCCTGAGGGGTGAGGTCAGCGCTTGGCCGGCCTCGATGCGGCATGAGGCCCAGTGGAAAGCACAGCGCTCTCCAAGGAACGAGATACAGTAACACGGAGCGGTGTTTCCTGTCCGCCGCCTTCCTCCGCCCAGGTCCCCAGCTCCCTTAATTGGCTCCTGCCAAAGCTGGGGCTAGAGTTTGGAGGATGTGCGTGTCCGTTTGTTTATGAAAACAAAGAAGGAGCCCCCGGTGTTGCTCGGGTTGAGCATCGACCCCATGAGCCAGGAGGTCACAGTTCAGTTCCCTGTGGGGGGACATGTCCAGGTTGTGGGCTTGATCCCCAGTGTGGGGCGTGCAGGAGGCAGCCGGTCCATGAGTCTCTCTCATCATGGCTGTTTCTCTCTCCCTCTCCCTTCCTCTCTCTGAAATCAATACAAACATATATATATATATATATATATATATATATATATATATATTTAAAAATCCCAAGAAAAGTCAAATCGGCAGCTTCACTGGCAGGAAAAAGCCAAGGATAGAGACTGGGGCAGTCATGTGAGCTGGGGAAGCGGGGGCTACACTCGGCTTACACTCTGCCCAGCTCTCGGGATGACCTCTGAACCTGAAACACAGGGCAGGCTCCACGCCACCCAGCTAAGACTTGAGGGAGACTTCCGTTCCCACCAGCAGGAGCAAGGAGACTGGGTTTGCAGTCATTGTCCCACTAAAGTCACTGCCTGCCTCTCACACACACACACACACACACACACACACACACACACACACGAATCATTCAGGAAAAAAAAAACCCACACACACATGGCAATTACGATTGTTTATAACTCTTTCTCACACTGTCCGGGCCACAATCCAAAATTATTCAGCAGATGAAGGAGCAGGAAAAAGTGACACATATTCAGGAGGAAAGACAAGAACCCGCCTGCCAACAGCCCCGATGGAGCCCGCGATCTTTTGAAATGACTTAGGAGGCCCATGGGGCCTGAGCAAGATGCCTAACGAAGGGGCCTCAGGCTACCTGAGGACCGCGCGGGGCATGGAGGTGTTGGGTGCAGAGCGCTGGGCTGTGCTGTTGCATTCAGTCCCGGTCCCCACGTGGGGCTTGCGTTTCCAGAAGCCTCCCCTCGCCTCACTGGGAGGGGTCTGACAGGGACCCATCAAGGCGTGGTACTGCCTGAAGTGGCAGGAACCGGAAAGTGTTCATGGGAGGTGTCCGAGAAACACAATGAGTGCCCGTCCTGCAGCTGGTGATAAAGAGGGAGGGTGCACGGCAGTGGCGGGGGGACCGGGCGGGGATGAGGGAATGGCAGAAGAGAGCTCGCTTTGCTGGGATGGCTTCCGGTCAACCATGATTTTCCCTGATGCAGCACTGAGGGTCTTACCTGCACCCTGGCCTGGGCCCCCTCCCGGGGTCTGGTGGCGAGGCTGTGCAGGGTGACGGGGCACATCCCTCTGTGTGCACACACATGTGTGTGCATACGTGCACATATGCGCGCGCACACGTGTTGTGTGTATGCATCGGTGTGCATGTGTGTGTGTGCGCGCGCGTGCGTGCGCCTGTCTTTGGTGATCCATCCCTCTACTTAAAAGTTCATGGCTCCTAAGTAAGTTTTGTCTGTTTCTTTTCTTTTTTTCATTGTTATTGTTGGTTTTCATAAAGCAAATTGCACGCTCTACGTTGAGTACATTTTCACGAGGGGACACACCTGGGTCTCCAGCATCTCAGAAGCTCTTCCCGGCATCCCTCCCGAATCGAGTGTGTTCGCTGTGCGGAGAGGTGCTTTGCTGCCACCAGAGGGGGGCCGGCCCCTCGTCGCTCAGGGGGTGCCCTGACCACCCCGATTGGAAGGAAGGGGCAGCGAGGTCACGGAGGGTCGTGGAAAGCAAGGCCCTGCCTCTTTCGTAAGAGCACTGAAAGATGGACGCCAAGAACTTTCTGGAAGGCGGCATGAACTGAACAACAAGCCAAAAAAAAAAAAAAATCAGGTGTTTGCACCTGGTCATCTCTCGTCCTCTCTGACCCGAGGCCCGAGTAGCTGGGGCAGGGACAGCGATGGGGCTGGGAGGGACAACAGTTGGGTGTCCACCTTGATCTGGTATCATCCGGAAGCTTCCAGTTGCATCTGTTTGAAGAAAAATCTGGGGTTCAGAGCCATCTTCCTGCAGGCTCCCCCCCCTCACCTCTCCAGCAAAGCTCACATCAGGTTTCCTGGGAAACGGTTGCCAAGGGAGCAGAGGGTACCAGTTCCCCCTGCCCCGCCCCGCCCCCCGCCCCGCGGTGCAGGAGCCCCCGGCGCATGCGCAGTCGCCCTGGTGCAATGCAGGGGTCTCCTCTGCGCCTGCGCCGTCGCTGCGGGAGGGAGCAGGTGCCATGTCGCATCTGCTTTTTTCTCGCCTCCTGCCTCCCTCTCCGCCCTCCCCTGAGCTCATGGTGGCCCCTTCATTTTCTGGTGCTTGCCGGCCACAGGCATTAAAAACGTGGGCCCGTCTGCCCCTGGGAGGGCTGCGTGGGTGCAACTGAGCGAGGGTTTTCACCTGGGCTCAGGGGTGGGGCTCAGCTTGCGTCTCTCTTCCTACCAGTGAGCAAAGAAAAAGGGGGTGGTGTATGACAAAGGGGTGAATGGTGAGCCCAGGGAGGGACTATGACTTCGTACAGGCGCCCTAAAAAATAAATAAAAAGCTGCCCCGAGGGGGTGGCTCAGTGGTTGAGCACAGACCTAAGAACCAGGGGGTCAGGGCACATGCCCGGGTTGCGGGCTCGACACCCCCACACCCCCAAACCCCCAGGAGAGGGCGTGCAGGAGGCAGCTGATCCATGATTCTCTCTCATCATGGATGTTTCTCTCTCTCCTTCTCCCTTCCTCTCTGAAACCAATAAAAGTATATTTTTTAAAAAGCAAATTGGGCCGAAACCGGTTTGGCTCAGTGGACAGAGCGTCGGCCTGCGGACTGAAGGGTCCCGGGTTCGATTCCGGTCAAGGGCATGTACCTGGGTTGCGGGCACATCCCCAGTAGGAGGTGTGCAGGAGGCAGCTGGTCGATGTTTCTCTCTCATTGATGTTTCTAGCTCTCTGTCCCTCTCCCTTCCTCTCTGTAAAAAATCAATAAAATATATATTTTTTTTAAAAAAAGCAAATTGGAAAGTGACCCCTCCACGACCAGAACGAGAGACCTCTTTTCTCCCCGAACCCCATTTCTCTCGGGAGGAGGGCCCCCCCAGTACAAAGGTCCTAACTCAAGACTCCAGAATGAAACCCAGGCACCACAGGTGGACATTCTGGCGCTAACTGCCAGCGACCCCGACGGGGCACATGGGTGACCCCTTGACATATTTTGTGGCTTCTTTAAAAGACATACCATCCCAGGCGCTATTCTTGCCCTGGCAGGAGGCCCGGCGTGGGCTCGGGGATGGATGGGCCCAGCTGAAATCTTCACACTTGGGAGAAACATGACCCTCCAACTCCTTTTTTAAAAAAAAAAATTTTTTTTTTTTTAAAATCCAGCCAAGAGGTAATGGATGAAGGCGAGCCTCACACCGGTCTAGATTCGGAAAAAGACAGGCATCACCCTCGCAGATGAGGGACGTAGCCGGTGGCCCTGAAACCCCGGTGACATTTTAAGTGTGTGTGGGGGGGGACGATTCATTTCACGAATGTTCCAAGAGCTCTCGCTTGCCCGTGACCGCGCTGAACCTCCCCCCCGAAGATGAGAGTAACAGAACGTTTCTCATGTGTCTGTCATTCTTCATCTCCCCGCGGGGCTCCCTCGCCCCTTTTTAAAAACACACATAAAACCTCTTCACAAAAGGAGAAGACGTCGAGGAAGTGGTGTGCTTCTGCTCCGTTGACATCCCTGGTTTCCGCGATGTCAGCTTCCTCGTGACCTTGACCCCTGGCGAGGGGCCAATGCTGACCGCGGGGCGGCGGCCGCGCGTGTTTGCTTACATCTGCTTAGAATAGCGACATGGGAATCCAAATGGCGATAAACATGCTTAATCCCACCCCGCGTTGCTGCGCTTTGAATTTCCATGTGACCAGCCCAGGTTCCCATTGCCGTCTTAGCGTGCTCTCTCATTTTTTTAAAAATCTTTTTTTTTTCTCTTATCAATTTATACAAGTCCCTTATGTTAGGAAATTTGCAAAGATGTCCAGCAAGCCTCTGGGTTTTTTTTCCCCTTTACCCCCCACCCCCACCCCCATTACCTTTTTCCGATCTCAGGCCACCGGGCTTTATTCTGATACCTGATTGAAGATAGGGATCTCGCTACAAATGGATGAGAACCAAGTGAATGTCTTCACTCTACCCAATTAGGAATGCGCTAATGAGTTTGAATAAAGGCCTGTGTACAATTTAGATGTAAACACAAATCGAAGCCATTTTCCTCATAACTCGTCATTCATATTTATAATTTACCCCAAGGTTCTCAACGTAAAAATCTCCAAAGTGAGAGTTTTGCAGGTACTAGTAACCAACACCCCCCCACTCCCAAAAATCCACTTACGACAGACTGTTCCCACACCATTAAAAACCACTAAGTTAAAGGTAATTAGCATCGGGGGACAGGGGGATATTTTTTGAATTGACCATTCTTGTCACTTAAAGTCTATTTTTTTCTCAAGTGCCTTTTTGGTGTTGTTTATTTTGCTTTTGGGGTTTTTATGGTTTTCTTTGTGTTGTTTTACTTTTTTTGGCTGAAAATGTTGTCAACGGACCCCCTTTGGGGCTTTTCCTGTTGGCTCATTTCTGTCGATTCCAACCTAACAGGTCCCCCCCAGCTGTGTGTGTGGGGTGGGATCATGGATCTGACAGGTTTTTCAGCCTCAGGAGGGTCCCCAATCGTCCCCCACACCCGAATCCTCAAGTGTCTGCCTTGGGACAAGGGCACCGGCACCCCCTCTCCCCGCCGCCACGAAAGTGGGGAGTGTGTCCCCAACACACCCAGATGTGTTGCTTGGAAATGATCTTCATTCCCACTTGAGGCATCCTCACCAGCCAGCTTACAGCACCACCTAGCCCTCAAGACTGGGACTTCGCGTCACCAGGCGGCCGGCTTGCAAAAATCCCCGGGAATTGCAGGGGAACAGAGTTCTGAATGGAGGGGCACAGGGCGTCCTAACAGACTCAGAAAAGGTGCAGAGGGGCCGCAGAGGTAATGCTGAAGGAGCAGGAATTCTAAGATGAGATGGCAGAAATCATTCCTAGCCGCCGCCCACGTGAAAGCAGCCGAGGGTTGCACACACGTAGTCCCGAATCGTATGCCCAATTTCCCTGTCTCATTTAACTTAACAGAGGCTGTGGCTGTTACAAATGGACCGGAACTTACAAAGGGGTTACTGCCTACACAGACACACTCACAAGCGCCTTCACATGTACACGCATCGCTCTTCACTTATTTTTTTTAAATAGTTCTTATTTACAGATATCGGATGTTTCCACATCGCCACAGACAGATGATTCATTCTTTGGCTCTCCGTGGTACCCATTGTGATAACTCGCTTTATTTCGCTCGCAGCCGTCTCTGTGTAGACCATTAGAGCACATCGGAGTCCCCCGGCATCCCAAAGACATGGTTGGTCTTTTTCAAGATCTTACAGGGTTTCCCAAAATTCACGCAAGAAGTAATTTTGATAGAAAACACAGGTTTATAATTAAAAATTGTAAATTTTTTATTGATTCATAAAGTACACGGTATAGGGTTATGTATGGAACAGCACATCGGGTCAATGGCCTCGCCGTGGTCTTCATTGGTCTTCCTTGTCCCTGCCCCTGGGCCATCACTGGCACTTGGTCATGCTTATCCAATTGAAGGGATTGAAATCAAAGGGCAACAGAGATGAGAATCTGATTCAATAAACCAAGTAAAATTAGGCTTTTATTTTTGTTGTTGTTAATGCTCACGCAAAATTCAAATCTTGCGTGAATTTTGGGACACCCTTTATTTATGGGGAAACAAAATGTAGTTAGATCTGAGGCACATTTCGCATGTTGCAAGATATTTTCAAATACCCCTGCGGTCCCATGGATGGAACCGGGGCTCCGGTGGCCCCGTCCTGACTTGGGAATGAGAACCGGTGCCTCCTGCCAGTCTTCATTCTGGGCAGCGAATCCCCTGGGCGTCCTCCCTGGCTATGGGAAAGGGGTGGACTTCTGACGACCTCCTGACAACGGGCTGTGCGACCCCGACGTGTAGAGACAAAAGTGCTCAAACCAAAGCCCCTAGTTGTGACCCCAAGGCCTTGGAGGGAAAGCAGGTGTCATGCCCCAATGTGTTCCTCACTTTGCCCCACAGATGCAGCTGCCAGGAGCATCCCACCCCGAGGGGTGCCTTATGTGGGGGGCAGGAGGGAGGGAGGGAGCAGCTGTAAGACGGTAACTCTACCAGGGGCGGTCTTTCTGGAGCCTTCTGTCCCCCTGCACGGAGTGGGAGTGACCTTTTCACAGAAGACGGGTTGGGAAGGCTGCAGAGGGAGCCGCCGGAGTTCGCTGTGGCGCCTTTCATCCTTGCTATCGATCCATTTCTCCCACTCGGCTCGCGGTTTCTAAACTGCCAATTCATTTGGTCTCTGCCCCCGGAGAGGGACGCCGTTGTGGCTCTCATCGATACGTATTGAATAGCTTCCATGCGTTGAGTTCTCCCCTGGGGCTTGAGATACACGGGTGTTACCCAGTAAAGCTCCCCGCTCTCATACGCTTACCATCCTGATGTAGTTGCGTCATTATATGTTCCGTCCGTGAAGTTGTATCACCGTAGGAAGGTGATGGGTACCGTGGGCAAAAGGACAGATGTGCCCAGGGAAGGCGAACAGAGAGGGTGTTTGTTTGGGGGGACGAAAGTCTTGCCATTGACTGGGGTGGCAGGACAGGACTCGGTCAGTGGAGGCGGATTTTGAGCAGCTGGAAGGAAGTGAAAGGGTTAATCGAGCCCTGAGAGCCCGGGTGGGTTTGTTTTTCTAAACAGAGGGCTCACTTGTCAAGGGAAAGACAAGGGGGGCAGCGTGCCTGGAGTGTAGGGAAGTCATAGGGGTCATTGGGATCCATTCATCGCCTCCAGGGAATGCTGTGAGGAGGGGGCCAAGGGGGGAACAGGGCAACTGCAGTCACCCCAGTGCGAGCCGAGGGGCTCCCACCCGGTCTCCCCTACAGGTCAGGCTGTGTCGACTTGCTGTTCAGCCCTCTGTAGTGCGAAGGACCATCTATGGAGGGCGTCTGTCATATCTGCGTAAGAAAAAACGCTGTGGCTTAGGCAGTGTTGGCACAACGTGAGAATAAGAGCTCTGTTGTTTGTTTAAGATATTTTTATTGATTCCAGAGAGGAAGGGAGAGGGAGAGAGAGAGACAGAAACATCCATGAGGAGAGAGAATCATGGATCGGCTGCCTCCCGCATGCCCCCCACCGGGGATGGAGCTCAAAACCCGAATGGAACTGGCGACCTCCTAGTTCATGGGTCAAAATCAACCACTGAGCCACACTGGCCGGGCCCAGAGCTGTTTACATGAAATCTCACCTGGCTGGGCTTTGGGGTGGGATGCTGACGGCTAGTAATTCGGCCAGTGTGAAACCAGAATGTTTAGATCTGCGCCTAGAGGGGGGATGTGGGTCCTAGCCTGTGAACAAAGGCATGGGGAAGGGTAGGTGAGAATTGGAGGGTCACGGGGTGGTGAGGAGAGCTCCTAGGGGGCCATGCTCTCTCTGCCTCTTCCTCCTGCTGGGGATCTGTGGGTCCAGACGGACTGCTCTCCCCTCAGCAGGACTGCAGTCACCAGGCCCTCTTATCCTGACTCCCTGCGCCTGGGAGAGAGGAGATTTGGAAGAGGAGCTTCACCTCACTGGGGTAGGCGTGTAGCGCTAAGAGAAACTGGTAACCCAGGCCCTAGGGCGCAGAGAAGGCAGAGGGGTCGCTGTAGGCTCCTGATAGGCCCTCTGAGAGCCGCAAGGGCGAGGATTTTTTTTAAAAAAACCAAATGGATTAAGAATGGCCCAGCCAGTGTGGCTCAGTGGTTGAGCATCCACCTGTGAACCGGCGGGATGCCCGGTCAGTCGGGTTGCAGGCTTGACCTCCAGGGGGACGCACGCAGGAGGCAGCCCATCCGTGATTCTCTCTCATCATTGATGTTTCTATCCCTCTCTCCCTGAAATAATTTTTTTTTTAAAAAAAGAATTGTGGTCCAAGTGAACCCAATTTCAGACATCAGAGCGCCCCTGACCCCAGCCCCTGTTCCCTGACTCCCCCCGTCCACGATCTATGGGCTTCGGGCTGGGGGTGAGCGCACAGGTTGTGGGCAGGGACAGAGAGCACCGATGGCGCAGTTGTCTTTTCGGGGACCACCATGTTCTGCAAACCCTGCGTCCCCGAGGCCACCTCCAGCGCCAATCACCTGCCAGGGGAGGTGGGAGGAGGTGGGTGCAGAGCCAGCAGCTCAGCTCCGCTCCCAGCCCTGCCAAGGAGGGGGCCTCCCGCGCCTGCGCACTCTCCTCCCCGCACTGCAGGGGTCTGCTGCTCGCGGGGAGGGGGGTTTCATGGCGCATGCGCACTCGGGAGGCGCTGCAGGCTCTCCCCCCTCCCACCCCTGGGCTGGGGAGGGGGCTTCCCCGCGCATGCGCACTGCCCCGACAGCATTGCAGAGCCAGCTTTGAGGCTGCGCTGGTTTGGCACCTTCCAGAAAACACGAGGGCGGGGGGATGGAGAGGGGGGTCTGGGCTTCGGGCTGGTGGTTTTTTCTCTCCTGCAGCTCATCTCTCCCCCAAGTGTTCGTTTCAGGACATGTCACCGCCTGCACAGAAACGTTACCCCTTTGCTGGCCCCTGGCATCCTCCTGCTGGGGTCTGTGTAGGGAGGGGGCTTGGGAACGAGCTGTGGCCTCCGAGTGCAATGACCGGGCCCTGATTTGGGAAAGGGCCGGCGGCACGAAGGCGATTTGGGCAGATGGACAAGCTGGAGGGGAAAGGCCCCTGGATGGCTCACCCCCTGTCAGCCTCTCTGTCCCCCCGGGGTCATGTCCCAGGGTCACGGCTGTCCATCAGTGGTCCGCAGAGTTCTCCGACCAGCTGTGGACTTTCTAGAAAGGCAGAACCCAGCCGGTGTGGTTCAGTGGTTGAGCGTGGACCCAGGAACCAAGAGGTCACTGGATCCATTCCCGGTCAAGGGCACATAGCTGGGTTGCAGGTTCGATTCCTGGCCCGGTTCAAGGCAACCAATTGATGTGTTCCTCACATGGATGTTTCTCTCTCTCTCTTGCCCTCCGTCCCTCTCTCCCTCCTCCAGTCCCTCCCACTCTCTCTAAAAAGCAATGGGGAAAAAAAAATGAGGATTTTAAAAAAAGACAAAATTTGGGGAGGGATGTCTTTTGTGTGTGTGTGTGGGGGGGGGGTTCCAAAGAGGAATGCTAGTTTTTGAAGCCTTTTAGTGACTGCCCATTCTTCCCCCTAGACTACTGGTGAATAGATGAATAGTAAATCACTCGTTTTTTGGCTGTTTCACTGAGAAACAGGCTTCCATATGGCATTCCACATTTTGTCTCTCTCTGACAACCCAGCGCCCGCCCAAACCTTCTGGTGGGTGTGGGAAAGTCTGTGGTTAAAATTGGAATGGGAAACACACATCGCAGACAAGGGCGTCCTGAGGACTCCATGCGGCTGCATCTGAGGGGAGGCGCTTCAGTGGCTCAGAAAGTCAGACCCGTTTCTCATGAGCCTCAAGTCTTTTGCATCCTCTACTTTAAAAAAAATCCCCATCCAAGGGTATTTTTCCCATTGATTTTTAGAGATTGGAAGGGAGGGAGAAGAGGGCGAGAAAGATTAGATAGATAGATAGATGATAGATAGCTGGATGGATGGATGGATAGATAGCTGGATGGATGGATGGATGGATGATAGATAGATAGATAGATAGATAGCTGGATGGATGGATAGATAGATGGATGGATGGATGGATGGATAGATGGATGGATGGATGAATGGATGGGTGGATGGATGGATGGATAGATAGATAGATAGATAGATAGATAGATAGATAGATAGATAGCTGGATGGATGGATGGATGGATGGATGAATAGATAGATAGATAGATAGATAGATAGATAGATAGATAGATAGATAACTGGATGGATGGATGGATGGATGGATGGATGGATAGATAGATAGATAGATAGATAGATAGATAGATAACTGGATGGATAGATGATAGATAGATAGACAGATAGATAAACATGGACATGATAGAGACGCATTGATACATTGCCTCAGCCCAGCCTGCATGGCTCAGTGTTTGAGCGTTGACCCATGAACCAGGAGGTCACAGTTTGATTCCTAGTTTCTGACTTATAACATACCTGGGTTGCAGGTCCAATCCCCACTCCTGGTCGGGGCGAGTATGAGAGGCAATCAATCAATGTGTCTCGGTCACATCAATGTTTCTCTCTTTCTCTCTCTCTCCCCCTCTCCTTCCCTTCTACTCTCTCTAAAAATCAATGGAAAAAATGTCCTCACTCCTTGGGTGAGGATTTAAAAATAAATTTTAAATTTAAGTGGGTTTTTGGAATTGGAAGCTGGGAAGATTCGTAGAGTGTTCCAGCTTTGAGCCCTGCTGAATCAATCCTCCACTGACGTGATGAGCAGAAACGTGACTGGCTCCATGAATGGAGAACACGAAGGGAAAAAAAACCCAGGAGGAATTAAAAAATTATATCCTCAAATATTTCCCTGCTATTGGCAGGTTTTTGCAGTAGTTTAGGCAAGACATGATGTTGCTTGAATGATCTTAGTGATAAAAAAAAAAGTATGTAGATTTGAGTTGTAGATTTCAGGGTAGATAGATGGAATTTGACAGGGGAGAGTGGGTGGAAGGAGTGAGTCACCAAGAATGAAGACAGTGTCACCTACCGAGACGCAGAACCGTGGGACAGGAGTGGGTATCGAGCAGGAAAATGTGGAGTTCCATCTCTGACTTTTTATGCGTGGAAGAAATCTGTGAAAATTGAAGTGGATTTCAGGTTAACTGTAGGGTAGGCGCCCGTGATGTCCTGGAGATAAAGGTGTGGATAGATAGGTGGATGGATGGATGGATGGATGGACAACAGGGACAGATGCCATGATGTTTCAATTAGTTTTGCTGTGCCAACACTTAGTGTCTTTTTAAAGTAGATTTTTAGAGAGAAAGATGGGAAGGGAGAGGGAGAGAGAGAGAAACATAGGTGTGAGAGCGATGAGTTGCTTCCCGTACACACCCCAACTGGGGATCAAACTCACAACCTAGGCACGTGCTCAAACCCGAGACCCTTTGGTGCTCGGAACGGTGCTCAACCAACTGAACCACACCCACCAGAGCTATACTATTAATAAAACTGTTGATGTCGACCTCAAACCATGTCTGAGGTAGTGTTGCCGGGTTTCGGCACTATAGAGTCACTTCCCCCCTGGTTTCCATACTATTCTCGTTGGGAATAACACACTCTGAGCAGCCCACACTTACGGAGTGTGGAGCCTGCTCTACCAGCTTGATGGGGGAGGAGGGTGAAGGAGAGTAATGTACACAAATTATTTGGGATTTTTCTGCATAATTGTCTTATTTCCTCTTTTGTTCATCTATTAAGTGATTTATCACATAAGTAGGACACATGGGTTTTTATGTCCCGTTTTGGGATAAAATCCAACACTGCCTTGTTTATTTTGATGCACACATTTTCCAAACTCTGCCTCCTTCCGCCAGGCTTTCATGACTTATCTTTGGATGTGTTCCCATGTTTCTAAACGCACTTCCTTACTCCAACATTATTTTTCTAAAAAAAAAAAATGAACTCAGGCCTTGCTTTTCTGATATGAAATATCATTTTGTTGTTGTTAATCTTCACCCTAGAATATTTTTCCATTCATTTTTTTTAAGAGAGGGGAAGAGACAGAGAGAGAGAGAAACATCGATGTGAGAGAGACACATTGATTGGTTGCCTCCCACACGCTCCCCAACTGGGGCCGGGGATCGAGCCCGCAACCGAGGTACGTACCCTTGACCAGAATCGAACCTGTGACTCTTTGGTCCTCGGGCCGACGCTCTATGCACTGAGCCAAACCGGCCGGAGCAAAACATCCTACTTATAATATGTGAAATTTTCAGACATGCAGGGGTTCTATTCGTTGTAATCATCTTTTTCCGTTATTGCTTCTTCACCAACATGTGTGGTCCACCCCGAAGTGACAAACGCCTTCATAAAGTCACCAGGCAGGGGTGTCTGTGAGCCCTCTCGCCCTTGCAAAGACCTTCAGCTGGAGTGGGCTAGGCAAGATTCTGCTCCTGGCTTTCAAATGGCTCGACTTAGGGAATTGGGTTGAGCTCCCAGTCATTTAGTTGTTGTTGTGAGTCACTGCCCTTCTCGTTTCAAGTCTTCCACCTCCATGTTTGGCTTCTGTTTTATGCACTCACCGTTTTCCAGTGTCTTTCTCTGGCCTTCTCCCCTCTGCCTGTTCCAACCGAGATGCACACAAACAGAACGACAATAAAAATGGAAACTAAAAAACGAAACAAAAACCGTTCCCTCCCAGAATCATGGTTTATGAAGCCCATTCTCCTGGAACTTGGGAGTTTGAGAGACCACCTGAGCCTCGGGAAAGCGAAATGTTGGGTTATAAGAGGGTCCACCCGCAGACCTACTAGCGAGGTTATTTTGCTTCTTTTTCTCAGCACAGGAGGAGGGGACCCGATAGCCCCCTGTTGCTTAAAATCTGCCTGTGAAAACCTATGTCGGGACCCGCCCTCAAAGAATGCCTGAGCTCTGCCAATCACTCCGTTTTCCTCGTGCGAATTTACCTCCCTCACAGGGGAGGGGTGTCCTTGTTGGATTTGTCAGCCGCTATCAAAGAGCCATGTTGGGGCGCCATCTGGCGTCCAAACATGGAAGTGTGGGAGCAGGATAGACTTAAATTCCGGGGACCCCTAGGCGCGGGGGGGTGGGGGGGTGGGGGGGGCCCGCAGCTGCTGAAGATGTTGGTCGTATACCTTTTCAAATGACGGAATTAATAGACGTCTACGTAAACATTTTTGAAATTACCGGAGTCTACAAGTTAAAAGTAAAAAGAGGTATACACTATATTTCTTTTTTTTATGGTTCACAGTATTACAGATGTCCCCCCCAACCCCCCCATACCCCTCTCCCCCCAGCCCCTGTCCCACTACACTCCTTCATCACACTATTGTCTGCGTCCATTGGTTATGCATTTATGTATATGAATTTTGTGGTTAACCTCTTCCCGTCTTCCTCACCTCTGAGATATGTCGGTCTGTTCCATGTCTCCACGCCTCTGGACCTAGTTTGTAAGCCAGTTTGTCATGGTCATTAGATCCCACTGGTAAGGGAGGTTCGTATGATGTTTGTCTCTGACTGGCTTATTTCACTTGGTATACTGATCTCCAGGTCCCTCCACGCTGTCGCAAAGGGTAAGTGATCCTTTTTTACAGCTGTATAGTATTCCCTCGTGTACGTGTGCAAGAGCTTTTTAATCCACTCATCTACGGATGGGCACTTGGGCTGTTTCCAGATCTTAGCTATGGTGAATAGTGCTGCTGTGAACATAGGGGTGCATCTATTCTTGCTGATCGGTGTTTTGGGCTTCTTAGGATATAGCCGGAGAAGTGGGATCACTGGGTCAAATGGCAGTTCCGTTTTTAATTTTCGTAGTAAATTCCATACTGTTTTCCACAGAGGCTGCACCAGCCTGCATTCCCACCAGGGTTTGTTCCCTTTTCTCCACGTCCTCGCCAGCACCTACTGTTTGTTGATTGGTTGATGGCAGCCATTCTGGCAGGCGTGAGGTGATCCGTCATTGTCGTTTTAATTTGCAATGTCTCTGATGCCTAGTGATGTTGAGCATTTTTTCATATGTCTGTTGGCCATCTGGATGTCCCCTTTGGAGAAGTGCCTACTCATGTCCTCTGCCCATTTTTAAACGGGTTTATTCGTCTCCCTGTTGTCGAGCTGGATAAGTTCTTTGTATATTTTTGGAAATTAATCCCTCATCAGACGTGTCATTGGCAAATACGTTCTCCCCTACGGCGGATTCCTTTTTCGTTGTGATGATTGTTTCTGATGCTGTGCAGAAGTTTTTTATTTTAATGTAGTGCCACTTGTTTACTTTTACCTTTGTTTCTCTTGCCCGGGGAGATGTGTTAGTGAGAATTCTGCTGCGTGAGATGTTTGAGATTTTTATTTCTTCTAGGATTTTTATGGGTTTTTTTTACTAACATTTTTTTGACTAACATTTTAAATCTTTTATCCATTTTGAGCTTATTCTTGTGTATGGTGCAAGTTGTTGATCTAGTTTCTTTTTTTTTCTTTGCATGCACCTGTCCAATTCTCCCAACATCCTTTATTAAAATGACTGTCTTTGAACTCCATTGTATGTTCTTGCCTCCTTTGTCAAATATTAAATTGACCATAACGTCTTCTTTCTTTCTATTTAATTCCATACTATGTTTTTAAAAAATATATTTTATTGATTTTTCACAGAGAGGAAGGGAGAGAGATAGTTAGAAACATCGATGAGAGAGAAACATCGATTAGCTGCCTCCTGCACATCTCCCACTGGGGATGTGCCTGAAACCCAGGTACATGCCCTTGACCGGAATCGAACCTGGGACCCTTATCCACTGAGCCAAACCGGTTTCAGCCCATACTACCTTTTAAACTTGTGTATAAATTCAGTTTTTTTCAGTACATTTACAAATACATTAGACAGAATCCTAATCTATATTTATACCTGCCTAGAGATAGAGATTTGGACATAGGTTTAGATATAAATAAAGGTATCTGATTTTTCATAACATTTTCAAACATTTAACTGAGTTTCTATACATTCACTTACATATATTTCTATGTACTAGTTATATCTAGAAATATATATTTAAAAGATAGAATTAGATACATAGGTGATATTTCCATTTTACTTTCCAAATTGATTTTTATTTGGTTTATACCATAAGGTTTTTTCCCCACTAGATATATAGCTACATTTTTTGTTGCCTTTTAGAATCCTGAATGTGTGATCCTTAATTTGCCTATGCCTAGTTGATAAACTTTTACTTTATTTAATATTCTTCACTTTTGCAGAAAATTCTTCAGAGAACGTTCTTGTAAACTTCCCCCTTCCATAAAAATAAAATTTTCAGGTTAAAAAAGGGGCTACAGTGATATGTAGCCAACCTGGAAATGTGTAAGTATCACACATGCAATTGTAAAACCTGGATATTAGTAAATTCGTTTTTTCCTCAATCAGGCTAACATGATTTTTTTTTAGCTTATTTTAGTGTTAGGGAGGATATTGTGCTTATTGCTTTTATATTTTGTTCTCTTTTTTGAAAACAACCTGTTCAAGTGACATAACACATGTTTAAAATTAGGTTGCTTTTCTCTTATTAATTTGAGGTCAGTTTGTATTGAAAATTACACTAAATACTGCACTACACATTTAACAAATATTTGCAAAACATTTGACTATTTATTTGTAATCTTACTCAGCCTATCATACCTAAATATTATAAATCATCTTATAGAAAAACAAGTAAATGTTTCGTTTTTTCCTGGGTTTTATGCAAACATCTACAGAGTGCACCCCCCAAAGAAAAAATGTATACACAACATAACAAAAAAGGCAACAAAATATATTTTACAAAATATAGCTCAGTTGATGTTTCTTTCTTTTCAGATTGAACCCATTGGAATGAATAATTATTCAAAGTGTGTATAATTTTGAGGGGGACACACTATATGTTATAAAAACTATTTTATCATGGTTTAGTTTTCATTTAAAGCACAGTATTTTTATTCCATGTAGATGCATGTAGATGTATGGCAAAGGATGAAGAGTCTAAGATTATTTTATGAATGAGTGGCAGATATTGCTCAGTCTTTTCATGATCCATCCACTCTAGATGTGGATTTTAATTAAAAGTTCACTTTTATTCAGCCAAGTCCTATATGTCATAGGAAGTATAGTCCCGTGAAAGACAGGGGTCCCGGGAAAGCCTGGGGACAATGCTGTGTTTGCCATTTCGGAGTTATTTGCTGCTTCCGGTGCTTTTGCTGCGTCTGGTACATTTGATTAAATATTGATCTCCTAGCAAGTGCTCCTTTGTCACCTGTTCCGTTCATAGTTCAAGTTCAGCGTTTCAGAACCGACCTGTGAGAAAGCAACCACAGAACCCTAACCTGGAGACTTTGCTTAGCAAAGCATCCGGAATGCTTTATTTTACACTTCTAGTTTTTTAAGCTGGCTGGGTTTTTGTAAAATATATATATATATATTTTTTTAAAAAAAATATATTTTATTGAGTTTTTTTTTTTTTTTACAGAGAGGAAGGGAGAGAGATAGAGAGTTAGAAACATCGATGAGAGAGAAACATCGACCAGCTGCCTCCTGCACACTCCCCACTGGGGATGTGCCCGCAACCAAGGTACACGCCCCTGACCGGAATCGAACCCGGGACCCTTCAGTCCGCAGGCCGAGGCTCTATCCACTGAGCCAAACCGGTTTCGGCTGTAAAATATATTTTTAATGATTCCAGCGAGGAAGGGAGAGAGAGAGAGAGAAATACCGGTGATTAAATCATGGATCGGGTGCCTCCTGCACCCGCGATTTAGCCCGCAACCAGGGCATGTTCCCCGACCAGGAATCAAACTGTGACCTCTCGGCTCACGGGTCGATGCTCAACCACTGCGTGTGTGTGTGTGTGTGTGTGTGTGTGTGTGTGTGCGTGTGTGTGCGTGCGTGTGTGTGTTTGTTTGTTTTGTTTGTTTTTGACTTAGGAATAGCTCTAAGAATGAACCGAAGTAAGCCTCCGGTCCGGACGCTGATGGTTGCCAGGCAACCGGTTCACGCACTGAACGCGGTGAGGGTCATGTGACTAAACCGGAGGACGGTGGTCTGCAGCGGCCCAAACTGTGAGCCGCTGAGCGGCATTGCCGAGGCAGGACTAGGTGCTGTGTTTTGGCCCCGCTGGGCCCCCGTCTCCGTCTCTGGGCTTCCACCTGGTCCGTTCAGGTTTCGGGCGCTGCGGGCGGGGGAGATGTCCCCTTCCTTATTGGCACCGGGGGAGATGGAGGTGCCAAGGCCCGCTTGGTTCCGCAGGGTTGATGCCGGAGAGTTCGGACTCTCAGGTTTTGATATTTGATTTTCAGCCCGGAGAGGACCTGCTTGCTTTTTCTTTTTTTTCTTTTTTTTTCTGGAAAATGTGGTAGTGGAGTTCGATATCCCTCCCTGTTGCTATTTAGATAGAAAGTCGATCGATAAAGTGATTGATAGTATTTTGGATAGCCGTGATTTCTACTGCAGCTGAATTCCACCGGACAGACAGAATTTTGGGAAATGTTTCCATTTAGGGCTGCGGAGACTTTTTTTTTTTTTTTTACTGGTTAACGTGAAGCCAACATTACTTAAGATCATTTTAGACTTGGATGTTGATATTTAATGTTTCAGACTTTCCCCATCCTCCCCACTAGCTCCAGGAACACA
Organism: Myotis pilosus; assembly: GCA_036010255.1. Taxonomy (NCBI): domain Eukaryota; kingdom Metazoa; phylum Chordata; class Mammalia; order Chiroptera; family Vespertilionidae; genus Myotis; species Myotis pilosus. The sequence goes on along the minus strand of JASKON010000031.1, from coordinate 785,238 downwards.
GTTTCTCCACCTTGAATGCATCCTATTTTATTATTATTTTTTAAAATTAAATCTTTATTTGTTCAGATTAGTACAGTTGTTGAATGCATCCTATTTTAAAACGCTGTCATTGTTCCTAGTGTAAAACTTGCTTGCCTTTTTACGTTCCTGTGATGTACTCCACTCTTTTAAATTCAAGTTTTATTGAGCTGAAAACAACTTAACGCTGCTTGATTGATTTAAAACAAACAAACAAACAAAAAAACCCCCAGCAATTGCTGTTTAAAACAGCGTTTGAAACCCTCCTCCATGTAACTCCGCCTTTGAACCATCACCCCTAATCTCACCCGCTTCCCTGGGACCCCAGACCCTCCTTCCTCCCAAGCTGTAGCTCAGGGTTCTGTGTCTGTTACAGAAATTTATTTGGCGAGTCACACAAAATAGGTCCAGCTCTGTTTTCCTTCCTGTGTGTTGTAAGTTACTTGGAATGTACCCCTTTGGTCTTCCCTATCCTAAAAATTACTAAATAAGGACATTAACCAAGATGTAGGAGGGGAAAAAATCCAGCAACACGGAAATTCCTGTTAGCATTTAGTATTACTGCTCAACTCGGGCTGGTTTTAAAGCCCTATAATTTCCCCTTCAAGAATATGGCACCAGATGGATGTATAATTCTTTTGCTGTGTCAGCATTCTGATTTTTGAAGGAAGAATTTTTTTTTTTTTTTTGGTGATAAACATTCGAATGATACCTAGACAGAAATTACCTAATGAAAAACCATCATCTATCTTCTAACCCCTGCAGTTTATAACCACCCACATCAATACCTTGATGACTTTTTTAATGACCTTCAAACCTATGCCTGTGAAATGCGTATGTTTATTTCTCTATATATCTTCCCATGTAGATCTGTATACAAACCACACAATGATAACTGTTTTATTTTTGGCTACATGTGCCAAGTATTGCTTTAAAATTCTATATTTCCAACACCATTTGATATTATCAGGGTTTTTTAAAATTTAATTCGTGTTAGTAAGTACAGTGGCATCACCTAGTGGCATGAATTTGAATTTTCCTAACAGCGAAGGAATACTGGATCTCTTTCATGTGCTCGTGTGCCATGCATGTCTTTTCTTGGGTGAAATGTCTATTCAAGACTTTCTCATTATTTAATTAGATTTTTTCTTGTCTTACTATTTGGCTGCAGTGGTTCTCAACCTTCTGGCTCTTTAAATACAGTTCCTCATGTTGTGACCCAACCATAAAATTATTTTCGTTGCTACTTCATAACTGTCATGTTGCTACTGTGCTGAACCGTCATGTGAATATCTGATATGCAGGATGGTCTTAGGCGACCCCTGTGAAAGGAAAGGGTCATTCCACCGCCAAAGGGGTCGCGACCCACAGGTTGAGAACCGCTGGCTTAAAGGGTTCTCTATATTTTCTAGATGTAAGTCCTTTGTCAGAAAGATAATTTGCAAATATTTTCACCGATTTCCTGTATTTTCACCTTGACTTTTCAGCCTCTTAATATCTTTCACAGAGTGGAAGTTATTAATTTTGAATAAGTCCAAAATAAATTTCTTTTGTAGATTGTGCTTTTAGTGTCATATCTAAATCTCTAAATTTAAGTCGACAAATTTTCTTGAAGTTTTACAGTTTAACATTTTAAATGTAAATAAATTGTCCACTTGGGTTTATTTTTGTATAAGGTGTGATGTGTGAGTTGAGGTTGGGAGAGAGAGAGAGAGACTATTGGATGTACAGCCAACAACAACTATTTAAAAATTATTTTTTTACTGAATTCTTTTTATGCCTTTGTCAAAAATGTTTTGGCTATTTTTTTGTGTAGATTTATTTACAAAATCCATTCTGTTCTATGGATATATGTCTCTATCCCCCTACAAACATGTTCTTTTCCAAAATTATGTTAGCTGCTTTAGTTACTTTGACTTTCCATACAAATTTTAGGATATGCTTGTTAACGTCTACAAAAAAAAATGTTTGCTTAAATTTCATAGGAATTTCTTTACATCTGTATATCCATTTGGGAAGAATTGACATCTTTGCTATGTTGACTCATCCACTGTATGAACAAGGTATCTCTTTCCACTGATTTTGGCTTTGTTTGACTTTTTTTATTAGTGTTTTGTAATTTTCAGCATAAAAATCCCGCATACGTGTTGTTAGACTTACACCTAAGATTTTGTTATTATTGTTTATGATATTGTGGGTTTTTTAAATTGTCATCTGAGGATATGTTTATTGTTTTTTGAGAGAGAGAGAGAGGGAGGGAGGGAGAGAGAGAGAGAGAGAGAGAGAGAGAGAGAGAGAGAGACATAAATGTGAGAGAGAAACATTGATCGGTTGCCTCTCGTAGGCGAAATCGGAATCCAAGCATGAGCCCTGAACGGGAATCGAACCTGTGACCTTTCTGTGGTGAGTGTGGGGCCTGCAGGAGGCAGCCGACCAATGATTCCCTCTCATCATTGATGTTTCTCTTTCTCTCTCTCCCTCTCCCGTCCTCTCTGAAATCAATAAAAATATAAAAATCAATAAAAGTAAAAATCAGTGACGCCTTTGCTTAACTTTGGGGTTATTAAATGCAGTTATAAAAAACTGTTTGAAAATGTGGGCACAGTAATAGTAGGAAACATCTATGGATAAGAGGCTGCAACATCGCATTGCCATTTCCACGTCTCCTATTGACACGTTTCCACGCAGGTGATCTTGCCAGAAGGTGACAGCAGACGATTTCATATCAATTGCATCCATGTGCGCTTGCCCACCCGAGTGCGGGTTCCTGCCATGGACACGTGTGGGTGGGAGGGATGCATTGATCCTGAAGTTCATTGCAGGCGGCTCACAGCGCCATCTGGCGTCCACACGGGGGAGGCCAAGGACAGTCTTCAAACTCAGAATCAGCAGCTGTGAAGAAAAGGAACCTCATTCAATATTATTTTTTATTTTTATTTTTTGTTGATTTCAGAGAGGAAGGGAGAGGGAGAGAGAGATAGGAACACCCATGAGGAGAGAGAATCATGGATCAGCTGCCTCCTGCACGCCCCCTACTGGGGATGAAGCCCACAACCCGGGCCTGTGCCCTGATGGGGAATCGAACCCAGGACCCTTCAGTCTGCAGGCGGACACTCAACCACCGAGCCACACCCGCCAGGGCCAGTATGATGTGATTGTGACAGAAAGTTGGGAAATATTTAAGGGACTGAAACAGCTCATGCAAGATTTGATATCCTAGCACCTTTTGCCTTTTCGTAAAATAATCTGGCACATAACATTTTTCTTGAATTGCCTGTTTTTCAATGCATAATGAAAATGGAATTTTTTAAAAAATAGAAAAGCAGAAGGAATGGTAAAATGAACACCTATATCGAACCACCCGGTTTGAAATGCTCAATACATTGCTGAAGCAAACTCCTCTACATCCAGATGTGTGAAGTCGAGGATGTTAGCATAAATATGACCTTATGACATTGCTGCCTGCATGCTTACGAAATAAGGGTATTCTTTTTTAAAAATTTATTGATTTTCAGAGAGGAAGAGAGAGAGAGAAACATCGATTGATTCTTGCATGTGCCCTGCCCAGTGATCAAACCCATGACTTTGGTGGATAAGGACAAGGCTCTAACCAACTGAGCTACCCGTAGGCCAGGGCAATAAGGGTATTCTTTTTAAATTTAAGCTTGTAGTGCAGCGGTCCTCAACCTGTGGGTCGCGACCCCTTTGGGGGCCCAACGACCCTTTCACAGGGGTCGCCTCAGACCATCAGAAAACACACATATAATTACATGCTGTTTTTGTGATTCATCACTACGCTTTCATTATGTTCAACTTGTAACAGTGAAAATCCATCCTGCCTATCAGATATTTACATGACGATTCATCACAGTAGCAAAATACCAGTGATGAAGTAGCAACGAAAATAATTTCACGGTTGGGGGTCCCCACAACATGAGGAACTGTATGAAAGGGTCGCGGCGTTAGGAAGGTTGAGAACCACTGTTTTAATATATATACTTTTAATTGACTTCAGAGAGGACGGGGGAGGGAGATAGACACATCAGTGATGAGAGAGGATCACTGATGAGCCGCCTCCTGCACACGCCTTACCGGGGGTCAAGCCTGCAACCTGGGCATGTGTCCTGACCGGGAATCGAACCTATGACCTCCTGGTTCCTACGTGGACGCCCAACCACTGAGCCACACACGCCAGGTCTGCCTATCTCTGCCCATACCCGCGCCCCCCTAACCCCCCCCCCAGCCAGGATGCGATAGAAAATGTTGAAATGGCCGAAACCGGTGTGGCTCAGTGGATAGAGCGTCGGCCTGCAGACTGAGGGGTCCCGGGTTCGATTCCGGTCAAGGGCATGGACCTGGGTTGCGGGCACATCCCCAGTGGGGAGTGTGCAGGAGGCAGCTGATCGATGTTTCTCTCTCATCGATGTTTCTAACTCTCTGTCTCTCTCCCTTCCTCTCTGTAAAAAATCAATAACATATATTTTTTAAAAAATGTTGAAATTTATGTCCCCAGAATTCTTGCCCATTTGATAAGCGCGATCTCCCCACCACCATTCCCCGCTTTAACTATGGAGAGGCCCTGCCCGGTGCACTTTTTTTTTTTTCTCTCCCACGACACGCCTCCCCTTCGGCTTCCCGGGGGCCTCCAGGAATTTCTCTTCCAGGCTCCGCAACCCCCAAAGCCAGCAGGGGTGGGCGCCTCCTGCGCATGCGCAGACGGCCTCCCCGAGCGCGCTCAACCCATTGCCCCCTCCCAGCGTCGCCCAGCCACCCCAGGGCGGGGCCTGCCGGACACCCGGACACCCGGCCTCCGGGCCCCGCGGGGGCCACTGGCCTCCTCTCCGCCGGAGGGTCGGCTGCGCCGGGGGGAGGCCCGCTGTCCGCCTGCCGCGGGGGCCGCCCTGCTTGCTGCCTGAGCCCCCGCAGGCCGGTGCTGTCATCGGCATTCCTTCTCACTTTTCCGATGTCTCTGCCTCAGTGTGCAGACGCTCATGGCTGCAGATGACACAAGTAGGGTCTACGGCCAGATCCCTATGTTTTGCATTGTGTCTCTTTTTCCCCCCCAAAATGCATTTGTAATCATTTTTCTTTTTTTAAAAAAAAAATGAATGGCTTTTATTGGGGTGACATGGGTTCCTAGGATTAGGTGGGCTTTTACGGGTGCAAGTCTGTTGTAGCCAGCATCTTCTGTATAGTGAGTGCATGGCGTGCTCATCATATTTCTTCCGTTAGTGTCGTCTTTTCAGACATCTCTCTTTACTACATGGCATGGTTGTTATTATTATTATTGTTGTTGTTATTATTAGTTATTTTGGAAAGGCAGACAAGGCACGGTCCCTGTTGGAGTGTTTTCCAGAAATTGTACGTATCCATCTCTCTGGTCATTTCGCTGGTTCATTGATGTCTATTGTTTCAGGCTCAACCTTTGACCCCCCCTCTGACATAGGTCTTCGGGAACAGGCTGTTTGCGGCGTGACCTCCGGCGACGTCGAACAGGGAATGCCTCCGGTGAAACCAAGACACCCAGCCCACCCGTGTGGCTCAGTGGTTGAGCATCCACCCATGAATCAGGAGGTCAGGGTTTGATTCCCCATCAGGGCACATGCCCAGGTTGCGGGCTGGATCCCCAGGGTGGGGGTGGGTGTGCAGGAGGCAGCCCATCAATGATTCTCTCTCATCATTGATGTTTCTGTCCCTCTCCCTCCCTCTCTCAAAAGTATATATAGATATCTATACATCTATCTATATCTATATCTATATTTATCTATATCTATATCTATACCTATATCTATACCTATACCTATACCTATACCTATACCTATACCTATATCTATATCTATATCTATATCTATATCATCTATATCTATATCTAATCTATGTCTATATCTATCTATATCTATATCTATATCTATATCTATATCTATATCTATATCTATATCTATATCTATATCTATATCTATATCATCTATATCTATATCTATCTATATCTATATAACAAGAGACACAAAAGCAGCCTTTGGGTAGAAGCAATTCCAGGCTCCCATGAGCAGACTAGGACCTACTTAGGGTCTTTAACGTGAAAGGCACCAATGCCAGCAGGTTTCTGTAGATAGAAACACACCCTCTGACAAGGAAGCAGCCTTAACAGGGGCATCTCTGAGACGCAGTAGCCTGTGTCTGCTATGGAAGCGATGCAATCCTCGAATTAATGGCCATAAGAACTATTCTGGAGGGACCCCTTGTTCTGGGCTTATGATGATGTGAGCAACCAACAGAGCAAACCCATGCTTCCTTGATGGATGCGTTTGCTCCAAAGCGTATGTCTGCAGTCAGGAGCTCTGCGGGGTGGGGTGGGGGGTGAATACTCTATCGGCAGACTCTAAAGGTCAGGACTCAGGAAAAAAATTACTCCTCATCTTCACTCTATGAGACCGTCAACCTTAATTTTTTAAAAAATATGTCTTTGTTGATTTTATTATTACTTTCTAAAATATATTTTTATTGATTTCAGAGAGGAAGGGAGAGGGAGAGACAGAAACGTCAATGGTGAGAGAGAACCATCAATTGGCCGCCTCCTGCAACCCAGGCACATGCCCTTGACCAGAATGGAACCCGGGACCCCTCAGTCCACAGGCCGACGCTCTATCCACTGAGCCAAACCAGCTAGGGCTGTTTATATTGATTTTAGAAGGGGGATGGAGAGAGAGAGATAGAAACATCAGTGATGAGAGAGAATCACTGATTGGATGCCTCCTGCATACCCTCCCCCACCCCAGTGGAGATTGAGCTGTAACCTGGACATGTGCCCTGACTGGGAATTGAAACATGGCCTCCTGATTCATAGTCGGTGCTCAACCTCTGAGCCATACCGGTCGGACAAGACCTTTGTATTCTTCTTATTTTATTTTTGTTTAATCCTCACCCAAGGAAATTATTTCCATTGATTTTTTTTTAGAGAGAGTAAAAAGGAGGGAGAGAGAGAGAGTCTAAAGGACAGGACAGAGGGATGGAGGGAGGGAGGGAAAGAGAGAAACATCGATGTAGAGAGACACATCAACTGGTTGCCTCCTGAATGTGCCCAACCAAGGTGGAGATTGAACCTGCAACCCAGATATGTACCCTTGACCAGGAATCGAACCCTGGACCCTTTGGTGCGAGGGCTGATGCTCTAACCCCTGAGCTACACCGGCCAGGGCAAGCCCTCTGTCTTTTTTGCCGTCACGAGGTGAAAGGGCGGAAGGCCACGTCCCGATGACTTTCTCACGACTTTGCCTTTTCCTCCTGCACTTCCCCCCCTAGTTCTGTGACCCGCATCTCCGTGGCCCCATGATGCTCCCAGCAACCCTGTCTACATGCGAGCTGGCACGGCCACCCCCCTTCTTATCGCCGGACTCGGAGGACAGTGATGAAGTGCACCAAGGTAGGTCTGTTCCTATTTTTCTTTTTTTGTGTGTGTGTGAATCCTCACCCGAGGATATTTTTCCATTGATTTTTTCAAAGAAAGTGGAAGAGAGAGGGAAAGACAGAGAGAAATATCGATGTGAGAGAAACACATCGATGGGTTGCCTTCTGCACGCGGCCCGGGCCAGGGAGGAGCCTGCAGCTGAGGTATGTGCCCTTGGCCGAAATCGAACCCGGGACCCTTCGGTCTGCAGGCTGACGCTCTATCCACTGAGCCACACCGGCCAGGGCCCGAGGTAGGTCTTGCGTGAACAGTGTGCAGAGTCTGTCACCCTCCCCTCGTCTGTATCCGGGCCACTCCAGGCAGGGCCCACCCCAGTGCTGCTTCCAGCTCGACACGCCTCTAAGAACCTGGTGAAACAGGAACCTGGGGGACTGACCAGGGCTTTCCCATTTCTACCGCCGACTAGACCCAAGGCTGCCAGCCATGCGGTTTTTTTTAAATATATTTTTTGTCTACGGCCATACCACCCTGAACGTGCCCGATCTCGTCTAAAATATATTTTTATTGATTTCAGAGAAGAAGAGAGGGAGGGAGGGAGGGAGAGAGAGAGAGAGAGAGAGAGAGAGAGAGAGAGAGAGAGAGAGAAACATCAAGGATGAGAGAGAATCATTGATGGCTGCCAGCCATGTTTTAAAGACATGATTTTGTTATAAACTCCATGGCAGTAACAACAGTGGCCCCTCAGGGGATTGTCAAGGGCGGGGGGGTGGTAAGAAAAGGAGACATATGTAATACTCTTTGTAATACTTTAAGCAATAAAACAATTAAAAAAATAGTGGCCCCCTGGCCGGTTTGGCTCAGTGGATAGAGGGTCAGCTTGTGGACTGAAGGGTCCTGGGTTCAATTCCAGTCAAGGGCACGTACCTCGGTGGCAGGCTCGGTCCCCGGCACTAGTCCGGGCCCGTTCAGAAGGCGACCAGTTGATGTGTCTCTGTCACACCAGTGTTTCTCCCTCTCCCCGCTTCCACTTTCTCTAAAAATCAATGGAAAAATATCCTCAGGTGAGAATTAACCAGGAAAAAAAAGATTTACAGGAATTAAATGTGTAGATAGCACTTGTTTATACTCAAGACATATTTTACTTTAAAAATATATTTTTATTGATTTGAGAAAGGAAGGGAGAGGAAGAGAGAGATAGAAACATCAATGATGAGAGAGAATCATTGATCAGCAGCCTCCTGCACACCTCCCACCGGAGGTCGAGCCTGCAACCCGGGCATGTGCCCCTGACCGGAATGCTCTATCCATTGAGCCAAACCAGCTAGGGCTCAAGACATACTTTAGTGTTAATGTCAGGGAGGTGTCTCTGAAGCTGGTGAGCAGCAGTACAGAACAAGAAAGCCGCAGAGGCCCTAACCGGTGTGGCTCAGTGGATAGAGCGTCGGCCTGCGGACTGAAGGGTCCCAGGTTCGATTCCAGTCAAGGGCATGGACCTTGGTTGCGGGCACATCCCCAGTGGTGGCTGTGCAGGAGGCAGTTGATCGATGTTTCTCTCTCATCAATGTTTCTAACTCTCTAGCCCAGGGGTCCTCAAACGACGGCCCGCGGGCCACATGCAAATACAAATATCGTATTTGTTCCCGTTTTGTTTTTTACTTCAAAATAAGATATGTGCAGTGTGCATAGGAATTTGTTCATAGTTTTTTTTTTTTTTTTAAACTATAGTCCGGCCCGCCATCGGTCTGAGGGTCAGTGAACGGGCCCCTTGTATAAAAAGTTTTAGGACCCCTGCTCTATCCCTCTCCCTTCCTCTCTGTAAAAAATCAATAAAATATATTTTTTAAAAAAAGAAAAAGAGCCGAAACCGGTTTGGCTCAGTGGATGGAGCGTCGGCCTGCGGACTGAAAGGTCCCAGGTTCGATACCGGTGAAGGGCATGTACCTGGGTTGCGGGCGCATCCCCAGTGGGAGATGTGCAGGAGGCAGCTGATCGATGTTTCTAACTCTCTATCTCTCTCCCTTCCTCTCTGTGAAAAATCAATAAAATATATTTTTTAAAAAAAGAAAAAGAAAAAGCCGCAGAGCACAAACTGGCTACTGCTTACTTCTTGGTTTTGGGATCAGGAGTCAGGAGGAAACGACCCCCACCTCCCCTGGAGAGATTCTGAACGTAGAATCAGAATAGCCATCTGGCCCGGCCTGTGTGGCTCAGTGGTTGAGCATCACCCCGTGCACCAAGAGGTCTCTGGTTTGATTCTCGGTCAGGGCACGTGCCCGGGTTGCAGGCTCCATCCCTGATTGGCGGGGAGGTGCAGGAGGCAGCCGATCAATGTGTCTCTCTCATCCATGCTTCTCTCTCTCCCTCTCCTTTCCTATGTCTCTAAACATCAATTTTAAAAGCATCAAAAAAAAGTGAACATTTAAAGGAAAAAAAGACAGAATAGCCACCCAGACAGAGGGACATGGGGAATTGGGTCTGGGACTCCCCGTGTAGAAACCCCGACTGCTAACATGCGTCTTGTGGAGTCACTCCAGGGGACAGAACCTGGGCTAAGACTCAGCCCCGAGCTGCAGTGGGACATTCACGGAGAGTTCCTAGAACCATGCTCAACAGACAGAAAGATACCAGTGGGTATCAGCCGCAGTATTCATATCCAGATGGACTCTGACCTCTCCGTTTCAAAATACCACATCAAGACCCCTTTATTCCTACCTCTCTTTATTTTTTTATTTAAAATATATTTTATTGAATTTTTTACAGAGAGGAAGGGAGAGGGATAGAGAGTTAGAAACATCGATGAGAGAGAAACATCGATCAGCTGCCTCCTGCACACTCCCTACAGGGGATGTGCCCACAACCAAGGTACATACCCTTGACTGGAATCGAACCTGGGACCCTTCAGTCCGAAGGCTGATGCTCTATCCACTGAGCTAAACCGGTTAGGGCTTTATTTATTTATTTATTTATTTATTTATTTATTTATTTAGTTAATCCTCACCCAAGGATATTTCCCCATTGATTTTTAGAGAGAATGGAAGGGAGAGGGAGAGACAGAGACATACATCGATATGAGAGAGACACATTGACTGATTGCCTCCTGCATCTTCTGGACAAGGTACATCTGTGCCTTTGACCCGAATTGAACCCGGGTCCCTTCAGTCTGAGGGTCAGTGCTCTATCCATGGAGCCAAATGGGCTACGGCCACATCAAGACTCTTGTCACTGTTTTCCAGATCGGAAATCTGAGGCACGGCTGGATGGGTGAAGACACTTGCCCGAAGCCACACAGACAGTGGCCGGACCGGACCAACAGTCCAGCAGCCCGACTCCACACGGCTCATGCCTCAGTATGAAAGCCCCGTGGCCAATAGCACGTAAGTAGCCAAAAAAAATCGGGAATGGTAAATGTTTTATCTGCCTGCCTCCTCCCCAGGGCTCTTCGGCAGCACATTCTTTGGACACCACACTGAGAAGTGGCCTTGGTGTCTCACCTTTGGCCTGGTGACAATACAACTCTCCAAATACTCTCTCTACAGGGGGGATGGCCTCGAGCTGTGACCTATAGTAGCAAGTGGCAGCCCCCCCCCCAAAAAAAAATCAAAGAACCCATTAGATGGTGCCCACTGAAATGCCCACATTTTAAAAGTGAAACATGAGACCCAAAAGTGCTAATCCTATTTGTAACATTTCGGGGGGCACTGCTAATTAAAGAAGGAAAGGACAAAAGTAAGGACATTGATACCATAACCCATTTCTTTTTAATTTGGGTTTATTCAGCTGACATGCATCTTTTATTCCAGTAGATAGTTCAGTGTATTTCAGCAAATGCATCCAGGCATGCAAGCACAACCATCATTCAGATCCAGAACATTTTTCATCATCCCCCAAATTTCTGTTGTGTCCCTTTGTAGTTTATCCCTATGTAGATCATATTTTCTTTTCTCCTTTTAAAATATATATTTTCAAATTGATTTCAGAGAGGAAGGGAGAGGGAGAGAGAGAAAGATAGAAACATCCATGATGAGAGAGAATCATTGATCAGCTGCCTCCTGCACGCCCCCCTACTGGGGATCAAGCCCGCAACCCCGGGCATCTGCCCTTGACCAGAATCGAACCCAGGACCCTTCAGTCCACAGGCCGACGCTCTATCGACTAAGCCAAACGAGGTAGGGCTGTAGATCATATTTCTGATGCTCTTGTAAAATATAATTTAGCTTCTCTACCGTTATTCACTGGTATCGATCGGTGTATGTGAAGACAATTTTGACCCATTTGTTTTTGGAAAACTAAAAAAAAAACACAAACAAATTTGAGTGGCAGCTGTATGGCGTGTGAGGATTGCCTCCTGCGTGGACTGGATCCATGAACAGCAAAGATCCAGTGTCTCCTTCACATGAGCCATCAGTCAAGTAGAGATTTAAAGCAGCAACGGAAATCAGACTAGACGTGCATTAGCGAGGACCCTGTGTTATTCTGTACCAGCCACAGGATGTCCTGCTATGCAACCGGAATTTAAGGGGTCGTTGACGGTTTCCTGGAGGAAGCAATTTATGATTCAATACATAAAGGATAAGTAGCAGAAGCCACACACATCAGCGCTAGGGAAGGCAGAATAAGGACTTGTATTCACAGAGGGACCAGCGAATGAATAGAAGTCGAAAGGTCTGAGATACCACGTGCAAAGTAGACATTTCAGAACCCCTGACGAAAGCTGGAAATGCATGCTGCCTGGGCTAGGTTTCTGTAGGATTTTATTACATGTTAACGTGTTGGGATTTTATAGAGTTTTTTTTTGGCTGGTTGGTTTTGTTTCATCAGGGTCTGATTACTAGGACCACAGCTGGTGTCATTAAAATGAGAGTTTGGGAATCATATACATTTTTTAAAAGATATTTTTATTGATTTCAGAGGAAAGGAGGAGAGAGAGAGAAAAACATCAATGATGAAAGAGAGTCATTGATCGGCTGCCTCCTGCACACTGCTCTTGGGGCATCGAACCCACAACCCGGGCATGTGCCCTTGACCCGAATCGAACCTGGGACCCGTCAGTCTGCAGGCCAGCGCTCTACCCACTGAGCCACACCAGCTAGGGCAGTCGTGTACACTTTAAGGGGACAAATACAGTTTAGAGCAGCAGTTCTCAACCTGTGGGTCGCGACCCCTTTGGGGGTCGAATGACCCTTTCACAGGGTCGCCTAAGACCATCGGAAAACACATATATAATTACATATTGTTTTTGTGATGAATCACTCTGCTTTAATTATGTCCAATTTGTAACCATGAAATTGGGGGTCACCACCACATGAGGAGCTGTATGAAAGGGTCGCGGCATCAGGAAGGTTGAGAACCACTGGTTTAGAGTCAAACTCTTTGAGGCAAGTGAAGAGTACGGGGTGGGGGAAACGAGAGAGAAAGCAAGCATCAGGCCGGCCCCCGAAAAATGGAGTGTTTTCAGGGGAACGGCCTTGCTTTGCTGGAGTCGGACGGGGAAGGCTCTGCCTAGAAGGGGGCAGTTCAGCTCCCAACACGGGTTATTTCTCCTCTTAAAACTCTCCTTCTCAAATTCCAGACGTCCTTGCTGTGCTGTTTCTGGGGAGGGGGGGATCAGGCACCCCCAGACTCACAGCGCCATCTAGCATCGGGAAAGATGGGAGGCCCGGGACAAGGGAGCTAAAAAGTTAAGGGGGGGGGATGGGATCGGGGAGCCAGAAATGCCTGTGTTCACTGGAGCAGGGGTTTTAAATACAGGGCGCCCCCACCCCCCAAAAAATGTGTACACACTTTGAATAAATAGGAATTCCAGTGGGTTCAAGCTGAAAATAAAGAAACATCTATGGAGCTATCAGCTGTATACACTCTTTTTTGGGGGGGGGAGCCACCCTATATATTTATTTCAAAAGTGAAACTTAAAAAGAAAGTGACACTTAATGCCTCATTTCTGCAGGGGGCGGAGGGGGTGAGGTGGGAGAAACGTGATCTTTAATTATTCTCAGTAAAAGACTCAGGGAAACCTGGCCCCAGTCCACTTTACAGCTTCTGCTTGTCCCTGAAGGGTTAAAGGAGGGCGGGCGCGCGGGCAGCTAGTTTGATGCATCCACTTCATTCACCGGTAGGGGCGCGCCGGAGTGTGTTACGGTGAACACTCACACGGCGCACATAAGCTTGTAACACTAGTTCCGCCCTGTGTTTACAAACACCGTTTCCCTCTCCGATCGCCCTCTCTATATAGCGAAAGCCCTGCTGGGATATTGTTTAAAACGTCCTGCAGTCCGATCGGGAGGAGCGGCGGCCCCCGAGAGCCCGCGGGTCGCACCCTGGCCGCGCGGACTGCCGCGAGAGCGGCCGGCCTGTCGCCGCTGCCTGCGCGCGGCCATGGCGCGAGTGCCGCCGGCTCGCTCGCTCGCAGTGCATGGCGGGAAGGTCACGTAGCTCGCAGGCCAGCCGCGGCCCCAGGGGCGGGTCCTGTGCGAGTCCGCCGGGAGTGGGCGGGGCCGGGCGACGTGCAGCGTCCTTTCTTTTCCCTTCCGGTTTCCGTTTCCGCCATCTTCTTCCGGTCCCTTCTCCTTAAGGCCCCGGTGGGGATTTCCTGTGGGTCGTTTGCGCCGCAAAAAACTTTAAAAAGTATTCTCCTCACCAATAATTTCCCTCTCCAGGCTACGTATCATCGTGTTCATTCTAGCTTTTAAACTTTGTGTTAACCTCGGTGTTTTTTTTTTGTTTCTTTTGTGTGTGTTTCTTTTTCTTTCCGAAAAAATATGTCCTGGGGCGTTTCCCGGTTTTATAATTAGTAAACATTTGCCTAAAACCGTAAATTCCTGCCCTTCCCTTTTAAAATAGGAAGCGCTTTCCCGATGTTTTAGCGCATTCACCGGGAAGGTTTAGATATTTCTCATATTTCTGAACTCGAGGTCTTCCCTGTGGGAAAACAGTTTTTGTAATGTTGATCATTTTTAGCTTGCCATTAAGATGCTTAATTGATTCTCTAATTTTTTTTTAAAAAAATTTCCAAGAAAACATCTTTGATATGAGGGACTTTTAGGGGGTTCAAGTCAAACTGTGCCCCCAACACACACTCCAGTTTCCGTGTTCACATCAGGTGTCATTTTTTAAAAAAAATTGTGCAGGTTTGGCAAAGTTTCCAAACCTTTAAAACGGCAGGTGGGCCTTGCTCTGTCCTGGGTGCCCCTGTGTCTTCCTCTCCCTTTGCTCTCGCAGTGAAACGGATTACTCAGCCGCCTCCCCAATGTCTCCCCAATTTCACCCCAATCTCTCCCCAATGTTCCCCCCTTGGTGCCCCTCAGGTTTACCATGTGATGCCGCCTGTTCTGGCTTCCCTTTTCCTTTTTAAAAATTTCCCCCAAACTGTAATTCAAAGGCTGGAAATTTGGGTGTGTTTTTTTTTCTTTTCTGTAAAGGACCAGTTATTACATATTTTTATTTATTGATTGATTTCAGAGAGGGAGAGGGAGAGAGACACATCAGTGGTGAGAGAGAATCATGGGTCAGCTGCCTCCTGCACGCCCCCCACTGGGGATGGAGCCACATCCCCGGCCTCTGTCCTTGACTGGATTCGAACCCGGGACCCTTCAGTGCGCAGGCCGATGCTCTGTCCACGGAGCCACACTAGCCAGGGCCGGTGTTGCATGTGTAGGGGGACCTTCTGGTCTCTGTGCCAGGTGCTCACGTCTGCAGTGGCTCCGTGGAAGCGGCCGTGGGCCACACGTACCTGGAGGGCGCGGCCGTGATTCCAGCAGAGCTGGAGCCACCACGGCCTCATCTGATCAATAAAAAGGTCATGTCCGACCCTGGAGGTTAATCTCAGCTCTTTGCTTATTCTGGTTAAACGACACTGTCGTGTATCCAGCCTCGGAAGTCATGCATATTTTGATTTTTGTTGTTAATTATTTTGAGTTTATCTGCGGTCCGTGCTGTATGAGGAAATGTCTAAGCAATATGACAGAAGGTGGGGGGTGGGAGCAGCCGGGGAGAGGTCAATGGGGGGAAAAGGAGACGTGTAATACTTTAAACAATAAAGAGTTTAAAATAAAAAATATTACAGAAGGTCAGGGGAAGGGAGAGAACCCCATCCGTCATAAAGACACTATGGTCTGCTATATTGATTAGTTGGGTCTATTGTTCCATCACCTGGTATTTTTTTAAAGTATACTCTTTTTTTAAATTTTATTTTTATTATTAATTAAATCTTTATTGTTCAGATTATTACAGTTGTTCCTCTTTCCCCCCCCCATAACTCCTCTCCACCCAGTTCCCACCCCACCCTCCTCCCTCACTCCCCACCCACTGTCCTCATCCATAGGTGCACGATTTTTGTCCAGTCTCTTCCCGCATCCCCCTCACCCTTCCCCGCCCCCCAAGAATAGCCAGTCCATTCCCTTTCTATGCCCCTGATTCTATTATAATCACCAGTTCATTCTGTTCATCAGATTATTCACTTGATTTTCAGATTCTCTTGTTGATAGATGTGTATTTGTTGTTCATAATTTGAAAAGTACACTCTTCTTTTTTTTTTTAAAGAGGAGATATGTTGGTGGTAGTGTTAAAGAAATAATTCAGTGACAAAGACGGGAAGGCCGACTGCATTCAGGACCATTGTAGTAGGCACAGTGGCTAATGCAATGGGGTTTCACAGTAAAGGAGAGAGATTAGGCTCAGTCGCAAATATGGCAAAGGCAAGTGAGGATTGGTAGCCAAGGAGTAGGGGTGAGAGTCAGCATATAAAATGTCACTAAGCCCGGCCGGCGTGGCTCAGTGGTTGAGCATTGACCTAGGAACCAGGAGGTCAGGGTTCGATTCCCGGTCAGGGCACAGGCCCGGTTTGCAGGCTCGGTCCCCAGTGTGGGGCGTGCAGGAGGCAGCTGACCCATGATTCTCTCTCATCATGAATGTTTTTGTCTCTCTCTCTCCCCATCCCTTCCTCTCTGAAATCCATTAAAAATATATATTTTTAAAAAATATACAAAAAAAAAAAATTACTAAGAGGAAACAGGAGTAAGAGAGGTTCTGGCAACATCGACCTAACAGGATTCCTGCTGAAGGCAGATTGGGCTCATCAGACACAAACTGGGGGGAAGGAGGAGGAGGAGGAGGAGGAGGAGGAGGAGGAGGAGTTGTTGTTTGATTAGATATTGAGGGTGGTCAGTTATCTGGGGTGGGAGTCTCTTCGCAGTGTTCTTGGTAAAATTAGGTTTCATAAGGAAGTGAGTGCTAGTATTTGGGACAAAGGGGAAGTTTCAGGGGCCTGAGGAGAAGTTTGGTCAAGCAACGGTTTTCGTCAGTAGCCAAAAAGAAAGAAAATGGAAAAGAAAAATAGTGCAATTTTATTTTTCAGTTAAGGAAATTGTCTGATACCAATGATTCCAGAAATTGATCACTGCTGTACACGACCACTGTTCTTTTTGAAATAGATTATTTTATTGATTGATTGATTATCTGCATTCCGTGCTGTATGAGGAAATGTCTAAGCAATATGACAGGAGGTGGGGGGTGGGAGTGGCCGGGGAGAGGTCATGGGGTGCGGAAAGGAGACATGTAATACTTTAATCAATAAAGGATTTAAATTAAAGAATATTACAGAAGGTAAGGAGAAGGGAGAGGCCCCCATCCAACGTAAAGACACTATGGTCTGCTGTACGAATTAGTTGGGCCTACTGTTTCCATACCCCCCCCCACACACACACACACACTTCTCATGGAGGCATCCCCCCTTGCACCCTACTGATGCAGACTAATGTAGAAGCCACAGATCCAATGCAGCCCCCATGGGATCAGTCAGTTCTCCGGGAAAGAGGCCCAGGATCAGCCATTTCATTCTGATGAAGCTAATGATGTGCCCAGAGGGTAGAAAGAGAGAAAAATAAAAAATAATGAGGGGTTGGCCCCACGGTCTTGGAACTACAGCCCCTCCCAGTGGAGGAGAAAGGTTTCCTACTCATTGTTTTCTTTGTGTGTGACCTCCCTTCGCTGCCGCAGTCACCATGACAACAGGGAGATCTCCTGATTTGGGAGGGAGAGATTGGAGAAAAGAAAGGCAGGCGGGGAGAGGGGGGAGGGAAACTGTGATCCCTGAATTTTTAATCCTCAGGCTCCAACGAGAAGGCTTTCCACCACCAGTACTCACTCACTTCTGGGTTTCTCGATGCGTTAAGTTCAGGCTAAGAGATACACGCAGGACAGAAAAGAAAACGCAGCGCCAACTGTTTCAGTAGCTCCTTTTTTAAAAAATATTTTTTTTATTTTTTTACAGAAAGAAAGGGAGAGGGATAGAGAGTTAGAAGCATCGATGAGAGAAAATCATCGATCAGCTGCCTCCTGCACACCTCCTACTGGGGATGTGCCCACAACCCAGGCACACGCCCTTGACCGGAATCGAACCCGGGACCCTTCAGTCCCCAGGCCGACGCTCTATCCACTGAGCCAAACCGGCCAGGACAGTAGTTCCTTTTAAAAAAATATATTTTTATTGATTTCAGAGAAGAATAGAGAGGGAGAGAGAAACAGAAGCATCAGTAATGAGAGAGAATCATTGACCAGCTGCCTCCTGCACACTACACACTGGGGATCGAGCCCCCTACCCGGGCATGTGCCCGGACCAGGAATTGAACTGTGGCCTCCTGGTTCATAGGTTGACGCTCAACCACTGAGCCACACTGGCCATGCACTGTCAGTAGTTCTTCACAATCCAGTGTTCTTCCTCTTTCTCCTATTGATTTATGGCCTGAGAGAGATATTCTGCCAAACTAGGAGGTGTTTTTTTTTCAGGGCCAGGGATTGAATAGTTACTTTCAGAGTCTCCCAACTCTTGTCGCTCCGTTCAGTGGGAAAGACGTGTCCTGCTGTGCTCGCCTCATCTTACCCTTCTGGACCCGTGAACTTCAGGCTTGTCACTGACAGATCCCCCACCAGGTTCACCAGGAAAGGAACCCTGAAGGCCGAGTGCCCCACCTTCTCAATTCGGGCCAAAGACATATTTAATTCATGTTCACAAAGTTATATTCAAAAATCATGTGGCTTAGGGGTTGAGCATTGACCTATGAACCAGGAGGCCACCGTTCGATTCCTCGCCAGGGCACATGCCTGGGTTGTGGGCTTGATCCCCGGTGTGGGGCGTGCAGGAGGCAGCCGGTCCATGATTCTCTGTCATCATCGACGTTTCTATCTCTCTCTCCCTCTCCCTTCCTCTCTGAAATCAATAAAAAATATATATTCTAAAAAATCATCAATGTGAAACCCAACTTCTTCATTTTGGTATATAGGACTTTCCATTCAGCTCTTTTATATGTATTTTATTTTATTTTTACATGCAATAAACATTAATATCTCAAAAACAATTTTTTTTCATATATTTTTTATTGATTTTTTTACAGAGAGGAAAGGAGAGGGGTAGAGAGTTAGAAACATCGATGAGAGAGAAACATCGATCAGCTGCCTCCTGCACACTCCCTACTGGGGATGTGCCCGCAACCAAGGTACATGCCCTTGACTGGAATAGAACCTGGGACCCTTCAGTCCACAGGCCAACGCTCTAGCCACTGAGCCAAACCAGTTAGGGCTCAAAAACAATTTTAAATATAATAAAGTCACATGCAATAAACATTAACATTTCAAGAAAAACTATTTTAAATATATCACATGCAATAAAAATATGTCCATTCAGTTTTAATCTATTCATATGTGAATTTTAAACTATGTTTATAACGATGTTATTCGAATAAGAATGCCACCTTCAGGAGCAACTACAGATGTTAGTCAACGTTCTCTCTTTTAGTATTTCTTTTATACAGTAATTTCTAAGAATATATCTCTATTTGTCTGGGGCCGGCATTGAGCCAGAGGCAAGAATGCTCTTGGGTAGATGTTCAAATTGGAGGAGAATTCCCCACATGATGGCTCTGACGTGGAGACCAGAATCCCCTTAAAGAAGAAAGGAGACCTGGGCAGAAGGGAGATGCTGACGGGAGCGAGACAGGTGAGGCCGGCAGGCAGGGGGCGGACCTTTACAAGACCTTAAACCTCACTGCATATAAGTCCAACCAGTGGACACAGACAACAGGGGGGCAAGGGCATGAGTGGGGGTGGGGAGTTATGGGGGGAATGAGGTCACATATGTAATACCTTAATCAATAAATTAAAGATTGGGGGGAAAAAACCTCACTGGCACCTGCATCCCGCGGTGCGCCTCTCCTCTTAGGGGCTCGCTGCTTTCCCGACACAAACCTCGGGTTAACCCCCCTGTCCCCTCAGAAGGCTTTCCTAGGTGTTGTCTTCATATGCTGTTGGGCGGACGCGCCCGTAGCAGAGCTAACATCATGGGTGGCACCCCAGCAGGGCCGGCTTCTGTGAAATCCTTATGTGTTCTCAGCTTCCTCATTTCCTCTTCTTCCCTCCCTCCCCACGGCCCCTCTTTCTGGGCTTGTCGCCTCTAGAACCGCGATTCTCCCGGCCAGGCTCCATGGAGCCCTCCTGTCCATCTACGCCTGGCCTGGCCTGTGAGGCTGTGGATGAACACTAAGGGTTTCTAAGAGCTCAAGCTGCACCCCTAGATGGACCCTGGGGCCCCCTGAAGTGCCTGCCTGGGAAAACTCAGCCTAAACAGGGTACTGTGGCCCCCGCCAGCTCCTGGTGGTAGGACCCTGTCCGTCGGCCTGACAACTTGCAGATGTAAAAGGCAGTGCTGTTAACCACGGTCACCGTGCGGCGCCCCAGCCCCAGGACCTGTATTATCACCGGAAGTTTGCACCTTCTGAAGACGGCAGGAGCCTGACATCAGTGTGTGCTGGCTCACAAACCCAGGTACGTCCCATGTGGGCCCACCCTCTTTCCCGCCTAACTTTTCACTTCCCAGACTCCTGAACCCCCACTCACCTCCCTCCCTATTGGCTCGTTCTCTCCTTTTATTTTTTTGATATGTTTTTATTGATTTCAGAGAGGAAGGGAGGAGGAGAGAGAAAGAGAAACATCAACGATGAGCGAGAATCACTGATCTGTTGCCTCCTGCATGCCCCCCACTGGGGATGGAGCCCACAACCCAGGCATGTGCCCTGACCGGGTATCAAACAGTGACCTCCTGGTTCATAGGTCTGTGCTCAACCACTGAGCCACACGGGCTGGTCTTAGTCTGATTTCTTCCTCAACTTCTGACCGTAAAAGTGTATCAAGTCCAGTTCCCACCCCCTAGGTCCAGGCAGCAGGAAGCCATCCTTGTCATGGACCGGCGGGAAGGAAACCCCGGGGATGGAAACGGCCATGCAGACCTCAGCCAACGACATGGAGACGTGGGGTGTGAGGTGACACGCCCCGGAGGTGAGGTGATGAGGGGGCTGCCGGCCTCCCCGGCTGAGAGAAAGTATCACTGATCAAACGTGGGAGGCTTCTGGGAAGGCGTTTGCCGGAACAGTAGGTGCCTGTGGGTCTCAGGGGATGTGACCGTTGAAGTGACTTGAGCGAAATAACCAGGTGGGCCCAGCAGCAGCCGCTGGAGGCCCCGGAGGCAGAGTGTGCGACCGTCTGCTGCCGTTGACTCAGTTTCTTCTCCTCCTCTTTCCGCTCCCACGGCCCAACACGCCCGATCGGAAGGACGACGAGATGGGGCCAGATCCGCTCACCTCCGTCCTTGCCGTCGCCGACGCTGCGCCAGTCCCTCCTGGTCGCCCAGGTACGTGGTGCGGCTTCCGAGTCACTCCTCACCAGGTGCAGGCACAGACAGTGGCTTCACAGCAGCCCTCATGGCCCAGGCCCCATGCGGGACCCACACGTGTGCTGTCCGTGTCAGGTGAGTGCTCACCAGCAGGGAGTAACCACAAACGGGTTCAGAGACGCCCTGCACGCAACACACATGCACCTGAGACAGGTTTCCTTCGGAGCGGTGAGGCCGACAGCCACTCATGGAGTGAAGGGGCAGGAAGCACTGCGTCTACGGAGACAACACCAGTTTTAAAAACTTAACGAGGAGATTCAGAATTATTTGTGGACATTTGTTTTCCTAAAACACAGCTGCACAGGTCACAGGAAGAGAGGAGGGGCTTGACCCACCAGCTAGCACTGAGAATAAGTTTGTGAACGACACTGTCAGAGAGCAGGGGCTTACCTGAGTGACTGGTATTGAGAAGAAGGCTGTCCAAGTGACTGGCATTGAGAAAAAGGTTGTCCAAGTGACTGGCATTGAGAAGGGGCCTCTGCAAATGACTGGCATTGATAATCAGGCTGTCCAATTTACTGTCAAAGAGCTGAGCCTTATGCAAGTGACTGGCATTGAGAAGGGGCTTGTCCAAATTACTGACATTGAGAATAAAGTTGGACAAGTGACTGACAGAGAGTAGGGGTTTGTAAAATTGACTGGCATTGAGAAAATGGTTGTCCACTGGCAGAGAGCAGGGCCTTGTCCAAGTGACTGGCATTGAGAAGGAGCTTGTGCAAATGACTGGCATTGAGAATAAGCCTTTCGAAGTGACTGGCAGAGACTGGGTCTTGTCCTAATGTCTGACATTGAGAATAAGGCTGTCTAAGTGATGGCAGAGAGCAGAGCCTTGTCTAAGTGATGGGTATTGAGAAGGGTCTTTTACAAATGACTGGCATTGAAAAGAAGGCTCTCCAAATTACTGGCAGAGAGCAGAGCCTTCTACAAGTGACTGGCATTGAGAAGGGGCATGTTCAAATGACTGGCATTGAGAATCAGCCTGTCCAAGTCACTGGCAGAGAGCAGGGCCTTGTCCAAATGACTGGCATTGACCAGAATATTTTCCGTGTGACTGGCAGAGAGCAGAGCCTAGTACAAGTGGCTAGCATTGAAAATAATTTTTTCAAAGTGATTGGCATTAGGAAGGGTCTTGTCCAATATACTGGCATTGAGAATAAGGCTATTCAAGTGGCTGGCAGAGAGATAGGGCTTGTCCTAGTAAATGGCATTGAGAATAAAGCTGTCGAAGTGACTAGCAGAGAGCAGAGCCTTGTCCAAGTGACTGCCAATGAGAAGAGCCTGTGCAAATGAGTGACATTGAGAATGAGGTTGTGCAAGTCACTGACATAAGTAGGGGTTTGTAAAATAGACTGGCATTGAGAATAAGGCTGTCCAAGTGACTGGCATAGAGCAGGGCCTTGTCCAAGTGACTGGCATTGAGAAGTGGCCTGTACAAATGGGAGACATTGAGAATAAGGTTGTGAAAGTGACTGGCATTGAGAAGAATTTTGTCCAATTGACTGGAAAAGAGCAGAGCCTTCTGCCAATGACTGGCATTGAGAATCAGGCTGTCCATGTGAGTGGCAGAGAGCAGGGCCTTTTCCAAGTGCCTGACATTGAGAAAAATCCTACCGAAGTGACTCGCAGAGAAATGGGTCTTGTCCAAGTGACTGGCATTGAGAATAAAACTGTCCAAATGACTGGCATTGAGAGTAATATTGACCTAGTGACAGACAGAGTGATGGGGCTTGTCCAAGTGACTGGCAGAGAACACGCCCTTGTCCAACTGACTGTCATTGAGAATAAAGCTGTCCAAGTGACTGGCAGAGAGGAGGGCCTTGTCCAAGTGACTGGCTTTGAGAAGGGGCTTGTGCAAATGACTGGCATCGACTAGAAGGTTGTCCAAGTAAATGGCATTGGAAGGGGTTTTTCCAAGTGACTGGCATTGACCAGAATGTTTTCCGTGTGACTGGCAGAGAGTAGAGCCTTGTCCCAGGGACTGGCATTCAGAATAAGTTTGTCCAAGCAACAGGCATTGAGTAGGGGCCTGTCAAATGTCTGACATTGAGAATAAGGTTGTCCAAGTGAGTGGCAAAAGCAGGGCCTTATCCAAGTGATTGGCATTGAGAAGGTGCATGTCCAATTTACAGGCATTGAGAAGTAGGTTGTGCAAATGGCTGGCAGAGAGCAGAGCCTTGTGCAAGTCATTGGAATTGAGAATAAAGCTCTCCCTGTGACTGGAAGAGAGCTGGATCTTTTCCAAATTATCGCCCTGGAGAATAAGTTTGTCCAAGTGACTGGCATTGAGAATAAGGCTACCCAAGCTACGTGCAGAGAGATGTGGCTTGTGCAAATCACTGGCATTGAGAAAATGGTTGTTCAAGTGAATGGCAGTGAGAAAGACCTTGTCCAAGTGACTGGCATTGAGAAGAAGGTTGTCCAAGTGACTGGCATGGAGAAGGGGCCTCTGCAAATGATTGGCATTGAGAATCAGGCTGTCCAATTTACTGTCAAGGAGCTGAACTTTATGCAAGTGACTGGCACCTTTTACGGGGCTTGTACAAAATACTGACATTGAGAATAAAGTTGTCAAGTGACTGACAGAGAGTATGGGTTTGTAAAATTGACTGGCATTGAGAAAATGGTTGTCCACGTGACTGGCAGAGAGCAGGACCTTGTCCAATTGCGTAGCAGAGAGATGGGACTTGTCCAAGTGTCTGGCATTGTGAAGGGGCATGTTCAAATGACTGGCATTGAGAATCAGGATGTCCAAGTGACTGGCATTGAGAAGAACTCTGTACAAGTGAGTGGCAGAGAGAAGGGCCTTGTCCAAGTAAGTGGCATTGAGAAGGGGCTTGTGCAAATGACTGGCATTGAGACATAGGTTGTCCAAGTGACTAGCAGAGAGCAGGGATTTGTGTAAGTCACGGGAATTGAAGAGGGGCTTGTGCAAATGACTGGCATTGAGAATATGTTTGTTCAAGTGACTGGCATTGAGCAGGGTCTTGTCCAATTGACTGGCATTGAGAAATAGGTTGTCCAAGTGACTGGCAAAGAGCAGGGGATAACCCAAGTGTTTTGCATTGAAAATATGGCTGTCCAAAACTACTGGCAGTGAGAATAAGGCTGTCCCAGTGACTGGCAGAGAGCAGGGCCTTGTCCAAGTGACTTGCAATGAGAAGTGGCCTGTACAAATGAGAGACATTGAGAATAAGGTTGTGAAAGTGACTGGCATTGAGAAGATTTTGTCCAATTGACTGGCAAAGAGCAGAGCCTTCTGCAAATGAATGGATTTGAGAATCAGGCTGTCCGTGTGAGTGGCAGAGAGCAGGGCCTTTTCCAAGTGCCTGACATTGAGAAAAATTCTACCGAAGTGACGGGCAGAGAGATGGGTCTTGTCCAAGTGACTGGCATTGATAGTAATATTGACCTAGTGACTGACAGAGTGATGGGGCCTATCCAAGTGACTGGCAGAGAGCAGGGCCTTGTCCAAGTGATTGGCATTCAGAATAGGTTTGTCCAAATGTCTGACATTGAGAATAAGGCTGTCTAAGTGATGGGAGAGAGCAGAGCCTTGTCTAAGTGATGGGCATTGAGAAGGGTCTTTTACAAATGACTGGCATTGAGAAATCGGTTGTACAAGTGACTGACAAAGAGCACGGGATAACCCAAGTGTTTTGGCATCGAGAATAAGGCTGTCCAAAACTACTGGCATTGAGAATAAGGTTGTTCAAGTGACTGGCAGAGAGCAGAGCCTTGTCCAATTGAATGGAATAGAGAAGGGGCTTATGAAAATGACTGGAATTGAGAAGAACGTTGTACAAGTGACTGACATTGGGAAGAGGCTTGTCCCGGTGATTGACATTAAGAATAAGATTGTCCAAGTGACTGGCGTTGAGAGGAACGTTGTCCAAATGACTGGCAGAGAGCAGAGCCTTGTGAAAGTCACTGGCATTGAGAATCAGGATGTCAAAGTGACTGGCATTGAGGAGGGGCTTGTGCAAATGTCTGGCATTGAGAATAAGTTCGTCAAAGTGACTGGCATTGAGCAGGGTCTTGTTCAAGTGACTGGCAAAGAGCACCCAAGTGTTTTGCGTTGAAACTATGGCGGTCCAAATGACTGGCAGAGAGCAGAGCTTTGTCAAAGAGACTGGCATTGGGAAGGGGCTAGTGTAAATGATTGGCATTGAGAAGAAGGCTGTCCAAGTGACTGGCATTGAGACATAGGTTGCCCAAGTGACTGGCAAAGAGCAGGGGATAACCCAAATGTTTTGCATTGAAAATATGGTTGTCCAAAATTACTGGCATTGAGAATAAGGCTCTTCAAGTGACTGGCAGAGAGCAGGGCCTTGTCCAAGTGACTGGCAGAGAGCAGGGAGTTGTCCAAGTGACTGGCACTGAGAAGAAGATTGTCCAAGTAAATGTCATTGAGAAGAGGCTTGTCCAAGTGACTGGCATTGAGAAAAATGTTGTCCAAGTGACTGAAAGACAGCAGAGCCCTGTGCAATTGACTGGCATTTAGAAGGGGAATTTGGAAATAACGTGCATTGAAATCAGGCTGTCCAAGTGCATGGCAGTGGGCAGAGGCTTGTACAAGTGACTGGCATTGAGAATAAGGCTGTCCAAGTGACTGGCAGAGAGATGGGGCTTTTGCAAATGACTAGCATTTAGAAGAAGGTTGTGCAAGTAACTGGCATTGAGAAGGTGGATGTCCAAGTGGCTGGCAGAGAGCAAGGCCTTGTCGAAGTGACTGGCATTGAGGAGGGGCTTGTGCAAATGACTGGCATTGCGAATAAGTTTGTCAAAGTGACTAGCATTGAGCTGGGTCTTGTCCAATTGACTGACATTGAGAAATAGGTTGTCCAAGTGACTGGCAGAGAAATGGGGCCTGTGCAAATGACGGCATTGAGAAGAAGGTTGTCCCAGTGACTGGCAGACAGATGGGGCTTGTGCAAATGACTGGAATTTAGAATAAGGTTGTCCAAGTGACTGGCAGAGAGCAGGGACTTGTCCAAGTGAGTTTCATTGTTAAGGGGTTTGTACAAATGTCTGGCATTGAGAGTAATATTGACCTAGTGACTGGCAGAGTGATGGGCCTTATCCAATTAACTGGCATTGAGACATAGGTTGTCCATGTACCTGGCAAAGAGCAGGGGATAACCCAAGTGTTTTGCATTGAAAATATGGTTGTCCAAATCTACTGGCATTGAGAATAAGGTGGTCCATTGACTGGTAGAGAGATGGAGCTTTTGAAAATGACTGGCATTGAAAAGAAGTTTGTCCAGTGACTGGCAGAAAGCAGAGCCCTGTTTAAGTCGCTGGCATTGAGAATCAGATTGTCCAAGTGACTGGCAGAGAGAAGGCCTTGCCCAATTGACTGGCATTGGAAATAGGTTGTCCAAATGACTGGCTAAGAGCAGGGGATAGCCAAAGTGTTTGGCATTCAAAACATGGTTGTCCAAAATTACTGGCATTAAGAATAAGGTTGTTCAAGTGACTGGCATTGAGAATAAGGTTGTCCAAGTGACTGGTAGAGAGCAGAGCCCTATGCAATTGACTGGCATTTAAAAGGGGCAAGTGGAAATGACGTGCATTAAGAATCAGGCTGTCCAAGTGAATGGCAGAGAGCAGGGCCTTGTCCAAAGGACCGGCATTGAGAAGGGGCTTGTCCAATAGACTGGTATTGAGAAAATGGTTGTCCAAGTGACTGGCAGAGAGCAGGAGATAACCGAAATGTTTGTCACTGGGGATATGGTTGTACAAGTGAATGGTGGAGAGCAGAGCCTTGTCCAAGTGACTGGCATTTACAAAAGGCTTGTGCAAATGTCAGGCATTGAGAAGAAGGTTGTCCAAGTAACGGACAGGGGTCAGAGCCTTGTGCTAGTCACTGGAATTGATAATAAGGCTGTCCAATGACTGGCAGGGAACAGAGCCTTGTCCAAGTGACTGGAATTGAGAATAAGTGTGTCCAAGTGACTGGTAGAGATCAGAGCTCTATGCAATTGACTGGCATTGAGAAGGGGCATGTGGAAATGACGTGCATTAAGAATCAGGCTGTCCAAGTGACTGGCAGAGAGCAGGGCCTTGTCCAAAGGACTGGCATTGAGAAGGGGCTTATGCAAATGACTGGCATTGATTAGAAGGCTGTCAAAGTAAATGGCATTGAGAATGGGCTTTTCCAAGTGACTGGCATTGAGAAAAGTTTTGCCCAAGACCCTGGCATTGAGAATAACACTGTCCAGTGACTGGCAGAGACCAGGGCCTTGTACAAGGGACTGGCATTGAGAGAAAGGTTATACAAGGGGGTGTGCAAGAGATGGGGGTTCTCCAAGACACTGGCAGAGAGCAGGATCTTGTCCAATTGACTGGCAAGAAGAATAAGTTTTTCCAATTGACTGCCATTGAAGAAAAGTTTGTCCAAGTCACGGGCAGAGAACAAGGATTTGTCCAAGTGACTGGCATGGAGAATAAGGCTGTCCAAGTGACTGGCAAAGAGCAGAGCCTTGTACAAGTCACTGGAATTTAGAATAGGACTGTCCAAGTGGATGGCAGAGAGCAGGGCCTTGTGCAAAGGACAGACATTGAGAAGGGGCTTGTGCAAATAACTGGCATTGACTAGAAGGTTGTCCAATTGACCGGCATTGAGAAAAGGTTGCCCAAGTGTCTAGGAGAGAGGAAAGCCCTGTGCAATTGACTGGCATTGAGTAGAATTTTGTCCAAGTAAATGCCATTGAGAAGGGGCTTTCCAAGTGACTGGCATTGACCAGAATGTTTTCCATGTGCCTGGCAGAAGGCAGAGCCTTGTCCCAGTGACTGGCATTCAGAATAAGTTTGTCCAGGTAACAGGCATTGAGAAGGGGCCTGTACAAATGTCTGACATTGAGAATAACTTTGTCCAAGTGTTTGGCAGAGATATTGGTCGTGTCCAAGTGACTGAACTTGAGAATCAGGCTGTCCAAGTGACTGGCAGAGAGCAGAGCCTTGTGCAAGCGACTGGCATTGAGAAGTGACTTGTGCAAATGACTGGCATTTAGAAGAAGGTTGTGCAAGTAATGGGCATTGAGAAGGGTGTTGTCCCAGTGACTGCCATTGAGAATAAAGTTGTCCAAGTGACTGGGAGAGAGTAGGGCCTTTTCCAAGTGACTGGCATTGAGAAGCAGCTTGTACAAATGACTGGCATTGAAGATCAGGTTGTCCAAGTTACTGTCAGAGAGATGGGGTTTGTACAAATGACTGGCATTGAAAAGGGGTTTGTACAAATGACTGGCATTGAAGATCAGGTTGTCCAAGTTACTGTCAGAGAGATGGGGTTTGACTAAGTGACTGGCATTGAGATGAAGGTTTTCCAAGTGACGGACAGTGAGCAGAGCCTTGTGCAAGTCACTGGAATTGATAATAAGGCTGTCCAATGACTGGCATTAAGAAGGGCTTGTCCAATTGGCTGGCATTGAGAAAAATGTTGTCCAAGTGAATGGAAGAGAGCAGAGCCCTGTGCAATTCACTGGCATTTAGATGGGGCATTTGGAAATAACGTACATTGAGAATCAGGCCATCCAAGTGAATGGAGGTGGGCAGGGGCTTGTCCAAGTGACCGGCATTGAGAAGGAGCTTGTGCAAATGACTGGCATTTAGAAGAAGGTTGTGGAAGTAATAGGCATTGAGTAGGGGATTGTGCAAGTGACTGGCATTAAGAATAACGCTGTCCAAGTGACTGGCAGAGACCAGGGACTTGTCCAAGTGACTGGCATTGAGCAGGGTCTTGTCCAATTGACTGGCATTGAGAAATAGATTGTCCTAGTAACTGGCAGAGAGCACGGGATAACACAATTGTTTGGCATTGAAAATAGGGTTGTCCAAAATTACTGTGATTAAGAATAAGTCTAACCAAGTGACTGGCAGAGAACAGGGCCTTGTCCAAGTGACTGGCATTGAGAAGAAGTTTTTCCAAATTACTGGCATAGAGAAAAAGTTTGTTCAAGTGACTGGCAGAGAGCAGAGCCTTGTGCAAGTCACTGGTATTGAGAATTAGGCTCTCAAAGTGACGGGCAGAGATATGGGGATTTTTGAAGTGACTGGCATAGAGAAATGGCCAGTGCAAATGTCTGGAATTGAGAGTAATATTGTCCAAGTGACTAGCAGAGAGATGGGGCTTGTCCCATTGACTGGCATTGACAATCAGGCTGTCCAAGTGACTGGCCGAGTGCAGAGCCTTGTCCAAGTGACTGGCATTGAGAATGGGCCTGTGCAAATGAGTGACATTGAGAATAAGGTTGTGCAAGTGACTGACATAGAGTAGGGGTTTGTAAAATTGACTGGCATTTAGAAAATGGTTGTGCAAGTGACTGGCAGAGAGCAGGTCCTTGTACAAGTGATTGTCATTGAGAAGGAGCTTTTGCAAATGACTGGCATTGTGAATAATATTATCCACGTGACTAGCAGAGGTATGGGGCTTTTCCAAGTGACAGGCCTTGAGAATAAGGCTCTCCAAGTGACTGGCAAGAAGTAGGGCCTTGTCCCAAGGACTGGCATTGAGAAAGTGCTTGTGCAAATGACTGGCACTGAGAAGAAGGTTGTGCAAGTAACGGGCATTGAGAAGGGGGTTGTCCCAGTGACTGCCATTAAGAATAAAGTTGTCCAAGTGACTGGGAGAGAGCAAGGCCTTTTCCAAGTGACTGGCATCGAAGATCAGGTTGTCCAAGTGACTGTCAGAGAGATGGGGTTTGTACAAATGACTGGCATTGAAAAGGGGTTTGTCCAAGTGACTGGCATTGAAGAGGGGCTTGTGCAAATGACTGGCATTGAGAATAAGTTTGTCCAAGTGACTGGCATTGAGAAATAGATTGTCCTAGTAACTGGCAAAGAGCACGGGAAAACACAAGTGTTTGGCATTGAAAATAGGGTTGTCCAAAATTACTGGAATTGAGAATAAGTCTAATCAAGTGACTGGCAGAGAACAGGGCCTTGTCCAAGCGACTGGCATTGAGAAAAAGTTTGTCCAAATTATTGGCATGGAGGAGAGGTTTGTCCAATGACTGACATTGAGGAAAAGTTTTTTCAAGTGACTGGCAGAGAGCAGAGCCTTGTGCAAGTCACTGGCATTGAGAATTGGTCTCTCCAAGTGACAGGCAGAGATATGGGAATTTAGAAGTGACTGGCATTGAGAAGCAGCTAGTGCAAATGTCTGGAATTGAGAGTAATATTGTCCAAGTGACTAACAGAGAGATGGGGATTGTCCCATTGACTGGCATTGAGAATCAGGCTGTCCAAGTGACTGGCAGAGAGCTGGGCCTTGTCCAAGTGACTGACATTGAGAAGGGTCCTGTGCAAATAAGTAACATTGAGAAAAAGGTTGTACAAGTGACTGACATAGGGTAGGGGTTTGTAAAATTGACTGGTATTGAGAAAATGGTTGTCCAAATAACTTGTCATTGAGAAGGGGCTTTTCCAAGTGACTGGCATTGAGAAGAAGGTTGTGCAAGTAACTGGCATTGAGAAGGGGGTTGTCCAAGTGACTGGCATTGAGAATCAGGTTGTCCAAGTGATTGGCAGAGAGCAGGGCCTTGGTCAGCTGACTGGCATTGGGGAGGGGCTTGTGCAAATGACTGGCATTGAGAAAAGTTTGTCCAAGTGACTGGCATTGAGCAGGATCTTCTCCAATTGACTGGCATTGAGAAATAGGTTGTCTAAGTGACTGGAAAATAGCAGGCGATAACCCAAGTGTTTTGCATTGAAAATATGGCTGTCCAAAATTACTAGCATTAAGAATAAGGTTGTCCAAGAGACTGTCAGAGAGCAGGGCCTTGTGCAATAGGCTGGCATTGAGAAGGGGCCTGTGCAAATGACTGGCATTGAGAATAAGGTTCAGCAAGTGACTGACATAGAGTAGGGGTTTGTAAAATAGACTGGCATTGAGAAAATGGTTGTACAAGTGACTGGCATTGAGAAGAAGTTTGTGCAATTGACTGGTAGAGAGCAGAGCCTTGTGCAAATGACTGGCTTTGAGAATAAGTTTGTCCAAATTACTGGCATTGAGAAGTGGTTTGTTTAAGTGACTTGCATTGAGGAGAAGTTTGACCAAGAGACTGGCAGAGAGCAGAGCCTTGTCCAAAAGACTGCCATTGAGAATAAGTTTGTCCAAGTGACTGGCATTGAGCAGGGTCTTGTCCAATTTACTGCCATTGAGAGGAAGATTGTCCAAGTAACTGTCATTGAGAAGAGGCCTGTCCAAGTGACTGGCATTGAGAATCTGGCTATCCAATTGACTGGCAGAGAGCAGGGTCTAGTCCAGGTAACTGGTATTGACTAGGGGCTTGTACAAATGACTGGCATTGAGAATAATGTTGTCCAAATTACTGGCATTGAGAAGGGGTTTGTCAAAGTGACTGGCAGAGAGCAGAGCCTGTGCCAGTCATTGGCATTGAGAATCAGGCTATCGACGTGTCTGGCAGAGAGATGGGGCTTGTGCAAATGACTAGCATTGAGAAGAGGCTTGTCCAAGTGATTGACATTGGGAATATGGCTGTCCAAAATTACTGACATTGAGAATAAGGTTGTCCAAGCACTGGTAGAGAGCAGAGCCTTGTGTAATTGACTGGCATTGAGAATAATGCCATCCAAGTGACTGGCAGAGAGCAGGGCCTTGTCCAAGTTACTGGCATTGACAATCAGGCTGTCCAAGTTACTGGCAGAGAGATGGGGCTTGTGCAAATGACTCCATTGAGTAGAAGGTTGTAGAAATTGCTGGCATTGAGAAGAACTTTGTCCAAGTGACTGGCAGAGTCCAGGTCTTGTCCAAGTGACTGGCAAAGAGCACGGGATAACCCAAGTGTTTTGCATTGAAAATATGGCTGTCCAAAATGGCTGGCATTGAGAATAAGGTTGTCCAAGTGACTGGCAGAGAGCAGAGCCTTGTGCAGTTGGCTGGCATTGAGAAGGGGCTTGTACAAATGACAGTCATTGAGGATCAGGATGTCCAAGTGACTGGCAGAGAGATGAGGTTTGATGAAGTGACTGGCATTGAGAAGGGGCTCGTACAAGTGACTGGCATTAAGATGAAGGTTGATCAATTGACGGACAGGGAGCAGAGCCTTGTCCAAGTGACTGGCATTGAGAATAAGTTGGTCCAAGTGACTGGCATTGCCAAGGGCTTGTCCAATTTGCTGGCACTGAGAAAAATGTGTCCAAGTGACTGGAAGAGAGCAGAGCCCTGTGCAATTGACTGGCATTTAGAAGGGGCATTTGGAGATAACGTGCATTGAGAATCAGGATGTCCAAGTGAATGGCAGTGAGCAGGGGCTTGTCCAAAGGACTGTCATTGAGAAGGGGCTTTTCCAAGTGATGGGCATTGAAAAGAATGTTGTCCGTGTGACTGGCAGAGAGATGAGCCTTGTGCAAGTCACTGGAATTTAGAATAAGATTGTCCAAGTGAATGGCAGACAGCAGGGCCTTGTACAAGTGACTGGAATTGAGAAGGAGCTTTTATAAATGACTGGCATTGTGAATAGGATTGTCCAAGTGACTGGCAGAGATATGGGGCTTTTCCAAGTGACTGGCATTGAGAATCAGGCTGTCCAATTGTCTGGCAGAGTGTAGGGCCTTGTCTAAAAGACTGGCAGTGAGAAGGGGCTTATGAAAATGACTGGCATTAAAAAGGTGCATGTCCAAGTGACTGGCATTGAGAAGTAGGTTGTGCAAATGGCTGGCAGAGTGCTGAGCCTTGTGCAAGTCACTGGAATTGAGAATAAAGCTCTCCATGTCACTGGAAGAGACCTGGGTCTTGTCCAAATGACTGCCATTGAGTATAAGTTTGTCCAAGTGACTGGCATTGAGAATCAGGCTGTCCAAGTGACTGGCAGAGATATGGGGCTTTTCCAAGTCACTGGCATGGAGAATAAGGCTGTCCAAGTGACTGGCAGAGAGTAAGGCCTTGTCCATCGGACTGGTATTGAGTTGGGGCTTGTGCAAATGACTGCAATTGAGATTCAGACTATCTTAGTGACTGGCAGAGAGAAGGGCCTTGTCCAAAAGACTGGCAGTGAGATGGGACTTGTGCAAACGATTGGCATTGACAATCAGGCTTTCCAAGTGACTGGAAGAGAGCAGAGCCTTGTCCAAAGGACTGGCATTGAGAAGGGCTTTTCCAATTGGCTGGCATTGAGTAAAAGGTTGTCCAAGTGACTGGCAGGGAGATTGTGCTTGTCCAAATGACTGGACTTGAGAATCGGGCTGTCCAAGTGACTAGCAGAGAGCAGGGCTTGTGCAAATGACCTGCATAGAGAAGAAAGTTGTCCAAATTGTCCAAGTGACTGGCAGAGAGCAGGGTCTTGTCCAATTGACTGTCATTGAGAAATAGGTTGTCCTAGTAACGGGCAGAGAGCACGGGATAACACAAGTGTTTGGCATTGAAAATATGGCTGTCCAAAACGACCAGGATTAGAATAAGTCTAACCAAATGACTGGCAGAGAGCATGGCCTTGTCCAAGTGACTGGCATTGACCAGAATGTTGTCCGTGTGACTGGCAGAGGGCAGAGCCTTGTACAAGTTGCTAGCATTGAAAATAATTTTTTTCAAAGTGATTGGCATTAAGAAGTGTCTTGTCTAATATACTGGCATTGAGAATAAGGCTATTCAAGCGGCTGGCAGAGAGATAGGGCTTGTCCTAATAAATGGCATTGAGAATAAAGCTGTCAAAGTGACTAGCAGAGAGCAGAGCCTTGTCAAAGTGACTGGCATTGAGAATATGGCTATCCGAGGGACTGGCAGAGAAATGAGGCTTGTACAAATGACTGGCATTGAGAATAAGGGTCTCCAAGTGACAGGCAGAGAGATGGTGCTTATGCAAATGATTGGCATTGAGAAGACAGTTGTCCAAATAACTTGTCATTGAGAAGGGGCTTTTCCAAGTGACTGGCATTGAAAAGGAGCTTGTGCAAATGACTGGCATTGAGAAATAGGTTGTCCAAGTAACTAAGAGCACGGTATAACCCAAGTGTTTGATACTGAAAATATGGCTGTCCAAAATTACTGGCATTGAGAATAAGGTTGTCCAAGTGACTGGCAATGAGAAGGGGCCTGTGCAAATGAATCACATTGAGAATGAGGTTGTGCAAGTCACTGACATAAGTAGGGGTTTGTAAAATAGACTGGCATTGAGAAAATGGTTGTCAAAGTGACTGGCATTGAGAAGAACTCTGTACAAGTGAGTGGCAGAGAGCAGGGCCTTGTCCAAGTAACTGGCATTGAGCAGGGGCTTGTCCAATTGACTGGCATTGAGAAATCGGTGGTCCTAGTGACTGGCAAAGTGCACAGGATAACCCAAGTGTTTTGCATTGAAAATATGGCTGTCCAAAATTTCCTGCATTGAGAGTAAGTTTGTACAAGTGACTGGCAGAGAGCAGGGCCTTGTCCAAGTGACTTGCAATGAGAAGTGGCCTGTGCAAATGAGAGATATTGAGAATAAGGTTGTGAAAGTGACTGGCATTGACTATAAAACTGTCCAAATGACTGGCATTGAGAATCAGGCTGTCCAAGTGACTGGCAGGAAGCAGGGCTTTGTCCAAGTGACGGGCATTGAAGAGGGGCTTCTGCAAATGGTAGGCATTGAGAAAAATTTTGTCCAAGTGACTGGCAGAGAGCAGGGTCTTGTCCAAGTGACTGGCTTTGAGAAGGGGCTTGTGCAATTGGCTGACATTGAGAATAAGGCTGTCCCAGTGACTGACAAATAGCAGGGGATAACCGAAGTGTTTAGCATTGAGAATGTGGTTGTCCAAGTGACTGGCAGAGAGAAGGGGCATGTACAAGTGACTGGCATTGAGAATAAGGCTGTCCAAGTGACTGGCAGAGAGATGGGGCTTTTGCAAATGACTAGCATTGAGAAGAAGATTGTCCATGTAACGGTCATTGAGAAAGGGCTTTTCCAAGTGACTGGCATTGAGAAATAAGTTGTCCAAGTGACTGGCAAAGTGCACGGGATAACCCAAGTGTTTTGCATTGAAAATATGGCTGTCGAAAACTACTGGCGTTGAGAATAAGCTGTCCAAGTGACTTGCAATGAGAAGTGGCCTGTGCAAATGAGAGACATTGAGAATAAGGTTGTCCAAGTGACTGACATTGAGAAGAACTTTGTCCAATTGACTGGAAAAGAGCTGAGCCTTCTGCAAATGACTGGATTTGAGAATTAGGCTGTCCATGTGAGTGGCAGAGAGCAGGGCCTTTTCTAAGTGCCTGACATTGAGAAAAATTCTACCGAAGTGACTGGCAGAGAGCAGGGCCTTGTCCAAAGATTCTGCATTGAGAAGGGGTTTATGCAAGTAAATGGCATTGTGTAGAAGGTTGTCCAAGTAAATGGCATTGAGAAGGGGCTTGTCCAATAGACTGGCATTGAGAAAATGGTTGTCCAAGTGACTGACAGTGAGTGGGGCCTTGTGCAATTGACTGGCATTAAGAAGGGGCATGTGGAAATGATGTGCATTGAGAATCAGGTTGTCCAAGTGAATGGCAGAGAGCGGGGCCTTTTTCAAGTGACTGGCATTGAGAAAAGGCTTGTGCAAATGTCAGGCATTGAGAAGAAGTTTGTCCAAGTGACTGGCATTGAGATGAATGTTGTCCAAGTAACGGACAGGGAGCAGAGCCTTGTGCAATTCACTGGAACTGATAATAAGGCTGTCCAATGACTGGCAGGGAACAGAGCCTTCTACAAGTGACTGGCATTGAGCATGGGATAACCCAAGTGTTTGACATTGAAAATATGGTTGTCAAGAATTACTGGCATTGAGAATAAGTTTGTCCCAGTGACTGTTAGATTGAAGAGCCTTCTGCAATTGACTGGCATTGAGAATAAGGCTGTCCAAGTGAGTGGCAGGGAGCAGGGCCTTGTCCAAGTGACTGGCAAAGAGCACGGGATAACCCAAGTGTTTTGCATTGAAAATATGGCTGTCCAAAATTACTGGCATTGAGAATAAGTTTGTCCAAGTGACTGGCATTGAGAAATAGATTGTTCTAGTAACTGGCAAAGAGCACGGGAAAACACAAGTGTTTGGCATTGAAAATAAGGTTGTCCAAAATTACTGGGATTGAGAATAAGTCTAATCAAGTGACTGGCAGTGAGCAGAGCCTTGTGCAAGTAACTGGCATTGAGAATTAAGCTCTCCAGTGACGGGTAGTGATATGGGAATTTTCGAAGTGACTGGCATTGAGAAGCAGCTAGTGCAAATGTCTGGAGTTGAGAGTAATATTGTCCAAGTGACTAATAGAGAGATGGGGATTGTCCCATTGACTGGCACTGAGAATCAGGCTGTCCAAGTGACTGGCAGAGAGCAGAGCTTTGTCCAAGAGACTGTCATTGAGAATAGTGCTGTCCAAGTGACTGGCAGAGATGTGGGGCTTTTCCAAGTCACTGGCATTGAGAATAAGGCTGTCCAAGTGACTGGCAGAGAGTGAGGCCTTGTCCATCAGACTGGTATTGAGTTGGGGCTTGTGCAAATGACTGCAATTGAGATTCAGACTGTCTTAGTGACTGGCATAGAGAATGGCCTTGTCCAAAAGACTGGCAGTGAGATGGGACTTGTGCAAACGATTGGCATTGACATTCAGGCTGTCCAAGTGACTGGAAGAGAGCAGAGCCTTGTCCAAAGGACTGGCATTGAGAAGGGCTTTTCCAATTGGCTGGCATTGAGTAAAAGGTTGTCCAAGTGGCTGGTAGAGGGCAGAGCCCTGTGCAATTGACTGGCATTGAGAAGGGGCATGTGGAAATGATGTGCATTGAGAATAAGGCTGTCCAAGTGAATGGCAAAGAGTAGGGCCTTGTCCAAATGACTGGCATTGAGTAGAAGTTTGTCCAAGTAAATGGTATTGAGAAGGGGCTATTCCAAGTGACTGGCATTGGTCAGAATGTTGTCCGTGTGACTGGCAGAGAGCAGAGCCTTGTCCCAGGGACTGGCATTCAGAATAAGTTTGTCCAAGTAACAGGCATTGAGTAGGGGCCTGTGCAAATGTCTGACATTGAGAATAAGTTTGTCCAAGTGTCTGGCAGAGAGATTGGGCTTGTCCAAGTGACTGGACTTGAGAATCAGGCTGTCGCAGTGACTGGCAGAGAGCAGGGCCTTGTCCAATTGAATGGCATAGAGAAGGGGCTTATGAAAATGACTGGAATTGAGAAGAACGTTGTACAAGGGACTGGCGTTGAGAAGAAGGTTGTCAAAATGACTGGCAGAGAACAGAGCCTTGTGCAAGTGACTGGCATTGAGAATCAGTATGTCCAAGTGACTGGCAAAGAGCACAGGATAACCCAAGTATTTTGCATTGAAACTATGGCTGTCCAGAATGACTGGCATTGAGAATAATGCTGTCCAAATGACTGGCAGAGAGCAGAGCCTTGTCCAACTGACTGGCATTGATAAGGGGCTTGTCTAAATAACTGACATTGAGAATATGGTTGTGCAAGTGACTGACAGAGTGTAGGGCAGTGATGGTGAACCTTTTGAGCTCGGCGTGTCAGCATTTAGAAAAGTCCTAACTTAACTCCGGTGCCGTGTCACATATAGAAATTTTTGATCCTTGCAACCATAGTAAAAAAAGATTTATATATTTGATATTTATTTTATATATTTAAATGCCATTTAACAAAGAAAAATCAACCAAAAAATGAGTCAGAGGTGACACGTGTGTTGTAGGTTCGCCATCACTGAGGTAGGGGTTTGTAAAATTGACTGGCATTGATAAAATGGTTGTCCAAGTGACTGGCATTGAGACTAAGGCTATCCAAGTGACTGGCAGAGAGCAGGGCCTTGTCCAAGAGACTGGCATTGAGAAAGGGCCTGTGCAAATGAGTGACATTGCGAATAAGGTTGTGCAAGTGACTGACGTAGAGTAGGGGATTGTAAAATTGACTGGCATTGAGAAAATGGTTGTCCAAGTGAGTGGCAGAGAGCAGGGCCATGACCAAGTGAGTTCGTTGTGAAGGGGCTTGTACAAATGTCTGGCATTGAGATTAATATTGACCTAGTGACTGGCAGACTGATGGGGCTTGTCCAATTGACTGGCATTGAGAATAAGGTTGTTCAAGTGACTGGCAGAGAGCAGGGCCTTGTAAAAGTGACTGGCATTGAGAAGGAGCTTCTGCAAATGACTGTCATTGTGAATAATATTGTCCAAGTGATTGGCAGAGATATGGGGCTTTTCCAAGTGACTGGCAAAGAGCAGGGGATAACCCAAGTGTTCTGCATTGAAAATATGGCTGTCCAAAACTACTGGCATTGAGAATAAGGTGGTCCATGTGACTGGTAGAGAGCAGAGCCTTCTGAAATTGACAAGCATTGAGAATTAGGCTATCCAAGTTACCAGCAGATAGATGGAGCTTTTGAAAATGACTGGCATTGAGAATAAGGCTGTCCAAGTGACTGGCAGAGATCAGGGCCTTGTCCAAGTGACTGGCATTGAGAAAAATGCTGTCCAAGTGACTGAAAGACAGCAGAACCATGTGCAATTGACTGGCATTTAGAAGGGGCATTTGGAAATAACGTGCATTGAAATCAGGTTGTCCAAGTGACTGGCAGAGAGCAGGGATTTGTCTAAGTCACGGGAATTGAAGAGGGGCTTGTGAAAATGACTGGCATTGAGAAATAGGTTGTCCAAGTGACTGGCAAAGTGCACAGGATAACCCAAGTGTTTTGCATTGAAAATATGGCTGTCCAAAATTACTGGCATTGAGAATAAGCTGTCTAAGTGACTGGCAGAGAGTAAAGCCTTGTCCAAGTGACTGGCAATGAGAAGGGGCCTGTGCAAATGAGTGACATTGAGAATGAGGTTGTGCAAGTCACTGACATAAGTAGGGGTTTGGAAAATAGACTGGCATTGAGAAAATGGTTGTCAAAGTGACGGGCATTGAGAATAAGTTTGTCCAAGTGACTGGCAGAGAGCAGGGCCTTGTCCAAGTGACTTGCAATGAGAAGTGGCCTGTACAAATGAGAGACATTGAGAATAAGGTTGTGAAAGTGACTGGAATTGAGAAGAATTTTGTCCAATTGACTGGCAAAGAGCAGAGCCTTCTGCAAATGACTGGATTTGAGAATCAGGCTGTCCATGTGAGTGGCAGAGAGCAGGGCCTTTTCCAAGTGCCTGACATTGAGAAAAATTCTACCGAAGTGACTGGCAGAAGGATGGGTCCTGTCAAGTGACTGGCATTGATAATAAGGCTACCCAAGCGACTTGCAGAGAGATGTGGCTTGTGCAAATCTCTGGCATTCAGAAAATGATTGTCCAAGTGACTGGCATTGAGAAGAAGGTTGTCCAAGTGACTGGCATTGAGAAGGAGCCTCTGCAAATGGCTGGCATTGATAATCAGGCTGTCCAATTTACTGTGAAAGAGCTGAACCTTATGCAAGTGACTGGCATTGATATGGGGCTTGTACAAAATACTGACATTGAGAATAAAGTTGTACAAGGGACTGACAGAGAGTAGGGGTTTGTAAAATTGACGGGCATTGAGAAAATGGTTGTCCACGTGACTGGCAGAGAGCAGGACCTAGTCCAATTGAGTAGCAGAGAGATGGGGCTTATCCAAGTGTCTGGCATTGAGAATAAGTCTGTCCAAGTGACTGGCAGAGAGCAGGACCTAGTCCAATTGAGTAGCAGAGAGATGGGGCTTATCCAAGTGTCTGGCATTGAGAATAAGTCTGTCCAAGTGACTGGCAGAGAGCAGGACCTTGTCCAAGTGACTGGCATTGAGAATAAGGCAGTCCAAGTGACTGGCATTGACAAGAATGTGGTCCGTGTAACTGGCAGAGAAGCAGAGCCTTGTGCAAGTCACTGGAATTGAGAATCAGGCTGTCCAAGTGACTGGCAGAGAGCTGGGTCTTGTCCTAATGTCTAACATTGAGAATAAGGCTGTCTATGTGATGGGAGAGAGCAGAGCCTTGTCTAAGTGAAGGGCATTGAGAAGGGTCTTTTACAAATGACTGGCATTGAGAAGAAGGTTGTCAAAGAGACTGGCAGAGAACAGGGCCTTGTCCAAGTGACTGGCTTTGAGAAAAATTCTACTGAAGTGACTTGCAGAGAGATGGGTCTTGTCCAAATAACTGGCATTGAGAATCAGGCTGTCCAATTCAGTGGCAGAGAGCAGGGTCTTGACCAAGTGACTGGCAAAGAGCACGGGATAACCCAAGTGTTTTGCATTGAAAATATGGCTGTCCACAACTACTGGCACTGAGAATAAGGTGTTCCATGTGACTGGTAGAGAGCAGAGCCTTCTGCAATTGACAAGCATTGAGAATTAGGCTGTCCAAGTTACCAGCAGATAGATGGAGCTTTTGAAAATGACTGGCATTGAGAATAAGGCTGTCCAAGTGACTGGCAGAGAGCAGGGCCTTTTCCAAGTGACTGGCATTGAGGAGGGGCTTGTGAAAATGACTGGCATTGAGAAAAATGCTGTCCAAGTGACTGAAAGACAGCAGAGCCCTGTGCAATTGACTGGCATTTAGAAGGGGCATTTGGAAATAACGTGCATTGAAATCAGGCTGTCCAAGTGAATGGCAGTGGGCAGAGGCTTGTACAAGTGACTGGCATTGAGGAGGAGCTTGTGCAAATGACTGGCATTTAGAAAAAGGTTGTCCATGTAATGGTTATTGAGAAGGGGCTTTTCCAAGTAACTGGCATTGAAAAGGTGGATGTCCCAGTGACTGGCTGAGAGCAGGGCCTTGTTCAAGTGACTGGCAGAAAGCTGAGCCTTGTTTAAGTCACTGGCATTGAGAATCAGGCTGTCCAAGTGACTGGCATTGAGCAGGGTGTTGTCCAATTGACTGACATTGAGAAATATGTTGTCCAAGTGACTGGCATTGACACATAGGTTGTCCAAGTGACTGGCAGAGAGCAGGGATTTGTCTAAGTCACGGGAATTGAAGAGGGGCTTGTGCAAATTACTGGCATTGAGAAATAGGTTGTCCAAGTGACTGACAGAGAGTAGGGGTTTGTAAAATTGACAGGCATTGAGAAAATGGTTGTCCACGTGACTGGCAGAGAGCAGGGCCTTATCCAAGTGACTGGCATTGAGAAGGGTCTTGTGCAAATGACTGGCATTGATAATCAGGCTGTACAAGTGACTGGCAGAGTGCAGGGCCTTGTACAAGTGACTGGCATTAAGAATAAGGCTGTCCAAGTGACTGGCAAAGAGCTGGGCCTTGTCCAAGTGACTGGCATTGAGAATCAGCTTGTCCAAGTGAGTGGCAGAGAGCAGGGCCTTGTCGTAGTAACTGGCATTGAGAGGGGACTTGTGCAAATAACTGGCATTGAGAAAAAGGCTGTCCAAGTGACTGGCAGAGTGTAGGCCCTTGTCCAAGTGACTGGCAGGAAGCAGGGCTTTGTCCAAGTGACCGGCATTGAAGAGGGGCTTCTGCAAATGACAGGCATTGAGAAAAAGGCTGTCCAAGTGACTGGCAGAGTGCAGGGCCTTGTCCAAGTGACTGGCTTTGAGAAGGGGTATGCGCAATTGGCTGGCATTGAGAATAAGGCTGTCCCAGTGACTGACAGAGAGCAGGTGATAACCGAAGTGTTTGGCATTGAGAATAAGATTATCCAAGTGAATGGTAGAGAGCAGAGCCTTTTACAAATGACTGGCATTGACAATCAGGCTGTCCAATTGACTGGCAGAGAGCAGAGCCTTGTCCAAGTGACTGGCATTGATTAGAGTCTTGTCCTAATTAATGA
This sequence comes from Myotis pilosus, assembly GCA_036010255.1. NCBI lineage: Eukaryota > Metazoa > Chordata > Mammalia > Chiroptera > Vespertilionidae > Myotis > Myotis pilosus. The sequence goes on along the minus strand of JASKON010000031.1, from coordinate 743,424 downwards.
CATTGAAAATAAGTTTGTGCAAGTTACTGACAGAGGGTATGGGTTTGTATATTTGACTGGGATTGAGATAATGGTTGTTCAAGTGACTGGCATTGAGAGTAATATTGTCCTAGTGACTGGCATTGAGCAGGATCTTCTCCAATTGACTGGCATTGAGAAATAGGTTGTCCATGTGACTGGCAAAGAGCAGGGGATAACCCAAGTGTTTTGCATTGAAAATATGGCTGTCCAAAACTACTGGCAGTGAGAATAAGGTGTTCCATGTGACTGGTAGAGAGCAGAGCCTTCTGCAATTGACAAGCATTGAGAATTAGGCTGTCCAAGTTACCAGCAGATAGATGGAGCTTTTGAAAATGACAGGCATTGAGAATCAGGCTGTCCAAGTGACTGGCAGAGAGCAGGGCCTTGTCCAAGTGACTGGCATTGAGGAGGGGCTTGTGAAAATTACTGGCATTGAGAAGAAGATTGTCCAAGTAACTGTCATTGAAAAGAGGCTTGTCCAAGACACTGGCATTGAGAATAACGCTGTCCAGTGACTGGCAGAGACCAGGGCCTTGTTCAAGGGACTGGCATTGAGAGAAAGGTTATCCAAGGGGATGCGCAAGAGATGGGGGTTCTCCAAGACACTGGCAGAGAGCAGGGCCTTGTCCAATTGACTGGCATTGAGAATAAGTTTGTCCAGTTGACTGCCATTGAAGAAAAGTTTGTCCAAGTGACGGGCAGAGAACAAGGACTTGTCTAAGTGTCTGGCATTGAGAATAAGTTTGTCCCAGTAACCGGCAGAGAGATTGGGCTTGTCCAATTGACTGGCATGGAGAATCAGGCTGCCCAAGTGAATGGCAGAGAGCAGGGCTTTGTGCCAAGGACAGGCATTGAGTAGAAGTTTGTCCAAGTGACTGGCATTGAGAAGGGGCTTTTCCAAGTGACTGGCATTGACCAGAATGTTGTCCGTGTGACTGGTAGTGAGCAGAGCCTTGTCCCAGGGACTGGCATTGAGAAGGGGCTTGTGCAAAATGACTGTCATGGAGAATAAGTTTGTCCAAGTGACTGGCTTTGAGCAGGATCTTGTCTAATTGACTGGTATTTAGAAATAGTTTGTCCAAGAGACTGGCAGAGAGATGGGGCTTGTGCAAATGACTGGCATTGAGAAGTAGGTTGTGCAAGTAACTGACATTGAGAAGGGGGATGTTCAAGTGACTGGCATTGAGCAGGGCCTTGTCCAAGTGACTGGCATTGAGAAAGGGCTTCTGCAAATGACTGGCATTGAGAATCAGGCTGTCCAAGTGACTAGCAGAGAGCAGGGCTTGGGCAAATGACCTGCATAGAGAAGAAAGTTGTCCAAATTGTCCAATTGACTGGCATTGAGAAATAGATTGTCCTAGTAACTGGCAGAGAGTACGGGATAACACAAGTGTTTCGCATTGAAAATAGGGTTGTCCAAAACGACCGGGATTAGAATAAGTCTAACCAAGTGACTGGCAGAGAGCAGGGCCTTGCCCAAGTGACTGGCATTGAGAAGAAGTTTGTCCAAATTACTGGCATTGAGAAGCGGCTAGTGCAAATGTCTGGAATTGAGAGTAATATTGTCCAAGTGACTAGCAGAGAGATAGGGATTGTCCCATTGACTGGCATTGACAATCAGGCTGTCCAAGTGACCGACATTGATATGGGTTTTGTCCAAATTACTGATTTTGAGAATAAGTTTGTGCAAGTGACTGACAGAAAGTAGGGGTTTGAAAAATTGACTGGGATTGAGAAAATGGTTGTTCAAGTGATTGGCAGAGATCAGGAACTTGTCGAAGTGATTCACATAGAAAAGGGGCTTGTGCAAATGACTGTCATTGAGAAGAACTCTGTCCAAGTGACTGGCACTGAGAAGGGGCCTGTGCAAATGAGTGACATTGAGAATGAGGTTGTGCAAGTGACTGACATAGAATAGGACCTTGTACAAGTGACAGGCATTTATAAGGAACTTTTGCAAATGACTGGCATTTAGAAGAAGGTTGTGCAAGTAACTGGCATTGAGACGGGGGTTGTCCGAATGACTGGCATTGAGAATAAGGCTGTCCAAGTGACTGGCAGAGAGATGGGGCTTGTGCAAATGACTCCATTGAGTAGAAGGTTGTCGAAATTACTGGCATTGAGAAGGAGTTTGTTCAAGTGACTGGCATTGAGCATGGGATAACCCAAGTGTTTGACATTGAAAAGATGGTTGTCCAGAATTACTGGCATTGAGAATAAGGTTGTTCCAATGACTGTAAGATAGAAGAGCCTTTTCCAAGTTACTGGCATGGAGAATAAGTTTGTTTAAGTGACTGACAGAGAGCAGATCCCGTGGAAGTCACTGGAATTGAGAATAAGGCTCTCAAAGTGAGTGGCAGGGAGCAGGGCCTTTTCCAAGTGACTGGCATTGAGAATAAGTTTGTCCAAGTGACTGGCAGAGAGCACGGGATAACCCAAGTGTTTTGCATTGAAAATATTGCTGTCCAAAACGACTGGCATTGAGAATAATGATGTCCAAGTGACTGGCAGAGAGCAGGGCCGTGTCCAAGTGACTGGCATTGATAAGTGACTTGTGCAAATGACTTGCATTTGGAAGAAAGTTGTGCAAGTAACTGGCATTGAGAAGGGGGTTGTCCAAATGACTGGCAGAGAGATGGGGTTTGACGAAGTGACTGGCATTTAGGAAGGGCTTGTACAAGTGACTGGCATGGAGATACAGGTTCTCCAAGTGACGAACAGCGAGCAGAGCCTTGTCCAAGTGACTGGAATTGAGGAGGGATTGTTCAATTGGCTGGAATTGAGAAAAATGTTGTCAATGTGACTGGTAGAGAGCAGAGCCCTGTGCAATTGACTGGCTTTTAGAAGGGGCATGTGGAAATGACGTGCATTAAGAATCAGGCTGTCCAACTGAATGGCAGAGAGCAGGGCCTTGTTCAAAGGACTGGCATTGAGAAGGGGCTTTTGCAAATGACTGGCAATGAGTAGAAGTTTGTCCAAATAACTGGCATTGAGAAGCGGCTTGTACAAATGTCTGGCATTGAGAGTAATATTGACCTAGTGACTGGCAGAGTGTTGGGGCTTGTCCAAGTGACTGGCAGTGAGACATAGGTTGTCCAAGTAACTGGCAAAGAGCAGGGGATAACCCAAGTGTTTTGCATTGAAAATATGGCTGTTCAAAACTACTGGCATTGAGAATTAGGCTGTCCAGGTGACTGGCAGAGAGATGGAGCTTTTGAAAATGACTGGCATTGAGAAGAAGTTTGTCCAGTGACTGGCAGAGAGCAGGGCCTTGTCCGAGGGCTTCTGCAAATGACTGGCATTGAGAATAAGTTTGTCCAAGTGACTGGCATTGAATAGGGGCTTGTGCAAATGTCTGATATTTAGAATAAGTTTGCCCAAGTGACCAGCAGTGAGATTGGGCTTGTCCAAGTGACTGGCATTGAGAATAAGGCTGTCCCAGTGACTGGCAGAGAGCAGAGCCCTGTGCTGTTTACTGGCATTGAGAAGGGGCTAGTGTAAATGACTGGCATTGAGAATAAGGCTGTCCAAGTGACTGGCATTGAGAATAAGGCTGTCCAAGTGACTGGCAAAGAGCAGAGCCTTGTACAAGTCACTGGAATTTAGAATAGGACTGTCCAAGTGGATGGCAGAGAGCAGGGCCTTGTGCAAAGGACAGGCATTGAGAAGGGGCTTGTGCAAATGACTGGCATTGACTAGAAGGTTGTCCAATTGACCGACATTGAGAAGGGGCATGTGGAAATGATGTGCATTGAGACTCAGGCTCTCCAAGTGACTGGCATTGAGGAGGGCCTTGTCCAAAGGACTGGCATTGAGAAGGGGCTTCTACAAATGACTTGCATTGAGTCGAAGTTTGTCCAAGTAAATGGCATTGAGAAGGGGCTTTTCCAAGTGACTGGCATTGACCAGAATGTTATCCGTGTGACTGGCAGAGAGCAGAGCCTTGTCCCAGGGACTGGCATTCAGAATAAGTTTGTCCAAGTAACAGGCATTGAGTAGGGGCCTGGGCAAATGTCTGACATTGAGAATAAGTTTGTACAAGTGTCTGCAGAGAGATTGGGCTTGTCCAAGTGACTGGACTTGAGAATCAGGCTGTCCCAGTGACTGACAGAGAGCAGAGCCTTGTGCAAGTGACTGGCATTGAGAAGAAGGTTGTGCAAGTAACGGGCATTGAGAAGGGTGTTGTCCCAGTGACTGCCATTGAGAATAAAGTTGTCCAAGTGACTGGGAGAGAGTAGGGCCTTTTCCAAGTGACTGGCATTGAGAAGCAGCTTGTACAAATGACTGGCATTGAAGATCAGGTTGTCCAAGTTACTGTCAGAGAGATGGGGTTTGTACAAATGACTGGCATTGAAAAGGGGTTTGTACAAATGACTGGCATTGAGGATCAGGTTGTCCAAGAACTGCCATTGAGAATGGGGTTGTCCTAGTGATTGGCATTGAGCAGGCTCTTGTCCAATTGACTGGCATTGAGAATAAGGTTGTCCAAGTGACTGGTAGAGAGCAGAGCATTGTCCAAGTGACTGGCATTGAGAAGGGGCCTGTGCAAATGAGTGACATTGAGAATAAGGTTGTGCAAGTGACTGACATAGAGTAGTGGGTTTGTAAAATTGACTGGCATTGAGAGTAATATTGTCCTAGGGACTGCCAGAGTGAAGGGGCTTGTCCAAGTGACTACGATTGAGAATCAGGCTGTCCAAGTGACTGTCACAGAGCAGGGCCTTGTTCAAGTTACTGGCATTGAGTAGGGGTTTGTCCAAGTGACTGGCAGATAGCAGCCTTGTGCAATTGACTGTCATTGAGTATCAGGCTGGCAAAGTGACTGGCAAACAGCAGGGCCTTGTCCAAGTGAGTGGCATTGTGAAGGGGCTTGTACAAATGACGGGCATTTAGAAGAAGGTTGTTCAAGTGACTGGCAGAGAGCAGAGCCTTGTGCAAGTCAATGGCATTGAGAATCAGGATGTGCAAGTGACTGGCATTCTGAAGGAGCTTGTCCAAATTATTGGCATTGAGAAGTGGTTTGTTCAAGTGACTGGCATTGAGAATAAGTTTGTCCAATTTACTGCCATTGAGAGGAAGATTGTCCAAGTAACTGTCATTGAGAAGAGGCTTGTCCAAGTGACTGGCATTGAGAATCTGGCTATCCAATTGACTGGCAGAGAGCACGGTCTAGTCCAGGTAACTGGCATTGACTAGGGGCTTGTACAAATGACTGGCATTGAGAATAATGTTGTCCAAATTACTGGCATTGAGAAGGGGTTTGTCAAAGTGACTGGAATTGAGAAGAAGTTTGTCAAAGTGACTGGCAGAGAGCAGAGCCTGTGCAAGTGATTGACATTGGGAATATGGCTGTCCAAAATTAGTGGCATTGAGAATAAGGTTGTCCAAGCACTGGTAGAGAGCAGAGCCTTGTGTAATTGAACTGGCATTGAGAATAATGCCATCCAAGTGACTGGCAGAGAGCAGGGCCTTGTCCAAGTTACTGGCATTGACAATCAGGCTGTCCAAGTGACTGGCAGAGAAATGGGGCTTATGCAAATGACTGGAATTGAGAAGAAGGTTGTCCAAATAATTGTCATTTAGAAGGGGCTTGTCCAAGTGACAGGCAGAGAGCGGAGCCTTGTCCAAGTGACTGGCATTGATAAGTGGTTGTGCAAATGACTGGCATTGAGAAGAAGGTTGTGCAAGTAACGGGCATTGAGAAGGGGGTTGTCCCAGTTACTGCCATTAAGAATAAAGTTGTCCAAGTGACGGGGAGAGAGCAGGGCCTTTTCCAAGTGACTGGCATTGAAGATCAGGTTGTCAAAGTGACTGTCAGAGAAATGGGGTTTGTACAAATGACTGGCATTGAAAAGGGGCCTCTCCAAGTGACTGGCATTGAGGAGGGGCTTGTGCAAATGACTGGCATTGAGAATAAGTTGGTCCAAGTGACTGGCATTGAGAAATAGATTGTCCTAGTAACCTGCAAAGAGAACGGGAAAACACAAGTGTTTGGCATTGAAAATAGGGTTGTCCAAAATTACTGGAATTGAGAATAAGTCTAATCAAGTGACTGGCAGAGAGCAGGGCCTTGTCCAAGTGACTGGCATTGAGAAGAAGTTTGTCCAAATTATTGGCATGGAGAAGAGGTTTGTCCAATACCTGGCATTGAGGAAAAGTTTTTTCAAGTGACTGGCAGAGAGCAGAGCCTTGTCCAAGTGACTGGCATTGAGAAGGGGCCTGTGCAAATGAGTAACATTGAGAAGAAGGTTGTGCAAGTGACTGACATAGGGTAGGGGTTTGTAAAATTGACTGGCATTGAGAAATGGTTGTCCAAATAACTTGTCATTGAGAAGGGGCTTTTCCAAGTGACTGGCATTGAGAAGAAGGTTGTGCAAGTAACTGGCATTGAGAAGGGCCTTGTCCAAGTGACTGGCATTGAGAATCAGGTTGTCCAAGTGACTGGCAGAGAGCAGGGCCTTGGTCAACTGACTGGCATTGGGGAGGGGCTTGTGCAAATGACTGGCATTGAGAAAAGTTTGTCCAAGTGACTGGCATTGAGCAGGATCTTCTCCAATTGACTGGCATTGAGAAATAGGTTGTCTAAGTGACTGGCAAATAGCAGCGATAACCCAAGTGTTTTGCATTGAAAATATGGCTGTCCAAAATTACTGGCATTAAGAATCAGGTTGTCCAAGAGACTGGCAGAGAGCAGGGCCTTGGTCAACTGACTGGCATTGGGGAGGGGCTTGTGCAAATGACTGGCATTGAGAAAAGTTTGTCCAAGTGACTGGCATTGAGCAGGATCTTCTCCAATTGACTGGCATTGAGAAATAGGTTGTCTAAGTGACTGGCAAATAGCAGCGATAACCCAAGTGTTTTGCATTGAAAATATGGCTGTCCAAAATTACTGGCATTAAGAATCAAGTTTTCCAAGAGACTGGCAGAGAGCAAGGCCTTGTCCAAGTGACTGGCAATGAGAAGGGGCCTGTGCAAATGAGTGACATTGAGACTAAGGTTCGGCAAGACACTGACACAGAGTCGGGGTTTGTAAAATAGACTGGCATTGAGAAAATGGTTGTCCAAGTGACTGGCATTGAGAATAAGTTTGTGCAATTGACTGGTAGAGAGCAGAGCCTTGTGCAAATGACTGGCATTAAGAGTCATATTGTCCTAGAGACTGGCAGAGTGAGGGGGCTTGTCCAAGTGACTCCAATTGAGATTAAGGTTGTCCAAGTGACTGTCACAGAGCAGGTCCTTATTCAAGTGACTGGCATTGAGTAGGGGCTTGTGCAAATGACTGGCTTTGAGAATAAGTTTGTCCAAATTACTGGCATTGAGAAGGGGTTTGTCAAAGTGACTGGAATTGAGAAGAAGTTTGTCAAAGTGACTGGCAGAGAGCAGAGCCTGTGCAAGTGACTGACATTGAGAATCAGGCTATCGAAGTGTCTGACAGAGAGATGGGGCTTGTGCAAATGACTGGCATTGAGAAGAGGCTTGTCCAAGTGATTGACATTGGGAATATGGCTGTCCAAAATTAGTGGCATTGAGAATAAGGTTGTCCAAGCACTGGTAGAGAGCAGAGTCTTGTGTAATTGACTGGCATTGAGAATAATGCCATCCAAGTGACTGGCAGAGAGCAGGGCCTTGTCCAAGTGACTTGCAATGAGAAGTGGCCTGTACAAATGAGAGACATTGAGAATAAGGTTGTGAAAGTGACTGGCATTGAGAAGAATTTTGTCCAATTGACTGGCAAAGAGCAGAGCCTTCTGCAAATGACTGGATTTGAGAATCAGGCTGTCCTTGTGAGTGGCAGAGAGCAGGGCCTTTTCCAAGTGCCTGACATTTGAGAAAAATTCTACCGAAGTGACTGGCAGAGAGATGGGTCTTGTCAAAGTGACTGGCATTGAGAAGGGACTATTGCAAATGACTGGCATTGAGAAGAAGTTTGTTTAAATAAATGGCATTGAGAAGGGGCCTGTGCAAATGAGTGACATTGAGAATAAGGTTGTTCAAGTGACAGGTAGAGAGCAGCGCCTTGTACGAGTGATTGGCATTGAGAAGGAGCTTTGGAAATGACTGGCATTGAGAAGAAGGCTGTCCCAGTGACTGGTAGAGGGCCCTGTGCAATTGACTGGCATTAAGAAAGGGCATGTGGAAATGATGTGCATTGAGAATAAGGCTGTCCAAGTGACTGGCAGAGAGCAGGGCCTTGTCCAAAGATTCGGCATTGAGAAGGGGCTTATGCAAGTAAATGGCATTGTGTAGAAGGTTGTCCAAGTAAATGGCATTGAGAAGGGGCTTGTCCAATAGATTGGCATTGAGAAAATGGTTGTCCAAGTGACTGACAGAGAGTAGGGCCTTGTGCAATTGACTGGCATTAAAAGGGGCATGTGGAAATGATGTGCATTGAGAATCAGGTTGTCCAAGTGAATAGCAGAGAGCAGGGCCTTTTTCAAGTGACTGGCATTGAGAAAAGGCTTGTGCAAATGTCAGGCATTGAGAAGAAGTTTGTCCAAGTGACTGGCATTGAGATGAATGTTGTCCAAGTAACGGACAGGGAGCAGAGCCTTGTGCAATTCACTGGAACTGATAATAAGGCTGTCCAATGACTGGCAGGGAACAGAGCCTTCTACAAGTGACTGGCATTGAGCACGGGATAACCCAAGTGTTTGACATTGAAAATATGGTTCTCAAGAATTACTGGCATTGAGAATAAGTTTGTCCCAGTGACTGTTAGATAGAAGAGCCTTGTGCAATTGACTGGCATTGAGAATAAGGCTGTCCTAGTGACTGGCAAACAGCAGGGCCTTTTCCAAGTGACTGGTTTGAGAAGAAGTTTGTCCAGTTGACTGGTAGAGAGCAGAGCCTTGTGCAAATGACTGGCATTGACAATCAGGCTGTCCAAGTGACTGTCCTGGAGAATAAGTTTGTTTAAGTGACTGACAGAGAACAGATCCTGTGGAAGTCACTGAAATTGAGAATAAGGCTCTCAAAGTGAATGGCAGAGAGCAGGGCCTTGTCCAAGTGACCGGTTTGAGAAGAAGTTTGTCCAATTGACTGGTAGAGAGCAGAGCCTTGTGCAAATTACTGGCATTGAGAATCAGGTTGTCCAAGTGAGTGGCAGGGAGCAGGGCATTGTCCAAGTGACTGGCAAAGAGCACGGGATAACCCAAGTGTTTTGCATTGAAAATATGGCTGTCCAAAATTACTGGCATTGAGAATAAGTTTGTCCAAGTGACTGGCATTGAGAAATAGATTGTTCTAGTAACTGGCAAAGAGCACGGGAAAACACAAGTGTTTGGAATTGAAAATAGGGTTGTCCAAAATTACTGGGATTGAGAATAAGTCTAATCAAGTGACTGGCAGTAAGCAGAGCCTTGTGCAAGTCACTGGCATTGAGAATTAGGCTCTCCAGTGACGGGCAGTGATATGGGAATTTTCGAAGTGACTGGCATTGAGAAGCAGCTAGTGCAAATGTCTGGAATTGAGAGTAATATTGTCTAAGTGACTAACAGAGAGATGGGGATTGTCCCATTGACTGGCATTGAGAATCAGGCTGTCCAAGTGACTGGCAGAGAGCAGAGCTTTGTCCAAGAGACTGTCATTGAGAATAGTGCTGTCCAAGTGACTGGCAGAGATATGGGGCTTTTCCAAGTCACTGGCATTGAGAATAAGGCTGTCCAAGTGACTGGCAGAGAGTAAGGCCTTGTCCATCGGACTGGTATTGAGTTGGGGCTTGTGCAAATGACTGCAATTGAGATTCAGACTGTCTTAGTGACTGGCATAGAGAATGGCCTTGTCCAAAAGACTGGCAGTGAGATGGGACTTGTGCAAACGATTGGCATTGACAATCAGGCTGTCCAAGTGACTGGAAGAGAGCAGAGCCTTGTCCAAAGGACTGGCATTGAGAAGGGCTTTTCCAATTGGCTGGCATTGAGTAAAAGGTTGTCCAAGTGGCTGGTAGAGGGCAGAGCCCTGTGCAATTGACTGGCATTGAGAAGGGGCATGTGGAAATGATGTGCATTGAGAATAAGGCTGTCCAAGTGAATGGCAGAGAGTAGGGCCTTGTCCAAGTGACTTGCAATGAGAAGTGGCCTGTACAAATGAGAGACATTGAGAATAAGGTTGTGAAAGTGACTGGAATTGAGAAGAATTTTGTCCAATTGACTGGCAAAGAGCAGAGCCTTCTGCAAATGACTGGATTTGAGAATCAGGCTGTCCATGTGAGTGGCAGAGAGCAGGGCCTTTCCAAGTGCCTGACATTGAGAAAAATCCTACCGAAGTGACTGGCAGAGAGATGGGTCTTGTCCAAGTGACTGGCATTGAGAAGAAGGCTACCCAAGCGACTTGCAGAGAGATGTGGCTTGTGCAAATCACTGGCATTGAGAATGAGGCTGTCCAAGTGACTGGGAGAGAGCAGGGCCTTAACCAAGTGACTGGCATTGAGAATAAGTTTGTCCAAGTGACTGGCATTTAGAAGGGGCTTGTGCAATTGACTGGCATTGAGAATCAGGCTCTCCAAGTAACTGGCAGAGAACAGAGCCTTGTCCAAAGGACTGGCATTGGGAAGAGGCTTCTGGAAATGACTGGCATTGAGTAGAATTTTGTCCAAGTAAATGGCATTGAGAAGGGGCTTTTCCAAGTGACTGGCATTGAGAATAAGGCTGGAAAAGTGAATGGCATTGACAAGAATGTGGTCCTTGTGACTGGGAGAGAAGCAGAGCCTTGTGCAAGTCACTGGAATTGAGAATCAGGCTGTCCAAGTGACTGGCAGAGAGCAAAGCCTATTATAAGTGGCTAGCATTGAAAATAATTTTTTCAAAGTGATTGGCATTGAGAAGGGGCTTGTCTAATTGACTGGCATTGAGAAATAGGTTGTCCACATGCCTGGCCTAGAGCAGGGGATAACCAAAGTGGCTGTCACTGAGAATAAGGCATTTCAAGCAACTGGCAGAGAGATAGGGCTTGTCCAAGTAAATGGCATTGAGAATAAAGCTGTCGAAGTGACTAGCAGAGAGCAGAGCCTTGTCGAAGTGACTGGCATTGAGAATATGGCTATCCGAGTGACTGGCAGAGAGCAGAGCCCTATGCAATTGACTGGCATTTAGAAGGGGCATGTGGAAATGACGTGCATTAAGAATCAGGCTGTCCAAGTGACTGGCATTGGGTAGGGGCTGGTGCAAATGTCTGATATTGAGAATAAGTTTGCCCAAGTGACTGGCAGAGAGCTGGGTCTTGTCTAAATGTCTGACATTGAGAATAAGGCTGTCTAAGTGATGGCAGAGAGCAGAGCCTTGTCTAAGTGATGGGCATTGGAAGGGTCTTTTATAAATGACTGGCATTGAGAAGAAGGCTCTCCAATTAAATGGCGGAGAACAGAGCCTTCTACAAGTCACTGGCATTGAGAAGGGGCATGTGCAAATGACTGGCATGAGAATCAGGCTTTCCAAGTGACTGGCAGAGAGCAGGGCCTTGTCCAAGTGACTGGCATTGAGAATAAGGCTATCCAAGTGACTAGCAGAGAGATGGGGCTTATGCAAATGACTGGCATTGAGAAGACGGTTGTCCCAATAACTTGTCACTGAGAAGGGGCTTTTCCAAGCGACTTGCATTGAGAATAAGCCTCTCGAAGTGACTGGCAGAGAGCGGGCTCTTGTACTAATGTCTAACATTGAGAATAAGGCTGTCTAAGTGATGGGAGAGAGCAGAGCCTTGTCTGAGTGATGGGCATTGAGAAGGGTCTTTTACAAATGACGGGCATTGAGAAGAAGGTTGTCCAACTGACTGGCATTGAGAAGAAGGCTCTCCAATTAAATAGCGGAGAGCAGAGTCTTCTACAAGTCACTGGCATTGAGAAGGGGCATGTTCAAATGACTGGCATTGAGAAGAAGTTTGTCCAAGTCACTGGCATTGAGGAGGGGCTTGTGCAAATGACTGGCATTGAGAATAAGGTTGTCCAAGTGACTGGCAGAGAGCAGAGCCTTGTCCAAGTCACTGGCATTGAGGAGGGGCCTGTGCAAATGACTGGCATTGAGAATAAGGTTGTCCAAGTGACTGGCAGAGAGCAAAGCCTAGTACAAGTGTCTAGCATTGAAAATAATCTTTTCAAAGTGATTGGCATTGAGAAGGGGCTTGTCCAATAGACTGGCATTGAGAAATAGGTTGTCCAAGTGACTGGCAAAGAGCAGGGGATAACCAAAGTGGCTGGCACTGAGAATACGGCTATTCAAGCAACTGGCAGAGAGATAGGGCTTGTCCAAGTAAATGGCATTGAGAATAAAGCTGTCGAAGTGACTAGCAGAGAGCAGAGCCTTGTCCAAGTGACTGGCATTGAGAATAAGGCTGTCCAACATGACTGGCAGAGAGCAGGACCTTGTCCAAATGAATGGCATTGAGAAGAAGGTTGTCCAAGTGACTGGCATTCAGAATAAGTTTGTCCAAGTGACTGGCATTGAGTAGGGGCTTGTGCAAATGTCTGATATTGAGAATAAGTTTGCCAAAGTGACCAGCAGAGAGATTGGGCTTGTCCAAGTGACTGGCATGGAGAATAAGTTTGCCCAAGTGACTGGCATGGAGAATACGTTTGCCCAAGTGACTGGCAGAGAGCTGGGTCTTGTCCTAATGTCTGATATTGAGAATAAGGCTGTCTAAGTGATGGCAGAGAGCAGAACCTTATCTGAGTGATGGGCATTGAGAAGAAGTTTCTCCAATAAATGGCAGAGAGCAGAGCCTTCTACAAGTGTCTGGCATTGAGAAGGGGCATGTGGAAATGACTGGCATTGAGAATCAGGCTGTCTAAGTGACTGGCAGAGAGCAGGGCCTTGTCCAAATGATGGCATTGACCAGAATGTTGTCCGTGTGACTGGCAGAGAGCAGAGCCTAGTACAAGTGGCTAGCATTGAAAATAATTTTTTCAAAGTGATTGGCATTAAGAAGGGGCTTGTCCAATAGACTGGCATTGAGAATAAGGCTATTCAAGCGACTGGCAGAGAGATAGGGCTCGGCCAAGTAAATGGCATTGAGAATAAAGCTGTCAAAGTGACTACCAGAGAGCAGTGCCTTATCGAAGTGACTGGCATTGAGAATATGGCTATCCAAGTGACTGGCAGAGAGATGGGGGTTGTACAAATGACTGGCATTGAGAATAAGGTTGTGCAAGTGACTGTCAGAGAGCACGGTCTTGTCCATGTGACTGGCATTGAGAAGGAGCTTTTACAAATGACTGGCATTGAGAAGAAGGTTGTCCAAGTGACTGGCATTGAGAATAAGGTTGTCCAAGTGACTGGTAGAGAGCAGAGCCCTATGCAATTGACTGGCATTTAGAAGGGGCATGTGGAAATGACGTGCATTAAGAATCAGGCTGTCCAGCCGAAGCCGGTTTGGCTCAGTGGATAGAGCGTCGGCCTGCGGACTGAAGGGTCCCAGGTTCGATTCCGGTCAAGGGCATGTACCTGGGTTGCGGGCACATCCCCAGTGGGAGATGTGCAGGAGGCAGCTGGTCGATGTTTCTCTCTCATCAATGTTTCTAACTCTCTATCTCTCTCCCTTCCTCTCTGTGAAAAATCAATAAAATATATTAAAAAAAAAAAAAAAAAAAGAATCAGGCTGTCCAAGTGAATGGCAGAGAGCAGGGCCTTGTCCAAAGGACTGGCATTGAGAATGGGCTTTTCCAAGCGACTGGCATTGAGAATAACACTGAGACCAGGGCCTTGTACAAGGGACTGGCTTTGAGAGAAAGGTTATCCAAGGGGGTGTGCAAGAGATGGGGGTTCTCCAAGACACTGGCAGAGAGCAGGGTCTTGTCCAAATGACGGGCATTGAGAATAAGTTTTTCCAATTGACTGCCATTGAAGTAAAGTTTGTCCTAGTGACTGGCAGAGAGCAGGGCCTTGTCCAAGTACTGGAATTGAGGAGGGGCTTGGGCAAATGACTGGCATTGAGAATAAGTTTGTCCAAGTGACTGGCAGAGTGCGGGGCCTTGTGCAAGTGACTGGCATTGAGAACGTGCTTGTCGAAGTGACTGGCATTGAGAAGTAGGTTGTCCAAATGGCTGGCAGAGAGCTGAGCCTTGTAGAACTCACTGGAACTTAGAATAAAGCTCTCACTGTGACTGGCAGAGAGCTGGGACTTGTCCAAATGCCTCCCAATGAGAATAAGTTTGTCTGAGTGCCTAGCATTGAGAAGGGGCTTGCACAAATGACTGGCATTGACAATCAGGCTGTCCAATTGACTGGCAGAGAGCAGAGCCTTGGCCAAGTGACTGGCATTGATAAGGGTCTTGTCCAAATTACTGACATTGAAAATAAGTTTGTGCAAGTTACTGACAGAGATACGGGTTTGTAAATTAGACTGGGATTGAGAAAATGGTTGTTCAAGTGACTGGCATTGAGAGTAATATTGTCCTAGTGACTGGCAGAGAGATGGGGCTTGTCCAATTGACTGGCATTGAGACATCGGTTGTCCAAGTGACTGGCAAAGAGCAGGGGATAACCCAAGTGTTTTGCATTGAAAATATGGCTGTCCAAAACTACTGGCATTGAGAATAAGGTGGTCTATGTGACTGGTCAAGAGCAGAGCCTTTTAAAATTGACTGGCATTGAGTATTAGGCTGTCCAAGTGACTGGAAGAGACCAGGGCCTTGTCCAAGTGACTGGCATTGAGGAGGGGCTTGTGAAAATGACTGGCATTGAGGATCAGGTTGTCCAAGTGACTGTCAGAGAGAAGGGGTTTGTACAAATGACTGGCATTGAAAAGGGGCTTGTACAAATGACTGGCATTGAAGATAAGGTTGTCCAAGTGACGGACAGGGAGCAGAGCCTTCTCCAAGTGACTGGCATTGAGAATAAGTTTGTCCAATTGACTGGAATTGAGAAGGGCTTGTCCAATTGGCTAGCATTGAGAAAAATGTTGTCCAAGTGACTGAAAGAGAGCAGAGCCCTTGCAATTCACTGGCATTTAGAAGGGGCATTTGGAAATAATGTGCATTGAGAATCAGGCCGTCCAAGTGAATGGAGGAGGGCAGGGGTTGTCCAAGTGACTGGCATTGAGAAGCAGCTTGTGCAAATGTCTCTCATTGAGAGTAATATTGACCTAGTGACTGGCAGAGTGATGGGGCTTGTCCAGTTGACTGGCATTGAGATATAGGTTGTCCAAGAAACTGTCAAAGAGCAGGGGATAACCCAAGTCTTTTGCATTGAAAATATGGTTGTCCAAATCTACTGGCATTGAGAATAAGGTTGTCCATATGACTGGTAGAGAGCAGAGCCTTGTGCAATTGACTGGCATTGAGAATTAGGCTGTCCACGTGACTGGCAGAGAGATGGAACTTTTGAAAATGACTGGCATTGAGAAGAAGTTTGTCCAGTGACTGGCAGAGAGCAGAACCCTGTTTAAGTCACTGGCATTGAGAATCAGACTGTCCAAGTGACTGGCAGAGAGCAGAGCCTTGTGCAATTCGCTGGCATTGGGAATAATGCTGTCCAAGTGACAGGCAGAGAGCAGAGCCTTGTCCAAGTGACTGGCAGAGAGCAGGGCCTTGTACAAGTGACTGGCATTGAGAAAGGGCTTATGCAAATGTTAGGCATTGAGAAGAAGGTTGTCCAAATAACTTGTCATAGAGAAGGGGCTTTTCCAAATGCCTGGCATTGACAAGAATGTTATCCGTGTGACGGTGGAGAGCAGAGCCTTGTACAAGTCAATGGCATTGAGAGTAAGGCTGTCCAAGAGACTGGCAGAGAGCAGGGCCTTGTCCAAGTGACTGGCAGAGAGTAGGGCCTTGTCCCAATGACTGGCATTGAAAAGGGGCTTGTACAAATGACTGTCATTGAGAATAAGGCTGTCCAAATGACTGGCAGAGAGATGGGGATTAGGCAAATGACTGGCATTGAGAGGAAGGTTGTCCAAATGTCTGGCATTGAGAGTAAGGTTGTCCAAGTGACTGGCAGAGAGCAGGGCCTTGTCCAAGTGACTGACATTAAGAATAAGGTTGTCTAAGTAACTAGTAGAGGCAGAGCCTTGTGCAATTGGCTGGCATTGAGAAGGGGCCTGTGCAAATGAGTGACATTGAGAATAAGGTTGTGGAAGTGACTGACATAGAGTAGGGGTTTGTGAAATTGACTGGCATTGAGAAAATGGTCGTCCAAGTGACTGGCATAGAGCAGGGCCATGTACAAGTGATTGGCATTGAGAAGGAGCTTTTGCAAATGACTGGCATTGAGAATAAGGTTGTCCAAGTGACTGGCATTGAGATGAAGGTTGTCCAAGTAACGGACAGGGGGCAGAGCCTTGTGCTAGTCACTGGAATTGATAATAAGGCTGTCCAATGACTGGCAGGGAACAGAGCCTTGCCCAAGTGACTGGTAATGAGAATAAGTTTGTCCAAGTGGCTGGTAGAGGGCAGAGCCCTATGCAATTGACTGGCATTTAGAAGGGGCATGTGGAAATGACGTGCATTGATAATCAGGCTGTCCAAGCGAATAGCAGAGAGCAGGACCTTGTCCAATTGACTGGCATTGAGAACGGGCTTGTCCAAATTACTGACATTGATAATAAGGTTGTGCAAGTGACTGGCAGAGAGCGGGGCCTTGTCCAAGTGACTGGCATTGAGAAGCCGCTAGTGCAAATATTTGGCATTGAGAGTAATATTGTCCTAGTGACTGGCATTGATAAGTGATTTGTACACATTACTGACATTGAGAATAAAGTTGTACAATTGACTGACAGAGAGTAAGGGCTTGTGCAAATGACTGGCATTGAGAAGAAGTTTGTCCAAATGACTGGTATTGAGAATAAGTCTGTGGAAGTGACTGGCAGAGAGCAGAGCTCTGTTTAAGTCACTGGCATTGAGAATCAGATTGTCCAAATGACTGGCTTAGAGCAGGGGATAACCAAAGTGTTCAGCATGGAAAACATGGTTGTCCAAAATTACTGGCATTGAGAATAAGGTTGTCCCGGTGACTCGTAGAGAGCAGAGCCTTGTGTAATTCACTGGCATTGAGAATAATGCTGTCAAAGTGACTGGCAGAGAGCAGAGCCTTGTCCAAGTGACTGGCATTAAAAAGGGGCCTGTGCAAATGACTGGCATTGAGAATAAGATTGTGCAAGTGACTGACATAGAGTAGGGTTTTGTAAAATTGACTGGCATTGATAATAAGGATGTCCAAGTGACTGGCAGAGAGAAGGGTCTTGTACAAGTGATTGTCATTGAGAAGGAGCTTTTGCAAATGACTGGCATTGTGAATAATATTGTCCAAGTGACTGGCAGAAATATGGGGCTTATCCAAGTGACAGGCAATGAGAGTGATTGGCAAGAAGTAGGGCCTTGTCCCAAGGACTGGCATTGAGAAAGGGCTTATGCAAATGACTGGCATTGAGAAGAATGTTGTCCAAATAACTTCTCATTGAGAAGGGCTTTTCCAAGCGACTGGCATTGAGAATAAGTGTGTCCAAGTGACTGGTAGAGAACAGAGCCCTATGCAATTGACTGGCATTTAGAAGGGGCATGTGGAAATGACGTGCATTAAGAATCAGGCTGTCCAAGTGACTGGCAGAGAGCAGGGCCAAAGGACTGGCATTGAGAAGGGGCTTATGCAAATGACTGGCATTGAGAAGAATGTTGTCCAAATAACTTCTCATTGAGAAGGGCTTTTCCAAGCGACTGGCATTGAGAAAAATTTTGCCCAAGACACTGGCATTGAGAATAAGGCCATCTAATGACTGGCAGGGAGCTGATCCTTGTCCAAGTGACTGGCATTGAGAGAAAGGTTATCCAAGGGGGTGTGCAAGAGATGGGGGTTCTCCAAGACACTGGCAGAGAGCAGGGTCTTGTCCAATTGACGGGCATTGAGATTAAGTGTGTCCAATTGACTGCCATTGAAGAAAAGTTTGTCCAAGTGACGGGCAGAGAACAGGGACTTGTCTAAATGACTGGGATTCAGAATGAGGCTGTGCAAGTGACTGGCAAAGAGCAGAGCCTTGTGCAAGTGACTGGCATTGAGATGTAGGTTGTCCAGATGGCTAGCAGAGACCTGAGCCTTGTGCAACTCACAGGAATTGAGAATAAAGTTCTCACTGTGACTGGCAGAGAGCTGGGTCTTGTCCAAATGCCTGCCATTGAGAAAAAGTTTGTATGAGTGCCTGGCATTGAGAAGGGGCCTGTGCAAATGACTGGCATTGACAAAGAGGCTGTCCAATTGACTGGCAGAGAGCAGAACCTTGTCGAAATGACTGGCATTGATAAAGGGCTTGTCCAAATTACTGACATTGAGAATACATTTGTGCAAGTGCCTGACAGAGAGTAGGAGTTTGTAAATTCGACTGACATTGAGAAAATGGTTGTTCAAGTGACTGGCAGATAGTAGGGCCTTGTCCAAGTGACTGGCATTGAGAAGGAGCTTGTGCAAATGACTGGCATTGAGAATAAGCTTCTCGAAGTGACTGGCAGAGAGCTGGGTTTGTCCTAATGTCTGACATTGAGAATAAGGCTGTCTAAGTGATGGGAGATAGCAGAGCCTTGTCCAAGTGATTGGCATTGGGAAGGGGCTAGTATAAATGATTGGCATTGAGAATAAGGCTGTCCAAGTGACTGGCAGTGAGCAGAGCCTTGTGCAAGTAACTGGAATTGATAATGGGCTACTGTACATGACTGGCATTGAGAATAAGGTTGTCCAAGTAAATGGCATTGAGAAGGAGTTTGTGCAAGTGACTGGCATTGAGTAGAAGTTTGTTCAAGTGACTGGCAGAGAGCAGAGCCTTGTCCAAGTGACTGGTATTGAGTAGAAGTTTGTTCAAGTGACTGGCATTGAGTAGAAGTTTGTTCAAGTGACTGGCAGAGAGCAGAGCCTTGTCCAAGTGACTGGCATTGAGAATACGACTATCCAAGTGAATGGCAGAGAGATGGGGCTTATGCAAATGACTGGCATTGAGAATAAGGTTGTCCAAGTGACTGAGAGAGCAGAGCCTTGTGCAATTGGCTGGCATTGAAAATAAGGCTGTCCAAGTGACTGGCAGAGAACGGGGTCTTGTCCAACTCACTGGCATTTAGAAATAGTTAGTCCAAGAGACTTGCAGAGAGATGGGGCTTGTGAAAATGACTGGCATTGAGAAGTAGGTTGTGCAAGTGACTGGCAGAGAGCACGGCTTTGTCCAAGTGACTGACATTGAGAAGGGGGCTGTCCAAGTAGCTGGCAGCGAGCAGGGCCTTGTCCAAGTGACTGGCGTTGAGAAATAGGTTGTCCAAGTGACTGGCAAAGAGCAGGGGATAATACAAGTGTTTGGCATTGAGAATATGGCTGTGCAAAACTGCTGGCAATGAGAATAATGTTTTCTAGGTAACTGGTAAAAAGCAGACCTTTATGCAATTGATTGGCATTGAGAATAAGGCTGTCCAAGTGACTTGTCATTGAGAAGGGGCTTTTCGAAGTGAATGGCATTGAGGAGGGGCTTGTGAAAATGACTGGCATTGAGATTAAGTTTGTCCAATTGACTGGGAGATAGGGGGTCTTGTCCAAGTGACTGGCAGAAAGCAGAGCCTTGTGGAAGACACTGTAATTGAGAATAAAGCTCTCCATGTGACTGGCAGAGAGCTGGTCTTGTCCAAATACCCGCCTATGAGAATAAGTTTGTCCAAGTGAATGGCATTAAGAAAGGGCCTGTGCAAATGACCAGCATTGACAATCAGGCTGTCCAAGTGACTGGCAGAGAACAGGGCCTTGTCCAAGTGACTGGAGATGAGAAGGGACTTTTGCAAGTGACTGGCATTGAGAGGAAGGTTTTCCAAATAACTGTCATTGAGAAGGGGCCTGTGCAAATGACTGGCATTGACAATCAAGCTGTCCAATTGACTGGCAGAGAGCAGAACCTTGTCCAGGTGACTGGCATTGATAAGGGTCTTGTCCAAATTACTGACATTGAAAATAAGTTCGTGCAAGTTACTGACAGAGATACGGGTTTGTAAATTTGACTGGGATTGAGAAAATGGTTGTCCAAGTGACTGGAAAAGAGCAGGGGATAATCCAAGTGTTTTGCATTGAAAATATGGCTGTCCAAAACTACTGGTATTGAGAGTAAGATTGTCCATGTTACTGGTCGAGAGCAGAGCCTTTTGAAATTGACTGGCATTGAGAATTAGGCTGTCCAAGTGACCGGCAGATAGATGGAGCTTTTGTAACTGACTGGCATTGAAAAGAAGTTTGTCCAAGTGACTGGCAGAGACCAGGGCCTTGTCCAAGTGACTGGCATTGAGGAGGGGCTTGTATAAATGACTGGCATTGAGGATCAGTTTGTCCAAGTGACGGACACGGAGCAGAACCTTGTCCAAGTGACTGGCATTGGGAATAAGTTTGTCCAATTGACTGGAATTGAGAAGGGCTTGTCCAATTGGCTGGCATTGAGAAAAATGTTGTCCAAGTGACTGGAAGAGAGCAGAGCCCTGTGCAATTCACTGGCATTTAGAAGGGGCATTTGGAAATAATGTGCATTGAGAATCAGGCCGTCCAAGTGAATGGAGGTGGGCAGGGGCTTGTCCAAGTGACTGGCATTGAGACAGAGGTTGTCCAAGTAACTGGCAAAGAGCAGGGGATAACCCAAGTCTTTTGCATTGAAAATATGGCTGTCCAAACTACTGTCATTAAGAATAAGGTTGTCCAAGTGACTGGTAGAGAGCAGAGCCTTGTCTAAGTGACTGGCATTGAAAAAGCGCTTATGCAAATGATAGGCATTGAGAAAAAGGTTGTCCAAATAACTTGTCATTGAGAAGGGGCTTTTCCAAATGCCTGGCATTGACAAGAATGTTGTCCATGTGACAGGCGGAGAGCAGAGCCCTGTGCAAGTCACTGGCATTGAGAATAAGGCTGTCCAAGTGACTGGCAGAGAGCAGGGCCTTGTCCAAGTGACTGGCATAGAGATGGGGCCTGTGCAAATGACTTTCATTGAGAATAAGGCTGTCCAAAAGACTGGCAGAGAGATGGGGATTATGCAAATGACTGGCGTTGAGAGGAAGGTTGTCCAAATGTCTGGCATTGAGAGTAAGGCTTTCAAGTGACTGGCAGAGAGCATGGCCTTGTCCAAGTGACTGGCAGAGAGCAGGGCCTTGTACAAGTGACTGACACTAAGAATAAGGTTGTCTAAGTAACTGGTAGAGAGCAGAGCCTTGTGCAATTGGCTGGCATTGAGAAGGGGCCTTGCAAATAAGTGACATTGAGAATAAAGTTGTGGAAGTGGCTGACATAGAGTAGGGGTTTGTAAAATTGACTGGCATTGAGAAAATGGTCGTCCAAGTGACTGGCAGAGAGCAGGGCCATGTACAAGTAATTGGCATTGAGAAGGAGCTTTTGCAAATGACTGGCATTGAGAATAAGGTTGTCCAAGTGACTGGTAGAGAGCAGAGCTCTATGCAGTTGACTGGCATTGAGAAGGGGCATGTGGAAATGACGTGCATTAAGAATCAGGCTGTCCAAGTGAATGGCAGAGAGCAGGGCCTTGTCCAAAGGACTGGCATTGAGAAGGGGCTTATGCCAATGACTGGCATTGATTAGCAGGTTGTCAAAGTAAATGGCATTGAGAATGGGCTTTTCCAAGTGACTGGCATTGAGAAAAATGTTGCCCAAGACACTGGCATTGAGAATAAGGCCATCCAATGACTGGCAGGGAGCTGATCCTTGTCCAAGTGACTGGCATTGAGAGAAAGTTTATCCAAGGGGGTGTGCAAGAGTTGGGGGTTCTCCAAGACACTGGCAGAGAGCAGGGTCTTGTCCAATTGACGGGCATTGAGATTAAGTGTGTCCAATTGACTGCCATTGAAGAAAAGTTTGTCCAAGTGACGGGCAGAGAACAGGGACTTGTCTAAGTGACTGGGATTGAGAATAAGGCTGTCCAAGTGCATGGCAGAGAGATGGGGCTTATGCAAATGACTGGCATTTAGAAGAAGGTTGTGCAAGTAACTGGCATTGAGAAGGCGGTTGTCCAAGTGACTGGCATTGAGAATAAGGCTTTCCAAGTGACTGGAATTGAGGAGGGGCCTGTGCAAATGACTGGCATTGAGAATAAGTTTGTCCAAGTGACTGGTTTTCAACAGGGTCTTGTCCAGTTGACTGGCATTTAGAAATAGTTTTTCCAAGAGACTGGCAGATGATGGGGCTTGTGCAAATGACTGGCATTGAGAAGTAGGTTGTGCAAGTAACTGGCATTGAGAAGGGGGCTGTCCAAGTGACTGGCATTGAGCAGGGCCTTGTCCAAGTGACAGGCATTGAGAAGGGGCTAGTGAAAATGACTGGCATTGAGAATAAGGCTGTCCAAGTGACTGGCATTGAGAAAGGGCATGTGCAAATGACTGTCATTGAGAATCAGGCTGTCCAATTGACTGTCAGATAGCAGAGCCTTGTGCAATTCACTTGCATTGAGAAGGGTCTTGTCCAAATTACTGATATTGAGAATAAGGTTTTGAAAGTGACTGACAGAGAGCAGAGCCTTGTGCAATTGACTGGCATTGAGAAGAAGGTTGTGCAAAGTGACTCACAAAGAGTTGGGGTTTGTCGAATAGACTGGAATTTAGAAGGGGTTTGTGCAAATGTCTGGCATTGAGAAGATTATTGTACCAGTTACTGGCATTGGGAAGAGGCTTGTCCAAGTGACTGGCATTGAGAATCAGGCTGTCCAAGTGAGTGGTAGAGAGCAGGGCTTTGTCCAAGTGACTGTCATTGTGAAGTAGCTTGTGCAAATGACTGGCATTGAGAATCAGGCTTTCGAAGTGCCTGGCAGAGAGCTGGGTCTTGTCCAAATGTCTGACATTGAGAATAAGGTTGTCTATGATGGGAGAGAGCAGAGCCTTGTCTAAGTGATGGGCATTGAGAAAGGTCTTTTACAAATGATTGGCTTTGAGAAGAAGGTTGTCCAAGTGACTGGCATTGAGATATAGGTTGTACAAGTGACTGCCAAACAGCAGGGGATAAACCAAGTGTTTGGCATTGAGAATAAGGTTGTTCAAGTGACGGGTAGAAAGTAAGGCCTTGTCCAAGTGACTGGCATTGAGAATAAGGCTTTCCAAGTGACTGGCAGTGAGCAGAGCCTTGCCCAAGTGACTGGCATTGAGAAGGGGCCTGTGCAAATGAGTGACATTACGAATAAGGTTGCGCAAGTGACTGACATAGAGTAGGGTTTGTAAAATTGACTGGCATTGAGAAAATGGTCGTCCAAGTGACTGGTATAGAGCAGAGCCTTGTGCAAATGACTGGCTTTGAGAAGGGGCTTGTCCAAGTAAGTGGCATTGAGAAAGGGCTTGTGCAAATGACTGGCATTGAGAATCAGGCTGTCCAAGTGTTGGGCACAGAGGAGGGCCTTGTCCAAGTGACTGGTATTGAGATGAAAGCTGTCCAAGTGACTGGCAGGGAGCAGAGCCTTGTCCAAGTGACTGGCATTTAGAAGGGGCTCATACAAGTGACTGGCATTGAGATGAAGGTTGTCCAAGTGCTGGACAGGGAGCAGAGCTTATGCAAGTCAATGGAATTGATAATAAAGCTGTCCCAGTGACTGGCATTGAGAAGGGCTTGTCCAATTGGCTGGAATTGAGAAAAATGTTGTCCAAGTGACTGGAAGAGAGCAGAGCCCTGTGCAATTGACTGGCATTGAGAAAGGGCATTTGGAAATAACGTGCGTTGAGAATCAGGCTGTCCAACTGAATGGCAGTGAGCAGGGGCTTGTTCAAAGGACTGGTATTGAGAAGGGGCTTATGCAAATGACAGGCAATGAGTAGAAGTTTGTCCAAAAACTAGCATTGAGAAGCGGCTTCTACAAATGTCTGGCATTGAGAGTAATATTGACCTAGTGACTGGCAGAGAGATGGGGCTTGCCCAAGTGACTGGCATTGAGAATCAGGCTGTCCAAAACTACTGGCATTGAGAATAAGGTGGTCCATGTGACTGGTAGAGAGCAGAGCCTTCTGCAATTGACAAGCATTGAGAATTAGGCTGTCCAAGTTACCAGCAGATAGATGGAGCTTTTGAAAATGACAGGCATTGAGAATAAGGCTGTCCAAGTGACTGACAGAGATCAGGGCGTTGTCCAAGTGACTGGCATTGAGAAAAATGCTGTCCAAGTGACTGAAAGACAGCAGAGCCCTGTGCAATTGACTGGCATTTAGAAGGGGCATTTGGAAATAACGTGCATTGAAATCAGGCTGTCCAAGTGAATGGCAGTGGGCAGAGGTTTGTACAAGTGACTGGCATTGAGCAGGATCTTGTCCAATTGACTGACATTGAGAAATATGTTGTCCAAGTGACTGGCATTGAGACATAGGTTGTCCAAGTGACTGGCAAAGTGTACAGGATAGCCCAAGTGTTTTGCATTGAAAATATGGCTGTACAAAATTACTGGCATTGAGAATAAGCTGTCTAAGTGATTGGCAGAGAGCAAAGCCTTGTCCAAGTGACTGGCATTGAGAAGGGGCCTGTGCAAATGATGACATTGAGAATAAGGTTGTGCAAGTGACTGATAAAGAATAGGAGTTTGTAAAATTGACTGGCATTGAGAAAAATGCTGTCCAAGTGACTGGCAGAGGGCAGGGCCTTGTACAAGTGATTCGCATTGAGAAGGAGCTTTTGCAAATGACTGGCATTGTGAATAATATTGTCCAAGTGACTGGCAGAGATATGGGGCTTTTCCAAGTGTCAGGCATTGAGAGTAACGCTCTCCAAGTGACTGGCAGAGAGTAGGGCCTTGTCCCAGGACTGGCATTGAGAAAAGGCTTATGCAAATGACTGGCATTGAGAAGAATGTTGTCCAAATAACTTGTCATTGAGAAGGGGCTTTTCTGAGTGACTGGCAGAGAGCAGGGTCTTATCCAATTGATTGGCAATGAGAAATAGGTTGTCCAAGTCACTGGCAAAGAGCACGGGATAACCCAAGTGTTTTGCATTGAAAATATGGCTGTCCAAAACTACTGGCATTGAGAATAAGGGTGTCCAAGTAACTGGCATTGAGAAAAGGCCTGTACAAATGAGTGACATTGTGGATAAGGTTGTGCCAGTGATTGACATAGTGTAGGGGTTTGTAAAATTGACTGGCATTGAGAAAATGGTTGTCCAAGTGACTGGCAGGGAGCAGGGCCTTGTACAAGTGACTGGAATTGAGAAGGAGCTTTTGCAATGACTGGCATTGTGAATAATAATATCCACGTGACTAGCAGAGATATGGGGCTTTTCCTAGTGACAGGCATTGAGAATAATGCTCTCCAAGTGACTGGCAGAGAGTAGGGCCTTGTGCCAAGGACTGGCATTGAGAAGACGGTTGTCCAAATAACCTGTCATTTAGAAAGGGCTTGTCCACATGACTGGAATAGAGAAGGAGGTTGTGCAAATGAGTGGCTTTTAGAAGAAGGTTGTGCATGTACCTGGCATTGAGAAGGGGGTTGTCCAAGTGACTGGCATTGAGAGTCACGCTGTCCAATTGACTGACAGAGAGCAGGGCCTCGTCCAAGTAACTGGCATTGAGGAGGGGCTTGTGCAAATGAATGACATTGAGAATAAGTTTGTCCAAGTGACTGGCATTGAGCTGGGTCATGTCCAATTGACTGGCATTGAGAAATAGGTTGTCCAAGTGACTGGCATTGAGAAGAAGTTTGTGCAATTGACTGGTAGAGAGCAGAGCCTTGTGCCAATGACTGGCATTGAGAATCAGGCTGTCCAAGTGAGTGGCAGAGAGCAGGGCCTTGTCCAAGGGATTGGCATTGAGAAGTGGCTTGTCCAAATGTCTGGCATTGAGAGTAATATTGACCTAGTGACTAGCAGAGTGATGGGGCTGCTTCAACTGACTAGCATTGAGAAGGAGCTTGTGCAAATAACTGGCATTTCGAAGAAGGTTGTGCAAGTAACTGGCAAAGAGAAGGACGTTGTCCAAGTGACTGGCATTGAGGAGGGGCTTGTGCAAATGACTGGCATTGGGTATAAGTTTGTCCAAGTGACTGGCATTGAAAAAAGCTTGTCGAAGTGACCTGCCGTGAGCAGGGCCATGTCGAAGTGACTGGCATTGAGAAGTTTGTGCAATTGACTGGCATTGAGAATAAGGTTGTCCAAGTAACTGGCATTAAGAAGGGCCTTGTGCAAATGACTGGATTTGAGAATAACACTGTCCACGTGACTGGTAGAGAGCAGAACCTTCTCCAAGTGACCGGCATGGAGAATAATGCTACCCAAGTGACAGGAAGAGAGATGGCACTTTGTCCAATGACTGGCATTGAGAATAAGTTTGTCCAAGTGACTGGCATTGAGCAGGGTCTTGTCCAATTGACTGGCATTGAGAAGGGGCTTGTGCAAATGACTGGGATTGAGAATAAGGCTGTCCAACTGACTGGCAGAGAGCAGGGCCCTGTCCAAGTGACTGGCATTGAGAAATGGCTTGTACAAATGTCTGGCATTGAGAGTAATAATGACCTAGTGACTGGCAGAGTGATGGGGCTTGTCCAAGTGACTGGCACTGAGAAGAACTCTGTCCAAGTGACTGGCCGAGAGCAGAGCATTGTCGAACTGACTGGCATTGAGAATAATGCTACCCAAGTGACTGGCAGAGAGATGGGGCTTGTACAAATTACTGGCATTGAGAATAAGTCTGTCCAAGTGACTGGATTGAGAATAAAGATGTCCAAATGACTGGCAGAGAGCAGGGCCTTTTCCAAGTGACTGACATTGAGGAGGGGCTTGTGCAAATGACTGGCATTGAGAATAAGTTTGTCCAAGTGGCTGGCATTGAGCAGGGCCTTTTCCAAGTGACTGGCATTGAGGAAGGGCTTGTGCAAATGACTGGCATTGAGAATAAGTTTGTCCAAGTGACTGGCATTGAGCAGGGTCTTGTCCAATTGACTAGCATTGAGACAGAGGTTGTCCAAGTTACTGGCTAAGAGCAGAGGATAACTCAAGTGTTTTGCATTGAAAATATGGCTGTCCAAAATTACTAGCAGTGAGAATAAGGTTGTCTAAGTGACTGGCAGAGAGCAGGGCCTTGTACAAGTGATTGGCATTGAGAAGGAGCTTTTGAAATGACTGGCATTGAGAATCAGGCTGTCCAAGTGACTGGCAGAGAGATGGGGCTTATGCAAATGACTGGCATTGAGAAGAATGTTGTCCAAATACCTTGTCATTGAGAAGGGGATTTTCCAAGTGACTGGCACTGAGAAGGAGCTTGTGCAAATGACTGGCATTGAGAATCAGGTTGTCCAGGTGAGCAGCAGAGAACAGAACCTTGTCCAAGTGACTGTCTTGAGAATAAGATTGTCCAATTGACTGGTAGAGAGCAGAGCCTCGTTCAAATAACTGGCTTTAAGAATAAGGCTGTCCAAGGGAGTGGCTGAGAGCACGGGCTAACCCTAGTTTTTGCATTGAAAATATGGCTGTCCAAAATTACTGGCAGTGATAATAAGGTTGTCCGTGTGACTGCCATAGAATAGGGGTTTGTAAAATTGACTGGCATTGAGAAATGGTTGTCCAAGAGACTGGCAGAGAGCAGGGCCTTTTCCAAGTGACTGGAATTGAGAAGCAGCTTGTCCAAATGTCTCGCATTGAGAGTAATATTGACCTAGTGACTGGCAGAGAACAGAGCCTTGTTCAGGTGACTGGCATTGATAAGGGGCTTGTCCAAATTACTGACATTGAGAATATGGTTGTGCAAGTGACAGACAGAGTGTAGGGCAGTGATGGCAAACCTTTTGAGCTTGGCGTGTCAGCATTTTAAAAAACCCTAACTTAACTCTGGTGCCGTGTCTCATATAGAAATTTTTGATCCTTGCAACTATAGTAAAACAAAGATTTATATATTTGATATTTATTTTATATATTTAAATGCCATTTAACAGAGAAAAATCAACCAAAAAAATTAGTCAGAGGTGACACGTGTGTTATAGGTTCGCCATCACTGAGGTAGGGGTTTGTAAAATTGACTGGCATTGAGAAGAAGGTTGTCCAAGCGACTGGCAGAGAGCAGGGCCTTTTCCAAGTGACTGGCATTGAGAAGGGGCTTGTGCAAATGACTGTCATTGAGGATCAGGTTGTCCAAGTGATGGGCAGAGAGATGGGGTTTCACGAAGTGACTGGCATTGAGAAGGGGCTCGTACAATAGACTGGCATTGAGATGAAGGTTGTCCAAGTGACAGACAGGGAGTAGAGCCTTGTGCAAGTCACTTGGCTTGGTAATAAGTTTGTCCAAGTGACTGGCATTGAGAAGGGCTTGTCTAATTGGCTGTCATTGAGAAAAATGTTGTCCAAGTGACTGGAAGAGAGCAGAGCCCTGTGCCATTCACTGGCATTGAGAAGAGGCTTATGAAAATGACTGGCATTGACAAGAATGTTGTCCATGTGACTGGCAGAGAACAGAGCCTTGTACAAGTGGCTACAATTGAAAATAATTTTTTCAAAGTCATTGGCATTGAAAGGGGGCCTCTCCAATAGACTGGCATTGAAAAATAGGTTGTCCAAGTGACTGGCATTGAGAATAAGGTTGTTCAAGTTACGGGTAGAGAGGAGGGCCTTGTGCAAGTGATTTGCATTGAGAAGGAGCTTTCGCAAATGACTGGCATTGTGAATAATATTGTCCAAGTGACTGGCATTGAGAAGGGCCTTGTGCAATTGACTGTCATTAGGTATAAGGCTGTCAAAGTGACTGGCAAACAGCAGGGCCTTGTTTAAGTCACTGGCATTGAAAATCAGGCTGTCCAAGTGACTGGCATTGAGAATCAGGTTGTCCAAGTGACTGGCATTGAGAATCAGCTTGTCCAAGTGACTGGCATTGAGAATAAGGCTGTCCATGTGACTGGCAGAGAGCAGGGCCTTGTACAAGTCACTGACATTGAAAAGGTGCATGTCCAAGTGACGGACATTGAGAAGTAGGTTGTGCAAATGGCTGGCAGAGAGCAGAGCCTTGTGCAAGTCAGTGGAATTGAGAATAAAGCTCTCCATGTCACTGGAAGAGAGCTGGGTCTTGTCCAAATGACTGCCATTGAGTATAAGATTGTCCATGTGACTGGCATTGAGAATCAGGCTGTGCAATTGACTGGCAGAGAGCAGAGCTTTGTCCAAGTGACTGGCATTGAGAAGTGGCTAGTGCAAATGTCTGGCATTGAGAGTAATATTGTCCTAGTGACTGGCAGAGTGATGGGGCTTGTCCAAGTGACTGGCATTGAGAAGAAGGTTGTCCATGTGACTGGCAGAATGCAAGGCATTGTTCCAGAACTGGCATTGAGAATAAGTTTGTCCAAGTGACTGGCAAAGAGCAGGGGATAACCCAAGTGTTTGACATTGAAAATATGGCTGTCCAAAATTACTGGCATTGAGAATAAGGCTGTCCAAGTGTCTGGTAGAGAGCAGAGCCTTGTCCAAGTGACTGGCATTGAGAAGGGCTTTGTCCAAATTACTGACATTGAGAATAAGTTTGTGCAAGTGACTAACAGAGAGTAGGGGTTTGTAAAATTGACTGATATTGAAAATATGGGTGTCCAAGTGACTGGCAGAGATCTTGACCTTGTCCAAGTGATTCGCTTAGAGATGGGGCTTGTACAAATGACTGGCATTGAGAAGAAGGTTGTCCAAGTAACTGGCATAGAGCTGGGTTTTTCCATGTGATGGGCATTGAGAATAAGGCTCTCCAAGTAACTGTCATTGAGTATAAGGTTGTCGGAATGGGGGGCAAGCAGGGGAGGATAGGGGTGAGGGGGAAAGATCAACCAAAGGACTTGTATGCATGCATATAAGCATAAATGATGGATGTGGACAACAGGGGGTGAGGGTGAGGGCAGGATTGGGGGGATGAGGGGACATTGGGGGGAAAAGGACACATTTGTAATATCTTATTCAATAAAGGGGAAAAAAATAAAAAAAAATTAGAACACATACCAGAGGAAAGAGACAAAGTAAATGAAATTGTTGCCTTGGGTTAGTGGAACTGGGAGTGGGGTGACGGTTGCAGCAGGAATGATGCTTTCTCATAGTAAACTTTAAAATACAATATACCTTTTAACATTATCTGCATGTTGTTACTAAATACAATAAAAATTGAAAATAGATGTCAGAAGCAATCACCTAGAGTTCATTAAAGGTTGAATTTTGAGAATTTATATGGATCCTTTTCTTTAGTTCTTTTTTAAATTAAGAAAATATGTAATGTCACATCAGAAATTAAAAATCTCTTATTGTTGGAATTTTGTTTGACACAAAAGTGTAACAGGACTACAGTCATGTGGCAGCTGAAGGTGGAGGTGGAATTTTCATGTGGATTCCTGTTTTGCATTGAAGCCACACAAATGTAAATATTGTAGGAGCCTGAGGTCTTTCCTTGGTGACCATGGCATTCCTGGTGACCACAGTCAGACGCATATGAAGAATTTTTTTCTGCTTCAGGTTGTTTTGCCCTGAACTTATATGGAACCTATAGGAAAATAAATCAAGTTGCACATAAAATAAAAAGGTTGTCCGAATGAATGG
This sequence comes from Myotis pilosus, assembly GCA_036010255.1. Lineage (NCBI taxonomy): Eukaryota > Metazoa > Chordata > Mammalia > Chiroptera > Vespertilionidae > Myotis > Myotis pilosus. Next base: position 712,966 of record JASKON010000031.1, on the reverse strand, counting down.
CAGTGAGCAGGGGCTTGTCCAAGTGACTGGCATTGAGAAGAAGGTTGTCCTAGTGAAGGGCAGATGGCTGAGGCTTATCCAAGTGACTGGCACAGAGGAGGGTCTTGTCCACGTGACTGGCACAGAGGAGGGTCTTGTCCACGTGACTGGCACAGAGGAGGGTCTTGTCCAGGTCTGTGTGGAGAGAAGGGCCTTTTTGAAGTCACTCGATCGGGTGGCCTTTGCCTTGTGCTGGGCTCGGCCACAGAAGCACTGTTGCTGTGGGGTTAGAAGACTTCTTAGTGAACAGGTCGATGTGACAGTGCCAAGGCCCCTGCATTCAGGTCCCAGATGTGAGCTTCAGGGTCTGGATCATGACCGCGAACGAACTGATTTGTAGACGGTGACCCGCCTTGCAAGGATGTGCAAACAGAAGGGGGTTTGCAAGCTGGAGAAGTCAGTGGGGCCGTGGCTGGTGGAGGGCGACAGAGAAATCGTTGTCCGTGAGGGTGTGGGCAGGAGGTGGACCCGGCAGGCAGGGAGGATTGAGGCCATGTCACTCCTGCCAACATCTGAAACCTCCAACCTGCACGGCATGTTGATGAGTTCATTGGAGCCAACCTGGCGACCAGTGCCGGGAGGCAGAACCTCAGGGGACTGGGGAAATGTCAGGGGACCGGCGTATTGCACCAGTTTTGCACCTTTGACTCGCAGGAGGGGGCGTAAGGAGGGTTCCATGAAATCCATGGGTGGTGGGTGGGAGGGGCAGGAGGAGGCACAGCAGGGCAGTCTGTGGGAGGGGATAGAGAGCAGAGTGGGTACACAGCTCTTCTACACGCCTGCGTCCAGGATAGTTCACTGTGAACCTCGACAGCACACAGAGATGGCATTTGGGCACCGCGGTCATGATGGGAGTCTGTGGTCTGTTCTGGTTGGAGGCTCTACCCTGAGTGGTCTGTCGAAGGGGGTTACTCTTGACTCTCTAGAGGTGCGTCATCATAGATGGAAACGGACAACATGTGGGCTCAGTGAGGGAAGACTGACTTTTGTCAAGAAGGATCCAGGCTTAGGACGTGACTCCCCACCAGGACACACTTCTCATTAGGAATCTTCCTCTCAGACCATCCTGTGGGGGGGCTTTCTGTCGCTGAGTTTGCACGGCTGCCAGGCCGGCCTCCCCGGCTCATCTCGGGTGTCGTGTGTGTGTGTGTGTGTGTGTGTGTGTGTGTGTGGCCCCTCCCTGCCCTCGCCTCCGTGCAAGCAGGAGGAACTGAGGAATCACCACGTGGTCAGACGTCTAATACCCATTTTGGACTTGAGGGCAGTGCCCCTTCCATGCAAGACGGCGCCTCATTTGGGGAAGGGAAGGCGACCGAGGAAGCGTGCGTGTGAGCCTCATACTGGGGTGGGCCACCCTGCGGCCTGTTCCCCTGTTGCGTGTAGCGGCTGGGCCGGTGAATGAGAACTAGAGCTGCCCTCCTGTGTGCAGCGACGGTGAAGAGGGCCTTCAGATGAATGAATAGGCAGTGACATGGGGATTCGTGGCAGCGTTCAGGACGCTCTGCCCCCACATACAGCACCGCGGCACAGTGAGGACTTGAGCAGAAGGCGTGTGATAACGGGACGTGTTATGGTCACCGCAGGAGGAACACAGGCGGCCAGAAGTGGTGAATAATTATAAATGTATTAGGTCTTCCAGAAAACCGGGTCGCTGAGCCCCAAAATGGCGTCAGGGATGTGAAAGGGCTCCTGGCTGGCTTTTTCTGGGCAGAGAATTCTCTGGGCGGGTGTGGGAGGGACAATGCTCTCAGCCGTTGGAATGTGGTCTCAACCAAAGGGAGTGTCGTTGTGAAGTGGTCTAAGGGTCAGTTCCCAGGGTAGGGGGTGCCGATTCCATTATTTGATCAGGCCTCACAGGAAGGTGCCGGAAGACCTTCGACCTTCCTCCCTGAAGCCCTTTGAAGCTCACAGGAGAGGTGCCCCCCCTCCCTGTGCTGGGAGGGAGGAGCGGCCTTATCTCTGGAGACAGAGGGACACCCAGAGGAGTCCGAGGGCACAGGCCTCGTGCAGGCCCTCCGATTACTGCGCTCAGCTCCTTCCCTTGGTCCTATCGCACTTCCCCACGACTTCCCCTCCTCCTCCTCAAACCTCATGAAAACTCAGGCCCAGCCATTCCTGTGGGTCCTCACTTCCTCACGCAGCCTCCCGGGACCTCGTAAAACAAATACCTCTGAATGCTTTTTTCCCCGAACTATAGGAGAAAGTTTATGTAGAGTCACGAAGGTAGAAGAAACGGGCTCAGGACACACGCTAACAGAATAGGGGCCCCTGGAGCTTGGGGGAGAGGAAGGCCAGATGGTACCAGATGGGGTGGGGGAGGCGAGGAGGGGGAGGGGGAGAAGGAGGGAGTGGGGAGGCACAGGCAGCTACGGAAGGGAGAGCCCGCGTTTTCTCTTGTTAATCTGTCTTTTCTTACAGAGCTCCAGCTGGGAGCCTAGAAAGGCAGGAAGAAAAGATGTTTTTTCCTCCCCTGTAGTAGACACGGTATGCTTCCCATTGTACAGGGTCCTGGAGGATTTCAGAGGCAGCGTGGTCTAGATTGAAGTGGTCAGAGAAGGCCCCCTGAAGGAGGCAGGTTATGGTTGGAGATAGAAAGAGTTAAGTAGTAGAAACTTAAGAAAAATATAGGAAAGACCCAAATAGGATTTCTGTCCCAGGCAGGAAACGGAGCATGCACAGATGACAAAGTATTTGGGACACCACAGGTAGCGAATATTTCATCTGAATCAAGGTGATTCCTCGATGGGACGAGGTGGGGAGGGTATGAATGTGGGTGCGATCGTCTGACTTTAGGCTGTTCTGCTCTTAGGCCTTCGCTGGCTACGTTGGTCATTCGTCTCATAGGGAGGCCACCGGTGTGACTGTGAATGGAAAATTCTGGTTTCTAGGTGTCCGACAGGTTCCTAGTGGAAACCCTTGGTCTTAGAGCAGCGGTTCTCAACCTGTGGGTCGAGACCCCTTTGGGGGTCCAACGATGCAAACACATAGATAATTAAATATTGTTTTTGTGATGAATCACTGTGCTTTAATGATGTTCCATTTGTAACAATGAAAATGGGGGCCACCACAACATGAGGAACTGTATTAAAGGGTCGAGGCGTTAGGAAGGTTGAGAACCGCTATCTTAGACAGTCTATGCCGGCGGAAGAATGGGGGGGTTTGGCAGAGAAGAGACCCGCCCCGCGGGCCGGGGGAGAGGCCCCCAGGAATTGGGGTTTGCAGTCGGCCCCCCTCCATCCAAGGAGACTTCCCAGGCGGGACGCCCCATCCCCAGTGAACATGCCTTCAGCCTGCACGGCCCCCCAGGCGCGGGCCTCCCTTGGCTGTAGGATCGCAGCGCCATCTGCCCCCAGGAACCCGGAGGCCCCCGGCCCGGCCCTGCGCCTCCAGCCTGTTCCCGGGCGCGGCCGGTGGGGAGGGCGGGAGGCTCCGAGGGGGAAGGGGACCGAGTCAGACCCCGGGAAGGACGGGCGGGAACCGGAGTCCCTGCCGCCAGCAGGAAGGTGCTCGTGACCTTTATTTATTTCACAGCGGCCACACCAGGCTGTGCGCCTCCAGGGGCAACACTCCACGCAGAATGTCCCCGATCAGCCGCGTGGGGAGCCCGCCCGCATCCACCCTCCGCGCCGCGGGGCCGGCCCCGGTGAGGCCGCCCGAGCTCGTGGCCCCCGGGGGCGGGCGGCTCTCGGTCTCCCGGGAAACGGGCCGGGGTCCGCCTGCGCCCCGCCCGGCCCCCCGCAGCCCCGGGTGCGAGTGTCGCCGTCCCGGTCGGTGCAGGGCGGCCCCTCGGGCGGGCGGCGTCCCTCCAGGGCCCGGTCCCCTCGTCGGTCTTTGGCTGGCGTTTCCGGTGACGGGCCCAGCGACAAACCGAACCTTTGTTAGCAATGGTCCCCCGTTATAGGCCGTTCTTTAAATGTCTTTATTTATTCAGGGATCGCATGGGTCTTTTGACTTGTGTTTCCTGTGGCTCTTTGACATCGGAGCCAGCGGGGCCAGTTGCCTGTCGTCCTTTAAAGCGGGACTCGGGTTGAAAGAAGGTTTTGTTCGCACCGAGGCGGCCGCATGGACCTGGCGCTTTTGTTCTCCGGGAAGAAGGGGCGGCCCCGCCCGCCTCCCGCCTCCCGCCTCCCGCCCAGCGCGGGCCTGTCCTGTCGGATGTAGCCGAGGTTTCCATTGAAATCGGTTGGTTTTAAGTGCGTTTGCAGAGCATTTGAAGGTTTAGAAACCCAGGGTTTGCTCTTAGCGTGTTGGTCCAGACTTTATGACTTTATGATGCTTTTGGGGGGACGGTTAATAAATCGCAGGGTGTGTTGCTTTTGCGTTTCCTGCTCATTTATATTCTTCCTGGGCGTCTGCAGGCAGCGCACGGGGGGACACCGGAGCGCAGCGGCGTGACCCCAAGGCCCGCGCGCGCCAGGCCCAGCAGCACGTGGGCCCCGCCCGGCGGCCAAGGCGGAGGAGCCATTGTTCTGCCACGTCGCTGCGCCCCGAGCGGGTCACGTGAGAACTCGTGTGCGCGTGCGCAGCGCGAGAGGCGGGGCGGGGCCGGGTGCTGCTCCCGCCGCCTCCGGGTCTCCGCCTCCCTGGGTGCGGCGGGACCGTTCCGTTTGGGGGGGGTTTCCTGTCGTTTTCGCGGGTCTCGGACCCCGTGGTCCTGATCCGTCCGTTGCTGACCCCCTCCGAGGAGGGGGAGGGTGGGATTCTGGCGTCTGATTTTAGGATTTCAGAATAATTAGCCTTTGTTCAGATCAATAAAATGGCGTGTTGTTTTGGTTTTGTTTTTGTTTTTTTACTTCCATAGGCTTTTTGTTCCATGTCTGTTGTCTGCAAAAGGACCCTTATGAGCATTTATAAGACGGTTATTTCTCATCTCATTTCACCCATCGGAATTTTCATGAACATTTAGAAAATTAGGTTGGAGCTATTAAGTTTCATTCGTTTATATAAGTAGGAATATACCATTTCCTAAAGTTACATTTTACCTTTTGTTTTGCATTCCTTGGTCTTTTTCTTTTTTAAAAAAAATTCCATCACACCAACTCGGGAATATTTACCAGAGTGGGACAAGATTTCACCCGAGTTTCAAGATTCATGTTAGAAAGAACTGAATTTTTTACTTTAAAAAATATCCTTTGACAAACTCGTCCCGGTAGCCACTGCGCCTAAACCGGGGAGCCCTGGAAAGGGGCCCTTGACTCTCCTAGGAATTTTAGAAAATAAAAACATTCTCTGTGTATGGGACTTGGTATGGTTATAGGGTTCACCGGGATCTGATGTGGCTGGCCCCAGACATTTTTAAATTAACTAGTAGAATTAAATGGAAGAGCATGTGATGTTGGAGTAGGGGGATTTATCTTGGTAACGTTAGGATGCTGGTTTCATTGTAGGTATGACTATGCAAAGCTAAGAACCCAAGAAAGAATCTCCAGAGAAGGAATTAAAAAGTAAGATTTTAGGTGAAAGTTCCCATCTCGATCCTAAAAGAAAACACACCCACTGAGCAGTCTCCAGCACAGAGACCCAAGGACAACTCAGTGCCAACTACGTCCAACAGCCTGTGCACCGTGAGGACGCTGTCAATCCAGCAAATGAAGTATGTGTAAGTTGTAAAACATACATTTTTTTGACATTTTTTTTGGTTTGTTTTGCAAACTAAGTCCCAGAATTCTTTGAAATAGCTAGTGAGCCTCATTATTCCCACCCCACTGCCTGTTGGGTCCCTTCCGCCCTCGCCAGCCGGCTCTGCTTCACTCTCCCGCTCCAGGAGGCCATCCAGGGACCCTGTCCCCAGGGTTGGTCTTCTCCCAGCAAAAACCTTTCTCTATTGCATTCCACAGTGTCAGCTGTCAGCGCTCCAGGCCACTCCAAACAGTATGAAGTCGTTTCCTTGTTTACTTGTTAATTATTTGGAAGTTAACTTTAAAAAAAAAAAAATTGATGCAAAGATAGAAACTGTTAGGACTCCAGGAAAATTAAGGGGGAGGCAGGGAATGATTCCAACAGGAAAAAGCTTCTAAGAGTCATACTGAGGCATGATCTTCACCTATTTCTAATATAGTCACAGTTGAATTTATTTTTAAAGGGTTGTGCTAACGTTACAAACTGAAAGAATAACCAATTCCCAAAACTAGGAAATGAGAGCCCGCCGCGGCCTTCTGAGCTGTGCAGCCACCCCTGGCAACCCCAGCACTTTGGTTTCTTTCTATTCATCTCTACGTTTATCTTTTTAAATTTCTTTATTGATTAAGCTATTACATATGTGTCCTTATCCCCACGTAACCCCTCCACACGCCCACACACACTCCTGCCCGCACCCCCGGGTGTCTGTGTCCATTGCTTAGGCCTACATGCACGCATATAAGACCTTTGGTTGATCGCTCCCCCTACCCCACCTCCCCTACCTTCCCTCTCCAGTTCATACCGTCTCTCTGTGTGTATCTGCATTACGGTATAGATCGCACACTGTGAACTGTATTAAATTTAGCCGATGGCAGGACGCCCTTATCCAGAAGGTAAAAATGTGCCTAGTTTGAAAGTTCCATGAGGAACTGATTTTTGAAGGCCAGAAACTTGCAGAAAATAGGAATATAACGAAGGGAAAATTCCCTTTGCAATGTCCCCCACCCAAATGACTCCATTACTTCTGAATCACGTTTTTTTTTTGGGGGGGGGGGAATTACAAATAGGATATGTTCTGTTAGTCACCGTGAAATGTCTGAATTTTAAACAGTTTTTGGATGGGGGGGGTCTGGATCGCGCCTTTTTTTTTTTTTCTTTTTAAATCGCGCTTTTAAAAGGGACACGTTGCATGGTGGTGCCGTCTTAACTCTTTGAAACGCGCGCGCTTTGGGCTCGTCGGTGGGAATTCGCGTAAATCAGCACTAATTCTGAACCGGCTTCTCTGACCCACCCACGTCGCCCGTTTTGAAAACGAAAATAATTATTGAAAGTTGCCCTCGTTTCCGCCTTTGTGGTCTTCAGATCCCGCTTGGCACAGGCGCGCGCCGGAAATGCGTCATCACGCGGCACCGCCGGCGGCTCGCCCGCGGGGCACTCTGGGAGGGCGACGTGGCTGGGCGCGGCCGGCGGCCGGGGAGTCCGCCCGCGCCTGCGCGGTCGGGGCCGCATCGCTTCCGCTCCCCTGCCTTTTGTCTCCGTGGCGCTGGGAAACCTACAGTTTCCTTGTTTAGGTTTTTGTTTTTTGTTTCTCTTTTGGTACTTTCGTTGTCAGGGTTAGGATTCACCTTTTTAAAACGGGACTTTGCACCTGCGCTCCTGCAAACTCCCGTGTAAAACAGATTTTAAAAAGACCGAGGCTTTGAGGCTCTCCCTTTGTTCTGGCTCAGACACGTGGCCGGAGGCGGGCTCTGGGTTTAACGCAGAACAATGGGAACATGTTTTCTTCATTAAGGCCGCGGCCACAGAAATCGTCCGTGAGCACATCTGCTTGTGTGCCTTCCTTGTAAACGTACTTTGTTTTTAATACAGTTGCTAAAATCAGAGGTTTTTGTTTTCTTTTTCCAGTCATTTTGGTGCTAGAATTCATCCTTTGTCCTGATTTAAATGGGACTCCCTTCATTAGAAAGCGGCTTTTAATCCGTTTTCTTGGATCCGATCACTCCATCGCTTTTTTAGGAATGAATCCCTGCAGAGCCAGGGCTTCTCAGCCACTCTGCCCCCCCATCTTTATGCTGAAGCATCCTGTGGTTTTGCACAACGTGTCCGCCTCACAGCTCGGGAAATCAGACTTTTATAAACGGCTCCCCCTCTCCCTCCTGGATCCTCCTCTCCCTCCTGGATCCTCCTCTCCCTCCTGGATCCTCCTCTCCCTCCTGGATGCCCCTCTCCGGGGGACACAACGCCCCTGTCGGCATTACTTTCTGGTTCCTACATTTGTATTTTGGATGGCCTGGTCTAGGATACAGCTTTTCTGTCTGTAATTCTCAACCTCAGCCTTGATGAAGCTGAACTCGTGCTGCAGTTCCCTCCAAAGGGTTTGCTGCCTCTTCCCAGTCGCTGAAGGTGCTTCCCCGGTCCCGTGTGGAAACCCGCACCCCTGGCCCCTCCATGTTTACCCTCCGGGGGCATGCACATCCTGTCCTCTTCACCACCTCCTCTCTGTTACCCTTAGAAGCCTTTCCTCGTATCAGAAACAGTTTCCATCTTGCATATGGGAGAAAAGACTCCTTGAAACCCTTACTAATAAACATACCAGTCCACTCTTTCTTAAGATGAACGTTAGCCTGGTACATGCAGTGCATACAGTCCAAGATGCAGTCACAGTATTGCACAAGTCTTTTTATATATATATATATTGCTAGAGCAATTATTATTTCAATTACAATTTAACCCCATAAGGCAGCCTTTTCCCCGTTTTTGGATATCTGCTCCTCCCCAGTGGCTCTGTTACAGGCACCTCTCACTGACCCCAGAGGGGTGTCACCAGACAGGGCAGCCCCCTGAGCCAGGGGGAGAGAGCTGTCCCCAACCTCGATCCTTCTCTTCTCAAATAAGTGAATTTAATGCAAGAGACCTTGACTGCATTGTGAAAAGCCATTTTATTAAAGCGCCTAAAGCATGCGCCTTTATTGAAAATGCAGCGCAAGCAAATCTCTCTCACCCGGCGTGGGGCCCAGATGGGCTTTTCCCCAGCTGGTCCAGAAAAGCGAGTTCGAGGAGTAATATGCCCTCCTCCTGCCTGTAGGTTTCAAAAGATCCTTTTGCTGACTATCTTGGTACAGATTAAGCCTGGAGGTTTTCTTCCCAGAATCCTGGCTGCTCTATCTTGCAGAGCCCCAAGGCTCTGGCTTCTCTCCATTCTCCCCTCCCCTTCCCTTCTCCCTCTCTGCATTCTCTCATTTGGGAGGTCTTTAACTCTTTGTTCTCAGAAATTCCTTGGCTGGGGGAGATAGTGGCTTGTTTTTTGCAGGAGGCCTGCTGCAACCTACTCACACTGTTTGGCCTGGTCCTGATGTTCCTGTCTCAGTTTCCCCCACTCCTCCTGCCCTGGAATCCTGCAGTGATTCTGCTGGACTTTTCTCTCTCCATCCCTGGCAAAGGCAGTGGTCCTCCCCACCTCTCGCTTATGCATTCACGTCACCTGAGGGCTTGTGGAAAACACGCAACCCCTCACCCAGCGTTTCCCATTCACTCTGCCTGGTGTGGGGCCCATTTTCAAGTTTCAGGGTTGACCCGAGGCCCACACTTGGGGAACGTGAAGAGTCCACCAGCGGGACTCCCGTGGGGCAGAGAAAAACCACCGGAGGGCCCCACATCTGAGCTTGTGGAGCTGAACCCTGATTTAATAGGTAAATGGGTGCCCTACAGGCTCCCACGCTCTCTAGGGCAGTGGTTGGCAAACTCATTCGTCAACAGAGCCAATTATCAACTGTACAACTACTGAAACTTCTTTTGAGAGCCAGATTTTTTAAACTTAACCTATATAGGTAGGTACATTGTTCTTAACTTCATGAGGGTACTCCGAAGGCTTAGGAAGAGCCACACTCAAGAGGCCAAAGAGCCGCATGTGGCTCGCGAGCCACAGTTTGCCGGCCACGGCTCTAGGGGAATGGGAGGGAGGATAAGTCACGGACTCAACCCGGGAGGGAAAGGACTTGTTCACAGCAGTTCAAGGAGGACGCTGTGGAGAGACGTCTCCCTGACAAGTGTGCCCGTAGGCGGTACGCTAGGCCTTTGTGACCGCCAGTGAGGTGGGTGAGCCAGCGGCGAAGGCCTCGCCCAGGCTCTTGTTGGAAATGCCCCCCCTCACCCCCCCTCACCCCCTCAGACCTCCGGGATCAGAATCCACAGGGTAACGAGACCTCCAGTGACCCCCACGTTCCTTACCGTTTGCAAAGCACAGGTCGAGACGGCCTCGCAAATAGATCTCAAGTCCCAGAGGCAGAGCTGCGCTCCGACACCACCTGGGTAGCTGAGACTCCGTGGTTATGCTCTAAGTCAGGTGGGGAACCTTTTCTCTGCCAGGGCCCATTTGGATATTCGTAACACCCTTCTTGGGCCATACAAAACGAGCACCTGAAAAAAATGAGCCTGGTAGGAGGCAGCCAAGCAATGGTTATCTGTGATCATTGATGTGTTTTGTTTTTTTACTATATTTTTATCTATTTCAGAGAGGAAGGGAGAAGGAGAGGGAGAGAGAAACATCAGTGATGAGAGAGAATCATGGATCAGCTGCCTCCTGCATGCCCCACACTGGGGATTGAGCCCGAAACCTGGGCCTGTGCCCTGACCGGGAATCGAACTGTGACCTCCTGGTTCGTAGGTCAAAGCTCAATCACTGAGCCACGCCAGCCTGGCTGATCATTGATGTTTTTCTCTCTCTCCCTCTCCCTCCCTCTCTCTCTGAAATCAATAAAAAATACATATATTTTTTTAAAATTAGCCTGCTCTATTTGGTCAAACCGTGAATGAACTCACCCCTGATGCCTTGGCGGGGCCAAACCAAATGGTTTTGTGGGCCTTCCACAGCCCACAGGCCGGACGTTCCCCACCCCCATCCTGAGGCTAAGCTGCTGGAGTTGTGTCTGGGCAGGTGTGGCCGGCACCCTTGCAGGTGGGAGGGAGCGAAGGGCATATGCCCTACAGCTGTCCCAGCTTCCCTTCCCACCTCAGAGCAGCTTCTAAGCCCGGGGTTTGCCTGGTGGGACATTCGCAAGATCAGGGGGTGGCATAGATGCAGGGACGGTGACAACATTCCCACTGCCCGAGCCCCTTCCCGTTTCACGCTTGACGGGCTCTGACCCGACGTCCATGCCCCCGTGCGGCTTTGGGCAGGCGTCTGAGGCGAGACCCTTTAAGAAGAATTCGGTTCAACAGCTGCTCCCAGTTCTCCCCAGCTTCCTCCGGGCGTTGGGAAGGAAGCGGGTGCAGGCTCTAATAGGCTGGAAAGAGCCGGGCCTGGGCAGCTGCAGGCCCTCCCACGAGGCATTGCAGCAGAGGAAGCCGGACCCCCTGGGAAGCGCCTGCTGAGAGTCCCTGCAGGTAGGGCAGTGGACGTGGCGGATGCAGGGTCCCAGGGCTGGGGGGATGCTTGTAATCCAGGCGGCGTGTGGGGTCGGGCTCTCCAAGTCCTGCTGTGGTTCAAGGGCCCCAGCCCGGGAGAGAGGCAGCCCCGCCTGGGGCGTGGGAAACGACCCTTCTGTTTGGCTCTGGGCCTGCTCCCCACGTGGCCTTGTCTGGTCGAGTGGCTGAGGCTGAAAAGAATGAGGGCATGTGCCCTAGCTGGTTTGCTCAGTGGTTACAGAGTCAGCCCACAGACTGAAGGTTCGTGGGCTCCATGCCAGTCAAGGTCACGGACCTCGGTTGCAGGCTGGCTCCCCCGCCCCAGTCAGGGCACCACAGGGAAGCAACCAATCAATGCCTCTCTCACATCAAAGTTTCTCTCTCTGTGTCTCTCCCCTTCCCTTCTGCTCTCCCTGAAATCAGTGGGGACAGTATCCTCGGGTGAGGATTCACGAGAATGGGGGTACAGCCCTCCAGACCACCTCACCGGGGTCTTCCTTGGCCCATGCAAACAGGGGCGCCTCGGGGCAGAGCCTGGGATTGTGGGGCGATGAGTACAGCAGAGAAGATGCATATAACCAGGGCCCGCCAGAGTCTACTGTGTGCATGTTCTGTAGCAGCCATGGTTCTTGATTTCCGTGGAATATTCCATTTTCAGGTGATAAAAACGCCATGCCAACAGGCTCATGGCCTTAGCGCAGTGGTTCTCAACCTTCCTAATGCCGTGACCCTTTAAAATACAGCTCCTCATGTTGTGGGGACCCCCAACCATAAAATTATTTTCTTTTTTTAAAAAAAAATATATTTTATTGATTTTTTACAGGAGGAAAGGAGAGGGATAGAGAGTTAGAAACATAGATGAGAGAGAAACATCCATCAGCTGCCTCCTGCACACTCCCCACTGGGCATGCGCCCGCAACCAAGGTACATGCCCCTGACTGGAATCAAACCTGGGACCCCTGAGTCTGCAGGCCGACGCTCTATCCACTGAGCCAAACCGGTTAGGGCCATAAAATTATTTTTGTTGCTACTTCATCACTGTAATTTTTGCTACTGTTACGAATCATAATGTAAATATCTGATATGCAGGATGTATTTTCATGGTTACAAATGGAACATAATGAAAGCATAGTGATTCATCACAAAAACAATATGTAATTATCTATGTGTTTTCGGGTGGTCTTAGGTGACCCCGTGAAAGGGTCCTTCAACCCCCAAAGGGGTCGTGACCCACAGGTTGAGAACCGCTACCTTAACGAGACTCATTCCCCAAATACCAGGATCCCTGCCCAGTTTCACCCTCCTCTTCCAACGGAGGTGAGTCCTCTGTGCTGCTCTCGACAAGTTATCCCTGTGATGACACCTTAGAGCAGGGGTGGGGGGCGTCCGGCCTGATGGCCGCAGGAGGCCTGGGAAATCATTGGGTCTGGCCCTGCCAAGGCATCCGGGGTGAGTTAATCCAATGTGTGGCCACACAGAGCCGGCTAATTTTCAAGTGGATCCTTTTGCGTGGCCTGCGAATGGTGTCATAAATGCCCGATGGCCTTTGGCAGGAGAAAGGTCCCCGCCCCTGCCCTCCCAGGAGGCTCAGGCGGGCCTGAGAGGTTGAGGTGTCTGGCTCAGCTGTGCTGATACCCTGGCTGCTTAAATGCAAACTCCATCAGCTCGTTCCAGCTCTTTGCTGGGTTGGGAGCACAGGAAGGACAAAATCCGCGCAATATTTTCCTTGGTTGACTCAAGTAGGGCCGTGTCTGAAGGCTTGTGGACTGAAGTCACTCGGGTTTGAGGCAGGAAAAGATAACATTTGGTCTGTTTTGTTCTTTCTCTCTTTCCACCCGGGCCTCCACGTCTGTGGTGTGTGTGCAGGTCGGTGTTGCGTTTACAAAGGGCCCCTGGGAGACAGGGTATTTCCAGGGTTGTGTGTCCATCACAGAAAACAGCATCTGTGTCCCTGTAGGTCAGTGATGGCGAACTCATTTTTTTGGTTGATTTTTCTTGGTTCAATGGCATTTAAATATATAAAATAAATATCAAAAATATAAGTCTTTGTTTTACTATGGTTGCAAAGATCAAAAAATTTCTATATGTGACACGGCACCAGAGTTACGTGAGGGCTTTTCAAAATGCTGACGCGCCGAGCTCAGAAGGTTCCAGCTGCTTCCATCAGGTAGAAGGACAAAGATTACGTGGGGAAGTAGGAATCGCAGGCATGGGGAGTAGGCAAGGTATAAAGGTTACAGGTTACAGGCAATGTGGGCAGGGTAGGCGGGGTGCCTCCGGGACTAGATTGCTTCAGTCACAAGGTTGTAGCTCTCCCCGTGATGGTAGGCAGTTCTCGGAAAAGGACGGACGGACTGCATTCCAATCGGCTCCCGTGTCCCAGGGCGTGCGACTCAGCCAGGCCAGATGTGCTCTCTCTCCCTAATCAGAACAGCCATCACCCTGAGCAGAGGCTTGACTTTCGTACCCTCACAGCCGGTCCCCACGCTTCCACGTCTGCCCCCCACAATTTCCTGGGCCTCCCACCATGCCTGCCTGTGTCCTGCCTGATGAAGTTTTCAGGCTTGTCTTCCTGTGTCTCCCTCCGCACATCCGTTCTCCCAAGTCGTTTAGAAGGATGGATGAGAGAGGAGGGGGCTGGTGCCCAGGTGAACTCGAGGGTGGCTCAGTGGCTTGCACGTCCCCACAATGTCGATCGGTTAAGCTCCTTTCAGAAGTAAAGTTACATAAAAATAGCACGGATACACCCCTCGGTTTATTTTATTTTATTTATTTTTTTTAATATATTTTATTGAGTTTTTACAGAGAGGAAAGGAGAGAGATAGAGAGTTAGAAACATCGATGAGAGAGAAACATCGATCAGCTGCCTCCTGCACACTCCCCACTGGGGATGTGCCCGCAACCAAGGTACATGCCCTTGACCGGAATCGAACCTGGGACCTTTCAGCCCGCAGGCCGACGCTCTATCCACTGAGCCAAACCGGTTTCGGCTATTTTTTTTTAAGAAATGGAATTTATACCTTGGCCAGGTGGCTCAGTTGGTCCCATAAACGCAAAGGTTGCCTGTTCCAATCCCCGGTCCGGGCACTCATGGGGGGCAACCAATCGATCTCTCTCTCTCACATCTTTCTCTCTCCTCCTCTCCCTCTCTGCCTCTTCCTCCTTCTCTCTCTCTCCCCCCTCCCTCCCTCTCTTGCTGAAACTCAATAAAAAGCCCAGCCAGTGTGGCTCAGTGGTTGAGCATCGACGCATGAACCCAGGGGTCACAGGTTCGATTCCTGGTCAGGGCACATACCTAGGATTCAGGTTCAGTCGGGGCCCCTATGGGGGGTAACAATCCCTAGTGCTTTCTCTCTCCCTCCCTTCCACCCTCCCTCTCACTAAAAATCAATTAAAAAAAGAAAAGGTCTTTGGGGGAGGATTAAATAGCTTTTCATAGGCTTTATGGATGTGTTTACTCGTAGGTTTGAAGAACATTTCTCCACGAGCACAGACACAGAGGGTACCTCTGCATGTCCTGGGAGGTGGGGGGGCAGCGTGGTGAGGGACAGGGGCCTAAGCGTCCTGTCTGCGTCATTCGTCCTCCTCCAGAGGGAAGGAGGGGCCTTGCATGATTATGCCAGGAGGGCTGTACACTGAGTCTTTTTAAAAATATATATATTTTATTGATTTTTTACAGAGAGGAAGGGAGAGGGATAGAGAGTTAGAAACATTGATAAGAGAGAAACATCCATCAGCTGCCTCCTGCACACTCCCTACTGGGGATGTGCCCGCAACCAAGGTACATGCCCTTGACCGGAATCGAACCCGGGACCCTTCAGTCTGCAGGCCGACGCTCTGTCCACTGAGCCAAACCGGTCAGGGCTGTACACTGAGTCTTTACCCAGAAACGGGTACGTGGCCGTCAGGGTTTACAAGCAGACTTCTCACTGTCCGCCATTGCATACAGTTTGAATTGTTCACCTGGTGACCATCATAGCTGTTCCAATCCAGACCTAAAATAAGCACCTAATTGTAGAAGGGGGCCACTTAAATGTTCATGCATGTAACCAACGGTGGGCACTGGCTGAATTCCTGGGATTGCCAGTGAGTAGAATATAGGGTGTCCCAAAATTCACGCAAGAAGTAATTTTGATAGAAAACACAGGTTTATAATTAAAAATTGTACATTTTTTATTGGTTCACAAAGTATACAGTCTAGGGTTATGTATGGAATAGCACATCGGGTAAATGGCCTCCACGGCTTTGCTGGCACATACGCAAAGCCCTGGTCTTCATTGGTCTCCATTGTCCCTGCTCCTGGGCCATCATTGGTACTTGGTCATGCTTATCAAGTTGAAGGGATTGACATCAAAGAGCAACAGATACTAGAATGTGGTTCAATAAACCAGTAAAATTAGGCTTTTTATTTTTTTTTGTTGTTGTTGTTAATGCTCACACAAATCTTGCGTGAATTTTGGGACGCCCTATACAAAGTTAGCCATTCAAAAAAAGAAGTCTAAAGGTGAATATCTCTATTTCTTTCGCCCCAGCCTGTAGGGTGCTGGTAACTGTGTGTGTGTGTTCATGCATCTAGAATCGTACTCTCCATCGCCATCTTGGGGTTTTTCCTTATTTCTGTATTTGTCCATTCTCTTTTGTTGTTGTTTTGTTTTGTTTAATCCTCATCCAGGGATATTTTTCCATTGATGTTTAGAGAGAGTGGGAGGGACGGGGACAGAGGGGAGAGAGACATCCATGTGAGAGAGACACACCCACTGGTGGCCTCCCACACACACCCGGACCAGGACCGGGGATCGAGCCTGCAACCAAGGCATGTGCCCTTAACCAGAATCGAACCCGGGACCCTTCAGTCCGCCGGCGGACGCTCTATCCACTGAGCCACACCGAGGAAGGCGCCTTGTCCCTTCTCGAGAAAAAACAAAAGTCAGTTACATCATCTGCTGTATAGTCCATGTAGAATGTCTGACACCCATTTTCGTAAAAAAGGAAATATATGCTATGTCTTATATGCACACAATTGATTAAATTTAAGTCCACACACACACAGATATGTCACCCAGAATGTCAGCTGGCTTTTGGGAAGCGAAGGGGGCTTCACCTAGGACCCTGGTCGGCAAACCGCGGCTCGCGAGCCACATGCGGCTCTTTGGCCCCTTGAGTGTGGCTCTTCCTAAGCCTTAGGAGCACCCTCATTAAGTTAATCACAATCTACCTACTGATATAGTTTAAGTTTAAAAAATTTGGCTCTTAGAAGAAATTTCAGTCGTTGTACGGTTGATATTTGGCTCTGTTGACTAACGAGTTTCCCGACCACTGATCTAGGAGGACGGAGGATAAGAAATGCACGTAGGCACCCGGGGTCTGGAGTGACCATGGCTCAGGGGCAGCTGCAGGGACCCTGGTGGGTTGTAACCGGACAACCCAGGGGTCCGGGCCGCCTGCCACCACTCCAGCCCGTTCAGCAGACACAGGGTCGAATCCTAGATGAGCGTTGATTCTAGTAACGCGGGCAGGATAGGGAGAGCCGCAGGGCGCCCACAAACATCGGCTCTGCACCCCTGCCATAGGCCAGCCGCTTGCACTGGGTAGAAGGACAGGGAGGACGTGCAAAATCAGAATGACAGACACGGGAGTGTACGTGCGGAATCAGAGTTACAGGCCCAGGAGCGTACGTGCAGAGTCAGAATTACAGGCACAGGAAGGTATGCGAGGGATAAAGGTTACAAGCTGCAGGCCATGCGGGCTGGGAGGGGAGGGTGCAGAGGGCGGGGGCCTCCAGGCACCTCCGGGCCCAGATCACAGGCCATAGGGGCTGGGGGTCGGGAGGGCAGGCGCCTCGGGGACCAGGAGGCTGTAAATCTTTCCGTGATGATGGCAGTTGGGACAGGAGGGCGGGCCGCATTCCAAAGTGGGCCCCTGTCCCTCCCGGGGCGTGCCCCTCACAGCCAGGCCAGAACATGCTTCCTCTAATCCGAGCAGAACCCTCACGGCCTACAGAGCAGGGTTCATGTTTCTCCTCCTTGTCGCCGGTCCCCACTCCTCTGTTTCAGCCCCTAACAGTGGGTGTCCCTTCCTGGGGGAGGGGGGCCGGCCAGCCCTCCGTGGGGCTGCCACTCAGATCCGAGGAGGGGCACCTGTCTGTTTCCCTCGGACCCGGGTCCCATAGGTAGCTTCCTGTTCGATCGTGGCCCGGAGGTCAGGGTCAGTTTGCTGATTTCGCTGTCCGCCCCCGTCTCTGCCACCAGGGAAAAGTCCATATTTTTCCGTTTTAAAAAAAATCTTTATGAATTGATCTTAGAGAAGGAGAGAGACATCAGTTTGCTCCACTTATTTTTTTTAATACGTATATATATATATTTTTTATTTCAGAGAGGAAGAAACAGGGGAGAGAGAGAGAGAGAAACATCCACAATGAGAGAGAATCACGGATCGGCTGCCTCCTGCACGACCCGCACTGGGGATCGAGCCCGCAACCCGGGCCTGTGCCCTGACTGGGAATCAAACCGTGACCTCTGGGTTCATAGGTCGATGCTCAACCACTGAGCCACACCGGCCGGGCTCCATATTTTTCTTTTCTTTTTTTAAAAAAAATCTTTGTTGCCGAAACTGGTTTGGCTCAGTGGATAGAGCGTCGGCCTGCGGACTGGAAGGTCCCAGGTTCGATTCCGGTCAGGGGCATGTACCTGGGTTGCGGGCACATCCCCAGTAGGGGATGTGCAAGAGGCAGCTGATCGATGTTTCTCTCTCATCGATGTTTCTAACTCTCTATCTCTCTCCCTTCCTCTCTGTAAAAAATCAATGAAATATATTTAAAAAAAAAATCTTTGTTAATTGATTTGAGAAGGAGAGAAAGACATCAGTTTGTTCCACGTAGGGATGCATTCACCGTTTGATTCCTGATTGTGTCCTGACCGAGGATCGCACCCCCAGCCTGGGAATATCAGGACGATGCCCCCACCCACTGAGCTCCCCAGCCAGGGCAACTGGGGCAGCCGGGGCGTGGGGAGAGCCTGACATATTTTTCCAAGCGAAACGGAATGAAGGGAGGCGACCAGGCTGCCTACAGATGAAAAACATGTTTGTTCAGGGCTGGACTTTCCCTGGGGCCGGGTCTCTGAGCAAACACCGAATGGGTGACCTATTAGGTGTTTCTTATGTATTTGTTTTGTAAATCTATATTTTCAGTGTTGACAGTGTGACAGATGTCCCGCAGTTGCTCCCCCTCGACCCCCTCCCCTTCACCAGCCCCTCCCCAGCTTCCCCCCAGGCCTTCACCCACCTAGGATCCCACTAGTTGTGTGTGTGTGAGTGTTTTAATGATATTTTTTCCTTAGAGTTGAGGCACAGTATAGTTTCAGGCACACAGCCCAGCAACTGGACATTTATGTAACTTACAAGGTGATCATCCCCATAAATCCGGTGCCTCCTAACGCCATAACCTAGTTGCCGTGATGTTACTGATGGTATTTCCTGGGCCAGTGATGGCCAACCTTTTGAGCTCGGCGTGCCAGCATTTTGAAAATCCCTAACGTAACTCTGGTGCCGTGTCACATAGAGACATTTTTTGATCTTTGCCACCATAGAAAAACAAAGACTTATATTTTTGATATTTATTTTATAGATTTAAATGCCATTTAACCAAGAAAAATCAACCAAAAAAAAATGAGTTCGCGTGTCAGAGTGCCATAGGTTTGCCATCACCGTCCTAGGCTGCACTGGACGTCCCCATGACTGTTCGGTACCTGCTGGTTTGTACTTCTCTCTCTTTTTTTAAAATTCCTGTTGTTGAAAGGATTACACGTGTCCCCTTTATCCCCTGTTATCCTCTCCCAGCCCGCCCCTGCCCCCCCCATTTTTTTTAAAGTTCCATGGTGGGATGGACCAATATATTGTGTTTTTTTTATTGTTTAAAGTATGACATGTCTCCTTCCCCCCCCCCATTAACTCCCACCACCACTCCCACCCCCGAGGGCAAGCCCCCACCGCCCAGTGTCTGTGTCCATTGGTCATGCTACTATGCATGCAGACAAGCCCTTTGGCTGATCTCGAACACCCCCCCACACACACACACACCCAATATATTGTTTCATGTAAGAGGACACAGGCTATGGACACAGAGATCTTTTTCTCTCCACTTTCGCCTGTGTCCTCCTCAGTGTAAATGCTCAGAGGACGGGCCACTGTCCCTAGCAGGTCCCACACGTAGTATCTTCCTGTTCGTTCGCGGACGAAAGGTCAAGGGCCGTGGGCTGGATCTCCCCGTCCACACCCGTCTCTGCCACAAGGAAAAAGTCCCAATTTTTCTTTTAAAAAGAAATATGAGTAAGGGGGAGCGATCCCCCAAAAGGCTTGTATGCGTGCATCTAAGCATAACCGATGGACAGAGACAGCAGCGGGGTGAGGGCATGTACGGGAGTGGGGTGGAGGGGCAATGGGGGGATAGGGACACCCATGTGATACCTTAATCAATAAAAAAATCTTTATTAATTGATTTTTAGAGAGGGCAGGACGGACGCTGCTACCAGCTCGTTTCTTTTCTTCCTCTTTGTTGTGAGTCTAAGAGAGAGGAATCCTAGGGGTTGGCCTCACGGGAGGGGGGAAATTGGGTCCGGGTCCCACCAAGGACTGAAGAGGCCCAGAGGGCGGTTCATTCCTCACATTCCTTCTTGTTTGCTGGCTGCCCGGCCGGCCTTTGTCTGAGGCCTCCACCGACAGACTCCAGGCCTGGAAAACCGGGGTAATCCGGTGTCAGGTTTCCGGCAAATTCCTCCCTTCTTGCAGGCCTCCCCGTCCTGCTCCCCTAAGAGGCCCCACTCCCTCCTTCCTCCCCCTATAGGCGCCTCCCGAGTTCTCCTCGTCCTCGGCCTAGGAAACTGCCTGCTCAGCTCTTTTGCGGGAGGGAGGGGGGCCACTTCTCCGGCTTCTCTCTCCCTGGCAGAGTTCCCATCAGCCCTTCCCGGACCCGCCATTTCCCAACAACCCCAGTGCTGCTCCCCTCCATCTTCCCCGTCGAGCCTGCTGGCCCGGCCTCTGCCCTCAGGGGCTCCTCGGTTCCTTCTGCTCCTCCCGCTGCGTTGTGCTGTGTGGCTTGGTCGGCGAGAGGCTGTTGTCGGCGGAAAAGGCAGAGAGGGCTCCTGAGATGCTCTGAACACCACGTCGAGGGTGTCGATGAGCAGAATCGATAGCAGCTTCCTGTACAGTAGGAAGGAGCAGACAGCACGGAGACAGGCTCATCGATACAGAGAACACGGGGACGGTCCCAGAGGGGCCGGTTGGAGGGCTGGTGGGGGGAAGGTGAAGGGACTGAGGAGCACAGATGGGCGGCTACAGAACAGTCCGGGGTGTGGAGTGCAGCTCAGGGGGTGCAGTCACAATACCGTCGGAACCACGGATGGTGTCAGGCGGGCGCTGGAAATACCAGGGGGCCACTCGGTAGGGTACGGGGTTGTCTGACTCCTCTGCGGCACCCCTCAAACTAATGCAAAATAATGTTAAAAGTAAAAAAAAAATGTATTGAAAATAAAAAAGAGCTTAGCCCCTGGGTTAGAGGGCTGTCCCCATAGGCCAAGCTGTGGGTTCGATCCCCGATCAGGGCACAGACGAGAATCAACCAGTGAATGCAAAAATGAGTGGAGCTACAAACTGATGCTTCTCTCTCTCTCTTTCTCTCTCTCAAATCAATAAATAAAAAGAGAGTTTCATATATAACACCACGTGGCCACCTAGTGTATAGTGCACCATAAAATATAGTTTTCGTGCTCGTTAGCCATTCATTTTTTTATATTTAATTTTAAAACAAATCTAATGAAGGCAATCGACGTGGAACAGATGTGCTAAATGCTTACAAACGCCTCGGCCTTCTGCGTCAGAGACTGCCTCCATGTGAAGCCATCTGCAGTGCCGGTGCCGTTTCCATTATAATCCCCAAGGATCAAGGGGTTGAGCACCAAGCGAACGTCAAAATCCATGAAAGACACGGCCAGACAATTTAGATGGAAAGTATTGTATGAGCAATGTCACAAATTAACAGAGAATCTTGCAAAGAACGTAGCAGAAAGTAAGCGAGGTGCGTTCAGTATTTCACAATGATAAATTCAGAATATTTTAAAAATATATTTTTATGGATTTCAAAGAAGAGGGAGGAGAGAGAAAGAGAGAGAGAGAGAGAGAGAGAGAGAGAAACATCAAGGATGAGATGCCACACACTGGGGATGGAGCCCGCCACCCAGGCCTGTGCCCTGACCAGGAATGGAACTGTGGCCTCCTGGTCCGTAGGTCAGTGCTCAACCGCTGAGCCACACTGCCTGGGCAGGCCAGAATATTTTTAACTTGCATCCTTGTCCGTCACGTTTCAAACACTGAAGCTCTGAGAGGGTGAGAGAGAACCATTTGAAAATGAATACTCGGCTGCAGCATGTACCATCCTAATAGGATAGAATTAAGATGGACCAGGGGCCCGAGCCAGTGTTGCTCAGTGGATAGAGCATTGTCCCACGGACTGAAGGGTCCCGGGTTGGATACCGGTCAAGGGCACGTACCTGGGTTGCAGGCTCCATCCCGGGCCCTGGTCGGGGCTTGTGTGGGAGGCAACCAATCGAGGTCTCTCCCTCATCTATGTCTCTCTTTCTCCCCCTTCTCCCCTCCCTTTCATTCTCTCTAAAAATCAATGGATCATAGGTCGAGGCTCAAGCAGGAGGCAACCAATCAATGATGATTCCCTTCATCATTGATGTTTTTCTTTTTCTTTTTATTCTTTATTGTTTAAAGTATTATATACATCTTCTTTCTCCCCATTGATCTCTCCCCAGCTGTCCCCACCCCCCATCACTGATGTTTCTATCTCTCTCTCCCTCTCCCTTCCTCTCTGAAATCAATAAAAATGTATATTTTTAAAGTCAATGAAAAAAAATACCTTTGAGTGAGGACTAAAGAGAAAAAAAAGTCCAGTGCTCACAACATCAGTCGGGAGTAGGGAAAGGGTTGTTGACCCAGGAGGTGCCAGCGCCCACCCAGGAGACGGGGGAGACGGAGCCATGCCTCCCACCCATTGTCACTGCGGAGGAGGTGAAAGGTTCCTGAGCTGAACGGGGGTGGGGAGAGGGGGTGGGGGTGTGGGGAGGGTGGGTAAACGCCAGAGGCCCTGGCTCCCTTGATAAGGCTCCGGGGCTAGGTTCTCAGACCCTCAGAGGTTCCTGTGCGTCAGCCTTGACCTTGAGTCTCCGTGGCTCTTGGCCAGGCCACCTTGTGAGTCACAGCCCTGCGACCATTCCTTTCTGACACATGTTCACTGGGGGTGGACCTGTAGGCCACAGGCTATGGGCTCAGGAGCTGGGCTCCCTCTCCCCACGCCCCACAGTTTCAGCATGAAGTGATCCCGTCCACAGGGAACGGGGAGGTTCATATAGCCGTGTGAGGGGCCTAGCTGGGGGGATGTGGTTCCAGCCAGCAGAGGACGGGTTAGAGACTCAAGAAGCTTAGGTGAGCCAGGCCCGTGTAGCTCAGTGGTTGAGTGTCCACCCATGAACCAGGAGGTCACGGTTTGAATCTGGGTCAGGGCACATGCCCGGGTTGCGGGCTCGATCCCCAGTGCGTGTGTGTGTGTGTGTGTGTGGGGGGGGGAGTGTAGAAGGCAGCTGATCAGTGATTCTCTCTCATCATGGATGTTTCTCTCTCTCTCCTTCACCCTCTCCCTTCCTCTCTCTGAAATCAATAAAAAATATATTAAAAAAATACAGAGAACATAATCTCTGGCGAGGATGAAAAAAGAAAAAATGATTGACCACAGAAGGCCGATTCTACCTCGAGCCCCTCTCCCCAAGGACAGGGGATGGGAGCCAAAGTTCCATTCACTGGGTCCTCCCGGCATCAGCTGCCCCACCCTCCCTGGTCTCCCGGCCACCTCATTACTGTAACAAAGGGCACCGGACCCACTCTGAGCCTGGAATGTTCCAGAGTTGCAGAGCTCTGTGCCTGCAGGGGAGTGGTAACCAGCTATTGATTTTTGTTTTTTAAATATATTGTTATTGACTTCAGAGAGAAAGGAAGAGGGAGAGAGAGAAGCATCCATGATGAGAGGAATCATGAGCCGGCTGCCTCCTGCACGTAGGCTTGTGAGGCCGACCTTTCACCTCTTAGGAAGGACCCTGACGGACTCCTTCCTGACCCGGAATCAAACCGTGACCTCCTGGGTCGTGGGTGGACACCCCACCACTGAGCCACCCTGGCCGGGCCTGCTATCTATTTTTTAATTATAAACGTCAGCACCGCAGGCATGGGACTCCCAGCAGGTCCGTGCCAGGCCTTCGGGGCGGAGCCCCATATCCTGGGAGCTGCCAGCCAACCACTGTGGCCCATCTCAACCACGGGGGCACCTCCCCAGCCCCAGCCCCAGCCCGTCTCTCACAGATACAGGACCCTTGATTCTTCTCTTTTTTTAAAAAAAAAAATTATTTCAGAGAGAAAGAAACATTGATTTCTTGTGCCACTCGTTGATGCGTTCATTGGCTGCTTCTTGTGTGTGTGCCTTGACGGGGATGGAACCCACAACCTGGGCGTATGGGGGCCACCCTCTCACCAGCTGAGCTCCCCGGCCAGGGATGTTGATTCTTCTTTTCTTTTAGTTCAGTGGTTCTCAACTGTCTGGCCCTTGAAATACAGCTCCTCCTGTGGTGACCCAACCATAAAGTTATTTTCGTTGCTACCTCATCACTGTCATGTGGCTACTGTGATGAATCGTCATGTAAATATCTGAGATGCAGGATGGGCTTAGGCGACCCCTGTGAAAGGGGCGTTCGACCCCCAAAGGGGTCGCGGCCCACAGGTTGAGAACCAGTTTTAGTTTTAGGGTGGCATTCCTCTGCTACACCCGACTGGACCAGCAAAGGGTGCCAGGTACACGCAGTGAGTTTGTGTGTTTCCATCCCCTACTTTCTTAGCGAGGATGCTTCTCCCGCCGCGAGCCATTGATCCCGTGATGTGGGTTGGAAGCTGGGTTTTGGCCGGCCCGTGGACGGGTTGAATGGACCCGTCGGGCAGACAGCCCTAGCGCTCGCTGGCTTGTGGGGTGGCAGACACCTTGGTGTCGGGGAGAAGGGGATGAGCTGCCTGGAGTGTGTCTAGGAGCGTAGGGGCAGGGAGCCGGTAGGGGTAGGGATCCTTTGAGGAGATAACGATTGGTTTGGGGCTGGAGGAGTGGGCCCAGGGGATGGAAGCGGAGGTACATCCGGACACCCCAGGGGTCTGGGCTGCGGTCACTGCTTGAGCCCATTCGGCAGGAGACAGGGTTGAATCCTAGGCGAGTGTTGATTCCAGTCCTGCTGGCAGGAGGGGAGAGCCACAGGGCATGAGCGAACATCTGCTCTGTCCCCCCCAACCCCGTCAGCCTGTGGGTAGAAGGGCAGAGAGGACGTGCAGAAGGAAGACAGGACGTGAGGCAGCAGCCAGAGATAATGGTCGCAGGCTCCAGGCGGTGCGGGTGGGGTGGGGATCAGAGCAGGCAGGTGCCTCCAGGCACCTCCTGGACCAGGTTTGTTTGGACAAACAAGGCTGTTCATCTTTCCGAGATGACAGGCGCTTCTCGGAAAAGGCAGATGGGCCGCATTCCGAGCGCCCATGTCCCGGGGGCTTAACCGTCCTCAGCAGGGGCAGAATGTGCTGCTCTCAGCGGAACGGACCCGCCCGCCGAGGTCAGCAGAGCCGGATTCGTGTTCCCCATCATCGCAGTGGCTCCCCCTCTCCTCGCTCTGCCCCTCACAGCGGGGTTGGGTGGAGGTTCACGGACAAGGGACCTGAGCCCATCAGGGTCCTTCCTCAGAGGGGAAAGGTCGGCCTCACGAGCCCATGGAGGAAAGGGGGAGGCCAGGCCTGGGTCTTAGGGGTAGGCGGGCGCCATGGGGTGCGGGGCTCCTGGCATGCACGCACACGGGGAGGGACTCTCATCAGGATGGTCCTCCCGTGAGATACGGGGAAGCGCTCAGGTCACCGGGAACCAGAGAGAATGGGTGCTCAGCCCTGGCTCTTTGGCTCAGTGGTTAGAGCATCGGCCAGAGCACCCCTGGGTCTCAGGGGCGATTCCCGGTCAAGGGCACATTATCTGGGCTGCATGTGCCCGGACGGGGAATCCCACCGTGACCTCCCACTGGTTCATAGATCGACATTCAACCAGGGACCCACGCCGGCCGGGCTAAAGCCTGTTTCCTAATCAGGTTCCTGGCTGAGTTGGAAACGGTTCTTTGCCCACAGGGGTGGGCAAACGGAGGTGTGGACAGTAGTGACGGGGACGCCAGGCACAGTTTACCCCTGTTATGATGTATGCACAGTTGCACTGTTTGTCTCCCAACGGTAAGCCTGCTTTTGCCAACTGCTCTACGTTGGATGTTAACGTCTCATCGGACATCTAGTTTGCAAATATTTTCCCTCTGGGCGTGGGTTGGATGCGCAGGCGTCTTTAACTTGGACGACGTGGCGCCCGAAGAACCCTCTGTGCCTCGTCCCCTGGGCTTCTGTGGCCGTGGCCAAGCTGCACATGTGATGAAGTCCTGCCCAGTGTTTTCTAAGACATTGGTGCTTTTCGCTGCAGTTCGGGGTTTTGAGTCACTGTGAGTTGGTTGTTGTGTATGATGTCAGGCAAGGGGTCCCACTTCATTTATTGTTTTGGTTTTTTATTTTAATATTTTTTAATCGATTTCAGAGAGGAAGGGAGAGAGAGAGAGAGAGAGAGAGAATCATCAATGATGACAGAGAATCATTGATCGGCTGCCTCTTGCACACCCCACGCTGGCGATCAAGCCAGCAACCCGGGCATGTGCCCTTGACCGGAATTGAACTCGGGACCCTTCAGTCCACAGGCCGATGCTCTATCCACTGAGCCAAACTGGCTAGGGCTGTTGGTATGATTTTGCTGGGGGTTTTTTTCCCCACAGGAATATCCAGTTCTCCCAGCACCAGCATACTACAGAGGCTGTCCTTTCCCCACTAGAACCGTCTTTGCAGTTTTGTTGGAGTCATTTCACCTGCATGCAAAGGTTCCTGTCTGGGCTCGCTACTCCACTGGTCTGTGTTTTGCATTCTTTTTTAAAAAAAAATGTATATTTTTATTGATTTCTGAAAGGAAGGGAGAAGGAGGGAGAGTTAGAAGCATCAGTGATGAGAGAGAATCACTGGGGATTGAACCCAGACCCCTCCAGTCCACAGGCCAGTGCTCTGTCCACTGAGCCGAACCGGCCAGGGCAGGGTCTGCTGATTTTAGATGTTCATCTCATCCAAAAAAAAAAAAACACTGACACAGCCATATCCAGGTTGGCATTTGACCACGTTGATGGGCACTGTGGTCTGGGCAAGTTGGCCACTCCCCCCAAAAAATCACCACCGCTCGTCCACCCCTTGTCAGAGTGGCCCCCACAACCGTCTCCTCAAACCACGCTTATTTCCAAGAGCTCTTCCACTCGGGACCTCCCAGACCTGCCCCCAGGCTTGTCGTCCTGGCTGGCCACGGGTACCCTTGACCACCCCTCCCCCCCTTCCCCCCGTAATGGGCAGGTGCAGGTGAGTCAGTATCTCCCTGACCCCTGTGAGCTACTCTAGCAAGTCAATCCAACCCAGCGGGGTAGGAGGCCATGGGGAACCTCCCATGTGTAGCCACGTCAGACAGAAGCTGGGGGCAGCCTGGAGGTCCCTGGACCTGGGATGAGCATCTGAAGCGAAAGCCATCTGTTGGGACTGAGCCCTTAACTGGTGGGAGCGGACACGCTACCTGGGTGGGTAACAGGGTTGTGTTCAATTGTAGGAGCCCTCGCTAGTGTCATGGCCAATGGTAGGGTGTAACACACACACACACACGCACACGGTAACAGCGGTTTCAGGACTGAACTATCCAGTTAGGTTGTGGGAGTAGCTGGATAGTGCACAGGACGGGGAGACCTGGGGCTTTCTGCTCAGCAAATCGCCCTGTAACTGTGGGCGCTGGAGTTTAAACCTGGCCTGTCATTGTCATCAGGTGTCCCAAACTCATCTTTCTTTGGATTCCCCTCAAAACCATTTAGAAGGTGTCTACCCCGGCCAGTGTGGCTCAGTGATCGAACCAGGAGGTCAGGGTTCGATTCCCAGCCAGGGCACAGGCCCGGGTTGCGGGCTCGATCCCTAGTGGGGGGGCGGGGTGTGCAGGAGGCAGCCCAGTCCCTGATTCTCTCTCATCATGGATGCTTCTGTCTCTTTCTCTCTCTCCCTTCCTCTCTCATTTCAATAAAAATATTTTTTTAAAAAAATAAATAAAAGTAAAAGATGCCCAGACGGTGGGTGGGATTTGGCGCCGTTCGCTGTCCGTCTGGGGCGTTCGCGCCCACGGTCCGGACGTGGCGGGAAGGCATTGAAAAGGCAGCGACAGAAGAATGTCTTTTGTGTTTTTTCTTCCTTTTATTTTTTCCTGAGGCCCCGGCCGCCTCTGAGCCTTCGCAGAAGGAGCGGGGCCTCCCTGCTCCCCGCGCGGGGCCTCTTCCGGAGCTGGCCCAGGGCTCTGGGAGCGGGCCTCCCTCCCGCTGCTCCCCGATGGGGGAGGGGGCCTCCGCAGAGATGCCTCTCTCCCCCGTTCAGCTTTCCCAGGGACGCACGGGGGGGGAGGGGGGGGTGTTGCAGGGAAAGGTTGCACCCCGAGAAAGGCTTCTGTGCTGAAAACTGGCACCCCGTTTTCACCCGGCTCTCTCCGGGGGCTTGAGTGTTTTTCTTCTTAAAAAAAAAAAACACAACTATTTTTTTTAATTGATTTCAGCGAGGAAGAGAGAGATAGCAACATCAATGATGAGAGGGAATCATGGATCGGCTGCCTCCTGCACATTGGACCGAGCCCGCAACCCAGGCACGTGCCCTTGCCCGGAATCGAACCCGGGACCCTTTGGTCCGTAGGCCGACGCTCTGTCCACTGAGCCACACCGGCTAGGGCTCGAATTTCGTATAGAGGGTGTGCCCCCCCCCAAAAAATGTATACACACTTTGAATGATGATCAGTGTTGTCACATACTCTTCATTGTCAACATGGAAGAGAATCGCAGAAATGAATTTTTTTGGGGGGGGTGAGTGGGGAGTTCAAGGCCCGTTTTCAAATGAATGATCGTTCAGGCCCAGGCCCTGCTGATCAGGCGAAGCCACGGGATCCCAAACATCAAGAACCCTTTCCTGCTGAAACCGGTGTGGCTCAGTGGATAGAGCATCGGCCTGCGGACTGAAGGGTCCCGGGTTCGATTCCGGTCGAGGGCGTGTACCTGGGTTGCGGGCACATCCCCAGTGGGGGGGTGTGCAGGAGGCGGCTGATCGATGCTTCTCCCTCATCGATGCTTCTAACTCTCTCTCCCTTCCTCTCTGTAAAAAATCAATAAAAATAAAAAAAAAAGAACCCTTTCCTTCGGTATCTGTGGCCCCTCGGTATCTGTGTACCAGCTGTTGCCGGTTTGGGGCTGCAAACGCTTATCTTTGATGTATCCCCATAAAAAAAAAAGCTAGCGGGTCCGTTGTGTTTGTTCCAAGCCGAGCCTGGCTTCCCCCATTCCTCCAAGTCCGTGAAACCCGAGAAGGAGCAAACATGATTGAGTTATCCGCTGTTCCCGTGCCTGTACACGTTTTGGGACACGGGGTCCCCCCAAAATGTGTCCCCCAGACATGTCTACCCCCTTCGACTATAACGATAAGGACAGTGTTTGTGCGTCAACTGCGTGTTTTGCTTTGTGTTTCAAGCGGCCAGGCGCCTGTGAGGGTGGGTTTCCTTTGTTCAAACCGTAGCCTGGCTGCAAAGAAAGGGACCCCGGCTGAGTGATCGTCCGGTGTGTTAACGCCTGTGTCCGGGTTTGCCCGAGCCCCTCGTGGGACAAAGCTTTACAACGAAGGGGGTCACCACCCCCCATAGCGGACAGTCACGACGGCACAAACAGCGAGGCCAGGAGAACCGGGTGGCCGAGTTCAACCGTCGGGGGCCGCGTGACCTGGAGCGCGGTTGCCGACCTCTCTGGGCCTCCGTGTCCTGGTCTGTGAACGTGTAAACCGGACAACCCAGGGGTCCCGGCCGCCTCTCGCGCCTGGAGCCCACTCAGCAGAGACAGGGTCGAACCCCAGAGGAGCGTTGATTGCAATCCTGCCGGCTGGAGGGGGCGAGTAGCACGTCCTCCAGGAAATCTGCCCGCCCCCCATAAACTAGCTGCTTCATCTGGGTAGAAGGACAAAGAGGACGTGCCTACGTGCAGCAGGCAGAATGACAGGCTCGGGAAAGTATGCAAGGGATAAAGGTTACAGGTTG
This sequence comes from Myotis pilosus, assembly GCA_036010255.1. Classification (NCBI taxonomy): domain Eukaryota; kingdom Metazoa; phylum Chordata; class Mammalia; order Chiroptera; family Vespertilionidae; genus Myotis; species Myotis pilosus. Next base: position 683,625 of record JASKON010000031.1, on the reverse strand, counting down.
CAGACAATGCGGGCTGGGGGAGGGGGTGGGTTTGCAGAGGGCCGGTGCCTCCTGGCGCCTCCGGGCCCAGATCACAGGCCATAGGGGCTCGGGGTTGAAAGGGCGGGCGCCTCCGGGACCAGGAGGCTGTAAATCTTTCCGTGATGATGGCAGTTCTCGGGACAGGAGGGCGGGCCGCATTCCGCCGTGGGGGCTCCCTGTCCCGGGCCCACCAGTCCCGGCCAGGCCAGGATGTGTGCGGTTAACAAAGCCAGATCCATCCCTCGCATCACGGTAGCTGGTCCCCACTGTTCTCCTTCTGCCCCTGACGAGAGGGGTGGGGGTAGGAAACAACTCCATAGAATGGGGGGCTCCCGGGAGCTCAGGCATCAAACCACGCCGTTCCCCACGGCCGTATTGCCTGGAATTTCCGCGTCTTAACTTGTCATTTTGTCCTAAAAAGGCCTTCCCTGTCTCTGGGGTATTGTCTCCGATACGGTTACCCACATGGCACCCGTTCACAAAGTGATCTTGTCAAGAATTCTGATACAGAATTTATTTTTGTCCGTCACTCAAAATCGTTTGCCGTCTCATAATTTTGTAATTTTCAGTTCTACTTGTTTTCATTCTGAGCCGTTGGAATGACATTTTCAAAGCCATTGTTTCATAAAAATATTTATTTTCACGTTACCTGAAATGCTTTTTATTGACATCAACTACATTTTTATTGTCTTTTTTTCCCCTTACCTTTCCTTTTCATTTCTTACTTTTGTTTTTTTTAAGACAAATCTATTTACAAGACTCGCACAAATGCCCTCATGGCAGAAGAGGTAGCCTCTGGAGTCACCAACACAAAACCCCTTCCCATCTTGTTTTATGTTTTAACATTCACCTGATGTCATCCTTAGTGCTGTACGAGGGTTGTGTGTTCCTTCTGTTCCTAAGGATTTCTCGCCCTCCCTCCAAAAGTCTCATTTTCCCAGAGAGCAGCACATACATTTTTTTATTTTTTTTTCACGACGGGGCAGGACTTTGTCTCTCCGCCATTTCAGTGCAGACGCCATAGTTCAGCACTCGCTTTCCATCAAGGGCTTATGCACGCGGCCTGGGGGTTTCACGGTTTAAGAAAAACCCCTCAGGACAGAAGTCCGCCCTCAAACCAAAGGGACGTCCTCTTTTCCCCCCTTTTCCCCCCCAAACTTTTCCCCTAAAACCAACCCCAGTGTCTGAGAAAACACCCAGTGTGTGCGCCCAGCTCTCCCTGCTTCTTTGCTGCTTTGTTTCAAAAAAGATCCCACACCACGGCCGATGGTGGGATGGAGGCCGGTCTTGCCCACCGGGCAGATCTTCCTGGGGCCGGCGAGGGGGGTGGAGACGCTGCAGACCCGGTGGTTGGAATGTGACTGCTTTCTTCTCGTCTTCCATCCTCCCCCTCTCTGTCCCCACGCTTCCGGTGGGGGAGGGGGCTGGGGTGGGTCAGGGCTGGGGGATGGGTTTCCACTGAGGGGCCTCAGCCTGGGCTTCTTTGTTCTTTGCAGCCAGAGGAAGACGGGGCCGTGAGTCCCCCATGCTGGGCAGGTTGGAGTGAGGCCGCAGCCGGAGGTGGGGAGGGCCCACCGAGGTGGAGAGAGAGCTGGGCCGGTGCAGGAGAGGGAGGAGAGAGAGAGCCAACCTTCCTCAAACATTGGGCCCGGACCCCAGCACTCTGTTCTCTGAAACATCCTAATTTTTTAAAAATATATATATTTTTTATTGATTTCAGAGAGGAAGGGAGAGGGAGAAAGAGAAACATCCATGATGAGAGAGAATCACGGATCGGCTGCCTCCTGCACGCCCCACACTGGGGATCGAGCCCCCAACCCGGCATGTAACCCTGACCGGGAATAGAACCGTGACCTCCTGGTTCATAGGTCAAGGCTCAACCACGGAGCCACGCCGGCCGGGGCTGAAATACCCTTTTTGGTAAAGAAATCCTTATTGGTTTCTATGAGTTTCTTGATGTTGTCGGTTAGTCATTCATTAACTGATGATACTGCCAATGGAGCCTCTTGTCTCCTTTGTGTTAAGCTCATACAGGATGGCGTTTGGGACAGACCGAGTCCCTCCGGCAACCTTTTCTGTGCCATTTGCTCGTCTGCCTTTTCTCTGTTACCCTCTCTCAATCCCAAGGACTGAAAACTCCCTTTAAAAAGAAGAATTACAGAGATTCCCCCGTAGGATGTTGTCTCCCAGCCATCGCTGTCCGCCAGTCTTTCTCTCCTTTTTAGGACGTTTTTAAAATCCTTTCTGATGATTTCCCCCCCTTAGTTAACTTTTCTTTATTTTAGAACAGTTTTATATTTACACAGTTATTTCAGAGAGTTCCCCTGTAACATAGACACTGAGTGGCCAGATTATGATGACCAGCCAGATTATGATGACCATCCCATCAGTAAATGAAGTAAATTACTTATGCAAATAATAATAATAATAATAATAATTTAAAAACCTGGAGAGTATTTGCTTAGGAAGTTTTCACTATTCAGTATTTTTGGAAGTGTCAATGAAGGACTGATGGGGTGGTCATCATAATCTGGCCACTCAGTGTGTGTGTGTGTGTGTGTGTGTGTGTGTGTGTGTGTGTGTATCAAACATCTTACATTATTGTGGTACATTTGTTATAGTTACTAAACCAATATGTTGGAATCTTATCATTAACTGAACTCTACATTTAGATGTCCTTGGTTTCTTCATCATGTCCTCTCCTTGTCCCAGGATCACACAGTACCTTCAGCACACCCATCTCAGATCTCTTCTTTTTTTTAAATATATTTTTATTGATTTCATAGAGGAAGGTAGAGGGAGAGAGATAGAAACATCAATGATGAGAGAGAATCATAGATTGGCTGCCTCCTGCACACCCCCTACTAGGGATGTGCCCGCAACCAAGGTACATGCCCCTGACCAGAATCGAACCTGGGACCCTTCAGTCGGCAGGCCAATGCTCTATCCACTGAGCCAAACCGGTTAGGGCTCTTTTTTTAAAATATATTTTTATTGATTTCAGAGAGGAAGGTAGAGGGAGAAAGAGAGATAGAAACATCAATGGTGAGAGAGAATCATAGATTGGCTGCCTCCTGCACACTCCCCACTGGGGATGGAGCCCACAACCTGGGCGTGTGCCCTTGACTGGAATCCAACCCAGGACCTTTCTGTCCACAGGTTGACGCTCGATCCACTGAGCCGAACCAGCCAGGGCTCAGATCTCTTCTTGCTTGTGAGAAGACTTTGTGTTTTGTTGTCTTCATTTCGCTTTTTTCAATGACAGTTTACACTCAGTATGATAAGATTTAGTTGCCTTGACAAGCCTAAGTGGTTAGCAGGCAGGGATTTTTGTGGAATGTCCCTCCAGTGGAATTTTGAAAATAGTCATTTAGAATGCCCACCCCGTAAAACCGGCTTTCTTCAGAATCACACCATTCGGGGTGTTTGGGGTCCTCACAGTGTTTGACAGCCACCCCTACATTCTTCCATCCTGTAAAGAAAACCCAGCACCGTGAGCTGACTGTCACTCCCCCCTGACCCTCCCCCATGACCCCCCCATCACTAATCCGCTTTCTGTCGTCCCCCCCCGGGTTTGCCCACTGTGAATGTCTCATATAAGTGGATTCCATCAAAATGTGATCTTTCTTTTTATTATTATTAATTAAATCTTTATTGTTCAGATTATTACATTTGTTCCTCTTTTTCCCCCCATAACTCCCCTCCACCCAGTTCCCACCCCACCCTCCGCCCTCACTCCCTGCCCACTGTCCTCATCCATAGGTGCACGATTTTTGTCCAGTCTCTTCCCGCATCCCCCTCGCCCCTTTCCCCACCAAGAATAGCCAGTCCACTCCCTTTCTTTGCCCCTGATTCTATTATAATCACCAGTTCATTCTCTTCATCAGATTACTCACTTGATTTTCAGATGTACTTGTTGATAGATGTGTATTTGTTGTTCATAATTTGTCTCTTTACCTTTTTCTTCTTCTTCCTCTTCTTAAAGGATACCTTTCAGCATTTCATCTAATATTGGTTTGGTGGTGATGAACTCCTTTAGCTTTTATTCAAAGTGATGAATGCCAAGAACCTACAACCAAGATTACTTAATCCAGCAAAGCTATCATTCAGAATTGAAGGTCAGAGAAAGAACTTCACAGATAAGAAAAAGCTAAAGGAGTTCATCACCATCAAAATGTGATCTTTCGTGTTTCCGTCACTTAGCGTAACATTCTGGGGGCTTGCGTATTCCATTCCTTTTCACGGCCCAACGATACGTCATCTTACAGACAGGCCATACCCCATAATTTGTTTCTCCACCCATCAATGGATATCTCTCTGGGTTGTTTCGACTTGTTGACTATTGTGAGGAGGCGGCTGTAAGAAATCACAAATATCTCTTTACTTTGGCGGGGGGTACATATGTAAAAGTAGAACGGTGCTTCCCACGGCAACTTTACGGTCCAATGACCAGGTTCTCCCAAACTCCTTTCCCATGTGGCTGCACCATCTTACAGTCCCATCGGCAATGGGGGAGGGTTCGCGGTCATCCACATCCTCCGAAGCACATGTCGCCGTCCTTTCCGTGATGTGTCCCCTCGTGAGTGTCAAATGGCATCTCGTCCATCTGTCCACTGGCATATCCCTTGTGACTGATGACGGGGAGCATCTTTTCCATGTGCTGATCGGCCACCTGTTTCTCCCAGTTTTTGGGGTGCATGTGTGTGGTGTGTGTGTGTGTGTGTGTGTGTGTGAATTGTCTATTCAAAGCCTTTGCCCATTTTTACATTTTATTTTGGATTTTTAAAATTCTTGCCTTGGAAGAAGCCTTTGCCAGCTGTGCGCCTGGCACATACCTCCTGCCATGGGGTGAGTTGTTTTTGCGCTTCCTCAGTGGTGTGCTTTGAAGCCAAATCTCTCCTGTCACCATGGAGTCCGATCTGTCTTTTCGGTGGGTTGGTCTTGTGTTGCTTGTGCGTTGGGTGTTGGCATCGAAGAAACTAGACCTGACGTCAAGGTCCCACAGACTCACACCTGTGTTTCCCTCGAAGACGTGTCCATCTGAGTCTCTTCCACGTAGGTCTCTCATCCATATCGAGTTCATTTTTGCATGTGATGGGAGGTAGGCGTTCTGATCGGTTTTGGCAGATTCTCCAACTTCTGTTGCATTCAGAATACACTCTTCTTCCAGATTCGATGTCCTTTACACCCACATCCTTGAGGGTTGGACTAGGGGATAAATCGAGACCAGGTGTGTGTGTGTGTGTATGTGTGTGTGGGTGGGTGGAGAGAATGGGATGGTTAGGAGACACGTTAGGGTCTAAGAGCCTCGTCCCGATGGCGACGTTTCCTAATGAAGTCTCCTTTTCTGTATATTCACCTCCACATTGTAGGATACGCTCCATCTGGCTCATAAAATGGATCTAAATTTTCCTACTCGAGTAGACGGATGAGCCATAGCAGCGGGCAGCTCTCTCTGCGATGGTCCGAGGCTCAGGGAGTTCTCTGGGCTCCAAAGCCAGCTGCTCGGTGCTGCAGAGCAGCCGGGCAGACACAGGCAGGCAGAGCGGTCAGTGTCAGAACAGCCGGCTGGAACGGGTGGGAGGCGACGGGCCGAGAAACCACACGGCCAAGCGCCGCAGAGTGGACACGAAGTATAGTGTTGTCTCATCTTCATAGCACTTAGTTTTTCATTCTGAAAGCATGTCCTGGTCACCGCACACCAAGGACACACACAGTAAAAAGTAAAAGAGAAAGATCCCCCCCCCCAAAAAAAATCCAAATTGTCTCAGCCAAGAGGAGCCTAAAGAACCAGGAGGACTGACTACGGTCTGTGTGTCATTTCGCAACAGGGAGGGGACATGAGAATGAAACGGAGGGAATCCAAGTAAGGGAAAGACTTCAGTTCATCACAAAAATTACAGACACGACGTCCCCTCCCCGGGAAACTGCCATTTCCAGGTGGGAGGACCACTGTCCTATGAGGCACAATCCTAGGGGCCAGCCCTTCTGGAGAGTGTTGTTGTTTTTTTAAATCTGAGATATAATAATATCACATTCAATGAACATTAATATCTCAAGAAAAAAACGGATTTTAAGTATGATGTTAACCAAAACTGTACTGACCTAGTATAACATCGCACAAGTTGTAGGAAATATTACAAATCTGCAAATAACAGGATTACTTCTATTCTAAAATATTTTTTCTCCTCTGGCTCTATATTTTTTTAAGTTTTAATAATATTTATTTATTTATTCTATTCGGACGTATTTTATTTCCCACCACTTTGTTGATGAGATTAAAAAATTGTCTCCAGCCGAAACCGGTTTGGCTCAGTGGATAGAGCGTCGGCCTGCGGACTGAAAGGTCCCAGGTTCGATTCCGGTCAAGGGCATGTACCTGGGTTGCGGGCACATCCCCAGTAGGAGATGTGCAGGAGGCAGCCGATCGATGTCTCTCTCTCATCGATGTTTCTGACTCTCTATCTCTCTCCCTTCCTCTCTGTAAAAAATCAATAAAGTATATTTAAAAAAAAAAATTGTCTCCAAAGAACCAAGGGAAAGTATACAGTAAAACGGCAGAGAATTCTAGAAGGGGCCAAGTCAGTCAGCCCTTGACAGCAGTGAAGATAGAGAAAACAATAGAGACAATTTATTGGCTCAGCAAACGGTTAAAGTAATTTTGTTTCGTTGCACTAATTGAAACTAACTGTAAATACTTCCTTCACAAGGCCTGGTGTATATCATTAAGGACAAAGAAAATGTACCCTTCCTTTTTTAAGGTAAGCCTGTAACCTTTGTTAAATGTTCTTATGTTAATGACCTTGAGCAGATAGTCACAATGGGTAGGAGAGATAAAAAAAAATCAGTATACTACCCTGGGGTAAAAAAAAAAAAAAAAGTTCTTACCATTTGCAACAGCATGGATGGATCTGGAGAGCGTTATGCTAAGTGAAATAAGCCAGTTGGAGAAAGATAAGTACCCCATGATCTCACTCATTTGTGGAATATAATGAACAACATAATCTGATGAACAAAAACAGATCCAGAGGCAGAGAAGCATCGACCAGACTGTCAAACCTCAGAGGGAAGGGAGGGGAGGGGGCGTGTAAGAGATCAACCCGAGGACTTGTGTGCATGCATATAAGCCTAACCAATGGACACAGACACCCGGGGGCTGAGGGCATGAGCAGGGGGGACGCGGGGGTTATGTGGGGATAAGGACACATATGTAATAACTTAATCAATAAATTTTTTTAAAAAAATATTTTATTGATTTTTTTACAGAGAGGAAGGGAGAAGGAGAGAGAGTTAGAAACATCGATGAGAGAGAAACATCATCAGCTGCCCCCTGCACACTCCCCACTGGGGATGTGCCCGCAACCAAGGTACATGCCCTTGACCGGAGTCGAACCCGGGACTCTTGAGTCCGCAGGCAGATGCTCTATCCACTGAGCCAAACCGGTTAGGGCAAGAAACTTTTTAAAGAAATTATGGTACTTGGTAGCAGCAAGAAGAAAATAATGTACGTAGTTTACCATAAAGAAGTCATATTTTTTGAAAAAGGGAAAACATGTGGTCCACATGTCACCGATGGAATGTGTAATCTTGCTGATGACTTAGCATTTGGAAAAAGGCTTTGAAGATGAGAAGGTCTGGCTCTCTGTTTGTTCATCAGTGTCTGTTGTTCATTTTATTCCACAAATGAGTGAGATCGTGCGGTATTTCTCTTTCTCTGACTGACTGATTTCACTTAGCACAATGCTCTCCAGGTCCATCCACGCTGTTGCAAATGGTAAGAATTCCTTCTTTTTTTATGGCAGCGCAGTATGCCATTGTGTAGATGGGCCCCGGTTTTCTAATCCACTCGTCTGCTGAGGGGCACCGAGGCTGTGTCCAAATCTTAGCTATGGTGAATTGCACTGCTGTGAACATAGGGGTGCCTATGTCCTTTCTGATTGGTGTTTCTGGTTCCTTGGGATATATTCCTAGAAGTGGGGACGCTGGGTCAAACGGGAGTAGTTTTTTGAGGCAACTCCAGACTGCTTTCCCCATAGAGCGTGTAGTCCGGATCTAGACCCTGCTCTACATGTGTGTGTTGACTCAGTTAATCGTCAACAATCACCGACTGCCATCCATGCAACTCTGTCCCATCTTACAGACAGGAAAAGAAGGCGCCGGAAGCCAGTCCGACCAAGAGACATTGCCATCGGAGCTGGAGCGTGAGTCCGCCTGCGTCTGTGCCCCAGGGCTCATCCCCGGGGGACTGTAGAGGTGTGTGCTTTCCTGCTCTCTCAGTGTGCGTGCCCACAGAGCCATCCACGCACGATTGATTGATTGATTGATTGATTGTCCATCTTGTTTTCCTACCCATCCCCGTGATCGGAGCGGACTTTCTATGCCTGGGGCATTGCCTCCCAGTCGTCACTTAGGCCAGGGAGGCATATTTTGGGGGTGTCACGTTCTAAACGCCTTCACATGTTACTTCCCTTGAAATGTAAGAACTACTAGAAAGGGCAGTTTTATTTATTTATTTTTTGGTCGTCAAAACCTGTTCAACATTGATCATTCCCAGGGTTCAGCCTAAACCTTCCTCCTTTACGCCGGCCTTATCCTATATCATGGTCTCTGTCTGTGGATGCTCAGGGGATGGAAGTGGAGGTGTAACCAGACAACCCAGGGGTCCGGGCTGCCGGTCACTGCTTGAGGCCACTGATGAGAGACGGGGTTGGATCCTAGGTGAGCACTGATTCCAGTCCTCTGGGCAGCACAGGAGAGCAGCCGGGCAGCCACAAACATCTTCTCCCCCCCACCCTCCCTGCCCTCACCAGAAGCCAGCTGCTTCTTTGGGGTAAAAGGACAAAGATTACGTGCAACAGTAGGAATGGCCGGTATGGAAAAGCAGGCAAGAGAGAAAAGGTTACAGGTCACAGGCCATGCGGGCTGCGGGCTGGTTTGCGCAAGGCTGGTGCCAACCGGCGCCCCAGGCCCAGATCCCAGGCCATAGGGGCTGCGGGTTGCAAAGGCCAGGCGCCTCTGGAACCAGGTAGTTCCAGCCACGAGGCTGCACATTTTTCCCTGGTGATAAGCGGTTCTCGGAAAAACAGGGTGGGCTGCATTCCGACCCGAGCTGCCCCATCCCGGGCTTTCTCTAACCGGGACAGAACCATCGGGGTGAACAGAGCAGGATTAGGGTGAATATTTCTGATGAGGGCAGTGGGCCCCCACTCTTCTCTTTCTGCCCCTCACGTAACCACCTCCCTGGAAACACACGGTCCCCAGCCTTTCGCAGGGCCCAACCCCTGCAAGGGGGGGGTGTCTCTTGGGTGTGAGATCATTGGCTACGTGCTTGGGGGGATGGGGAAGGGGTCTGAGCCACTTAATCCCCCAACGGACAATTGGGAAAAGGGAAAGGTATGCAAAACACTATGCAGATGACCCGGTGGAATCCGGGGCGCAATTTCCCCTCGGGCTGGGGACGATGTTCCAAGCTATGCAGATGCAAACATCCTGGTTCCCAAGCGCCCATGACACCCGCAGGGGCACTATTGGGGGTGGGGGGTGGGGGTGGGAAATCCTTGTTCACTCGTGTTGTAGGAAAGTGCTATTCCCCCCGCCCCTGGATTGTTGGTAGACATTCGAATGTTTCCAAGTAAAGGCTCTTGTTTTATAAAGGGATCTAAATTCTTTTTTTTTTTCCTCCCTTTTTTTTTTTTGGTGGTTGGCGAGTTTGATGGAATCGATGGTCTCGGCATTCGTTTGCACAATTTAAAACAGAAAATAGGGGAACAGGGGGATCTCGCTGAATGGGAACCACACGGGACCTGTGGGTTCTGGGTTCTGCGGGGCGGGGATTGCATCGCTGTCGGGCACCGAGCTCGGGTGGGTCTCAGGGTGGGCGGCGGCGCATGAGGGCCGAGGGTGCCCGCAGACGTTTACCGGGAAACGGGGATGATGATTTCCTGAACGTGGGACACGCACCGAAAGCCGGGGAGCCATTGTCTTGAACCCCCGGGGCGGGCGGACCCCCCGGCCCCCGCGATCGCCGGCGGGCAGCGCGCAGGCGCCCCGCTCTGCGGCAAGAAGGCGGCACTGCGGCGAGTTGCCGCGCACGCGCGGGGCCGCGGGGGTTCGGGGGTGCGGAGGGGGCGCCTGCGCAGACGGGACCGGCTGGCGCGATCTGGGGGCGCTGCGGCGGCGAACCCCGCGCAGAGCGGAGCGGCCGCCGGAGATGCCTGACGTCTCGGTGTGAGCTGCGGCCGGCGGCGCCATGGACCGGGCCAGGTCAGCCTCGGGCGCCCGCGGCACGGCCCCTCCTGGGTCCCGTCCTCCCCGGTAGCGGGAGCCAGTGTGAGGTCTAAACGGGGGACGGGAGGGGGGGAGGAACCCAGGACCGAAACGGTCTTTGTTTGGGGGGATCATGGGGTCCCCTTGGGCCCGGCAGCGCGGCTCGGCTGTGCGTAATGGGATGGCGCCCGGGCCCTGGGGCACAAAGCGCGGCTTCCTGGCGGGGCGTCCCTTTGTCCTTGAGCCCGCGGGCCTGGGGTGGGGGCGGGGGGCCCTGCCACGGCGGCGGGGGCGGGGTGGGGAGGGGGCGGGGGGGCGGGCGCGGGGAGGGGGATGCGGGTGGGCTGACCGCGGTGGCGTGAGGGGGCGGAGCGTGGGCGCTCTTAATGGCCCCGGCGGCGAGGGGCAGCCACAGCGGCGCTCGGAGGGTCGGCGAGCCCCTCGGCGGGCGAGGCCCAGGTGCGAGCGGCGGCGGCCGGCTGAGCGCCCCCGCGGAAAATGCGGCGCGGCGATGGGGACCGCGGGGTGGGCGAAGGGACCCGGGGCCGCGGCGGGGCTGGTGCAGCGGCGCCATGGCGGAGGCGCTCGGGGCCGGGGCCGCGGTGGCGGCGGTGCGATTGCGGTGCCGGGGCCGCAGTGGCGATGGTGGCGGCGGTGCGATTGCGGTCCGGGGGTTGCCAAGGCGGTGGCTGCGGTGGCTGCGGTGGCGGGACAGCCGCCCGCCCGCCTTGCGCTGACGTCACTGCGGGGAGAAGGTCCGATGCTCGGGGACCCAGGGGGACGTTCTGGTTGTGTGTCTTGTGGCGAACTGGTGCCCCCCCTTGTGCAGAAGGGGCGGCCGCAACCGTGGGAAAGGGTTCCCGTGCTTTTATTTGGCTCCTGGATCCTCCATCACATGGTCCCTGCGGTGGAGGGATAGCGACTCGGTGTGCGAATAGGGACTCGGTGTGCGAATAGGGACTCGGTGTGCGAATAGGGACTCGGTGTGCGAATAGGGACTCGGTGTGCGAATAGGGACTCGGTGTGCAATTGGGGACTCACTGTGCGAGTGGCGACTCGGTGTGCGTTTGGGGAGTCCGTGTGCGAATAGGGATTCGGTGTGCAAATAGGGACTCGGTGTGCGAATAGCGATTCGGTGTGCGAATAGGGACTCGGTGTACGATTGGGGACACGGTGTGCAGAGCTGGCTCCTGGCATCGCGAGAATGTGCCCAGTGTTTCAGGGATGCGATCCCTGGTTGGTCTTTGCCGCTTCGGGGACAAAGGATTTGGGTATAAGGCGCCCGAAGGCGGGCTGGGTGCGCGGACTTGGGTGGCGCCTCTCAGCCTTTGTGCAGCGCCTCAAAGATGGCCGCTGCCGCAGTGGCGCGGGGCGTGCAGGGCGCAGGCGCCAAAGGCAGGGGGACCGCCGCCCACCGCTCCCCGTGTCGCAGTGGGGGAGGTGCGGCGCACTGCGCCTGCGCAGAGCCGAGGGGGCGGGCCCTCGGGGGCGGGCTGACGCCCCCCTCTCCAAAGTGCCGCAGTGGCAGAGGGTGCGGTCCTGCGCAGGCGCACCGCACTGCAGTGGGCGGGGTTCGGGGAGGGCTTCTGCGCAGGCTCCGCCCGGCGCGGCGCGCGGCCACGCCCATCGCCTCTTTAAAGCCTCGGCCTCCGGCTGCAGCCGCGCAGTCGCGGGAGGGAGGTGGCAGGATGCACGCGGGCTGGCGCGGCCTCTGCCACGCGGCAGCCCCTCCCCGCCGCACAATGCGGGAGGCGAGGCGGCGGGCGCTTTGTGCAGGGGCGACGCCTGCGTGCGCCGCCCGCCTGGACGAGCACCCAGAAGAGCGAGGAAGGTAAGGCAGCCGGTTTTCTGACGCCCCAGGGAGTTCTTTTTTTTTTCATTTTTGCAGGTTTGCCCTTGGAGTGCATGCTGAGCGCCCGAACTAATTGTTCTCTCTCCGCAGAGTGGATCCACCCACCTTCCCTGTCGCGGCCCCTCCTATAACACTTTCCCCCTTTCCAGGTTTGGGGTTCCACGCGGAGGCACCCCTGGGAGTCGGGAGCGGTGCTCGGTCCTCGGGGAGTCCGTGCATGACGTCACCTTTCCAGAGGGGTGTCTTAAGGGGGGTCGGGGATCAAGGGGACAGCCGAGGGGAGAACCCGAAAAGCAGAGGGAACGGCCCGGGTCGGTGGGGGTACGTGGGGCTTTTTTTGTAAATTAACGTCTGCGATGCATCATGCTTGCAGTGGGGGGCGGGTTCCAGGAGAGGCCCTTTGAAAGGATATTGGGGGGGCTCTTAAAGGTTTTTTTTTCCAGGATTTAGGTGTGGCCCCCCCCTTTTCCCCCTCATCCCTCGCACCCAGGACATCTGGTTGTGCGGGGCTGGGAAGGAATTTCACGCAGAAACGGAGTCCGCCCGGGGCGGGCTTTGTTCTGGGCGCTTTGTTCTCGGGGAGGAGGGGTGGCGGGGCCCGGGCTGGCGACGCAGGGACGGCGCCCATTTATTATGTGAAACCCGTTCCCGCCTCCCGTCTGCGAGTCGGCTTCGCGGAGACGTGGCGCGGGGAGGGCCCTGGTCGCCCGCCCGCCCGCCAGGGGCCCCGTGCGGCGGCCCCGGAGGACCGTGCGGACGTGGCGGGGCGGGGGCGGGGGCGGGGCGGGGCCCGGGGCGGGGCCGGGGGCGGGGCGGGGCTTCGGGGAGCCGGGGCGGGGGCGGGGAGCGGGCGTGGCCGGGGAGCCCGGGCGGGGGCGGGGCGGGGCGGGGCCCGGGGAGCCGGGGCGGGGCGGGGGCGGGGCGTGGCTTCGGGGAGCCGGGGCGGGGGGCGGGGCGGGGCGTGGCTTCGGGGAGCCCGCCGAGGCGAGCAGGGGTCTGTAGGCGATTGGACACACCATTTTACACGTTCCTCGGCCTCGGTGTCGGGGCTCCTTAGTCCCGCCCCGCCGGGGCCGCGCAGGGGAGGAGGCCGCTCTTTGTCCTGGACCTGGCCGGCCCCCAGAATCCTCCGCGCGGGTTTGTGCGGGGCGAGCGCGCGGGTTTTCTCACCTTTGTGGGAAAAGCTGCGGCGGGTTCGCACCCAGTCCCTCCGCTTGCAGTTTGCAGGTTCCTATTGAGATTTCAGCAGTTGGGTTTTGCTGATTTTTTGGGGGGGAGGGGGTGGGTTTTGAGGATATAATGGGGAAAATATTATGGTTTGTTAAATATCAATTAGGAAAGGTATTGTGGGATCTTAATCTGTGTATTCAGGTTTTTTTTTTAATTTATTGGGAAACTTTGCATTTTGTGTCTAGAACAGCCTTTCCCCCCTTAAGTGCCTAATTCTGAGAAATGCTGGTTTCTGGGGGTGCGATGCGGTGAAGGAAGATCGAACACATTTCACTTCTCCCAAATTAACACATTTTGCAAGTGTGGGGGTGGCATCCCGGTATTTTTACTAATTAACTGTATCACAGCTGCGGCGTGGGGCCGGCTGAGGAAGCATTCCGCCCTGGGGGCATTGGTGGGGTGCGCCCGAGGCCCCCACTCCCCGGAGGTCGGGTGCACGGCGGGTCAATAGGTGGTTTGCCAACGAGGGCGGACCCGCGGGCGGGCGGCTGCCAGGATGTGCCCTTCGATGGAGGCGAAGGCGTTCCCGCGCCCGCCTTGGCCGGGGGAGCCGAGGCGGTTCACAGCCACGCCTCAGCCAGGAGAGTCCGAGGGGAGGGTCTCCGTGGCCAGAACAAAGCCTCAGGCTCAGGACGGGCTGAGGGGCCACGGCGCCCCTTTGTCCGCCCTTAGGGCTCGGGGCGGGGAGCCCCGCCTCCCGAGGCGCTTTCCTTCTGTCCGCCCCGGACCAGCGGTTCTCCGAAGTGAGATCCCGAGGGGCCTCCCGAGCCTGCGCACAGGAAGGGCCACGTGGCGCGTTTGGCGCCCGCGGCGGCCATTTTGTGAGCCGGCGGCCATCTTGCGGGCGGCCATTTTGTGTCGCTTCCCCGGCGGCCATGGTGGGCGGCCATTTTGTGAGCTGGAGGCGGGCGAGGCCCTAAGATGGCGGCCGCAGCTCCCGCCTCCCTTTGTTCCGGTTCGTCCTCGCAGGGGGCGCCCCGGGCTTTTCACTTGAAATGGATGCCTTTCCTCCCCTAACGAAGCCCCTTGTCTCTTAGGGACGTTTTTCAGGCCAGTTTCCGTCCACGCGAGCGGGCCTTCATGGGGTGGCGAGGGCGGTGTCCTCCCACTTGTGCTTCGCTCTCTGACCCCCAGGTCCTCGCGGGAAGGCGCCCCGAGGGGGGGCGAGACCCGGCCCGTGGGACGCAGCTCCCGGGGCCGGGGCCCAGCGCAGCTAACGCCCTCCCGTCCCCCGCAGGGACCGCCTGCCCCAGCGACGGCCCGAGCAGCAGGCGCCCGAGGCGGCGGTGCAGGTGAAGCGGCGCAGGACGGCCTCGCTGGGCGCGCGCGTGTGAGTCCCCCTGTTCCCCCTCCGCGCCCCTTTTCCTCCTCCCACTGTGCCCGGAGTCAGGCACCCCATTCCCACAGCGCCCTGTGCGGGAGTGTGAGCCCCGCCCTCCCCGGGACCCAGAGTCAGGCACCCCAGCCCCACAGCGCCCCCTGTGCGGGAGTGTGAGCCCCGCCCTCCTCCCCGGGACCCAGAGTCAGGCACCCCAGCCCCACAGCGCCCCCTGTGCGGGAGTGTGAGCCCCGCCCTCCTCCCCGGGACCCAGAGTCAGGCACCCCCGCCCCACAGCGCCCCCTGTGCGGGGAGTGTGAGCCCCTTTCCCTCCTCCCCGGGACCCAGAGTCAGGCACCCCCGCCCCACAGCGCCCCCTGTGCGGGGAGTGTGAGCCCCTTTCCCTCCTCCCCGGGACCCAGAGTCAGGCACCCCCGCCCCACAGCGCCCCCTGTGCGGGAGTGTGAGCCCCCCCTCCTCCCCGGGACCCAGAGTCAGGCACCCCAGCCCCACAGCGCCCCCTGTGCGGGGAGTGTGAGCCCCCCCTCCTCCCCGGGACCCAGAGTCAGGCACCCCAGCCCCACAGCGCCCCCTGTGCGGGGAGTGTGAGCCCCTTTCCCTCCTCCCCGGGACCCAGAGTCAGGCACCCCAGCCCCACAGCGCCCCCTGTGCGGGGAGTGTGAGCCCCTTTCCTTCCTCCCCGGGACGGCCCAGGGACGCTGTTCACGCAGGAGGGGGAGGGGCCCGGCCTCTGGCCACGCCCCCGCCGCTGGGACGCTCTGTCCACGGCCACGCCCACCAGGCCACGCCCCCGGGGAGGAGCTGGGCCTCCGCTGACTGCTCGCTGTGCCCGCAGGTGCCCGCTGAACCCGCGCCCGTCCCCGCGGCAGCCCGCGCCCCTGGTGGACTTCCTGGACTTCCAGGCCGAGCTGCGCCAGGCCTTCCTGGCCGAGACGCCCCGGGGCGGCTAGAGCCCCGCCCGCCGCCCGCCAGAGCGCAGAGCAGGTTTGAGCCGCGAGGCCCGTGCGGCGCCGGGGCCAGGGGCGGGCCTGGGGTGTCAGTGGGCGGGGCTCGCAGGAGCAGGAAGGCCCTCCCTCGGCCTCTGCTCATAGGGGCGTCTCCACTTGCACGACACCAGGACAGGAGAGCGCACAGATGCCCGCCGAGTAGCTGCTAATGAATGTTCTAGAACCCTCCGTGCCAGCTGGCAGTTTGCATAGCGCAGGGCCTCGCTCTGCATTGAACAGCCAGTGCAGGTGCGTGTGCAGACGGGCACGGGAGAGGCGCAGTGGCTGAGGCACGGGCACGGGGCCTGCACGGGGAGCACATTCATTAGCAGGTGCAGCCGGCGCCCCGCCTGTCGGGCTGCCCGCCTCCCCTTTCTGTTTGCACCCATGTACTCCCATCAGCGACATGTAATAAAGACATTCCCCATGATGCCATGTGCTGTCCGTTTATTTGCTGTATGTCTCTTTCTGTTGGTTGCTTGCATCTTTAGGCAAAATCCATTCCATGTTTTAATTCTGATTTAATGCTTTGTTTTTCCTTTGTGACTTTGATTTAAGATTGGAATGACCTCAATGCAAAGGGTTTAATATGTGCTTTTTAGAAACAGATGAAGGGGGTTACAGGTGAGTTTCACAATTTCTTTTTCTGTTTTTAAATATCATTTCTCAACTCCAATGACAAAGCCTGTTTATGGGTACATTTCCCGTTGTAAGCCAAGGAGACAGCATTTTAGATGCTCAAGCCTGTGAAGTTGCCTGCCCGCGGTCTGCAGTGTTGCCCACGCGCACTGCGGCCACAGAGCCCACCAGACGGGGCTGGTCCTGTCCCGTCCCAGAGCACGGGGTCTGCTATGCCCACAAGCAGTTAGATAGGGTTTCCTGCCTCCTGGTCAGGGAGACGGGCAGCTCCTACTTAGATCATGTTAATCAGACCCTGACGCCTACAGGCCGGCCAGGGGCCTTGAGATCCGCAGCTTGCCTGCCTGTCAATCCATGTTCCTGACTTGGCCACACCCATGTGCTTGCATGTGGCCTGGTTGCCTTGGCAACCATGGCAGGAGGAGGGGCATAGGAGAGGCTGGTGAGGAGGTTAGAGAAGGGGCATTAAGCCAGCAGGAGGGGGGTTCGGGGTCAGGGCAAGGATCACATTAAAGTCAGCTCTGCATGCGAACGGTGATCATAATTTCGCATTATTAATCTAAAGCATGTGAGTGATAGCCAATAAAACGGAAAAGTAAACCCCCAACTTCATGCCCATCAAACACAGCATGAGGTTGGGATTTATTTTTTCCACTTGCTTTTGTTTTGAAAATGTAGGTAGGGGTGGAATCATGCTCTTAAAACTTATTTTATTTCCTATTTCACTGACATGTATGTCATGAATGGTCATTTTTTACATCGCTTGCATGATTATCATTTTTAGTGAATAAATGATAGTCCACTCTGCTGTACATTTCATTATTTTCCTAGTTTGCTGATAGAGCCTTGGTTCTGTATTTCTCAGATTCATTGGCATCTTAAATGAGGGTGAGGGTCTGGTGGGCAGTGCAGGGTGTAGTGTAGGATGACAGCCTCTGGCCATCAGAACAGAAGGAGCTGATACCAGGACCACTTCTTACTATTTTTGACTAACAAAACGGCTGAAAAAGGAAGCTCTGTGGTTTTACCTGAGTTTCGCTGCAGGGAAAAGTTTTCTATTTATTTACTTGTTAGACTTTTTTTGCACCTTCATGGTGAGGGTCTTTTTTGCCAGTTCAGATGAGCAGGAAGGAATGTGTCTTGGCAAAACCAGGCCATGCTGTGACTTGCAGAAGCTTGTTTCTCATGCAGTTTACGAAGTCCACGCTTTCCCAGAAGTTTGAGAACTTGTGAGAGTGCCAGGTGTTAGATCGGGGACCTGGGTGCAAGATTGGCGAGGTGCCCTGTGAGCACGGACAGCTGGTGCATCGCAAGGTGATGCCATGAACTCTGTCCGCCTAAAATGTACTCATGTGGGTTTGGGTCAGTAACTCTTTATATAATTTTATATTAAATATAGCACATCAGACATGGGAATATACAATCATGCTTGTCTCAGGACATACCTGGGGTGATGGGAGAGAAGCTAGAATTGAATGGGGTATAGATGCTAGAATTAAAGGTGTTGGAGCTGCGTGGACAGGGGGAAAGTGTGCTGCCTTGCAGGGGAAACAAGCTTCTGGAGGAAGGAATTTTATGAGCAATTTGGTATCAGGCTGTTACGGTGAGATGACTTGGCATGAACTCGGGGCCAGAGCACAAAGCACTTGTAAGGAGAGCAAGACAGTAGCTGCAGACAGAGAGCTAGAGGCTTTATTGGGACCCTGGGCAGCTGCAGGGTGAAGAGTGGATGGGGGTGAAGAGATGAGGGGGAGGCAGCAGTGACTGCTCAGTGGCAGGTAAGGGCTGTAGGGATCATATGTAAACTCGGGCCCACACAGCGGATTGAAGGTGAGCAGGAAATGGGGTTTGCTGGGACCCTGGGGCTGTGGGTGTTTGAGGGGTGCCTTTTCCAGTGATTTCCGAGCCGAATGGATGGCGGCAGCTCGACCCCGCTTTCCTCTGCAGGCGCCCCTCTGCCGGAGCTCCTGCCAGCTTGCTTGTGCGTAGCAGAGCCCGCGTCACCCCTTTGTCTGTAGCCTCCCCTTAGGTCTCGGATCCTACACTTTCCTGTGGACGTGGACGTGGTGGCACCGCAGCCATGGTGAGCCTGGCAAGGGCAGGGGGGTGAGGTAGGGGAGGGCACTGCAAAGGTCAGCCAGAGCCTGGGCAGCTGCTGCTAGACTCCAACAGTTAGAGGGTCTATCTAGAGAGACGGGGGGGGGGGGGGGGGGAGGCTCTCCCCAGAGGGCCACAGAAGGCGCTGGCACATTAGTAAGATCTCAGGAGGGCGACTCAGAAGCCTCTGGGAAAGGAGCTTTCATCACAGGCCTCGAGGATGGCCTTAAGGCAGCGGCTCTCAACCTTCCTCACACCGCAACCCTTTAATACAGTTCCTCATGTGGTGACCCCAACTTCATTGTTACAAATTGAACATAATGAAAACAGTGATTAATCACTAAAATAATACGTAATTATAGATGTGTTTTCTGATGGTCTTAAGGCGACGTCTGTGAAAGGGTCGTTCAACCCCCAAAGGGGTCGCGACCCCCAGATTGAGAACCGCTGCCTTAAGGGAACCCAAGAGATGGGGTGGGGGTGGCAGTGCCTCGTGTGACCAGGTGCAAAGCTGCAGTAGGAGAGGCCCTGGGAGGGGAGAGGAACCAGTGCCCTTGGCTGCGGATTAGACAGGATGGGAGTCCATGGGGGTGGGGTCAGGTGGGGGCAGGGCACAGGCAGGTTCTGGGAGGAGGGTCCACAGCAAGAGGGGCCCAGGCCACATGGGGAGGGTCAGGGGAGACACCAGAGGGGAGGGAACGGGGTGACAGGCAGGAGGGGGGTCAGCTGTGGACACAATGAACCCCTGTCCCCGCAGACGGTGGGCAAGAGCAGCAAGATGCTGCAGCACATCGACTACCGCATGCGCTGCATCCTGCAGGACGGCCGCATCTTCATCGGCACCTTTAAGGCCTTCGACAAGCACATGAACCTGATCCTCTGCGACTGCGACGAGTTCCGCAAGATCAAGTGAGGCCGCTCTCTCACGGTGGCTCTTTAAGTTTGCGTGGCTGTCAGAGAGGAGGGGGGAAATAGGAAGAAACATCCCTGATCATCATTGATCAGGTGCCCCCCGCACGCCCTGACCTCCAGGGTCGGGTGGACCTCAGCCAGGGAGGCACCCCAGCCAGACACTGTCTGTCCACTCTGCTCAGAGCAGGGACCATCCACCCACAGTGAGTCCTATGGAGGCCGCTGTCTGTCCAGCCGCCTCTGCTCCGTGGGAGGAGCCTGGTGGCCTCGCCCATAGAACACGGGTCCTGCTTCCCCACCCTGCAGTCCTGCTGCTGACGGGAGGTCACTGGCACCCATTTCCATGGCCCTTTGTGGGAAAGGGGAGGCCAGGGTGTCACGTGGTTAATCAATCTCTTTATCTGTTGGCCCTCGGGGCTTATCACTGTCCCCTTCCTTCTTGGTTACCTACGACGTTCAGTTAAACGTGATTTTAAGAGCGTCCCCTCGTAACACGAACAGTGAGGCTGACATTGCCTGATGGTCTTAGCCAGTCAGTTGCGTCTCTCCCACAGAGAAGGGTCTGCGTGTTGTTGTGTGGTTAGTCATCTTTTTGAGCGCACGCTAGGTCCCGGGTGACTGAGACCGACTCCGGTTTACAGGCCAAAGAACGCCAAGCAGCCCGAGCGAGAAGAGAAGCGGGTGCTGGGCCTCGTGCTGCTGCGCGGGGAGAACCTGGTGTCCATGACTGTGGAGGGGCCTCCCCCCAAAGACGTAAGGACAGAGCAGGGCGAGCAGACAGGGATGGAGACGGGGTGGGGACGGCACAGGGGGGCCCTAGGCCCATGTGCCCCATCTGACTGCACGCCTGGTGGTGAACACGGGACTGCTGGGTGCCCCATAGATATGGGGGCTTTTGTTTGCTGTCGGGCAGCCCCGTAAAATAGCACCTTTTGATGGATTAGCAGCTAAGCTGCAGGTGCCTGTGGGAGACAGGGTGGGAAATAGGAGGATGGTGTCACTCTGGTGGTCCTTTGACTTCAGGCTATTCCTGGTTTCAGACTGGCATCGCTCGTGTCCCCCTGGCCGGGGCTGCAGGAGGCCCTGGGGTTGGCCGGGCGGCTGGCAGAGGCGTCCCAGCTGGCGTTCCTATTCCACAGGCTCCTGCGGGACTAGCAGGCCCTGTCCGAGGGGTAGGGGGACCCTCCCAACAGGTGAGGAAACAAGAAGTCTGATGCTCTGGGGGCCGTGCCCAGAGCCAGAGGAGTGGGCGTGAGCTCAGACAGGGCAGACTGCAGTGAGGAGCTACCACAGGGCCCGCGCGGTAGGGGACGTGTGCGATAGAGGAGGTGCTGGCGCTGGAGCAGTGTTCTAACCTGTGAATGGGACTTGCACAAAGGGCTGTGGGTGTCAGACATCGAATGCTCATCACCCACATTGATCTTCTGTCTGAACGAGGGAGGACGGGCATGACCGGGTGTCTCTGGCGTCCTCTCCAGGTGATGACTCCACAGGGACGAGGCACTGTTGCGGCTGCCGCGGTGGCGGCCACGGCTAGCATTGCTGGAGCCCCGACTCAGTACCCCCCGGGGCGGGGGACACCCCCCACCCCTGTGGGCCGGGCCACCCCCCCTCCAGGTAAGGAATGGATGGGGGTAGGTCTGGCAGCAGAGCATCATGGACAGGAACTGGGGACAGACGCCCACCTTCGCCTCCTGGCGTCCAGGGGCAAGGCTTCAGGGTGTTTGAGTGGCGGATGGCGCCTCGGCCACGTTGGTTGCAGCTTTGTCGATTCATATTTTTTGAATTTGTGGGTCATTCCTGCTGTTTTCCTGTCCTAGGCATTATGGCTCCTCCACCGGGTATGAGACCACCCATGGGCCCACCCATTGGGCTTCCCCCTACTCGAGGGACCCCGATCGGCATGCCTCCTCCAGGAATGAGGCCCCCGCCCCCCGGGATCAGAGGTGAGTTGGCTCAGAGGCCCCTGGATTCCAGGTGCGCCCCTGATGATTGTCTCATGCGGTCTTGTTTATCTTCCAGGTCCACCGCCCCCAGGAATGCGTCCACCAAGACCCTAGGCTACTGTTGTCCTTAGTCTCTCTCTGCACTGTGTCTCGTGAAACTGTAGCGTGTTTGTGAGCTGTCCTGCGCACTGATAGTTGCTAATAAACGATAGAGCAACTCTGAGGGCTGTGTGCATTCCTTCTGTTGTTTGTTGAGGTCAGAGTGACATGGGCCTTCTCTCCTGTTGGATTTAAAATCCTGCGGGGCGAGCTGAGGCCTGCTGCGCTCTCAGGACATGGTGTTGCGTTCTAACCTTCGCTGTGCCTTGGCGATTGTAACAGCCTCCACACACATGTGTTCAGGTGGTGAGCTGAGAGGCACACGGTCTCTGTACCTGTTGGGCCCTACATACCTGCAGGGCTGGGATGGGCTGAGGGCTTGTGAGGCCACAGAGAGAGGAAGCTGACGGGGATCACGCCTGAGGAACAGGAAGCCCGCCCTAGTCTGCTTATCCAGGGCTCTGCCCGTGACCAGTGGCCATGATCTGGGAGTGACCACCACTTCGTGCCCACAGGTAAGGACTCCCACTTCAGCTTTGGGCAGGCTGGGTAGGGGGCAGGGGCTCCTATTAGAGCAGCTGTTAATTATGTCCCATTTTTAACAATGACATTGGGGGTCCCACAACGTGAGGAACTGTATTAAAAGGTTGCAGCATTAGGAAGGTTGAGAACCACTGTATTAGAGGGACATGGTGCTCCTCAGACCCTAAAGGACAGTGGACACTATGTCCATTGTGTCACTTGGGTTTGATGATGGAGCCCAGAGGTGTGAGGCATCTGGTTTGCAGTCGAGGAAAAGGGTCAGGTGGTGTCAAACTAAGCAGTTATGGACGTGTAATTACTTACAGAGGGGACAGGGAGGAATCTGGGCTTAGACTGCAGTTAGGAAACCAGGGACCCTCGATGTGTAGCTGGTGAATGGGGTGAATTCAGCAACGGGGGACTGGACTGACTGTCTGTTTTTCCAGCCCAGGCTTGTGGCCTCCGTCGCCTTTTCACACACGACTAAGGAGCTGCAGGGCCTGCGGGTGGCCTGCCAGGTAAGCAGCACACAGCCCGGCTTCCTTCCCTCAGCAGCCGAGATCGCACAACCTGATACGGCCTGTAACTGGTGTGTCGGGGCCCGTTTTCTGGGTGCTCTGCTCCGGGATAACCGGAGGATTATCTGTGCGATGTTTTAAAAAAATATATTTTATTGATTTGTTTACAGAGAGGAAGGGAGAGAGAGAGAGAGTCAAGAAACATCCATGAGAGAGAAACATCGATCCGCTGCCTCTTGCATGCCTCCTACTGGGGATGTGCCCGCAGCCCAGGTACATGCCCTTTACTGGAATCGAACCTGGGACCTTTCAGTCCGCAGGCCGGCGCTCTATCCACTGAGCCAAACCGTTTTCGGCTATCTGTGAGAGCGATTTAAAGACATCTGACTGCAGGCAGGGGGCCTCTAGGTTTTGGTCACACAGCTATGCGAGGCAGACATCTTGAGATGCCAGCCAGAACCCTGCTGCTGGGAGGGTCTTCTGTCAGTAAAGGCACACAACACTTGGAAGTACAGGGTGGTACCATAGATTCAAGTAGGAGTCTGCCTTAAGGCTTTGTTTTTTGGGTATTCTGTGTTTAATTAACTGATTTTTTTTTAATAAAAGGATATCACAGCCCGACAATGCTTCAAGCTCTGGGCAAGGGCTTGTGTTCATTTTCAATAAAACTTTATTGCTTTCATCAAGTAGGTCATTATAGTTCATTATAGTTGCTACTGAATCGTGAGGTTTGGAAGGCTATCACCCGCTGATACGTTGCCAGGTGTTTTCTTAGTCATAGTTGCCGCCTACTTACCTTGGGCCTGGCACCCGGCAGTAATGCTAAGGATTTGAGTTGTATGAAGCCAGTGGACAAGGCGTGACGGGGTGGGGGGTGGGGGGGTGGCACAATACAACCAGTCCAGGCTCACGCAGTCCCTTTCTGCCCCACAGTGACACCTGGACAGGAGGGATGAGACCCGTGTCCTGCTGAGCCAGCACTGCCACACCTGCCCTTCGGATAGACCCGCCCCCTCCAGGTAAAGTAACCGCGCACAGAAACGCCCGCGTGCATTGCAAAGGCCGTGGCTAGGTTCATGATGACACAGGACCTTGTCTGAACTTCATGATCTCAAAACATGAGCTTGGATGTGTCACTGAAATCTAGTCATGCGCCTCACACACACCTAGCACACCTGGTCCACAGGAAGTGATGGCTTGACATGACAACTTAGCATACTTTCCATGGCAGTTAACACACGTTCGTTCCTCAAACATCTTTCCGTACAACCTTCACACACATTTCAAGCGCATCCTTTTCTCTTCTGTACATATTTGTGCTGTTGGAGGCAACAAAGGAGGCCCACCCACGGACCCCGACAGGCACACGTGCGGAGGGAGCGGATGCCAGGCATGGAGACTGCCCACCCGCCTGGGATGGAACATCGACACCCGCGTTCTCGGTATCTAGTGGTGGCTAGGTGAAGGCCTCACGTTGACCAACATGCCGGCTGTATGGAACATGCCGGCTGTATGGAACATGCCTTGCCATGGACACAGCTCCTGTTTGAGGACAATTGATCTTGTCTGTCACCTAGGTCAGCGATTTTCAACCCATGTGCTCCGAAATTTTTAAAGCATGTAACTCACCCTCCCTTAAACCATCAAATAGAAAATTATGAGAATCCACGCAACAAAGGCTGTTCAGTATGAATTAATCAAAATTATACTTACCTTTAGGTCAAATTGGCAAAAATTGTATATTTTGGTGGCCCACTGAATTTTACTAATTGGCTTACGTGCTATGAGATAAGAAAGGTTGAAAATCACTGCCCTTGGTTTAAGGTCTTACACAGTAAATGTTCAAGAAATGTGTGGCATTAACTAGTTTTCTAATGTTAACGGTACAGCCCTTACAAACCTTCAGTGACTCCCCTACAGTGGAAACGTGTGATGACAATCCAGGCCTGTCCCACCCAACTCCATGCTTGATCTCTAAAGGAGCCCCCTTCTCCCAGACAGGGCCGAGTGGTGGTGCCTGCAGGGACACTGTAGCCATTGCAGCCCGGAAGTCCTGCTTGAGGTCACAGGGCAGTGAGAGGACGTGGCTGGCTTAGAGCAGAGCAGCAGCATTTGACATCAGTCCCAGGACACTGACTCTGGAGTGAGTGTGGGTGAATGAATGCCTTCAGGAAGCCAGGCTCTGACAACAGGCACTGGGCAGGCAGGAGGGACATCAGGTGTGGCTGCCATTTAATTCTCAAGTTGCAGTGGAAGAAGCCTTACGTGACTTCAGTCTTTAGCTAAAGGACATAGCTGTGCCCCATGGCTGCTGCCTTCAGTAGCATCATTGTCATTCAGCAGCTTAGTGAGCTTCTCCACCTGATTTCAGCATCTTGGTCATTATGTAGCATCTTTATCTTATTGCAGCTTCTTAATCTTTATGTAGCATCTCAATCTGATTGCAGCATCTTTGTGTAGCATTTTATCTTATTGCAGCATCTTTGTCATTATGTAGCATCTTTATGTCATTGCAGCTTCTTAGTCTTTATGTAGCATCTCGATCTGATTGCAGCATGTTTGTCTTTATGTAGCATCGTTACCTTATTGCAGCTTCTTTGATTATAGCTTCATTATCTTAATCTTTCTGCAGCATCCTTGTCACTTAGCAGCAAGAATAAAGGTAAAATATAGGGTTCCCACTATGAGTAATTTGGTGACATCAGGAAAGGAGCTTGTGCTCTGGCCTCATGGTGACATGTGGGTGGTGTTCCCATAGCATTGGACTTCTTGTGCCAGGGTGAAAGGATTTCATCTGTTTGATCAGACTGACTTTCTTGACCATTCTCGGTGACCTTTCCACCTTGATTTTTTTTACACTCTGGAATACTTCAGATTTTCTTCCTGTAGCCTAGGCTCCTAAATTGGATTACAACATGTTAATGGAGGAGAGGAAGTTGTCAGTTCTTCCTCGTTACATCTGTCTGGTGATACTTGGTGTTCCACTTTTCAGTTTGGACAGTTGGCTTAAGGAAGTGGATTCTAAGGTATTTTCTTGTAAGACACCAAAGGTCTCAACTCGATTCCAACAGATTTCTGGGTGTTTCGTGGTCTTTGATCCCCAGGTGTCACTTGAATGAAATTGCTGTCAAAGATGGCTGATGAGTCACTCAATCTTGTAGGCCAGGGCCTTCCTGATAGTAGAAATGTACAGTCCACAGGCATAGCCTTCAACCAGGTGCACTTGCTGTTGGTAAGACGTGGGCTTGACTCATGATGAGCTATGTTGTCTGAAGTGAATGACGTGAAGGTCACCCGAAAACTCTGAAGTCCAGCCAAAGTGTCCATCCACGCACGTGGGCCGCACATTTCTTTAACATCCGTTTGTAGGCTGTACATTTCACCAGGCTCCCATCAACACGGCAGGCTAGTCAGAGAGAGGAGGGCGCTGTGGGCTCTCATCCCCACCCACCACATTTGCCGTCTCACTTTGGAATTTCCCATCATGCATTTCAAGTGACACCCTCATGACAGCCTCACTGGTTCCCACCTTGGACCAGAGCTTCCTGAGCCCGTGGCCC
Source organism: Myotis pilosus (assembly GCA_036010255.1). Classification (NCBI taxonomy): domain Eukaryota; kingdom Metazoa; phylum Chordata; class Mammalia; order Chiroptera; family Vespertilionidae; genus Myotis; species Myotis pilosus. Next base: position 657,638 of record JASKON010000031.1, on the reverse strand, counting down.
CAGCCCCTTGGAGCAGCTCCAGTTAGCACAGGAGCCAGAAAGTGCCAGTTGGTTAACACCTTGCTTTTGTCTGAGATGAGTTTACTTTTTTCCACCTACACTCAGAGGGAGCCCTTTCATTCTTTTCTTAGTAAGTCACCACCTTTTGCATCTTGGCAAGATGTAGATGGAGATTCAATTGTTGGCTCAGATTGAAGGGGGCGTCATAGGCGTTAGGAGTGGGTGAATCTGAGCCCAGGAGAGGAACGGTTTTGCCAAAATGCCATGCATTCTTCGGGGTCTTCACGTCATTCTGTAACATCTGTAACATCTGTCTTGTGTGAGTAATGGATCTTACGACCTGAGATTGACGTTCTATGACTAAGTGCTTGTGCTTTGCTTGTAGTAGCTCTTGTGAGGGGTTGAATAGTAATTAAACAGGTATTTAGGAAAACCTGTATAAAAAAGTTACCATGGACAGTTGAATGTATTAAGACCTTATCCTTAAATAGTCACCTTAATTTGTTAATGCATGTGTGTGAGTGTGTGTAAATAGTGTGGGTGTGGATAGTGTGGCGAGTGAACAGCTTTTAGTGGAAAGCTGTTGGGGTTCCAATTAATTACATTCTTTGTAAAGTAAGTTAGACAAGTATTTTCACAGTTCTTTACCTTGTTTAGTTCCAGTTGTCCTACCAGATTTTTTTTTTTTATATTTACTACCTCAGAGACTTGCTTGGTTTCTCTTAGAGAATTGAGAGAAGTAAGATGCCCTTTCTACTAACTGAATTACAGTGGGAACATCAGTTGAGTGAGAAAGGAAAGGAGGGAGTTAGCAGTCTTTTGACCTTGGACGTTGGGTGCCAGCTAGGGTGGTCCTGACTGCTGAAAGGACAGTGGTCATGCTGGCTGAGAACCATCGAGAACATCCATCCGTTCTTGAGGGGCACGTGGCCTAGAGAGAATCCCTACACAGCACTGGAAAGGCTGCCACAGAGAGGGAATGAATGGTGGGGGAGGGGAGTGCAGGGAGGAAGGAAAAAGGAGGGATTAAAGGGAATCTATCAGGTGTGAAGGGAGACTTCCTTTGTGAGTCTTTGAACATCGGAAGGCTGTGTTGGGAGGTTAGGAGTTGGAGGAACCACTGACCTGCCACTGTTTGATTCAGGGCCTCGTTCTCAGCCAGCCTGGATGGGGGAGCTCCCAGATCCTTTCCTGAGGTGACTGTGTAGCTGGGTTAGTAGAAGGTGAAGGGGTTTGCATCTGTAGCCAGCTGAGATGAGACCAGGCTTGTCTCCAACCTTAGTGCACATGAGAATCAGTCTGCGGGCTTGTACAGTTTGTCCGTGGCTGATTCAGTAGGTATAGGGCGGAGAAGGTGACATGCCCTGTTCAGGCACCACACAGAGAACAATTAGCTGGGTTTGATTCAGAATTCAATAGGCATTATCTGACAGCACTGTTGTACAACTGCTAATCTATATGGGATTCATTGTGGCACATTTAAAATTGACTATGAGCATTTAATTTTGAAAGAAATTGGTTGCTTTTTTTTCTTGAAAATATAATCAGGATCCAAATTTGTAATTGGCCAGACACTCAGAAATTTGAGAATTGGGAACCCTTTTATCGGAACAAATTGCCAAAATAAATTTAAATTTAGGTACCTGATTGGAGGAAGCAAATTAATATTGATAATGTCTCTAATAATGAATCAACTACCCAAATATTGACCTCAATTTGGATGAAACTGAACAGTAAAGTTTCCAGAAAACAGTAGTATTCTCAATAGCATGTTTATCTCATAGACATGGTAATTTTTGCCAGATGCTTCCACTTTGGGGGAGTGTTTTATCCAGTTTGTGTTCTGTGTTGGTTACTGAACTGTGCACAACTTTATTACTTTGCATATGGTTGTTGTATTGTAAGCATCCACTCCTGCATCATTTAAAATGGCCATAAACTGGCAATACCAATGAGGTAATGGGTGATGCTATTTTCTAGTGGCAAATTTCAATATGTATTTAATAGCTTGGCTGTAAATATCCTGGTGGCAATATTTGGTATTGATATTGGACTTTTGTAAATATGCTTCTAAATGGGAATAGTGTTACAATGGACTGTTCACTGTTAGTGGCAAACTTTTGACATGTTGCCACTTTAGTCGGGGTTTCTCTGTACTGGGAGGGGCTGAGGAGTATGGATGTAGAGAGACTTTGCAGGGACTGGAGAAGGAACCCAGACTAGAAACAAAGAGACCTCTTCTGTGGCTTGGACCGAATACAAAGTGAGCAATCCTGTTGTTTTAGGAAAGTGTGACTTAGGACGGGACTCCGATGGGAGCAGGGAGACCTCTCTTCTGTGGTTGGACTCAAATGAGCAATCATGGAGGGTTTTTTTTAAAAATTGTGACATGAAGGACCTCAACCTTGAAACAAGGAGACCTCTCTTCTGTGGTTTGGACTCAGTACAATGAGCAATCATGGAAGACTTAAAAATGTGACCTATAAAGGAAAGGGACCTAAATGTGAAACAAGAAGACCTCTTTTCTGTGGTTTGGACTCAAATGAGCAATCATGGAAGACTCACAAAATTGTGACTTGTAAAAGGACCTAAATTTGAAACAAGGAGACCTCTTTTCTGTGGCTTGGACTGAAGATAGGGAGAAATCCCACAGAATTTTTTAAAAACTGGTGATTTCTATGAGGATAAGTTATGGCAATGATGCAAATTTTTTTTATTTTTGTAGGATGGCAAAAAATGCGTCGTATTTTTCTAATTATCTTTTGCTTAATGTGTAACTCTCTGGTGAGCATGACTGAATGGACCGGGTGTTTCTCAAACTAGTCAGTTAAGGTCCTAGTGAGGCCAAAGGAATATTTAAAATTTCCCATCCCCCCAAAATACAAATCACAATGAGGAAACTGAAAATTAAACAACTCACTGAGCAATATTTTTGTCTTAGATCGCAACATGGTAAAGTTTGGTAAATGTTTACAAGAAATAATGGATTGACTTCTGATTGTTTCATGGAGAGAAAAATATTAATTCATTGGCCTGAAAGTCATTATTCTTCTCGCTCCAAGACCTCGTGTACTTAATTGGCATTTAGTATGGATCTGGAGGATAGATTGTATGTCATTGGGTATGTTGTCAGTTATTGGGTAAAATATATTCATAAAGAAACAAAAGATAACATAAGTTTTAAGCAAAATTTAGCTTCCACTTTAAATCTAAACTCTTTAATACAGTCCGGACACAACGGCATTTGATTGTGCCTCTGCTGCGTGCAGAGAATTGGGTGACACCATCTTAAATTCAACTTGCCTGTCCATCAGCCAGAGGGATACTCGCATTTCAATTCGGCTTCTGTGGAAAGGAAAAGGGTTTTTGTAAAGTCATCCGTCTGTTTCAGTCTAGCTCACTAGAGAATAAAACTTACCTGTTTAAAAAAAAAACAAGCAGGTGAACATTTGAACGAATCTCTTGTGCAACCTCTTAGAGATCAAGAGTTCATTGTTATTGAGAGTATACAACTGTTTACTTATTAGTGGTAACCACGGACGTAGCCACATAAAATCATGTAAATACATATATCATTGTTTAGCTTTTGTAATGTATATAGCATCTTCTACAACTTGCTGTTAAAGAGAACTCGTGGAACAGTTGTTTTTAAAATGACAAGACCATGCCTAGATCACTCCAAGAAGATTCTGGCCAGTGACCATGTGAAGTCACTCCATGCCATCGTAACATCACTTCAGAACCACTGCATGATACCTTTGCCTGAATTTTAGAGAATTGTAGAAAGCTGCTGCCAACGAGGGGGTGACCAAGGGGCAGGCATTGGACTCGGTTGGAGCCTGAGAACAATGGACAAGGGTTTCTTGCCAAAAGTAAGAACCTGCATCGCCAGGTGATTGCTGTCCAGGCTCCGTTAGATGGCTGCTCCGCACCTACCTTTCCAATCGGCAGTTGGACCTCTTTTAACTTTTTTAAACTTCCAGCCGTCGCCTTACTTGTGTCTTCAGATTCTCTCTGACATGACGAACCACATCGTGTTCCAACAGTATTATAAATAAGCAATAATCAGAAGGAGGGGAAAGATTCCATAGACTGGTATTTCCAGCATCTTTTGCCACTCTGAAAACCGGTCATCTTCCACTTGCCACCTCTGAAGATTTGGATTCTCAAAATCTGGGATGTTCGTTCACTCAAACCCCCTGGTCCCCCTAATAATCTCCAGAAGTTTGTACAGCAAGAAACAGTGTTACTGAAAGCCAGGATGATGTACAATGGATGAGCCAGAGATCCCAGCCTGAGGAACTGCCCTGCCTGAGCTAGGGACTCCTGTGGGCATCTCACCCTCATGCAAACTGAAGGGGTCTTTGGCCAGATCAAGAGCCATTCTCCCAACCTAATACGCATTGATGCCTGGGCCAAAAGCATATAGGGACAGCATCCTCATCCCGTATTCCTCCCCACAAAGGTATGTGAAGGACAACATCACGTAGACACAGCCAACCCCACAGGAATCTGGAGAGGAAGGACACACAGCACATTCTAATTGACCTAGAAGCTTTACCAGCCACAAAGACAAGAAACACAGATTGATACTGTTTTGACCATCGGTCTTACATTTCATTGGAGAAAATATTTTGTGATGGGGAGTCTCAACTCCCCTTCGGAAGGTCTACCATTGAAAGCTGTGTATCTGAGACTCTTGTATAGATGCCTGATGCACAGGTCTCCAGTTTTCTCCAATTTGCATTTTAAAAACAACTCAGAATCTAACCCTGCTAAGTACTTTATTGCCCACATAAAGCTGAACAGTTGATGGACATTGGTATGGACAATGTTGTTAAAATGTAAATAGGAAATACTCAGTGACTGATGAATGTTAATGAACTGTTGTTGATGTGAGGAGACCAAGAGAATGAAATTCAACATATAATGGTTTCATTTTCTTGTTTTTATTCTTTGTTTACGTTAACTTCCTTGGAATATAAACTCAAGCACAGAGGCCTCCATTTGTAAACAAATCTGTTATTTTTGCATATTTTTGTAACGGTTGCTGTGATATTCAAGCTGGTTTCCTAGGGAAGTTTCTAATACATTTAATAAAATTGTCTTCTGTATATAGAGTTTTTTAAAGCTATACACGATGCTGGACTCGTTGTTTGTGTGCTCAGGGATAGCAGGAAAGGAAATAGCAAGGCATTAGATATCCATGTGTATAAAAAAGCCAAATATAGTTGCTTTGCGCCATTTCCTAATGTATTGTAATTATTATAACAAGGAGTTTGGTTACGTGTATAGAAGTATTTTAATACATGATGAAAATAGAACTGTCAGAATACCTCTGAAAGATGTACATATTAAACCATTAGAATGGACGATTGCTGTGCGAATAGGGGAGGGAGGTTTTGGACACAGCTATCACAGACATGAAAGGCTGCTCTGTGGGTGTAGATATTCCTGTAAATGGTCATTATTTTGAAATGTATATGTTGCTCTTTGCTTATTACCAAGTGTTATTGCTGTTCATATAGATATATATATATATATTAGGACTGTCGCGCCATGTTACCAAAGCCATCTTACAGGGATGGCTTACCTCCATGCTCACACGTCTACCTTTAGTTTGTAAATTTTTTGTTTTGCCAGTTGCATTATTAAATGGCCTCATTATTAATTTATTTATGATAACATTTTGTTATAAACAATGTTATTAATGCCTAACATGCAATTTTCAACATGTATATACGTCATTGTAAATTTGTTATAAATATGATCAACTTAATGGGATAGAAGCATTTTTGTTTACCAAAGAGATGTTAGATGTAGCCTCTCTGTGTTCCCTGCATCATTAGGCTCCATTTTCATGTTGTCCTCGGTGGTGAGCATAGTGTAATGCTCTCTGTTTCATGACATCATCATGCTGGAAATTTCATTGCAACTGTAGGTCTGCTTTCATTGATGGTTTTCAGATATATTTGTATACAAATAGGACAGGGTGGTTTTTTTTTTTTTTTGCATAACTTGGAGAAATCTCTACATGTGGTATAAAACAGCATAGTTTAGAAAAGTTCACTTGCCGGTGGAAATTGACATAATAGTGAATTGTTTTTAGAACTTACTTCTAGTTGTATAGGTGATTTATGTTTGATGTGGGACGTTAGCAATGGAATATATTAAACCCAAGTTCATTATATGTGGGCTGACAAAAGAATGTGTTTGTATTATATGTATATAGTATACAGTTACACGTTTTTTAAAGCAATAGGAACTTTTATATTTGCATGTCTTGTTTTTAGATTATTGTATATATCTTTTTTGCTTTAAACTTTTAGTTCTTTAAATATAATGATTGTTTACATATTCATATGTGTGTATACATATACACATATATACATGTACATATGTGTATATTAGTGTACAGAACTTTTTTAAAGTCATAGGACAAACAATGGAAGATACTGTGACGCTGCTAGCTATATGGTGGACAAATGTTTTGTTTTATAACATCTGCATTGATAGACACACGTGACTTCTGTTTTGGCAATTAAATTGCTATACTATGTCTAGTCGACATGTATTGTTGGGGGGGGTTATTGCCTTTGTTGTATTTTTTTTAGTAGATATTCTTTGTTAAGGTGTAGAAATCATTGTCATTAATGTGTAAATGTGTAATTTTTTTTTCTACCAATCTAGTTTTTGAATGTTAAGTTCTGGAGCCGAGCAGGGAGGTATCTGACTGCTGTATGTATAATAGACAAGTTTCTTACCACATCTTCACTCCTAGGTTTGTAGAAATACCCTGTTTCCACGTGCCCCCGCACGCGCGCACACACACGCACACACACAGTACATATGTTAATGTTGAACTAGGGTTAAAAAATGTTTGTTACCAATAGAAGTGTTACTTCACCCCCTAGTGTTTAATATCACTTGGGGTGAATGGGGGTGATAAATCTGACCAGATCTTTGTTTTTCTACCATACACTCTTGTACATGTACCGAGATTTCTGTCATTTTAAAAACTTTAAATCTATTTCACCTGAAATTATAGCACATATGCTTTTTTTTCCTTGTTGAAATGGTTCACCAGTCCTGCCTATTGTAATCTTCAAACTGTATTTATCTTTAAAACGCCTGTTCATTGCTGATATATTTTCTGATATCACAACCTATTTGTATAATTAGGCTTTTTTCTCTGAATGTTGAACAGGGGTAGTGGATGTTTCTGACCTCATCTCTAATACTCTCTTCATGTCTTTCTGGTTTATGTCTATGACATGGACTCTGTCTATTGCATTGCATGTAGACCACCCACAGTCAAATCCTCTCCCATCACCATCGATTTGGCCCCCATTTTCCTCGACTACCTCTCCACCCACTTCCCAACAACATGGATGGACCTTGAGAATAGGATGCTAAGTGAAATAAGTGGAAAGAATTTTTACCTCACATTTTTATTTAGATGTAAAAGTAGATAGTAACCATGAAATTGTCATTTTATAGAAAAATACCTCAATTTAAGGGCCATGTTGTTATATATTATTTTCCCAGATGTACTGAGGTTCAGGATGGAATTCTTTTTTCTAAAGAACATTTACAGAATCTCTAATTATATAATCCTGTAAATATTTTATTGTATATTTGTTCCTACCATTGTCTTTCAATAATAACACGGCAATAAAATTAAATGTACAAGATAATTCATTTCCCCCAACATGGAAGAATAGTCTGGCCATCCTAACAAGTATAAATTTAAAACTTAAGATACAGTGTGAATTTGGTGTTTTTTGGATGTGCCAAATTTCCCAATATGTTTCTACATTTTTATTAAGATTTTTTTTGGAAAGCGGTTTAAAATTCATAGCAAATTGAGGGGAAGGTACAAAGATTTCCCATATACCTCAGTCCCCCCACACACATGCAATAATCAACCCAACACATAGGGTAATCTCATGCCTTTTACATCCATAAGGTGACTTTGACATTGACATATATCCATCTTGATATTTGGGTTATTTTCTTACCCTAAATCCTCTGTACTCTGCCTACTCATCCTTCTGTGTTTTTTTCTCTCTCTCTCTTTAACATTGAAGGTATTAGTTGCTTCGTGGAACGGATTTTATACTACCTCTTGGAACTATACATAGTGGTGTATGTGTTCCCTTGGTCGCATGACAGTATTCAAGACAACTTTGTAAATAACAGGCAGATACACTTTTTAATTTCTAACATCTAGTCTTTCCAGATGTATATATTCTCTTAACGTATACTCTTGTAAATAATGCATTGTACAATTCCATGCTTTTATATTCTTGGGTTGTGTGGTGGTTGCTTAGGCTATGTATATATCCTTTTTCTGTGCATTTTCTAGGGGGAGGGTAAAGGGGAGTGGCCCTACACTTTTTGAAATAAGGCATTGTTTAGTGTTTATTCTACATCAAAGACCTCAGTCCTCACTTTGTGGTTGTGTAGCTGATAGGGCATTATGTATTTTAATCATCGGAAATGTATTTTATAGGAATTACACAGCCACAGTCAGGACAATTTTGTAAATAGCAGGCATATATATATAAATACACATCATTTTAAACATCTAGTTTTTCTAGATGCACAGGGAGATTCGCAAAATTTTGTAAATATTTCATTGCAAACTAGCGTAAGTTGGCTTCTGGTATGTTTTGGCAATGTAATAGGTGGTTAGTGAATATCTGCTCCCTAGGCTGTGCTAGCATTCTGTGTTGAGTGAGTTCCTGGGAGAGGAATCCCAAGATGGCCTACATATCTTCATCTTATGAGGCTCTCGTGTATAAGGAAAGGCTACACCGGGGATGGAAAACAGCAGTGACAAACCGGACTTGTACTGTGAAGCTTCAGGGAGAAAGATACGTGACAAGAACTGTCCCTTTGTCACGTTCAGATATTCTCAGTGATGTGATCAAACATGGCAGCAACGCACATTGCTAAAGGAATTGCTATGTTGCTAGGCTAGATAAATATTAACACATATGTAACGTTAGTTTTAGGGGTATAGGTCTGATAATGCTTTTTTTCTCATTTATTAGCTTCTTGATTTTCATTTTGCTATGAAAGTTATTGTATTCTTACACTTATAAAAGCCAGCCTCATGTTACACGTAAATGTGTTAATTTTGTATGAGATAATTAAGCAACTCTAGATCAATGTTTTCATCTATATGCATCTGTATGAGAGAATTTCACTAGTTATGAATATTTTAATTCTCTGAGACCTCTTTAAAATTTTTTCTGGTGAATTGTTATATTTGAATGTCATGATTAATGTTGAAAGTGTATTGTATCTCAGTTGCCTGTAATGTACATTATGAAAGGTTCTTAGAAAGGTGGTCCAATCCAGTATTGATTACAGTATAGATCATCACTGAACAGCAGTTTGGCAATGACAATCAAAATTGAATGCGTAAAAGTGACTGCTGTGATTTTTATCTATTCCAAATCAAATTTACAAAATGAAGGTACATTATAAATGGAAAGAAACATTGAACAACTGAAATACACATTAGTGAAAAATATTATAATGATTATAGCTTACTTAAATGAATATAATCTAACCACTGATAAAACATTCTTATGTGGATGTGCGTTTAAAATTGATACTTAAAATTGTCGTTTTTGAACAAAGATCAACAAATGTATATTGACAAGAGGTGTATCCGTGTGCCTCTAGTTCATATACCAGAAAAGCTAAGGGCAATGATTCACCATCAGTGTCACTATCCCGGTGATGGCTTCGACACACTTTGGAATTTTTGTGCATGTGCTAGTTAAACAATAAGGCATTGCTCATCCATGTATTTGTATGTTGCTACATGACAATCTAAAGTGACTGAGTATGGAAGAGAAAGTTGTCTGGACGACTATGGCAAAATCTCAGTGTACAGACAAGTGAATGGAAGGACTGCTTCTACTTTGCATTCAAATTTTTAAAAGGTATTTCAAAAGGAACATTTCAACAACAGGAATTTTAAAGGCACAGCTAATTTGTGCCTGTCGTCCATCTTGCCTATCAACATCTTGGGCATGTGTTGCTGTGGGTCCGGCCTTGTATTGCCATTGGGCCTGATTAATGCTTTTAAGAGATCAAGACAGCATGAGACTTAAAGACTAATGCAGCACAGAGCTGTACCATGTGAGGAGGAGGAAGGAGGAGAAACGATTACCCAAGGAGAGAAGAAGGGAGACGATGAGACTGCAGGTATGTGCCAAACAGTTGTATTGGTGTTGACGGGGCAAGAGTATTCGTTGCAACTATTGAAAGGGTGGGAGTAATTAGAGGTTGGACTATTTTATTGTAGTTGAGTGTCAGAAACATATGTTGGTTAGCCCCATTGAACATCCCTGACCATCACAAATTTATTCTACTTTGTCCTGCTATCTAATTTGTATCTAAACTTGGCTCTGTTGTCCACTTGGCAGGAGTGAAAAGGAGGAAAGGAAAGTGAATTTGTGACAAGTGAGGACAACCAACATCAGGAGCCTTTGTCTTTCAATGGATCACCTTGTTCCCTGAGGCTCAACTGAAACACCGGTAAGAGGTTCTGGAACAAGAAGTGCTGTTTTAGGATGCAGCTCTAGCTGGGCTTAGAAAAACCTTGGGCACCTGGGGATTTCCAGCCCTGCTGAGAATTAGGGAGCAAATAGCTCCAAAAGGTCATGTTACCGAAGAGGGGGTGTGCGCCTTGGCTGACAGTGTTTCCCTCCCCTCAGGAGATGATGGTTCCCGAGGATCACACCACCGCCTCGAGTCCTCACGCAGCGTGCCCCACATCCATCCCTGGCCCAGGAGCGTCCTGGAGACATGCATGTAAGACACACTGTTGATTACAGTTTGAACTGCCCTGTGATGTGTTGTCACTGAGGTTCTAACCTGTTCTCCTTTCCTCCCGTGGCCCCAGGGGATGCCGGAACAGACTTGTCTCTGCCACCATCTGAAACACCCGCCAGCCATGCTCCAGAGCGGCCCAGAGGTGCCCCTTGGGCGTGGCCATGGACACTCCCTGCCAGCCTGACAGGAGTGAGCGCTCGTGTCCAAGGTGACCCAGCGGGTGATGGCGAGAACTGTAAGCAGCATGTTGACTGTTGTCCTTGTTGCTGTGGGACTGGCACCAGGAGATGGAAAGCTGGAGACCTTAACCCCGAAGCCCTGGACGTGCCGTTGCGAGGCCTCCTCCAGGGCTCCCATATATTCCTATTTTACTTATAATCGTAGCGTAGATTTAAAATGTATTCATTAAAAGTAGTCTTTTTTTTTTAGATTTTAGGCAACATAGAAATTTGTTAAGTATGTAGTTATCACTTTATGTACCTTTGTTTCCCATTTAATTTTACCCTGTCATCTAATGTCTTTTTATTTTTCAATTAGATTACATTCAATATTACTTTGTATTAGTTTCAGATATACTCAAAAGTAAAGTGTCCCCTCAATGTTTCGGGTACCCACCAGGCCCCATATATACGGATCACAGTACAAACTGACTGTACTCCCTACGCTATCATCTACTAATAGAGTTAGTGCGCACCCTTGTGGTGCTGCTCAGACATTGTAGACAAGTAGTGTTTTAGGCGCTTACACTGGCCACGCATCTTCTCTGCATTAAACATGCTTTTATATTATTCCTTTTGAATTTATTCAACTAACTTGTTGAAAAGAATTCCAATGAATTGGAATTACTCTGGCTAAAAATACTCAATTTATATATAGACTCAGAAGTTAGCTTTCCCCTCATTCTAGGTCCTTCTCTTTATTCTGCCTCCCCCTGTTTGAGACTTCAAACTGCACAACACTGTTGAAAGCTGTAGACTATTAGGTGTCACTGTCTTTATTCTGCTCACTGACACTGCAGAGAAGTTACTCTTCATCACTGCTCCGCAAAATCATATATGCTCACTGCTTAATCATCACTTGTACTTTTTCATTTCATTTTTCCCGCTTCCTTGCATTATTATAGTGTCACTGAATTTTAAGAGCTTGTTTATAACTAAAGATGTTAACCATTTCTCATGCATTGCAAATGATATACCATGTTTTTTGTTACTATTTTACTCTGCCGTTTTACTTTTTGGTTGTATCAAACTTGTGCATTAAATATAATCATATTCTGTTTTATGCCTTTTGTGTTGGTGTTTTTCTTTTTAAAAACATGTTTACAATAGGATCATACATTTTTGTCTGTATTTCCTTCTACTTTTCATCACGTTTGTCATTTTATTTCTTTTTACACTTATCATTGCGACAATTTTAAAGCATTACATGCTGACATTATGCACCTTGACCTAAACAGTTAACCACGGATTTTAAATTCTCTATCGTTGAAATCCAAAAATTCAATCTGTTGACTCCATGTTTCTGACTTTCTATTGATGCTTCAAAATTACTGATGCCTGTATTCTTATCTAGTCTATTGAGTTCTATCTCATTTCTTTTCTTTTTCAGAATATGCCCTGTCTATACTCGCACTTTTTCTGTCACTTGATGCTTAAAATTATTTTGCAAGTTGGATTAACACGCAGTTTTATTTCATTTGCACCAAACTAATTAGATTAACTAGGAGACACTATCTTTTAAGTGAGACTTCCTATACAACTACAGGTATGTCTTTCCATTTTTAATCAATTTGATACGTTGGCATACTGCTATTGTAGATTTTATTGTTGCCCATTTCATATAGTTATTTTCTTACCCTAATACAAAAGCCATTTGTGTATACTGGTGGCATGTCATTAATTCCAAAATTAGTGTATTCTGGATTTTTTAAAATACATCCCAAATAGAATCTGCACGTGCACTTATATTTTCCCATCTCCCATCCAAGAAATAACATCCAGGACCTAGTTTTGTATATTATATGTTACTCTTTAGGGATGCCCGTCTTTCAAGCTTAATCATCAAGCAACCTCCTGAAAAGTAGAAATTAGTGATATCAAGTATCACAGAGATGAACCCAGTACCACCTATAACAGTGATGGCGAACCTTTTGAGCTCAGCATGTCAGCATTTTGAAAAACCCTAACTAAACTCTGGTGCCATGTCACATATAGAAATTTGTTGATATTTGCAACCATAGTAAAACAGATATTTATTTTATATATTTAAATGCCATTTAACAAAGAAAAATCAACCAAAAAGATGAGTTTGCATGTCACCTCTGACTTGTGTCATAGGTTCGCCACCACTGACCTATAATATACTCTGTTATGTGTTCAAATCAGCCCTTGAATCAAGCATTCCATTCCATTTTGTGTGTTAATTTATCTTTGACTTTGCAAACGTCCTTGGGTTTTTTCCCCCTTGATTTTTGTGGAGGAAATCAGGCCATTGGCCCTGTAAAAACTATATGTCTACCTCTAGATGGCATCCCTGTGGCTGTGTTAAATGTCTCGCTCCATTCTCCGTGGTAGTTTTAAATGCTTTACTGGACTGGTTAATTCTTTCACCATTGGTTATAGGAATATCATAGGAACACATCATTGTAGTTTATTAAAGGTCATTCCTGTGTCACATTGCGTTTTGTATCAGCCTTTCCCTTATGAAAGGTTTTCATTTAAAAAATCATAGCATCTTCATTATTCCCTCTAAATAAGAGTAAAATTTATTCATGATTAATTTCAACTATCAAAAGTATAAATTTAAAAGGATATATAGGATGAATGCTTTCCCATTATTACCTATAGGATATTGGATTTGATATTAGTGTCCCAAAGGGATTTTGCTAATATAATAAATAGCTTGTAGCATAAAATTAATTTTAATCCCATTTAGATGTAAATAAAGCAAATAGTATTTGGTTTTTATTTACCTTTTATCTACCTAAATGTCAAATAATAGGATTAGGGCTGTCAACATTGAGTTCCTAGCTCATGAATGTGGCCACTCTTTGATTTATATCTTTATAATATCCTTCTGAGGGGAGTAAAAGTAGTTATCAGTCTCCTGAGGACAAAAAAAATAAACATTCAAAGAGTTCCGAAGTATTAAGTGATTTATTTATACACAAACAGCTAAAAAAGGGGCCTGGCATAGCTGACCACAGTGCCTTTTCCTGTCCTTGGTAAAACTTGGGGAATTCCTCCAATACTGTGAGCGGGTTATTGAGGTAGGACATAAGACTTATATAGAGTAGGAGTGGAAGAGGAGTTGGCTGTAGATGCCAAATGTTAAATTGTAAATGATGTAATACTTTACAAAACCCAGAAGTGGATGATTGCATGAGAAAATAAAGACCAAGTTATCTGCAATCATGGGGGGGGGGGGGAGGAGAGGATAGACAAATCAGGAAAGATAAATTTAATATATAGTCAAGATACAATGAACTTGGCTCAGATTTTCAGTAATTTCAGGTGTTTGATGGCTTGAGGTGCGAGTGTAACACGTAAAGCTTGTATGCATAGGAATTTAGTATCCAGGGAGTTAATCTGCAGTAAATTCAGAGGACATCTTGTCATGTGCAGCCATAAAAAGGATTGATGAGTATTTATAATTGTGAAGGTATGAATGGAAATAGTGGTGAATTGGGACATAGGCAGTGAAGAGAGCAAAGTGGCATTATGGTGTTTGTATCACAAACACTAGGATTACTGTGATGTCCTCAGTGCTGGCAGAGACGGTAGTATGGGGCTTGGAACAGTTCTGTGAAATACAAGGTGGGAATTAGTTGTGGATTCAATGTGTGATGATTATGGGATCAGAAATAGAAGGGAGGGATTTAACCAGGTGTTCAAGGTACTGGCTTTTGAAAATTTGCCTAATTAAAAAATTACCTTTTGGGGGGATACGGGATACACCGTCTCCATCAGGTTTTGACAATTCCTAAAATGAATTCAGGGCTCCTGTATGCTTTTCTTTTCCCTCCATGATTTTTGGTAGCTCTTCTTAGGGTGATTTAAAATACATATATTGCAACTCATAAGGGAGATGTGGGAGATTCCATGTAATTTTACAGTCAGATGTCAAGAAGGTCATTGAAGTTAGCTCAATAGCCAGGCTGAAAAATTTTAAGCAAAGTCTGATTGGCTACAAGGCTAGAAAACGGATGCATTATTGGGTGGATGTAAGAATGAATGAAATTATACCCCGGGGGGGGGTTATTGGGTGCAAAGCTAAAGAATGAATGTTTTGAAAAGCAATGGGTGGCATGGATTAATGTGCGGATTGAGAGATTCAGTATGAAGTGAAGGTGGAGATGGTTAGTGGCGTGTGGAAGAAGATGTTGAATGCGTGAATCTTGTCTACATACGGATTTTTATGTGTTTGATGGCTAGATGGCTGGATATTCATGGGTGAACATGGGAATCAGTGCACAGGTGATCTAATTACATGAGTGATGGCATCATGGATGGTTTTCAGGTTGTCCGACAGGTGGTTTGATGAGTAGATTGATTTATGGATGGTATAAGAATTTCATCATTGAAAATAGACACAGTAAAGTCACATATAAAGTTGAATGAGAAGTGGGAGGGCTAATGAGGCATACCAGCTAGTTTTTTATTTATAAAATATGTTTAGTGATGAGGTTCTCAAAATACTGTGATAATGACAAAAAAAGAAATAAAAACGCTCCGTAGCAAGATCACAAGAATAGTTTTTCTCTTAAATGGTTTTTTTAAAATTTAATAATGTGAGGTCTTCTAGGAGGAGGATCCAACACTAAACTTGACCTTGCGTTTTATGTTGGTGTCTGCATATATCACATTTTCCCATATCTTCCACAGTTATAACTGAGGTGTTCCCAGTGTAAGAAGTGAGACATCTTAGATGCTGACATTTCTAGATCAATCCAAATTGTAGTTCTTGTTGATCAGTTCTGTGGATTTGATCTTCGAAAATGCTGGTAAGAATCAGTATCGGTGGTGTGCTGTGTCTGTGATGTCCAGTGTGATGTGGAAACCCAGTGTTGTGTTTGCAGTCGTTTAAGACCTAGAAGCGTCCGTCAATTCCGTAAAACATAGGCTTGTCAAATTGTAGAGTGCTTGCCAATCAGACACCCTAGAACCGTGGTCGGCAAACTGGCTCTCCAGCCACAGCTCTTTGGCCCCTTGAGTGTGGCTCTTCCACAAGATACACATGCAGGCGCGCACATACAGTGCAATTCAAACTTCGTGGCCCATGCGCAGAAGTCGGTTTTCGGCCTGGGCGAGTCTCTTTTGAAGAAGTACTGTTGATATTTGGCTCTGTTGACTAATGAGTTTGCCGACCACTGCCCTAGAAGGTACAAAAAGCCTCCTATACCTCCTCACCATACCTCTGTATGCTCAGTCAATGTTAAATTCATTCAAATGTTAAGATGTTTGGGGATAAACCCATGAATGGTGGATGGGTCGAGGAAGAGAAGGAAGGATATCAGGCAGGTGGGGGGAAAGGTCACAGGGGTTGTAAAAAGATAACCAGAGAGCAAATCGACAGGAAGTGGCATTGGATGCAATTCGTATGGGCCTTAGTGACAGAAGTTGAGTGTTATTTCTCGGCGTGTGAGTTAGGCTATGGCTAGTATTAGTGGGTAGGCAGACGTGGAGGAATGTTCCAGAATATCGCCTTGGTGGGAGTCGGTTCTGACCCTTTCGTTTGATGAGTGCATGACGATTGTTCAAATATTGTGAAGCATTCCTTTTTTTTTTTTCTTTTTTTTTTTTTTTTTTTTTGTCTCACAAGCATCTTCCATAAGCAAGGACCAAAGAGATTTTGACTGCAGGTAAGAGCATTAAGACTTAATATTCTCATGTTGAGATACCCTCTTGGCCGTATTGGTGATGGGTTCGATTCTTTTCTGAGTTATTTGACACTACGTTTGTGTTTTCCTCCAACCTATTATGTGGCCTCTGTGATTATGTTGAGGTTATAGTCTAACCCCGGGTTTTAGTTAGTAAAGAAGACTGAATAAGACTACAAATCAAAATACAGGCTTTTTTTTTCCAAGTGAAATCTATCAGAAATTGTACAAGAGGCATTCAGGAAAGCAGGGAAAATATATAATGTGGGTAATTGCCCTAATGGGGTTAGATTTTTTTGAAAGCTTTCCATGAAATGTTATATATAATTTGCAGTGGAAGTTATTAATATTTCCTTGGTACTATGGTACATCATCATTCTTTAGAAATATTTTTTACTGATTTCGGAGAGAAAGGGAGAGGGCAGAGAGATAGAAACATGAATAGGCCTCCTGCACGCCCCCTACTGGCGATTGAGCCCACAAACTGGGCATGTGCCCTGACAGAATCGAACTGTCACCTCCTGGTTCATGGGGCGAAGCTCAACCACTGAGCCACAGATACCAGCCAGGCTGTTTCATCATCATTTTTTAATTTTATTTTTAAAAAATATATTTTTATTGGTTTCAGAGAGGAAGAGAGAGAAACATCAATGATGAGAATCATTGATCAGCTGCCTCCTGCAGGCCCTCTGCTGGGGATAGAGCCTGCAACTCGGGCATGTGACGTGACAGGAATCAAACAGTGATCTCCTGGTTCATGGGTTGACATCCAACCACTGAAGCATGCCAGCTGGGCCATTTTATGTCTAATGCTAAGTTGAAATACAATTATGATTAAGTAACACAGGAAATGGCAGTTTCAGCAATGCATTTGTGGTTGGATGACCTGAAAATAATCAGGAACGGAAGGTGGGTACTCAAGTCACAGTCAAGGGGGGGTGAGGAGCAAAAAAAAATCATGGTTTCATCATTTTTGTGCATGGAAGCAAACTAAGGCTTTATAGCTTGGAGATACTTAGCACCGGCTCCTGGGTGTAGTTTTCCAGGGGCTAGCAGTAATATCCTGGATTGCCAGATGACCTCCCTGTGGTGGGAGGCATGGCCAGCTATATATATAAAAGCCTAAGTGACTGTTCGACAGGTCGCTGTAACGTGTACTGACCACTAGGGGGGGCAGACGCTCAATGCACAGGCATGGAAACGTGGAACACACTGATGAATCTCAGGGGGGAGAGGGGAGGGTGGGAAGAGATTGACCAAAGACCTTACATGCATACTAAAGGCCTGGTGCACAAATTTGTGTACCATTGGGGTCCCTTGGCCTGGCCTGCGGGGATCCGGCTCTCCGACATCCCCCAAGGAGAGGGTGCAGGCCAGGCTGAGGGACCCCAGTGGTGCATGAATCCATGCACTGGGCCTCTAGTATAAGATAAACCTGTTTGTTTTCATTCGCGATATCTCCCTCTGTCCTCTCCCAGGTGGTGGACATGTGGACAACAGGACCCTAGGCACCTTCTGAAGTGATCCCATCCCCAGCATCACCCAGATGCTGTCTCGTTTCCCCCTCTGAGAAGCTTGCTGCGTCTCTGTTTCTCAAAAGGGCACGGCTTTCCTAGAACTGACCTGCTTGCCGGCAAGTAATTGCCTGGACTGTGACGTGCTTCTCTGTGCTCTGAATATATGTCATGTGATTTCTTCTATTGTCTTCTTGACCCTGTTGCATTTTGGGGGGTGGGGGTTGGAAAAATCCGTGTTTTACTTTACAAATGGGAGTGAGCGATGGGGGTGGGAAATGTGATTGTGTAACCCGTAGACACCACCTTGGTGACCCCCCACCCCCACCCCACGATAGTGAGGCTTTCTCATAAGCTACGTGTCTCCCATGGGCCATTTTGGTATCCTTTGTTCTGAATTGGAGCCCACTGTTTTTTGTATTTTGTGTTTTTTTTAGAGGTGGCCCAAACGGGATCCCCTTAATATTTGTGTTCCCACAATAAGAGATTGATTGTTTTCCCTGGTTAGTGAGCCTGCTACATTGCATTTTAGACCAGGAGTTGGCCTTGACCAACTCTTCCCCAGTGCCCCACCCATAGACCTGAGTGCCACCACCACTTCCGTTGTGTTAAGGGGGAGCCAAGACCATTGCCCTGGCATTTTGAACCGTGGTGATACCATCTTGTAGATTACCGGTTCCTTGGTATCCCTGGAATTGTCGTCTTTGGGGTCCATGTGAACACCGCAAGGTACCAGTTCAAGGTCAAATCTCCATGGCCCTTCATTTTCATGGGTTGTCCGTGTCACCTCCATGGGTGGAATGGAGATGGCGGAGTTTATTGTGTTTTCATTGTCTTGTTCCTGGAACATAAACTCCTCCATCTCGAGGGAACACCTAACTCCAACGCCCAACTTATCTCAGTAACAGCTTTACGCCTCGTTCATTGAAACGGGGCAGCCAAGAATGAATGGGTTAAAAAAAAAAAAAAAGAACGAATGGGTTATTACCCAATTTAAAGTCGCCTGTGGTCATTCGTTGTCCACCTTCTATTTCTAGTTCCTAGGGGTGGACAGTAGTTAACCATTTGTGGCATAGTGGTCAAGTAACTGCTCTCGGCTTATCTAAGTTTATGTTGGGTTTATTTCACAAATATGCCATTGTGTGATGGTCTATGTTTGGCCACTTTTTTATGTTTTTTTAAGTATATTGTGGACATATTCTCAAACCGATAAATCTCCTTGCCCTATGGACATTTTATTGGATGTAGTGCATATCACAATGGGTTCACCCATTTCCCTGCTTTGGGACACGTCGGTTACCTGTGTTTCTTTGTTTTTTGCCGCTGCATATAATGTTGTAATGTATATAATTATAGATCTATATTAATGCGCTCGTGCTCCTAATTCTCTTAGAACAGACTTCTAGATGTGACATTGTTGGACCCTTAGTTCTGCATGCTTTTGATTTCGGTAGATATTGTGAAATTGCCCTTGAAATTTTTCCCAGGCCTGCACACAGCTGTGGTGCGATGGCCGTGCTGATTTTCATATGGACGTGGTTATAATGGTTATTATCGATAATTAGCCAATCTAATAGGTGAAAAATATTAAGCCCACTTTTTAAACAGTAAATGGCCCTAGATAAAATAAACCCAATAGTGATAGGTGATTTATTAACCAACTAACAAACAATAAGCCCATCTTTTTCCTCTAGTTCAAAGACTCATCCTGGTTGTCAGAGGTAAAATGCATTACCCTTTTCAAAAATCCGATGCTTCTTGCAAGTTCATAAACTTCCTACGTATACCTTATGCCAGTGTTGATTTCTTTGACTTTTTAGTTTGGAAATCTAGATTTAGAGTTTCAAGAATCATACAAAAGAACCACCCCCATAGACTCTTCACCTCGGTTTTTTCTACTGTGTTGTGTTCTCTTTCTCTTACTTTCCCTCCAACTTATATATCTATATATATTTTTTAATCCTCACCCGAGGATATTTTCCCATTGATTTTTAGAGAGAGTGGAAGAAAGGCAAAGACAGAGAGAAATATCGATGTGAGAGAAACACATCAATTGGTTGCCTCCTGCACGCGCCCCAACCAGGGCCCGGGCCGGGGGGAAGCCTGCAATCACAGTATGTACTCTTGACTGGAATCGAACCCGGGACCCTTCCATCCAGAGGCCGACGCTCTATCCACTGAGCCAAACTGGTGAGGGCCCAACCTATTTTCTAGCATGCTCTTTTTACGTGCATTCTCTCCCTAGAAAACACTTCTCTGTTTCAGGTACTCCTCTGTTTTTAGAATTACCTTGTAAGAGTAGAGGTGCGATGGTAGCCCAATAAGGCATTCCGTTGCAAAAATACAGTCACTGCTCATGGTTTTCCATCACGGGAAGGGACAAAATCATACAATCGATGTGGCTAACTTCAGTGAGACCCACCCCGTGCCCCCAGAATACTAGTGATATTACTATCTTCAAACTCTCCCAACATTTAAGAATTCTCCCTTTGTGTATCTGTAGTCTAAGGATGATGGGTGTTCCCCAAAGGGATGGTAGTTCTATTCGTCTATGAGAACCCGCTTCTGTCTTAGTATTGATTGTCCATGAAGACCCGTCTACTGATGAGTGGTAGATGGGAGAGCATACACTTTTAGGACAAGGAGTCGGGATTGTACGTGAGCCTTTCCCATCCTGCTCGGGTTCGGGACGTCAAGAGGAGTAGGAAGACTTGTTATGGAGATGGAGGGAGAGGTTAAAAATGACCCTAATCCGCAAGGGGGCTTCGGTGAATAGGTGATGGGCCTCCCTCTTGCTTTCCTTCTGCCTCTTCATCCGTTTGTTTGGACTTCATTTAGGACTTCTTCTTCTGACTTGATCACCTTTAAAAAAAAAATTACCGCTGCTGGTTCTGTGTGGAGTAGGGATAGGTTCAACCAAAGCCTTGTAAAGAAAAAAACAGTGACTCATGGTTATCGTCATTCATCAAGACTCTAGGTCAGCGGTTCCCAACCTTTCTTTGGCCACGCCCCACCTAAGCATCTCTGAAATCCCGATTTCCCTGCCCCCCCCCCCAGCTCCCCATGACATAGAATTCTTCTTATTCAAAAAGTGAACTCTTACTCACATGGAGGAAACCTAAAAGGCCATGAACTTGGTCTTAAACTTCCAAAGAACATGGCACCCATGAAAGAGAAAAAAAGAACGAAAGGACAGTGGACGTACTGAGGAAACACTCACTAAGGAATTGTTTTTAAAAAAATAAGTGATATGACAAAATAGCAAAGTTTCAAACCACATCATTGAGAACTGAGATGCATAAATATGTCACCATGTGTATTTAAAGACTGTCTATGAGGCCCCGAGAAATAGGAGAAATGCAAAACATTCACTGTTCATAACTCATTCTCGAATTGCCCCCCTTAAAAAAATCACATTTCCCTCCAGTGGGGGGTGTGCCCCACACTGGGAACCACTTCATTCATTTGTAAGACTCAAAGACATTCCCACCCACACCCCATTCTCTTAGGGGAGAGAGGGCCGATGTGCCGTGAGCATCAGAATGGATCGATTTGGGATGAGACCCTTGTTGATGGGCACTGAGATCGTAAGTGTCTCGGGAGGGTCGCTTCAGGATCAGTGTGAGGAGCTGACGCAGTGGGGGGCCGTGGCTTCCTCTGCCCATATCCATGTCATCTTTCTCTCCTTATCACTCATACACTTCCCCATTTTGAATCTCCTTTTTTTCCCGTGGTGGTGTGTTGTGCCTCCTTTCCCCAAAATATATACCTAAGAGCTCCTAGTTGACAGGGACATTTTCCCCCCATTGTCGTATTTGATGCTGGAATGTCAGAAAGTAAGCATTTCGTGACCATTGGTTCAAAGAAAAAATCTGTGTAGGAGTGAATGAGAGGGGTCAAAAGTAATCAGAGACTACATAGCAATAAAGAAGCAATATTATCATCCGCATAGATCCATGAGGTGTTTTTTTTTTTATTGGCTTGACTTTTTAAAATATATATGTACATATATTTCATACGTAAGTGACACCAGGCTGTGTTTGTCCCCCTTCTGTCCGGCTTATTTCACTTAACATAATGCCCTCAGCCGTTTCATCTTCTCCCCAATGAATTCCTTCCTTTTCCTATGCCTTGGCTATTGTAAATAATGTGTATATGAACGTAGTATATAGATAACTCTTGGAGATTTTACCCTGTCCTGTGGCTGTCCGCCCAGGGTGACTGCTGCATGATATGGTCGGTCCATTTTAATCTCTTGAGGAATCTTCGTGTTGTTTTCCACAGTGGTTGTGCCCTCGTACCCATGTATATTCCCACCCGTGTACAAGGGTTTTCTCTCTACATACTTGTCAGTATGTATCTCCTGACTTTCTGATAATAGACATCCTAAGGGTGACATGGTACCTCATTGTGCCCTTGAATTGTCCTCTCGATCAATGATGTGGAGCCACTTTTTTAAGTCCCTGGGGGCCATACTTATGTCTTGGGGGGAAAACGTGTCTGCTTAGGTCCTTGTTCCTTGTCCCTATTTAAATCCGGGTCTGGTTTTTTTTGTTTGTTTTTTTGTTTGTTTTGCCTATCGAGTTGAGTTCCTTGCATATGTTGGTTATGAATCCTTTATCGGATTTGTGCTTAACAAAATTATTTCCTTCCATTCTGTAGGTTGCCTTTCCCATGTGGTTATGGGCTCCTTTTCTGAGCAGATGTTTTTTAGTTGGATAGTGTCTCACTTGTTTAGTTTTTTGGGGTTTTGTTTTGTTTTTGCTTTTGGTGTCAAATCCGAAAGATGATTGCTGAGATAAATATCAGGGAATGTATTCCCTGTTTTTTTTTTCTCCTATGAGTTTTAAATATTAGGATCTCCAGTTGTTTGTTGTCGCGGGTGTAAGAATGAGTCCGGTCTCATTCTTTTTATTTATTTATTTTTTCATTCTTTTTAAAATGTGGCTGCCCAGTGTTCGCAGCATCATTGATCGAAGAGGCTACCCTTCCCCTATTACGAATTTTCGGCTCCTGAGCTGAAAAATTTCCTGGCCATATGCGCAGAGCGTTGATTTCTGGTCTCTCCGTGCTGTTCCATTGATCTCTGTGTCTGTGTTCACGCGCAAACCACACTGTTTTGATTATTGCAGCTTTAAAATATAGTTTGAAAGTAGGAAGTGTGATGCCTCTGTCTTCTGAGGTCTCATACAAATTTCCGGATTGCTTTTTTTATTTCTGTGAAAAGTGCCATGGGGATTTTGATAGATTGCATCGACAATGTAGGTCACTTTGGGTAGTATGGCTATTATAACAATATTTATTCTTCCAGTCCATGAACACAGAGTATCTTTGCATTTATTTGCGTGCTTTTCAAACGGTTGATGTATAGAAACAGGACTGGTTTATGTATATTAATTTTCTATTCTAGAACTAAACTGAGATTATTCTAAAAACAAAATTTTTGGTGGCGTCTTGGGAAGTTTTCTATATACGGTCATGTGCCACATAACAACAGTTCAGTTAGCCACTGGCCACCCGTCTGTTGGGGGTCCCATAAGATTAGAATGGAGCTGAACAGCTCCTCACGTAGTGATGCCATAGCTGTCATGATGTCATAGTGTACGTCATTACTCATGTGTTTGTGGTGATACTCATGTAAATAAACCCACTGCCCTGCAGTTATATAAAAGTAAAGCAATACTATTCCTGTAGTAGGCCATGCCATTTCAGGTTTTCAGTTTTTCACCGAGTGTAATGTTAGCTGTGGCCTTGTCTTATAGGACCTTCGTTATGTTGACGTACATTCCTTTATACCCACTTCACCGAGGATTTTTGTCATAAATAGATGTTGTGTTTTGTCAAGTGCTTTTTCTGTGTCTTATTCCGACGATTTTATGATGGTTTTAGTCTTCATTTTGTTAATGTGGTGTGTCACATGGGTTGATTTATGGATGTTTTGACATCCATGGCCTATCCCTTTTAATAAATGTCACCCTGTCGTGGAGTCTGGCCCCTTTCAGTGTATTGTTGAATTTGGTTTGCTAATATATTGCTGAGGTTTTTGCATCTATGTTCACTTAGGGATATCGGCGTGTAATTTTATTTTCTTGTATTGCTCTTCTCTGATTTTTGTATCAGAATAATGCTGGTGGAAGTGTTCCATTCTCTCTCCCCCCCCTTTTTTTGGAAGAGTTTGAGAAGGATTGCTATGAATTATTATTTAACTGTTTAGTAGAATTCACCAGTGAAACCATATTTAGATTTTTTTATTTTTTCGTGGTTCAGTTTTGGTAGGTTGTATATTTCTAGGGATTTGTCTATGTCTTCTAGGTTGTTGAATTTGTGTGGCGTATAATTGTTCATAGTGTAGTCATGTACCTCGTAACGATCTTTTGGTCAACAATGGACCACGTATACAAGGGTGGTCCCCTAAGAATATAGGAGAGCTGAAAAATTCCTATTGCCTTGTGACCTGGTAGCCTTCCTAAAATTGTAGCACAACACATTAATGTTTACTGGCAGCCTCAGCCTAGGGATTGTAGTACTATCAGCTAGAAATGCCCTGGGGGCACTTCACCAGGGCCCCGTTGAGATTCCCACAGATATCTTCCCCTTGTAAACCAATGGACGGACACTTGTGGTTCTTGTGCAAGATGCTTTACTGCAGTAACAAGTCAGAACCCAGGAAGGAAAAACGAGTTTATGACTTAACAGGCCCCAGAGCATAGAAGTCCCGTGAGAGGGTGCACACACAGTCAGTCCTAGGGTAGAGAGAGAGAAACATCATGAGTCTGGGCTTCTGTTTTTCCTGGGGGCGTAAGGTTTTGCAGGCTCGCTCACTCTTTCATGGTGTATCCACAAGGTACGAGTGAGAATTTAACACATGGGAAGAGGAAAAAGCAAGGAGCCCACAGGGTCAGTTATCAGAATCAAGGAAGACCTAAAACAAAGGAACCTCTATTGGGGGAGGTGGTGTGGGTCTTTATCTAGTGTGTGGCCAGCAGTGTCTCCAAAACTAAGTTAACACGCAGAAAAGAAACAGGTTCCTAGATACAAAGACCATTTTGACAGATGGGAGGGGCATTGGGGAGATAAAAAGGTGAAGGGATTACGCAGTGCAAATCGAGAGTTAACAGCATAATCATGGGGATGTAAATTATAGCATAGGGAATTCCGTCAGTAATATTCTGATAACTCGGTCCAGTGTCCGATGGTTAGGAGTTTTATCCAGATGATCACTTAGTAAGCTAGGTAGCGTCTATATTCTCTGGGGTGTACACCTGAAACTCACAATATTGTATGTCACTTGTAACTGAAAATTAAAAAAAAAAAAAGATTTAAAAAAGAAGATATGTCAGGCACTGGCATTACCCTCCCCCCCCCAAAATGCCACCTTTTGGGGCTCACACTTCGTGTTTGTGGTGATGCTGATGTAAAGAAGCCTGCTGGGCTGCCAGTCCATACAGTACATAGCGCATATACATCCATAGTAGTAGGCCATGTCATGATGTCCGCGCAATAATGCCATCACCTAAGGACACATGTCTCAGAACATACCCTGCTCGTTAAGTGGCACATGACCGCGGTCTCTTGTGATCCTCTGTGCTATCGGTTGTCGTGTCTCCTCTTTTCATTTATAATTTTATTTGCGTCTTCTCTCTTACTTTCTTGGTAGGTATATGTAAACCTTTTTCTATTTTTAAAAAGAAAAACAGCTCTTCATTCATTGATCTTCTTTATTATCTTTTTTTTTTTTTTTTTAATCCTCACCCGAGGATATATTTCCATTGATTTTTAGAGAGAGTGGAGGAGAGGGGGAAAGACACAGAGAAATATCGAAATGAGAGAAACATATCGATTGATTGGTTGCCTCCTGCACGAGCCTCGACCAGGGCCCGGGCCGGGGAGGAGCCTGAAACCGAGGTACGTGCCCTTGACCGGAATCGAACCCAGGACCCTTTGGTCCTCAGGCCGACACTCTATCCACTGAGCCAAACTGGCTAGGGCTTTATTATCTTTTTAGTCTCTCTTATTTTTTTTTCCTGCTCTCATCTTTGTTACTTTCTTTTTTTTATTATTTAAATTCTTTATTGTTTAAAGTATTACGTAAATCTCCTTTTCCCCCATGGACTTCTTCCCGGCCACCTCCACCCTCTTTGTTACTTTCTTTCTTCTGCTAACGTTGGGATTCCTTTGTTTTTATTTTTTGTAGTTTCTTGATGTGAACTTAGTTTGTTTGAGATGTTTTTCTTAACGTAGGTGTTTATTACAATAAACTTCTTGCTTAGAGCTATGTTTACCGCGTACCGTACATTTGGGCACGTGATGTTTTTGCTTGCCTCGAGATGGTTTTTATGTCTTGGTTTCTTCTTTGACCCGTTGGTGGTTCCCCCTGTTTTCGGGATGAAAATTGACCTTGTGGGCTAGAGTGATCTTGGTGGGCAGTGTTTTCTTTCAGCACTTTGTCTCCGTCATCCCGCTGCCTTCCTGTTCTGCAACACTTTCGCTGAGAATCGTGCTGCTGGTCTGAACAAGTTGCTTTCTCTTGCTGCTTTTAAGATTCTCTGCTACTCTTTCGCTTGTGACTAACTGATTCGACTACATCTTGGTGTCGGGCCTCCTTGGAGTCCTCTTTCTCAGTGCCTTCGGGATTCCCGAACGGGAATGCCTCTTTCTTATAAGGGTTGTGTTCTGTAGCCAATACGAATGTAAATAGCCCTGCTGCCCCTTTCTGTATCTCTCCTTCCTGGACTACTGTGATGTGTGCATGAGTCCATTGGTGTCCCCTAAAATCCCTTAAGCTGTCTTTACTTTTCATGCCATTTTTTTGTCTTTTGGCCTCTCCGATTGGATGAATTCCCTGGCCCCTGTCTGGCGCCCGTCCTTTCTTCCACGGCATCTACTCTGCTGTTGAGCCCCTCTCTTGAACGTCTCGGCATAGTCGTCGTGCTCTTTAGTTCTGAGATTTCTGTTTGAGACTTAAAAACTTCCGCCCCGGTGGGCCCCTCTCGTCGTGTCTCTGCATTGCTCTTCTGACCTCAGTGAGCCTCTTTACGAATCTCCCTTTCAACTCTCACCAGGTTAGGCATCTGATTTTACACTCTGAACCAGGGAAGTCCCTTCCCGCCATCTTACTCAGATCTGTGTCTGGAGGTTGTCCTTTTGTTTGGAACATATGGTCATTGGTTGCTTAACGTTCCTCGAGTCTCTCGTGTTGTTTCTATGGGTTAGGTAACGAAGCCACCCTCCGGGTCTTGACAGAATGGTCCGATGTAGGAGATGAACCTTGGCCATCGGCCCTGTCCCAGGTTCCTGATTCTCTCTCCACCCTTGTGATGGTCCAAGCCTTTTTTTCTCCATGGCCCCCAGTATTTGTGGGTGCGCCTCAGGGTTCCCAAGGGGCGATTCACAGTCACCACCTAAGAGATACTGTCCCTCAGGAAAAAGGGGAGTTGTTGCCATTTTTGTTACCCTGACCGAGACATATCCCTAGTCCTGTGATCTTAGGAGAAATCGAGAAATAGCCTCCTCTTGGAACGCAGCCGACGGATGCCATGTTGAGCCCAATGAAGCTGTTTTTTTCCAAGTTGGCTCGTTTGTTTGTTACTGCATTGGAGGGTTCCGGGGAGAGAAAGAGAACCAACAACCTGCTTAGCTTAAAATGAAATGGGCCTACTTCTTATCCGACAGTCAACTAAACTATAAATGTATGGTTCCTTGAAACGTAGACGACCAAGTTAGGGCTAATCTTCTATGAAACACTACCCGCAAATTAATTCTAAAAAAGGCAAGCATCCCAGCCAGTATCAGTGCTGCCAAGCCCATAAGTGCTCAGCTCCTAAAAGAAAAAGTATTGTGAATGGCCAAGAGCATATAAAACTATGCCCAACCACACCCATCTTGATGATGAAGTAATTACAGCTATCGAATAATAATTACAAATAGTGATGAAGCAAATTCGCGTGTGTGCACACAGGCACACACACAAGGAAACAAATCTACCATGGGTTGTCATTTTTCACCTATTAGATTAAGAGGTACCAAGTGTGGAGAAATTTGGACTCCTGGTATGTTACCCTGGGAAATAGGTATTGGATGGAAATTAGCACATTTCGACTCCCAATTGTAGTCTTAGAAATTTTACCTATAGGATGTAATAGGTATTGTTCAAAAATGTGTGTAAACTCAAGGGTACTCCCCACAGCCTTCGTTATACTTGTGAACTTGTGAGTAACCTGTTATCCCGTCGCCATGCTTGGAGACTTAGTGACGAGTCATTTATCCAATTGGCTTGTATTCAGTTACTTAATAGTCATGTGTGTTCAAAGTAATTGATATGAAAATCCAGGTGTGTTTTTCTTTTTCAAAAGCTTATTTTCCCACCAGTGATTGAGTTACTGTGTTTCAGGCTTCAACATTGTGTTTTGTTCATGTGAAATGATATATGTATGCGCTTCTTCAGATATGGTCAATAAACTAACTTTATAGGAAGAACATTCAAAAATGGCGATCGTTTGAGTTCTGGTCATTTTTTACTGCTCTATTTGTGGGAGTGATGTGTGCCGTTTCAAAAATACGTATTTCAATAACATAGATAGCACTTAATTGAGTTCTTAGATGTGCCACATGCTGAGATAAAC
The DNA here is from genome assembly GCA_036010255.1 of Myotis pilosus. Classification (NCBI taxonomy): domain Eukaryota; kingdom Metazoa; phylum Chordata; class Mammalia; order Chiroptera; family Vespertilionidae; genus Myotis; species Myotis pilosus. The sequence continues at coordinate 628,767 of JASKON010000031.1, read as the reverse complement.
ACTGTTTCATGGATTACCTCATTGAATACTTATAATCCCCATACTCCCTTTTTTTAAAAAAAAAATAGAGGTTAAGTTTGAGGTTGGGTTTGACGATGTACTTCGCCCTGTTATCCACAACTGACTACAACCCCCCCTAACGTCACAAACTCTGGAAGGTGATAATGAAAAATACTACTATTTTTGCTAAATCGATGGCACGAAACCACACTTTGGGGAGAAACGCACATTTCCGAGGTCATGTTCGGTCTCCCTTTGCCTTTAGGGTCAGACCCCTGAGAATTCTCAAGTGCAGTCCCTCGGGCTAAGAGGTCTAAGTATTGAGATGTGCCAGGAACAGGAGAGAGACAGGAACGGGGCATTGATTTGCGCCCAATTTTGTGGCATCAAGTTACAAAGAACAATCGTGACAGCTAGGGGGCGCCCATGCTTAGGAAAGGGGCCCCTGGGCTCCTCAGGAGAACAGGCCATCGAACACCAGGTGCCATGAGGACACAGATCGAAGCCCAAGAGAAATGGCCAATAAGAGGAGTATCTAAAGGGGAGAAAACCAACTTCGGAATAGACACGATGACACAATGCCAGCGCCAGTACTGCAGATAGCGGGGGGCGTGCTGACGGCCGACGCGGCTCCCCGAGTGAAGGCGCAACCCCCACCCCAGTGACACAATTTCCATGTTGTCATCTGTCGGAATATTTTTCCAATGGTGCTTTATGACCACGCGGTCTGGGATTCCCTAGCCCCTTGGTGTATGTTTTCCATAATTATTCACCCCCCCCGCCCCGCCCCAGCTCTCTGTCTTCATTCCAGCACTTTTCTGAACGTAACATGTTGCGTCTTGCAAGGACAGTGAATGGGGAAGTCTGATCCAGCAGGTGAAGTGTTGGCCCCCATGATCACCAGCGGATTCAGAGGTAAGTTTCACCCCACGATATTTAGACACTTGACGGGTTCATATACGTCAGGGAGGTGCTGCCACTAACTCCTTTTTATCTCCTGTTCTTCTGAGGGACATGGACGATAGGAGAAGCTCACAGTGTCTTATCTAGAGAAAGCCAAAGGAGGAAGAGAAGAACCGGAGAGAGCAGTCGTGATGGGTCAGGTGACATCGGTCCAGGAGGAGTGACGGGTTCCAAGCCGTGCGCCAGCCCTGGCTTTGAATTTGAAGCAATCTAGGAACGTTTGGACGCGATGATGAATCTCTTCAAGGACGAGGCAACTGGTGAGATATTTACAATGTTGCTAAATGAACATACGAATGATGAATGGATAAACAGGGTCAGAAGTCAAGTTCCTGACAACAGAACGCTAGTCAGCATCATGGCAGGATACTAAAAATGAACATTTGACAATAATCACAATAATTGCTTCCACCAGGAACCATCCAAAGAGGGAACACCTTTTGTTTTTATTGATGGCAGAGAGAGAGAGAGAGAGAGAGGGAGGGACAGAGAGGGAGAGAGAAACACCGATTGGCTGCCTCCTGCACGCCCCCTACTGGGCATGGAGCCCAAAACCTCTTGGTTCATGGGTGACCTCTTGGCTCAACCAACTGAACCACACTGGCCTGGTGGGATCTTCATTCTTGACTCTTTGCTTTGTTAAATAAAAACCTGGAACATGGAACTAAGAAGGGTGCGGAACGCCTCCCTGGTGTTGGGGGGAAAGTAGAAAGCCCAAGCACGCGTGTGCTACTTACTGGCGATAGAATACATGTTAGTGCTTTGTTGTCTTTACTGCCGAGTATTTTCCGAGATTATATTTTTTGTTTGTTTTCTTCTGTTTCTTTTGCATTCGGACGGGCTGAGTGAGGTCCTCCACTTCAGCGATTGGAGGTGAGGGGCGCACCGGGATCCTGTGAGATGCCGGTCATGGGCTCCAGGCCACGTCTTCAGGTGTGTGCATCTTTCCAGTGGTTCCCTGGGCCTTACCTTAATAATGTGCCATTTCTGTAGTGCTTGTCTTCACCCTCGTTTCTGAATGTGAATTTTTAGTTTGTTTATTTTATTTTTTGTTCAGAGAGAGTGGAAGAGAGAGGGAAAGACACAGAGAGCCTTAACCTGTTTGGCTCAGTGGATAGAGCCTTGGCCTGCGGACTGAAGAGTCCCAGGTTCGATTCTGGCCAAGGGCACATGTCCGGGTCGCGTGCTCGATCCCCAGTAGGGGGCGTGCAGGAGGCAGCCGATCAATGATTCTCTCTCCCTCTCCCTTTCTCTCTGAAATCAATAAAAATATATATATTTTTAAAAAGACAGAAACATCAATGTGATGTGAGGGAAACACATCAATTGATTGCCTCCTGCAGGTGCCCCAACCAGGACCTGGGCTGCCTGCAACCAAGGTACCTGCCCTGGATGAGAATCTAATCTGGGACCCTTTGATCCGCAGGCCAACACTCTATCCACTGAGCCAAACTAGTTAGGGCTAAATTTTTATTTTGTATGAGTATTGAGTAGACTGACAAGTGTAAAATTTTAGGAAATTGTTGATTTCTTTTTTTTTTTTTTTTACACAATTCTGGATTGCAGTGAAATATCCTTTTGTGAGAATAAGCTATGTTTGGGAGTTTCCCTAACAGATTCTTAGGTTTCAGAATGTTGACCCATGACTTAAAAGCATATGATCAGATTCATACATCATGATGAATTATTGATACTCTTCTCATCACTGAGATTTGACTTTAATTAGTTAAAAAGAATTACTTTATTTATTTTTTAAAATATATTTTTATTGATTTCAGAGAGGAAGGGAGAGGGAGAGAAAGATGGAAACATCAATGATGAGAGAGAATCATGGATCGGCTGCCTCTTGCATGCCCCCTTCCTGGGGATCGAGCCCTGCGCAACCTGGCATGTGCCCTTGACTGGAATCAAACCCAGGACCATTCAGTTCGCAGGCCGACGCTCTATCCACTGAGCCACACCAGCCAGGACAATTATTTTATTTTTTTGAATTGAATTTATTGGATTGACATTAATTCTTTGGATGTGGAAAATTATATGTTAAATTTATGAGATCTTTCTAATGTCCAGAAGATTTTACATGAAACCCACAAAGCCTTAAATTTTTCCTTAAAACAAACAAACAAAAAGAATTTTCAATATTCCATATTGCGGTGGCCTCACAAAGATCAGTCACGTGTGTTCATCAAGTAGAGAGATCAGGACATTTCATAGATTTGCTCCTTAATCATTATTTGTTGCTCATGTTACTAATGTTACAACTTTCATCAGTAAGAATTAAGTCTGTCTATTTCTAGGCAGAATATTTTGTGACCAGAGGCTTGGTTTTCAATATTTTAGGAATAGACACACTCAGTTTTTCTCACCCGCTGTTACTTGACAATCTGGGTACCTTTCTAACTGTGCTTGGGATTTCTCTACACTTCCCAGGTGCAGTGGCTGCCCACGGCTCCCCATCAGCTGTGAAGAGACCACCTTCCTTTCCTTTGATGACGGGCGGCGTGCGGGAGTCCTGGAAGCCGTGTGTCCTGGGTGTGCCCCCTGCCTGTGGATCCCGCAGGAAGGTAAGTGTTCCTCTTTCCCACAGACTGTCATTTGCTTGGGGAGTTTGTCGATGTGCTAGAGGCAGCCTGTCCACGTGTCCACAGTGGCCTGTGGGGTTGAGCTTCAAGAGTGGATGGACTGTCCCTCTTGCTTTCGGACCCTGAGGTCTTTGGCTCATGAGGTGCTGCCTCAACTGCCTCACCTAGACATCTGGCTTCACAAAACGTGCTGGGATCAATGATGATTCCCCCCAAAAAACCAAACCAACATTCCTTGGGCTGAACAAAATGAGTGAGAACTGCAACCGTCGTCGTTCTCATCGGAAACTGAGGTCCAGCATGTTCAGAGCCCCAGGGACAGGAGTGAGGGACAGCTTCCCTTGTCACACTCATGCAGGCACCACCTAGTATGTGAGCACAGCTGCCTACCTGCCCACCTTATGGTGCCTCATACACCTGCAGTCACTGGTCAGGGATAGAGGGACTTGATAGACAGGTCTTACCTGGGGAGAATGTAGGCCTGGATATTGTCACCTGGGTCCATGTCTCAACTGTGCATGTGGTTTCTCTACACCTCCCAGGTGGAGTGGCCGTGTAGACTCTGTATCAGCCACGAAGAGAAGACCATGCTTTCCTTTGATGACGGGCGGCGTGCGAGAGTCCTGGAAGCCGTGTGTCCTGGGTGTGCCCCCTGCCTGTGGATCCGCAGGAAGGTAAGCGTTCCTCTTTCCCACAGTCGGTCATTTGCTTGGGGAGTTTGTTGATGTGCTAGAGGCAGCCTGTCCACGTGTCCGCAGTGGCCTGTGGGGTTGAGCTTCAAGAGTGGATGGACTGTCCCTCTTGCTTTCGGACCCTGAGGTCATTGGCTCATGAGGTGCTGCCTCAACTGCCTCACCTAGACTTCTGGCTTCACAAAACATGCTGGGATCAATGATGATTCCCCCCAAAAAAACCAAACCAACATTCCTTGGAGCTGAACAAAATGAGTGAGAACTACAACCGTCGTCGTTCTCATCAGAAACTGAGGTCCAGCACGTTCAGAGCCCCAGGCACAGGAGTGAGGGACAGCTTCCCTTGTCACACTCATGCAGGCATCACCTAGAGTGTTGGCACAGCTACCTATCTGGCTAACCTCATGGTACACACACACCTGCAGTCATTGGTCAGGGATAGAACTACCTGATAGACAGGTGTTACCTGGGGAGAATGTTGGCCTGGATATGGTCACCTGGGTCCATTTCTCAACTGTGCATGTGGTTTCTCTACACTTCCCAGGTGGAGTGGCCGTGTAGACGCTGCATCAGCCATGAAGAGAAGATAGTCCTTTCCTTTGATGATGGGAGGTGTGTGGGAGTCCTGGAAGATGTGTGTCCCTGGGTGTGCCCCCTGCCAGTGGATCCCTGAGGAAGGTAAGCATTCCTCTCTACCAGTCCCAGCATCACTGTAGAGGTACTAGACCTGCTAGGCCCGTCCATGAATCCCCAGTAGTTTCCCTCCAAGAATGGACTGAGTGTCCCTCTTGCTCCCTGGCTTGGTTGTATATGTCCAGGCCACTAGATGGCACTGATGCCAGTGGCTCACTAGGTGAGCCATCCAGCCTGCCTCACTACTATGTCCTGCACCCCAGAACGTGCTGGGATCGATGATGACTCCCTCAAAAAAAAAACCAAACCAACATTCCTTGGAAAAGCTGAACAAAATGAGTGAGAACTACACCCGTCGTCGTTCTCATCGGTAACTGAGGTCCAGCACGTTCCGTATCCCAGGGACAGGAGTGAGGGACAGCTTCCCCTGTCACACTTATGCAGCCACCTCCCAAGGTAACAGCGGCATACCTGCCCACCTCATGGTGTCACACTTGCACCCTGTCACTCCTAAGGGATAGAGGGACTTGATAGACAGGTGCGCAGCTTACCTGGGGAGAGGTTGGCCTGGATATTGTTACCTGGGTCCATTTCTCAAATGTGCATGGGATTTCTGTGCACTTCCCAGGTGCAGTGGCCGTACAAGGCTCCCCATTAGACATGAAGAGACCACCTTCCTTTCCTTTGATGATGGGCGGCGTGCGCGAGTCCTGGGAGCCGTGTGTCCTGGGTGTGCCCCCTGCCTGTGGATCCCACAGGAAGGTAAGCGTTCCTCTTTCCCACAGTCTGTCATTTGCTTGGGGAGTTTATCGATGTGCTAGAGGCAGCCTGTCCACATGTCCACAGTGGCCTGTGGGGTTGAGCTTCAAGAGTGGATGGACTGTCCCTCTTGCTTTTGGACCCTGAGGTCATTGGCTCACGAGGTGAGCTGCCTCAACTGCCTCACCTAGACATCTGGCTTCGCAGAACGTGCTGGGATCGATGATGATTCCCCCCAAAAAAACCAAACCAACATTCCTTGGGCTGAACAAAATGAGTGAGAACTACAACCGTCGTCGTTCTCATCGGAAACTGAGGTCCAGCACGTTCAGAGCCCCAGGGACAGGAGTGAGGGACAGCTTCCCCTTGTCACTCTCATGCAGGCACCACCTAGTATGTGAGCACAGTTACCTACCTGCCCACCTCATAGTGCCTCATACACTGGTCAGGGATAGAGGAACCTGGTAGACAGGTCTTACCTGGGGAGAATGTAGGCCTGGATCTGGTCACCTGGGTCCATTTCTCAACTGTGCATATGGTTTCTCTACACTTCCCAGGTGGAGTGGCCGTGTAGACGCTGCATCAGCCATGAAGACATGACCTTCCTTTCCTTTGTTGATGGGTGGCTTGCAGGAGTCCTAGAAGCTGAGTGTCCCTGGGTGTGCACACTGCCTGTGGATCCCTGAGGAAGGTAAGCATTTTCCTACTCCATGTGGAGAAATTAATTTTCTGATTTGGGGAGTTCCTAGTCACAGGTTTGGGTGTTGGAATGGCACACGGGGTTTCCCTCCAACAAGTGGACTGAGTATTCCTCCTGCTCAATGTTGGGATCTGCATCCCACAGGCCCCTGGAGGACTCTGAGGTCACTGCCTCACCAATGAGCCATAACACCGACCTTGCTCACATTTTAGCGTGTGCTCAGATAGATGATGACCCCAAAAATGATTCCTTGGAAAGCTGAACAAAATGAGTGAGAACTCATACTGTTGTCGTTCTCATAAAAAACTGAGGTCCAGCACATTCAATGCCCCAGGGTCAGGAGGAGTGAGGGACAGCTTCCCCTTGTCACACTCTAGGTCCTAGAGTGTCGGCACAGCTGCCTACCTGCCCAACCTCATGGTATATCACATGCGCCTGGAGTCACAGGTCAGGGATAGAGATACTTGATAGACAGGTCTTACCTGGGGAGAATGTTGGCCTGGATATTGTCACCTGGGTCCATGTCTCAACTGTGCATGTGGTTTCTCTACACCTCCCAGGTGGAGTGGCTGTGTAGACTCTGTATCAGCCACGAAGAGAAGACCATGCTTTCCTTTGATGACGGGCGGCGTGCGAGAGTCCTGGAAGCCGTGTGTCCTGGGTGTGCCCCCTGCCTGTGGATCCCGCAGGAAGGTAAGCGTTCCTCTTTCCCACAGTCGGTCATTTGCTTGGGGAGTTTGTTGATGTGCTAGAGGCAGCCTGTCCACGTGTCCGCAGTGGCCTGTGGGGTTGAGCTTCAAGAGTGGATGGACTGTCCCTCTTGCTTTCGGACCCTGAGGTCATTGGCTCATGAGGTGCTGCCTCAACTGCCTCACCTAGACTTCTGGCTTCACAAAACGTGCTGGGATCAATGATGATTCCCCCCAAAAAAACCAAACCAACATTCCTTGGAGCTGAACAAAATGAGTGAGAACTACAACCGTCGTCGTTCTCATCGGAAACTGAGGTCCAGCACGTTCAGAGCCCCATGGACAGGAGTGAGGGACAGCTTCCCTTGTCACACTCATACAGGCACCACCTAGTATGTGAGCACAGTTACCTACCTGCCCACCTCATGGTACACACACACCTACAGTCATTGGTCAGGGATAGAACTACCTGATAGACAGGTGTTACCTGGGGAGAATGTAGGCCTGGATATGGTCACCTGGGTCCAATTCTCAACTGTGCATGTGGTTTCTCTACACTTCCCAGGTGGAGTGGCCGTGTAGACGCTGCATCAGCCATGAAGAGAAGATAGTCCTTTCCTTTGATGATGGGAGGTGTGTGGGAGTCCTGGAAGATGTGTGTCCCTGGGTGTGCCCCCTGCCAGTGGATCCCTGAGGAAGGTAAGCATTCCTCTCTACCAGTCCCAGCATCACTGTAGAGGTACTAGACCTGCTAGGCCCGTCCATGAATCCCCAGTAGTTTCCCTCCAAGAATGGACTGAGTGTCCCTCTTGCTCCCTGGCTTGGTTGTATATGTCCAGGCCACTAGATGGCGCTGATGCCAATGGCTCACTAGGTGAGCCATCCAGCCTGCCTCACTACTATGTCCTGCACCCCAGAACGTGCTGGGATCGATGATGACTCCCTCAAAAAAAACCAAACCAACATTCCTTGGAAAAGCTGAACAAAATGAGTGAGAACTACACCCGTCGTCGTTCTCATCGGTAACTGAGGTCCAGCACGTTCCGTATCCCAGGGACAGGAGTGAGGGACAGCTTCCCCTGTCACACTCATGCAGCCACCTCCCAAGGTAGCAGCGGCATACCTGCCCACCTTATGGTGTCACACTTGCACCCTGTCACTCCTAAGGGATAGAGGGACTTGATAGACAGGTGCGCAGCTTACCTGGGGAGAGGTTGGCCTGGATATTGTTACCTGGGTCCATTTCTCAAATGTGCATGGGATTTCTGTGCACTTCCCAGGTGCAGTGGCCGTACAAGGCTCCCCATTGGACATGAAGAGACCACCTTCCTTTCCTTTGATGATGGGCGGCGTGCGCGAGTCCTGGGAGCCGTGTGTCCTGGGTGTGCCCCCTGCCTGTGGATCCCGCAGGAAGGTAAGCATTCCTCTTTCCCACAGTCTGTCATTTGCTTGGGGAGTTTATCGGTGTGCTAGAGGCAGCCTGTCCACGTGTCCACAGTGGCCTGTGGGGTTGAGCTTCAAGAGTGGATGGACTGTCCCTCTTGCTTTTGGACCCTGAGGTCATTGGCTCACGAGGTGAGCTGCCTCGATTCCTCACCTAGACTTCTGGCCTCGCAAAACGTGCTGGGATCGATGATGATTCCCCCCAAAAAAACCAAACCAACATTCCTTGGGCTGAACAAAATGAGTGAGAACTACAACCGTCGTCGTTCTCATCGGAAACTGAGGTCCAGCACGTTCAGAGCCCCATGGACAGGAGTGAGGGACAGCTTCCCCTTGTCACTCTCATGCAGGCACCACCTAGTATGTGAGCATAGTTACCTATCTGCCCACCTCATGGTATCACATGCGCCCGTGGTCACAAGTCAGGGATAGAGATACTTGATAGACAGGTCTTACCTGGGGAGAATGTTGGCCTGGATATGGTCACCTGGGTCCATTTCTCAACTGTGCATGTGGTTTCTCTAAACTTCCCAGGTGGAGTGGCCGTGCGAGTCTTGCCATCATCCATGAAGTAAAGACCATCCTTTCCTTTGATGAGCTGAGTCGAGTGCAAGTCCTGGAGCCAAGTGTCCCTGGGTGTACACCCTTCCTGTGGATCCCTCAGGAAGGTAAGCCATCACTTTAGATTTATTAGATTTCCTGGACGTGACCTGTCCATATTTTCCCAATACATTCCCTGAAGAGTGGACTGAGTTTCCCTCTTGCCCCGTGCCTTGGCTGTGTATGTCCAGGCCACTAGACAACCCTAAGGTCAATGGCTCACTAGGTGAGCATCCAGCATGCCTTCCTAACATGTCCTGCATCCAAGAATGTGCTGGGATCGATGATGACTCCCTCAAAAAAAAAAACCAAACCAACATTCCTTGGAAAAGCTGAACAAAATGAGTGAGAACTACACCCGTCGTCGTTCTCATCGGTAACTGAGGTCCAGCACGTTCAGTGTCCCAAAACAGTAGGAGTGAGGGACAGCTTCCCCTTGTCACACTCATGCAGGCGCCACCTAGAGTGTTGGCACAGCTGCCTATCTGCCCACTTCATGGTGCCTCATACAGCTGCAGTCATTGGTCAGGGATAGAGGAACCTGATAGACAGGTCTTACCTGGGGAGACTGTAGGCCTGGATCTGGTTGCCTGGGTCCATTTCTCAGCTGTGCTTGTGGTTTTTGTACACTTCCCAGGTGGAGTGGCCGTGCAGACTCACCATCAGCAATGAAGACACGACCTTCCTTTCCTTTGTTGATGGGTGGCGTGTGGAAATCCTGGAAGCCGAGCGTCCCTGGGTGTGCATCCTGTTGGTGGATCCCTGAGGAAGGTAAGCATTTTCCTGCTCCAAGTGGAGAAATTAATTTTCTGATTTGGGGAGTTGCTAGAGTCACAGGTTTGGGTGTTGGAATGGCACATGGGGTTTCCCTCCAACATGTGGACTGAGTATTCCTCCTGCTCAGTGTTGGGATCTGCATCCTGCAGGCCCCTGGAGGACTCTGAGGTCACTGCCTCACCCAATGAGCCGTAACACCAGCCTTGCTCACGTTTTAGCATGTGCTCAGATCGATGATGACCCCAAAAATTGCATTCCTTGGAAAGCTGAACAAAATGAGTGAGAACTCATACTATCGTCGTTCTCATCGGAAACTGAGGTCCAGCACGTTCAGTGCCCCGGGGAGGAGTGAGGGACAGCTTCCCTTTGTCACACTCATGCAGGCACCACCTAGACTAGAGTGTCAGCACAGCTGACTACCTGCCCAACTTCATGGTATCACATGCACCCGCAGTCACCAGTCAGGGATATATATACTTGATAGACACGTCTTTCCCGGGGAGACTGTTGGCCTGGATATTGTCACCTGGGTCCATTTCTCAATTTTGCATATGATTTCTCTACACTTCCCAGGTGGAGTGGCCGTGCAGACTCACCATCATCCATGAAGAGAAGACCATCCTTTCCTTTGATGATGGCAGGTGTGTGGGAGTCTTGGCGCCGAGTGCCCCTGGGTGTGCACCCTGCCTGTGGATCCTTCAGGAAGGTAACCCGTTACTTTAGATTTGTTAGACCTCCTGGATGTGACCTGTCCATGTTTTCCCAGTACATTCCCTGAAAAGTAGACTGAGTGTCACTATTACACCGTGCCGTGGTTGTGTATGCCCAGGCCACTAGACAACCCTGAGGTCAATGGCTCACCAGGTGAGCCATCCAACCAGCCTTGCTAACATGTCCTGAATCCCAGAATGTGCTGGGATCGATGATGACTCCCTCAAAAAAAAACAACAAAAAACACAGCCAAACCAACATTCCTTGGAAAAGCTGAACAAAATGAGTGAGAACTCACAACGTCGTCGTTCTCCTCGGAAACTGAGGTCCATCACGTTCAGTGTCCCAAGACAGTAGGAGTGAGGGACAGCTTTCACTTGTCACACTCATGCAGGCACCACCTAGAGTGTTGGCACCGCTGCCTACCTGGCTAACCTCATGGTACACACACGCCTGCAGTCATTGGTCAGGGATAGAGGAACCTGATAGACAAGTCTTGCATGGGGAGAATGTAGGCCTAGATGTGGTTACCTGGGTCCATTTCTCAACTGTGCTTGTGATTTTTGTACACTTCGCAGGTGGAGTGGCCCTTGTAGACTCGCCATCAGCAATGAAGACGTGACCTTCCTTTCCTTTCTTGATGGATGTGATGGGGGAGTCCTGGAAGCCGGGGATCGCTAAAGAAGGTAAGCATTTTTATGCTCCAAGTGGAGAAATCGATTTTCTGATTTGGGGAGTTAGAATGGCACACGGGGTTTCCTGCCAACAGTGGATTGAGTATTCCTCTAGCTCAGTGTTAGGATCTGCATCCCGAAGGCCCCTGGAGGATTCTGAGGTCCCTGCCTCACCCAATGAGCCAAAACACCAGCCTGACTAAGATTTTAGAATGTAGTGAGATTGATGATGACGCCAAAGATGCATTCCTTGAAAAACGGAACAAAATGAGAACTCATACCGTCGTTATTCTCATCAGTAATTGAGGTCCAGCATGTTCAGAACCCAGGGACAGGAGTGAGGGACAGCTTCCCCTTGGCACACTCATGCATGCCCTCCCAGGGCATCAGCCCAGCTGCCTACCTGCCCACCTCATGGTGTCACACACACCCATCTCACCCCTAAGGGACAGAGGGATGAAGGACAGGTGCAGCTGTACCTGGGGAAAGGCTGAAGTGGATCATGTGACCTAAGTGCCTGAATGAGTTTCTCAAATGTGCATGTGGTTTCTCCTCACTCCCCAGGTCGCGTCATCACAAAAGGACTATCGTCCACCTGGAATAAACCACCTTGCTCTCTACCTGGGGGTTGGACATGGGCGGGTCCTAGAAGAGGTGTTACCCCAAGTCTGCCTACTGCCCCCGGGTAATTCAGGAAGGTAAGCCTTTCTCTGTCCCAAGGTCAGCCAATTGGAACCGTGTGTCTGAGCTAAGGCTCTATGTCGACAACGTGCTGGGATCGATGATGACTCCCTCCAAAAAAAAACCAAACCAACATTCCTTGGAAAAGCTGAACAAAATGAGTGAGAACTACACCCGTCGTCGTTCTCATCGGTAACTGAGGTCCAGCACGTTCCGTATCCCAGGGACAGGAGTGAGGGACAGCTTCCCTTGTCACACTCATGCAGGCCCTCCCATTGTTTCAGCATCAGAGATGATTTTTTTGGTGTTGGTTGCCCTTTCTTAAAAAATATTTTTTTATTACTTTCAGAGAGGAAGAGAGAAGGAGAGAAAGAAACATCAACGATAAGAGAGAATCATTGAATGGTTGCCTCCTGCAAACCCCCTACTGGATATCGAGTCCACAGTATGCCCATGTGCTCGCTCGAACCATGACCTCGCTCAACCACTGAACTACACCAGCCTGCCCGCAAGGCTTCCTTTTTGCCATCCAGAGGCCTCACTCCCCGCCCCGCCCACATGCATCCATATTTTTAACCCACCTGCACACAAGAAGTCACACCTGCCCTCACTCATGCCTCAGGGACAGGCCTAGGGGACATCAGATGAAGGCCCACGAAAGGGAAGCAGAGGGCAGGGATTTTACCTGAAGACCTGGGCACATGACTCAAACACACCTGTGCTTTGTGTCCACTTCTCAGGTGCAGCCCCAACGCCAGGGTCTGCATCGGCCAAGACGAGAAGCCCGTTGTCTGCCTGGATGGCCTGAGTCCCCGGGAGTCCCCGAGGAAGGGGCCTGAGCGGGCATGGAGCCGGGATCCCCCAGGAAGGTAAGCGATGCTCTGCTTCTCGCTCAGCCATTAGCTTGTGGGTTTGGAGCTGCTGGAGGCGGCTTGGTTGGATGTCCCGATGGCACACGGGGTTTCCCTCCGACATGGACTGAGTTTTCCTTGCTCAGTGATGGGACCGGCTCCTGCAGGCCCTGGAGGACTCCGAGGTCATCGCTACACCCAGTGAGCCACCATCCGGCAGGTCCATTTTTTAGAACGTGCTGGGATCGATGATGATTCCCCCAAAAAAACCAAACCAACATTCCTTGGAGCTGAACAAAATGAGTGAGAACTACAACCGTCGTCGTTCTCATCGGTAACTGAGGTCCAGCACGTTCAGAGCCCCAGGGACAGGAGTGAGGGACAGCTTCCCTTGTCACACTCATGCAGGCGCCCAGCTGCCTACCTGCTCACCTCATGGTGTCACACACGCCCATCTCACCCCTAAGGGATAGAGGGATGAGGGACAGGTGCAGCTGTACCTGGGGAAAGGGTGGTGTGGATCATGTGACCTGAGAAGCTGAATGAGTTTCTCTAATGTGCATGTGGTTTCCCTTCACTCCCCAGGTGGCGTCATCATGAAAGCCCTGTCGTCCACATGGAATAAACCACCTTATACTCTCCCTTGGATCGGAAGTGGGCAGGTCCGGGAAGAAGTGTAGCCCCAGGTCTGCCTCATGCCCCTGGGCACTCAGGAAGGTAAGCCTCTATCTCTCCCAAGGTCAGCCAATTGGAACCGTGTGTCTGGGCCAAGGCCCTGTGTCCAGAACGTGCTGGGATCGATGATGACTCCCTCCAAAAAAAACCAAACCAACATTCCTTGGAAAAGCTGAACAAAATGAGTGAGAACTACACCCGTCGTCGTTCTCATCGGTAACTGAGATCCAGCACGTTCCGTATCCTAGGGACAGGAGTGAGGGACAGCTTCCCTTGTCACACTCATGCAGGACCTCCCAGTTTTCAGCATCAGAGACAATTTTCTTGGTGTTAGTTGCATCGTTTTAAAATATATTTCCTTTTATTTTTAGAGAGGATGTGAGAGGGACAGAGAGAGACATCAACGATGAGAGAGAATCATTGAATGGTTGTCTCCTGCACATCCCCCACTGGGGATCGAACCCACGGTCTGGCCATGTGTCCTGACTAAATATAGAGCCTTGACCTCGCTCAACCACTGAGACTTAGCAGCCTGCCCACCGGGCTTCATTTTTAACATGGGGAGGCCTGTACCCACCACCTGCATCCATATTTGCTACCCACCTGCACACAGGAATACACCCTGCCCTTAGTCATGCCTCAGGGACAGGCCTAGGGGACACTCAGATGAAGGCCCAGGAAAGGGAAGCGGAGGGCAGGGATTTTACCTGACGACCTGGGCACATGACTCACACGCCCCTGTGATTTGTGTCCACTTCTCAGGTGCTGCCCCAGCGCCAGGGTCTGCATCGGCCAAGACGAGAGCCCGTAGTGTGCCTGGATGGCCTGAGTCCCCGGGAGTCCCTGAGGAAGGGGCCTGAGCGGGCACGGAGCCGGGATCCCCAGGAAGGTAAGCGATGCTCTGCTTCTTGCTCAGCCATTAGGTTGTGGGTTTGGAGCTGCTGGAGGCGGCTTGTTTGGGTGTCCCGATGGCACACGGGGTTTCCCTCCTACATGGACTGAGTGTTCCTTGCTCAGTGGTGGGACCTGGTTCTGCAGGCCCAGGAGGACTCCGTAGTCATTGCCTTACCCAAGGAGCAACCATCCGCCAGCTCCATTTTTTAGAACGTGCTGGGATCGATGATGATTCCCCCAAAAAAACCAAACCAACATTCCTTGGAGCTGAACAAAATGAGTGAGAACTCATACCGTCGTCGTTCTCATCGGTAACTGAGGTCCAGCACGTTCAGAGCCCCAGGGACAGGAGTGAGGGACAGCTTCCCTTGTCACACTCATCAGGCACCTCCCAGGGCATAAACCCAGCTGCCTACCTGCCCACCTCATGGTGTCACACATGCCCATTCACCCCTAAGGGATAGAGGGATGAGGGACAGGTGCAGGCTGTACCTGGGGAACGGTGGTGTGGATCATGTGACCTGAGAAGCTGAATGAGTTCCTCAAATGTGCATGTGGTTTCCCTTCACTCCCCAGGTGGCGTCATCATGAAAGGCCTGTCATCTGCCTGACGGGACCACCTTGCTCTCTACCTGGGGGTTGGACATGGGCGGGTCTTGGAAGAAGTATTGCCCCGGGTCTGCCTCATGCCTCCAGGACGCTCAGGAAGGTAAGCCTTTCTCTGTCCCAAAGTCAGCCAATTGGAACCCTGTGTCTGGGCCAAGGCCCTGTGTCCAGAACGTGCTGGGATCGATGATGACTCCCTCCAAAAAAAACCAAACCAACATTCCTTGGAAAAGCTGAACAAAATGAGTGAGAACTACACCCGTCGTCGTTCTCATCGGTAACTGAGGTCCAGCACGTTCCGTATCCCAGGGACAGGAGTGAGGGACAGCTTCCCTTGTCACACTCATGCAGGCCCTCCCAGTTTTCAGCATCAGAGAGCATTTTCTTAGAGTTAGGTGCCTCTTTTTAAAATATATTTTCTTTTTATTTTCAGAGAGGATGGGAGAGGGAGAGGGAGAGAGATAAACGTCAATGATGAGAGAGACTTATTGATTGTCTGCCTCCTGCTGGCCCACTACTGGCAAACAAGACTGCAACCAGGGCTTGTGCCCTAACTGGGAATTGAACCCTGACCTCCTGGTTCATTGGTCGATGGTAAACCATTGAGCCACACCAGCCTGAGCACAGGCTTCATTTTTAACATGGGGAGGCCTGTACCAACCACCTGCATCCATATTTGCAACCCACCTGCACACAGGAAGTCACACCTGCCCTCACTCATGCCTCAGGGACAGGCCTAGGGAACACTCAGATGAAGTCCCACGAAAGGGAAGAGGAGGGCAGGGATTTTACCTGACGACCTGGGCACATGACTCAAACACACCTATGATTTGTGTCCACTTCTCAGGTGCAGCCCCAGCGCCAGGGTCTGCATCGGCCAAGACGAGAGCCCGTTGTCTGCCTGGCTGGCCCAAGTCCCAGGGAGTCACCGAGGAAGGGGCCTGAGTGGGCGCGGAGCCGAGATCCCCAGGAAGGTAAGCAATGCTCTGCTCCTCGCTCAGTCATTAGCTTGTGGGTTTGGAGCTGCTGGAGGCGGCTTGTTTGGGTGTCGCGATGGCACACGGGGTTTCCCTCCGACATGGACTGAGTGTTCCTCGCTCAGTGGTGGGAGCTGGTCCTTCAGGCCCTGGAGGCCTCTGAGGTCATTGCCACACCCAATGAGTCATTAATCCGCTAGCTCCATTTTTCAGAACGTGCTGGGATCGATGATGATTCCCCCAAAAAAACCAAACCAACATTCCTTGGAGCTGAACAAAATGAGTGAGAACTACAACCGTCGTCGTTCTCATCGGTAACTGAGGTCCAGCACGTTCAGAGCCCCAGGGACAGGAGTGAGGGACAGCTTCCCTTGTCACACTCATCAGGCACCGACCAGGGCGTCTCTTCTCAGCCTGTTCTATCTGAGGGTCACAGGCCCCTCCACCAGGTTGTGTGGCCCTGAAGGAACGGTTCTGGTTGGTATGTGTGTGCTGTGTAGGTACGGTGGCCATCGGGCACCTGCTCTGTAGAAGTTAGGAGGGTGTTGCTGGGGCCTTGCCCCAGGGAATCATGGTGTGGATCTGTGTTGGCCTTGTTTCCTGTGCCGTGGTAGCCCCTGCAGCTCTGACCTGGGTAAGAAAGGAAAAAATTTGAATGGCTCCTAATTAAGTGCTATTTCCCTCTGGTAGCAATAGCTGCTCTGGCCTGTGGACTTGGTGAGGAACAGTGAGTTCTCTGAGGTGTTTTGGGGGCACATTGCTGATAGCTGGCCTTGGTGCTGCAGTTGTGCCATCCTACGCGTAACCCTCGCCCTCGCCCACATGCACGTGGACTGCTGGGCTCCCAGCTCTGAGGTGATGCTGCTGGTGGTTGATGGCCAGGACAGGGATGCGAGAGGAGGGCAGGTTGAGGTGGACTCCATGTCCTTCCATGCCACGTACTGTCTCTGTTTGCTTTGAGGGAGGCCTTCTGCTTCCCATGGATTTTATTTCATTTTTTAAAATATATATTTACTAGAGGCTGGTGCACTAAATTCGTGCACTCAGCATGGTGTCCCTCATCCCATCCTGCACCCTCTCACAGTCTCGGAGCCCTCGGGATGTCCCACTGAAGGCTTAGGCCCAATCCCTAAACCTGCAATGGACATCCTTAGCGCTGCTGCAAAAGTGGGAAAGGCTCTCACCACCGCTGCTGTGCTCACCAGCCATGAGCCTGGCCTCAGGCTGACCATCACTCCCCCTTTGGGAATGTACTGACCACCAGGGTGCAGCTCATTTGTTGAATGTCTGCCCCCTGGTGGTTAGTGCACATCATAGTGAGTGGTTGAGCAGCGTTAACATATTATTAGCATATTATCATTTGATTGGTTGACCTGATGACCCGATGACTGGAAACTTAGCATATTCTTAGGCTTTTATTATATAGGATTGATTTCAGAGAGGATGGGAGACAGGTAGAAATATCAGCGATAAGGCAGAAACATGTATTGTTTGGCTGCCACTTGCATGCCCTCCACTGGAGCCAGCAACCCCGGGCATGTGCCCTGACCGGGAATCGAACCATGATGACCTTCTGGTTCTTGGGTCAAGGCTCCACCCTGAGCCAAAGGAGCCGTGCTGAGGATGCTACTTCTGAAAGGCCCTGTAGGTGCTTCAAGGTTTCCTGGCAGGTTGGAGCCTGAGTTTTTCGCCTGGGAACGTGTGGTTTCCAGATGAGAACATGGCCTTGCCCACGGGGCAATGTGTACGGAGATAGCCGATGAGGACCACAGACACCAGCTGCTCTCCCTTTGTCCCCTGAGGGGCACTGGCTTGGTTTGCACGAAAGTGTTCCTGGCCCGATGTGGCTGGTCTCCTTACGGGAGGCTGCATACATGTAGCCCATGTGCTCACGGTGCCCGTCTCTGTGTGGGTGGTTAGTTTCTGCTTCCACTCGTTTCCTGTGCGTGTATTTGACCGGTGACCATTTACAGGGACAAAATGTCCAAGTTGAGGGCCATCTAGGCTTCTTAGGGGCATGTTCGTAGAACGCGGGTGCTTTTTGTTATGACTTACTGGCCTATTTCAGCAGCCACATGGAAAAAGAATTTGTGTGTTTTTTTGCTTCTTGAACAAACAGTCGTTTCTTTGTTTCCCTTGAGGAGGCCTCTTCCCACAACACTTGCAACCTATGAGCTGTCCGACCCGCACACATGGCGTCACACCCGCCACTCATTTCTCAGGGAGAGAAAAATGTGAGGGATGCACAGGCCCCGTAGACAGGGGGGCAACAACGTGGGTTCATTTCTGACGCACTGGTCACATGACTCAAACGCCCCTGTGATTTGTGTCCACTTCTCAGGTGTAGCCCCAACGCCAGGGTCTGCATCGGCCAAGACGAGAAGCCCGTTGTCTGCCTGGATGGCCTGAGTCCCCCAGTAGTCCCCGAGGAAGGGGCCTGAGCGGGCACGGAGCCGGGATCCCCAGGAAGGTAAGCGATGCTCTGCTGCTCACTCAGCCATTAGCTTGTGGGTTTGGAGCTGCTGAAGGCGGCTTGTTTGGATGTCGGCGATGGCACACGGGGTTTCCCTCCAACATGGACTGAGTGTTCCTTGCTCAGTGGTGGGACCGGCTCCTGCAGGCCCTGGCGGACTCTGAGGTCATTGCCTCACCCCATGAGCCACATTCCAGCAGCTCCATTTTTTAGAACGTGCTGGGATCGATGATGATTCCCCCAAAAAAACCAAACCAACATTCCTTGGAGCTGAACAAAATGAGTGAGAACTCATACCGTCGTCGTTCTCATCGGAAACTGAGGTCCAGCACGTTCAGAGCCCCAGGCACAGGAGTGAGGGACAGCTTCCCTTGTCACACTCATCAGGCATCTCCCAGGGCATAAGTCCAGCTGCCTACCTGCCCACCTCATGGTGTCACACACGCCCATCTCACCCCTAAGGGACAGAGGGATGAGGGACAGGTGCAGCTGTACTGGGGAAAGGTGGTGTGGATCATGTGACCTGAGAAGCTGAATGAGTTTCTCAAATGTGCATGTGGTTTCCCTTCACTCCCCAGGTGGCGTCATCATAAAAGGCCTGTCATCTGCCTGGACAGGACCACCTTGCTCTCTACCTGGGGGTCGGACGTGGGCGGGTCCTGGAAGAAGAGTTGCTCCGGTTCTGTCTCATGCCCCTGGGTACTCAGGAAGGTGAGCCTCTATCTATCCCAAGGTCAGCCAGTTGGAACCGTGTGTCTGACCTAAGGCCCTGTGTCCAGAACGTGCTGGGATCGATGATGACTCCCTCCAAAAAAAAAACCAAACCAACATTCCTTGGAAAAGCTGAACAAAATGAGTGAGAACTACACCCGTCGTCGTTCTCATCGGTAACTGAGGTCCAGCACGTTCCGTATCCTAGGGACAGGAGTGAGGGACAGCTTCCCTTGTCACACTCATGCAGGACCTCCAGTGTTTCAGCATCAGAGAGCATTTTCTTTGAGTTAGTTGCCTCTTTATAATATATATTTTCTTTTTATTTTCAGAGAGTATGGGAGAGGGAAAGAGAGAGAGATAAACATTAATGATGAGAGAGACTTATTTTTTTAAAAATAAATTTATTAATATTTTATAGAGAGGAAGGGAGAGGTATAGAGAGTTAGAAACATCAATGAGAGAGAAGCATCGAGCAGCTGCCTCCTGCAAACCCCTTCTAGGCATGTGCCTGCAACCAAGGTACATGCCCTTGACAGGAATCGAACCTGGGACTCTTCAGTGCCCAGGCTGACGCTGTTTCCTGTGAGCCAACCCGGCTAGGGCGAGAGAGACTTATTTATTGACTGCCTCCTGCACGCTCACTACTCATAAACAAGACTGCAACCTGGGCATGTGCCCTAACTGGGAATTCAACCCTGACCTCCCGGTTCATTGGTCGATGCTGAACCACTGAGGAACACCAGCCTGCCCACAGGTCTTCAGTTTTCACAGGTGGAGGCCTGTACCATCCACCTGCATCCATATTTGTAACCCACCTGCACACAGGAAGGCACCCTGCCCTCACTCATGCCTCAGGGACAGGCATAGGGGACACTCAGATGAAGGCCCAAGAAAGGGAAGTAGAGGGCAGGGATTTTACCTGACACCCTGGGCACATGACTCACACGCCCCTGTGATTTGTGTCCACTTCTCAGGTGCAGCCCCAGCGCCAGGGTCTGCATCGGCCAAGACGAGAGCCCGTAGTGTGCCTGGATGGCCTGTGTTCCCAGGAGTCCCCGAGGAAGGGGCCTGAGCGGGCGCGGAGCCAGGATCCCCCAGGAAGGTAAGCGATGCTCTGCTCCTCACTCAGCCATTAGCTTGTGGGTTTGGAGGTGCTGGAGGCGGCTTGTTTGGGTGTCCCGATGGCACACGGGGTTTCCCTCCGACATGGACTGAGTGTTCCTCGCTCAGTGGTGGGACCTGGTCTTGCAGGCCCAGGAGGACTCTGAGGTCACTACAGCACCCAATGGGCCTCCATTCGGCAGCTCCATTTTTTAGAACGTGCTGGGATCGATGATGATTCCCCCAAAAAAACCAAACCAACATTCCTTGGAGCTGAACAAAATGAGTGAGAACTCATACCGTCGTCGTTCTCATCGGTAACTGAGGTCCAGCACGTTCAGAGCCCCAGGGACAGGAGTGAGGGACAGCTTCCCTTGTCACACTCATCAGGCACCTCCCAGGGCATAAGCCCAGCTGCCTACCTGCCCACCTCATGGTGTCACACATGCCCATCTCACCCCTAAGGGATAGAGGGATGAGGGACAGGTGCAGGCTGTACTGGGGAAAGGTGGTGTGGATCATGTGACCTGAGAAGCTGAATGAGTTTCTCAAATGTGCATGTGGTTTCCCTTCACTCCCCAGGTGTCGTCATCATGAAAGGCCTGTCATCTGTCTGGATGGGACCACCTTGCTCTCTACCTGGGGGTCGGACATGGGCGGGTCCTGGAAGAAGTGTTGTCTGGTTCTGCCTCATGCCCCCGGGCGCTCAGGAAGGTAAGCCTTTCTCTGTCCCAAAGTCAGCCAGTTGGAACCATGTGTCTGAGCTAAGGCCCCGTGTCCAGAACGTGCTGGGATCGATGATGACTCCCTCCAAAAAAAACCAAACCAACATTCCTTGGAAAAGCTGAACAAAATGAGTGAGAACTACACCCGTCGTCGTTCTCATCGGTAACTGAGGTCCAGCACGTTCCGTATCCCAGGGACAGGAGTGAGGGACAGCTTCCCTTGTCACACTCATGCAGGCCCTCCCAGTTTTCAGCATCAGAGAGCATTTTCTTAGAGTTAGGTGCCTCTTTTTAAAATATATTTTCTCTTTGTTTTCAGAGAGGATGGGAGAGGGAGAGGGAGAGAGATAAACGTCAATGATGAGAGAGACTTATTGATTGTCTGCCTCCTGCTGGCCCACTACTGGCAAACAAGACTGCAACCTGGGCATGTGCCCTAACTGGGAATTGAACCCTGACCTCCTGATTCATTGGTCGATGGTGAACCATTGAGCCACACCAGCCTGAGCACAGGCTTCATTTTTAACATGGGGAGGCCTGTACCCACCAACTGCATCCATATTTGCAACCCACCTCACACAGGAAGTCACACCTGCCCTCTCTCATGCCTCAGGGACAGGCCTAGGGAACACTCAGATGAAGTCCCACAAAAGGGAAGAGGAGGGCAGGGATTTTACCTGACGACCTGGGCACAAGACTCAAACGCCCCTGTGATTTGTGTCCACTTCTCAGGTGCAACCCCTACGCCAGGGTCTGCATCGGCCAAGATGAGAAGCTTATAGTCTGCCTGGATGGCCTGAGTCCCCGGGAGTCCCCGAGGAAGGGGCCTGAGCGGGCTCAGAGCCGGGATCCCCAGGAAGGTGAGTGATCCTATGCTTCTCGCTCAGCCATTAGCTTGTGGGTTTGGAGGTGTTGGAGGCGGCTTGTTTGGGTGTCGCGATGGCACACGGGGTTTCCCTCCTACATGGACTGAGTGTTCCTCCCTCAGTAGTGGGACCTGGTCCTGCAGGCCCACAGGACACTGAGGTCATTGCCGCACCCAATGTACCACCTTCCAGCAGCTCCATTTCTTAGAACGTGCTGGGATCGATGATGATTCCTCCCAAAAAAACCAAACCAACATTCCTTGGAGCTGAACAAAATGAGTGAGAACTCATACCGTCGTCGTTCTCATCGGAAACTGAGGTCCAGCACGTTCAGAGCCCCAGGGACAGGAGTGAGGGACAGCTTCCCTTGTCACACTCATGCAGGCCCTCCCAGGGCATCAGTGAAGCTGCCTACCTGCTCACCTCATAGTGTCACACACGCCCATCTCACCCCTAAGGGATAGAGGGATTAGGGACAGATGCAGCTGTACCTGGGTAAAGGGTGATGTGAATCATGTGACCTTAAAAGCTGAATGAGTTTCTCAAATTTGCATGCGGTTTTTCTTCACTCCCCAGGTCGCATCCTTATGAAATGCCTCTGATCTGCATGGAGGAAACCACCTTGCTCTCTACCTGGGGGTCGGACTGGGCAGGTTCTGGAAGAAGTATTGCCCTGGGTCGGCCTCATGCCCCCGGGCGCTCAGGAAGGTGAGCCTTTCTCTGTCCCAAAGTCAACCTATTGGAACCGTGTTTCTGGGCCAAGGCCCTGTGTCCAGAACGTGCTGGGATCGATGATGACTCCCTCCAAAAAAAAACCAAACCAACATTCCTTGGAAAAGCTGAACAAAATGAGTGAGAACTACACCCGTCGTCGTTCTCATCGGTAACTGAGGTCCAGCACGTTCCGTATCCCAGGGACAGGAGTGAGGGACAGCTTCCCTTGTCACACTCATGCAGGCACCCCCTAGGGCGTCCACATCTCAGCCTGTTCTATCTGAGGGTCACAGGCCTCTCCACCAGGCTGGATGGTCCTGTTGGAATGGTTCTGGTTGGTATGTGTGTGGTGTGTAGGTACGGTGGCCATCGGGCACCTGTTCTGTATAAGTTTGGAGGGTGTGGCCAGGGCCTTGCCCCAGGGACTCATGGTGTGTGTGGATCTGTGTTGGCCTTGTTTCCTGTGCCGTGGTAGCCCCTGCAGCTCTAACCTGGGTACCAAACAACAATACTTGCATGGCTCCTGATTAGGCCCCATTTCCCTCTGGTAGCAATAGCTGCTCTGGCCTGTGGACTTGGTGAGGAACAGTGAGTTCCCTGAGGTGTTTTGGGGGTACGTTGCTGATAGCTGGCCTTGGTGCTGCAGTTGTGACATCTTACTCGTAACCCCCGCCCTCGCCCACATGCACGTGGACTGCTGGGCTCCCAGCTCTGAGGTGATGCTGCTGGTGTTTGATGGCCAGGACAGGGATGCGAGAGGAGGGCAGGTTGAGGTGGACTCCATGTCCTTCCATGTCATGTACTGTTTTTGTTTACTTTGAGGGAGGCCTTCTGCTTCCCATGGATTTTATTTCATTTTCTAAATACAGATTTACTAGGCCCGGTGCACTAAATTTGTACACTCAGCATGGTGTCCCTCATCCCAGCCTGCACCCTCTCACAGTCTGGGAGCCCTCAGGGGATGGTCACTGATGGCTTAGGCCCAATCCCTAAACTGGTAGAGGACATCCTTAGTGCTGCTGCAAAGGCAGGAAAGGCTCTCACCACCGCTACTGTGCTCACCAGCCATGATCCTGGCTTCCACCTGAGAGGCCTTACCCCTGTGGGAGTGCACTGACGACCAGGGGACAACTCCTGAGTTGAGTGTCTGACCCCTGGTGGTCAGTGTGCATCATAGCAAGTGGTTGAGCAGCGTTAACATATTATTAGCATATTATGATTTGATTGGTTGAACGGACGACCTGATGACCTGACACTTAGCATATTCTTAGGCTTTTATTATATAGGATTGATTTCAGAGAGGATGGGAGACAGGTAGAAATATCAGCGATAAGGCAGAAACATGTATTGTTTGGCTGCCACTTGCATGCCCTCCACTGGAGCCAGCAACCCCGGGCATGTGCCCTGACCGGGAATCGAACCATGATGACCTTCTGGTTCTTGGGTCAAGGCTCCACCCTGAGCCAAAGGAGCCGTGCTGAGGATGCTACTTCTGAAAGGCCCTGTAGGTGCCTCAAGGTTTCCTGGCAGGTCAGAGCCTGAGTTTTTCGCCTGGGAACGTGTGGTTTCCAGATGAGAACGTGGCCTTGCCCACGGGGCAGTGTGTAGGGAGATAGCCGATGAGGACTACAGACACCAGCTGCTCTCCCTTTGTCCCCTGAGGGGCACTGGCTTGGTTTGCACGAAAGTGTGCCTGGCCCGATGTGGCTGGTCTCCTTACGGGAGGCTGCATACATGTAGCCCGTGTGCTCACGGTGCCCGTCTCTGTGTGGGTGGTTAGTTTCTGCTTCCACTCGTTTCCTGTGCGTGTATTTGACCGGTGACCATTTACAGGGACAAAATGTCCAAGTTGAGGGCCATCTAGGCTTCTTAGGGGCATGTTCGTAGAACGCGGGTGCTTTTTGTTATGATTTCGTGGGAAGTAAGAATTTGTGGTTTTTTTGTTTTTTGAATAAACAGTCGGTTTTTGATGGGAGGCAGGGGGCGTGTCCAGGACCCTGGGCACAGGGCTTCATGATTCCCTTGAGGAGGTCGCTGCCCACAACACATGCGACCTATCAGCTGTCCGACCTGCACACATGGCATCACACCCGCCACTCATTTCTCAGGGAGAGAAAAATGTGAGGGATGCACAGGCCCCGTAGACAGGGGGGCAACGACGTGGGTTCATTTCTGACGCTCTGGGCACATGACTCAAACGCCCCTGTGATTTGTGTCCACTTCTCAGGTGCAGCCCAGCGCCAGGGTCTGCATCGGCCAAGACGAGAGCCCGTAGTCTGCCTGGATGGCCTGAGTCCCCGGGAGTCCCCGAGGAAGGGGCCTGAGCGGGTGCGGAGCCGGGATCCCCAGGTAGGTAAGCGATGCTCTGCTCCTCGCTCAGCCATTAGGTTGTGGGTTTGGAGCTGCTGGAGGCGGCTTGTTTGGGTGTCCCGATGGCACACGGGGTTTCCCTCCGACATGGACTGAGTGTTCCTCGCTCAGTGGTGGGACCGGCTCCTGCAGGCCCAGGAGGACTCCGAGGTCATTGTCACACCCAATATGACACCTTCCAGCAGCTCCATTTTTTAGAACGTGCTGGGATCGATGATGATTCCCCCAAAAAAACCAAACCAACATTCCTTGGAGCTGAACAAAATGAGTGAGAACTCATACCGTCGTCGTTCTCATCGGAAACTGAGGTCCAGCACGTTCAGAGCCCCAGGCACAGGAGTGAGGGACAGCTTCCCTTGTCACACTCATGCAGGCGCCCAGCTGCCTACCTGCCCACCTCATGGTGTCACACACGCCCATTCACCCCTAAGGGACAGAGGGATGAGGGACAGGTGCAGCTGTACTGGGGAAAGGTGGGGTGGATCATGTGACCTGAGAAGCTGAATGAGTTTCTCAAATGTGCATGTGGTTTCCCTTCATTCCCCAGGTGGCATCATCATAAAAGGCCTGTCATCTGCCTGACGGGACCACCTTGCTCTCTACCTTGGGGTCGGACGTGGTCGGGTCCTGGAAGAAGAGTAGCCCTGGTTCGGCCTCCTGTCCCCGGGCACTCAGGAAGGTGAGCCTCTATCTGTCCCAAAGTCAGCCAATTGGAACCGTGTGTCTGGGCCAAGGCCCTGTGTCCAGAACGTGCTGGGATCGATGATGACTCCCTCCAAAAAAAACCAAACCAACATTCCTTGGAAAAGCTGAACAAAATGAGTGAGAACTACACCCGTCGTCGTTCTCATCGGTAACTGAGGTCCAGCACGTTCCGTATCCCAGGGACAGGAGTGAGGGACAGCTTCCCTTGCCACACTCATGCAGGCCCTCCCAGTGTTTCTGTATCACCGAGAATTTTCGTGGTGATGGTTAGCAGTTGTTATAAAATATTTTTTAATTGATTTCAGAGAACAAGGGGGATGGAGAGAGAAACATCAATGATGAGAGAGAATCCTTAATTGGTTGCCTCCTGCATGTTCCCCACTGGGGATCGAGCCCACAGCGTGGCCATCCCCCCTGACTAAATATTTCAGCAAGACTTCGCCCATCCACTGAGCAACACCAGGCTGCCCACAGGGCTTCATTTTTCCCATCCAGAGGCCTCGCTCCCCCCCGCCCACCTGCATCCATATTTGTAACCCACCTGCACACAGGAAGTCACCCTGCCCTCACTCATGCCTCAGGGACAGGCCTAGGGAACACTCAGATGAAGGCCCTCAAAAGGGAAGAGTAGGGCACGGATTTTTCCTGACGCCCTGGGCACATGACTCAAACGCCCCTGTGATTTGTGTCCACTTCTCAGGTGCAGCCCAGCGCCAGGGTCTGCATCGGCCAAGACGAGAGCCCGTTGTCTGCCTGGATGGCCTGAGTCCCCGGGAGTCCCCGAGGAAGGGGCCTGAGCGGGCGCAGAGCCGAGATCCCCAGGAAGGTGAGTGATGCTCTGCTCCTCGCTCAGCCATTAGCTTGTGGGTTTGGAGGTGCTGGAGGCGGCTTGTTTGTGTGTCGATGGCACACGGGGTTTCCCTCTGACATGGACTGAGTGTTCCTTGCTCAGTGGTGGGACCTGGTTTTGCAGGCCCAGGAGGACTCTGAGGTCATTGCCTCACCCAATGAGCCACCATCCGTCAGCTCCATTTTTTAGAACGTGCTGGGATCGATGATGATTCCCCCAAAAAAACCAAACCAACATTCCTTGGAGCTGAACAAAATGAGTGAGAACTCATACCGTCGTCGTTCTCATCGGTAACTGAGGTCCAGCACGTTCAGAGCCCCAGGGACAGGAGTGAGGGACAGCTTCCCTTGTCACCGTGGTGGTATCACACACCCCGCAGTCACTCCCTAGGGAGAGTGGATCTTGATAGACGGGTGCACAGCTTCCCTTGGGGGCCCGTTTCACATGGGTCTTGTTACCTGAGAGCCTGGGCATGATTCTCAAACATGGATGTGATTTCTCGTCACCTCCCAGGTGAGGCTGTCCGCGAACATGTGTCCATGAGGATGCTCCGGGGAACCTTGAGGCTCGCTGGTGGGATGGTGCCCTCCAAGGGAGGCAGGCCGGGATCTGTGGGACTCCGGTGGATCTCTCATGATGGTAAACAGACTTCTTTGCCCAAGCCAATCAGTTTTTTTCCTTTATATTGCATTTATTGGGGGAACACTGGTTAATAAAATTATGTATGTTTCAGTTGTACACTTCTATAATCCATCATCTGTATATTGCAAGCATGTCAAACTCAAAGGCTCACACAGGCCAAATGAACAAGGGTTACGTGTATGTGGGCCGCAAAAAAAAAAAAAAGCTTTAATTCTCATAGAAACGTAGGTTTATTTCGATAGAGACATGCTGAATCCAAAGGGCTGAAATAAGTGAGTCATCATTAACGTAAAACAGTAGAACATTTTTTTAAAAAATATATTTTATTGATTTTTTACAGAGAGAAAGGGAGAGAGATAGAGAGCCAGAAACATCAATGGGAGAGAAACATCGACCAGCTGCCTCCTGCACATCCCCCACTGGGGATGTGCCCGCAACCCAGTTACATGCCCCTGACCGGAATCGAACCTGGGACCCCTCAGTCCGCAGGCCAACGCTCTATCCACTGAGCCAAACCGGTTTCGGCAACAGTAGAACATTTTAATAAAAAGTAATATTTTTTTTCTTGAGCATTAACTTACCAGACACTGAATAACTGCACAAATTAATAAGCATAATGCAAATAAACCTTTTTTTTTGTTCTCTGAAAGTGAAATATTTTCTGTTGCACACACCAAACAAGTCAGTCCAAGACTAATGATGTGGCCATGGGCCGCTAAAATGTTTTCTGCTAGTATTAGTGGGGAGAAATGGTGCGCCTGCTCATAAGGCGCCTAAGGGAAATGAATGCAACACGGTGATAGTAATCCATCATTAGCAGACATTGTATTTCATTATTAATAAAGTTATGAAATTTTTATTAAAACGTTTCTTACATACCGTTATATTGGCTGGGCCACAAAAATATTCATTGTGGGCCGCATGCGGCCCATGGTCCTCGAGTTTGACAAGCTTGGTATATTGTATGGTGTGTTCACCACGCCAAGTCAAGTCTCCTGCCATCACCATTTATCTCCTCTTCACCCTCTTCTCCCTCCCCCACCTCCCTTTCCCACTGGGAATCGCCATACTGTTGTCCGTGTCTATGAGGGTTTTAGCTGTTCAATTCCTTTACCTTTTATTTTTTTTACCGAGCCCCTCCCTTCTGAGAGCTGTTAGTCCGTTCTCTGTATCGATAAGTCTGTTTCTGTTTTGTTTATTAGTTCATTAGATTCCACATACAAGTGAGATCATATTGTATTTACCTTTTTCTGATTGGCTTATTTTACTTAGCATAATGCTCTCCAGGTCCATCCTGCTGTCGCAAAAAGGTAAGATTTTTTTTCTCTTTTTTTTACAGTTGTGTAGTATTCCCTTGTGTAAATGCCCCACAGCTTTTATCCACTCATGTAGTGATAGGTACTTGGCTGCTTCCAAAACTTGGTTATTGTACATGACGCTGCAGTGAACATAGGAGTCATACATTCTTTCTGATTGGATATATAACAGTTATAAACAACACAACCACCCTACAGCAGTGTCTGAAATTACAGAAGGCAATAGCTGACAGGATCGAAGGGAAAATCAGTGAAAAAAACTGGACTCTTCAATACCTTCTTCTTAATAATTGAAGACCAGTGAAACAATGAATTGGTGGGGTTATAGAAAACTGGAGCAATCTAATCAACCTACGTGAGCTGATATCTAGGTCACCAAGCAGCAGCAGAACCCAAATTATTTTCAAACACACCTAGAACATTCTCTAGGGTAGATCTATGCAAAGTCATAAAACGCGACTGGAAGAAGTTAAAAAGATTGAAATTATGGTCCAGCCGGGTGGTTCAGTGGTTGAGCATCTACCTGTGAACCAGGAGGTCCAGATTGGATTCCCAGTCATGGCACAGGCCCGGGTTGCAGGCTCGATCCCCAGTAGGGGGCATGCGGGAGGCAGCCGATCCATGATTCTCTCTCATCATTGATGTTTCTCTCTCTATATCCCTTGCTGTCTCTCTAAAATCAATGAATACAGTCCTACCTGGTTTGGCTCAGTGGAGAGAGCATTGGCCTGTGAACTGAAGGGTCCCGGATTCAATTCCAGTCAGGGCACAGCCCGAGTTATGGTCTCAATCCCCAGTAGGGGGCGTGCAGGAGGCAGCCTATCAGTGATTCTCTCTCATCATTGATGTTTCTCTCTCTCTCTCCCCCTTCCTCTCAGAAGTCAATAAAAATATATTTTAAAAAATAAATAACTGAAATCCTTTAAAAGAATCAATGAAGACATATTTTAAATAATTGTTTTATGACATTTGGTCTGAATGAAATGGAGATATTTGATCTCGCTGACATAATTGTTAGCCTGCCTCTCTTGTGTGTGTCAGACCTCGGGGAAGGGACAGTTGGGCGTGTCAGCACAGGGTCCCCACACTCCAACATGCTTTGTGTTAAATGAGATTACACGCATGTGTCTTCATGTACGGTTTATGTGTACATCAAGCATGTCAATATCAAAGGCTAAAATGGGCCAAATAAATAATGTTTAGGTTTATGTGGGCCGCAAAAAACCAAAGCTTCCATTTTCATAGAAACGTAGGTTTATTGCCATAGAGACATGCTGAATACAAAGGGATGAAATAAATGAGTCATCGTTAACATAAAATAATAGAACATTTTAATAAAAATATTTTTCTTGAACATGAACTTACTAGACATTGAATAACTGCACAAATGAGTAAGCATAACGCAAATAAATCTATTTTTTTGTTCTCCGAAAGCTAAATATTTCCTGTTGCGCACACCTAACAAGTCAGTCTAAGAGTAATGACGTGGCCATGGGCTGCTAAAATACTCGCTGCTGGTATTAGTGGAGAGAAATGGTGTGCCTGCGCGTAAGGCGCGTAAGGGAAATGAATGCAACACAATGATAGTGATCGTCATTAGCAAACGTGGTCGTTTGCTATTAGTAATTATGTATAAGAGGAAGTTGTAAAAATTAAGTCACGGAATATTTATGAGAACGTTGCTTACGTACCGTTATATCGGGTGGCTTCCCAGCACCCACGCTGGCTGGCCTTTTTCCTCCTCAGAACCTGACGCCTTGGGAACGCTTTGGGGCGTGGGTGCTGCCCAGAAATCACTGAGACAAGACGTTTGGCCTGCCCGCGGTTCCAGGGCCACCCGCTGCAGGTGAGGTTTCCTCAGAGCAGTTCTCGCTTCCTGGCAGCACGCATGTCTGGGTAGAGAGGCCGATGGGAGCTTCCTAGGGGTGGACGGCTTCGGGGTCATTCTAATGGGCCCACGGGCCACACTTCGTGACGGGTGAAGAGAGACAGCTGCTCTTGCCTGTCTTCATAGCTTTTCTCCACGTCCAGTGACACGTGTCCTGGGCCTCTGAAGGGTTTCCTTCACTTTAAAAAATATATATATGTTTTTATTGATTTTTAGAGAGGGGACAGGAGGCGGGGGGTGAGAGAGAGAGAGAGACATTGATCCGCTGCCTCCTGCACACCCCCTCCTGGGGATCCAGCCCACAACTCAGGCATGTGTCCTGACTGGGAATGGAGCCGGGGACCTCTTGGTTTCTGGGTCAGTGCTCTACCACCGAGCCACACCAGCCCGGCTGAACTTAGGCATTTTTAAAGGCATTTTTCTGGCCACAGCATGGACCCAGCTACTGCAAGCATGGCTGTCCCTGTGTGTCGGGGTAGATTTTCCCCAGCACACGTAGAAGACGGGTGTGTGAGGGTGCCCTCCAGACTCCTGGCCCTAGAAAACGTGTCCCTCACCTTCGCCACGTCCCTCTGTGTCCCCGCAGGTGGATTTGCTTCTCCGGGTGCTGCCGTCGTTTCGTCGCCAGCGTTGGCCACATGACACTGCAGTCGCTCCTCTACACAGAGCTTCCCCGCCATCCGGTGGCGCTGCGGACCCCTCCTGCAGATAAGACATGCTTAGCTGAGCAATGGGCATGTTGGGCTGTCATCGCGGAGACTTTACTTTGGGCGTGGTGACTGTTTCCTGGGCTGCCACTTCACTCAATCCCAAGAGCCTCGGGAGAGGAAGTAGTATTTGCACAAGACCCTCAAAACGATGGAATGCCTCAGTGCTCTCCTAGGTATCAATTGACAATTTTCATTGGCTGGTGAGGGGTACATTTTTTAAAAGAAATGCTGTATGGTTTTTCCCCTAAAATTTCAAAGCAGATCTAGGATATAAATTAAGTGCACTCCTCTCTCCTAATTCTCTCTTCTAAAAAAAAAAATTTTTTTTTATTTCAGACAGGAAGGGAGAGAGAGAGAGAGAGAGAGAGAGAGAGAGAGAGAGAGAACAATGATGAGAGAGAATCACTGATCAGCTGCCTCCTGTACACCTCCTCCTGGGGATCGAGCCCTCAACCCAGGCATGTGCCCTGACCAGGAATCGCACCGGAACCTTTTGGTTCATAGGTCGATGCTCAACCATTGAGCTACATGAGCCGGGCCCTAATTCTTTCTCTACTAAGGGAGTTTTCACATACACACACACACACACATGCACACGCACACGCACACAAACACGCAAGCTGTTTTGGGAGGGGGCTCTGGAAGTGGGACCATATTGTACAGTTCTTCCACATGCTACCTTTCCGTGAAGAGCTTTTTCTACTTCAGTAACGCACAGCTCTGTCATTTATGGAATGACTGCATGACTATTTTGTAGATTGAATATAATCCCATGTTCTCTCATTCGCAAACACTGAGGTTAGCACCACATTTCTGTGCAATGGACCTCCCCCTAGAGCAATAATTTTGCATCTGTCCCTAGTATATCATCATCATTACTCAGCCGCTGATATACTGGGATTCAGAACAGGCACATTTTCAGTTTTGAAGATTATCACCAGATTTCCTTAATAACATGGTACCATCTCTTACCACTCCAATGGCAACCAATAAGATGGCCAGTGTTTCCCCGGCCTCCCAGATCATGGATTTCATGCCTATTGGAAATCTTTGCCAACGTGATAGCCCAAACTATTGTCTTAAATTGTATTTCTTTCGTTTTTGAGTTCGGTCATTTTCTCATATTTGACTAGCCATCTGTATCTCTTCATTTCCTCTTTCTGTCTAATTTTGGTGGTGGGGGCGGGGGGTTCATCTGTTTCTTACTTCGCAGAGCTCCTTTATGATCGGGACAGTAAGCTTTTGATTGTCAAGCATTACAGATATTTTTCACACCCTCTCAAACCTCGTTTCTGTTGTAAGACTGTGTATAACTGTTCTGTGTCCAAGTACTACCATGTTTGCTTGTATGGCTTCTGAGTCTCATGTCATTTCGGAAAGCTGTTTATGCGGATTCCATAAGACTCGTCACCTGTGTGAACTTCTAACTCTTTCCTGTTTTCTTTAAAATTCCAATCCTTCAATCATGAGAAAAAAATTTTTAATTTGAAATCGTGACGTTGCCAAGTTACTTGCCATGACTTGCGATTATTTGCCAATAATTGCCCATTTATCTGTAATGCCATCTGCACTGTTGCTGTATCGTCATCTGTGACTGGCTCCATTTTTGCTCTGTGATCTGTACGTCCCTTCTTCTGCCTCCTGTTGTCTCATGTGTCTTCTCGTTGGAAGAAATTACAGTTTAGACTGCAATTTCCTCAACTGTAATAAATTAATTTGTGGGAAAAAGTGGTTTTTAATCATGTACGTCTTCCTATCCAAGGACCAGGTACGTCTTTTTCTTCTCTCCTTTTAATTATGGTTTCGGATGTTCACTTTGGGATGGGGTTGCTTTCTTTCTGTTTATTTTCTTACTTGATATAAATATATATTTTTGGTATCTGAAAGTTTTGTTTTTGGGGTGGGTATGTGATCTTTCTCTTTCTTGTGGCTTTTCAGATATTTTTCATAGTACATACTAATTCCTTTGCAGATACTGGTAGTTTTGATGGTCCCCTTTGATTTGAGTTATGCTAACTAATTTCCCTGACTGGTATTTCCCGGACACTCGAGCCAGGTGTAGAAATATCACCCATCCTTGACTGGATCAGATCTTAATGAATGTGTCTTGGGTTTAGCCAGCACTTTGTTGCTGATCTGTTTTCCAGAGAGACTCCAAACATTTCCTTTTTAAAAAATATATTTTTATTGATATCAGAGAGGAAAAGGAGAGGGAGAGAGATAGGGCACCTGCCTGGGTTGCAGGCTTGATACTCAGTAATGGGTATGCAGGAGGCAGCTGATTGATGATTCTCTCCCATCATGGAAGTTTCTTTCTCTCTTTCCCTTTCCCTGAAATCAATAAAAACATAGTAAAGAAAATGGGTAAATAAACCTGTCTTTATCCAGAGATGATAAGGCTGTCTATGTAGAAAATTCCAAAGAATCTACAAAGCAAAACAAAACAAAACAAAACTATCTAAATGCATAGAACAAGGATAAAGGATGCGAATTCGAAATAAATTTTAAAAAACCATGTACATCAAAGAAAATGTGCATGTGTATCTAAGTATCATATAAATAAACATATTTATACCATATATAGGATCTAAGTGCAGAAAATACAAAACTGATGAAAGAAATCAAAGTAGATTCAAGTAATGGATAAGATGTAAATACCTCGGTGTTCATGGTGGATTGGAAGACTCAATACTGTTCAGAGGTCAGCTCTGCCCAACTCAGATTGAATTAAATCTATAGATTCAATGAAATCTCATTGAGCATCCCAACAGCTTATTTGATAGAAATCAACAAACTAATCTTAAGGTTTTATGGAAAGACAAGAGAATCAACACAATACTGAAGAACAAATTTGGAGGGTCCACCCCTACCTTATTTCAGAACTTTCACTACAAATGTCCAGTCATCAAGATAGCATGGTCTTGGCAAACAAGTAGACACATAGGCCGATAGTTGGGAACAGAGAAATCAGGAGCAGGTACATGGGCGCACCAAGGAAATCCAATCCATACGCAAGTCTTTTCAGTAAGGAATGCCAGAACAATAGGGTGTCCACCTGCACGGAGGGCGCTAGGCCCAGACCTTCACGTGTGCATGAGAGACTGGACGTTAATTACAAAGTTAACCCAAGGTCGACCTCAGAACCCCACGTGCAATGCAGAATAATAAAGGAGGAAGTCTGTGTGGCCTTAGGCTTTGTTACACGTTTTCAGATGTCACACCAAAAGCACAAATCATGACGGAAAGAGGAGTTCATTAAAATTAGGGGCACTGTTCCATTGATGAAAAGCTCAACACAGATTGGGAGAAGTTATTGTCAAGGCATATCTGATAAAGGCCTTCTCTCCAAATGTAGAAAGAAATCTTACAACTCAGCAATAGGCACACAAACATACCCATTAGACGTGGGCCTAGGATCTGAATACGCCCCTCCCCACAGAAGTATACAGATGACAGATAACCGGATGGACCGTGCTTTCCATTAGAGGGATGCGAATTAAACAAACAGGTGCCCCTCCACTCCTAGGAGATGGCTACAAGCCAAAGAACTGGCAATGCCCATAGTTGGGGAAGATCCAAGCGACAAACTATCATTCATGATGAGCAAGAAAAATGTACCCAGCTACTCTGTTCCTAGGCATTGACCCAAATTTGTTAAAAACTCATGTCCATACCAACACCAGCCCATGAATATTTACAACAGCTTTACTCATAATTTCCAGAAACTGAGAGAAACCCAAGATATCCTTATAGAAATGAATTGAGGGAGGCGAAGGGAGGAATCCACCCACACTATGGTATCTCCACGTAGAGAAAGAAACATATATGGATTTTAAATGCATTTTGCTCAGTGAAGGGAGCCAGTCCGAAAAGGAGGCACACAGTGGGTCCCGTTTATCTGACATGCTGGGAAGTGCACAACTAAAAATGCAATAAAATCACCAGTGTCTGTAGCAAGAGGGTAAGGACAGTCGACACAGCACAGTGCATCTGTTTTGTACGATACTGTGATGGTGTGTCTATGACATTGACCTTGACGGCACGCAACGGGAGCTTTACCATACACAAATGTTTTTTTTTGTTTTTGTTTTTTTTATATTTTATTGATTTTTTACAGAGAGGAAGGGAGAGAGAGAGAGAGTTAGAAACATCAATTAGCTGCCTCCTGCACACTCCCCACTGGGGATGTGCCCGCAACCCAGGTACATGCCCTTGACCGGAATCGAACCTGGGACCTTTCAGTCTGCAGGCCGACGCTCTATCCACTGAGCCAAACCTGTTTCGGCCACAAATGTTTTTAAAGTCGTTTTTATTCATTTCAGAGAGAGGGAGGGAGAAGGAGAGGGATAGAAACATCCATGATGAGAGAGAATCATGGATCGGCTGCCTCCTGTAACCATGGGGCGGGGGGGGAGCAGTTTCCAGATTAATTTTATTTTCAGTAGCAATGCCCATCCTACCTGTGTGTGATACCTGTTGTTTCTCAAAATCCCTTTTTCAACTCAGCTCTCAAAATTGATGATTCACTTCTGTGCTAAAGACATTTTTACCTTCACTCTTTAGCTTCTTATTCCACACAAGTTAGGTATTTCTTTTTTTAAAAAAAAAAAGATATTTTTATTGATTTTAGAGAGGAAGGGACAGGGAGGGAGAGAGAGATAGAAACATCAGTGACGAGAGAGCATCACGGATCGGCTGCCTCCTGCACGCCCCACACCGGGGATCAAGCCAGCAACCTGGGCATGTGCCCTGACCAGGAATCGAACTGTGATCTCGATGGGTCGATACTCATTCACTGAGCCCCGCCAGCCGGGATCTCATGTTTTACATCCACATGGGTATGTATACACAGCAATAGGTACATATATGTGTACACATGCATTGGCTGGACGCATCCATAGGTCCCTGCTCTGCAGCTGAGACAGCCTAGAAGCAGTGACATTCCAGTGATAGCAGTTACTAGAAGCCGTATCGTGGTTTCCAGTACTGTTCTCCAATGAAAAGCATGGCGGATTCTATGAATAGGCAGAAAGTGTAAAGGATGACCTGGGGGTATTGTGTAGTGCCAGAAAGTAAGGAAGAGCTGCACATGCACATGCACACGCACACGCACACGCACGCATGCCAGAAGTTGCACAGGAACCAACCCAAAGACCTTCCAATGGCTAAAGCTGACACAATGTGAACGAAATATGTAGTTTTGCATGGGATTCTAGCCCAAAGTGTATCATCAGTATTCACAAGTCCACACTAATATTAAAAAAAAACAAAACCCTGAATAAATAGCCTAGTCGGTGTGGCTCAGTGGTTGAGCGTCAACCTATGAACCTCCAGGAGGTCATGGTTCAATTCTCGATCAGGGCACATACCCAGGTTGCAGGCTCAATCCCCAGTAGGGGGCGTGCAGGAGGCAGCCGATGCGTGGTTCTCTCTCATCATCGATGTTTCTCTCCCTCCCTGTCCCTTCCTCTCTGAAATCAATAAATAAAATATGTATATATAAAAAAATTTAAACATGAGAAAACATTTAGACAAATCCCATTTGACAGTCTACGCCAGTGACGGCGAACCTTTTGAGCTCGGCGTGTCAGCATTTTGAAAAACCCTAACTTAACTCTGGTGCCGTGTTACATATAGAAATTTCTTGATATTTGCAACCATAGTAAAACAAAGACATATTTTTGATATTTATTTTACATATTTAAATGCCATTTAACAAAGAAAAATAACCAAAAAAAATGAGTTTGCGTGTCATAGGTTCACCATCACTGGTCTGCACAATACAGGAGCGACTGTCCTCAAAACCAGAGGACCATCAAAACAAGACAAATCTGAGAAAGTGTCACAAGCAAGAAAACCCTCGATAGGCATGCCAGTTAAACATAGGCGGCATCGTCTGTGGGTCCTGGAATGGCAGTAGGACATTGAGTAAAAACAAGGGAAATCTCAAATGCAAACTTTAATGAATAAGAGTGTGTCGCTATGGGTTAATTGTGTGGCCAGTGATTCATTCTAATAGAAGATGTTAATGTTAAGTGAAATGGGGTGTAGATGTTTGGGAACCCTCTATGCTATCTTCACCTTTTTTATAAATCTGAATCTATTATGAAAAAAAAGTCTATTTTTATTGTATTTTAAATATACTTTTTTTATTGATTTCAGAGAGGGAGAGAGAGAAACATCAATGATGAGAGAGAATCATAGATCGGCTGCCTCCTGCACAGCCCCTATTGGGGATTGAGCCTGCAACCCAGGCATGTGCCCTTGACTGGAATCCAACCTGGGACCGTTTAGTCGACCTTCAGCCAAACCAGCTAGGGCAAAATAAGTCTATTTTTAAAAGGAATTTAAAAACCAGTCAGTGTCATTCATTACAGTAACATAAGTGAGGGGAAACATTTAGGTGACCATCTCAAAAATAAAGCATTCAAGAAAATACAAAACTGATTTCTCCTGAATTTCACGGAAACTAATAACTGAGCATTAAAAAAGAGATAAAGGTTAATTTACGAAAGCAATCAATTGCAAAGTCACTGATGTTGGAGATACTGAAAGTTTTCCTCCTGAGATTGGGAGCAAAACAGAGCATTTCTGTCACCATTTCTAATCACTATCCTCAGTTGTCCTAATGCAATAAATCCATAGAAAAAGAGTCTGTAAGGATTAGCAATGAAAAGGCACACCGTTTACTATTTACAAACACCAAAACAGTGCCTATACGTGTGTGAGAGTATGTATTCTATCTAGAGCTATCTACCTAGATTCCCCCAAATAATCTGCACTCCGTTGAATTAAGGAAGTAAATTTAGCAAAGTTAACCATATTCACAAACAAATAAGTACCATGAAATGTATGTCTGTGTGAAATTACACATGGAAAGTGAACACGTAGAAACAGAACATTTTCAGGAACATCAGAAATAGCAGTTATGGAGGAAATTTCCATACTAAAAAGCATGTTGGAAAGGAAGTCCATAGTGCCTTGCGAATGAGGGAATATAACGTAGGTATTCAGATCAGCAGATGCAATTACATAATAGGTGTAAATTCCGCCCCTGATTCACTTTAAAGATTTAATGCAATAATCCCATTGCGGTCTTTTGGAAACTGTCAGTCTGACTTCAAGAAGTATGTAGGCCAGCTGTCCTATTTTTTATTTGTTTTTGGTTTTTTTGGCGTATTTTTTATTGATATCGGAGAGGGAGGGAGAGATAGAAATCAATGATGAGAATCATAGATCGGCTGCCTCCTGCACGCCCCCTACTGGGGATCGGGCCCTGACCGGGAATCCAACCCTGACCTCTGGGTTCATGGGTCGAGCTGATTTCAGGAATGCTCTTAGTCCCCACAAACGAACGTACTCCCAGGTACAGTTAACCAAAATTCTTACAAACGCCCTAAAATACGTAGACATGAATGCTTATTGTGGCACCGTTTCTACTAGAAAAAAAACTTGAAGACATAGTTGAAGGGGTAAGTCAACCTGAGAAGATGCCCATAGGGAATCATGAGATGCGGAGGCGATGGCAGTGCAGAGCCTCTTGGGGGCGCTGTCTGCATGCACTTGAACCTTACCTGGGAGTATTAGGGTCCTGGTAGGGCCGGGTGTTGAGTCTATAAGCTGCGCCCTTGCAGGAGAGTTGATGGGGGAAAGATGACCACATACCCAATGGCCACCTTCATTGGGGCTGGACCAGTAGGCACAATGCTGCTCTCTTAAATTCTGGGAGCACAGGGCTGGATGAGGAATACCTAACTAGGGTGGAATAAGAAGCTAAACAGCTAGGCAAAAAATTCTCTTTTACAAAAAAAAATGTTTTCATTGACTTTTAGAGAGAGAAGGGAGAGGGAGAGGGAGATAGAAACATCAGTGATGAGAGGGAATCGTGGATCGGCTGCCTCCTGCACGCCCCCTCCTAGGGATGGAGCCCGAAACCTGGGCCTGTGCCCTGACCGGGATTCAAACCCTGACCTCTCGGTTCATAGGCTGATGCTCAACCACTGAGCCACCCCGGCCGGGCTGCCCAGACTAACTGGACTGAACCTGCCAAAACGCCGATCCACATGCGAACAAGGGTTTTAGGATCACATCGATGTCTAAGGGGACTGTCATGGCCTGGGCCGCCAGGACATCTGATGACATAGCCATGGAGGCTGACAGCCCAGCTCGGGTGCGTCCTTGGGAGGGGATGTCGGCGTGTCGCCATATTCCGTGCCTATCGGTGCCTCACCTTCACCCACTCGTGCTTCCTTCCACAGCTCGGCTCTTGTCAGTAACGCCGCGTCGCACACAGGTGCATAGATCTCTTCCAATTCGTGTTTGTGGGTCTCCTGGGCACTTGGCTAGTTCAGCTGCCAAGACCGGTCCTCGCATGCTCAGCCACGCCCCCGGCAGCCCTGAGCATCCCTATTGGTGCAAATATCCCCAGTGGGCGGGGCCACGCGTGCCCGCCTCCCCACCCCTCCTAGCCCCGCCCTTTCCTGGCCCGGGCCGACTTCAGCGCGCAGGCTCTGTGGCTGTCCTGCGCGCTCTGCGGCCCTGGCTGGGAGCTCCGTGAAGGTTGGGGCGTAGAAGCGCCCCGTTTTCTCAGCGTGCGGGCAGCCAGGCGTGTGGACACGGCCGGGCCCCCCCGACGGCACGCGCTCTGGACCGCGCAGCCCTGCAGGCGGGGACCGCAGGCCCTCGTGCGCGCAGCCAGGTGGGAGCGATGCGCCCTGAGGTGGTGGCACCTGCGCCGGGTGCCCGAGCGCCTCGTCGGAGGCTGTGTGGTTGGCCCCCCTGTTTCTGCGGGGCCTCTGAGTTACAGCGCCCTGCCCGGGTAGGAGGGGCGGGGGTGGGGGCAGGAACCCGGATGGAGCGCCGGCCGCCTGCTCTCCAGGCTGGGGGCGGGAGGGGGCGCATTCAAACGAGGACCTTGCCGGGGGCCCCCGTCCTGCGCCAGAGCTCTCCCTCCGTTTCCGACCTTCTCGTGCCCTCGCGCCCTTTGTATTCACTGCCGCGCAGAACGCTTTTTCGTGTGATGTAGTCCCCTCGTTTACTTTTGCTTTTTTTTCCCCTCTCTCTCTCTTTTTGTAAAGAATTTTTTGTGAGTTTATTTGAGCCAAACTGACGACAGTTGCAGGGAAGCAAAACCTCAACGGATTGGGATAATGCGAGGACGGCGGGGTTTGTTACGTTCGCTTTTCCCAAGGCCTTCGCTCTGGGTGTCATATCCTTTTTTTTCTTCTTCTTTTTCTCGTTTCCAAGACCAGCGTCAAGGTGCTTTTCCCCAGTGTGTGGGCAGTTTCAGGTCTTACATTTAGGTCTTTGGTTTATTTTGAGTTGAAGTGTGTGTGTGTGTGTGTGTGTGTGTGTGTGTAGGGTGTAACATGGGTCCAGTTTCATTGGTGTTCTTTGTGGGGGTTTTTGGGGGTTTTTTGTGTGTGTTTTTGGCGTATGCGTATCCATTTTCCCCAGCACTATTTATTTCTGGAAATATATTTTTATGATTGATTTAAGAGAGGAAGGAAGAGGGAGAGAGAAGCATCAATGATGAGAGAGAAACTTGGATGGCCGCTTCCTGCACGCCCCAGATGGAGCCCACAAGCCCCATACATGCCCTGATGGTTGCACGGGAATCGAACCGCGACCTCCTGGTGCCTAGGTTGACCCTCAACCACTGAGCCAGGCCAGCCAGGCCCCAGCACTGTTTGTCGAAGAGACTTTTTCCTGTTTTGTGCTGTGGGTGAAAGGGACCACATGCTAACCTGCCTAGCTTAGGGAAGGCCTAACGTAACCACAGAGGATGGTCTGAAATTAAAACCTTTTCGTTAAAAGGCAGTTTATGATAGGTAGTCATGTTCTAGGCCAGGATGTATTCGAGGGTTTATTTCTAGGCTGTGTTTCTTAGGTCTGTGTGTGTGTTCTGATGGTAGTAGTATACTGTTTTTGTTATTTTGTAATCCTCACCAGAGGATATTTTTTCCATTGATTTTTAGAGAGAGTGGAAGGGAGGGAGGGGGAGAGAGAAAGAGAGAGAGAGAGAGAGAGAGAGAGAGAGAGAGAGAGAGAGAGAGAAATCGACCCCTACCAGTGCTGGGGACCCTGCCCTTGACCAGAAATCGAACCTGAGATACTTCAGTCCTTGGGCAGCACTCCAACCACTGAGCCAAACTGGCCAGGGCAAGGAGTGTACTGTTTTGATTACTATAACTTTGTAATATAGTTTGAGGTCAGGAAGTGTGAGGCCTCCGGCTTTCCTATGGTTCCTCAATATTTCGTTTTGGGTTTTTTGTTTGTTTGTTTTGTTTTTGGTTCCTTGGGATTTTTTTTTTCTACTTCTGTGAAAAATGTCATTGGAATTTTGATAGAGATTGCGTGGAATCTGGAGATGGACTTGGGTCATCTGGACATTTTAGCCATGTTAATTCTGTCAGCTCATTAGCATAAGACACATTTTCATCTAATTGTGTCACCTTCCATTCCTGTCCTCAGTGCTTTACAATTCTCCGCGTCCAGGTCTTTTACTTCCTTGCTTGGTTTGTCCCTGTGTATTTTGTTACGTTTTTGGTGCTGTTGTGAAAGAGATTGTTTAATTAGTACTTTTTTATGGGGAGGCAAGATGTGTGTTTTTTTATTTTGGTATTTTTCCCTTTTTCTTCTGGCTGCAAGATTTCTGCTGAAAAATCCACTTGTTTTTTACCAGTGCCCTTTATATGTGAAAAGTAGCTGTTGCTATTCAAGGTCTTTTGAATTTTCATACAAAGTTTTGGATTATTCGTTTTACTTCTGTGAAAAAAAAAATGTCTTTGGTATTTTGATGGGGCTGCATTTAATTTTTAGATTGGTTTGGGTAGTGTGGGCATTTTAATGATGTTAACTCTTTCTATCCATGAGCATGGTATATATTTCTATTTATTAGTATCTTCTTCCTTTTTTTTTTCTTTAGTGTTTTATAATTTCCTGAGTACAGGTCTTCTTACCTCCTTAGTTGAATTTGTTCCTAGGTATTTTGGTGCGTTTTGTTGATGCAATTGTAAATGGGCTTATTAGTCTCACTTTCTGGTAGTCCATTATTGGTGTGTAAAAGTGCAACTGATTTCTGAACACAGGGTTGGGCAAAAGGATGTTTACAGTTATTCGTATGGAAAATAATAAAATAATTAATAATAATACAAGGATAAACTCTGTGTTTTGCATCTGCACGACTGAAACATAGCTTTTTGCCCAACCCTGTATATTTTTTTGCATCCTGCTACATCAATGAATTCATTAATCAGTTCTAGGATTTTTTTTGTGTGTGTGTGTGGACTCTTTGGTATTCTCAATAAATATGTCATCTGCCAATAATGACCGTCTTACCTCTTCCTTTCGAATTTGGGTTTCATTTATTTCGTCGTCTTGTCTGATTGCTGTGGCTAGGGCTCCCGGTACTGTGTTGAATAAGAGTGGTAAAAGTGAACATGGCTGTTTGTTTCTGACCTTAAGGGAAGCACTTTTAGTTTTTCCTCATGGAATCTGATGTTGGCTGAGGGTTTGGCATGCATGGCTTTTATTATGCTCACGTGTGTCCCCTCTATTTTCACTTCGCTGAGAGATTTTAATCATAAGTGAGTACAAGATTTTGTCAGCTGCTTTCTCGCAAGGTATGGATATGATCACATAATTTTTATTTTCCGTTTTATGTGGTGTGTCACATTAATTGCGTGGCAGGGGTTGAACCATCCTTGCCTCCTGGCAATAAATCCAGCCAGATCGTGGTGTATGATGGTTTTAATATATTTATGGGTTTGTTGAGGACTTTTGCGTCTGTGTTCATCAAGTAGGTTGGCCTCTAGTTTTCTTTCTTTGTATTGTCTTTGCCTAGAACA
This sequence comes from Myotis pilosus, assembly GCA_036010255.1. Lineage (NCBI taxonomy): Eukaryota > Metazoa > Chordata > Mammalia > Chiroptera > Vespertilionidae > Myotis > Myotis pilosus. Next base: position 585,937 of record JASKON010000031.1, on the reverse strand, counting down.
CAAATGAAAGGTGCCCAGACACCTGTGTGCCACAGCGTTAATCGTCTGTGACTTCATGATGTCATTCTCTGTTTTGTGATGACCAATAGGGCTCACTCCATGTTCTGCCTCAACCCTATTGTTTTGATGCCAGAAACGATGAGTATGGCTTCTCTTCACCTTTCACAACAAATCGCATGTGTGTCCAAAGTGAAAATAGTATGATTAATTACTTTTGTTGGTCTTGAATCAATAGTGCTCAGCCTGACATTGGTTCAGTTCTTTAATCTGTTATTTATTCATTCTTTCATTCGTTTTTGGAATGATCATTACCATACAAAGCAGCAAAGAACATTAGCTTCAGTTCCAAGAGTGAAGAAATAGGTAGTGTAGACCACCGTCTTTCTCCTCTTTCCCCAGGTCATGTTCTGGAAAAAAAAAATGGCCTTCATTTGGCCTAGAGCAGTGATGGTGAACCTTTTGAGCTCTTTATGCCAGCATTTTGAAAAACCCTAACTTAACTCTGGTGCCGTGTCACATAGAAATTTTTTGATATTTGCCACCATAGTAAAACGAAGACTTATATTTTTGATATTTTCTTATGTATTTAAATGCCATTTAACAAAGAAAAATCAACCAAAAAAATGAGTTCGTGTGTCACCTCTGACACAGGTGTCACCTCTGACATGCTTGTCATAGGTTCGCCATCACTGGCCTAGAGCTTCCTGGGCTCTGCCTGTCAGGCTCCTTCCAGAGTCAGGACAGTGCAGCTCTCAAGCCCACCTTGCTCTGTCTTCAGTCCCAGGAAACATCTCTGGTGAGCAAATGAGTGTGCAGTGGTACCGAGGCCTGCAGTGTGCCTCCGTTGGGTCCACATTGTCTCGAAGAGAGATGATGACTAAACAGTTATTCTCAGAATCAGTCTTGAGGCCCAGTGTAGGTGACAAACTTGTGGCGCCACGTTTGGGAGTCTCGTTTCCCTCTCGAGAGCAGAGGGATTGCGTTCTCGAGGCAGCTAATTTCTTGAGCGATGACCTGTGCCTTTATCGGACAACTTGCACACAGGATGGCTTGTTAAAGCTGATTGCGCCTTTAGGTCTTCCATGGTTTCCCACAGAAGGCTCATCTTCAAAACTCTTCTCCCCTTGTGTCTTTCAGTCTGACGATCTTACCAAGTGGAGGCGGTTGCCTTCGGGTTTCAGGTGAGTGGATATCGTCTGTCATGGATGGAGACCAAATAGTATGTGAGAATGATGAGGAGGCTTGCTTTCAGGCAGTAACGACGTTTGTATGCTCCCTGGAACCTCGGTGGTCAGGGCGGCTACAGCATTCTTTCTGATGCTCAGTCCTTTGACCCACCAAAGCCAAAGATTTCCCTCCTACCTGAGATAAGTTGGACAGAAAGGGGGCTCAATTTTTTTTCCCATGGGGTCCTGAGCAACTGTCATGTGAGCGTCTGTAGAGCTGGAGGACCCTACCTCTCCTCTCCATCATTAATGGATGCTCAGTGTCATGGTCAGAGTTGGGATTTCACACGATTCTGTGTCCAAGAGGATCATGCCTGTGGTGTCCGGTGATAGAACTGCAACAGTGACGCCTGTGCATGAGCGTTTGCGGCCAAACAGAGTTGAGCTTGGGGTAACTGAATGTGATTTTTCGGAAAACAATGTTCTCCATGTCCTTGGATTAAATGGCGGGTTTGTGAAAATCCTTTCTTGCCCCTGTTGGTTTATTGACCTCTTTTGTGTCACCACATCTAGGCCACTGGTGCACAGTGGAAAGTGTTGTCTCCTGTGACAGTGGCCTACACCGTGCGGCGTAGACATCACCTTTTGAAATCAGGTGATAGGCAGGTTTTTGAGACTGTTTCTTTTCTTTTTTTCCTGTAATCCTCACCTGAGGGCTGAGGATACTTCTTTCATTGATATTTAGAGAGTTGGAATGGAGGGGGTAGGGAAATGGAGAAGGAGAGAGAGAGAGAGAGAGAGAGAGAGAGAGAGAGAGAGAGAGAGAGAGAAAGAAACATTGATGTGAAAGAGATCCATCAATTGGTTGCCTCCTGCATGAGTCCCCAAAGGTGTGCCAGTCATCTAACCTGCAACCCAGCTGAGTGCTCTTCACTGGGAATCAACCCCGTGACCCTCCTGTGTACAATTTCACCACCGAGCCTCTCAGGCCGGCTTCAGAATGCTTCTACATCATTGTTGCGTCTTCACTTTGATCTCTATTTTCACAAAAGCGAGGTTTCCACTTCTAAAGGCCCGAGAGGAACAACTTGCATTCCTTCATGGCTGATGAGGTGGGATGTGACCAGTAACTCGGAACTGAAAGTACACTTCTGGTGTGTAAGCCCCTAACTTCAAGGTTTCCATGGAGCATAGCCAATGTGAAAATTGGATGGTGCCCTGTTACCTGTGGGCCCCATGGTATTTTCTGTGTGGCATCACGCTGTCTTTCTCTACTTTACTATACAGTAGGCAGTAGAGTACCCCAAGGTCTCGTACAAAACCTGTTGTAATGCCTGGGGTGACCAGTACGGTTTCCCTTCGAAAATCAGGACAAATGCCGTGTGTGTGCGTGCGCATAGTGAAAGCTATCTGCCTATTTCATTTTGTGCTTTAATCATTCCTTCAAAGTCTATAATTTCTTATCAATTCATTGATTAATAAATGCTGAAACAATTTTTAACACCAAAAGAATCAAGATCAAGAGCATCAATCTCAAGGGGGATGCATAGGTTGTTTAGAAGACATCGCTATCTTTTTATGCAGGTCATGTTCTGGAAAAAAAAGGTTTTCATTTGGCCTAGAGCTTCCTGGGCTCTCTGTGAGGCTCCTTCCGGAGTCGGAAGAATGCAGCTGTCAAGGCCACCATGCTCTGTCTTCAGGAAGCGTCTATGGTGAGCAGATGTGTGTGCAGTTGTACCTCTCTGTGCAAAGTGCTGTCTGTGGGTCAATGATGTCTGGCAGTCTCCATCTTGAAAAGAGGTGATGACATAAATATCGGGCACAACAGGAAATCTCTGAGGCCCAGTTAGATAACACTTTGGTGGCACCGTGCTGGAGAGTCTTAGGATTCTCCCCAGCGTGGGGATTGGGAGCTCGAGGCAGGCAGGTTCCTGAGAGGATGCCACGTGCCTCTCCCCGATCGCTTCCACGTGATCGTAGCCTTCTCCGCTTTCAGCGGTGTTGTTGGTGCCCAGTGGGACCTCTAAGATGGCGGAACCAGAGGCCAAGTCTTAACACAAAACGTTTCTCCTCTGGTTGTGTCTTGCAGTGCGACCATCTCTCCACATGGTGGTCGTGGCCTTCACGTCTCAGGTGAGTGGCTGACTTTTGTGTTGGACAGAGAGCACGAGTGCATGAAAATAGGCAGGGGGCTCTCTCTGGTCAAGAGAGACCCTGGTGCTCTGTTCTTGGTGACTCTAAGCCAGGGGTGGTCAAACTTTTTGACTCGAGGGCCACAATGGGTTCTTAAACTGGACCGTAGGGATGGAACAAAAGCATGGATAGAGGGTTTGTGTGAACTAATACATATTCAAAGTAAATATTATTAAATAAAAGGGTACGGTCTTTTTTTTCCAATAGTTTTATTCAATTAAAACGGCGGGATCCGGACCGTGGCCCATGGCTGCTCTATGCCCTTGGGAATGGGCCAACCAAAAGCCAAACTTGTCCCTCGTCTCTGAAAGGAATCAGACTGAAAGGGGGCCCAGTACTCTTTCTTGGGGTCCCGTGACAGTCTCATGTGACATGTGCATGGCTGAGCGCCTAACCTCCTCTACCTTCACCTGAATGGATGCTCCATGTCCTGGTCAGTGCTGGAATCGCGCCAGATTCCTGTGTCCAAGGGGACCACGCCCAGGCATAAGCAGTATGGCTCCTCTTCAGCTTTCTTGAAAACACTAAGGGTGTGTGTGGTGACAATCCTGTGGCTGGTTATTTTTTGTTGGTGTGGAATCCTAGTGCCCCCATTTCCATGGTGCATTTTTTATGTGATTCCTATTATTTGTTTGTTTGGTCATGTTGTTTCATTCATTCTCTCCTTTCCTGGTTTTAGGCATGGTCCTTGGCGCAGAAATGAACAAGTTCCCTTAGACTTGAGGTGTGACAAAAACAAGATGGGTCCTTTAGAAGCCCTGTCACTCCTCTTTTTCCAGGTCATGCTCCGAAAACAATGGCCTTCATTTGGCCCAGAGCTTTCCTGGGCTCTGCCTGTCAGGCTCCTTCCAGAGTCGCAACAATGCAGCTGTCAAGCCCACCTTGCTCTGTCCTCAGTGCCAGGAAACATCTCTGGTGAGCAAACGAGTGTGCAGTTGTACCGATGCCCGAGAGTGCCTCCGTTGGGTCAATGATGACAACCCTTAATCTTGAAGTGAGGTGATGACTTAAAAATCATGCTCAATAGGATTACGCTGAGGCCCAGTAAGGTGCCATTGTGGTGGCACCATGTTGGGGAGTCTTAGGTTTCTCCCCAGCGACGGGATTGGGTTCTCGAGGCGGGCAGATCCTTGAGAGGATGCCACGTGCCTCCCCCCGATCACTGCTACGTGAACATGGCCTCCTCCATGTTCCCGCTTGTGTTTGGTGCACAGTGGTTCTGCACTGAGAGCCACGCCAGAGGCCAGCTCTTAAAACAGATGTCTCCTCTGGTTGTGTCTTGCAGTGCGACCATCTCTCCAGATGGTGGTCGTGGCCTTCACGTCTCAGGTGAGTGGCTGACTTTTGTGTTGGACAGAGAGCTCGTGTGCATGAGAGTGGGCAAGAGAGACCATGGTGCTCTCTTCTTGGTGGCTCTAAGCCCTTGGGAATGGGCCTACCCAGAGCCAGCGTTGTCCCTCCTCTGTGAAAGTTATCGGTCTGAAAGTGATCTCAGTGCTCTTTTTTTTCGGGTGGGGGGGGGCGGGAGGGAGGAGTGGGGTCTGTTTTAGCCAACGTCATGTGACATGTGCATGGCTTGAGCTCCGAACCTACCCTACCCTCTCCTGAATAAATGCTCAATCATGGTCAGTGTTAGCATATCACGAAGCGGTGTGTCCAAGAGGGACCATGCCCAGGAGTGAGCAGTAGGGTTTCTGCTCAGCTTCCTTGGCCAACGCTGGGTGTGTGAATAGTGAGAATCCTCTGGCTGGTGGTTTGTGTCCGCATGGAATCGGTGGTGCCTTGCTTTCCATTGGTGCATTTCCCGCTTTTCGGACGTATTTGTTTCCTCTTTTATTTGTTGGTTTTGGGCGTGATCATTTGCACATAAATTGCCATCGTGCTTTAGGGTCAGTTCCGAGAGGGACGAGAGAGGTCCTTTAGTGGCCGTCCTACTCCTCTTTGTCCAGGTCGTGTTCGGCAAAAAAGGGTTTCCGTGAGGCTCCTTCCAGAGTGGGAGACAGAGTGCAGCTCTCCAGCCCACCTTGCCATGTCCTTAGTCCCAGTAAACATGTCTGGTGAGCATATGAGTGTGGCCTGGTTACTATGTGCGCGAAGTGCTGTCTCTGGGTCAATGATGTCTACGCGGTCTGGGCCTTGAAGAGAGGTGATGACATAAAAATCCTGCTCAATAGGATTACGCTGAGGCCCACTGTGGGTGACAGATTGGTGGCACCGTGCTGGGGAGTCTTAGGATTCTTCCCAGCGTTGGGATTGGGAGCTCGAGGCAGGCAGATTCCTCAGAGGATGCCACGTGCCTCTCCCCGATCGCTTCCATGTGATCGTAGCCTTCTCCGCGTTCAGCGGTGCTGTTGGTGCCCAGTGGGACCTCTAAGATGGCGGAACCAGAGGCCAACTCTTAACACAAAACGTTTCTCCTCTGGTTGTGTCTTGCAGTGCGACCATCTCTCCACATGGTGGTCGTGGCCTTCACGTCTCAGGTGAGTGGCTGACTTTTGTGTTGGACAGAGAGCACGAGTGCATGAAAACAGGCAGGGGGCTCTCTTTGGTCAAGAGAGACCCTGGTGCTCTGTTCTTGGTGACTCTAAGCCCATGGGAACGGGCCGCCCCATAGCCAAACATGGCCCTCCTCTCTGAACGGAATCGGCCTGAAAGGGGGCCCAGTGCTCTTTCTTGGGGTCCCGTGACAGTGTCATGTGACATGTGCATGGCTTGAGCGCCTAACCTCCTCTACCTTCACCCGAATGGATGCTCCGTGTCCTGGTCGGTGTTGGAATCGCGCCCGATTCCTGTGTCCAAAGGGACCACGCCCTGGCGTGAGCAGTATGACTTCTCTTCAGCTGTCTTGCAAACCCTAAGGGTGTGTGTGGTGAGAATCCTGTTGCTGGTTATTTTTTGTTGGTGGTGTGGAATCCCAGTGCCCCCATTTCCATGTTGCATTTTTTATGTGATTCCTATTATTTGTTTGCTTGGTCATGTTGTTTCATTCATTCTCTCCTTTCCTGGTTTTGGGCGTGGTCATTGGCGCAGAAATGAACAAGTTCCCTTAGAATTGAGGTCTGACAGGAACAAGATGGGTCCTTTAGAAGCCCTGTCACTCCTCTTTTTCCAGGTCATGTTCCAAAAACAATGGCCTTCATTTGGCCCAGAGCTTTCCTGGGCTCTGCCTGTCAGGCTCCTTCCAGAGTCGCAACAATGCAGCTGTCAAGCCCACCTTGCTCTGTCCTCAGTGCCAGGAAACATCTCTGGTGAGCAAACGAGTGTGCAGTTGTACCGATGCCCGAGAGTGCCTCCGTTGGGTCAATGATGACAACCCTTAATCTTGAAGTGAGGTGATGACTTAAAAATCATGCTCAATAGGATTACGCTGAGGCCCAGTAAGGTGCCATTGTGGTGGCACCATGTTGGGGAGTCTTAGGTTTCTCCCCAGCGACGGGATTGGGTTCTCGAGGCGGGCAGATCCTTGAGAGGATGCCACGTGCCTCCCCCCGATCACCGCTACGTGAACATGGCCTCCTCCATGTTCCCGCTTGTGTTTGGTGCACAGTGGTTCTGCACTGAGAGCCACGCCAGAGGCCAGCTCTTAAAACAGATGTCTCCTCTGGTTGTGTCTTGCAGTGCGACCATCTCTCCAGATGGTGGTCGTGGCCTTCACGTCTCAGGTGAGTGGCTGGCTTTTGTGTTGGACAGAGAGCTCGTGTGCATGAGAGTGGGCAAGAGAGACCCTGGTGCTCTATTCTTGGTGACTCTAAGCCCTTGGGAATGGGCCTACCCAGAGGCAAAGTTGTCCCTCCTCTGTGAAAGTTATCAGTCTGAAAGTGGTCTCAGTGCTCTTTTTTTTCGGGGGGGGAGGGAGGAGTGGGTTCTGTTTTAGCCATCGTCATGTGACATGTGCATGGCTTGAGCGCCGAACATACCCTACCCTCTCCTGAATGAATGCTCCATGTCATGGTCAGTGTTAGCATATCACGAAGCGGTGTGTCCAAGAGGGACCATGCCCAGGAGTGAGCAGTAGGGTTTCTGCTCAGCTTCCTTGGCCAAAGCTGCGTGTGTGAATAGTGAGAATCCTCTGGCTGGTGGTTTGTGGCCGCATGGAATCGGTGGTGCCTTGCTTTCCATTGGTGCATTTCCCGCATTTTGGACGTATTTCTTTCCTCTTTCATTTGTTGGTTTTGGGCGTGATCATTTGCACATAAATTGCCATCGTGCTTTAGGGTCAGTTCCGAGAGGGAAGAGAGAGGTCCTTTAGCAGTCGTCCTACTCCTCTTTGTCCAGGTCGTGTTCGGGGGGAAAAAAGGGTTTCCGTGGGCGCAGAGCTTCCTGTATCTGTGAGGCTCCTTCCACAGTGCAGCTCTCCAGCCCACCTCGCCATGTCCTTAGTCCCAGGAGACATCTCTGGTGAGCATATGAGTGTGGCCTGGTTGCTATGTGCGCGAAGTGCTGTCTCTGGGTCAATGATGTCTACGCGGTCTGGGCCTTGAAGAGAGGTGATGACATAAAAATCCTGCTCAATAGGATTACGCTGAGGCCCACTGTGGGTGACAGATTGGTGGCACCGTGCTGGGGAGTCTTAGGATTGTCCCCAGCTTTGGGATTGGGAGCTCGAGGCAGGCAGATTCCTCAGAGGATGCCACGTGCCTCTCCCCGATCGCTTCCATGTGATCGTAGCCTTCTCCGCGTTCAGCGGTGCTGTTGGTGCCCAGTGGGACCTCTAAGATGGCGGAACCAGAGGCCAACTCTTAACACAAAACGTTTCTCCTCTGGTTGTGTCTTGCAGTGCGACCATCTCTCCACATGGTGGTCGTGGCCTTCACGTCTCAGGTGAGTGGCTGACTTTTGTGTTGGACAGAGAGCACGAGTGCATGAAAACAGGCAGGGGGCTCTCTTTGGTCAAGAGAGACCCTGGTGCTCTGTTCTTGGTGACTCTAAGCCCATGGGAACGGGCCGCCCCATAGCCAAACATGGCCCTCCTCTCTGAACGGAATCGGCCTGAAAGGGGGCCCAGTGCTCTTTCTTGGGGTCCCGTGACAGTGTCATGTGACATGTGCATGGCTTGAGCGCCTAACCTCCTCTACCTTCACCCGAATGGATGCTCCGTGTCCTGGTCGGTGTTGGAATCGCGCCCGATTCCTGTGTCCAAAGGGACCACGCCCTGGCGTGAGCAGTATGACTTCTCTTCAGCTTTCTTGCAAACCCTAAGGGTGTGTGTGGTGAGAATCCTGTTGCTGGTTATTTTTTGTTGGTGGTGTGGAATCCCAGTGCCCCCATTTCCATGTTGCATTTTTTATGTGATTCCTATTATTTGTTTGTTTGGTCATGTTGTTTCATTCATTCTCTCCTTTCCTGGTTTTGGGCGTGGTCATTGGCGCAGAAATGAACAAGTTCCCTTAGAATTGAGGTCTGACAGGAACAAGATGGGTCCTTTAGAAGCCCTGTCACTCCTCTTTTTCCAGGTCATGTTCCAAAAACAATGGCCTTCATTTGGCCCAGAGCTTTCCTGGGCTCTGCCTGTCAGGCTCCTTCCAGAGTCGCAACAATGCAGCTGTCAAGCCCACCTTGTTCTGTCCTCAGTGCCAGGAAACATCTCTGGTGAGCAAATGAGTGTGCAGTTGTACCGATGCCTGAGAGTGCCTCCGTTGGGTCAATGATGACAACCCTTAATCTTGAAGTGAGGTGATGACTTAAAAATCATGCTCAATAGGATTACGCTGAGGCCCAGTAAGGTGCCATTGTGGTGGCACCATGTTGGGGAGTCTTAGGTTTCTCCCCAGCGACGGGATTGGGTTCTCGAGGCGGGCAGATCCTTGAGAGGATGCCACGTGCCTCCCCCCGATCACCGCTACGTGAACATGGCCTCCTCCATGTTCCCGCTTGTGTTTGGTGCACAGTGGTTCTGCACTGAGAGCCACGCCAGAGGCCAGCTCTTAAAACAGATGTCTCCTCTGGTTGTGTCTTGCAGTGCGACCATCTCTCCAGATGGTGGTCGTGGCCTTCACGTCTCAGGTGAGTGGCTGGCTTTTGTGTTGGACAGAGAGCTCGTGTGCATGAGAGTGGGCAAGAGAGACCCTGGTGCTCTATTCTTGGTGACTCTAAGCCCTTGGGAATGGGCCTACCCAGAGGCAAAGTTGTCCCTCCTCTGTGAAAGTTATCGGTCTGAAAATGGTCTCAGTGCTCTTTTTTTTTGGGGGGGGGAGGTTGGAGTGGGGTCTGTTTTAGCCATCGTCATGTGACATGTGCATGGCTTGAGCGCCGAACCTACCCTTCCCTCTCCTGAATGAATGCTCCATGTCATGGTCAGTGTTAGCATATCATGAAGCGGTGTGTCCAAGAGGGACCATGCCCAGGAGTGAGCAGTAGGGTTTCTGCTCAGCTTCCTTGGCCAACGCTGCGTGTGTGAATAGTGAGAATCCTATGGCTGGTGGTTTGTGGCCGCATGGAATCGGTGGTGCCCTGCATTCCATTGGTGCATTTCCCGCATTTTGGACGTATTTCTTTCCTCTTTCATTTGTTGGTTTTGGGCGTGATCATTTGCACATAAATTGCCATCGTGCTTTAGGGTCATTTCCGAGAGTTAAGAGAGAGGTCCTTTAGCGGCCGTCCTACTCCTCTTTACCCAGGTCGTGTTCGGGAAGAAGGCTTTCCGTGGGCGCAGAGCCTCCTGTGTCTGTGAGGCTCCTTCCAGAGTGGGAGACAGAGTGGATCTCTCCAGCCCACCTCGCCATGTCCTTAGTCCCAGGAGACATCTCTGGTGAGCATATGAGAGCGGCCTGGTTGCTATGTGCGCGAAGTGCTGTCTCTGGGTCAATGATGTCTACGCGGTCTGGGCCTTGAAGAGAGGTGATGACATAAAAATCCTGCTCAATAGGATTACGCTGAGGCCCACTGTGGGTGACAGATTGGTGGCACTGTGCTGGGGAGTCTTAGGATTCTCCCCAGCGTTGGGATTGGGAGCTCGTGGCAGGCAGATTCCTCAGAGGATGCTACGTGCCTCTCCCCGATCGCTTCCACGTGATCGTAGCCTTCTCCGCGTTCAGCGGTGTTGTTGGTGCCCAGTGGGACCTCCAAGATGGCGGAACCAGAGGCCAACTCTTAACACAAAAGGTTTCTCCTCTGGTTGTGTCTTGCAGTGCGACCATCTCTCCACATGGTGGTCGTGGCCTTCACGTCTCAGGTGAGTGGCTGACTTTTGTGTTGGACAGAGAGCACGAGTGCATGAAAATAGGCAGGGGGCTCTCTTTGGTCAAGAGAGACCCTGGTGCTCTGTTTTTGGTGACTCTAAGCCCTTGGGAACGGTCCGCCCCAAAGCCAAACTTGACCCTCCTTTCTGAACGGAATCGGCCTGACATGGGGCCCAGTGCTCTTTCTTGGGGTCCCGTGACAGTGTCATGTGACATGTGCATGGCTTGAGCGCCTAACCTCCTCTACCTTCACCCGAATGGATGCTCCGTGTCCTGGGCGGTGTTGGAATCGCGCCAGATACCTGTGTCTAAGGGGACCACGCCCATGCGTGAACAGCATGGCTCCTCTTCAGCTGACTTGCAAACACTGAGGGGGTGTGTGCTGAGAATCCTGTTGTGGCTGGTTATTTTTTGTTGGTGGTGTGGAAACCTAGTCCCCCCATTTCTATGGTGCATTTTTTATGTGATTCCTATTGTTTGTTTGTTTGGTCATGTTGTGTCATTCATTCTCTCCTCTCCTGGTTTTGGGCGAGGTCATTGGCGCAGAAATGAACAAGTTCCCTTAGACTTGAGGTCTGACAGGAACAAGATGGGTCCATTAGAAGCCCTGTCACTCCTCTTTTTCCAGGTCATGCTCCGAAAACAATGGCCTTCATTTGGCCCAGAGCTTTCCTGGGCTCTGCCTGTCAGGCTCCTTCCAGAGTCGCAACAATGCAGCTGTCAAGCCCACCTTGCTCTGTCCTCAGTGCCAGGAAACATCTCTGGTGAGCAAACGAGTGTGCAGTTGTACCGATGCCCGAGAGTGCCTCCGTTGGGTCAATGATGACAACCCTTAATCTTGAAGTGAGGTGATGACTTAAAAATCATGCTCAATAGGATTACGCTGAGGCCCAGTAAGGTGCCATTGTGGTGGCACCATGTTGGGGAGTCTTAGGTTTCTCCCCAGCGACGGGATTGGGTTCTCGAGGCGGGCAGATCCTTGAGAGGATGCCACGTGCCTCCCCCCGATCACCGCTACGTGAACATGGCCTCCTCCATGTTCCCGCTTGTGTTTGGTGCACAGTGGTTCTGCACTGAGAGCCACGCCAGAGGCCAGCTCTTAAAACAGATGTCTCCTCTGGTTGTGTCTTGCAGTGCGACCATCTCTCCAGATGGTGGTCGTGGCCTTCACGTCTCAGGTGAGTGGCTGACTTTTGTGTTGGACAGAGAGCTCGTGTGCATGAGAGTGGGCAAGAGAGACCATGGTGCTCTCTTCTTGGTGGCTCTAAGCCCTTGGGAATGGGCCTACCCAGAGCCAGCGTTGTCCCTCCTCTGTGAAAGTTATCGGTCTGAAAGTGATCTCAGTGCTCTTTTTTTTCGGGTGGGGGGGGGCGGGAGGGAGGAGTGGGGTCTGTTTTAGCCAACGTCATGTGACATGTGCATGGCTTGAGCTCTGAACCTACCCTACCCTCTCCTGAATAAATGCTCAATCATGGTCAGTGTTAGCATATCACGAAGCGGTGTGTCCAAGAGGGACCATGCCCAGGAGTGAGCAGTAGGGTTTCTGCTCAGCTTCCTTGGCCAACGCTGGGTGTGTGAATAGTGAGAATCCTCTGGCTGGTGGTTTGTGTCCGCATGGAATCGGCGGTGCCTTGCTTTCCATTGGTGCATTTCCCGCTTTTCGGACGTATTTCTTTCCTCTTTCATTTGTTGGTTTTGGGCATGATCATTTGCACATAAATTGCCATCGTGCTTTAGGGTCAGTTCCGAGAGGGACGAGAGAGGTCCTTTAGTGGCCGTCCTACTCCTCTTTGTCCAGGTCGTGTTCGGCAAAAAAGGGTTTCCGTGAGGCTCCTTCCAGAGTGGGAGACAGAGTGCAGCTCTCCAGCCCACCTTGCCATGTCCTTAGTCCCAGGAAACATGTCTGGTGAGCATATGAGTGTGGCCTGGTTACTATGTGCGCGAAGTGCTGTCTCTGGGTCAATGATGTCTACGCGGTCTGGGCCTTGAAGAGAGGTGATGACATAAAAATCCTGCTCAATAGGATTACGCTGAGGCCCACTGTGGGTGACAGATTGGTGGCACCGTGCTGGGGAGTCTTAGGATTCTTCCCAGCGTTGGGTTTGGGAGCTCGAGGCAGGCAGATTCCTCAGAGGATGCCACGTGCCTCTCCCCGATCGCTTCCATGTGATCGTAGCCTTCTCCGCGTTCAGCGGTGCTGTTGGTGCCCAGTGGGACCTCTAAGATGGCGGAACCAGAGGCCAACTCTTAACACAAAACGTTTCTCCTCTGGTTGTGTCTTGCAGTGCGACCATCTCTCCACATGGTGGTCGTGGCCTTCACGTCTCAGGTGAGTGGCTGACTTTTGTGTTGGACAGAGAGCACGAGTGCATGAAAACAGGCAGGGGGCTCTCTTTGGTCAAGAGAGACCCTGGTGCTCTGTTCTTGGTGACTCTAAGCCCATGGGAACGGGCCGCCCCATAGCCAAACATGGCCCTCCTCTCTGAACGGAATCGGCCTGAAAGGGGCCCAGTGCTCTTTCTTGGGGTCCCGTGACAGTGTCATGTGACATGTGCATGGCTTGAGCGCCTAACCTCCTCTACCTTCACCCGAATGGATGCTCCGTGTCCTGGTCGGTGTTGGAATCGCGCCCGATTCCTGTGTCCAGAGGGACCACGCCCTGGCGTGAGCAGTATGACTTCTCTTCAGCTGTCTTGCAAACCCAAAGGGTGTGTGTGGTGAGAATCCTGTTGCTGGTTATTTTTTGTTGGTGGTGTGGAATCCCAGTGCCCCCATTTCCATGTTGCATTTTTTATGTGATTCCTATTATTTGTTTGCTTGGTCATGTTGTTTCATTCATTCTCTCCTTTCCTGGTTTTGGGCGTGGTCATTGGCGCAGAAATGAACAAGTTCCCTTAGAATTGAGGTCTGACAGGAACAAGATGGGTCCTTTAGAAGCCCTGTCACTCCTCTTTTTCCAGGTCATGTTCCAAAAACAATGGCCTTCATTTGGCCCAGAGCTTTCCTGGGCTCTGCCTGTCAGGCTCCTTCCAGAGTCGCAACAATGCAGCTGTCAAGCCCACCTTGCTCTGTCCTCAGTGCCAGGAAACATCTCTGGTGAGCAAACGAGTGTGCAGTTGTACCGATGCCCGAGAGTGCCTCCGTTGGGTCAATGATGACAACCCTTAATCTTGAAGTGAGGTGATGACTTAAAAATCATGCTCAATAGGATTACGCTGAGGCCCAGTAAGGTGCCATTGTGGTGGCACCATGTTGGGGAGTCTTAGGTTTCTCCCCAGCGACGGGATTGGGTTCTCGAGGCGGGCAGATCCTTGAGAGGATGCCACGTGCCTCCCCGATCACCGCTACGTGAACATGGCCTCCTCCATGTTCCCGCTTGTGTTTGGTGCACAGTGGTTCTGCACTGAGAGCCACGCCAGAGGCCAGCTCTTAAAACAGATGTCTCCTCTGGTTGTGTCTTGCAGTGCGACCATCTCTCCAGATGGTGGTCGTGGCCTTCACGTCTCAGGTGAGTGGCTGGCTTTTGTGTTGGACAGAGAGCTCGTGTGCATGAGAGTGGGCAAGAGAGACCCTGGTGCTCTATTCTTGGTGACTCTAAGCCCTTGGGAATGGGCCTACCCAGAGGCAAAGTTGTCCCTCCTCTGTGAAAGTTATCAGTCTGAAAGTGGTCTCAGTGCTCTTTTGTTGGGGGGGGGGAGGGAGGAGTGGGTTCTGTTTTAGCCATCGTCATGTGACATGTGCATGGCTTGAGCGCCGAACATACCCTACCCTCTCCTGAATGAATGCTCCATGTCATGGTCAGTGTTAGCATATCACGAGCGGTGTGTCCAAGAGGGACCATGCCCAGGAGTGAGCAGTAGGGTTTCTGCTCAGCTTCCTTGGCCAAAGCTGCGTGTGTGAATAGTGAGAATCCTCTGGCTGGTGGTTTGTGGCCGCATGGAATCGGTGGTGCCTTGCTTTCCATTGGTGCATTTCCCGCATTTTGGACGTATTTCTTTCCTCTTTCATTTGTTGGTTTTGGGCGTGATCATTTGCACATAAATTGCCATCGTGCTTTAGGGTCAGTTCCGAGAGGGAAGAGAGAGGTCCTTTAGCAGTCGTCCTACTCCTCTTTGTCCAGGTCGTGTTCGGGGGGAAAAAAGGGTTTCCGTGGGCGCAGAGCTTCCTGTATCTGTGAGGCTCCATCCACAGTGCAGCTCTCCAGCCCACCTCGCCATGTCCTTAGTCCCAGGAGACATCTCTGGTGAGCATATGAGTGTGGCCTGGTTGCTATGTGCGCGAAGTGCTGTCTCTGGGTCAATGATGTCTACGCGGTCTGGGCCTTGAAGAGAGGTGATGACATAAAAATCCTGCTCAATAGGATTACGCTGAGGCCCACTGTGGGTGACAGATTGGTGGCACCGTGCTGGGGAGTCTTAGGATTGTCCCCAGCTTTGGGATTGGGAGCTCGAGGCAGGCAGATTCCTCAGAGGATGCCACGTGCCTCTCCCCGATCGCTTCCATGTGATCGTAGCCTTCTCCGCGTTCTCCGCGTTCAGCGGTACTGTTGGTGCCCAGTGGGACCTCTAAGATGGCGGAACCAGAGGCCAACTCTTAACACAAAACGTTTCTCCTCTGGTTGTGTCTTGCAGTGCGACCATCTCTCCACATGGTGGTCGTGGCCTTCACGTCTCAGGTGAGTGGCTGACTTTTGTGTTGGACAGAGAGCACGAGTGCATGAAAACAGGCAGGGGGCTCTCTTTGGTCAAGAGAGACCCTGGTGCTCTGTTCTTGGTGACTCTAAGCCCATGGGAACGGGCCGCCCCATAGCCAAACATGGCCCTCCTCTCTGAACGGAATCGGCCTGAAAGGGGGCCCAGTGCTCTTTCTTGGGGTCCCGTGACAGTGTCATGTGACATGTGCATGGCTTGAGCGCCTAACCTCCTCTACCTTCACCCGAATGGATGCTCCGTGTCCTGGTCGGTGTTGGAATCGCGCCCGATTCCTGTGTCCAAAGGGACCACGCCCTGGCGTGAGCAGTATGACTTCTCTTCAGCTTTCTTGCAAACCCTAAGGGTGTGTGTGGTGAGAATCCTGTTGCTGGTTATTTTTTGTTGGTGGTGTGGAATCCCAGTGCCCCCATTTCCATGTTGCATTTTTTATGTGATTCCTATTATTTGTTTGTTTGGTCATGTTGTTTCATTCATTCTCTCCTTTCCTGGTTTTGGGCGTGGTCATTGGCGCAGAAATGAACAAGTTCCCTTAGAATTGAGGTCTGACAGGAACAAGATGGGTCCTTTAGAAGCCCTGTCACTCCTCTTTTTCCAGGTCATGTTCCAAAAACAATGGCCTTCATTTGGCCCAGAGCTTTCCTGGGCTCTGCCTGTCAGGCTCCTTCCAGAGTCGCAACAATGCAGCTGTCAAGCCCACCTTGTTCTGTCCTCAGTGCCAGGAAACATCTCTGGTGAGCAAATGAGTGTGCAGTTGTACCGATGCCTGAGAGTGCCTCCGTTGGGTCAATGATGACAACCCTTAATCTTGAAGTGAGGTGATGACTTAAAAATCATGCTCAATAGGATTACGCTGAGGCCCAGTAAGGTGCCATTGTGGTGGCACCATGTTAGGGAGTCTTAGGTTTCTCCCCAGCGACGCGATTGGGTTCTCGAGGCGGGCAGATCTTTGAGAGGATGCCACGTGCCTCCCCCCGATCACCGCTACGTGAACATGGCCTCCTCCATGTTCCCGCTTGTGTTTGGTGCACAGTGGTTCTGCACTGAGAGCCACGCCAGAGGCCAGCTCTTAAAACAGATGTCTCCTCTGGTTGTGTCTTGCAGTGCGACCATCTCTCCAGATGGTGGTCGTGGCCTTCACGTCTCAGGTGAGTGGCTGGCTTTTGTGTTGGACAGAGAGCTCGTGTGCATGAGAGTGGGCAAGAGAGACCCTGGTGCTCTATTCTTGGTGACTCTAAGCCCTTGGGAATGGGCCTACCCAGAGGCAAAGTTGTCCCTCCTCTGTGAAAGTTATCGGTCTGAAAATGGTCTCAGTGCTCTTTTTTTTGGGGGGGGGGAGGGTGGAGTGGGGTCTGTTTTAGCCATCGTCATGTGACATGTGCATGGCTTGAGCGCCGAACCTACCCTTCCCTCTCCTGAATGAATGCTCCATGTCATGGTCAGTGTTAGCATATCATGAAGCGGTGTGTCCAAGAGGGACCATGCCCAGGAGTGAGCAGTAGGGTTTCTGCTCAGCTTCCTTGGCCAACGCTGCGTGTGTGAATAGTGAGAATCCTATGGCTGGTGGTTTGTGGCCGCATGGAATCGGTGGTGCCCTGCATTCCATTGGTGCATTTCCCGCATTTTGGACGTATTTCTTTCCTCTTTCATTTGTTGGTTTTGGGCGTGATCATTTGCACATAAATTGCCATCGTGCTTTAGGGTCATTTCCGAGAGTTAAGAGAGAGGTCCTTTAGCGGCCGTCCTACTCCTCTTTACCCAGGTCGTGTTCGGAAAAAAAGGGTTTCCGTGGGCGCAGAGCCTCCTGTGTCTGTGAGGCTCCTTCCAGAGTGGGAGACAGAGTGGATCTCTCCAGCCCACCTCGCCATGTCCTTAGTCCCAGGAGACATCTCTGGTGAGCATATGAGAGCGGCCTGGTTGCTATGTGCGCGAAGTGCTGTCTCTGGGTCAATGATGTCTACGCGGTCTGGGCCTTGAAGAGAGGTGATGACATAAAAATCCTGCTCAATAGGATTACGCTGAGGCCCACTGTGGGTGACAGATTGGTGGCACTGTGCTGGGGAGTCTTAGGATTCTCCCCAGCGTTGGGATTGGGAGCTCGTGGCAGGCAGATTCCTCAGAGGATGCTACGTGCCTCTCCCCGATCGCTTCCACGTGATCGTAGCCTTCTCCGCGTTCAGCGGTGTTGTTGGTGCCCAGTGGGACCTCCAAGATGGCGGAACCAGAGGCCAACTCTTAACACAAAAGGTTTCTCCTCTGGTTGTGTCTTGCAGTGCGACCATCTCTCCACATGGTGGTCGTGGCCTTCACGTCTCAGGTGAGTGGCTGACTTTTGTGTTGGACAGAGAGCACGAGTGCATGAAAATAGGCAGGGGGCTCTCTTTGGTCAAGAGAGACCCTGGTGCTCTGTTTTTGGTGACTCTAAGCCCTTGGGAACGGTCCGCCCCAAAGCCAAACTTGACCCTCCTTTCTGAACGGAATCGGCCTGACATGGGGCCCAGTGCTCTTTCTTGGGGTCCCGTGACAGTGTCATGTGACATGTGCATGGCTTGAGCGCCTAACCTCCTCTACCTTCACCCGAATGGATGCTCCGTGTCCTGGGCGGTGTTGGAATCGCGCCAGATACCTGTGTCTAAGGGGACCACGCCCATGCGTGAGCAGCATGGCTCCTCTTCAGCTGACTTGCAAACACTGAGGGGGTGTGTGCTGAGAATCCTGTTGTGGCTGGTTATTTTTTGTTGGTGGTGTGGAAACCTAGTCCCCCCATTTCTATGGTGCATTTTTTATGTGATTCCTATTGTTTGTTTGTTTGGTCATGTTGTGTCATTCATTCTCTCCTCTCCTGGTTTTGGGCGTGGTCATTGGCGCAGAAATGAACAAGTTCCCTTAGAATTGAGGTCTGACAGGAACAAGAGGGGTCCTTTAGAAGCCCTGTCACTCCTCTTTTTCCAGGTCATGCTCCGAAAACAATGGCCTTCATTTGGCCCAGAGCTTTCCTGGGCTCTGCCTGTCAGGCTCCTTCCAGAGTCGCAACAATGCAGCTGTCAAGCCCACCTTGCTCTGTCCTCAGTGCCAGGAAACATCTCTGGTGAGCAAACGAGTGTGCAGTTGTACCGATGCCCGAGAGTGCCTCCGTTGGGTCAATGATGACAACCCTTAATCTTGAAGTGAGGTGATGACTTAAAAATCATGCTCAATAGGATTACGCTGAGGCCCAGTAAGGTGCCATTGTGGTGGCACCATGTTGGGGAGTCTTAGGTTTCTCCCCAGCGACGGGATTGGGTTCTCGAGGCGGGCAGATCCTTGAGAGGATGCCACGTGCCTCCCCCCGATCACCGCTACGTGAACATGGCCTCCTCCATGTTCCCGCTTGTGTTTGGTGCACAGTGGTTCTGCACTGAGATGGCCACGCCAGAGGCCAGCTCTTAAAACAGATGTCTCCTCTGGTTGTGTCTTGCAGTGCGACCATCTCTCCAGATGGTGGTCGTGGCCTTCACGTCTCAGGTGAGTGGCTGACTTTTGTGTTGGACAGAGAGCTCGTGTGCATGAGAGTGGGCAAGAGAGACCATGGTGCTCTCTTCTTGGTGGCTCTAAGCCCTTGGGAATGGGCCTACCCAGAGCCAGCGTTGTCCCTCCTCTGTGAAAGTTATCGGTCTGAAAGTGATCTCAGTGCTCTTTTTTTTCGGGTGGGGGGGGGCGGGAGGGAGGAGTGGGGTCTGTTTTAGCCAACGTCATGTGACATGTGCATGGCTTGAGCTCTGAACCTACCCTACCCTCTCCTGAATAAATGCTCAATCATGGTCAGTGTTAGCATATCACGAAGCGGTGTGTCCAAGAGGGACCATGCCCAGGAGTGAGCAGTAGGGTTTCTGCTCAGCTTCCTTGGCCAACGCTGGGTGTGTGAATAGTGAGAATCCTCTGGCTGGTGGTTTGTGTCCGCATGGAATCGGCGGTGCCTTGCTTTCCATTGGTGCATTTCCCGCTTTTCGGACGTATTTCTTTCCTCTTTCATTTGTTGGTTTTGGGCATGATCATTTGCACATAAATTGCCATCGTGCTTTAGGGTCAGTTCCGAGAGGGACGAGAGAGGTCCTTTAGTGGCCGTCCTACTCCTCTTTGTCCAGGTCGTGTTCGGCAAAAAAGGGTTTCCGTGAGGCTCCTTCCAGAGTGGGAGACAGAGTGCAGCTCTCCAGCCCACCTTGCCATGTCCTTAGTCCCAGGAAACATGTCTGGTGAGCATATGAGTGTGGCCTGGTTACTATGTGCGCGAAGTGCTGTCTCTGGGTCAATGATGTCTACGCGGTCTGGGCCTTGAAGAGAGGTGATGACATAAAAATCCTGCTCAATAGGATTACGCTGAGGCCCACTGTGGGTGACAGATTGGTGGCACCGTGCTGGGGAGTCTTAGGATTCTTCCCAGCGTTGGGTTTGGGAGCTCGAGGCAGGCAGATTCCTCAGAGGATGCCACGTGCCTCTCCCCGATCGCTTCCATGTGATCGTAGCCTTCTCCGCGTTCAGCGGTGCTGTTGGTGCCCAGTGGGACCTCTAAGATGGCGGAACCAGAGGCCAACTCTTAACACAAAACGTTTCTCCTCTGGTTGTGTCTTGCAGTGCGACCATCTCTCCACATGGTGGTCGTGGCCTTCACGTCTCAGGTGAGTGGCTGACTTTTGTGTTGGACAGAGAGCACGAGTGCATGAAAACAGGCAGGGGGCTCTCTTTGGTCAAGAGAGACCCTGGTGCTCTGTTCTTGGTGACTCTAAGCCCATGGGAACGGGCCGCCCCATAGCCAAACATGGCCCTCCTCTCTGAACGGAATCGGCCTGAAAGGGGCCCAGTGCTCTTTTTTTCGGGGAGGGAGGGTGGAGTGGGGTCTGTTTTAGCCATAGTCATGTGACATGTGCATGGCTTGAGCGCCTAACCTCCTCTACCTTCACCCGAATGGATGCTCCGTGTCCTGGTCGGTGTTGGAATCGCGCCCGATTCCTGTGTCCAGAGGGACCACGCCCTGGCGTGAGCAGTATGACTTCTCTTCAGCTGTCTTGGCAAACCCAAAGGGTGTGTGTGGTGAGAATCCTGTTGCTGGTTATTTTTGTTGGTGGTGTGGAATCCCAGTGCCCCCATTTCCATGTTGCATTTTTTATGTGATTCCTATTATTTGTTTGCTTGGTCATGTTGTTTCATTCATTCTCTCCTTTCCTGGTTTTGGGCGTGGTCATTGGCGCAGAAATGAACAAGTTCCCTTAGAATTGAGGTCTGACAGGAACAAGATGGGTCCTTTAGAAGCCCTGTCACTCCTCTTTTTCCAGGTCATGTTCCAAAAACAATGGCCTTCATTTGGCCCAGAGCTTTCCTGGGCTCTGCCTGTCAGGCTCCTTCCAGAGTGGGAGCCAGAGTGCAGCTGTCAAGCCCACCTTGCTCTGTCCTCAGTGCCAGGAAACATCTCTGGTGAGCATATGAGTGTGCAGTTGTACCGATGCGCGAAGTGCTGTCTCCGTTGGGTCAATGATGACAACCCTTAATCTTGAAGTGAGGTGATGACTTAAAAATCATGCTCAATAGGATTACGCTGAGGCCCAGTAAGGTGCCATTGTGGTGGCACCATGTTGGGGAGTCTTAGGTTTCTCCCCAGCGACGGGATTGGGTTCTCGAGGCGGGCAGATCCTTGAGAGGATGCCACGTGCCTCCCCCCGATCACCGCTACGTGAACATGGCCTCCTCCATGTTCCCGCTTGTGTTTGGTGCACAGTGGGACTGCACTGAGAGCCACGCCAGAGGCCAAGTCTTAACACAAAACGTTTCTCCTCTGGTTGTGTCTTGCAGTGCGACCATCTCTCCAGATGGTGGTCGTGGCCTTCACGTCTCAGGTGAGTGGCTGGCTTTTGTGTTGGACAGAGAGCTCGTGTGCATGAAAATAGGCAGGGGGCAAGAGAGACCCTGGTGCTCTATTCTTGGTGACTCTAAGCCCTTGGGAATGGGCCTACCCAGAGGCAAAGTTGTCCCTCCTCTCTGAAAGTTATCAGTCTGAAAGTGGTCTCAGTGCTCTTTTTTTTCGGGGGAGGGAGGAGTGGGTTCTGTTTTAGCCATCGTCATGTGACATGTGCATGGCTTGAGCGCCTAACATACCCTACCCTCACCTGAATGAATGCTCCATGTCATGGTCAGTGTTGGAATCGCGCCAGATTCCTGTGTCCAAGAGGGACCATGCCCAGGAGTGAGCAGTAGGGTTTCTGCTCAGCTTCCTTGGCCAAAGCTGCGTGTGTGAATAGTGAGAATCCTCTGGCTGGTTATTTTTTGTTGGTGGTTGGAATCCCAGGTGCCTTGCTTTCCATTGGTGCATTTTTTATGTGATTACTATTATTTGTTTGTTTGGTCATGTTTCATTCATTCTCTCCTCTCCTGGTTTTGGGCGTGATCATTTGCACATAAATGAACAAGTTCCCTTAGACTTGAGGGTCTGACAGGAACAAGATGGGTCCTTTAGCAGCCCTGTCCTACTCCTCTTTGTCCAGGTCATGCTCCGAAAACAATGGCCTTCATTTGGCGCAGAGCTTTCCTGGGCTCTGCCTGTGAGGCTCCTTCCAGAGTCGCAACAATGCAGCTCTCAAGCCCACCTTGCTCTGTCCTTAGTCCCAGGAGACATCTCTGGTGAGCATATGAGTGTGGCAGTTGCTATGATGCGCGAGAGTGCTGTCTCCGTTGGGTCAATGATGACAACGCGGTCTGGGCCTTGAAGAGAGGTGATGACATAAAAATCATGCTCAATAGGATTACGCTGAGGCCCACTGTGGGTGACAGATTGGTGGCACCATGCTGGGGAGTCTTAGGATTCTCCCCAGCGTTGCGATTGGGAGCTCGTGGCAGGCAGATTCCCCAGAGGATGCCACGTGCCTCTCCCCGATCGCTTCCACGTGATCGTAGCCTTCTCCGCGTTCAACGGTGTTGTTGGTGCCCAGTGGGACCTCCAAGATGGCGGAACCAGAGGCCAACTCTTAACACAAAACGTTTCTCCTCTGGTTGTGTCTTGCAGTGCGACCATCTCTCCAGATGGTGGTCGTGGCCTTCACGTCTCAGGTGAGTGGCTGGCTTTTGTGTTGGACAGAGAGCTCGTGTGCATGAAAACAGGCAGGGGGCTCTCTTTAGTCAAGAGAGACCCTGGTGCTCTGTTCTTGGTGACTCTAAGCCCATGGGAATGGGCCGCCCCATAGCCAAACATGGCCCTCCTCTCTGAACGGAATCGGCCTGAAAGTGGCCCAGTGCTCTTTTTTTTCGGGGGTGGGGGAGGAGTGGGGTCTGTTTTAGCCAGTGTCATGTGACATGTGCATGGCTTGAGCGCCTAACCTCCTCTACCTTCACCTGAATGGATGCTCCGTGTCCTGGTCGGTGTTGGCAATCGCGCCCGATTCCTGTGTCCAAGAGGGACCATGCCCTGGCGTGAGCAGTATGACTTCTCTTCAGCTTTCTTGCAAACCCTAAGGGTGTGTGAATAGTGAGAATCCTGTTGCTGGTTATTTTTTGTTGGTGGTGTGGAATCCCAGTGCCCCCATTTCCATGTTGCATTTTTATGTGATTCCTATTATTTGTTTGTTTGGTCATGTTGTTTCATTCATTCTCTCCTTTCCTGGTTTTGGGCGTGGTCATTGGCGCAGAAATGAACATCGTGCTTTAGGGTCAGTTCTGACAGGAACAAGATGGGTCCTTTAGAAGCCCTGTCACTCCTCTTTGTCCAGGTCATGTTCCAAAAACAATGGCCTACATTTGGCCCAGAGCTTTCCTGGGCTCTGCCTGTCAGGCTCCTTCCAGAGTCGCAACAATGCAGCTCTCCAGCCCACCTTGTTCTGTCCTCAGTCCCAGGAAACATCTCTGGTGAGCAAATGAGTGTGCAGTTGCTATGATGCCTGAGAGTGCTGTCTCTGGGTCAATGATGTCTACGCGGTCTGGGCCTTGAAGAGAGGTGATGACATAAAAATCCTGCTCAATAGGATTACGCTGAGGCCCACTGTGGGTGACAGATTGGTGGCACCGTGCTGGGGAGTCTTAGGATTCTCCCCAGCGTTGGGATTGGGAGCTCGTGGCAGGCAGATTCCTGAGAGGATGCCACGTGCCTCCCCCCGATCACCGCTACGTGAACATGGCCTCCTCCATGTTCCCGCTTGTGTTTGGTGCACAGTGGTTCTGCACTGAGAGCCACGCCAGAGGCCAGCTCTTAAAACAGATGTCTCCTCTGGTTGTGTCTTGCAGTACGACCATCTCTCCAGATGGTGGTCGTGGCCTTCACTTCTCAGGTGAGTGGCTGGCTTTTTTGTTGGACAGCGAGCTCGTGTGCATGAAAATAGGCAGGGGCTCTCTTTGGTCAAGAGAGACCCTGGTGCTCTATTCTTGGTGACTCTAAGCCCTTGGGAATGGGCCTACCCAGAGGCAAAGTTGTCCCTCCTCTGTGAAAGTTATCGGTCTGAAAATGGTCTCAGTGCTCTTTTTTTTTGGGGGGGAGGTTGGAGTGGGGTCTGTTTTAGCCATCGTCATGTGACATGTGCATGGCTTGAGCGCCTAACCTACCCTTCCCTCTCCTGAATGAATGCTCCGTGTCCTGGTCGGTGTTGGAATCGCGCATGATTCCTGTGTCCAAGAGGGACCATGCCCAGGAGTGAGCAGTAGGGTTTCTGCTCAGCTGTCTTGGCCAACGCTGCGTGTGTGAATAGTGAGAATCCTGTGGCTGGTTATTTGTGGTGGTGTGGAAACCTGGTGCCCTGCATTCCATTGGTGCATTTTTTATGTGATTCCTATTATTTGTTTGTTTGATCATGTTGTTTCATTCATTTGTTGGTTTTGGGCGTGGTCATTTGCACAGAAATGAACAAGTTCCCTTAGACTTGAGGTCTGACAGGAACAAGAGAGGTCCTTTAGAAGCCCTGTCCTACTCCTCTTTACCCAGGTCATGTTCCAAAACAATGGCCTTCATTTGGCGCAGAGCTTTCCTGGGCTCTGCCTGTCAGGCTCCTTCCAGAGTGGGAGACAGAGTGGATCTCTCAAGCCCACCTCGCCATGTCCTTAGTCCCAGGAGACATCTCTGGTGAGCATATGAGAGCGGCCTGGTTGCTATGATGCCCGAGAGTGCTGTCTCTGGGTCAATGATGTCTACGCGGTCTGGGCCTTGAAGAGAGGTGATGACATAAAAATCCTGCTCAATAGGATTACGCTGAGGCCCACTGTGGGTGACAGATTGGTGGCACCGTGCTGGGGAGTCTTAGGATTCTCCCCAGCGTTGGGATTGGGAGCTCGTGGCAGGCAGATTCCTCAGAGGATGCCACGTGCCTCTCCCCGATCGCTTCCACGTGAACATGGCCTCCTCCGCGTTCAGCGGTGTTGTTGGTGCACAGTGGGACCTCCAAGATGGCGGAACCAGAGGCCAGCTCTTAACACAAAAGGTTTCTCGTCTGGTTGTGCCTTGCAGTGCGCCCATCTCTCCACATGGTGGTCGTGGCCTTCCCGCCTCAGGTGAGTGGCTGACTTTTGTGTTGGACAGAGAGCACGAGTGCATGAAAATAGGCAGGGGCTCTCTTTGGTCAAGAGAGACCCTGGTGCTCTGTTCTTGGTGACTCTAAGCCCTTGGGAATGGTCCGCCCCAAAGCCAAACTTGACCCTCCTTTCTGAACGGAATCGGTCTGACATGGGGCCCAGTGCTCTTTTTTTCGGGGGTGGGGGGGAGGAGTGGGGTCTGTTTTAGCCATCGTCATGTGACATGTGCATGGCTTGAGCGCCTAACCTCCTCTACCTTCACCCGAATGGATGCTCCGTGTCCTGGGCGGTGTTGGAATCGCGCCAGATACCTGTGTCTAAGGGGACCACGCCCATGCGTGAGCAGCATGGCTCCTCTTCAGCTGACTTGCAAACACTGAGGGGGTGTGTGCTGAGAATCCTGTTGTGGCTGGTTATTTTTTGTTGGTGGTGTGGAAACCTAGTCCCCCCATTTCTATGGTGCATTTTTTATGTGATTCCTATTGTTTGTTTGTTTGGTCATGTTGTGTCATTCATTCTCTCCTCTCCTGGTTTTGGGCGTGGTCATTGGCGCAGAAATGAACAAGTTCCCTTAGACTTGAGGTCTGACAGGAACAAGAGGGGTCCTTTAGAAGCCCTGTCACTCCTCTTTTTCCAGGTCATGTTCTGAAAACAATGGCCTTCATTTGGCCCAGAGCTTTCCTGGGCTCTGCCTGTCAAGCTCCTTCCAGAGTCGCAACAATGCAGCTGTCAAGCCCACCTTGCTCTGTCCTCAGTGCCAGGAAACATCTCTGGTGAGCAAACGAGTGTGGCCTGGTTGCTATGTGCGCGAGAGTGCTGTCTCTGGGTCAATGATGACAACCCTTAATCTTGAAGTGAGGTGATGACTTAAAAATCATGCTCAATAGGATTACGCTGAGGCCCAGTAAGGTGCCATTGTGGTGGCACCATGTTGGGGAGTCTTAGGTTTCTCCCCAGCGACGGGATTGGGTTCTCGAGGCGGGCATATCCTTGAGAGGATGCCACGTGCCTCCCCCCATCACCGCTACGTGAACATGGCCTCCTCCATGTTCCCGCTTGTGTTTGGTGCACAGTGGTTCTGCACTGAGAGCCACGCCAGAGGCCAGCTCTTAAAACAGATGTCTCCTCTGGTTGTGTCTTGCAGTGCGACCATCTCTCCAGATGGTGGTCGTGGCCTTCACGTCTCAGGTGAGTGGCTGGCTTTTGTGTTGGACAGAGAGCTCGTGTGCATGAAAATAGGCAGTGGGCAAGAGAGACCCTGGTGCTCTATTCTTGGTGACTCTAAGCCCTTGGGAATGGGCCTACCCAGAGCCAAAGTTGTCCCTCCTCTCTGAAAGTTATCGGTCTGAAAGTGGTCTCAGTGCTCTTTTTTTTCGGGGAGGGAGGGTGGAGTGGGGTCTGTTTTAGCCATAGTCATGTGACATGTGCATGGCTTGAGCCCCACATCAACCCTACCCTCTCCTGAATGGATGCTCAGTGTCATGGTCAGTGTTGGAATCGCGCCAGATTCGCTGTGTTCAAAGGGACCATGCCCAGCAGTGAGCAGTAGGGTTTCTGCTCAGCTTCCTTGGCCAACGCTGCGTGTGTGAATAGTGAGAATCCTATGGCTGGTTATTTTTTGTTGGTGGTGTGGAATCCAGTGCCCCCATTTCCATGGTGCATTTTTTATGTGATTCCTATTATTTGTTTGTTTGGTCATGTTGTTTCATTCATTCTCTCCTCTCCTGGTTTTGGGCGTGATCATTTACACATAAATTGCCATCGTGCTTTAGGGTCAGTTCTGAGTGTTAAGAGAGATGGGTCCTTTAGTGGCCTGTCACTCCTCTTTGTCCAGGTCATGTTCCAAAACAATGGCCTTCATTTGTCCCAGAGCTTTCCTGGGCTCTGCCTGTCAGGCTCCTTCCAGAGTGGGAGCCAGAGTGCAGCTCTCCAGCCCACCTGGCGATGTCCTTAGTCCCAGGAAACATCTCTGGTGAGCATATGAGTGTGGCCTGGTTGCTATGTGCGCGAGAGTGCTGTCTCTGGGTCAATGATGTCTACGCGGTCTGGGCCTTGAAGAGAGGTGATGACATAAAAATCCTGCTCAATAGGATTACACTGAGGCCCACTGTGGGTGACAGATTGGTGGCACCATGTTGGGGAGTCTTAGGATTGTCCCCAGCGTTGGGATTGGGAGCTCGAGGCAGGCAGATTCCTGAGAGGATGCCACGTGCCTCTCCCCGATCGCTTCCACGTGAACATGGCCTTCTCCATGTTCAGCGGTGTTGTTGGTGCACAGTGGGACCTCCAAGATGGCGGAACCAGAGGCCAGCTCTTAACACAGATGTTTCTCCTCTGGTTGTGTGTTGCAGTGCGACCATCTCTCCACATGGTGGTCGTGGCCTTCACGTCTCAGGTGAGTGGCTGACTTTTGTGTTGGACAGAGAGCACGAGTGCATGAAAATAGGCAGGGGGCTCTCTTTGGTCAAGAGAGACCCTGGTGCTCTCTTTTTGGTGACTCTAAGCCCTTGGGAACGGGCGGCCCCATAGCCTAACTTGTCCCTCCTCTCTGAAAGTTATCGGCCTGACATGGGGCCCAGTGCTCTTTTTGGGGGGGAGGGTGGAGTGGGGTCTGTTTTAGCCATCGTCATGTGACATGTGCATGGCTTGAGCGCCTAACCTCCCCTACCTTCACCCGAATGGATGCTCTGTGTCCTGGTTAGTGTTGGAATCGCGCCAGATTCCTGTGTCCAAGGGGACCACGCCCAGTCGTGAGCTTATGGCTCCTCTTCAGCTGTCTTGCAAACCCTGAGGGGGTGTGTGCTGAGAATCCTGTTATGGCTGGTTATTTTTTGTTGGTGTTTGGAATCCCAGTACCCCCATTTCCATGGTGCATTTTTTATGTGGTTACTATTATTTGTTTGTTTGGTCATGTTGTGTCATTCATTCTCTCCTCTCCTGGTTTTGGGCGAGGTCATTGGCGCAGAAATGAACAAGTTCCCTTAGACTTGAGGTCTGACAGGAACAAGATCGGTCCTTTAGAAGCCCTGTCACTCCTCTTTTTCCAGGTCATGCTCCGAAAACAATGGCCTTCATTTGGCCCAGAGCTTTCCTGGGCTCTGCCTGTCAGGCTCCTTCCAGAGTCGCAACAGTGTAGCTGTCAAGCCCACCTTGCTCTGTCCTCAGTGCCAGGAAACATCTCTGGTGAGCAAATGAGTGTGGCCTGGTTGCTATGATGCCCGAGAGTGCTGTCTCTGGGTCAATGATGACAACGCGGTCTGGGCCTTGAAGTGAGGTGATGACTTAAAAATCATGCTCAATAGGATTACGCTGAGGCCCAGTAAGGTGCCATTGTGGTGGCACCATGTTGGGGAGTCTTAGGTTTCTCCCCAGCGACAGGATTGGGTTCTCGAGGCGGGCAGATCCTTGAGAGGATGCCACGTGCCTCCCCCCGATCACCGCTACGTGAACATGGCCTCCTCCATGTTCCCGCTTGTGTTTGGTGCACAGTGGTTCTGCACTGAGAGCCACGCCAGAGGCCAGCTCTTAACACAAAACGTTTCTCCTCTGGTTGTGTCTTGCAGTGCGACCATCTCTCCAGATGGTGGTCATGGCCTTCACGTCTCAGGTGAGTGGCTGACTTTTGTGTTGGACAGAGAGCTCGTGTGCATGAGAGTGGGCAAGAGAGACCATGGTGCTCTCTTCTTGGTGGCTCTAAGCCCTTGGGAATGGGCCTACCCAGAGCCAGCGTTGTCCCTCCTCTGTGAAAGTTATCGGTCTGAAAGTGATCTCAGTGCTCTTTTTTTTCGGGTGGGGGGGGGCGGGAGGGAGGAGTGGGGTCTGTTTTAGCCAACGTCATGTGACATGTGCATGGCTTGAGCTCCGAACCTACCCTACCCTCTCCTGAATAAATGCTCAATCATGGTCAGTGTTAGCATATCACGAAGCGGTGTGTCCAAGAGGGACCATGCCCAGGAGTGAGCAGTAGGGTTTCTGCTCAGCTTCCTTGGCCAACGCTGGGTGTGTTAATAGTGAGAATCCTCTGACTGGTGGTTTGTGTCTGCATGGAATCGGTGGTGCCTTGCTTTCCATTGGTGCATTTTTTATGTGATTCCTATTATTTGTTTGCTTTGTTTGTTCATGTTGTTTCATTCATTCTCTCCTCTCCTGGTTTTGGGCGTGATCATTTGCACATAAATTGCCATCGTGCTTTAGGGTCAGTTCCGAGAGGAACAAGAGAGGTCCTTTAGTGGCCCTGTCCTACTCCTCTTTGTCCAGGTCGTGTTCGGCAAAACAATGGCCTTCATTTGGTTTCCTGGGCTCTGCCTGTCAGGCTCCTTCCAGAGTGGGAGACAGAGTGCAGCTCTCCATCCCACCTTGCCATGTCCTTAGTCCCAGGAAACATGTCTGGTGAGCATATGAGTGTGGCCTGGTTACTATGTGCACGAAGTGCTGTCTCTGGGTCAATGATGTCTACGCGGTCTGGGCCTTGAAGAGAGGTGATGACATAAAAATCCTGCTCAATAGGATTACGCTGAGGCCCACTGTGGGTGACAGATTGGTGGCACCGTGCTGGGGAGTCTTAGGATTCTCCCCAGCGTTGGGATTGGGAGCTCGTGGCAGGCAGATTCCTGAGAGGATGCCACGTGCCTCTCCCCGATCGCTTCCACGTGATCGTAGCCTTCTCCGCGTTCAGCGGTGTTGTTGGTGCCCAGTGGGACCTCCAAGATGGCGGAACCAGAGGCCAAGTCTTAACACAAAACGTTTCTCCTCTGGTTGTGTCTTGCAGTGCGACCATCTCTCCACATGGTGGTCGTGGCCTTCACGTCTCAGGTGAGTGGCTGACTTTTGTGTTGGACAGAGAGCACGAGTGCATGAAAATAGGCAGGGGGCTCTCTTTGGTCAAGAGAGACCCTGGTGCTCTGTTTTTGGTGACTCTAAGCCCTTGGGAACGGGCCGTCCCAAAGCCAAACTTGACCCTCCTCGCTGAACGGAATCGGCATGAAAGGGGGCCCAGTGCTCTTTCTTGGGGTCCCGTGATAGTGTCATCTGACATGTGCATGGCTTGAGCGCCTAACCTCCTCTACCTTCACCCGAATGGATGCTCCGTGTCCTGGTCGGTGTTGGAATCGCGCCAGATTCCTGTGTCCAAGGGGACCACGCCCAGGCGTGAGCAGCATGGCTCCTCTTCAGCTGTCTTGCAAACCCTGAGGGGGTTTGTGCTGAGAATCCTGTTGTGGCTGGTTATTTTTTTTTTGGTGGTGTGGAAACCTAGTGCCCCCATTTCCATGGTGCATTTTTTATGTGATTCCTATTATTTGTTTGTTTGATCATGTTGTTTCATTCATTCTCTCCTCTCCGGTTTTGGGCGTGGTCATTGGCCCAGAAATGAACAAGTTCCCTTAGACTTGAGGTCTGACAGGAACAAGAGGGGTCCTTTAGAAGCCCTGTCACTCCTCTTTTTCCAGGTCATGCTCCGAAAACAATGGCCTTCATTTGGCCCAGAGCTTTCCTGGGCTCTGCCTGTCAGGCTCCTTCCAGAGTCGCAACAATGCAGCTGTCAAGCCCACCTTGCTCTGTCCTCAGTGCCAGGAAACATCTCTGGTGAGCAAACGAGTGTGCAGTTGCTATGTGCCCGAGAGTGCCTCTGGGTCAATGATGACAACCCTTAATCTTGAAGTGAGGTGATGACTTAAAAATCATGCTCAATAGGATTACGCTGAGGCCCAGTAAGGTGCCATTGTGGTGGCACCATGTTGGGGAGTCTTAGGTTTCTCCCCAGCGACGGGATTGGGTTCTCGAGGCGGGCAGATCCTTGAGAGGATGCCAAGTGCCTCCCCCCGATCACCGCTACGTGAACATGGCCTCCTCCATGTTCCCGCTTGTGTTTGGTGCACAGTGGTTCTGCACTGAGAGCCACGCCAGAGGCCAGCTCTTAAAACAGATGTCTCCTCTGATTGTGTCTTGCAGTGCGACCATCTCTCCAGATGGTGGTCGTGGCCTTCACGTCTCAGGTGAGTGGCTGGCTTTTGTGTTGGACAGAGAGCTCGTGTGCATGAGAGTGGGCAAGAGAGACCCTGGTGCTCTATTCTTGGTGACTCTAAGCCCTTGGGAATGGGCCTACCCAGAGCCAAAGTTGTCCCTCCTCTCTGAAAGTTATCGGTCTGAAAGTGGTCTCAGTGCTCTTTTTTTTCGGGGAGGGAGGGTGGAGTGGGGTCTGTTTTAGCCATAGTCATGTGACATGTGCATGGCTTGAGCCCCACATCAACCCTACCCTCTCCTGAATGAACGGTCAGTGTCATGGTCAGTGTTAGCGTATCAGGAGGCGCTGTGTTCAAAAGGGACCATGCCCAGCAGTGAGCAGTAGGGTTTCTGCTCAGCTTCCTTGGCCAACGCTGCGTGTGTGAATAGTGAGAATCCTATGGCTGGTGGTTTGTGGCCGCATGGAATCGGTGGTGCCCTGCTTTCCATTGGTACATTTTTTATGTGATTCCTATTATTTGTTTGTTTGGTCATGTTGTTTCATTCATTCTTTCATTTGTTGGTTTTGGGCGTGATCATTTACACATAAATTGCCATCGTGCTTTAGGGTCAGTTCCGAGTGTTAAGAGAGAGGTCCTTTAGTGGCCGTCCTACTCCTCTTTGTCCAGGTCATGTTCGGAAAAAAGGGGTTTCCGTGAGGCTCCTTCCAGAGTGGGAGCCAGAGTGCAGCTCTCCAGCCCACCTGGCGATGTCCTTAGTCCCAGGAAACATCTCTGGTGAGCATATGAGTGTGGCCTGGTTGCTATGTGCGCGAAGTGCTGTCTCTGGGTCAATGATGTCTACGCGGTCTGGGCCTTGAAGAGAGGTGATGACATAAAAATCCTGCTCAATAGGATTACGCTGAGGCCCACTGTGGGTGACAGATTGGTGGCACCGTGCTGGGGAGTCTTAGGATTGTCCCCAGCGTTGGGATTGGGAGCTCGAGGCAGGCAGATTCCTGAGAGGATGCCACGTGCCTCTCCCCGATCGCTTCCACGTGATCGTAGCCTTCTCCGCGTTCAGCGGTGTTGTTGGTGCCCAGTGGGACCTCCAAGATGGCGGAACCAGAGGCCAACTCTTAACACAAAAGGTTTCTCCTCTGGTTGTGTCTTGCAGTGCGACCATCTCTCCACATGGTGGTCGTGGCCTTCACGTCTCAGGTGAGTGGCTGACTTTTGTGTTGGACAGAGAGCACGAGTGCATGAAAATAGGCAGGGGGCTCTCTTTGGTCAAGAGAGACCCTGGTGCTCTGTTTTTGGTGACTCTAAGCCCTTGGGAACGGGCGGCCCCATAGCCTAACTTGGCCCTCCTCTCTGAACGGAATCGGCCTGACATGGGGCCCAGTGCTCTTTCTTGGGGTCCCGTGACAGTGTCATGTGACATGTGCATGGCTTGAGCGCCTAACCTCCCCTACCTTCACCCGAATGGATGCTCTGTGTCCTGGTTAGTGTTGGAATCGCGCCAGATTCCTGTGTCCAAGGGGACCACGCCCAGTCGTGAGCTTATGGCTCCTCTTCAGCTGTCTTGCAAACCCTGAGGGGGTGTGTGCTGAGAATCCTGTTGTGGCTGGTTATTTTTTGTTGGTGGTTGGAATCCCAGTACCCCCATTTCCATGGTGCATTTTTTATGTGATTACTATTATTTGTTTGTTTGGTCATGTTGTGTCATTCATTCTCTCCTCTCCTGGTTTTGGGCGAGGTCATTGGCGCAGAAATGAACAAGTTCCCTTAGACTTGAGGTCTGACAGGAACAAGATGGGTCCATTAGAAGCCCTGTCACTCCTCTTTTTCCAGGTCATGCTCCGAAAACAATGGCCTTCATTTGTCCCAGAGCTTTCCTGGGCTCTGCCTGTCAGGCTCCTTCCAGAGTCGCAACAATGCAGCTGTCAAGCCCACCTTGCTCTGTCCTCAGTGCCAGGAAACATCTCTGGTGAGCAAACGAGTGTGGCCTGGTTGCTATGTGCGCGAAGTGCTGTCTCTGGGTCAATGATGTCTAAGCGGTCTGGGCCTTGAAGTGAGGTGATGACTTAAAAATCATGCTCAATAGGATTACGCTGAGGCCCAGTAAGGTACCATTGTGGTGGCACCATGTTGGGGAGTCTTAGGTTTCTCCCCAGCGACGGGATTGGGTTCTCGAGGCGGGCAGATCCTTGAGAGGATGCCACGTGCCTCCCCCCGATCACCGCTACGTGAACATGGCCTCCTCCATGTTCCCGCTTGTGTTTGGTGCACAGTGGTTCTGCACTGAGAGCCACGCCAGAGGCCAGCTCTTAAAACAGATGTCTCCTCTGGTTGTGTCTTGCAGTACGACCATCTCTCCAGATGGTGGTCATGGCCTTCACTTCTCAGGTGAGTGGCTGGCTTTTTTGTTGGACAGCGAGCTCGTGTGCATGACAGTGGGCAAGAGAGACCCTCGTGACTATTCTAGGTGACTCTAAGCCCTTGGGAATGGGCCTACCCAGAGCCAACGTTGTCCCTCCTCTGTGAAAGTTATCGGTCTGAAAGTGGTCTCAGTGCTCTTTTTTTTCGGGGGGTAGGGGGGAGGAGTGGGGTCTGTTTTAGCCATCGTCATGTGACATGTGCATGGCTTGAGCGCCGAACCTACCCTACCCTCTGCTGAATAAATGCTCAATCATGGTCAGTGTTAGCATATCACGAAGCGGTGTGTCCAAGAGGGACCATGCCCAGGAGTGAGCATGGCTCCTCTTCAGCTGTCTTGCAAACCCTGAGGGTGTGAATAGTGAGAATCCTCTGGCTGGTGGTTTGTGGCCGCATGGAATCGGTGGTGCCCTGCTTTCCTTTGGTGCATTTCCCACTTTTCGGACGTATTTGTTCCTCTTTCATTTGTTGGTTTTGGGCATGATCATTTGCACATAAATTGCCATCGTGCTTTAGGGTCAGTTCCGAGAGGGACGAGAGAGGTCCTTTAGCGGCCGTCCTACTCCTCTTTGTCCAGGTCGTGTTCGGCAAAAAAGGGTTTCCGTGAGGCTCCTTCCAGAGTGGGAGACAGAGTGCAGCTCTCCAGCCCACCTTGCCATGTCCTTAGTCCCAGGAAACATGTCTGGTGAGCATATGAGTGTGGCCTGGTTGCTATGTGCGCGAAGTGCTGTCTCTGGGTCAATGATGTCTACGCGGTCTGGGCCTTGAAGAGAGGTGATGACATAAAAATCCTGCTCAATAGGATTACGCTGAGGCCCACTGTGGGTGACAGATTGGTGGCACCGTGCTGGGGAGTCTTAGGATTCTCCCCAGCGTTGGGATTGGGAGTTCGTGGCAGCCAGATTCCTGAGAGGATGCCACGTGCCTCTCCCCGATCGCTTCCACGTGATCGTAGCCTTCTCCGCGTTCAGCGGTGTTGTTGGTGCCCAGTGGGACCTCCAAGATGGCGGAACCAGAGGCCAAGTCTTAACACAAAACGTTTCTCCTCTGGTTGTGTCTTGCAGTGCGACCATCTCTCCACATGGTGGTCGTGGCCTTCACGTCTCAGGTGAGTGGCTGACTTTTGTGTTGGACAGAGAGCACGAGTGCATGAAAATAGGCAGGGGGCTCTCTTTGGTCAAGAGGGACCCTGGTGCTCTGTTTTTGGTGACTCTAAGCCCTTGGGAACGGGCCGTCCCAAAGCCAAACTTGACCCTCCTCGCTGAACGGAATCGGCATGAAAGGGGGCCCAGTGCTCTTTCTTGGGGTCCCGTGATATTGTCATCTGACATGTGCATGGCTTGAGCGCCTAACCTCCTCTACCTTCACCCGAATGGATGCTCCGTGTCCTGGTCGGTGTTGGAATCGCGCCAGATTCCTGTGTCCAAGGGGACCACGCCCAGGCGTGAGCAGCATGGCTCCTCTTCAGCTGTCTTGCAAACCCTGAGGGGGTGTGTGCTGAGAATCCTGTTGTGGCTGGTTATTTTTTTTTTGGTGGTGTGGAAACCTAGTGCCCCCATTTCCATGGTGCATTTTTTATGTGATTCCTATTATTTGTTTGTTTGATCATGTTGTTTCATTCATTCTCTCCTCTCCGGTTTTGGGCGTGGTCATTGGCCCAGAAATGAACAAGTTCCCTTAGACTTGAGGTCTGACAGGAACAAGAGGGGTCCTTTAGAAGCCCTGTCACTCCTCTTTTTCCAGGTCATGCTCCGAAAACAATGGCCTTCATTTGGCCCAGAGCTTTCCTGGGCTCTGCCTGTCAGGCTCCTTCCAGAGTCGCAACAATGCAGCTGTCAAGCCCACCTTGCTCTGTCCTCAGTGCCAGGAAACATCTCTGGTGAGCAAACGAGTGTGCAGTTGTACCGATGCCCGAGAGTGCCTCCGTTGGGTCAATGATGACAACCCTTAATCTTGAAGTGAGGTGATGACTTAAAAATCATGCTCAATAGGATTACGCTGAGGCCCAGTAAGGTGCCATTGTGGTGGCACCATGTTGGGGAGTCTTAGGTTTCTCCCCAGCGACGGGATTGGGTTCTCGAGGCGGGCAGATCCTTGAGAGGATGCCACGTGCCTCCCCCCGATCACCGCTACGTGAACATGGCCTCCTCCATGTTCCCGCTTGTGTTTGGTGCACAGTGGTTCTGCACTGAGAGCCACGCCAGAGGCCAGCTCTTAAAACAGATGTCTCCTCTGGTTGTGTCTTGCAGTGCGACCATCTCTCCAGATGGTGGTCGTGGCCTTCACGTCGCAGGTGAGTGGCTGGCTTTTGTGTTGGACAGAGAGCTCGTGTGCATGAGAGTGGGCAAGAGAGACCCTGGTGCTCTATTCTTGGTGACTCTAAGCCCTTGGGAATGGGCCTACCCAGAGCCAAAGTTGTCCCTCCTCTCTGAAAGTTATCGGTCTGAAAGTGGTCTCAGTGCTCTTTTTTTTCGGGGGGTGGGGGGGAGGAGTGGGGTCTGTTTTAGCCATCGTCATGTGACATGTGCATGGCTTGAGCGCCGAACCTACCCTACCCTCTGCTGAATAAATGCTCAATCATGGTCAGTGTTAGCATATCACGAAGCGGTGTGTCCAAGAGGGACCATGCCCAGGAGTGAGCAGTAGGGTTTCTTCCTTGGCCAACGCTGCGTGTGTGAATAGTGAGAATCCTCTGGCTGGTGGTTTGTGGCCGCATGGAATCGGTGGTGCCCTGCTTTCCTTTGGTGCATTTCCCACTTTTCGGACGTATTTGTTCCTCTTTCATTTGTTGGTTTTGGGCATGATCATTTGCACAAAAATTGCCATCGTGCTTTAGGGTCAGTTCCGAGAGGGACGAGAGAGGTCCTTTAGCGGCCGTCCTACTCCTCTTTGTCCAGGTCGTGTTCGGCAAAAAAGGGTTTCCGTGAGGCTCCTTCCAGAGTGGGAGACAGAGTGCAGCTCTCCAGCCCACCTTGCCATGTCCTTAGTCCCAGGAAACATGTCTGGTGAGCATTTGAGTGTGGCCTGGTTGCTATGTGCGCGAAGTGCTGTCTCTGGGTCAATGATGTCTACGCGGTCTGGGCCTTGAAGAGAGGTGATGACATAAAAATCCTGCTCAATAGGATTACGCTGAGGCCCACTGTGGGTGACAGATTGGTGGCACCGTGCTGGGGAGTCTTAGGATTCTCCCCAGCGTTGGGATTGGGAGCTCGTGGCAGGCAGATTCCCCAGAGGATGCCACGTGCCTCTCCCCGATCGCTTCCACGTGATCGTATCCTTCTCCGCGTTCAGCGGTGTTGTTGGTGCCCAGTGGGACCTCCAAGATGGCGGAACCAGAGGCCAACTCTTAACACAAAAGGTTTCTCCTCTGGTTGTGTCTTGCAGTGCGACCATCTCTCCACATGGTGGTCGTGGCCTTCACGTCTCAGGTGAGTGGCTGACTTTTGTGTTGGACAGAGAGCACGAGTGCATGAAAATAGGCAGGGGGCTCTCTTTGGTCAAGAGAGACCCTGGTGCTCTGTTTTTGGTGACTCTAAGCCCTTGGGAACCGGCCGCCCCAAAGCCAAATTTGACCCTCCTCTCTGAACGGAATCGGCCTGAAAGGTGGCCCAGTGCTCTTTCTTGGGGGAGGGAGGGTGGAGTGGGGTCTGTTTTAGCCAGTGTCATGTGACATGTGCATGGCTTGAGCGCCTAACCTCCTCTACCTTCCCCCGAATGGATGCTCTGTGTCCTGGTCAGTGTTGGAATCGCGCCAGATTCCTGTGTCTAAGGGACCACGCCCAGGCGTGAGCAGCATGGCTCCTCTTCAGCTGTCTTGCAAACCCTGAGGGGGTGTGTGCTGAGAATCCTGTTGTGGCTGGTTATTTTCTGTTGGTGGTGTGGAATCCCAGTGCCCCCATTTCCATGGTGCATTTTTTATGTGATTCCTATTATTTGTTTGTTTGGCATGTTGTTTCATTCATTCTCTCCTCTCCTGGTTTTGGGCGTGGTCATTGGCCCAGAAATGAACAAGTTCCCTTAGACTTGAGGTCTGACAGGAACAAGAGGGGTCCTTTAGAAGCCCTGTCACTCCTCTTTTTCCAGGTCATGCTCCGAAAACAATGGCCTTCATTTGGCCCAGAGCTTTCCTGGGCTCTGCCTGTCAGGCTCCTTCCAGAGTCGCAACAATGCAGCTGTCAAGCCCACCTTGATCTGTCCTCAGTGCCAGGAAACATCTCTGGTGAGCAAACGAGTGTGCAGTTGTACCGATGCCCGAGAGTGCCTCCGTTGGGTCAATGATGACAACCCTTAATCTTGAAGTGAGGTGATGACTTAAAAATCATGCTCAATAGGATTACGCTGAGGCCCAGTAAGGTGCCATTGTGGTGGCACCATGTTGGGGAGTCTTAGGTTTCTCCCCAGCGACGGGATTGGGTTCTCGAGGCGGGCAGATCCTTGAGAGGATGCCACGTGCCTCCCCCCGATCACCGCTACGTGAACATGGCCTCCTCCATGTTCCCGCTTGTGTTTGGTGCACAGTGGTTCTGCACTGAGAGCCACGCCAGAGGCCAGCTCTTAAAACAGATGTCTCCTCTGGTTGTGTCTTGCAGTGCGACCATCTCTCCAGATGGTGGTCGTGGCCTTCACGTCTCAGGTGAGTGGCTGGCTTTTGTGTTGGACAGAGAGCTCGTGTGCATGAGAGTGGGCAAGAGAGACCCTGGTGCTCTATTCTTGGTGACTCTAAGCCCTTGGGAATGGGCCTACCCAGAGCCAAAGTTGTCCCTCCTCTCTGAAAGTTATCGGTCTGAAAGTGGTCTCAGTGCTCTTTTTTCGGGGGTGGGGGGGAGGAGTGGGGTCTGTTTTAGCCATCGTCATGTGACATGTGCATGGCTTGAGCGCCGAACCTACCCTACCCTCTGCTGAATAAATGCTCAATCATGGTCAGTGTTAGCATATCACGAAGCGGTGTGTCCAAGAGGGACCATGCCCAGGAGTGAGCAGTAGGGTTTCTTCCTTGGCCAACGCTGCGTGTGTGAATAGTGAGAATCCTCTGGCTGGTGGTTTGTGGCCGCATGGAATCGGTGGTGCCCTGCTTTCCTTTGGTGCATTTCCCACTTTTCGGACGTATTTGTTCCTCTTTCATTTGTTGGTTTTGGGCATGATCATTTGCACAAAAATTGCCATAGTGCTTTAGGGTCAGTTCCGAGAGGGACGAGAGAGGTCCTTTAGCGGCCGTCCTACTCCTCTTTGTCCAGGTCGTGTTCGGCAAAAAAGGGTTTCCGTGAGGCTCCTTCCAGAGTGGGAGACAGAGTGCAGCTCTCCAGCCCACCTTGCCATGTCCTTAGTCCCAGGAAACATGTCTGGTGAGCATTTGAGTGTGGCCTGGTTGCTATGTGCGCGAAGTGCTGTCTCTGGGTCAATGATGTCTACGCGGTCTGGGCCTTGAAGAGAGGTGATGACATAAAAATCCTGCTCAATAGGATTACGCTGAGGCCCACTGTGGGTGACAGATTGGTGGCACCGTGCTGGGGAGTCTTAGGATTCTCCCCAGCGTTGGGATTGGGAGCTCGTGGCAGGCAGATTCCCCAGAGGATGCCACGTGCCTCTCCCCGATCGCTTCCACGTGATCGTATCCTTCTCCGCGTTCAGCGGTGTTGTTGGTGCCCAGTGGGACCTCCAAGATGGCGAAACCAGAGGCCAACTCTTAACACAAAAGGTTTCTCCTCTGGTTGTGTCTTGCAGTGCGACCATCTCTCCACATGGTGGTCGTGGCCTTCACGTCTCAGGTGAGTGGCTGACTTTTGTGTTGGACAGAGAGCACGAGTGCATGAAAATAGGCAGGGGGCTCTCTTTGGTCAAGAGAGACCCTGGTGCTCTGTTTTTGGTGACTCTAAGCCCTTGGGAACCGGCCGCCCCAAAGCCAAATTTGACCCTCCTCTCTGAACGGAATCGGCCTGAAAGGTGGCCCAGTGCTCTTTCTTGGGGTCCCGTGACAGTGTCATGTGACATGTGCATGGCTTGAGCGCCTAACCTCCTCTACCTTCCCCCGAATGGATGCTCTGTGTCCTGGTCAGTGTTGGAATCGCGCCAGATTCCTGTGTCTAAGGGGACCACGCCCAGGCGTGAGCAGCATGGCTCCTCTTCAGCTGTCTTGCAAACCCTGAGGGGGTGTGTGCTGAGAATCCTGTTGTGGCTGGTTATTTTTTGTTGGTGGTGTGGAATCCTAGTGCCCCCATTTCCATGGTGCATTTTTTATGTGATTCCTATTATTTGTTTGTTTGGCATGTTGTTTCATTCATTCTCTCCTCTCCTGGTTTTGGGCGTGGTCATTGGTGCAGAAATGAACAAGTTCCCTTAGACTTGAGGCCTGACAGGAACAAGATGGGTCCTTTAGAAGTCCTGTCACTCCTCTTTTTCCAGGTCATGCTCCGAAAACAATGGCCTTCATTTGGCCCAGAGCTTTCCTGGGCTCTGCCTGTCAGGCTCCTTCCAGAGTCGCAACAATGCAGCTGTCAAGCCCACCTTGCTCTGTCCTCAGTGCCAGGAAACATCTCTGGTGAGCAAACGAGTGTGCAGTTGTACCGATGCCCGAGAGTGCCTCCGTTGGGTCAATGATGACAACCCTTAATCTTGAAGTGAGGTGATGACTTAAAAATCATGCTCAATAGGATTACGCTGAGGCCCAGTAAGGTGCCATTGTGGTGGCACCATGTTGGGGAGTCTTAGGTTTCTCCCCAGCGACGGGATTGGGTTCTCGAGGCGGGCAGATCTTTGAGAGGATGCCACGTGCCTCCCTCCGATCACCGCTACGTGAACATGGCCTCCTCCATGTTCCCGCTTGTGTTTGGTGCACAGTGGTTCTGCACTGAGAGCCACGCCAGAGGCCAGCTCTTAAAACAGATGTCTCCTCTGGTTGTGTCTTGCAGTGCGACCATCTCTCCAGATGGTGGTCGTGGCCTTCACGTCTCAGGTGAGTGGCTGGCTTTTGTGTTGGACAGAGAGCTCGTGTGCATGAGAGTGGGCAAGAGAGACCCTGGTGCTCTATTCTTGGTGACTCTAATCCCTTGGGAATGGGCCTACCCAGAGCCAAAGTTGTCCCTCCTCTCTGAAAGTTATCGGTCTGAATGTGGTCTCAGTGCTCTTTTTGGGGGAGGGAGGGTGGAGTGGGGTCTGTTTTAGCCATCGTCATGTGACATGTGCATGGCTTGAGCGCCGAACCTACCCTACCCTCTCCTGAATAAATGCTCAATCATGGTCAGTGTTAGCATATCACGAAGCGGTGTGTCCAAGAGGGACCATGCCCAGGAGTGAGCAGTAGGGTTTCTGCTCAGCTTCCTTGGCCAACGCTGCGTGTGTGAATAGTGAGAATCCTCTGGCTGGTGGTTTGTGTCCGCATAGAATCGGTGGTGCCTTGCTTTCCATTTGTGCATTTCCCGCTTTTCGGACGTATTTCTTTCCTCTTTCATTTGTTGGTTTTGGGCATGATCATTTGCACATAAATTGCCATCGTGCTTTAGGGTCAGTTCCGAGAGGGACGAGAGAGGTCCTTTAGCGGCCGTCCTAATCCTCTTTGTCCAGGTTGTGTTCGGCAAAAAAGGGTTTCCGTGAGGCTCCTTCCAGAGTGGGAGACAGAGTGCAGCTCTCCAGCCCACCTTGCCATGTCCTTAGTCCCAGGAAACATGTCTGGTGAGCATATGAGTGTGGCCTGGTTGCTATGTGCGCGAAGTGCTGTCTCTGGGTCAATGATGTCTACGCGGTCTGGGCCTTGAAGAGAGGTGATGACATAAAAATCCTGTTCAATAGGATTACGCTGAGGCCCACTGTGGGTGACAGATTGGTGGCACCGAGCTGGGGAGTCTTAGAATTCTCCCCAGCGTTGGGATTGGGAGCTCGAGGCAGGCAGATTCCTGAGAGGATGCCATGTGCCTCTCCCCGATCGCTTCCACGTGATCCTAGCCTTCTCCGCGTTCAGCGGTGTTGTTGGTGCCCAGTGGGACCTCCAAGATGGTGGAACCAGAGGCCAAGTCTTAACACAAAACGTTTCTCCTCTGGTTGTGTCTTGCAGTGCAACCATCTCTCCACATGGTGGTCGTGGCCTTCACGTCTCAGGTGAGTGGCTGACTTTTGTGTTGGACAGAGAGCACGAGTGCATGAAAATAGGCAGGGGGCTCTCTTTGGTCAAGAGGGACCCTGGTGCTCTGTTTTTGGTGACTCTAAGCCCTTGGGAACGGGCCGCCCCAAAGCCATACTTGGCCCTCCTCTCGAACGGAATCGGCCTGACAGGGGGCCCAGTGCTCTTTCTTGGGGTCCCGTGACAGTGTCATGTGACATGTGCATGGCTTGAGCGCCTATCCTCCTCTACCTTCACCCGAATGGATGCTCCGTGTCCTGCTCGGTGTTGGAATCGCGCCAGATTCCTGTGTCTAAGGGGACCTCGCCCGGGCGTGAGCAGCATGGCTCCTCTTCAGCTGTCTTGCAAACCCTGAGGGGGTGTGTGCTGAGAATCCTGTTGTGGCTGGTTATTTTTTGTTGGTGGTGTGGAATCCTAGTGCCCCCATTTCCATGGTGCATTTTTTATGTGATTCCTATTGTTTGTTTGTTTGTTCATGTTGTTTCATTCATTCTCTCGTCTCCTGGTTTTGGGCGTGGTCATTGGCGCAGAAATGAACAAGTTCCCTTAGACTTGAGGCCTGACAGGAACAAGATCGGTCCTTTAGAAGCCCTGTCACTCCTCTTTTTCCAGGTCTTGTTCCGAAAACAATGGCCTTCATTTGGCCCAGAGCTTTCCTGGGCTCTGCCTGTCAGGCTCCTTCCAGAGTCGCAACAATGCAGCTGTCAAGCCCACCTTGCTCTGTCCTCAGTGCCAGGAAACATCTCTGGTGAGCAAACGAGTGTGCAGTTGTACCGATGCCCGAGAGTGCCTCCGTTGGGTCAATGATGACAACCCTTAATCTTGAAGTGAGGTGATGACTTAAAAATCATGCTCAATAGGATTACGCTGAGGCCCAGTAAGGTGCCATTGTGGTGGCACCATGTTGGGGAGTCTTAGGTTTCTCCCCAGCGACGGGATTGGGTTCTCGAGGCGGGCAGATCCTTGAGAGGATGCCACGTGCCTCCCCCCGATCACCGCTACGTGAACATGGCCTCCTCCATGTTCCCGCTTGTGTTTGGTGCACAGTGGTTCTGCACTGAGAGCCACGCCAGAGGCCAGCTCTTAAAACAGATGTCTCCTCTGGTTGTGTCTTGCAGTGCGACCATCTCTCCAGATGGTGGTCGTGGCCTTCACGTCGCAGGTGAGTGGCTGGCTTTTGTGTTGGACAGAGAGCTCGTGTGCATGAGAGTGGGCAAGAGAGACCCTGGTGCTCTATTCTTGGTGACTCTAAGCCCTTGGGAATGGGCCTACCCAGAGCCAAAGTTGTCCCTCCTCTCTGAAAGTTATCGGTCTGAAAGTGGTCTCAGTGCTCTTTTTTTTCGGGGGGTGGGGGCAGGAGTGGGGTCTGTTTTAGCCATCGTCATGTGACATGTGCATGGCTTGAGCGCCGAACCTACCCTACCCTCTGCTGAATAAATGCTCAATCATGGTCAGTGTTAGCATATCACGAAGCGGTGTGTCCAAGAGGGACCATGCCCAGGAATGAGCAGTAGGGTTTCTTCCTTGGCCAACGCTGCGTGTGTGAATAGTGAGAATCCTCTGGCTGGTGGTTTGTGGCCGCATGGAATCGGTGGTGCCCTGCTTTCCTTTGGTGCATTTCCCACTTTTCGGACGTATTTGTTCCTCTTTCATTTGTTGGTTTTGGGCATGATCATTTGCACATAAATTGCCATCGTGCTTTAGGGTCAGTTCTGAGAGGGACGAGAGAGGTCCTTTAGCGGCCGTCCTACTCCTCTTTGTCCAGGTCGTGTTCGGCAAAAAAGGGTTTCCGTGAGGCTCCTTCCAGAGTGGGAGACAGAGTGCAGCTCTCCAGCCCACCTTGCCATGTCCTTAGTCCCAGGAAACATGTCTGGTGAGCATATGAGTGTGGCCTGGTTGCTATGTGCGCGAAGTGCTGTCTCTGGGTCAATGATGTCTACGCGGTCTGGGCCTTGAAGAGAGGTGATGACATAAAAATCCTGCTCAATAGGATTACGCTGAGGCCCACTGTGGGTGACAGATTGGTGGCACCGTGCTGGGGAGTCTTAGGATTCTCCCCAGCGTTGGGATTGGGAGCTCGTGGCAGGCAGATTCCCCAGAGGATGCCACGTGCCTCTCCCCGATCGCTTCAACGTGATCGTATCCTTCTCCGCGTTCAGCGGTGTTGTTGGTGCCCAGTGGGACCTCCAAGATGGCGGAACCAGAGGCCAACTCTTAACACAAAAGGTTTCTCCTCTGGTTGTGTCTTGCAGTGCGACCATCTCTCCACATGGTGGTCGTGGCCTTCACGTCTCAGGTGAGTGGCTGACTTTTGTGTTGGACAGAGAGCACGAGTGCATGAAAATAGGCAGGGGCTCTCTTTGGTCAAGAGAGACCCTGGTGCTCTGTTTTTGGTGACTCTAAGCCCTTGGGAACCGGCCGCCCCAAAGCCAAATTTGACCCTCCTCTCTGAACGGAATCGGCCTGAAAGGTGGCCCAGTGCTCTTTCTTGGGGTCCCGTGACAGTGTCATGTGACATGTGCATGGCTTGAGCGCCTAACCTCCTCTACCTTCCCCCGAATGGATGCTCTGTGTCCTGGTCAGTGTTGGAATCG
This sequence comes from Myotis pilosus, assembly GCA_036010255.1. NCBI lineage: Eukaryota > Metazoa > Chordata > Mammalia > Chiroptera > Vespertilionidae > Myotis > Myotis pilosus. The sequence goes on along the minus strand of JASKON010000031.1, from coordinate 542,093 downwards.
CGCCAGATTCCTGTGTCTAAGGGGACCACGCCCAGGCGTGAGCAGCATGGCTCCTCTTCAGCTGTCTTGCAAACCCTGAGGGGGTGTGTGCTGAGAATCCTGTTGTGGCTGGTTATTTTTTGTTGGTGGTGTGGAATCCTAGTGCCCCCATTTCCATGGTGCATTTTTTATGTGATTCCTATTATTTGTTTGTTTGGTCATGTTGTTTCATTCATTCTCTCCTCTCCTGGTTTTGGGCGTGGTCATTGGTGCAGAAATGAACAAGTTCCCTTAGACTTGAGGCCTGACAGGAACAAGATGGGTCCTTTAGAAGTCCTGTCACTCCTCTTTTTCCAGGTCATGCTCCGAAAACAATGGCCTTCATTTGTCCCAGAGCTTTCCTGGGCTCTGCCTCTCAGGCTCCTTCCAGAGTCGCAACAATGCAGCTGTCAAGCCCACCTTGCTCTGTCCTCAGTGCCAGGAAACATCTCTGGTGAGCAAACGAGTGTGCAGTTGTACCGATGCCCGAGAGTGCCTCCGTTGGGTCAATGATGACAACCCTTAATCTTGAAGTGAGGTGATGACTTAAAAATCATGCTCAATAGGATTACGCTGAGGCCCAGTAAGGTGCCATTGTGGTGGCACCATGTTGGGGAGTCTTAGGTTTCTCCCCAGCGACGGGATTGGGTTCTCGAGGCGGGCAGATCCTTGAGAGGATGCCACGTGCCTCCCCCCGATCACCGCTACGTGAACATGGCCTCCTCCATGTTCCCGCTTGTGTTTGGTGCACAGTGGTTCTGCACTGAGAGCCACGCCAGAGGCCAGCTCTTAAAACAGATGTCTCCTCTGGTTGTGTCTTGCAGTGCGACCATCTCTCCAGATGGTGGTCGTGGCCTTCATGTCTCAGGTGAGTGGCTGGCTTTTGTGTTGGACAGAGAGCTCGTGTGCATGAGAGTGGGCAAGAGAGACCCTGGTGCTCTATTCTTGGTGACTCTAATCCCTTGGGAATGGGCCTACCCAGAGCCAAAGTTGTCCCTCCTCTCTGAAAGTTATCGGTCTGAATGTGGTCTCAGTGCTCTTTTTGGGGGAGGGAGGGTGGAGTGGGGTCTGTTTTAGCCATCGTCATGTGACATGTGCATGGCTTGAGCGCCGAACCTACCCTACCCTCTCCTGAATAAATGCTCAATCATGGTCAGTGTTAGCATATCACGAAGCGGTGTGTCCAAGAGCGACCATGCCCAGGAGTGAGCAGTAGGGTTTCTGCTCAGCTTCCTTGGCCAACGCTGCGTGTGTGAATAGTGAGAATCCTCTGGCTGGTGGTTTGTGTCCGCATAGAATCGGTGGTGCCTTGCTTTCCATTTGTGCATTTCCCGCTTTTCGGACGTATTTCTTTCCTCTTTCATTTGTTGGTTTTGGGCATGATCATTTGCACATAAATTGCCATCGTGCTTTAGGGTCAGTTCCGAGAGGGACGAGAGAGGTCCTTTAGCGGCCGTCCTAATCCTCTTTGTCCAGGTTGTGTTCGGCAAAAAAGGGTTTCCGTGAGGCTCCTTCCAGAGTGGGAGACAGAGTGCAGCTCTCCAGCCCACCTTGCCATGTCCTTAGTCCCAGGAAACATGTCTGGTGAGCATATGAGTGTGGCCTGGTTGCTATGTGCGCGAAGTGCTGTCTCTGGGTCAATGATGTCTACGCGGTCTGGGCCTTGAAGAGAGGTGATGACATAAAAATCCTGCTCAATAGGATTACGCTGAGGCCCACTGTGGGTGACAGATTGGTGGCACCGTGCTGGGGAGTCTTAGGATTCTCCCCAGCGTTGGGATTGGGAGCTCGTGGCAGGCAGATTCCTGAGAGGATGCCATGTGCCTCTCCCCGATCGCTTCCACGTGATCCTAGCCTTCTCCGCGTTCAGCGGTGTTGTTGGTGCCCAGTGGGACCTCCAAGATGGTGGAACCAGAGGCCAAGTCTTAACACAAAACGTTTCTCCTCTGGTTGTGTCTTGCAGTGCGACCATCTCTCCACATGGTGGTCGTGGCCTTCACGTCTCAGGTGAGTGGCTGACTTTTGTGTTGGACAGAGAGCACGAGTGCATGAAAATAGGCAGGGGGCTCTCTTTGGTCAAGAGGGACCCTGGTGCTCTGTTTTTGGTGACTCTAAGCCCTTGGGAACGGGCCGCCCCAAAGCCATACTTGGCCCTCCTCTCGAACGGAATCGGCCTGACAGGGGGCCCAGTGCTCTTTCTTGGGGTCCCGTGACAGTGTCATGTGACATGTGCATGGCTTGAGCGCCTATCCTCCTCTACCTTCACCCGAATGGATGCTCCGTGTCCTGCTCGGTGTTGGAATCGCGCCAGATTCCTGTGTCTAAGGGGACCTCGCCCGGGCGTGAGCAGCATGGCTCCTCTTCAGCTGTCTTGCAAACCCTGAGGGGGTGTGTGCTGAGAATCCTGTTGTGGCTGGTTATTTTTTGTTGGTGGTGTGGAATCCTAGTGCCCCCATTTCCATGGTGCATTTTTTATGTGATTCCTATTGTTTGTTTGTTTGTTTGTTCATGTTGTTTCATTCATTCTCTCGTCTCCTGGTTTTGGGCGTGGTCATTGGCGCAGAAATGAACAAGTTCCCTTAGACTTGAGGCCTGACAGGAACAAGATCGGTCCTTTAGAAGCCCTGTCACTCCTCTTTTTCCAGGTCATGCTCCGAAAACAATGGCCTTCATTTGGCCCAGAGCTTTCCTGGGCTCTGCCTGTCAGGCTCCTTCCAGAGTCGCAACAATGCAGCTGTCAAGCCCACCTTGCTCTGTCCTCAGTGCCAGGAAACATCTCTGGTGAGCAAACGAGTGTGCAGTTGTACCGATGCCCGAGAGTGCCTCCGTTGGGTCAATGATGACAACCCTTAATCTTGAAGTGAGGTGATGACTTAAAAATCATGCTCAATAGGATTACGCTGAGGCCCAGTAAGGTGCCATTGTGGTGGCACCATGTTGGGGAGTCTTAGGTTTCTCCCCAGCGACGGGATTGGGTTCTCGAGGCGGGCAGATCCTTGAGAGGATGCCACGTGCCTCCCCCCGATCACCGCTACGTGAACATGGCCTCCTCCATGTTCCCGCTTGTGTTTGGTGCACAGTGGTTCTGCACTGAGAGCCACGCCAGAGGCCAGCTCTTAAAACAGATGTCTCCTCTGGTTGTGTCTTGCAGTGCGACCATCTCTCCAGATGGTGGTCGTGGCCTTCACGTCTCAGGTGAGTGGCTGGCTTTTGTGTTGGACAGAGAGCTCGTGTGCATGAGAGTGGGCAAGAGAGACCCTGGTGCTCTATTCTTGGTGACTCTAATCCCTTGGGAATGGGCCTACCCAGAGGCAAAGTTGTCCCTCCTCTGTGAAAGTTATCGGTCTGAAAGTGGTCTCAGTGCTCTTTTTTTTCGGGGGGTTGGGGAGGGAGGAGTGGGGTCTGTTTTAGCCATCGTCATGTGACATGTGCTTGGCTTGAGCGCCGAACCTACCCTACCCTGTCCTGAATAAATGCTCAGTCATGGTCTGTGTTAGCATATCACGAAGCGGTGTGTCCAAGAGGGACCATGCCCAGGAGTGAGCAGTAGGGTTTCTGCTCAGCTTCCTTGGCCAACGCTGCGTGTGTGAACAGTGAGAATCCTCTGGCTCGTGGTTTGTGGCCGCATGGAATCGGTGGTGCCTTGCTTTCCTTTGGTGCATTTCCCACTTTTGGGACGTATTTGTTTCCTCTTTCATTTGTTGGTTTTGGGCGTGATCATTTGCACATAAATTGCCATCGTGCTTTAGGTTCAGTTCCGAGAGGGACGAGAGAGGTCCTTTAGCGGCCGTCCTAATCCTCTTTGTCCAGGTCGTTTTCGGCAAAAATGGGTTTCCGTGAGGCTCCTTCCAGAGTGGGAGACAGAGTGCAGCTCTCCAGCCCACCTTGCCATGTCCTTAGTCCCAGGAAACATCTCTGGTGAGCATATGAGTGTGGCCTGGTTGCTATGTGCGCGAAGTGCTGTCTCTGGGTCAATGATGTCTACGCGGTCTGGGCCTTGAAGAGAGGTGATGACATAAAAATCCTGCTCAATAGGATTACGCTGAGGCCCACTGTGGGTGACAGATTGGTGGCACCGTGCTGGGGAGTCTTAGGATTCTTCCCAGCGTTGGGATTGGGAGCTCGTGGCAGGCAGATTCCTCAGAGGATGCCACGTGCCTCTCCCCGATCGCTTCCACGTGATCGTAGCCTTCTCCGCGTTCAGCGGTGTTGTTGGTGCCCAGTGGGACCTCCAAGATGGCGGAACCAGAGGCCAAGTCTTAACACAAAACGTTTCTCCTCTGGTTGTGTCTTGCAGTGCGACCATCTCTCCACATGGTGGTCGTGGCCTTCACGTCTCAGTTGAGTGGCTGACTTTTGTGTTGGACAGAGAGCACGAGTGCATGAAAATAGGCAGGGGGCTCTCGTTGGTCAAGAGGGACCCTGGTGCGCTGTTTTTGGTGACTCTAAGCCCTTGGGAACGGGCCGCCCCAAAGCCAAACTTGGCCCTCCTATCGAACGGAATCGGCCTGACCGGGGGCCCAGTGCTCTTTCTTCGGGTCTCGTGACACAGTCATGTGACATGTGCATGGCTTGAGCGCCTATCCTCCTCTACCTTCACCCGAATGGATGCTCCGTGTCCTGGTCGGTGTTGGAATCGCGCCAGATTCCTGTGTCTAAGGGGACCTCGCCCAGGCGTGAGCAGCATGGCTCCTCTTCAGCTGTCTTGCAAACCCTGAGGGGGTGTGTGCTGAGAATCCTGTTGTGGCTGGTTATTTTTTGTTGGTGGTATGGAATCCTAGTGCCCCCATTTCCATGGTGCATTTTTTATGTGATTCCTATTGTTTGTTTGTTTGGTCATGTTGTTTCATTCATTCTCTCCTCTCCTGGTTTTGGGCGTGGTCATTGGCGCAGAAATGAACAAGTTCCCTTAGACTTGAGGCCTTACAGGAACAGGATGGGTCCTTTAGAAGCCCTGTCACTCCTCTTTTTCCAGGTCATGCTCCGAAAACAATGGCCTTCATTTGGCCCAGAGCTTTCCTGGGCTCTGCCTGTCAGGCTCCTTCCAGAGTCGCAACAATGCAGCTGTCAAGCCCACCTTGCTCTGTCCTCAGTGCCAGGAAACATCTCTGGTGAGCAAACGAGTGTGCAGTTGTACCGATGCCCGAGAGTGCCTCCGTTGGGTCAATGATGACAACCCTTAATCTTGAAGTGAGGTGATGACTTAAAAATCATGCTCAATAGGATTACGCTGAGGCCCAGTAAGGTGCCATTGTGGTGGCACCATGTTGGGGAGTCTTGGTTTCTCCCCAGCGACGGGATTGTGTTCTCGAGGCGGGCAGATCCTTGAGTGGATGCCACGTGCCTCCCCCCGATCACCGCTACGTGAACATGGCCTCCTCCATGTTCCCGCTTGTGTTTGGTGCACAGTGGTTCTGCACTGAGAGCCACGCCAGAGGCCAGCTCTTAAAACAGATGTCTCCTCTGGTTGTGTCTTGCAGTGCGACCATCTCTCCAGATGGTGGTCTTGGCCTTCATGTCTCAGGTGAGTGGCTGGCTTTTGTGTTGGACAGAGAGCTCGTGTGCATGAGAGTGGGCAAGAGAGACCCTGGTGCTCTATTCTTGGTGACTCTAAGCCCTTGGGAATGGGCCTACCCAGAGGCAAAGTTGTCCCTCCTCTGTGAAAGTTATCGGTCTGAAAATGGTCTCAGTGCTCTTTTTTTTCGGGGGGGGAGGGAGGAGTGGGATCTGTTTTAGCCATCGTCATGTGACATGTTCATGGCTTGAGCGCTGAACCTACCCTTCCCTCTCCTGAATAAATGCTCAGTCATGGTCTGTGTTAGCATATCACAAAGCGGTGTGTCCAAGAGGGACCATGCCCAGGAGTGAGCAGTAGGGTTTCTGCTCAGCTTCCTTGGCCAACGCTGCGTGTGTGAATAGTGAGAATCCTATGGCTGGTGGTTTGTGGCCGCATGGAATCGGTGGTGCCCTGCTTTCCATTGGTACATTTCCCGCTTTTCGGACGTATTTGTTTCCTCTTTCATTTGTTGGTTTTGGGCGTGATCATTTGCACATAAATTGCCATCGTGCTTTAGGGTCAGTTCCGAGAGGGACGAGAGAGGTCCTTTAGCGGCCGTCCTACTCCTCTTTGTCCAGGTCGTGTTCTGGGGAAAAAGGGTTTCCGTGAGGCTCCTTCCAGAGTGGGAGACAGAGTGCAGCTCTCCAGCCCACCTTGCCATGTCCTTAGTCCCAGGAAACATGTCTGGTGAGCATATGAGTGTGGCCTGGTTGCTATGTGCGCGAAGTGCTGTCTCTGGGTCAATGATGTCTACGCGGTCTGGGCCTTGAAGAGAGGTGATGACATAAAAATCCTGCTCAATAGGATTACGCTGAGGCCCACTGTGGGTGACAGATTGGTGGCACCGTGCTGGGGAGTCTTAGGATTCTTCCCAGCGTTGGGATTGGGAGCTCGTGGCAGGCAGATTCCTGAGAGGATGCCATGTGCCTCTCCCCGATCGCTTCCACGTGATCGTAGCCTTCTCCGCGTTCAGCGGCGTTGTTGGTGCCCAGTGGGACCTCCAAGATGCCGGAACCAGTGGCCAAGTCTTAACACAAAACGTTTCTCCTCTGGTTGTGTCTTGCAGTGCGACCATCTCTCCACATGGTGATCGTGGCCTTCACATCTCAGGTGAGTGGCTGACTTTTGTGTTGGACAGAGAGCACGAGTGCATGAAAATAGGCAGGGGGCTCTCTTTGGTCAAGAGAGACCCTGGTGCTCTGTTTTTGGTGACTCTAAGCCCTTGGGAACGGGCCGCCCCAAAGCCAAACTTGGCCCTCCTCTCGAACGGAATCGGCCTGACAGGGGGCCCAGGGCTCTTTCTTGGGGTCCCGTGACAATGTCATGTGACATGTGCATGGCTTGAGCGCCTATCCTCCTCTACCTTCACCCGAATGGATGCTCCGTGTCCTGGTCGGTGTTGGTATCGCGCCAGATTCCTGTGTCTAAGGGGACCTCGCCCGGGCGTGAGCAGCATGGCTCCTCTTCAGCTGTCTTGCAAACCCTGAGGGGGTGTGTGCTGAGAATCCTGTTGTGGCTGGTTATTTTTTGTTGGTGGTGTGGAATCCTAGTGCCCCCATTTCCATGGTGCATTTTTTATGTGATTCCTATTATTTGTTTGTTTGGTCATGTTGTTTCATTCATTCTCTCCTCTCCTGGTTTTGGGCGTGGTCATTGGCGCAGAAATGAACAAGTTTCCTTAGAATTGAGGTCTGACAGGAACAAGAGGGGTCCTTTAGAAGCCCTGTCACTCCTCTTTTTCCAGGTCATGCTCCGAAAACAATGGCCTTCATTTGGCCCAGAGCTTTCCTGGGCTCTGCCTGTCAGGCTCCTTCCAGAGTCGCAACAATGCAGCTGTCAAGCCCACCTTGCTCTGTCCTCAGTGCCAGGAAACATCTCTGTTGAGCAAACGAGTGTGCAGTGGTATGGGTGCCAGCCTTTGGCCTCTGTTGGGTCAGTGATGAGAACGCATTGTCTCGAAGAGAAATGATGACCAAAGTAACCTTCATTGTGAGTGACCTGAGGCCCCATGTCCGTGACCATTTGAGTCGCCACATTTGGGACTCTGGCTTTCCTGGGAAACAATGGCGTTTGCTTTCTGAGATAAGCAGTGCCCTGAAGGAGTACCTTTTGCCTCCCCCTGGTCAGTTTCTTGTGAGTATGGCTGGCTCATGTTCACGGGCTGTTAAGCCTGTTCTCCTGGGCGGCCTTACTGCAGGACATTTTTACTCATTTTTTCTGTCTTTGCTTCTTGCAGTGCGACCATCTGGCATATGGTGGCTGGCACCTGGACATTGAAGGTGAGTGCATGTCTTTTGTCTTTCGTGGGGAGCAACTGTGCCCTTGAGTATTATGATGTTTGTATGTTTTTTTGTTATTATTGATTTTATGGAGAAATTGAGGGTGGGGGGAAGAGAGAGATTGAGATTCTTTGCTCTGAGACAGAAACATCGGTTGGTTCCCTCTCGTCCCTGCCTTGTCCGGGGCTAGAACCCAAAATCTGGGTGTTTGTGTCCTACTCTGAATTGAGCCACTAGGTTCTGGTTCTTCAGTGATGAGAGAGAATCTTTCCCTCTCCCTTCCTCTCTGAAATCAGTAAAAATATATTGACACAATGACCGTGGGACCCATTGTAGTTCTTTATGATTTTTTTACTGCGGGGGGTTTTCTACGTCTCTGTCTTTGGTTTGCTTTTTGTCACATTTCCCCAAGACAGGGCTGTAAGAAGTCTGTCTCTTCAGCGGCCAGGGGTGAGTACCTTCTCATGACTTTTGGCATTGATGTGGCACGTGTCCTGTGATGGTCCTGTGATCTCTGTCCATGCCCATGAGGGCATGGGTGCTTGTGAGGACATGGGTGGGGAACCTTTTTCCTGCCAACAGCCATGTGGGTATTGATATTATCATTTTGGGGACCATACCAAATGATTAACTTAAAAATTGGCCTGCTGTTTTGTCCAACATTTAATTAACTCACCCCTAATGCCTTGGCAGGGCCAGGCCTCATGACTTCATGGGCCTCCTACAGCCCATGCACTGGATGTTCCCCACCCGTTTTAGAGCCTTATTTGAAAACTAGAGGCCGGGTGCATGAAAATTCATGTACTTGGTGGGGGGTGGGGTTCCTCAGCCCAGCTGCCCCCTGGTGGTCAGTGCACATCATAGCGACCGGTTGTTCCCGGTCATTCCGCCATTTGGGTCAATTTGCATATTACCCTTTTATTATAGAGGATATTTACACCATTTTCTATATTAAGAACCTCACCAACCTGACCTACATTGTCGAGTCTTTGTAATTTCTTCTTCCATCTTCACTCTTTTTTTTGTTGCTTTGATGATAAAATGGAGAAATGGAGAGAGTTTTCAGCAACTGCACCAAAATCTATTGTAGCGAAAACCAAATGTACCAAAATATTATCAGGGATGCGTGATCTGTTAAATTACTCAGATTTCTGAATGGCACCTTCATGGCTCGTTGGTTTTTGCGGTCATTCACTCTATTTCCATTTCTCTTTGACTCTTTCAAGATTGACATGGATGAATTGTTTCTCCTTTTTCCAATGTGGAAAATTGTATGCAAAATTGTGCTCATCTCTTTACAACCCTGGGGATTTTATATGATAAAATTTGCACGTTGTTTTTTTTCTTGTTTGTTGCTTTCAGTTTGATATCCCACACATGAGTGAAATGATACGGTTCTTTGCTTTTTCTGTCTGATGTATATCAGTTAGCATGATACTCTCAAGGTCCATCCATGTTATTGCAAATGCTAAGTATTTTGTCCTTGCTTATGGCTGAGTCGTATTCCATGGTGTACAGGTACCCCATCTTCTTTATCCAGTCCTCTATCGAGGGACACTTCAGTTGTTTCCATGTCTTAGCCGCCATGAATAATGTTGCAATGAACACTGGGTTGCATACGCCTTTGTGAATACATGTTTTCAGGTTTTGGGGTAGATACCCAGAAGAGGGATTGCTGAGTCATGCGGTAAGTCTGTTTTTCACCTTTTGAAGACCCTCTACACAGTCGTCCACAGTGGCTGCACCAATTTCCATTCCCACCAGCGGTGAGTGAGAGTTCCCTTCTCCACTGCCTCTCCAGCACCAAACCACTCGTCTTGTTGCTGATGGCCTAACTGAACAGGGGCGAGGTGGTAGCTCATTGTGGTTTTGATTGGCATCTCCCCAAGAGCTAGTGGGGTTGACTGTCCTTTCGTGTCTCTGTTGTCCGTTTGTAGGTCTCCGTGGGAGAGTGTCTGTGCAGGTCCTGTGCCCATTTTTCTATTGGGTTGTTTTCTTGGTGTTGAGTGGTGTGAGTTCTCTGTGTATTTTGACTATGAGCCCCGTATCAGGGCTCTGGCCGTCTGTGAGCCCCTCATAGACACGGACAACAGTGTGGTGGTGACCAGAGGGAAGAGGTGTCGGGGAAAAGGGGGCCAACTACATGATGACAGAAGAGGATTTGGCTTTGGGTGGTAAACATGCAACGGAATATTCAGATGTTGTGTCATAGACTAGTACCCTCGAAACCTGTGTAATTTTATTAACCAGTGTCACCCCAATAAATTTAATGGGTACCATAAGGTTTTACAACCTCCAATGTTGACAAAGATGTGCCATAATCAGACCTCACAGAGAACGTTGAAAGAAGATCACATGGGTCAACTACTTTGGGGGGAATAAAAGTGGCAATATTTCTTTTGAAACACAAAATAGTTCAAATGTCAGTGCTGCTTTGGGTTTTTAAAAGGATTTATTAGCGGAAGCAGTTGGAGACAGATGGAAATATATCATTATTTCTGTCTAAGACTTGGAATACCTATGTCTAAGAGAAGAGTGGTCCCTACCTTTCCTGGAAAGTTATATTGAAGGTTGTGTGTTGCCTAGGACCTCGTGATCAATGCCGTAAGGATAGATGAACTCTTTTCTTGGCCATCTTCTGTCCCTGATTCTATCAAGTAGCACTAGTTTTTGTATTAATTTATTTACATGGTGTTTCCTTATTTCCATTAGAAATCAATAGGAGACATGGCTCTTGAAAATCCTTCAATATTTGAATACTGAGATTAGCACTTACAACCTATTCATTAGTCAAAGAAAATATGAAAAGAAATTTGCAGGCTGGGTGGAAATGGTGAAGGGATTAAGCAAAAAACACACAGAAAAACTCATAGACACAGCCAACAGTGTGGTGATGACCAGAGGGAAAGAGTGGTTGGGGAGGTAGAGGAGCGTAGAGGGGGAGATCAGTGGTGAAGGAAGGAAACTTGACTTGGGGTGGTGAACGCACAATACAGTACACAGATGATGTGATATAAAACTGTACACCTGAAACCTATATAATATTATTAACCAATGTTACCCCAATAAATTCATTAAAAAATTAAAAAACTGTTTTAAATGTAGTAATGATCTAATAAAATTATTCTTTCTTTCCCCAAAAAAACACAACAGTATTTTGAACTGAATCAAGATGAAAACATAGCATATTAAAATGTATGGGATGCTGCTAAAGCTGTATTTAGGGGCAAAATTATAGCACTGTCTATCTTAGAAAGAAGACAGATTTCAAACCAGTGACTTTACAGTTGACTCTTGAACAACACAGGGTTGAACTGCATGGATCTACTAATACGTAGATTTTTTTCTCAGTCACTATATTGTAAAATTCTTTGGAGATTTGGAACAATCTGGAAAAAACTGGCAGGTGAACCGTGTAGAAAATTGTTTTCAAAGTTAGGTATGTCACATGCATGTACATGCGAGTCAGTTTTGTTCTTTACCAGCACAGAACATGCATGTAGAGCCTGACAGTTCATAGCGGCCCCTGCTGGCCTGTGGTGCCCACTGTGCCCGTGTGTGAGCCGTGTGTCTGTCGTGTCAATTGTCTGTCGCAGTAAAAAGTATCTCTGTGGTTCTCCCATGTTTTTCATCGTGTTCAGTGCAAAACCATAGCCTCGGATAACACCATGGGACCCCCGGGAAGTGCCCTGGTGACGCCGGAGGGAGCCCGCGGGAAACGTCACAACGGAAACTGCGCGGTGTGTGCTGATGGATGGAGGGCGGCGGTGGCAGCGGTTGGATGGCTCAAGGCAAAGTTCACGGTAAAGGGCTCCCCTGGGAAAGAAAGGAAAAGGCAAGCAGGCAGGGGGACTCGCACTCTAGCCGGACACCTTCTGCGTCTTGCGTCGGAGCGCCATGTTCATGTGGGTGCAGGATCTATTGCAATAAAAAGACGCACGCCTATCGACTCAAGGATGGTTCCAGAAGAAAGCGAAGGCGTGAGAGGATCGCGGGAAGCTGAGGGGAGGGGAGGATCTGAAGCTGGGAGAGGTGATGTCAGCGAGGACAATGGATCGTTTGGAAAGAGTTTGCTTAAGAAAAAATGAAATGTCAGAGCGACGGTGGCAGCGTCGAAGGGCTAAGTGGCAGCGGGCAAGTTTGGGGAACCAGGAAGAAAGTGACGGAGGGGAAGGGACAGCTGCTGGAATAGGCGTCGGTGCAGGGGGGGCGCCCCACGCGGAAGGAGGGAGGAGGAAGGAAGAGAAGGGAGCACCAGGATTTAAGGCACGAAGGCGTGGCTGCCTCCGCTGTGTTGTGCGAAGTTGGGCTGATGAGCGGGGCTGCCCCGGTCACGGAGCTGAAGGGAAGACAGACAGACACCAGCTTGGGCTGGACGGCAAGAGACCTGGACGAGGATCCCCGTTGTCTGGATTGATTCCATCGGTGAGTTGTCTCTGGAGGAAGAGAGGACCTGGCCGGAGGGACTGCCTGGGAAGCGCTTTGGAGGTGGACACGGCCCCTGGCCACCGTCCCGGTGGGAACCATCAGCGTGTCCGGGTCAGCCCACCGACGGTGAGGACGTGGAAGGAGCGTTGGGCGCAGGGCTCGATGGGAAAGATCGCCGAGCGAAGGAAGGGACCCCCGCCAGGGAGAGGTGACACCTTGGAGGCCGGGAGGGTGAGGCCGTCACAGTTGCCGTGGTCGCGAGAGAAAGGGCCCCACAGCCATCGGGCGGAGCGTGTGCACTCCTGCGGGAGAAGGGCCGGTGCCGTGCACATCACTTCTCAGGACTTCAGGAGCCAATCTCAGACATCATGAACAAGAGCGGGGCTCGCACAGGCGGGCGGGGCTCGGGGACATGGCAGAGCGAGAGACGCCGCCCCAGGAGTGCACAGGGAATGGACAGACGGACAGCGTGATGGACACGAGAGCCTCGGGACGGCTGGAGAGGAGGGAAGAGGGACGCAGAGTTGTCAGCCTGGCGGAGGGTCTGGTTCGTGGGACGGACTGGACTTGGTTTGGAACGTGGGCGCCGGAGCGAGAGCCAGCGCTGGGAGAGCCGTGGGCACCGGCCAGAAACATCTGCGGGAACGCATGGCGGCATCGGGCAGGACTGACGGATGGTTTTCTTTCGGAAAGTTACGCGGGTGCGTGCCTGCCTCTCCCGCTTCGCCTCCGCCGCCCCAACGCGAAGGCGAGAGGACGGGAGACCCCGACGACCCGTGTCCTGAGTGGATAGCGACCGAGCATCTCAGCGCCGGTGGCCACCGAGGAGCGCCGAGGGCCAGGCCGCTGTGCGAACAGGTGGACGGCGCATGAGGGCAAGAGGTGAGTGAGGCTCCCGTCGGACGGGTGGCGTGTCCGTGTGCTGGTGGCTGGTGGCTGTGTGTGCGAGGCATGCGGTCCCGGGACACGCGTGTGGCCTCCCGTAACCGGGGAGAGCGTGCGGCCCAGGCGTGTCCCTTCCCGCGGGACGACGTCCCAGTGCTGGGTCGGGACACGCTGCTGCCGGCGCCGGCCTGCCCGTGCCCGTTCCGGGGGCCGCTTCCCGTTCTCAGCCCTTAGCTGGGGGGTGAATGTGGATTTCGCTGTCACGTGGCCCTTGATTCCCGATGCCCAGTGTGAGTCCAGCGTGGACTGTGTTGGATGGGAAGGCACTGTGGTTCCCAGGCAGACGGTTCACCTGGAGAGAGACGTGAACTTGGGGTGCAGTGGTGTCAGGCCAGTCTCTTCCTGAGGGTTGTACACGCTTCCTCCAGCTGACTGTTCCGTGAGAACATGGCCTGTCATCATACAAGGGACACGCGACATGTGCTCCCGGGAAGCTGCAGGCTTTCAGGAGTCACGCTCTGGGGGAGTCAGAGCTTAATACACCCATTTCTTTTTACTCTGCGGGGGGTCCATGCCCTAACGCTCATGTTGTTCAAGGGTCACCTGTGTTTTCACTGTATTTACTCTGATAGGAAAAAAAAGACAAAAATACTTTTTAAAAAGCTACAACAGTATCCCTTATCAGCATAAAGGTAAAAAACTATCATGAAAACTGTGGGGGAAATTGGGCCGAGCACAGAAACGCTCCCGGGCCAGGGGGCCTTCCCCGGGTCTGCACGGCTGGTCCACGTTTGTTACGTTTACGTCCTGTTGGTGGGACACACGATATTATATCAGCTCCAGGTGTACAGCGGAGTCAGCGGCGTTTGTGTGCCTGCGGAGCGGTTGCCCGTCAGGTCTCGCACCAGCTGCACGTCAGTCATCACACTTTAGTGACTAACCAGCGCGCGGTACCTCGTCATCCCTCTCATCGTGGTCGCCCACCCTGCCCCTCCCACCGTCTGGCAACATCAGTTTGTTCTCTGCATCTGCAAGATGTTTGTTTTTTGTTTGTTTTTTTCCATTTATGTTGTTTATTTGTTTTTAGATTCCACATCTAAGTGAAATCACACGGTTTTTGTATCTGTCGACTGACTTCACTGAGCGTATGACCCTCTAGGTCAGCGGTTCTCAACCTGTGGGTCGTGACCCGTTTGGCGGTCGAACGACCCTTTCCCAGGGGTCGCCTAAGACCATCCTGCATATCAGATATTTACATGACGATTCATCACAGTAGCCACATGACAGCTATGAAGTAGCCACGAAAATAATGTTATGGTTGGGTCACAGCATGAGGAGCTGTATTAAAGGGCCGGAAGGTTGAGAACCGCTGCTCCAGGCCCATCCATGCTGCCACAAAGGGCAAGATTTCATTGTTGTGTGGCTGAGTCCTGCTCGGCATAGACATGTACCAGGCCTTCTTTCTCTTCTTGTCCTTGATGGACACTCGTTTGCGTCCATCGCGTGGTCACTGTAAATCATGCTGCAGTGAACATGGCGGTGCAGTGTGTGTGTGGTGATTGTCTCGGGGTGTGTGGTTGTTTTTAAATAATTTGGAAGGGAGCCCGGCTGGTGTGGCTCAGTGGTTGAGCATCAACCTATGAACTAGGAGGTGACTGTTCAGTTGCTGGTGGAGGCACACGGCCGAGCTGCATGTTGGATCCCCAGTGTGGGGCGCGCAGGAGGCAGCCGATCCATGGTTCTCTCTCATCATGCATGTCTCTCCCTCCCTCTCCCTTCCTCTGACATCAATAAAAACATATTTTTATTTTAAAAAAAACACACAACACAGCCGGCTTTCTCGGTGTCGGCAGGCGCTCTCGGTGCCCCATCAGCCCTTCCCCGAGGGGCTGGGCCTGCTCTGGACTTAGGCCTCCGGGAGGTGGGGCTGGAGGGACACGTGTCGGGGGGAAGCTGGGCCTGCGGTTACCCGGCCATTGGACCAGCCCCCCAGGACCCCGCCTCGAAGGAAGACGCCCTGGGCCACCAGCGAGCGCCCCGACGACCTGCAGGATTCTTACCAAACACTGGAGCTCGGAGAACCCTGTGGGCACAGCGCCCGCCTGCCGCCTGCCACCCCCAGCCGGGCAGCTCCTGGAGAAACCACCGGCCCAGCGAGCACCCCAGCCCCGTGGGCGGTGTGGCCAGCCTGGGCCCCTGGCGCCGCTCGGCCCTCGGTAGGCACGCGAAGCTGCTGGAGACGGAGAAGCCGTCCTCCGTCCTCCGTCCTCCACTGGAGGAGGAGCACCTGCTGCAGAGGCCGCTGGGCCTCCTGGACGCCATCAGAAGCGCGAGGCCAGCGCCCGGCTCACGGAGCAGAAGGCCTTCTACCGGTGCTGCCAGGTGCAGCTGCAGTGGGTCGAGCTGGCCCACGCCCCGCTGTGGGCGACCGGGACCTGGTCCAGCGGCTCACCTGCCAAAGCAGGTGGTCCTTCTCCTCCGGCACCTCCGTGAGGGCCATCGTCCAGGGCCGGCTGGGGAGCGAGGGCGGGGGGCTCCGCCCGTGCAGCCTGGAGGCAATCCAACCCTCCCCGCCCATCGGGGGCGGTCAGCCGGGGACGGCGGGGCCCAGGCAGCTTCCAGGGGTGCCCTCAAGGCAGAGGAGCCATGGTGGGTTCTCGCTGTCGACACCCAGGGTCGCCCGGAGCCCGCAGCCCAGCAGAACGAGCTCCCCGAGGGCCGAGGGCCCGCACCCAAGGGGGACGGTGCCGTGAGCTCCGGGCAGAATCACCTCCAAGACCCAGAGGCTGGAGGGCAGCCGACGGGCAAGCTGCTGCTCTCCGTGACCCACGGGGACCTCCATGCGGAGCAGCCCAAGAAGAGGCCGCGGCCCAGGGACAGACTGGGGTCCCCGCCGTGGAGCGCCCCGTGAGCGAGCCAGGTCTCGGGAGGCAGAGCCCCGCGCTCCCGCAGCCTGTAGGTTCAGGGCCAGAAACCGTCCTTGGAGAGACCGGAAAGCACGCGGAAGCCACCGCACCCCCAGACGCCCCCTCCCCCGTGTGTCCCTGAGTGTGAGCTCCTGCTTCCCGCCCCCGAGAAGTGCTACCCGACCTCAGCCCGCGCCTGGACCCAGGGAGGAAGCGAGCGGTTCCCGTTCCACAAAACCACGACCATCGTGTGGACGCGGCCCGGCAGGGCAGGAACTTGTGGGACGCGAGCAAATCTGGTTCGGGGCAGCTGGCGGCGGGGACGGGTGTGGGAACCCGGCTCTGATAAAAACCAGCCAATGCGAACCAGTTGCCTTGTCCCTGGGCCCTGCACCCCCAGGTGAGCCCAGGTCCTTCCATGTGCTCGCGACGGGGCTGCGTGAAGCCCGCTGACCCGCCCGGCTGGGGGCAGAGCCCTGTGCGAGGCAGAGGCCTGGCTTCTAGCTGCTCCACTAGAAACGCCGTCAGGGCAGGGGCCCCGGGCGTCTGAGAAAGGCCTTCCCCGCTGGAGACGGTCCCCTCACCTGGGGCGTGAGGGTTGGACAAGACGACCTTTTAGGTGTTGCCTTTGGGCCTAAAAGTCCCTTGTGCAGTGCCGTGAATGTGTCACAAAAGCAGGTTTGGGTGGCTGCCCTGAGGCAAGATGAACTCCTTCAGGCCCTTGTTCCCACTTTTCTCTGAAAACAGCATCAATCATTTTGTTATGGTTTTTTTAATTTTATTTTTTAAATTGAATTTACTAGAGGCCTGGTACACAGATTTGTGCACTGGTGGGGTCCCCCCTGCTGGGCCTGCGGGGATCAGGCTGAAACTGGCTCTCTGACATCCCCCAAGGGGACCCGGATTGCGAGAGGGCAGTTCTTGAGTGCCGCACCTCGGAAATGGGCTCCTTCCTCTCTGGTTCCAGGTGCGTCACCCGAAACCACAGCTGCCAAGTCACTGCAGCTCAGCAGCTCCTGTTGCGTGTCTGCCCCCTGGTGGTCATTGCGCATCATAGCTACCGGCATCTACCCCCTGGTGGTCAGTGTGTGTCACAGCTACCAGCCGGACAGTCCCTTAGGCTTTTATATACATAGCTTGGGGTGGCATTGGCTAGTAAAATTATTTAGGTTTAGGTGTGCCATGTTATGATACAGCATCTGTCTGTTGTGTTGTGTGTCCACCACCCAGTCTGTCTAGTCTCCTCCCTCACCATGTATCCCCTTTCCCCGCTCCTACTGAAGTCCTTTTATTATTAGCCAGACGGTCAGGAGGCAAACAGAGGAAGCCGTGCTTTTACATGTGAATGAATACCAGTCAGGCGCTCGTGAAATATTGCTGGTGTGTTTCCAGGTGTGTTTTAAAGAGCTACTTAAAACAACGCTGCCAAATGCCCATGAATTCCCGATTCCTGGACAGTTCCCCAGGAAACCCCTGAGAAGGGCCCACATGTGTCCCTCCTCTGAAGGTGGAGGGGGGGTGTCCGTGAGGCCACAAACTTGGACTTGTGCACAGTTAGGGGCCCTCAGAGGAGGAGGAGCAGGAGTGGGGCACTCGGGTGAGGACGACAGGAGGAAGCAGAGTCTGCTCCACAGTTTTCTTATTGAACTGATTGGGGTGACGTTTCAGTCGCAGAGTTCTGTGGTCGCCGGCCCAAGCCAAGTCTCCTTCCGGCACCATTTGTCCCCCCTTTACCCTCTTCTCCCCCGACCCCCTGTGGTAATCATCATACTATTGTGTCTACGAGTTTGGGGTGTTTTTCTTAATCCCTTCACCTTCCCCCCCCCAAGCCCCTCCCCTGTAACAAGTGTCGGCCTGGTCAGTGCCTGTTTTGTTCATTAGATTCCATGTATGAGTGAAGTCAAGCCTTCCTCTGACTGCTTATCTCAGCGTGACTCTCCCGGGCCATCCGTGCTGTTGCAAAAGGCGAGGTTTCCTCTCTGACCACCGTGTAGCACCCGTGTGGACGTGACCGCAGCCGTTTCCAGCCACTAGCCCACCCATGGGCACTGGGGCTGCACTTTGTCTCATTTTTCACTCGCCTTTTCTTACTAACCTTTCCATGTAGCTATTTTGGAATTTAGAAGCCTTTTGCCCGTGAAAATTGTGCCCCATTCGTTCGGCTTGGGAAACCCTTACTTTTGAGTGCACGTCCTGTTTCTGTAGTTTCATTTTTTCAGTTGCAGTGGATGCACAGTATGGACTGAGGTGTACGGCTCAGGGACCAAGCACTTACACACCTTTCAGTCGGTCTAATCCCCCAGCACCAAGCGGAGCCATCACTCAGCGCTGTTCCCTCCTCCGTCCTCACACCCGCAACTGTTTGGTCGCTACCAGGTGCGCTTAATCCCTTCTCCTTTTTCACACACACACTCACACACTCACACACACACACACACACCCCTCCTCCCTCTGGCAAACCTGCTCTGGTCGGTTCTGCTTGTGCCTTTGCTGTGTTCTGGATTCCACACACACGTGAAATCACAGGTCTCTCTGTTCCTGGCTTATTTCCGAGCACAAGGCCCTGTAGGTGCCGTCACCCTGTTTTTTAAAGGGTGCAGCCCTACTCCCTTCTGCACTTCCGTCCATTCGTCTGTCGATGGACACTGAGGTGCTGCTGCCGTGAACGTATGGACGTGTACGTCTCTTCAGCGTACTGTTTGGGGTCCCTTCCGGTAAATACCCACACACACAGTTGCTGGGTCCTTCATTCTCTCTTGGTTTAAGGTCTCTGTCCAATAAGTCCTGCTGCCCCAGCCTTGTCTGTGTCCGTGAGAGGCCCTGCCCGTCCCTGTACTCGGTCCGCTCCTGTGAGCGGGTCCTGAGGCAGCACAGCCCAGGCCCGCCTGCTGCCTGTGATCGAGCTGCACTGTTTGCGTCGGACGGAGGAGGTTTGTTGTTCACGGCCCATCACTCCCTGGCAGCACGTCCAAGGAAGGAGCGGCCGAGACCGGACCTGGGGTGAGTAACTGTGTATTGGGGCCTTTTCCTTCCTTAATGACGACCTTTTAGTGTCTTAGTCACTGGTTTGGTGGGGAACCCCTTCCTGGGGGTCCCTGTGCTCTCATTTGGGGCGTATTTCCTTGCCTCGTTGGGGCCCTGCCTGAGCTTGTCCCTGTGGATGAGGCTGCGCTGCTCCACCTCCTGGTCTTGGGGGAGGGGCCAGGGGAGCTGGGCCTGCAGGTGCCTGGGTGGTGTGGGCTCTGCGCCCTCCTTCTGTAGCTGAGCCCTCATTGCTGTTGGCAGGGCGGCCGTGAGGACTGGGGGTGGGGTGTCCCTGAGAAGCCGAGCTGGGAGCAAGGCCGGCTGCTGCTGTGTCTGCATTACGAGTGTTTCGGTTCACGTGTGAGTGACAGGTCACATGGCATGACTCTCCCTGGCTGATGTACTTAACACATCCTCCCCCCGTGCTGCCTCTAAAGGCACGATGTCCTCGCTTCCCGAGTGGCCCGAGACTCCACTGTACATGCGAACTACCACCCTGATGCGTCTGTTGAGCCCTTGGGTTGCTCCTGCAGTTTGTGGTGAATGATGCTGCAGTGAACACACGTGTGCTTTCTAACCCGTGTTCTGGGTTTCGTCACGTGTGTGCCCAGAGTGGAGGTGCCGCTCACCGGTCGGTCTGACAGGTGTGAGGTGGCGCCGCCCTGTGGTTTGAATGTGCATCTCTGAAGTCTATGGGCCCCTGTGTCTTGTCAGGCCTCTGCCCACTTTGTAGCTGGGCTGCTTTGGCGGTGAGGAGGAGTTCTTTAGAAACTCCGCTGTGCAGACTTCCGACACAGTGCGTGCTTTCCTTGTGTGGACTGTGCATGGCATCTGGCATGCCTATGAGCAGTGTTTCTCTGGCAGAGTTTTACTGCTTCTATTTCCTTCTAGTGTTATGGGTTCCAGCTTCACATTTACGTCTTTACTCCACTTTGGGTTTGTCCTTGCGCATGGTGCAAGGCGGTCTGATGTCGTTTGTCTGCATGTGTCTCTTCAATAATTGTCTACCTCATGGCACGTTTCTGCCTCCTGTGTGTGTGGCTCTGTGTCTGCCCCAGTGCCGTGCTGTTCCGACCACTATGACCGTGGAACACAGTGTGATACCAGGTGGTTTCGAGTGATGGCTCTGTGGTTACAGGGATGCCAGGACCCAGCTTACCTGCTCTGCAGTCTTGACGAGCACTGTGGGCTCAGGGAAGGGCTGGGAGGTGTAAACGTGTGTGTAAGGGGACGGGGAAGGGTGAGGTCCTGGAACGCGCTCCGCTCCTGCAGGCTCCCGGTGGCCAGTGGGGGAATGAGGAACACCAGCCAGTTTTCCGGGCGGCTGTGGGCAGACTCAGGAACTCAAATGCAGGATTGGGGAAGTCAGCCACGGCTGTTGGTATGGAAAACAACGGTGACAAAGGAATGAACTCCGTTTCCCGCCCACAACTGTAAACTTACTGTCGCTCCAGCCTACGTGAGCGTCCTTTCACAACAGACTTTGGGGGTGAAAGTGTTCAGTGCCCTCCTCCTAGGAAGGGCGCAGTGACAGGGAAGGGAGACCATGGCGGGAAGGGGCCGCGTGCCCAGGGAGCTGCTCACCTCTAGGCAGTGAGAGCAGCCGGGCTGATCACTAATCACACTTCCTCTTACAGTATTTTTCAGGGTCGTTTATTTTCCACTGTTTGTTAAAAGTCTATTCTATAGCTGACAACCTAGACGCAATCACATTCACAAACGTCATACAGATGTCATCACAGCAAGCGCGAACCGAAGGGCACAGGTTTCGTCACGGGTTCATCACAGACAACGCCCAGCCCTCTCCTCACCGCCCGCATGAGGTCCCTCCGCAGGCGCCCGGGCCCTCCTCGCGGCGGGGAGAGCACCGTCCTCCTGCCGTGAATGGTGGTGCAGTGCCGCCGTTTGTGGAGCACGATGGCACAGGACACTACATCAACGACTAAGAGTAAATTAGTCTCCAATGACGTGAAAGCCGTGCTCTCCTGCCCACGGCAGACATAGCACAGGTCGGTCTGTCGTGATTAAGACAATCCAGGCACCGGCTGAGCACAGCAGCTGCAGCCGAAGGACACAGCGTGTCTCTCCTTCGTTAAAAATCCTTGTGTTTGATGTTGCAGCGAAAGAAACGAACATCATAGACACAGACTAGAGAGGGGAAGCTACTCACTCTGACGTCCAATAACTTAAGCCTATTTGTACTTGCCACAGCGCAGGGAGGAGCACTAACACTTCGTCTCGGGGACACACAGGGTAGAGGACCGGGGAGCGTTCCCTCACCTGCAGGCCTGCTCGCTGTGGCGCGGGGGCAGGGCCCGCGGCCGTGCTGTCCCTCGGGTGCAGCACTGAGCACGTGCCCAACGGGCCGAGCAGACACGATGAAGCCAACACCAGGGGAGACCGGATTGTCTACTGAGATGCAGGTAAGCAGCCATCACAGGGATCGTAAGTGCACGTCCACACGCTGCGTGTCAGACGACACACTTCCCAACTTGCTTGCAACAGGCTGCACGCACCATTTTTTTTGGCCCAAATGCACTTTCTTTCCCCAGGGAACGTCAAGGACCACAACCACGAGAACAGAGCAGCCCTGGCCTGCGTGGAGCGAGCGCTGGCTGGGGGCAGGGCAGGGGAGAGGGCGGGGCGCAAGGAGAGTTCCAAGGGCTCGGGGGGCGTTCCGAGGGCTCCCTTCCATCTTTATTGATTCAAGATTTTGCACAGAAAGCTCTTTGGGGACTAGAACAGCAGCGAATGCATCACACTGTTTTCAAGACTTCAAGTTTCAAAAGCAAATTGTTTAAAAAAAGAATACAGTTCCTGATTGGAGTTAGATACAGGGACGCAGAAGAGCCATACTTACTTGAAGGTCACATGGTCTACAGGTGGTGGCGCGTCCCTAGGGGAGCAGTTGGTGGTATATGTTTTCTCAATACTCAAAAGGCTCAACCTCAAGCAGTAATAAACACAAGCAAAAGTGATTTAACCATTAAAATAAATATTCAGAAAAACCTCTCTGTACATACAAGTGAAAGGGTAAGTAACACTTTCACGCAGAAAAATAATAAAGGATTTGTTCACAGAAGGAGCTGAAACCTGCTGTCCCAGCCTCAGGTCCGAGGAAGGGAGCACGGACGGGGACTACCGCTCACCACTAGCTCACGGCCGCCGCACGGACACTACCACCACTTACACGCGGGACTCAGAACTGCACACTCGCCTCCCGCTGCTCGCGCTCACAGCATGCCGAAGCCTTTGGCGTAAGTGATGGCCTTCAGCAGTCGCTCTTTCAGCTTTTCTTTGCTTGAATATTCCGGAAGTAAAAGGACATTGAAGCAGGTGTGAGATGTAGGTAACCTACAGAGAGGAGGGGGGGGGGGGACAGTAAGTCGTGGGAAAGCGCCCAGGAGCACACGGCCCTCCCCCCCCACTGTGGTCTGTGCAGGAACGCAGCCGTCAGGATGGCCTCACTGAGCTACTCATACAGGGACTTAACCTCTCACAACAGATCCACCCAGTTCAGCGGTTCTCAACCTGTGGGTCGCGACCCCTGAAAACACATCCCGCAGATCAGACATTTATATTACGATTCATAACAGTGGCAACGAAAATAATCTTATGGTTGGGTCACAACATGAGGAACTGTATTGAAGGGTCGCGGCACTAGGAAGGTTGAGAACCACTGCTCCTCATTAGTGGGTGTCCCCGCTACAGAGCTGAAATCACCAAAAAATCTTGATTTTAAAGTGCTCGTTAATGCTTATTAGAAAAACTATGTAAATGACTTGGTAACAAATACTAATGTTACTGTAGAATACCAATAGAAGGGTTTCTGCCCATGGAAACCACGCAGTAGGATACCGCCCAGGTAGGGTCCTTACTCACCAAAGACTGTTAACTCTCACAGTGAAGATGACGACAACCTAGTGCTGACCCCACCCCCTCCTGAGCCTCAGTTCACCCGCCTAAGATAGCTTCCGGGTAAAACCTTCCGAGCCGGAGGCTGGCTCACGCCCGTGTGTCGCCCTGCAGTAGCTCTGACCGAGGCAGTTCCCAAACAGTAACAGCAGGACATGCTCTGACGCGTCTCGGGTGACATGGAGACCACTGCTGCCCCCGGGAGTGCTCGGCAGCATGGGACAGGTCATGCGTGCGCAGGGTAGAAAGCAGGCATGTTGGCATGTGCCGCAGGCGCCATTACCGTTCTGTGTCGGGGCCGTTCTTGGCGATGATCATCTTCAGCTTGCCGAGCCCGCCCACCGGCGCCCGGTCGGTGCCCGTGGTGAACTGCAGGAAGAGCCGCTTCTGCTCCTCGGTGAAGGCGTGCACGATGTCCCAGAACTCCCTGCGGGGAGAAGGACGCGCTGACCGCACTGGCTGAGCAGCTGGACCTCACATCACGGTTAGGAGAGGACCCGGGGATCCACGCAGCAGCCTTTACCTCAAGGACACGTTTCAAAAGCTGATGTTCGTGACATTATTTACCCAGAAAAACGGGTAAACGTAAGTGACCGACCACAGAAGGTAACTAAACTGTGGTGTTCAACATACAGAACCGGTAACAAACAGAAGACTAAACCCAAATTCCACGACCAGGGTGAGCGCGGGGGGAGAGGGAGCCGGTCTGTACTTTCCTCCCCGGCCTTCCCACCAGTAACACCTCCTGCTAAGTTCATGCCGTAACGACCGTTGTCGCCCTTGCTTAGGAACGTCTGGGCCTGCTTGTGTGGACAGTCAGGTGCCCGTAAACTTGGCAGATACACGAATGCGACCAACATGTGGCCTTTCTGTTAGTCTTGGCGCTTCCCCAGCCCTCGGCGCCCAGACCTGTGGCCTGGAGAACAGTCCCAGCGCTCGGACGTGGAGCCTGCAGCACCTCCCTCGGAAGGATGGACGGAAGGACCGCACGCCCCATGCAGGTCAGCTGAGCCCAGACCCTCTGTCAGTCACCTGCAGGCGGCAGCCCACCAGCAGTGCTCACTGAGACCAGTCTGGCCACATTATCAATGGTTCTTTCTAAAAGATTAAAATTTTTTAGACAAAAAGGGGCTTCCACATGATGTGGTAGCCGCATCGATCACATCTCAGGCCCACAGGGCACCAGGACGAGTGAGTGAACGCGGGCATCGCCAGAGGCCCTGAGAGGAGAGGGCGGCTGAAAACTGTCATTTTTGGCAAAAAACACCAACCCACATACTCAGGAAACTAACCAAACCCCACGGAGCATAAACAACACTCTGCCTCGGGGATGAAGGGGAAACAGTCACTAGCGGACCTGCCTTTGCAGACGACAGCCTAAAACCAAGGAGACAGAGGGAAGAGCAGGGGGGCTGGGGGCTCACAGAGACGAGGAGAGCATTAACGCTCAGGCAGGTGGGGAAAGGTGGGAAAGGAAGAGCTCAGTGGGAGCAAGGCCGCCACTCCCTGAAGAGATGGTGGCATCCGCCCACAGATGCAAATACAGCGACGCCAACACCCACCAAAGACTCTGCTAGACACACGCACAGAACACAGAGCGAGGAGGAGTCCCACACGCCCACCAGCTCAGCGACCCCAAGAGGCAGGAAGTAGACACCATAAAAGGGAAGAAACAGAAAACAGATAAAATGGCAAAGGTAGGCCCTCACATACCAATAATGACCTTAAACACAAATGGTCTCCATACACCAACTAAAAGGCAGAGACTGACAGGGGCTCTAACACACACACAGGGCGGGTTCTGTTCATCAGACTCCGGGCAAAGAAGGCGACCAGGCGTGAGGAGGGACCTCGTGCAGCGAGCAGGGACCGGCCCACCAGGATCACAGGACCCCCCGATTGCACTCTGGGGCATTTACCCCGAGAAATGACAACCGTGTCACACAAAAACCTGCCCATGTGTTCGTAGGGGCTTTACTGCCCAAAGTGGGGAACACCCGCGTGTCCTGGGACAGGCGACCCGACAGCCCGCGCCACAGTGGAGGGCGGGGGCTGCGGGGGCAGGAGCTGGGCGGGTCTCCAGGAAACGAGGGCTGAGGGAGAGGAAAGGAGGAAGCCCAGAGCAGCGGTCGCCAACTGGTGGCCCGCGAGGTCCGAAAGGTTGGCGACCGCAGCCCTAGAGGGTTCTGCTCAGTGAAACAAGCCGAATGGAGACAAATACCCTACAATTTCACTTTCACGTAGGATCTGAAAAACAAACCAAGCGAACAAACAAAATAGAAACAAATTCATAGAGAAACTGCTGGCTGCCAGAATGGAGGGGGTGGGGGCGAAGAAATGCAAACTTCCCGCTACAGTTGCGGGTGGAGGACGGCCTGGGAGTCCCGTCAGGAACGTGCGGTGACTGTACGGGGACCACCTTGTGCGCTGTGTGAATGTCGCACCACCAGTACATGACAACCAGGTCTACATTTAGGCATTTAAACACAATGATAGGGGTTGAGGCAACTCACCTAATCAGAACCGAGTCCCTGGAATAGCCACCGTCATATTCTGTGGTTTCTTCCAGCGCCTGGAAATCTAGATTCTGCAAATTTTTAAAAAACACATCTCAGCATCCCCTCAGCGCACCACTGCCAATAGCCACGCCACACGGTGCGTCCGCGGACGCTGCCTGCTTACCCGGCTTCCGCATATGAGCAGCTCAATTTCCTCCGGTCGGAACAAGTACTTTAGGGGAGATTCGTTGGTCACCATATGAAAACCTCTTCGAAAAGCCTTGAACTGTTTTTCTACTGATTTATTGAGAATGTAGTCAGAATAGAGATTGACAAATTCCTGCAGAAAACATTAACCACAAGAACTCCTTATACGCTATACACACCAAACACAACAAGCTACTGGGCTGCACAGCTTTTAAAATTAGTTTTATATTTATATTCCCAAAGGAAAACTATTCAAAAGTATTCAAAAGTATTTTTAAAAGTCAAATTATATACATGCAAAGGAATACACCTTAAATGATTTCACAGCTCTCTGTGATAGCAGTATTAACCTGTAAATAGGCCAAGTATGGAAACTAATACAGATATGTTTCAATTTTGACATTAAACTAGACTGAATATAAAAGCTGGGCATCAACCGTTTTGAGGTTCCCTCCACTACGCATGCAAACAGGGGGCAGCAGCGAGCAGTGTGGTGCCTGTGGGGCAGGAGTCTCATGATTTCTAGCCACAATATTGGGGAAGCATCAAATACCTTTGTGTTTTACTTGATACATAAGCTACTGCACCAAGTCACAAAAGGGAAATGTACTTTTTTTTCTTAGTAAGCATATTTTATCAAAAATCATATAAACACATTTTTTAAAGGTTGATTCTATGTCATTTTCTTTCTATGTTCTGGGTTATTCCCTTGTTTTCAGATGCTTACATTTTGGTCAACAGATGTGGTTTCAGAACCCTTCTCAGAGTGTATTTAAGCCACACACACGTGCACATGACATCCCCCACGGCGGCCGGCTCCCTCCCTGCCCGTCCCCTTTCTCTAAAAGGCCTGTAGTGGTCGGCCGCGGGCTCCCACACCACCTTAAGTCCCAGATGTAGGAAACGGTGGCGACTGCACTGACAACTCAGTGACCTGACTTGTTGGGGCTGTGCCTGGACTAGATTAGAAACTGCTTTTAGAATGGCACGCACTGTACGTTTCGAAATTCTGTTCGTAAAGAGACAAACACTGACGCAGAAACATACACTACCTTCCGGTTTTCGTTCGTAATTGGGATTTTGTCACCGTTCTCCTTCAGGTCGTACATCATGGGGTTACCAAACAGATCCGTCTGCGATATCTGGAAAGTGATCATCATGTCATCTTCCACGCTCCCCTCATACTCCAACAGATCCTTCAAGCTCTGAAACAGAACCTGACAACAGAAACGGAAAACCAAAGTCAGCATGGAGCCTCAGACTGCACCCTCTGCGACACTCTTGGAAGAACAGACGTGGACCATACGATGGAAACACAGCACCCTGGCCGGCGTGTTCAGTGGTTAGAGCACTGGTCCGCACCTGGAGGGTAGTGGGTTCGATTCTCCGTCGGACAGGTTGCAGGTCAATCTCCACCCTCAGGGACATGTGTGGGGAGCAACCAATTGGTGTGTCTCTATCACATCGGTATGTCTCTCCCTCCCACCCCCGCCCTCGGAAAAAAAAACCAATGGGAAAATGTACCCTCACTCCTCGGGTGAAGATGAAAAACACACAGTTCCCAACGTGGGAACTACAGATGGCGGCGATGTCCACTCCGTGCTCGGGAGCCCGGTCTGGGCCGGGAGGACAGGGGCGAGGACACACACCGACTGTGGCTACCAGGCCCTTCCTCGTGGCTTCGCCGGGTAACCCCGTGGGATCAGCCCCCCAGAACCCGCCTGCAGAGAGCGGTGTCTATAAACAGACTCGGACAGGAGGCGGCGCTGGTGCTGGCGGAGACCCTGGCGCAGGTCGCGGACACTCACCGGGTGGGAGTCGCCCAGGTCCCGGAAGGTGCCCTTCTTGCCCATGAGCTTCCTGTAGACAACCATGGGGAAGTGCACGTCCAGGATGCAGTTGTTGTAGATGGCCAGGCCCAGCACGATGCCGATCAGCGTGAACTGGCCCTCCGTTTCGAACGAGGACGGATTGAACCAAAACAGCTTTGTGTTTTCATCGTAGGTGAACATGCCTGTAAGGAAAGGTTTTGTAAAATACAAAATATTAAAGACTGAGGAGCAATACAAACAGAATAATTATACAAAGATGTTTCTCTGTTACATTAGCACTTGAGAAACCAAAGCTCACATATATGACAATTACAAATTGTGGCAAAGGTAGCACTGTACGTAATTTTAAAGAAGCCAAGGAAACAAATAAGCAATTTCTTTGGCATTACCAAAAAGTTAGATTCAAGTTCTCCACTGTTCTAACACAAAGTTAATTTGCATTCATACTTTATCTACCAAATGGTTGAAAAACGCAGAGAGAAAAGGCTGTATTTTGAAATGTTTTCACTTTAAAAACATCTTTAACCCACAAGTGCTGCTTTAAAGCACAATTCTGGGTCGCGAAGGGAAAGTCTGTTTTCCCAGAAGTGCACAGGGGCCCCACCAAGTGTGTCCAGCACCTTTCTAACCAAGTCAGGTGATGCCAACTCCATACCCTTCGATTCACTCGGATTATGTCCACAGCTCAAAGCTGTCTCACACACTAATTCTGAGCCAATGAATAAAACAAACGTCGTTTGTATTCACAGCCCCTTTCAGTTTTTATGGCCCCCACTATTCAAAATCCAAGCTTGGAGACCTTTTGTCTCATTCATTGAAAAAGATAAATCTTTGGTTCTGCCTCTCTTAACAACCATTGCTACCCTTTAAATGAACATCGAAGGACAAGGTTAATCTTGTCATTGAAGTTATGATATTTTATTTCACTAAAATGTTTTTCAGTTGCTATTGAAAACTAAATAAAAATAGTTTAAGAATTACACCTGGAGCCCAGCTGGTGAGGCTCCGTGGCTGAGCACTGACCTATGAACCAGGAGGTCACGGTTCCATTCCTGGTCAGGGCACGCGCCCGAGTTGTGGGCTCCAACCCCAGTGGGAGATGTGCAGGAGGCAGCCGATCCATGGCTCTCTCTCATCACTGATGTTCCTCTCTCTCTCCCTCTCCCTGACTAACTGAAATTAATTTATTAAGAACAAATCTGGGAAAAACGGGGAATTTCAAGTACAACAAACTTCAGAAATCAATACAGCATGTAAATAAATAAAATAAATAAATAAATAATCAGATTTTTAAAAGCTTAAAATGTTTCATTTTCATTTAGCTTGAGTGAAATACAAAGGGAACTTTAAAATGTCCCCTTGATCCTAAGAGCCTGAATTGTGCGAAGACATTTTTCTAAGACAATGTAATGGTCATGAAGTGACAGTCTGGCACCATCCACGTTACACTCGACTCTCCCATTTTTAGGTCTAAAGCAGTAGGTGCATGGCCAACTGAAAGCTTCCTTTGGTTACAGACACAGTATGAACAGGTCAAGCCAGTCGACAGTGCTGACAGGCCCTTCATACAGTTAATGGCACTTCAGACGGATGCCCTTGGTCTCAAAAGCAACCACCTACAAACGCCCCATGTGCCTGCACAGGCCACTGCTCCGTCCGCAGGGAGGTCCTGGGGGAACAAGGAGGGGCGTGTGGGACACGTCAGGGCTCAGGTGCCGGGGAAAAGCCCCGTGAGACGAAGGGTGTGGCTCTTCTGAAATCCATTTTGCTGTTTCTCTGACCTCATTTCAATCACCTCCCATCAAGTAGGAGGTGTAACGTGCATTTTTCTTAGCCAATCTAGAGCTAATGTCTAACATTTCTAGGTGCATGAGAAACGAGTGCTGAGGTTGCCAAACGTATGAAGCTTACAAATTAATTTCCTATCTCAAAAATGACATGGGGTTGGTGCGCCGAGGGAATCGCACAAACCATGTGCTGCTGCCCTCCCAGTGAGAACACGCACTCCCAGGAAACCAAGTCTGGGCTCAGGGAGACGCCTTACCGATGTCGGGGTTGAAGATCTCCTCCACAACCAGCTGGAAGAATTCTTTGGAAACCCCTCCCTCGTCAACTCCTTGTTCTCCTTCAAACTCCACATACAACTGTTTCTTCAAGTCAGCAGGGTTCTCCATCGCGATCATCTCTAGCTGGGGAGTGAAAGGGAAGGGAGGTGACTGTGGCGTCAGGGACAGGAACGCGCACATACGAGAAGCACACACGAGGGCGGGCGAGGGGGGTGCTTCAGGCGGAAGGAAGAAGCCAGTGCGTGCAGACTTGGTCACAGATGGAAGATGAGGCAGGAAGAGCCTGCAGAGATGAGGTAGGGTACGTCCTACGGACCAACGGAAGCAGCACCCAGCAGACACACAGACATCCTGGTCCTTGTGTGGGAGACCCCTGGGCTATGGGTTAGGACAGAGGAGTCCACAAACTCAGAACGACGCAAACCAAATCATTTCAGCAGAAACAGTGGAACACAGACGTTTGACCTCAAAACTGTTCACTATATAGTTCTTCATATTATAATACAAACTCAAGAATTAGGTCTTAATATCTATTCAGCCATAAGTAAAATGAGTTTCAATTAAAAACACACGCAATCAACAGGAAAGCCTCTGATCTCCTACCTGGCACTCAGTACTCATTACACTCTTTCACGGGTTAGAACAGTCCACATCCACTTTTAGGAGACGAGGCATGCGCTTGCTCATACCCTTCCTCTTAACTTCTCAACCATTATCGAAACCTACCATTTCAACGATAAACCTTTCCCAATATTTCTTTGTATGTACTGAATAAACAGTCATTACGAGATGAATCATTACTAGATTCCTCTCTGCTCTAAAAAAAAAAAAAAAAAAAAAATGACTAGATTCTAATGTAAAGTATTTGCACTGCAATTTGTTGCTTAATGTATCTGAAGCTTACTAACCCAGCATGCCTAACTGATCATCCACCTGACTTACTCCCTTTAAATGCCTTCTGGCTGTTAAAAACATTTTTTAATTTGCCAAGATAGAATATTTAAGGGTTTTCAGGTTATTGGCCATTATCCAACTAGAATTTCTTTTTATTTATTGTCTAAAGTTTTACATATGTCTCCTTTTTCCCCAGACTTACCCCCCGCCCCCACTAGAATTTTAAAAATATCTTTGAGCAAGGCAACCCTCACTGGAATATGCGTATTGGAGTCCTAAGGTGACTACTATAGGTTAACACCACTAGTTTGGACGTTCCTGTGTGCCTGTACACACGAACACACACACACACACACACACACACACTCATGAGTCAGGTCAGTTGCCCTAGATCAGTAATGGCAAATCTGACACCCGTGTCAGAGGTGACACGCAAACTCATTTTTTTGGTTGATTTTGTTAAATGGCATCCTATCTAATAAAAGAGAAACATGGTAATTGGCGTACGACTGCTACCCTTCCCATTGGCTAATCAGAGAGATATGCAAATTAACTGCCAGCCAAGATGGTGGCCGGCAGCCAGGCAGCTTAAAGCGAACATGAATGAGGCTTGCTTGCTTCAGTGACGGAGGACTCCAATGTTCCCCACTTGCCTTGCTGGCCTCTGAGCTGGCAGTTTGAAACATTGTAACAAATATAGAAGCTAAACAAAACCCCAGAAACCTGCTTTCAGCAAGCCGGGATCTCAGAGCTGGAGTTGATACAGAGTTTCAATTATAGAACACAAACAAACCAGATACCTGCTTTCAGCAGCAGAGGCCTCAGAGCTGGAGCCAGAGCTAAAGCTGGCCCAGAATAAAAAAAAGAAAAAAGAAAAAAAGAAGCGGTTGGGAGCTTCAGTCACCCACCAGCCTGAAAACAGCCCTCAGCCCCTCACCCAGACTGGGCAGGCACCCCAGTGGGGACCCCCACCCCGATCCAGGACACCCTTCAGGGCAAAGCAGCAGGCCCCCACCCATGCACCAGGCCTCTATGCTATATAGTAAAAGGGTAATATGCTTCCCAACACCGGGATCAGCGGAGCCGAGAGGCCTCCTGGCACTGGGATCAGTGTGACAGGGGGCAGCGCCCAAACCCCCTGATCGGCCCTGCTGTGTGTGACAGGGTGCGGCGCCCCAACCCCCCCATGGGCCCTGCTCTGTGTGTGACGGGGTAGAGCCATAACCTCCCCATCGGCCCTGCCCTGAGTGTGACAGTAGCGGCGTCCCAACCCCCTGTTCGGCCCTGTTCTGTGGGTGATAGAGGGTGGCGCCCCAACCCCCCCACCACCACAAGCACTGCTCTGTGTGTGACGGGGTAGAGCCATAACCTCCCCATTGGCCCTGCCCTGAGTGTGACAGTGGCGGCGCCCCAACCCCCCGATTGGCCCTGCTCTGTGGGTGATAGAGGGTGGCGCCCCAACCCCGTGATCCGCCCTGCTGTGTGTGTGACAGGGGGCGGTGCCCCAACTCCCCTATCGGCCCTACTCTGCGAGTGACAGGGGGGAGCTCCCCAACCCCGATGGGCCCTGCTCTGTGCGTGACGGGGTGGCGCCGCAACCACCCCATCGACCCTGCCGTAAGTGTGACTGGGGGCGGTGCCCCAACCCCCCAACTGGCGCTGCTCTGTGCGTGACTGAGGGTGGCATCACAACCTCCCGATCCGCCCTGCTCTGTGCATGACAGAGGGCGGCGCCCCAACTCCCCAATCGGCCCTGCTCTGAGCCCGACCAGGGGCTGCACCTAGGGACTGGACCTGCCCTCTGCCACCCGGGAGCAGGCCTAAGCCAGCAGGGCGTTATCTCCCGAGGGGTCCCAGACTGTGAGAGGGCACAGGCCGGGCTGAGGGACCCCCCTTACCCCCCTCCCCCGAGTACACAAATTTTTGTGCACCGGGCCTCTAGTCCTATCTAATAATAGACAAACATGGTAATTAACCATACCTCCGCTACGCTTCCCATTGGCTAATCAGGGTGATATGCAAATTAACTGCCAACAAAGATGGCGGCCGGCAGCCACTCAGCTGAAGCGAGCAGGAGGCTTGCTTGCTCCAGTGATGGAGGAAGCCAAGGTTCCCTGCCTGCTGCGGCCCGGCTCTGAGCTCCAGTCTAAGCAACCATGTTGCAATTACATAAGCTAAACAAACCCCAGATACCTGCTTTCAGCCAGCCGGCCTCGGAGCTGGAGCTGCAACAAAGTTTCAATTACAGAAGGTAAATAAATCCCAAAACAAAAAAAGAAAAAGAAAAAAGGAGAGACTGGGAGCTTCAGTTGCACGCTTGGCCCACCTGAAAACAGCCATCAGCCCCTCATCCAGGCTGGCCAGGCACCCCAGTGGGGACGGGCAGCCTGAAAACAGCCATCAGACCCTCATCCAGGCTAGCCAGGCACCCCAGTGAGGACTCCCACTCTGAAGGGGGTGCAGGCAGCCTGAAAACGGCCATCAGCCCCTCATCCAGGCTGGCCAGGCACCCCAGTAGGGACCCCAACCATAAAGGGGGTGCGGGCAGCCTGAAAACAGCCATCAGCCCCTCACCCAAGCTGGCCAGGCACCCAAGCGGGACCCCCACCCTGATCCGGGACACCATTCAGGGCAAACCAGCTGCCCCCCACCCGTGCACCAGGCCTCTATCCTATATAGTAAAAGGGTAATATGCAAACTGACCCTAACAGCAGAAAGACTGGGAATGACTGGTCACTATGACACACACTGACCACCAGGGGGCAGACGCTCAATGCAGGAGCTGCCCTCTGGTGGTCAGTGTGCTCCCACATGGGGAAGCTCTGCTTCAGCCACAAGCCAGGCTGATGGCTGCCAGTACAGCGGTGGAGGTGGGAGCCTCTCCTGCCTCCTCAGCAGCGCTAAGGATGTCCGACTGCAGTTTAGGCCTGCTCCCCGCTGGCAAGTGGACATCCCCCGAGGGCTGCCAGAGGGATGTCTGATTGCCATCTTAGGCCCAATCCCCTGGGGAGCAGGCCCCAGCCAGCAGGTGGTCATCCCCCAAGGGGTACCAGACTGAGAGAGGGCACAGGCCAGGCTGAGGGACCGCCCCCCTCCCTCCCGAGTGCACAAATATTTGTGCACCGGGCCTCTAGTTTAAATATATAAAATAAATATCAAAAATACGTCTTTGTGTTACTATGGTTGCAAATATCAAAAAATTTCTATATGTGACACGGCACCAGAGTTAAGTTAGGGTTTTTCAAAATGCTGACACGCTGAGCTCAAAAGGTTCGCCATCACTGCCCTAGATCAAGGTTTTTCAAAACTGCCAACTGCAACTGGATAGTGGGGCGTGAACCCACTCAGGTCTGCGCCCAACGGGGGGATCAGAACGCGTTCCACACGCAATGGCACCCACCGTTCTGTGACACTGTTGTGCGATTCTATGTACAGAGAGAACAAGACCAAATCGATCTGGGAATCGTCACCTTCTGGAGACTCTGTGCGCGGAGGCTCCAGCATGGAGGCGTGCTGTCCTGCACTACAGTGCTCGCTAACATCTACACCAACTCGAACCAGCATCACTTATCTGTGAGACACCAAGTTCTCAGCTGCTGTGCTTGCGGGAGTGGTTTTTATTTTCTTCTTTACGCTTTCCGGTATTTTAATTTTTTTTTTTTTTACAATAAGTATATGTTACTTTTAGAATCAGGAGCATCAAATGTAAATATGTAAAAAGAATTATTTGAAAAACAGGCAGCAACTGAATTCTGCTGGTGAAAACTTCCCATATTATCTGTCTTAGATTATCAGTCCAGATAGAAATAAGTGGGTCTGTAAAATACTGTACATTTACATACCCGTGGGTAGCCTACCTTTAAAAATTTACTTTTAATTGCGGTAACAAATACATACCATAAAATTTAGCAACAAGCATTTAAACAAAGACCATTATTATGTAAGAGATTACATTTTTTACTTTTCTTGAAAGTAACCAATTTCAACCCATTATTCAATGAGAATAATTGAAGAATTAAATTGTAAAGGTGTATCACTTTTCACAGAGACATCAAAAGCTGTCTGGAATGCAGGATATTCGAAAATTGCAAAGATATGTCCAGGAACATTCTGAAAAGGTCAATTTGTTTACAGCTTGAAATGAATTCATGTCAATGAATTCATCCAGACCTGGATCTTCCTCTCTAGGTTTTGTTAAAGGTAGGTCTGTGTTACGTTAGTTGAGTAAGGAGACTGACAGGTGAGACCACTGGGGAAATTGAAAGGAGGGTGCAACGACGAGTCCTAGGGGGAAATAGTCCAGCCCCGCATGGGAAGGGGGGTAGTTCTTAAAATGACTCTGAGGTACCTATTTGTGGAAAGACAGCTTATATTTTACTAGATTTCTGTTTTCACACTTTAACCCTCTGAAATTTGGACATACAAGTGACAGCATCTTACAACGAATGGGCAGCATTTTTTCTTGTTTAGTAGCAATAATAGTGTGTCCTACAAACAACGGTATCTTAGGCCCCCAAAAAATGCTGTAAAAACACAAAGTCTTCTGTTGACATCAAAGACAGTTCCTCTAAGGACTCCAGCCAGGAAACAATTTGCTAGTCTAATTTGAATTACATGATACATGAAAGCAGTGAAGACATATTCTTCTTAAAAAAAATATGTAATTACTAGAGGCCCGGTGCACAAATTTGTGCACGGATGGGGTCTGACCAGCCTGCTCCAATTGGGGCTGATCGGGCTGGGCCGGCAGGGGGGAGGGGCTGCGGGCGGTTGGCCAGCTGGCCCCAACACCTGGTCGAACCCCACCCCCCCCCATCCAACCCCAATCCGACAATTGGCATATTAGCCTTTTATTATATAGGATTAATTGAAGTTACTACCCATTCCTTTTCCTCCAAGCTTGTCCGTCTTACAATTAATAACTGAAAAGTGAGACCCAACAGAAAACATGTTCACAGGGTCACGTATGTGGTGGCTGTTTTCTGGGCCTCGTTTGTCAACAACAAGTAGATGAACACCAAGGCCTTTTTAGCTACTGAAGTCGAGGATCCTATGGCCTTAACTGTTTAACTCTCAGTACTGAGCTCACTGCAAAGTGTCTTGTTTCCTCTTTTCTTCCTGAATCCACAGATCATACAAAAGTGGTCAATAGGCTTGTTTGTCCAACTGTGACATAAGATGGAGAATGAGCATTAAGAAAGCCAAGCATATCCTTAGGGAACAAGATGTTGAAAACCCCTGGGTCCTTTACAGTTCACCTGAGAGGATGCCCTTCTACGTTTTGCTGTAAGCCCGCTTTTGTGACGACTACGGTGACTAGTACACCCTACGAGCATCTCAGAGAGGACAGGCCGCTGACCAGTTCTGCCTTCCAGGGCCTTCCTCACCTTCCCACACGGTGTTACTTTTAAGGAGGAAGCAAAAGGCAGGCAGTGAAGAGTGACATCTGCTCAGTGTGAGCCCCCAGCAGCCCCCGGGGGGCGGGTCCTGGTCCGTGTGCACAGGTCACTGCTCAGCAAGGTGCCTCCCCCAGGGCTCCAGGAGCGAACTGCTCTGTGGACACACGGAGTGAATGCTGATTCATAGCAGGCCCCGTCATATGCAGCGTTGACGTATTAAGCAGAACTCATTTTTAGAACAACCTGTTAGCATTTATTTAAAAGCTCAATTCATTTTACCCTATCACCTGCTTCAAATAAAAGGCCTTACACACCAAACTGGGTAACTGTTTCCTCAAAATCCAAAAAACAATGTTAAAAACAGAAATAAGCACATGGACAAAAAAGTGCCTAAACTTTTGCTGGCCCTTCGCCTGCCTGACGGGGGCGGGGGGGTTAGGAGCAGAAGGCAGGTGGGGAGTGGACACTTTGCGTGCACAACACCCTACACGCAGCTCCACGACTAAAAGCACTGCCTGCTGATCCCGTGAGCCATGACGCGGCTGAGCTAAGACATAACACTCACACTCACTCCTTGGTCCCAAACTTGTCTTTCCCCAACATCCACTTCTCTTTTTGGGGTTAGTGATCAGGATTTAGACCTATTCTTGTTTCCGAAGAGAGGGGGATCGTTATAAAAGACAACCAGTACCTTGTGGAACACACCGTGTAAGTGGGACAGAACAACAGAAGTGTAATCCTTATACTGACAATTTTAAAAAATACCTGAAGGAGACTTGACTGGGGGTAGTGACCACACAATACAACCTCCAGGCGACGTGTTCTAGAACTGTGTACCTGACGCCTATGTCATTTCGCGAAGCCTCTGTGACTTTATTAACCGATGTCACCCCAATAAAGTCGATAGAAAGGAAGAAGCCCGCCGGTGTGTTCCTTGGTTACAGAACACCATTCCTTTTGTTTTCAGGCCGCGTGTGAAATGACTCGCTGACCTGTGTCACCGTGACTAGGTGCCTGACCGAGGACCGCTTGTTACACACCAGCCCACTTACCCGGACAAGCGCATCGTCTATGATATGGTCACGCCTGACTTTGAGCCTCAGGTACGGGTTCAGCTGCTGCCCCTGCACCAGGCTGTAGAGAACAGTGATCCTCCGCTCGCTGTACATGCGGATCCTGTTGTCGTAGTACAAGCCCAGGTTCTTGGTGACGGCGTTCAGGATGAAGGGGCAGGTCATGAAGGAGAACTTGTTCTCCGTCTCCACCTTGAAGAAAGTGTAGTCCTTGTCCATCTCCAGGGCGTCGTTCAGAGGCTCATTGATGAACTCCTCGAAAGGGATGAGTGGGTTCCGACAGTCCAGGGTCTTCACGCCGAGCTCGGTCTCCAGGGGGTCCACCCGGGGGCCCTTCTTGTTTCTTCTCTCCTCCCCCAGGAGCTCCTGGAGGGTCAGCTCACTGGACTCGGGGAGGGGCTCGTCGTCGTCCTCCTCGTTGTGGCTGGTGTCCACGTCCCCGCCCACCACGTTGGCGTAGTACACCATCTTCAGGCACTTGGAGGCAGCCACAATGGCGTCGTCGTCGTTCACCAGGTTCCGCTCGCTCCCCAGGTTCCGGTTGTTGAACTCGTTGCTGATGACCTTGTAGGTGATGAGCTGCTGGAAGGTCTCCATCATCCTCCGGATCTGCTCGGCGCTGTACTGAGCCCACAGCCTCACCAGCTTCCCCTGGGCGGCCAGGGGCAGCTTGCTCATGGCTTTGCAGAATAACGGCAGCGCCATTTCCAGGTACTCGGGGCTGTGGAGGTTCCTGTTCTCCATCACAATGATGAACAAGTTCAGGTAATTGGCATCGCGGGAGTACACGTTGTGATAGGTCAAGTCACACTCCACGTTAGGTGACAAGTACACAAGTGCGTTGAGAAAGGCCGTCTCTACCTTTTCATTCGAGAGCAGCCTGCTGTAGACCCTCCGAATGGCCTCGATGTCCACAGACACGTCCTCGGGGCCCAGCTTCTGGGAGCCGCCGCCTTGGGAGCCGCCGCTCGTTCTGGAGGAAGAGGCCTCAGAATCCTCTTCCATCGCCGCGGCCACGGCGGCGACCACGGCAGAGCCCGTGGCCTTCTCCTTCTCGTCTTCATCTTTGTCTTCGTCCTTGGCTTGGAGAGACTTCAGCTCCTCCTTGGTGTGCTGCTTGACTTTCCGGAAGCTCTGCACCAGGGCCTCCGCACTGGAGAACACCCTCCCGATCACACGGATGAGCG
Organism: Myotis pilosus; assembly: GCA_036010255.1. Lineage (NCBI taxonomy): Eukaryota > Metazoa > Chordata > Mammalia > Chiroptera > Vespertilionidae > Myotis > Myotis pilosus. Next base: position 503,925 of record JASKON010000031.1, on the reverse strand, counting down.
GGGAGTAATCCTCTCTCTCTCTACATAATTCAAGAATCTCATAGACTATTTCCTCTGTTAGGTACGTCACATCTAGAAATTAGAGGAAAAAAGAGAGGACAGTTATTCATGGATGTTTAGTGTTTTAGTAAGTTCTAGTGAAAAGTAAAATCACCACATATCGTGCGTTCAGTACACACCATTGATGACGGACAGTTCTGTTGTGAATAAGCGGCTGACACCCACACCTCGCCATCTTGCCTGTCCTTCCGTGCAAGGCCTCCTGAGCCCCGCGGCTCCCCAGTCGCTGTGCATCTCCCACGGCTCACTCACCCTCGACCCTCGCCCCTCGCCCCCGAGCAGCACGGCTACCTACTCCAGTGATGGCGAACCTATGACACGCGTGTCAGAGGTGACGCGCGAACTCATTATTTTGGTTAATTTTTCTGTGTTAAATGGCATTTAAATATATAAAATAAATATCAAAAATATAAGTTTTTGTTTTACTATGGTTGCAAAGATCAAAAAATTTCTGTATGTGACACGGCACCAGTTAAGTTAGGGTTTTTCCAAACGCTGACACGCCGAGCTCAGAAGGTTCGCCATCACTGTCCCAGTCACGCCCCGTCCACAGACCCAGAAGGCCCGCGTGAGGACGGCCCCTTCAGCAGCCCCTTTGGAGCCTCCCAGGCGGGCCTTCTGGGGGTGAGTGACAACCATCAGCACGCCTTCCTCCAAGCTGAGGCCGACAGACACGGCCATCTGCGGCCAGCGGTCAGGCCCAAATAAAACGGTGAACTCTAGCTCACCTGCGTCCTGAACAAAACGCTTCCTCTTTTAAAACACAGTCACCTCTGCCCGGCCAGCGTGGCTCGGCAGTTGAGAGGTGACCTATGAACCAGGAGGCCGCGGTTTTTATTCCTGGTCGGGGCACCTGCCTGGGTTGCAGGCTCGATCCCCAGTAGGGGGCAGGCAGGAGGCAGCCGATCCCTGTTTCTCTCTCCTCATGGATGTTTTTTATCTTCCTCTCCCTCTCCCTCCACTGGCAGCGATGATCCTTGGCAGCTGTGTGCCAGATGCCTGGGGAAGGTGAGCGGGAGGTGGGAAGAATGTACTAGAAGGGGGACGGGATGATCTCTCAGGTGACGATGACATGTGCCCTGGGAAGCAGAAGAGCACCCCCCGCCTTCCCGTGCTGTGCCAGGGCCGCCCTCACGCCCGAAACTGGCCACGTTTAGGAGATCAGCTGTCACTTAACACCTTTTTCCTAGTGGAAGAGGGTTTAAAAGCTCCCATCCCTCCATGAACAGACACTGCTTCCCCTAAGAAACCATGAGAGCAGCACACCAGCTAAATCACTGGCTCCATTACCAGCGTGAAGAAACCGTTTCCCCTCTGCTGTCCTGTCCGAGGAGTCACACAAAGCCCTTCCTCCTTATTTAAACCCCCACGCGGGTTTTCGGTGAAAATTCTCCATGGGCAATGGAGCGCCTTACCTTTGAAGTCATTTCTGGCTGCTAGTCCGTCCTTCTTGTTCATCTTCACGTCAGAGCAGGAGTTGGCGGCGCCTTTCGCGTTCTCCAGGTACGCGGAGCTCGCCCCTTTCTTGGAGGGATGAGGGTCACAGAGTTTCGCGTTAACCTTGTAGAGCTCGAGGGCCTTGATCGCGGCCGCATTGTTGTCCATGCGCAGGAAGGAGGGGCAGGACGCGCAGCACTCATTCGTGCAGGCCTCATTCCCGCAGCCCTCGGTTAGCTGGTGGTAGTAGCGTTCTATTAGGTGCTTTGCAGCTGCTCGCTTCCTGCCAAACAGTCAACAAGAAGCACAGTGATTAGTAAGCCCAGAAAGCTCCCCGATGCCAGCGAGTCAGGCAGGCTCGGAAGTCGTGAGCGTGCACACGCATGAGCTGTGGGGAATGGGACCTGCTGGCACCAGGCTTCCTCAGCGAGTGAGACACTCGGTAGCTGCTTCCTATGAGACTACGATGAACACAAGGCTACCAGTGCTGATCAGGATACTGTTTAAATAGAGTATGTTTTGCTTTGGTTTAAAAGGGGGGGCTGAGGTAAACATAGTTAAACCGTTTATCATAACTGGTGACAATCACAAGGTTTATGGCTAAGAGTTTCAGTATTTTCTCACTTTAGAAATTCACATTAAGAAATGAGAGTCTATTTAAAGTACCAATCCAACTTTCCTTTATATAATCACCATGTTATTTCAACCATTTGTAAGATACCTGCTTTATATTTATAGTTAACAGAACTTCTATCTAGAAGAAAACATGTTTTCCCCCTTATCTTCCCTACAGGGATTTTAAAATGAATTTATAAATGAAATATCCAGTACTGAGCTGTGTCACACCATCTTGACCCTAAAACATGCGTTCCACTTCCTCATTAACCTCACGCCACAGCAACAGGAAGCATTTCCGCTCCCCTTCACCTGGGTGTAGGTGAGGGTCCCCGGTGACGAGGCAGCCCCACTCCAGGGCCGGCTCGGCCGAGACCCAGCACCACAACTGAAGCAGAGGCGGCTCCTGAGTCAACGGAGCCACTCACAGTTGTTCCTTCTGGTCCCAAGTTCACAGGCACAGGAATAAGAACGACCCAGAAAATCAAAGCCCTACCCAAAAGCCACCTGATTTAATGCTCAAACTGTTCCCACGATTATCTTCCTGCAAACGGCATTAGAGTTTGGGTCTTGTTAATTGTGAGATGCATCCTATTAATCATGACACACTGAGCACTCACAGGAAGGCAGAGAAGCAGTAGGTAAGGGAGGGACACGTGAGGAAGTCCAAGTTCCCCTCAAAAGTAGGATTTTGTCTGAAACTATCAAGGTGACAAAAAGTAACAATGCGAACACACCCTATTCATTCTGGCATTTCTAGTCTTCAGATGTCCCGTACAGATTCACACTCCCCGTGCGGACACACACACACACACACACACACACACCACTTAAACCCTGCAGGGAGGTGACGGAGGGATTTCATTGTGTGTAGCTGCACACAGGCCCATGTTCACAAATACAGATGATTATTCTACATATGTTCCCATGCAAACGACTGAAGTGACACACGTACAGGAAGAGAGACGACAAGTTTCCCGTGATGCAGTCCTCGGTAAAGGGGCGGCTGCACCCTCTCCCAAGGGCGGGAGCTTTCTCTGCGAGAAGGGAAACAGGTGTGTGTCTCTTTTCTGGAGGAAACTAGGATCAGTTACCAAAAGTCTTCAAAGTAACCAGAGCATGAGCCATGGGAGTGAGAGATCCCACTCAAGGGAAACAATTGGACAATTTTTGGAAAATGCAGTGTCTATGAAACCTGAAAAAAATCAACATGCCTGCCAACAGATGATCACTTACATGCTCACCATTCACACGATGGAATAAATAAAAATCACAATGGAATAGAAAAATGTGGCGAGGAACAGTATTCCTCACACATCGCTAACGAGAAGGCAGCAGCCCGGGCAGTGAGCCCACCCCGGAGCCGGCTGCCCGGGGACCTGCTGGCTCTGCCCCTGGTATGGTCCCTTACGGGCCCTGTGTCCGAGTCCTCCCTGTACAACGGTGCACCCTGAGAAGGCGTGGCTGAGAGAGGAGTGAGTGAGCCGTGTGGTGGACAGGCCTGCAGGGAGCACCAGGCGGGAGATAGCCACTGTCCGTATCAGTCATCACCACCCTCCTGAGTGCGTGAACAGGCACGTGAACCCTCATTCCGCAGACGTGCACAGCAGCGATCTTACAAGCCTCACGTCTAATCAGAGATTTGAACCCAGGCCCGACTCCAAAACCTGGGCTTTTTAGTACCCAAGTGGATTTAACCTCAGAAAGGGAAGCAGGGGCCCTGTCTGACCTGCTTCTGCCCAAGGACTGGGATCTGCAGCTCCGCTGGGACGGGACAGGACGGACAGGGCGGGAAGGGAGCCCCGCCAAGGCGCCTGGTCACCTATGGGATCGGGCACAGGAAGTGTCCTCCTGCCTTCCTTGCTGGGTGACACCTGCTCACCTGGGCAAGTCTGTGTCCCTGTCAGTGCAGAGCACACAGAGGGCCTGTGAGTGGGATGGGCGCCTCACAATGACAGTTTGGTAGTAACTGGACCAGGTGAACCCTCCACAGGAGCAACTGTCAAATCGCAGACGGCCGTCCACCCGCCACCTGTCCTACAGCCTGCGAGCTGAGAATGGTGTTGACAATCGTAAATGGTGGGAGAAGTCAGGAAAAGGGACATTCTGTGACCGGGGAAATGACGTCAAATCCACGTTTCCGTGCCCAAGCTCACGCGTGTCCCGACTGCCCGCGGCTATGTCCGCACGGCCACCACAGACACCTCGCAGCCGCAGAGCCTAAAATAACCCCACCTGGCTTCACGGAAACATGTCTCAAGTCTTTATTTAGCGCCTGCCCGCTGCCCTCCAACCACACGGCTCCGCGCTCATCCCCCAGCAAGTCAGTGCGGCAACATGGACGCCTCTCCCCAAACACAGTGAGAGACAAAAGGACAGGGTGGAGGAGGAGGAGAGGAGGAAGAAAAGGAGCTACGCGCCCCAGTTCTCAAAAAAAATAAAAAACAAAACCCCCATCACAATCGTAATGACAGTATCAGAGGTAGACGCTGACCATGACTGCCTCACCCACCAAGGTGCAAACACGAGGGAAGGAGGCGTAATGGCCCGTCAGCGGCCAACCCCTGGGGCTAGAACCAAAGGAGTGGCTGCCAACAACAGAGGAGGTGGCAGTCAGAAAAGACCTTAAACCGACTGTGACAGGCGGTGGGAAACTAAGCGATGAGCACAGGAAGAAGAAGATGAGCTGTAAGAGCAGCAGCTGTCAGAAAGCGAAGAGTGTCAGTGAGTAACCAGCAAACAAGATGCAAATCAGAATGAACAATGACGGGAAAGAAACAGTAACTGACGTGCAACATACAACCAACGGTGGATAAAGCAGAGAATAAAAGAAGATAAAATGGCAAAGTTCGAAGAGTATGTGACTGTGTGAGTAGTGACTTTAAGTGGAGATGACGTCCGGTGAAGCTGTGAGGAACCGAGACGCCGGAGATGAGGCCGAGATAGGCCGTGGCCAGCCTGCCCAGTGGACACGCACTGCTCACTGGTTTCCCAGAGCAGGTGCCTCTGCCCCCTCTAGGATGCTGCCTTTGCAAACACACCACCGCCACCCATATGTAAGGAAAGGTTCTGGACGCGTGAGCAATGGCACCCGACACAGTGCCAGGCCTCACAGAAAGAATCCCAGCAGACACCCGCGACGGGTCCGCTGCAAGGCTGGGTCCGCTGCAATGGAGCTGAGGGAACTGCGTGAGCTCCTAGGACCCTAGTCCAGCCAACAAGACTGTAACTATAATGTAACATACAGTCTCCACTTACACTTTTTAAATATAAATCAATAATTTTACTGTTTGAAATGTTTAACAGAATAAACATTACCTAATGAATGATTTATCGAGCTTTACACCCCACAGTGCTTGTTACACAGTAAATACAAGAGAAAATTATAGAGCTAAATATGTACATAAAGTCATTCACCTTTAAAAACATCTTAAGGTGCCACACTTTACATTGAAATTATAGTTAATACTCATACATACGTACGTATCTAAATACAGCTCCACCCACCTCCCTCACAAACACATGCTGTAAGTGCTCGTGACGACGTGGTGTCACTGGGCGTGCCCGGGCTGTGCACACACATGCACGGACAAATACACGGACTGCAGGGAACGCCCACGTGTCTGAAAGGGCATGAAAAGGGCAGAAACGAGCACTTTGCCCACGTTCAGTAGTTCATTCCGTCATAATAGGTATTTACCAATTCATGCCAGGCACCCGCACTAGGCCTCCGCGCTAGTGTTCAGTGAGCAGGCAGACGACCAAGGACCATCCGAAGCAGCCCAATGACAGCCAACCCCGCAGGACAGACGGGGGGGGGGGGGGGCAGAGGAGAGCATGCAAGGCCCTATCCTTTCTCTCAGCCTTCCCTCCTGCACTTCCCGGCAGCCAGCCAGCCCGCCCTCCCCACACTCCGCTGCTGCTTCATGACTGCTCGTGCGTCTCCCAGCACGGCCTGCCCTCGCTTCCAGCCACCTGCCTCCCAGTCACACTTACAGATCTACCTCGGCCGCTCTGGCCACCCCAGCTCCCCTGCCCTGTGGATCGGGGTGTCCTGCCCGAGTGCCCTGATCCTCCTGATGCTCCCCGTCACCCTCGGCCTCCTCCCCCCACAGCGACGGGAACCATTTGCGTCTGCCTTTCCCACGGAGGAGACTACGCTCCTGCAGGCTGGGGACAGATTCTAATGCAGCTCTGCACGCCGGGCACACAGAGGGCACGTAGCCAACGGCTGTGACACAGAGCTCTCCCCACTTCGCTCATCTCCCCACAGCTGCTGAGGGAGCAGAGAGACCTAAGGGTCCAGGACTGTGCATCTGTCCACTGAGAAGTAAAATCTAGCGACAGGGCACCGAGGTTTAGAGCTATCTGTTTAGTAGGAAAAACAGTGGATATACTTCTACCTCCCGATCTATCTTTGAAAGCATTGCTCTCTCTGAAAAGAAGGTTCTTTCCCAACATGAGGCCCCTGAAAGCCACCCCGAGCTCGAGAGGCGCGGCCCGCCGCCCACTTACATTCGGCTGGCTTCAGTGTCGTCAGACTGCGGTTCTCCTGGCGATCTGCGAACACAAGTGGGCAAAGCTCAGCAAAGCACCCCAGGCTCCGGAAAGGGGCAGGTGTTGTTTGGGGAGACAAATTTGAAAACAACACTTTATCGTTAACAGTTTTAAAAGTAATTCAAGATTTCAACGTGAGAAAAAAGTGGTCAGGTCAGATTGCCATACAACACATTTATTTAGGCCTGACTAATAAAAACTCAGTGAATTTTTTTATTAAGGAAAGGAAACTGTGAAAACACTACATTTAGATACCAACATATAAACCAGTATGATGTCACTGATTATTTACAAAGTCAAATGCTTTTAGTGAAAACATACACTATGAAACTTTCTACCCCAAAATGGTTACCCACAGCATCAAAGGTGTTCGCAGCCCCAGCCGTGAGCTCAGGGGCTCCCTGCTCTACTGCTGCCGGGCTGTGGGACTTGCAGACACAAAGGGCCCACAGCCTACCATCGTCATTATCTGGTCCTCTTAAGAAAGTGTCTGCCTACCTCTGCTCTAGATCAGCCATACTGAACCCGACAGCCTGAGTGAACTGCGAGACAGTTGGGCCAGGTTCACTGTCTGACCGTGACTGTCGTGGTTCACTCGCTTTCCCTGGAAAGCCCGGCAGGATGGGCGCCCTCTGGGCAGTAGGGCTCTGCTGTGGTCACTCCCCGTGAATTAACATCCGCTATAAACAGCTGCAGTTATTTTCTATTATTTTTAATATACTGCTGCTATCTCGTGTAGAAATTCAAAACTCTAAGACACTAAGCTTGGGGCATTGCCCTAATTTTGCCCGTCGCTACCGCACTGTTAAATTAACCCCTGCCACCCTGCTCACTGTGACAAACAGCATCGGTCAGTGTATACTGAGGTGGATCAACAGAACACTGATTTCTAACACTTTCAAATTCTCAAAAGAAATAAAACCTATTTTAGAGTTCAAAAGCTAAATGTTCACAATGACATTACAAGAACTTGATTTCTGAATTTATCAGGAATTTTGAACAACTTCAGCAAAGGAATCTTAAAATCAGAGCCACCAACAAAAGAGTAAGTGTTGTGCACATTTCTTATCTTTAAAAAACTCATTTCTTTATCAGACTTTCAAAATTACCCCTCTATGGGTCAGGGTCTGGGGGAAAATTGGGGGAAAGAGGACTCCAGCAGCTCAAGTATTTGCTTTAGATTTTCTCTGCAGTGTATTTTACATTTTCAATCTCGTACAAAATTATATCAGAACTAAAAATCCGGACATGCTGGAGGTGGCAGCGACTTGGCAGTGACACAAATGCAAAAGTCTCACTCCACCCTCTCCCCCGGGGAGCAAGCAAACCCCCTGGTGACACACCTGGTCTCCACCAGCCTTGTGGGTAAGTACCCCAAGATTGCTTCCAAACTGGTATCTCTCAGACAGAAGAGCTAAAAACTGATGATAACCCCATGTGCCAGCTGACTCATTTTTGAAAGTGCGACCCTCCAGCATCAGGTGTCATACTGTAAGGAGGCAGAGCAGGCTTGCAAAACAAAAACAAACCTGCTGGCACTAAGGGAAGAGAGGCAGATTAGAAGCTTTCGAACATGTAGGTGGCTTTCAAACACTTTCAAAGGAACAGGGAAAGAGGAGGGGGGAAATGAGGACAGTGACGGGAAAATTAAAATACGACAGCAAAAGGGTAAGACACAAGCGAGAAGGCAAGTCCGAGTCCTAGAAGCACAGTGTGATGCCGCCAGGTGGAGAGTCTGCAAGGGACAGAGGTTAGAGACATCGTCACATGTAACCACATTCCATTTTCTGATCCCTAAACACGAGACTGTAAGTATTATAGCATCGAAACATCTCCCGGCTACTGCAAATACACTACATGATCATGTAATGTTAACAGGTTAAAGCAAGCTACTGAAAGCCATTATAGTCAAACCAAGAAATTTAAACCAATCAGTCTAAAGAAAAATAAAATATTTAAAAAGATTGAAAGCAGATCTATCCTAGGTCTCTTATACATGGTTAACACAAGCTGTTTTCACTCAATATGGAAACTGTTCTTTAATCAAGAGAAAAGTGAATGTGCACAGAACTAGCAAAAAATACTTCCTAGCAGAGAATAAGTAACAGAACAAATCTGATGAAATTTCTAGTCACTGTTTATAGCACATTTCTACAGCGCTCTAAATAATTTATCAAAAAATATCCCACAGTAAGGATTCCAGACTCTCAAATCTATGAAGTACCTAACATCTCACAGACTTTATTCTTTACTGCCATGTTTTTGAAAGTCAGGATCCAACACATGCTTGCGATTTCACCAGTCAGGAGAGATTATCAAAGGAAAAACAAAAACTACTGACTCAGGTTAACGTGCAGTTTGTTAGAATAACATCAGAAACAAAACTTTAAAACTGAAACAATAAGCAGGGAACATTAGAAAATAAGAAAATACATCTTGGAAGAGTCTCAATTGTAGGTCTTGATTTGGACAGAAAATGTGATCCCCACCCGCCCACTAATCTGAACACAGAAAACCCCCACGGAGGCTCACTTGCCACCCTACTGCGTGCAGCTTCTCCAGCCTGCAAGACACGCTGCTACCTCCACTGAAACTCTCTAGGAGAGAAAAGTATACTCGTTTCATTATAGTTGTTACAACTTCCAGAAATGTTCAGTTAAAATTCTCATAAAAGGCACACTTTAAAATGCATATTAATAACTTTTTCATAGTTTTTATAATGTTCAAATAAAATGTTTATTAACATTTTTGAGAAGCATTTTCCTGTTCACTCATACAGACAAGTCTGGGGGAGAAAAAAGCATGAACTATTCTAGAAAGAAGATTAAGTGGAGAAGCAAATCCAGTTTGTGGTCCGCTGTTCTCAGCAGGACATGCCCACCAACTACACATTGTCCTCATGTATTTACAGCCCGCACGTCGCTCTACGACAGCCCCTAAAGGCTGTAAAATAACGTTCAAAATTACCTTTTACAAGCTGTGGCCATTCGTTGACATCAGGGGATCACAGCTTTGAGTCACTGATTAAAAACAGGTTGTCACACCAGTCTAGCTGCTAACTTGGTCTGAGCGTAGATTTAATAACTCTAATAAATTAAACAAATCTTTAGTTAGAACACTTTAACACACACACCCGATTCACTGTTCACACATCATCTTCAAAGCTTCCCATTAGGTATCAATGCAACATTCATCAGAGGAGTAATTACAGAAATTGTTTGAGGACTATTTTCCAGAATTTACTTTTCTTAAGTGACCTCTTCCCAGGAGAAACGAGGCCACCATCCCTTGCACTTTTACGGAGCCTCAGTTGACAAGCACGGTCAACAGCACGTTGTTTGAGTCTCATGACAACTTGCTGAGGCTCTCACCTGACCAGGGCAAACACGACGGTGAGAATTTAAGCTGATCAGCAAGCAGCCTCAGAGCGAGTAACGGACTTGCCCAAGACTTCAGGTTAGCGGTGAAGCTGGGACGAAAGCCAGACCTGCTGGCATCCCACCAGGGTTGGAAGTGTTGGCTTGTTTTGTGTTCCTGCACCAAGTTTCACCACTGAAACAGGGAAACGAGTCAAGATCACAACACGGAGTGGGACCCACACTGTGGGATGTTTAAATGGGACCAGCAGTCAGGAGGCTGTCAGGAGCCAGAGGCTTAACGGACAGTGACGTGTGCGCGCACAGCCACCGAAGCCTGTGACTCCCATCAGAGTAACCGAACGTGCCGTGTGCCCAGCTCTCTCCCTGCGGTGAGTCCCCTGCTCCTCGAGGTCAGGAAGGAGCGGCAGCATGAAAGCCGCCTCCCAGCCCCGAGTCCCTGCAGCCCGTCCTTGGCCTCGGACAGCGCCTCCTGCTGTGGTCGCAGGCATTTGGCTGAGGTCCAGGACCAAGGGCTCATTTCGGGCAACCAGTTCTTCCCTTGACGACTTCCTAAATCTGAGAAGCCAACTCAGGAAAGATGGGACTGGGAGGGAGGAAAACGGACCCTTGGCAGTTCACACCTTAAAGTGAAGGCCAGAGGTGGGTCCCAGCAAGGACCCAGACCCCACTCGGGAGAAAGGCCAGGTGCCCAAGAGCCCAGGGAACGCACAGCCCGCACCTCTGCGGCCTATAGACATGGCTTCACATTCAGATGAGGGCGAGGGCTGGCCTCAGGAGAGGGACGATGATCCCTGGAAATCACGCCCTTTCCCAGGTTTTCCTGTCTCCTCCTGAGAACCTGGACATTCCCGGGGCCCTCTGGGGAAGAGGCAAGGGGGTCCCCCTGAAATGAACAATGTTCCCTCTTGGGCTCTCACAGGCGGAGAGTCCATTTGGATTTAGAAGGTTCGAGCAATTCTAACTTTCCCACCTGTCAAAATAACAATGAGAAAGCCACAACAGCCCTTAGGCCATTAATGGAGGCACACGAATTCACTGAAGAGCTGCGTGGAGTTTGGAGCTGACGCAGCCGAGCCCTCCCATCCAGCGCCTCCTCGCGAGGGCCAGTGCTGGGCCGACACAGGCTGCAGGGCCAGCCTGCACGCCCCTCCCTTTCCACCTGCTGGCTGGGAAGTCTTGGGCAAGTGACTTAATCTCTCTGAGCCTGTTTCCTCGTCAGCAGAACTGAGAGCTAGTCCCTCTGTCTGAGGCTTCATGAGGATGAACGGACTCACGTAAGGACGTTGAGAACGGTGCCCGGCACACAGTAAGATCTCAACAAATGGAAGCTATTTTTAACTCACAGCCTAACAGCCACAGCTGGCTCCTCCCTCTTCTTGGGCACATGGCTCTACTCTGCACAGCACACCGGTCTCTTCTAAATTCTCAGAACGCACTGGGGCCCCGCGTGCGGCCTGCCCGGGAGCCCTGTGGCTTAGTGCCTAGCACGATGCTCTGAAACTGACAGGCACCCAGATCTGCTGAACACATTGGTCATTACTCTAACCACAACATTAAGAGACATGTGCAATTTTGAATTCCAAAAAAATAAAATAGAAACATACCATATTTCGCCAAACTTCTGAGGAGCTGGTGGATTCTAAAATCAGGATCTTACAGCGTTTTAACCTAAAATATAAAACACCTCACTCAGTTTTTTTACATGGGCAACTGGATAAACTTTCAAAGAACATTATTTCTACCATTCACTACAAAAGCAAATTCATCCTTTATAATGTTGGTGAGCATACACACACACACACACACACACACACACACACACACATCCAGCCACAGGGCCCGGGCTGCCGTGGGAGGGCAGGGAAGTAGTGAGGCCTGCGGCTCTCATCTGGCAGACCCATGGCTCCTGTCTGCACCCAGAGCTCAGAGCTGGTCCTCTCCCCTCCGACCTCCTCCACCAGGGCTGGCGACAGGCCAATGCCTGGAGAGACCCACAGGTTTTCTAGCACCGCGCTCTCAGGGACTGGGAGATCCCAGGTCCCTCCCACCACCGTGAAGACTAGGACAGCCTGGGGCATTCGGTAGAGCACAGAGAAGGGCCCGCCTTCTGCTTCGGCTTCTGCTTCGGCTTCGCCTTCGTGGCAGTTAGGGACCTCACACTAGCCTTCTGCAGACACACCCTAATGCAGCCTTGCAAGGATCAAGCTGACCAGAAGGTACTGAGCTGATATGTAAAACAGACAGACACTAACAACACAAAATCCACTCACTAGACAGCAGACTGTTACAGTGTACATCACCCAGGGAGAAATTACTAAATATGCAAGTAAGAAATTTAGGCCCATAACATCAGAAAAAACAAGCAATAAAAAATCCTGAAATGAAAGACGGAATCAGTAGACAAGGACTTTCAAATAACTACTATAAATAGGCCCAAGGATCAAAGGAACATCACATGAATGAAGAAAGAGAAAACCTTAAAACAAATCAAATGGAAAAACCAATCAAAAGAAATGCAAACTGAAGTATCTGAAAGTATTGACACTATAGGAAAAAAAGAGCAGTGAAGGAGAAGACAAAGCAAAATGCAGCCCAGAGAGAAAAAGATCAAACGTAACCTGTCAATGGCCCGAGGACAGCACCAAACGGTCCAACATACGTGGGCTTGAAGCTCCAGGAGGAGACAGCATGGGAGGGAGGGAGGGAGGTGAAGAAAGAATGGTTGCCCTAACCGGTTTGGCTCAGCGGATAGAGCGTCGGCCTGCGGACTCAAGGGTCCCAGGTTCGATTCCAGTCAAGGGCATGTACCTTGGTTGCGGGCACATCCCCAGTGGGGAGTGTGCAGGATGCAGCTGATCGATGTTTCTCTCTCATCGATGTTTCTAACTCTCTATCCCTCTCTGTAAAAATCAATAAAATATATTAAAAAAAAAAAAAAAGAATGGTTGACAGGAAAGAACTCAACAAAGCCTTATCAGAACAGTCACAAAACCAGTGATAGAAAGAAAACCTTTTTTAAAAGGCCCGAGGGGAAAAAAGACTTTTACTAAAGGAAGAGACAAGAAGAATAACTTTTCCTCAAAAACAAATGCTCAAAGAAAAACAAGTAAACCTAGAATTATCTGTCAAGTGAAAATACCCCTCAAACTAAGATACACACCGACCACCAGGCTACTCGCCACGCCCGACAGCCCCGAGTGCCCCGAGTGCTGACCAGGACGCAGGGCAGCTAAGCCTTGTTGGTGGGAGTAGAACGACGAACAGATCTGGGGAGACCGTCTGCAAACGTGTCAGAACGATCCCATAACCGAGCGGCCGCATCCCCAAACACATAACCAACCTCACAGGCTGTTCCCTCAGCTGTCCCTTCACGGAAGGAGGTCACCCCCCACTGACACGTGCATTAACATGGATGAGCCTCAAAGACAGTGTCCCAGTAAAGGAAACCTGGGACCACTAAGTGCTACGACACCATTTATGACCTTCTGGAGCAGCGGTTCTCAACCTGTGGGTGCGACCCCTTTGGGGGTCGAACGACCCTTTCACAGGGTCGCCTAAAACCATCGGAAAACACATATATAATTACATATCGTTTTGTGATTCATCACGATGCTTTAATTATGTTCAATTTGTCACAATGAAGTTTGGGGTCACCACAATGAGGAACTGAATGAAAGGGTCGCGGCATTAGGAAGGTTGAGAACCGCTGCTCTAGAGCAAGCTCACCCCCCGCCCCCCGCTATGGTAAAAGATCAGAAAGGGGGAGGGGGGGCAGGAACTGACTAGGAAGGGAGAGTCTACAACTTGGTAGGATTTGTGCTGCAAAGTGTATGCAGTGGCCAGACTCATGGAACTGTCAATGCGACTGCTGTTTTCCAACGACGGCCACACAAATGACCATCCACATGATCTGAGTTCACCTGGCAGCCAGGTGATCTAAGTCACACCGTTCACTCCTCTGTTCAAGAACCTTCAATGGCTCCCTATGTGACTCAAAGGTAAAGATCAGGCTCCTCACTATGAGCAAATGATCTGAACCCTACATTCCTGCCGTTTCCTTTCCCGAGGCCACACCGGCCACCTCTCTGTTCCTCAGGCCCCAGGGCCTCCGAATTCCTTAACCTCTGCCTGAAAGGCTCCCCCCACACACCCCCCTCCCCCGGCTGGCACCCCCATCCCCTTCAGTGCTTCACTCTAGTTACCACCTCAGTGAGCTGTTCTCTAGCCACCCTAACATTTGCACACATCCCCTCCATCCATAAACACTTTATATCCCATTTCCTGATTTTTCTCCTTAAAAACACTACACAATATACAATATATTTTACACAACTTGTTTATAATATAATCTCTCTTTCCCTACCAAGAATAAGTCCACGAAAACAGGAGTCTGGGCGGGTTTTGTGCACTGGCATCTAGAAACCCACCCATGACACAGCAGGTGCGCATAGGCATCTGCTACAGCAAGGAGGCAGAAGCACTCACAGCCACAGAACACAGGAAGATTCTGTGACCTGATACAAGATCAGCACAGAAACTTATCCACAAGCAATGAACAACCTGAAAATGAAATTAAGTAAACAGTTCCATTAGCAATAACTCTAAAAATAAAATACTTATATTTATATTTCTATTGAACAAATGTGTTGAGAAATGTACATTAAAAAACTAACAAAAATTTTAAAAAATAAATGGAAAGACATCCCATGTTCATGGATCAAGACATAAAGTTAAGGTAGCAATACTCCTTAAATCTACCGATTCAACATGACACCCAATCAAAATCCCAGCTGCCCTGCTTGCAGAACAACAAGCTGACCTTAAAATTCACCCAGAAATTAAAAAAACCTAGAGAGCTAAAATAGTCTTGAAAAATAAGAACAAAGTTAGACTATTCGCCTTCGCCAATTTCAAAACTTACTACAAACACATAGTATTCGAGACAGTTCTGTAGGTGGCTGAAGAACAGACGTACATTCTGACACGGTCAAATGGTTTTCAACAAGGGCGCCAGGACAGCGCCGTGGGGAAGCAGGGCCTTTCAACCCCTGGTGCTGAACCCGTGGACCTCCCCAAGTAAGAGGACAAAGCTGGCGCCCTACCTCACATCACAGCACAAAATTTAACACTTGTGTACTTCACAGCACACAATTCATGCAAGTGAAAAGACAACCCACAGAACGGGAGCGGGTATTTGGAAATCATATTATTTAACAATATGTTATCGATAACATATACTAGTAAACAACACTTAAAACCCAAGATTTGAAGAAAAAAAAACCACCCCAAGTTAACAATAGCAAAAGATTTTGAATCGATTTCCTGCAAAGATGGCCAATCAGCACATGAGATGACATCACCATCAGGCATTAAGCAAATGCACAGAAAGCTACGGACACTTTCACACCCACACAAATGCGCAAAATGAAAGGGACGGGGTCGGGGCAGGTAGGGACAGAAAAGGGAAGGTCGATGGTGGTGGAAGGAGCGCTGACTTCGGATGGTGAACACACAAAGCAACACACAGATGACGTACTACAGAACGGTACACTTGAAACCTATATAATTTTATTAACCAACAAATTCAGTAAAAACATATCTTAGAAATAAAAGGGACAGATAATAAGCTTTGGCAGGGACATAGAGAAGTCAGAAAGAACCCTCACACGTTGCTGACACAACTGTAAAATAGTGCAGCCACTTTGGAATGATAACAACAGAACTAATAACCGAACAGTTGTGTATACGCATACAAGGTAACATTATTCAGCCACGAAGAGGAATGAAGTGATGTTGACTGCTATAACATGGGTGAACCTGGAAGAAAATACTATGCTCATTAAAAAGAACCATACACAAAAGAACACAACTCTTATGGCTCCATTTATACAAGACGTCTAGAACAGGCATATCCATAGAGAAAAGAAGCAGATTAGCGCTGCAGGCGCTGAAGACGGGAAATGGGGACGACTACAAGGGTTCTACAGGGTTTCTTGTTGGGCTGGTGAAAATATCCTACTAGACAGCAATGACGGCTGTAGAAGTGAACCTACTAAAACCCACAAACGGTACTTTAAAAGGGTGAATGTCATGGTATGTGAATTGTATCTCAATAAAGTAGGAAACTATAACCCCCTCCCAAAAGGGACAATAACTCCAGGCATCTGTCCTTACATAGTTGCCAACTTTATGTTTTTCTAGACTTAATTTTAACAACTGTTATCTTAGAATTTGGGTAAAGAAAAAGAGGAAATTGTCACTTCTTTTTATACTGAAAAATACCCATTTATTTTCTGTATTTCCTCACTCTCAAAGATAATTCTACACCAGTATCTGCAGGTGGAGAGGCAACTAACCACAGATACAAGAGGCTCTCTGGAAGTCAGTGCTAGCAGTCCTGGTTCCAGGACAAACGGGAATAACCTGGCCAACACTAACACCCAGGCTGTGCTGGGAGATGTAGGCTGCGCGGTCACACTCACTGGGCACCGGAAGAGAACTGGACTCTCGAGTGACCGTGGCCCTCCCTCCCCTCCACCTGTGCTCTGTGACCATTTCAGAAAGTAACTGAATAACCACAGAAGGGAGATCCAGATCTGCCGACATTAAAATGCCACCTTTTATTACGTCGCCGTATCTGAGTGCTGACCTAGTGTCATCGAGGGCGATCCTTTGGAAACGCCCCTGTCCTGTGCCCCTCTCCTATCTTCTGATGAATCCCTATCCTGGCCACCAGTTCCAGAAGCACAGGTGCCACAGCCCCACGGCCCACCGTGACCGTGTCTGCTGGGCACTGTGGGTCACTGGAGTTCAAGCTCACGAGAGCAGAGCCCATGCGCAGGCGCAGCCAGAGTCCCGCCCTGCTCCGACTCTAAAAGCAGCCCTGGCCTGACGAGGCAGCAGGGCACTCATCCAGCACTTGCCAGCATCTAAAACTGCACGTGGAGAGAGAGACAGACAGACAGACAGACAGCAAATGTCTATGACTGTGCTCACAGAATCCTCAGTCCAGGAGGAACTTATCTCGCTGTAGCTGAGACAGTGACCCATCTACCCTCCAGTTGAGGCCCATCTGTTTTTAAGTTCGCCCTCCCTGCCTTTCATCTAGCCCAAAAGATGGCAATGTTCATGGGGAGGAAGGGAGACCACAGATTTTACTTTTTCGTTCTGAAGATAATGTGAAATGTAGTACATGTAAAGAAGTATATAATGACCTGATTTGAAATGCTGAAATCTGCCCTAGCTCAGTGGTTTGGCTCCGTGGAAAGAGCGTCGGCCTGTGGACTGGAGGGTCCCAGGTCCGATTCCGGCCAAGGGCACATGCCCGGGTAGTGGGCTTGATCCCCAGTGGGGGGTGTGCAGGAGGCAGCCAATCAATGATTCTCTCTCATCATTGATGTTTCTATCTCTCTCCCCCTCTCCCTTCCTCTCTGAAATCAATAAAAATAAAATTAAAAAAAAAAAACACAAAAAACGAAATGCTGAAATCTAGTTACCCACTTAATTTTTTAAGTTCCCCTCTGGTGTTTACACGTGTGTGTCCAGTCCGTCCAGGTTGCTATGACGCAAGGCCGTCCAGGCCTGCTATGACGACTGAGGCTTATCAAGAACAGAAACCTTCCCACAGTTCTGGAGGCTGGTGTCCGAGATCCAGGCGCCAGCAGCGTTGGTCCGGCGAGGGCAGCTTCCGCGTTCATGGGCAGCTGCCTCGGGCTGGGTCCTCACGTGGCAGGAGGGGAGGGAGCCCTCTGGAGTCCTGGGTAAGGGCATGAATTCCTGAGGGTGCATGGGATCCGTTCATGAGGCTCCACCCCGCATACCCTCACACTGGGGGTGTTTCAAAATCCACATTTTAAAGGACTTACACATTCAGTCTGTAGAAATGTGTTACTGACATAGCAAAATGTGCAAGAAATTAAAATATGAACAAAGCAACTGAAAAAATTAGGAAAACTTCTCATGTCTTAGATCTAGATTTGGATTATCTTGGACAGCATAGTTTCTATTACCAACATGGAACATGACTCAGCTCACTTCAGAAAACTATGAAAGAAATGAATCTCTGGTGAAATAGGATTTATCAATTAGGACACGCCACATACAACAGGTGCCCAAAAGACGAGTATATTTTAAATGCCCTAAATAAAAAGCTTAAATAGGCACCAAAGGTAAATATTCAGTATCTTTATTTATGGCACACTCTAAGGTTATCGACACTGACACGTACTCAAACGCAGAGGCACGGTAAATAGAATTCCCAGGAAAAAGCACAACAACGATTAATAAGCTGGACAGGGCCCACACCTCTCCCATGACCCTCGGCTCACAGGCCACACTGGGCATCCCACGCTTCCCTCCGAAGAGGCAAGGGCACTCTGCCTCTGAGACAGGCCTGGAGTGGCCCCTGCAGTGCCAGCGCCAGGGCCCCGAGGAAAACCACACCCGTTTCAGAACTAGCGAGAGTCCCAGGAAGTGACAAAACCTGTCCCTGCCTAAGGGTATGGACATGGCTGCTATACTGTCTGTATATTTAATTTGGGGGAAATTCAGAACATATTCTTCATCACAAAGAATACCAAAACAGCCCTAGCCGGTTTTGCTCAGTGGGTAGAGCGTCAGCCTGCAGAGGGAAGGGTCCAGGGTTGCGGGCTTGATCCCCAGTAGGGGGTGTGCAGGAGGCGGCCAATCAACAATTCTCTCTCGTTATTGATATTTCTCTCTCCCATTTCCTCCCTCTCTGAAATCAATAAAAATATATTTTAAAATAGACATAAAAGCATACGAGTCGGATGGTGGCCACAGTCCCGAGGGCAATTCTACGACGGCCGTCGCCCACTCGAGGGGCGGGCGGGTTCTGAGCGGGACCGGCGGAGGCCTGCAGTGTGGAAAGGACGTGGCGGGTGACGAAAGCACAGACAAGGGGCACAGTAGGAACTAGAAAGAGCTAGAAGCCTGCACGCCACGGAGACAGGCCGACAACCCTTTCATGGCGTTTCTGTGCCGTAAGGGACCGATCGATCTGTGCGAGACTAACCTGGATGGTCTGGAAGGCACAGAAGAGCAACTTCTGGAACACAGTGAGCGGTGAGGAGGCGCCCACCACGTCGGACCCCCGCTGGCCAGCCACAGGCTTCGCTGAAGGGGGGTTTCTGCTGTGTCACCGGGCGCCTGCGCCACCCCCACGCTTTATCTGCACAAGGTACTGCCTCTCACCAGCGAAGTCTCACATACGAGTCTCTTCTGTGGTCCACGCACAATGTCTTGTGTGAGATTCCAGCAAATTTCCTACCAGTGCCCTTCTGAAATAACCTTATCTCGTACATTCTTCATCTCCGAAACCTTCTCCTCCCAGGTCAGCCTATGATTCACGTGCCATTTACCAAATGACCAGGAGGGTCAACTGTGAAGCAAATCCCAGAGAGGCTCTGACTGGGTTAGCAACACTGAAGAATGCATCACCAACTGTTAAAGTCCCTTGTTTCTTTCCAATGTAGTTACCGAATTTAAAATAGGTTTGCCCTGGCCAGGTAGCCCAGTTGGTTAGAGCAACACATCTTCCAGAAACATCAAGGTTGCAGGCCAGGACACATACAAGAATCAGCCCATGATGCATAAATAAGTAGAACAGCAAACCAATCTCTCTCTCTCTCTCTCTCTCTCTCTCTCTCTAATAAAAAAAATTTAATTAAAAAAAATCCACACTAAATATTTCCCCAAACACTTGTCTATGAAAACGTTAAAAATGTCAATGGAGAAAGCATGAAAATATACCAAGGTTCCAATCACCTGTCTACCACCAACCAACCTGTTTTCTTGGGCAAGTCACTAAGTCCGTTTTAATCCATTTTTTTGAGAACGATCACATTTGAAAAGCATAATCCTCTGGAGCAGACAAAGCAAGCACCACCTTCGAAGGACAGAAGGAACAGAACAAAGGCTGGGAAGCCAGCTGACCTGCTGGTCACCGGGAGGCCGGGAGGCCGATGAGGAAGGAGGGACCCCAGGCTCTCCTGACACCTCCACTTTCGCGGCTGGGGCCCCGAGGCACTTACAACCTTACATATAATCCTCCCAGTTCAGGCACCAGGCTCCGGATCCAGCCGTGACAACTGTCAGCTGCGTGCAAATAGCAGTATTTAAAAGAAAAAGCGCTAGCTTTATTTCATTCTCCGAGAGGCCTTAATAATCTCCTTGACTTGTCATCCACAATGGTATTTACTTGTTAAAGGCAACTGAGACGAAGCACTACAGGGGACATTTCTGACAGTAAGTGGGAAGGAAAGCTCGCAAAGAAACTTATGTATTTATTCATAAGCAATTTCGTTTGGAAATCACTCATACAGCATCTTCGAGTATTGCACACTTCTCAGGCTTTGGACACGGGGCAAGTTTCTAGATTAACACCACTGCCATTTCCTGTGATTCCACCTCATTTCCTTGATCAGAAAAGAAAGCCTTATTTCCTGCACGAAGTGTCACGGTCGGAAAAGGCCCCCTGATGGCACCCTGTGCAGGCTGCCTCCTACGAGCCACTCGGGCGGGCCCCCTGCTCCTCCTCCTCCAGGCAGCAGACCAGGAGGCTGCACAGAGGCCTGAGCTGGAGTCCAGAGACTCAGGTTTAAAACTTCGGAGATCTATAATCAGAAGACAGAACGATAATCACACCTCAGGAGATAGTAGAGTATTTAGTTTCTTTAACTTTATACACACACACACACACACCACACACACAGTGTGCCAGGCACTGGGTGGCAGAACTGGGGCCAAGAGGTGAGGATATGAAGTGTCGGGCGTGCAAGGAAAGGGGTAAAACAAATGCTAGAGCAGCGGTTCTCAACCTTCCTGATGCCGCGACCCTTCACTACAGCTCATGTTGTGGCCCAACCATAACATTATTTTCGTGGCTACTTCATCACTGTAGTGTTGCCACTGTGATGAATCGTCATGTGAACATCTGATATGCAGGATGTACTTAGGCGACCCCTGTGAAAGGGTTGTTCGACCCCAAAGGGGTCGTGACCCACAGGCTGAGAACCGCTGTTCTGCAGGCTGGCAGCTGGGGGGAGGTGTGGGGCCCAGGGCTGGGGAGGAAGGGCACGGAGAACGCGGCTCCCTGACGGGATGGCGTAAGCCGTGAGGAGTCACTAGACTGGAAGCTTCCCAAGCGCACGGCCGGCCATGGCACTTGTCTTGCAGCCCCGATCCCTCGAGCTCAGGTCAGGGAGCTCGTGGGGACCCAGTAAATGTTGTGTGACCCCCGACGGATGTGCTGGAAGCAGTCACCCACCCGACGTGCTGGTGGCCACGCTCCCGGGCGCACCGCCGTCCTGGCAGCAGAGGAGCCCGCAGAGGGCAGAAAGCACGCGGCACGAGGATAACGTGCGGGAAGCCCTACACCCTGGTCGGCAGACTGCAGCTCGAGAGCCACATGCGGCTCTTTGGCCCCTTGAGTGTGGCTCTTCCACAAGATACCGGCTTCTGCGCACGGGCCACAGAGTTTCAATAGCACCATGCGCGCACGCCCGCACGGGGTACTTTGCCGACCACCGCCCTAGGCTGGAGTCCGAGGCCGTCAGGAACCCGGTCGGAGGGCTGCAGAGCGATGTATTTATTTACTAAGGTGTCTGCCTTCCACGTTCCCCGTCCCTGACTCCTCACAGCACCTCCGAACTAGTTTCACAACCCATCTCACAGACGAGAACCCCGCGGCTCCCCAGGATGAAGTAACCTGTCAGGGGCCACACTCCCACGCTAGGGCCGAACTAAAACGACAGCGAGCTCCCAAGCTGCTCCCACGGCGGCTCACGTCTCGTTTTTATTTTCCAACCTAGCGCGTGCAGGGGGAGGGGGCTGTCAAATCAGCCAAAACCCTGCTGTCCTGAGTCAGCACGAAGCCAGCACCTACGGCTTTCCCCAAGTTTTACGTGAAAAACCACTTGTGAAAATTTGTCCTCAATCATAAAAATCAGAAAACGAAATTCTAACAGCTGCACGTGTACTGTACGTGCCTACATTTTAACCTACACAGGCCGAGATCTGGACACTGAAGAACATGACCAGCAATCATTTCATTTTTTCCAAAATACGTTTTTTTTACAGACTTCAGAGAGGAAGGGAGAGGGAGAGAGAGAAACATCGGTGATGAGAGAGGGTCACGGATCGGCCGCCTCCTGCACGCCCCCTACTGGGGATCGAACCCACAACCGCGGCTTGTGCCCTGACTGGGAATCAAACCAGTGACCTCCTGGTTCCTAGGTCGTCGGGCAACTGCAGCCCGGCCGGTGTGGCTCAATGGTTGAGCGTCGACCAAGAGGTGGCGGGTTCGACTCCCGGTCGGGGCACAGGCCCGGGTTGCAGGCTCGATCCCCAGTGGGGGGCGTGCAGGAGGCGGCCGATCCGTGACCCTCTCTCATCATGGATGTCTCTCTCTCCCTCTCCCTTCCTCTCTGAGATCAATAAAATTATATTCAGAAAAACGACTGACGTTAAGAAAAAAAGAAAGGGGCAAGTGTCAGATCAGTTCCTGGCTGTGGATCAGCCCCGGACAGCGTATGGGGACAGCGAGCTGTCTTCTCTGGGGGTCAGAGGGTACTTTGGAGGGGAGAGCCCAGGTGCACAAGGAGAGAGTGCCTAGCGCACAGTGTGCCTACACTTTAGCCTGTGCGAGCCCAGATCTGAACAAGACTGCGAACCCACTGGAGGGCGCGCCACTCCAAGCCGAGGTGCCGTGTCCACGGCTCCCAGGGCCTGCAGGGTCCAGAGGCCGCGGCCCAGGGACCAGCAGCCACGGGTCAATATTGACCCGGCGGGACGGCCACGTGCCCGGGGCCTGGAGTTGCTCCTGCCTGGCCGTCCGTCTCCCGTCCGTCTCCCGTCCGTCTCCCGTCCGTCTCCCGTCCGTCTCCCGTCCGGCTCCCGTCCGTCTCCCGTCCCCTCCGAAAGGCGGCCAGTGGCTCGGATCTACAGCGGGGTCCCATTCCCGCGCCAGGCCCGCCTGATGCCCAGGACACACCGTCTTTTTTATTTTATTTTATTTTATTTATTTCTCTCCCTTCTTCTCCCTCAACGCTCAGTCCAGACCCCTCTCCTCTCCTCCTCGCTGTCCAGCGCGGTCAGCCAGGTCACCACGGGGCCCCAACTTTCCAGCTAACACTTCCGGTCCTTTCTGCTCCGAGCCCTTTCTCCCCCCAAAAAACACACAAAAAACCTGGGGCGACCTGCCCCTCCTCCCAACACCGCAGGCTCCCCATCAGGGGGGTCAGGGCCACCGCCCCCCGCTTGAGGGGCGCCTTCCGGCCCCGTCGGCTGGGACCCCCGCACTTGCAGCGGGTGCGCCCCCAGACAGACTCCGCGGGGACAGCCCGCCAGCGGGCCCGGCGGGACGGGGTGCTGCTGGCGGCGGGCTTTTTTGAGTTTTTTTTCTTCTTCCTTAAAAAAAAAACACAACCCGGAGACGGAAGCATCCTTCGAGGACGGCCCCGCGCGGGGTGCAGTGGTTCCGACCCGCTCCAAGGGCCACGGCGCCCGCCCCATGCCGTCCCGACCCGGCCCCCGAGAGCAGCGGAAAACCAAACACAGAAAACACACGAGCACACACAGCCGCCTCCTGCCGCGAGCGAGGAGCGAGGCCTCCCCGGTGCCAACAGCCAGCCCCCCGCCCCCCGCTTCACCCCAAAACCCGCGCGTCCTCGGGAAACACGACCCTCGCTTTTCGCGTAGGGCTCCCTCCGAGCTCCCTTCTGCAACCCGTCACGCCCCAAAGAAGGACAAGAAAAAGGAAAACGAGACAAAAAAAGCCCCAATTCACCCCCAAGCACACGTGTCCGTCCCCCCGCCCCGCGCCGACCCTGGAGACGCCGGGAGGAGGGCGAGCGGCGCCCTTGGCCCGGAGCGGCCGGCCCGCCCCCGGCTGGGCCCGGGGAGGGGGCGGCGGCCGGGCCCGGGGGGCGGGGCGGGGGCGGGGGCGGCGGGCGCGGTGCCGGCGGGGACACCCCCTCCCCGGCCGGAGGCGCCCCCGGGGCCCCCATCCTCCCTCCGCCGCCCCGACGCTGACAGTTACGGCGGCAGCAGCAGCAGCCGCGGCCCCCCGGACCACGCGCCCCCCAAACCCTCGCCCCGGGGGTGGGGGCGCCCCGGCCCTCGCTCAAGCGGCCCCGAAAAGGGCGCCCCGGGCGGCGGCGGGGGGACCCCGGGGAGCCGCCCGCCCGCCCCGGCCCCGCTGACCTGTGGTCGCCCCCGCGCCGGGGCTGCGGCCCTCTCGCCGCTGCGGCCGCCTCGCCGGTCGTGGTCGCCCTCGCCCGCCGCCTCCGGCCGCCGCCGCCTCGCTCCCCGGTCGCTGCCGCCGCCGCCGCCGCCGCCGCCCGCGCTCATGCGGGACCCGCGCTTCCCTCACCGGAGACCGAGGCCGGGGACGCGGACGCCGAGGCCGCACCACAGCCCGAGCCGGGGGCCAGCCGCCCGCTTCCGACGCTGCCTGTCCACACCGGGGGCTGCGGGGCCCGCCTGGCGCGGCTGGGCTGCGAGCTGCTACGAGCGCGGCCCCGAGGAGGAGCCGAGGGAGGCGCCGCCGCCCGCGGCCGTGAGCGCACGCCGGGTCGGCAGAGGTGACGCACGCGCGGGGGCGGCGGGGGGCGCGAGGCCGAGGCGGGCGGCGTGGCGAGCTTCCGGCCCGGAGGAGGGGCGCTGAGGGGCGGTGAGCGGAAGGGAGGGAGGAGGGAGCGGGGACACTCAGGCTCGGCCGCCTCCCGCCGTCGCCCGGGAGCCCAGCGCCACCATCTTGGGAACAAGGCGGATCGCGCGACCGCGGGGCCCGAGCCGGGAGGACTGACGGGGCGAGCCGAGTATCCCGGCAGGCAGCGCGCGCCACGGGCCTGAAGAGGGGCTCCGGGCGGGGAGGACGCGGCGACGCTGCCGCGACGCAGGGGCGACGCCGCGACGCCACGCTCGGCCACGCCCCCTTCGCCGCTGGCCGGCGTCGCCGGCGCAGGGGCCGCTGGGAAGGGGAAGGGGCTCCGCGGCGCGCGCCCCGAGTCGCCCACCAGGACCGGTCGCCATCTTGGGGCCGGGGCGGAGGGGGTAGCGCCTCTTGGGAGCTTGGGCTCTGCGTGGTCCGACCGCGAGAAGGGGTCGCGCTGTGGAAACCTCCCCCTGGAGCCCCCGGGAATGTTGGTAAAGCCCCCCCGCCCGCGCCTTGCTCGTCCTAACCGCTCCCCGTTTTATTGGGGAAACGGATAGGGTGGTGACAGGGTGCCGAAGGGACACAAGGTCTCCGACCCCCACTTCCCCCCGCCCCCTCGGTAAACAAGGCAGCCCAGAGCCTGGGCCCCGGCGTTCAGGGGCCCAAGGTCACCGGCGGAGGCGCTGGCCAGCACGTGGTGCCATCGCTGACAAAAGGGAGAGCCGGGCTCCTGCAGCCTGACCTTCAGGAGGCCGTGCGCCGAGGGGACGCGGCCCGCTGGTCGACCCCCGCTGGCAGGGAGGCTACATTTTTTTGGTCCGGGTGACACAAAGAAACCCATTGAAAGCCCTGGCGTCTTCACATCTCGTCCCAAAGCACCCCTTTAATTTTTTTACACTACGTTTTTTTTATGTGTTTCAGGGAGACGTAGAAACAACGTCCCCGCTGAGAGAATCGTGGATGGGCGGCTGGACCGCCTCCTGCAAACCCTTCGGAGGAGGAGGAGGAGGAGGATGGCGGCTGCAACCTGGGCAAGTGCCCCGACCGGAAGTGCGACCGTGACCTCCAGGTGCATAGGTCAAGGTTCAACCACTGGGCCACACCAGCCGGGCCCAGGGTCCCCATTTGATTTAAAAGGATTCTCTCTCTCTCTCTCTCTCTCTCTCTCTCTCTCTCTTTTCTTTTTGGGGTGACTCTGCCACACTTGCCGGCAAAGCTGGAATGGAATCCCGCACAATCCCTTGTCCGAACAGCTTGCAACTTTGCAGATAAAAATCCATAAAACGCCCGCCCGCTGAGCTCCCATTCCTGGGGAATTCAAACTTCCCACAGGCCTCGCTACAATGTATTTAGCTGTGGTCCCGAGAACGTGGGGTTTTTTGTGTGTTTTTTTTAAATATATTTTATTGATTTTTCACAGAGAGGAAAGGAGAGAGGGATAGAGAGTTAGAAACATCGATGAGAGAGAAACATCGATCAGCTGCCTCCTGCACACCTCCCACTGGGCATGTGCCCGCAACCCAGGCACATGCCCCTGACCGGAATCGAACCCGGGACCTTTCAGTCCGCAGGCCGAGGCTCTATCCACTGAGCCACACCGGTTTCGGCTAGCCAGCTATTTTTTTTAAAAGCCAAAAACGTAACCAGTTATGCCCCAGCCGGTTTGGCTGCGTGGGGAGAGCGAGCCAGCATCGACCTGCAGACTGAAGGGTCCCGGGTTCGATTCCTGGTCGAGGACGCCGGGGGCCTCAGTTGCAAGCCTGATCCCTGGCCCCAGTCTGGTCAGGGCCGGTCACCACATGCAGGAGGCAACCAAAAATAAATGGGGGAAAATATATCCTCGGGTGAGGATTCATAAAACAAAACAAACAAAAAAAAAAAACACCCGCAACCTGTTATGAAGAAACGGGCTGTAGGTATTGAAATTACTCCTCCACCACTAACCATGAGTGACGGTATCAGATCGTGTACGGTTTTGACTCCGTTCCTAGTTCTTTTAGCGTTTCCCCTCATCACCGAGCCTCGTTTTGGAAACTGATCGCACTTACATTTTATGGGAGAGATTAGTTAAAATTACGGCCTTTTAAGGACTGACCTTTACAGATCATCAAAATACGCAGATGAGAAGGAAAATCTTTAAAGGCTTTTGAGTCGTTGAAGCCACGCGTCACTACGACAGTATCTAGCAGTGAGGATACTTTTAACCATTCTGCTTCCTCTTCAGTAACAATCGTCTGGGTGGATAAAGCGTAATTTTGTAAATAACCTGGTGTATCACAGTGTGGCAGGAGCACCTGAGTTCCCAAAGAGTGGCCGGAAAATAAGTCAAACCGGCTCTTGGGAGCTGGAGAAATTACCCCCCAGCCCTTTTAGCTCATTAATATTAAGCGGGTGTTCTCCAGTGATGCTGGTGTCAGACGAGGCAAGAACCCACCATGTTCTTGGCCTTATGTCCACATTCAAATGGCAAAATGTTGCTGGTGGAAATTAGCAGCATGAATATTGTCAGGAATTCTTAGAATGCTAATCGTGTACCATATCTACCTATATGATATAAATATAGGAAGCGGATTTTTGTTTAGTTTTTTTATTTTATTTTATTGACTTTTTGCAGAGAGGAAGGGAGAGAGATAGAAAGCTAGAAACGTCGATCAGCTGCCTCCTGCACATCTCCCACTGGGGATGTGCCCGCAACCCAGGTACATGCCCTTGACCGGAATCGAACCCGGGACCCCTTAGTCCGCAGGCCGACGCTCTATCCACTGAGCCACACCGGTTTCGGCAGGAAGCAGTTTTTATGAGTAAAATTTTTCTCCCAAATTAGACCCATATTGTTCTTCATGCGTGTTTTCCCAGAAAAAACACCATAGTGTCTACAAAATAGTAAAATTTTTAGACCTCTAGTCAAAATGAAACCCAGTTGTTTCTAATAATTTCCTAATTTCAGGTGTAAGAAAGCAGTTTGATTTTTTTTTTAATTTTGCATAATGCATTAATTCCTTGTACTATTAACCCCGAATTGTGCCAGGCTTTGCGGAAACGGTGAAAGATTGGCAATCGCTCTCACTGTCCTCAACTTGGCCAGAGAGGAAGTCACACCTGTAAAACAGGACACGTTTTTGAGTGACCCAACCTTTTGGTGAACATGGGAGAATTCACTAATACAGGCCTTCTAATACGCACCCTTTTCGATTAAACATCTTGCCTCAGATTGCTGGTGAAGTCGTTTTTATTTCGACAGGGCTGTTGCAGTGCTCAAGAGTCCTTGTCCATATGCGTCACAACTGGTGCATCAAAATGAAAAAAAATTTTATTACCTAGCATTCCCAAAGATCAGATAAACTGTGAGTCCTGGCTGGTGTGGCTCAGCGGTCAGAGCGTGGGCCCTCAGACTGAAGAGTCCCGTCCCGGGTTTGAGGGTTTGATTCCGATCGGCCGAGGGCACCAGCAGGAGGCAGCCAATCAGTGAGCCTCTCTCATCACTGATGTGTCTATTTCTCCCCCTCCCTTCCCCTCTGAAATCAATAAAAAATATATTAAAAAATAAAAAGACTGTTGAAGCAAAATTAGCTCCGTGACGAACATCGCGTGGCATCTGACGAGCCCAGTAAATGTTAGTAAGAGTCACAGCATGATCTCCATCGTGGTTCAGGCACGAACTTCACGCCCCCGCCGTCTTCCCACAGCCTGCCTCAGTGTGCGCTCCCCCACTCCTGCCTCACAGTGTGAGCCTCCCTCCCTTCTACAGCGAATCCTTTTGTTCTTTTTGGTGGAGGGGGGCGGGGGGGGCCTTCTCAAGACTGGAATCCCACCCTAGCCAGTCTGGCTCAGTGGACAGAACGTCGGCCCGCGGGCTGAAGGGCCCCGGGTTCGATCCTGGTCAAGGGCATGTACTCGGTGGGTGGCAGGCTCCCAGCCGTCCCCTCCCCTGTTGCATGGCTGGTCTCCTTGGCAGCCGTGGCCTCGTGGCCCCGTCTCAAGGTCGCTCCTCCCCGGCGTCTCCAGCCCCTTGGCCTCAAGGCGTCTTGGCAGATGCTCTTCCTCCGAGTCCTGTTGGTCTCCTCCGCCCGCCTGGTCTCCCTGTCTCCCGGTCTCCGGCCTGGCCATTCGCAGACGCTCTCCCCCGTCCCCGAGGGCCCACGCCGGGACCCGGAACGCAGGCCTCACTCAGAGCCACGCTGGGTGTTCTGTAGGCGCCTCCCACTCGACGTGTCCACCAGCGACCTGCTGGCCCTGGCTGGTGCGGCTCCGTGGGTAGAGCGTCGGCCTGGGGACTCAAGGGTCCCGGGTTCGATTCCAGCCAAGGGCACGTTCCCCGGTGGCAGGCTCGATCCCCGGCCCTGGTTGGGGCACGTGTGGGAGGCAACCCATTGAGGTGTGTCTCTCACATCCGTGTTTCTCTCCACCCCCCCTCCCTGCTACTCTCTAAATATCAATGGGAACATACCCGCAGGTGAGAATTAACAAAAATAAAACAAAATCCAACCATTGGATTTGTCCCATATCCCACCACTCGCTGCGACAGGGAGAGGAGCGGACTTTGGGAGAACGAGGAATTGGGCGTTGGGAAGGTTAAATTATTACCGTTATTATTATTAATTATTATTATTATTGTTATAAATTAGCCACGCTGGCCATGATGATGCTTAGAGCATCCACTTCTTCCAAGAGTCCCAGTGCCAGCTGGGCCCTTAGTGCCTCTGAACTTGAACTATAGAGTGTGAGCCGCGGGGCCACCGGGCCTCATGGGGGCCTGCCCGCCCTCCCAGCCCCGTCTCCACCCCCTCCCCACGTGGGCCCACCCCTGGGGACCCCCTCACAGGCAGTCCCTCCTGCCTTTGGGCCACGTCCACGCAGGGCTGTGGCCGTGCGTCCGACCCACCGCCCAGCACATCCCGCCTCCGTCCCCCCCTCAACTTCCTTGACGGAGGGGAAGGCCCCGGACTTGCTCTGTGTCCCCAGCACCTGTCTGGGTGGCCGACACCCGGTGGCTCCTGGGAAGGTGTGTGAATGAGGGAGCTCACAAATGGCTATTTCACGTCTCAACTGTGTCCAGCAGAGCGATACCAAGCAGATACAATGTGGGGGGTGGGAAGGAGAAGGGGGGACAGAAAACTCGGGCGAATGAATTTACTGCAGGAAATGTTAACTGGCTGCGAACTCCAGCAACTGTGCAAGCGACAACGGGCACGACCCCAGGATGACGGTGTGTGAAATGAAGATACTGAACAAGAGGATCTATAGTGAAGTCCCCTCCAGTCGATGCTTCTCCAACCAGCCATGTCCACTAATTGCACCGATATCCAAGACTGCATCAGAAGGAGTTCAAGCAAAAAAAAAAACAAAACCTGGAAGTCCCATCAAATCATGCTCTGACCGTGGCCATCGCGGCCCCTTTGTGCCCGCCGCCCGCACCCAGCTGGAGGGGGTCGGGGGAGGAGCCTCGCTGAGCGCCAGCTGCCACCGCGCTGAGCCGAGCTGCTCTGAATAAAACAGCTCCACGCAAATCAATGAAGCCACCCTCAGACACGCTGCCTCCCGGCCTTTGAAATCACGCCCACTGCCTTTGTGTGTCTAACGCCATTTTAAATACATATCTCACCGATTCCCCTAGGAATTCAGACAAAATATATATATATATAATTTTAAATGCGCTAAGGAAGTGCACTGGTGATGTAAAATATTTAAAATGGTGCAAAAAAGACCCCCCAAAACACATGGTGCAGACAACTACGCTTTTTTTCTCGACGAAAGAAAACATCTGGCTAGGGGAGACTCATGAATACAGTTGGGAAGCAACATGGTCTATTCCTGCTGGACAGGAAGCAGATCAAAATGCTAAAACGGACTGTGGGGCTCAGTGAGAGATTGCGTCCAGCCATCTCTATCCCTAAAGGTTGTCTTTTTCAATTTTTTTTTCCTGACAGTAAAAACAATACAGAAAGGCCGGGGTTATCTTCACATAGTAATTTAGGTATTCAGGACATAAAAGATATTGTGGGTTTTCTTTAAACATTTTTTTTTTATTCATTTCCTAGAGGAAGGGAGAGGGAGAGAGAAACATAAACATCCATGATGTGAGCGAGAATCATGGACTGGCTGCCTCCTGCACGCCCCGCACTGGGGATCGAGCCTGCAACCCGGGGGGCGGGGGGGGGGGTGCCCCGACGGGGAATCAAACTGTGACCTCCTGGTTCCCAGGCCGACGCGCAACCACTGGGCCACACTGGCCGGCCCGGCTGCTCATCTCCTCGAAGCCTGGATGTCTTCCCTCTAAAAGGGATGCTTTTGGGATGAGTCACAAGACGGCATCTGGCCAAGGACCGGACGCCGGGCCTGGCGCTGAGCCCTCCCAGACCCCGAGGAATTGCCGGGCGGAGAGAGGAAAGGGCGGCCCCCGGGCTCCCCTCTCACCCCTGACATTGCTGGGGACCTGCTTCTCCCCCAGACACGGCTGGCCAGGACCCCCCCCCAGCCCCCCAGCCCCCCACCATTGCCATTCCGCCTTCTGATCTGTCATCGCTGCTGGAGAACGACTCTGCTCAGCCACCAGCCGGTATGAGTCACCGCACAAAAT
This sequence comes from Myotis pilosus, assembly GCA_036010255.1. Classification (NCBI taxonomy): domain Eukaryota; kingdom Metazoa; phylum Chordata; class Mammalia; order Chiroptera; family Vespertilionidae; genus Myotis; species Myotis pilosus. Next base: position 472,622 of record JASKON010000031.1, on the reverse strand, counting down.
AAGCTTAATTCCCCTCCCCGGCCTCCGAACGCGCTCGCCGCCGGGAACGCTAGGAGCATTAATGAGGCTGATGATTGCACGGCGGCCGGCGAGCCCCCCGGCGCTGCAGACCTCGGTGCGGTCGCAGGGTTTAGTCACACATTATCGATTCCGCTCCAGCGTCCTCCTCCGTCCATCCAAAGGAACAATTAAAAGCCGGGGCGGCTGCTGAGGCCTGAGCCTGTGTGGGTGCCCCTGGCTGGGGCGTGGCCTCCACACCCAGAGTCTGGATCCACCGGGGGTTGCGCCCAGGAATCTGCATTTGAACAAGACCCCCCCCATTCCCCTCCCCTCCCCCCCACATGTGTCCTCTGGGCCGCACCATGGCAGAGCTCTCCATGAGCGGCATCAGGAAGGAGGAAGAAGCGCTGTGAACGGAGTGAATGAACCCTGGCCAGTGTGGCTCAGTGGATAGAGCGTCGGCCTGTGGACTGAGGGGTCCCGGGTTCGATTCCGGTCAAGGGCATGTACCTTGGTTGTGGGCACATCCCCAGTGGGGAGCGTGCAGGAGGCAGCTGATGGATGTTTCTCTCCCATCGGCGTTTCTGACTCTCTATCCCTCTCCCTTCCTCTCTGTAAAAAAATCAATAAAATATATATTTTTAAAAAGTGAATGATGAGAAAGACAAAAAAATATATGTGGGGCGATTACCAGGACCCCAATCAACCGGCTTCTCGCCCGCCCGGGACAGCACTGAAGATGGGCAGGGAGGAGAGGGGTGCCTGGAGGGGTTCGGGGGTGTCCACGTTGGGCTCATCGGCCGCCCGTGTGCGTCCCGGCAGCTGGGACTTTGTCCTCGTCCACGTGGGGGGAGGGGAGGAAGGGGAGTCCATGACAGCGGTGGGAGGTCATCGTTAAGGGTGAGGGCCCTGGACAGCTGTCCACGTCCACCCTGGTTGTGGTCGGCGTCCTGCCGGAGTGCCCAGGACAAGGCAGTGAAAGGCATCACCCGTGTTCACACGGCGGGGGGCACCCCTCAACCACAGGGATGCACACGGAGAGTCTCATCTAGAAAAGCTAAAACGTCCGCCCGGCCGGCGTGGCTCCGTGCTAAGGGTCGACCTAGGAACCGGGAGGTCAGGGTTCGATTCCTGGGTTTCGGGCTCAATTCCCAGTGTGTGGCGTGCAGGAGGCAGCCGATCCATGATCCTCTCTCCTCCTGGATCTTTCTCTCTCTCTCCCCCCCCCCTCCCGCTCTGAAATTCGTAAAAATATATTTAAAATAATAATGAAAATAAATAAATGTGCTTAAATGTACTTACTTGGCCACGCACATCCCCTGCCTGCCACACCAGGCGGGCTCAGTTCCGGAGCCTCAGGGAGAGGCGCCACGGTGGGTGGGCCGGAGGCGGGGAGACAAGGCATGAGGTGGGGTTCGCATTCACCGATGCGTCCGTTGGGTGGTTCTTGTATGTGCCCTGGCCGGGGAGCGAACCCCAAACTTGGCTATATCGGGAGGACACGTGAACACCCCCCCCCCCCCCGGGCCAGGCTATGTGGGCGGGGCTATTTCTGAATTATTGTATTATTTCCTATCCGGACAGCTGTAAGCCCCCCTTGGCCCCACCCCGTGTGAAATGGCCCTCCCCCAACTGGGTCTGACCAGCGGACGTCCGAAGCAGATCTGGGTCCCCAGCATATGTAGGGCGTCCCAAAATTCACGCAAGAAGTAATTTTGATAGAAAACACAGGTTTATAATTAAAAACTGTAAATTTTCTATTGACTCATAAAGGATACAGTATAGGGTTATGTATGGAATAGCACATGGGGGTCAATGGCCTCCAGGCTTTGCTGGCACAGACGCAAAGCCGTGGTCTTCATCGGTCTTCCTTGTCCCTGCTCCTGGGCCATCATTGGTCCTTGGTGCTGCTTATCGAATTGAAGGGGTTGACATCAAAGGGCAACAGATATGAGAATCTGATTCAATCAACCAGTAAAATTAGGCTTTTATTTTTGTTGTCGCTGTTGTTAAGGCTCACGCAAAAGTCAAATCTTGCGTGAATTTTGGGACACCCTCTATCTCAGGACAGAGCAGGTGAGGCCGTCCAGTTTGACACGTAGCTGAAAACAGTGCCCAGGAAATTAACCCTGAGGCCACCAGTCGGCTTAGCGCCCCAGGAATGCCCCAGGCGGACTTGGTCCTCGGCCCGGGATTGCAGCCAGTCCAGGACACAGAGGCCGAGAGAGAAGGCTGAGTGTCTGCTGCCCTCTCCTCCCCCGGAAGGAATCCCAACAGAATTCCACCCGCCCCAGCCCCGGCCCTTCGGTTGCAAGATCGATCCCAGGCCCCTGTCGGGGTGTGTGTGTGCGGGAGGCAACCCATCGATGTGTCTCTCTCATATCAATGTCTCTCTTTCTCTCTCTCTCTCCTTCCCACTCTCTAGAAAGCAATGGAAAGAAATATTGAGTGAGGATTAAATAGTAATAATACTTGGAACCAACAGCTCTCATAAAAGGGAACAGAGGCAACAAGGCTGCCCCTCAATGCATTGTCAGCCCGTTGTTGTTTTAAAATATGTTTTTACTGATTTTTACAGAGAGAGGAAGGGAGAGAAAGAGAGAGAGGGAAACATCGATGCGAGAGAGAAACATCCGCCAGGTGCCTCCCGCACGTGCCCCGACAGGGGATCGAACCCGAAACCCTTTTGTGTGCGGGGACGATGCTCCAACCAGCTGAGCCACCCGGCTAGCGGGGCCACCACACATGGCGATTGAGCACTCGGAAAGCGGCGAGTGAGACCGAATCCTGTTTTGATTTTATCTTAAGTCATTTATTTAAGCTTCAACAGCCAGCCGCGCGGGGCGGGCGACTGACTACGGTTTCGTGAAAATTTTCGCCTCCTTTTCACCACCAACAAAAAGATGTCTCCGTCCAAAATTCCCAGTGATGAACGATCCTGCGTGTAAATCCCTGCTCCCGGGTGTTCTTGCCAGCCGCGAATCGTCCACGTGTAAGCGAAAACACGCGGATGGCCGTCAGTTCTCTCTGCGGAGAAGCGAGGCCTCAGGAAACAGCTTCGGGAGCCGGCAGCTTACCAAACGGCCCCATGAGGAAACTGCTTTGGAAAACGATGTTTCTAAAGAATCACACGCTTGTCGCCGGGAAATAAACTTATGTTTTCTTTTCAGATGCATGGTGTTATCTGCGGCGTTGAAAACGCATTCTGCCGGAACCGGTGTGGCTCAGTGGATAGAGCGTCGGCCTGCGGACTGAAAGGTCCCAGGTTCGATTCCGGTCAAGGGCATGTACCTGGGTTGCGGGCACATCCCCAGTAGGGAGTGTGGAGGAGGCAGCTGATCGATGTTTCTCTCTCATCGATGTTTCTGACTATCTCTCTCCCTTCCTCTCTGTAAAAAATCAATAAAATATATTTAAAAAAAAAAAGAAAACTCATTCTGCTTACACACACACACACACACACACACACACACACACACACACCTATCCACCCAGCGATAAGTCTCCATGCGATAAGGCTTTTCCGCTCCCAGGAGCACACATCCGAGCAGTAAACACCTCCAAGCCCACCTGTGTTGGGTCCATAGACAGCTTGCCATCGCCCGTAGGCTGAGCTGCGGGGCCGCGTTAACATGCAGGCCCGTCGGTTGGTTCACGGCGTTGAGGAAACGCTCCACCCTGCAGCGACCCCGAGACAGTGGGTGACCGGCCACGGCCAGGCTGGGCGCGGACCGGTGGTCGAGAAACCCCAAGTGCACACTGAGTCCGCAGGACAGCAAGCTGCCCTTCACCTGGAAGCGTTTATTCGTTCTCCGGTCATCTTACAATGCCGGTTTTTAGCGACGGGGTAAAACCAGCAAGAGAGGGAGAGCGGTCCTGAGTCCATCGAGAAGGAGGGCTCCGCCCTGGCCGGCGTGGCTCCGTGGCTGAGCAGCGACCTTCGAACCAGGAGGTCACTCAAGGTTCGATTCCCGGTCGGGGCACACACCCGGGTTGCGGGCTCCGTCCTGATGTGCAGGAGGCAGCTGATCCATGATTGTCTCTCTCGTCGTCCGTGTTCCTATCTCCCTCTCCCTTCTCCTCTGAAATCAATACAAATATATATTCTTAAATATACTGGTGGGTGGGGTTCCTTAGGGGTGGGATTGCTCTGTCCCTAACGCCTGTCGATGCATGCATTGGCGATCAATAACAATAATACTACCTGTCTGTGCTCCATGGTTACCAGGGCAGGACCCACGTGCCCTGGGGGAACCCCGGACCTTTTGTAGCTGCTAAAAGGCATGTGTGTGTGTGTCCCTGCTGCCCGCCGTTTCATACGGAAGGCCGCGATTAATCACGGAGCTGCGGCTGGAGCAGATCTTCCTTCTGCGGTTCCTTCATTGATTTCTTTAGAAACCATCGATCGGCTTCTCCACTAATTTATGCCTTCATTGTTTGCCTCTCAGATGTGCCCTGACCGGGGATCGAACCCTTAAACCTTGGCGTCGCGGGACGGTGCTCCCACCGGCTGAGCTACGGGCCCCAAGGCCTTTGGCTGTGATTTTTTAATAGTCTTTTTTTCCCCTTAATTTTCATTTTTATTTTACAGTTTATGTTTCCGTGACAGTTGACATTCAATAGGATGTGAGTCTCAGGTGTACAGGGTAGGGCAGCGATGGCGAAACTTTCAAGCTCGGTGTGCCAGCATTTTGAAAAACCCTCACTTAACTCTGGTGCCGTGTCACATAGAGAAATTTTTTTTGTCTTTGCAACCACAGTAACACAAAGACTTATATTTTTGATATTTATTTTATAGATTTAAATGCCATTGAACCAAGAAAAATCAACCAAAAAGATGAGTTCGTGTGTCACCTCTGACACGCGTGTCATAGGTTCGCCATCACTGGAGTAGAGGTTAGGGGTCATATGTTTCACCAAGGGGTCCCCCTGGCATTTCCAGCACCCCCTCCCCGCGTCACCGTACCGTATGTAGTTATTACGGTATTATTGACTCTGCGTCCCCTGTGCGTTCCTTATCTGTGGCTGTTCTGTCACTACCTCTCAAACCCATCACCTTTTCCACTCGCCCCCCCAAGACCCCTCCCCTCTGGCAACCGTGAGTTTGTTCTCTGTGTCCATGAGTCTGTTTCTATTTTGTGTTTGCTTTTTCGTTAATCCTCACCAGAGGCTATTTCTCCATTGATTTTTAGGGAGCGTGGAAGGGAGGGGGAGAGAGAGACAGAGAGAGAGAGAGAGAGAGAGAGAGACATCGATGTGAGAGAGACACATCGATTGATTGCCTCCCACAGGCGCCCCGACTGGGGCCAGGGATGGATGGAGCCTGCAACCAAGGTTCCTGCCCTTGACCCTTGACCTGAATCGAACCTGCTGGACCCATTGCTGACACTCTACCCACCGAGCCGAACCGGCCAGGGCTGTTTCCGTTTTATTTTATTTTGCGCTTTGGGAGCCACATATTAATGAGATCGTACGGTGTTTGCTTTCCGTCTGACTCGTTTCTCCTTAGCATCGCAGCCTCTAGGTTTGCGTCCGTTTCCAGAGACTCTGTTATTGACTGACGAAACGTTTCCCTAGCAGCTGTTTCTAAAAATCCTGCTCGGATGATTCCGACATCTCATCCCCCCGGGGGGCCATGTCAGCTGGCTGTCTCTTCTCTCCGGGGTTCCGGTTCTCTGGGTTCTTGGCACGCAGGTGACATTTCAGGGCCTCCTGGCTGTTTTGTCTATGGTGTCAGGAGACTCTGGGTCCTGATTAAAAAAACATTTTTTTAATCCTTTATTGATCTGAGAGAGGAAGGGAGAGGGAGAGAGAGAGAGCTAGAAACATCCATCGGCCACCACCTGCATGCCTCCCACTGGGGATCGAGCCCATAAGGGGGGCGGGGGTGGGGGGGCTGGGAATCGAACCAGTGACCTTTTGGTTCCTGGGTCCACGCGCAACCACTGGGCCGCACGGGCCGGGCCTGTTTAAACCTTCACTTTTAGCAGGCGCTCCCCCTGTTTAGGGTGAGCACTGACTTCCTTTTCCTGGCCCCGGGGCCTAACCAGCTACAATGGAGAGCTTTAGTCTTATTGATTTATCTGCTGCTGCCTGAGCGCGTGGGACAGGTTTCCCCAGGCTGGGCCACCAAGTGTCTCAAAGCAGGGGAGTCTGGGGCCCACGGGGGACAGTGAGGCTTCTTGGGCAGGGACAGGGGTCCCGGTGACCCCCCATGCTGATTCTACCCCCCTCCCCGCCCCCCAGGTATGTCAGGGGCTCTGCGCCTAGTGGGGTCTCTGGCTGGCATGTCCCCTGGATTGGAAACCTAGAGAGGAAGGAAGGAAGAAAAAAAAAACACGAAAAAAAACCAAACACCCACGAGGCGGGCTGCGCCATTGTTCTCCAGCGCCCAGGGCGCATCCGAGCGCATCCCCCGGCGAGTGAACGCACCCCTCGCCGCCCCGGCTCCGCGAGCAGGGGGGGCCTTCGCTTTGTCAGGGTCCCTGCCCGGGGGGTGGGGGGGTCTCAGAAGGGTGGGTGCGGGGCGGGGGGTGGCGGCTCGGCGCGGAGAGGGGGGAGGGCCGCAGAGGCGCGCGCGCGTCCCCGCGGCGAGGGGCGTTGTTCGTCGCCATGGCAGCGCCGGGCCTCTCCAAAGCGCGCGTGCGTTTGGCTCGAAAGGAAAACCCCGAGCCCCGTCGCCCCGAGGGCAGGAAAAAAGCGCACGGCGCCGTAGGTCTCCGTCCACACCGCCGCCGCCAGAGCGGGTCTCCATCCCGCGCCGGGTCCCTCCGCGCCGCGCGCCGGACGAATGGACTCTCCCGCCGGGGATGCGGGTCCGTGCGCGGGGGCGCGCGCGGCGGGGCCCGCAGCCTCTTTGCGCGGGGCGAGAGCGCCCCTGCGGGCGGCGGAGGCACTGCAAGCGCGTGTGGGGGTGCGGCCCGCCCCCCGAGCCGGCTTTTGTCTCCGCCGCCGCCGCCCGCGGGCAGATGGCCGGGGCGGGAGGCAGGCCCCGGGGAAGGCGGAGGCAGAAGGACGCCCTGGCAACAGCGGCCCGCGCCCCCCGCCCCTTCCCTGCGGCGCGCGCCGACCAGCAGAGGGCGCCACCGGCTCCGCCGCGCGGGCCCCGGCCCCCGGCTCAGCCCCCCGCCGCCCCCGGGACCCCCCATCGGCGTTTCTGTCGTTTGCCCGCCGCCCGGGCTTCGGCCTTTTGTGCGACCTCCGCCGGGACGAGCTAGGGCCCCACCTCCGGGGGGGACGCCCGCGCTGGGCCCGCTGGTTGGAGCGTTCCCGGTCGGGGAGGGCGCACGCCCAGGTGGGGGTTCGAGCCCCCGGACCACGTCAGTGTTACCCCCTCTCTCCTAAATCAATGACTAAAAATAATAAAATAAAAGAAGTAGTGAATCCGTGGCTCTGTGCTTATCCCCCGCCCCCCAGTTTTTGCTGTCTGTAACATTGGCAATTTTGGGTCGTTTTCTGTTTTTTGGGGCGCGGGGGGGAGGCAGATTTCTGTCTCCATCTAAGGGGACCCATTCAGCTTGTGCCAGACCAGGAGGTCAGACCCCAGGAGCCCATCTTACGGAGAGAGAGAGCTAAGAAATCAAGCGCTCGCTCTCTCTCTCTCTCTCTCTTTCCTCTTCCCCTCTAAAATCAATAACCATATCCTCAGCTGAGGATTAACAATATTAATAATAATAAAATGGCATGTACAAATTGAAAGAAAAATAATACTTTAATTTTATTCTTAACCACATTTTAAAAAATGTTTTTATTGGTTGTGGGTTTTTTTTTGAGAGAGAGAGAGAGGAAGGGAGAGGGATAGAGAGACAGAAACATCGATAACAGAGCAACATCATGGATCTGCCGCCTCCTGCACGCCCCGCACTGGGGATGGAGCCCACAGCCCGGGCCTGTGCCCTGACCGGGGATGGAACCGTGACCTCCCGGTTCCTAGGTGGACGCTCAGCCACGGAGCCACGCCACCGGCTGGGCCGGGAGTCCCTATTTTCACACAACAGTTCTGACGTCTGATGCCAGGCGAGCGAGCCACAGGGCACGGGTTGGCATCGGCGGGAGCAGCCAGGCTGGCCGAGAAGAGCACCCTTCATGCGGCTCTGAGTGGGAGACAGGCAGCAGGCTGTTGTGTGGCTCCTGCCACTCACCGTGCCCGTGCCCAGCAGGCAGCGTGATGGGGGCAGCGAGGCCTCACACACTCTGTTCCCCGGTGGCGTTGTTCGCAGCCAGGCCAGCCAGCCAGACGGGGATCGGGGTCGGGGGGCAAAACTAACCGGGGGTCACTGGACTGGGAGGAGGCGGGTGCCCCTCAGCACCCACCCCAGGGACACGAAGCAGGCATCTACCCCCGCGAAGCCAGGCGACGGACGGACGGACGGACGGACCTGCTAAAGGAGGCGCCAACGCACCGTCTTATGCAACTGCATGGGGAATACTACTCGGCCGTAAAAAATATGAAAATACAATAAAAAAGAGGGACCTCTTATCCTTTGCGGCGGCCTGGACGGAGCCGGAGGCTGTGCTGCCCAGTGGCAGGAGCCAGGCCGAGAACAGGTGTGCCCTGTGATCACATGGTCTCACTCACATGCGGAATGGAACGAGCAACATAAATGAACAAGGTAGAGACAGACGCGTAGATACAGAGGAGGGGGCGGGGGTGGAGGGATGGGGGGAAAGCTGACAGATTAAGTAACACACACACACATACACACACACATGCACACGCACACGCACACGCACACACACACGAAAACCAACTCCTGGGCAGAGGCGACAGTAGGGTGAATAGCGGAGGGAAGGGGTCGGGGAGGCAGGAGCGGGAAAAGGGGGAGCCAATGATGGGGGAAGGAGACCCGCCTGTGGGCGGTGAGCACGCCGTACAATCGCCCGAAGGTGAGTCCCCGAATTGCACCCTTGAAACCTCTCTGTAGGTTTATTCACCAAAGTCACCCCGATACATTCAGTAAAAATTACAATAAAACAAGCCACGCGCCCCTCCACTATGTGAGGCTGCAGATAGCACTCATAGGGGCATCAGGCATGCATTTCTATTCTGGGGGGGGCCTTTTGGGGGTGCCGTGATGAAAAGAGGCTCAAAGGCATTCACCCCAGATCCTGCGGGAAGAAACGCCTCCAGGGCTCACCACCAGGTGGCGCTGCTCACATATAAAATAGAAAACCTTTTTATTTCCGCCCCCCCTTCTCCTAAATCAAGACAGCTTATCCAAGGTATTTTTTTTCCATAAGGGCCTTATCACATGGTCCTTTTTTCCTTTTTGTTCTGGAAAAGAATGATATTGTTCATCCCTTTAAAGGAAAACTGTATAGGTACCGAGACTGGCTTTCCACGAGACACCCACACCTTTCACAGCGTAAGCCGTGCCGTGAGACCCCATGAAAAACAAGGGACTGGCACCCGTGCAGGGGACAGGGGCCTCCAGAAAGAGCCGAGGGCCCCGGCCGGGCGGCCCAGTTGGTCAGGGCATCGTCCCGACACACGAAGGTGGCAGGTTCGGTCCCCAGTCAGGCCACGTACGAGGGGGACCAACCTGTGATTCACATCTCTCTCTCTCTCACGGATGTTTCTATCTCCCCCTCTCTCTGAAATCAATAAAAACATATTAAAAAAGAAAAAAAAAAGAGAGAGAACCCACCAGGGAATGCGTCGATACATGGAATAACACATCCCCGTCCCCCCTCTCCTCTGTCTCGCTCCCCCCCTTCCTCTCTCTCTCAAATCAAATTTTTTAAAAAAAGGAGCTGAAAACCTAACCCTCAAGGGTCTTCAGCCTTTTTTTTTTTTTTTTTGGAGAGAGAAGACAGAAATGACACAGCACCTGCAGGCCTCGGAGAGTCAGAGCTCAGATGAAAAGCAAGTGTCCTGTTGCCTAGGGGGCAGGGAGGTCGGGTGTGGGCTGCGGCAGGTGGGACTTGATTTGCTTGGAGACAAGAGGTGCTGGTGTGTGTGTGTGTGTGTGTGTGTGTGTGTGTGTGTTCTGAGTGAGCAAAAAAGAATTACTCCTGGAGGGCTCGTTGGACAAGCGACACGGGGGCAGGGGGTGGACAGGGTGCCATGAGAGCATCGCTCGTGGAACCGGGCGTCTGTGCTCTCACGCCCAGCGCGAGGCCCGAGGCAGGCGCCCTGTGGGGGCCCGTTGAACGCACGCACGCACACGCGTGTGCCTGCCCGTTTCCCGTGGGCCACCTCCGGCTGCCCGGCGTGGTCCCCGGGCCGACAACACCCCCGAGCGACGCAGAAAACCGTCTCGAAGGCGCATGACTCCTGCACTGGAGACGGTCGCCTCCTGAATCCAGCGAGGGAGGATTCTTTTATTATTATTAATTATTATTATTATTATTATTAATTACTATTATTTTCGGTGCTGTTTTAGGGTCCGGGTCCCCGGAGGCCGTGCCCGCATCGCCCTTTATTTGAACGTGAGCTCGCAGCGCCCGCAGACGGGCGGGGAGCAGCAGGGCCCCCCGCGCGGCCGGGAGACAGGCGCACGGATGGATGCGATCCCACCTCCGCCCCCGCCGGTCCCCATGGTTACCAGATCGTGACTGCCGGCCGGTGGCTGCTCCCCAGCCGGAGGCACCGCGCGCCCGCCGCGCTGCTGGGGTTCAATCAGCGCCGGTGGGCACCCACGGGGCTCCAAGGTAATGCCACGGTGGGCACCCACCGGGCGCCAAGGTAATGCCAGCTGCCCCGCGAGGCGCTCATAATCCCCCGGCGGTACCTCCAGGCTTTTTGTTGGTTTTTTTAAAAAAATACATTTTTATTGATTTCAGAGAGGAAGGGAGAGGGAGACAGCGATCGGCCGCCTCCTGCCCACCCCGTCCCGGGGCTGGGGCCCGCGACCAGGGCACGCGCCCTGCCCGGGGAGGCGAACCTCCTGGTTCCTCGGTCGGCGCTCGAGCACGGAGCCACACCGGCCGGGCTGGAGACCCCCAGGGTTTTGTGCCCAGCAGCCCCGAGACCGCAAAGACGCCCTGAGGCCGTGCGTCCGACGTGCCCACCGTTTGGGGCGCGCCCGGCACTGTCCCTGTCTTAGATGGAACCCCTTCTCGGGGGAAGGAGGGGGGCGGGCAGCCTCGTCTGCCATGGGGGGCAGAATGGGGAGAACAAGGGCTCTCTCTCTCTCTCTCTCTCTCTCTCTCTCTCTGCAAAGGGCCCCGTGGGTGGTCGTGCACCTGAGCGCCTGCCCCCTGGGTGGGTGTGGGTGGTGGGGGGACGGGCGCGGCGTCCGTCGGGGTCTGTTTTGCTTGGCCCCCGCCCCGCCTTCGGGGAAAGGTCACGGAATGTTCCAGGCCTGCTGGCAGAGGACCCGGGATGCCGGCGAGGCCAGCGCCTCCGTGCGCGCGCCGAGCCATTAATCATAACACAGCAAACACGGGGCCGCTTGTATTTATAGCCGGCGGTTGCTAAGCAGAGAGTGGACCCTTTGCAGAGCCTTTTTTCCCCTTTTCTTTTCCTGCAGAAACGTGCTTGGCTTGAACAAGGGTTTCTCAGGTGGCATTAAAAACCCCGACCCGTTCTCGGACCCCCGAGGGTCCGTGGTTTTAGACTCAGTGCGTTGGCATCGCCAGCCCCTGCTGGACGGATGGACAGGGCACTGGGACTGGGGAGCCCCGGGGACGGAGGCCAGGGCCTGGCTGGCTCACTCTGACAGCCCCGGGGTGGTGAGCAAGGCCCTCGAGGTTGGAAGTGCGTGGAGTGACCGCCTGGCTGGCTGGCTGGTCCCGTGTCCCCTCCTACTGTGCTGTGGCCATCGGTCTGTTAGACCCCCCTCTCCTGGGAGTTTGTGGGGATGGAGGATGCCAGGCCCCGAAAGTCCGCCTGGACTCCGTTCCAAGTTCTTCGAAATCCAAGGGCTGACTTTCCCAGATGCCCACTGGAGCGGGCACCGAAGTATTCTCGGACTCAGTGGTGGGCATCGACCTGTGAACCAGGAGGTCACGGCTCGATTCCCGGTCAGGGGCACAGGCCCGGGTTGCGGGCTCCATCCCCAGTGGGGGGCGTGCAGGAGGCGGCCGATCCATGATTCTCTCTCATCACGGATGTATTTTTTTTCTCTCTCTCTCTCTCCCTCCCCCTTCCTCTCTGACATCAATAGACATATATTCCAACAAAGAGAATCCACCGATGAATGCACCAATAAGTGGAACAACCACTCGATGCCTCTCTGTGTCTCGACCCCCACACCCTCCCCTCTCTCTCTCTTTCTCTCTCTCTCTCTCTCACCAACCCCTATATAACTCCGAAGTGGTAGAGTTGGAGGGGTTAACAGATGAATCCCAATTTGCACCGTCGAAGAGAGGGGCCCAGGGAGGGGGCGTTGAACACGGTTTCCTGCGTAGGTCGCATGAGAAATTAGACAATGTCCGGGTGGGGGGAGGTCTGTGTGTGTGTGTGTGGAGGGGAAGATGGGGGAGCTATTTCTTTCTCCCCCACCCTATGGGGCACTGGACAGGGCTTCTTCCAGTGTCAGGCCGCCCTGGGTGACCTCGGCGTTGCCCTGGGCCCAGGGTTAGCTCAGAGTGGACCCCTGCCCGGGAGCCACACGCCCCCCCCCTTCCTCCCTCCCTCCCCCTCATCCTCAGAGCATCCTCGGGGCGGTGGGCGGGCGGGGGGCGCACCTGCCGGGCGGGCCCAGCTGCCCGCCTCCCCGGTAATTACAGGCAGCGGATGCTAACGAGCAGATGCCCGCGATTAGCTCGCCTTCTCCGTGGCTTGTCGAGCCCGGGCTGCACTTGTTGGAGGAGATAATTAAGCGGAATTGGGGCCCGCAGTAAATATTTGCCGCTGGGGGGCGGGGGGTACACGGGACAATGGAGGCCGTTGACCGTGAGGTCCAGCTGCGAACCCCCGAGCCTGGCCAGCCCCAGCCTGGGCGGGAGGGGGCGTCGCTGGGGGCGGGGGCCGGGGTCTGCACCCTGGGTTTCTGGTGAAACCGTCAAGGGCCGGCCGTGCTTCCTCGCGGATGGATGCCTGCTGGCCTGTCTGGATGATGCTCACTCGCTCCCTCTAGGAGTGGACACAAGGGCGGCCCTGGCCGGTGTGGGTCAGTGGCCAGAGCGTCAGCCTGTGGATGGAAGGGTCCCGGGTTTGATTCCGGTCAAGGGCACGTACCTGGGTTGCAGGGTCCATCCCCGGCCCTGGTCAGGGCACGTGTGGGAGGAGGTAACCGATGGACGTGTCTCTCACACATCGTGTTCCTCTCTCTCCGTCTCTCCCTCTCCCTTCCAATCTCTCTCTAAAAAAAAATAAAAAAAATCAATGGACGCCCTGGTCGGTGTGGCTCAATGGATAGAGCGTCAGCCTGCGGATGGAAGGGTCCTGGGTTCGATTCAGATCAAGGGGCACATGCCCGGGTTGTGGGCTTGATCCCCAGTAGGGGGCGTGCAGCGGGCAGCCGATCCGTGATTCTCTCTCATCATGGATGTTTCTCTCTCTCTCTCCCTCTTCCTTCCTCTCCGAAAGCAATAAAAAAAATAATAATAATAAAGAAAAAGAGAAAAAGAAAATCAATGGAAAAATACCCCAGGGTGAGGGTTAACAACGAGAACAAGAAGGAGTGGACACAACTTGTGAAGTGTGAACCTCAGAGCGAGGAGGCCAGCCCAGCCTTGCCCCTTGGTGCGGAGTGGACCTGGGGGGGGCGGGGGGAGGCTCGGGTCTGCTTTCAGCAATTCCACAGGCGTCCCCCCTCCGCGCTCCGTCGGCTCCACCTGCTCGCCTCCGTGCGCGCGGCGTTGTTTGCAAGTTGTAAGATTCCTCCGGATCAATTTTGCAACAAGGCAATTATAAACGAGCCCGCGTGGCAAGCACATAACACAATCCGTGGCGTGAGGGAGCCCCCCCGGCCCCCCGCTTGTCTGCTCTCAGAGCCGGTGTCGGCCGCTGCATTTACCAGCGTCAATAGAATCGCAACCGCCCAACATGAGAAAGAGAGAGAAAACGAGAAGAGGAAGGAGGAGGAGGAGGGAACAGAGTTTCAGGAACCTCAGGGACTCTAAGACAAGATCTGCCCGGCCGGTGTGGCTCAGTGGTTGAGGGTCGACCAGGAGGCCCATTCCCATGGCCGGGGTCGCCCAGTAGGGGGCGAGCAGGAGGCAGCCCATCCCTGACCCTCTCTCATCATGGAGGCTTCGATTTCTCTCCCCCTTCCTCCCTGAAATCAATTTTTAAAAATATATTTTAAACAATAATTTTCCTTATTATATATTTTTTATTTATTTATATTTTTTCTTTTAATGCCCTTGACAGGAATCGAGCTGGTTCACTTGACTGGGACCCCTCAGTCTGCAGGCCGACGCTCTATCCACTGAGCCAAACCAGCCAGGGCCATTCCGTTTTGTATTAAATATATATATATATTTTTTATTGGGTTCAGAGAGGACGGGAGAGGGCGGGGAGAGACAGAGAAACATCCATGATGAGAGAGAATCATCGATCGTCCGCCTCCTGCACACCCCACACTGGGGATCGAGCCTGCAACCAGGCAGGTGCCCTTGACCGGAATCAAACCCAGGACCCTTCAGTCTGCAGGCCGACGCTCTATCCACTGAGCCAAACTGGCTTGGGCACAAATGTATGTGTGTGCGTGTGTGTGTGCGTGTGTGTGTGTGTGTGTGTGTGTATATATATATATATATATATTTTTTTTTTTTTTAAGAAATAATGGTTGAAAACTTCCAAGATCTGAGAAGCAACATGACTTGCAGATTCAAGAAGCCGGGGGAATTCAGACAAATAAATAAAAATGAACTCGAAGCATATCGCATCAAGACGCAAACAGCCACACACACAAAGAGGACGAGACAGAAAACAATAAAAATTTTATTTAAAAGGCGGCGGCGGGGAAATGACGTCCCGCCCGCGGGGACACGGCGCCGCGCTCACGGCGGCAGGTTTCTCATTAGGAGCCGGCGGGGCCAGAAGGAGGTGTCACAACATCTTGGGGTTCTGAAGGGAGAGGCCTGTCATCCCGGATGCGCACGGCCCGCGGAGAAGCCTCTGAGGGGCCCGGGAGGAGATGAAACCGTCTCCGGTGACGGGCGCGCCGACAGGCTGCGGCCGGCGGGGCTCCCCGCCAAGAATGACAGGAGGGCGAGGGGGGATGTAATGAGAGGAGGCATGTTCTGGGCACGAGGAAGGAAGGACACGGCAGGCGGAACCGCAGGAGACTGTCGCCCTGGCCGGTGGGGCGCAGTGGGTAGGGCGCCGGCCTGCGGACTGCGGGGCCCCGGGCGGGCGCGATCGATCGCGGTCCAGGGCCCGGGCCCGGGTTGGGGGCTCGATCCCCGGTGGGGGGCGTGCAGGAGGCAGCCCATCCACGGTTCTCTCTCCTCGCTCATGTTTCTATCTCTCCGTCTCCCTCCCTCCCTCCGAAATCAGTAATAATATATCAAAAACGACGACAATAACAGACTTGCACCCTGGCTGGTGTGGCTCCAGCGGTTCCCAGTGCTGTCAGGCCTCGAGGGAGAGCTCTGACGAGGAGGGACCCTGAAAGGACACGTCCCCGCCCCCAGCCGGTGCGGCTCAGTGGATAGAGCGCCGGCCTGCGGACCGAAGGGTCCTGGGTTCGATTCCGGTCAAGGGCACAGACCTCGGTTGCGGGCTCGATCCCCGGGGCCCGGTCCCCGGTCGGGGCACACGCAGGAGGCAACCCATCGATGTGTTTCTCTCACTTCGATGTTTCCCTCTTTCTCTCTCTCTCCTTCTCCCTTCCTCTCTGACATCAATAAAAATAGATTAGAAAACAAACCCACTGCCGTACCCAGGCTAGCCTCACACCCACTTTCTCCCCCCAACCCGGCCTACTGCCCCGCGGCTCTGTGAACCCTCAGGGGGCACGATTTTCTGGGGTCTCCGAGGCCCCCAGAACCATGAGAAATGCAAAAAAAAATAAAAATTCACCGTTAACAACGCGTTCTCGAATTGGTCCCCCCCCCCCACAAAAAATCAAACTGCCCCACATTGGGAACCACGGGGCTAGGGCTCATGTGCGGCTCTTAATTGTTTGTGTGTGTGTGTGTGTGTGCGTGTGTGTGTGTGTGTCTGTGTCTGCGTGTGTGTGTGTCTCTATGTGTGTGTGTGCACACGTGTGTGCGCCAGCGGGCCCTGGGGCTCCCGGTCGGCCTGGGCGGATGGAAGCGCCGGGGGCTGTGACCGGGAGTGGGGTCCACGGTTCCCATTTTCAGAGCAAACGAGCCGCACACGACATGAGTCCAGGGTCCGTCTCCGCGCATCCTCGCTGCAGGGCCTCCGGGCTGCCAGACCTCCCCGAGGTTTCAGGAATAAACACATTCCCTCCTGGGCACAGGACGACAAAACGCACACACACACTCACACACACACACGCTCACACATACACAGATGCTCACACACACACACGCTCACACATACACACACACACGCTCTCACACACACACGCTCACACACACACTCGCTCTCACACACACTCGCTCTCACACACATGCTCACACACACACACATGCTCACACATACACAGACGCTCACGCACACGTTCTCACACACGCGCTCACACATACACACGCTCACACACACGCGCTCACACACACACGTGCTCACACACACACACGCTCACACATACACACACACACGCTCTCACACACACACGCTCACACACACACTCGCTCTCACACATACACACACTCACAAACACGCGCTCACACACACACGCTCACACACACATGCTCACACATACACACACACACGCTCTCACACACACACGCTCACACACACACACGCTCACACACACGCGCTCACACACACACGCTCACACACACACGCGCTCACACACACACACGCTCACACACACGCGCTCACACACACACACGCGCTCACACACACACACGCTCACACACACTCGCTCTCACACACACGCTCACACACACACACGCGCTCTCACACACGCGCTCACACACACACGCGCTCACACACACGCGCTCACACACACACTCGCTCTCACACACATGCTCACACACACACACATGCTCACACATACACAGACGCTCACGCACACGTTCTCACACACGCGCTCACACACACACGCGCTCACACACACACGCGCTCACACACACGCGCGCTCACACACACGCGCTCACACACACGCGCTCACACACACACGCGCTCACACATACACACGCTCACACACACGCGCTCACACATACACACGCTCACACACACGCTCACACACACACGCACCCCAACAACAAATCCGCGGTGTGTTGGGTGCCTCTGGACCAGCGGTCGGCAAACTCATTAGCCCACAGAGCCAAACACCAACAGGACGACGATCGAAATTTCCTTTGAGAGCCACATTTTTTAAAGTTAAACTCTACAGGTAGGCACATTGTGATTCACTTAATGAGGGTCCCCCTAAGGCTGAGGAAGAGCCACACTCAAGGGGCCCGAGAGCCGCGTGTGGCTCGCGAGCCGCAGTGTGCCGACCGCGGCCCTGGGGGAAGGGAAGGGTGATCGCTCCCCGCTGGCGCTGGCCGGCGGTTCCGGGATTTAAAATTGGCTCCTGAGCACACACGACCCGCGGACGCCCAGATGCGCGCCCCGGGCCGCTATTTTCGGAAGCTATTTGAAATCGGCTCCATCAAAGGCTGACCTCTGGCCTCCCGCCCGCGCCCACGGCGTCCTGTCTGTTTGTTTCCTTCCTCTGGAAAAAAAAATAAAGGCGTCCGAGAGAAGCGGCGAGAAGGAGGCCGCTTTCCACCTGCACAAAAGAGCGCCCGGCCGGGCAGGAGCGGGGGGCGGGGGGCCCACAGTCCTCCCGTGGAGACCGGCTCGGCTCCCGGGCCGGGGCTGGGGGAGGGGGAGCCCCAGCCGGCTGCAGAGAGACCCGGGGGTTCTGCCCGGCCGGCCGGTGTGGCTCAGGGGCTGAGCATCAACCTGGGAACCGGGAGGTCAGGGTTCGAGTCCCGGTCAGGGCACAGGCCCGGGTTGCGGGCTCCATCCCCAGTGGGGGGCGTGCGGGAGGCAGCCGGTCCATGATTCTCTCTCCTCATGGATGTTTGTGTCGCTCCCTCCCTCTCCCTTCCTCTCTGAAAGCAATAAAAACATATTAAGAGAGAGAGAGAGAGAGAGAGGACAATTTTGACGAAGCTCAGCAGGTGCTGGGTGACCATCCCCGTCACGGGGGCCGGGCCTTGGGGTCACTTGGGGTTTCGCACGGGCCTCCTCCACGCTCGGGCCGAGGACTCTGTCCTCACAGAAACCCACGCGCCTCCTCCCCCTCAGAAGCCTCTACGTCACATGTTTGTGTTGATTTCAGGGAGAGGAACCTCAGTGATGAGAGGGAATCATTTATGTGTCATCTTTCTGTCTATTTATCTGTTTACCATCCATCTTGTCTGTCTATATACTTATCTATCAGTCATCTATCTGCCTATCATGCATCTATAAGTTATCTACCCATCTATTTACCTATCATTTGCCTATTTATCATCTACCTGGCTATCTATCTGCCTATCATCTATCTTCCTATCATGTACCTGTAATCTATAATCTATCTATCTATCTATCTATCTATCTATCATCTATCTTCCTATCATGTATCTGTAATCTATAATCTATCTATCTATCTACCTATCTATCTATCATCTATCTTCCTATCATGTATCTGTAATCTATAATCTATAATCTATCTATCTATCTATCTATCTATCTATCTATCTATCTACCTACCTACCATCTATCTTCCTATCATGTATCTGTAATCTATAATCTATCTATCTATCTACCTACCATCTATCTTCCTATCATGTATCTGTAATCTATAATCTATCTATCTACCTACCATCTATCTTCCTATCATGTATCTGTAATCTATAATCTATCTATCTACCTACCATCTATCTTCCTATCATGAATCTGTAATCTATAATCTATCATCTATCTATCTGTCTGTCTATCTGTCTATCTATCTATCTATCTATCTATCTATCTATCTATATCTCCCTCCCCATCTCCCTGCTGCAGATTCCTGCTTCCTGGGCCGGTGCCCTGGGGTGGAGCCATGCCCGGCTCTGCGTCTGCCGGCTCGCTGCCTCACCAGCGGTGGCCCGTCTCCAGCCCGGGCCGCGCGCCAGGGCTGGTCCAGTGAAGCTCGGGAGGGAGTCTCACTCCGCCTTACGGCTTCCCGGGGCCATCGGGCTGCAAACGGCGCCCGGGGCCGGGACGCGTCCACCCGCTCTCCTGCTCGGCCCTGACACGCAGGCGACGGGGGACCCTCGTCTGTCCCTTCACCCCAATCATCTACCGGCTAGTCCCCGGGTCTTCTCTGCAGTATCGCAGAGGAGGGGAGAGAGAAGGAGAGAAACATCAGAGATGAGGGAATCACTGATGGGCTGCCTCCTGCACGCCCCCACTGGGAATGGAGCCCGCAACCCGGGCCTGTGCCCTGACCAGGAATCGAACCGTGACCCCCTGGTTCATGCCGACGCTAACCACTGAGCCACGCCGGCCGGCCGGGCTCCTTTCTGTCTGTTTTAAAGCCTTCTCCCCCCCCCCACCAGCCTGCCTCTGAGCCCCTGCCAAGCCCCGACGACGCGGTGGCTGGCTCCCTGGCTCCAGCCACCAGCCGGGAGCCAACAGCCCCCGAGCGTCTCATGCACAAAGCCCGCAGCCGGAAGACAGCCCTCGTCTGGTGCTCTGGCCCCGGCCCCCGTGATGTGAGTCCTCCGGGGCCTTCGCTCTGCCTGTCGGCGGCCCAGGCTCCCCCAGGCGTGCAAGGAGACAGGGTCTCCCCCTGGCGCCTGGCTGCTGAGCATCGACCCGGGAACCAGGAGATCTGGGTTTGATTCCCGGTCCAGGCACACGCCCGGGTTGCGGGCTCCGTCCCCAGTGGGGGGGGCGTGCAGGAGGCCGCCGGTCCATGATTCTCTCTCAGCATGGATGTTCCTCTCTCTCTCCCCCTCTCCCTTCCTCGCTGAAATCAATAAAAATCTATTTTTAAAGAAGAAAACATATACTGGGCCCGGCCGGTGTGGCTCAGGGGTTGAGCTGTGGGAATCGCAGACAGACCGTGGGGGACCGGCCGCCGGGGTCGCGTCCTGGCCCCGTCACCTCCCCTCCCTGCCGTCCACGCCGCCCGGGATCACCGCTCTCGCACGCACGCGCACACACACACGCACACGCACACGGTCACACGTGGTGGAAGCCCCCAGGGCCACGCCTGCGGAGCCACACCGCTCACGCTGCGTCTTCGTATGAAATGAGACGGACATACACCGAGGGTCGCTCTTCGTGAAAACGTTTATCTACCTTAACGCTCGGACTTCTGGCTCCCTCAGCGGGCTCTTACTTGGGGGACTGAAAAAATAAACTTTTCCTCGGTTCTCTGGGTACCTCTCGTTCCCGGCGCGAGCCTGGGACGCATATAAAATACATCTTCCTAGACCTCTTCTGTGCAAACAATAAACATAAATAATATGAACATCTATGTTATACATAAAAAAAGGGTCAGGTGGAGGTTTTCGCCGCCCCTCCCCCCTCCCCTCCCCCCGTCCGGCCCCCACGGCCACCGGCAGCCCAGGGCCAGGTCGGGCCCTAGAAGCAGTCGGCGGCCCGCGGGCCTAAGCCACACAGGTTCCCGTCCGGCGGCGGCGGGGGGCCCGGCAGGAACTCAGCCTCCCTTGTGTCCCCGTGGAGGCTGTCCCGGGAGAGCTGCCACACGCCGCCCAGCCCGCCCACCAGGGACAGCGAGGAGATCCAGCCGAGCGAGCCGAAGTGGGGGAGGCTGAAGACGGACGAGAGCGAGGCTGTCTGGCCGGACCGGGCGGGTTTCGCCCTGGAGTCCCCGGGACGCCTTTCCGGAACCGCGGCCCGGGGCCCGGAGGAGCGGCCGGGGGCCCGGCGGCCGGAGGCCTCCCGCAGCGGCGCGCTCACGTCCACGCTCGTGTCCACGCTCGTGTCCATGCTCACGTCCACGGGGCTGGGCTCCTCGCCGGCCTCCGGGGCGCCGGGCGGCCAAGACCCCGGCGAGGCATCGTCCTGGGAGGCGGGCGCCGGGGCGCCGGGGCGGCTCGGTTCTGAGGCGTCGGGGCTCGGGGCTCCCGGGAGGGGTCCCCGAGGGTCCCTGGGGGCGCGGGGTTTCCGGGGGGACGACCTCTTGGCCAGCTGGCGGGCCCGCTGCAGCCGCGTGGGGAACAGGCTCCCCTGCAGAGCTTTGAAGAACAATCTGCAAGGAGCACAGGGGACGCGGTCGGCGGCGGCCGGGGCTCCCACGGGGGGGGGGGGGGCGGCAGGCGGCAAGGACAGCGCTCCCGGGGCCCGGCCGGGGGTGGGGTGGGGGGTGCTCAGGCGTTTGGAGCATCGTCCGTCCCGGACGCAAAAGGCTGCAGGTTGGATTCCCAGTCAGGGCACATACCTAGGTTGCAGGTTCAATCCCCGGTTGGGGCATTTGGGAGGCAACCAATGGATCTCTCTCTCTCTCTCCCTCTCCTCCTCCTCTCTCTAAAAATCAGTAAAAAGAAAAAAGAAAATGGTCCCACGCCCAGCCAGTGTGGCTCAGGGGTTGAGCATCGACCTATGAACCAGGAGGTCCCGGTTCGATTCCTGGTCGGGGCACACGCTCGGGTTGCGGGCTTGATCCCCAGTGTGTGGCGTGCAGGAGGCAGCCGATCCACGATTCTCTCTCATCACGGATGTTTCTCTCTCTCCCCCTCCCTCTCTGACATCAGTAAGACCTTGTGTGCATATATGCATAACCTATGGACACAGACAGCAGGGTGCTGAAGGCCTGGGGTGGGGGTGGGGGCTCATGGGGGCAAAGGGAACACATGAAATATACCTTCAACAATGAAGAATTTAAAATAATAATCCTAATAAACAATAAAAAATGGCCCCAGAGCTCAGGGAGGACGGGGGGTGGGGGGCAGGGCAGTGTCCCCGGCACCCACCTGGGCAGCAGGGCGGTGATGGGCGCGATGAGACAGGTCAGGTAGAACAGGGGGTCGCCCGTCAGCGTCTGCATCGTCCAGTACGGGTTGGACGGAGGGTAGCAGGTCGCGCAGGAGCCGTTGTAGACGAAAGCCACCGTGAAGAACAACAGGGCGCTGAAGCCGCAAGCCGTCCAGTTGAGCCAGGTCTGGGGGGTGGGGGGGAGGAGAGGCGGGGCCGTGGGTTCAGCAACAGGGCGCTGGTCACCCCTGAGCCGGGGGTGGGGAACCTCCAGCCCGAGAAATCACTTGGTCTGGCCTTGGGGGTGAGTTCATTCAAGGTGTGACTGGTCCCGGGGGCATCGGCTTGTGGACTGAAGGGTTCTGGGTTCGATCCCCATTGGGGGGCCTGCAGGAGGCAGCCGATCCGGGATTCTCTCTCATCATAGATGTTTCTCTCTCTCTCTCTCTCTCTCTCTCTCTCTCCCTCTCCCTAAAAATATATATTATAAAACACACACACACACACACACACGCACACACACAACCTTCTATATCCCACAGGCCCGACCTCGACGCTCACCCAGGTCTTGGTTTCGATGCCCAGGTGCAGCAGGAAGGTGAGCAGTGCAATGGCCGTGATGGGGGTCCCCCAGGTGAACACGTCGACGTTGGAGTCGTAGTAGGCCTGCGAGACAGGGGCGGGGGGCACCCTGAGTCTGGGGGCGGGGGTAGGGGGTGGGGGTGGGTGGGAACCGCCGGAGGGAGCTGAGGGGAAGTGGGGGCCGGGCCCAGCTTACCAGGTAAGGAATGAAGAAACAGACCAGGCTCTGGAAGGCGGCGTCCGCCATGTTCCACCAGAAGGTGCGGGGCCGGTACTCCTGGGACACAGGGGCAAGGGCGGGCTGGTTACGGGGAAAGGCGTGCTCAGCTCTTTTTAGCTGTTAATATTTAAAAATTGATTTCAGAGAGGAAGGGAGAGGGAGCGAGAAAGAGAGAGAGAAATATCACTGATGGAAGAGAATGATGGATCAGCTGCCTCCTGCACGCCACTCACTAGGGTCGTCCCCATAACCCGGGCGTGTGCCATGACTTGGAATCAAACCATGACCTCAAGGTTCGAAGGTCGACAGCCACTGAGCGACACCAGCCAATCTGACTCGGAGACTATTGCACAGAGAGTAACTCTGACACGGAGACTATTGCACACAGAGTAACTCTGACACGGAGACTATTGCACACACAGAGTAACTCTGACACGGAGACTATTGCACACACAGAGTAACTCTGACATGGAGACTATTGCACACACAGAGTAACTCTGACACGGAGACTATTGCACACACAGAGTAACTCTGACACGGAGACTATTGCACACAGAGTAACTCTGACACGGAGACTACTGCACACACAGAGTAACTCTGACACGGAGACTACTGCACACACAGAGTAACTCTGACACGGAGACTACTGCACACACAGAGTAACTCTGACACGGAGACTACTGCACACACAGAATAACTCTGACACGGAGACTATTGCACACACAGAATAACTCTGACACGGAGACTATTGCACACACAGAGTAACTCTGACACGGAGACTATTGCACACAGAGTAACTCTGACACGGAGACTATTGCACACAGAGTAACTCTGACACGGAGACTATTGCACACACAGAGTAACTCTGACACGGAGACTATTGCACACACAGAGTAACTCTGACACGGAGACTATTGCACACACAGAGTAACTCTGACACGGAGACTATTGCACACACAGAGTAACTCTGACATGGAGACTATTGCACACACAGAATAACTCTGACATGGAGACGAAGGCACACAGAATAACTGACACGGAGACTATTGCACACACAGAGTAACTCTGACATGGAGACGAAGGCACACACAGAATAACTCTGACTCGGAGACGAAGGCACACACAGAACCATCCCAGCCAGCTGAGGAGCGAACGTGGAGGGCTTACGCTCATCGCTGGCTGGGAGGAGCTGGTAATTAGCCTGTCAATCCACGCAGTCTATTTACCACTGTTTACATCTGTTTGTGTTTGCGTGTCCTTTCAACAGTTTCCCTATGCGTTCGTCGTCGTGTTAATTCCCCGAGCAAAGTCAGTCACATTTCTGGAGGCTTGTTTTAGAGAGAAAAATGAAAAAGCAAAGAAAATCCCTGCTCAGGCGGCCGCTACCACCGGGCCCTTGATTTAGATTCCAAGTGGGCTTCCCCCTGGCTCCTGCTGCCTGGGGTGGAGTCGGTTTTTGCCCCATTATCCATTGTTTTAAAATATATGTTTACGGATGTCAGAGAGGAGGGGAGAGGGACAGTGAGAGATAGGAGCACCCCTGATGAGAGGGCATCATGGATCGGCTGCCTCCTGCACACCCGCTACTGAGGATCGAGCCTGCAACCCGGGCCTGTGCCCTTGACCGGAATCGAACCCGGGACCCTTCAGTCTGCAGGCCATGCTCTGTCCGCTGAGCCAAACTGGCTAGGGCCAGCCTCTAGAATATTTTAGAAGTTTTTATTTTTATTATTTGAAATATATTTTTATGGATTTCAGAGAGGAAGGGAAAGGGACAGAGAGAGAAACATCCATGATGAGAGGGAATCACGGATCGGCTGCCTCCTGCACGCCCCCTACTGGGGATCGAGCACACCCCCCGAGCACGTGCCCTGCCCGGGATTCGAACCGGCGACCTCTGGGCATGTGGCTGAACCACCGAGCCACGCCGGCCAGGGCTGACTTACAACGGGTCCCTGGGGACCTGCGGTTTCCAGGCCGGGAGCGGGCAGGGCGGGAGGGGGCCTCACCTCCATGTTCTGGCCGCTGCGGTACAGCTGGGGCTGGGCCAGCAGCGCCTCGGCCGGCACATCCTTGTCCAGCACCCCCGTCACCAGCTGGGGGAGCGAGGAGAAGAGGAGGTTGAAGAAGATCAGGTACCACTGGTCGATCATGGCCGAGGCCGAGAAGCCGCAGAAGAACTGGAACCAGAACAGGAGGCCCACGAACATCTGGAAGCGAGACGGGGAGAAGGGGGCAGGCCGGTCAGAGACGCCGGGGCCATGCCCTCCACGGGGCCTGAGTGTTTCGCCGAGTGTGACAGCAGCGACGGAAAAAAATTATTTTTAAAAATATATGTTATTGATTTTTTACAGAGAGGAAGGGAGAGGGAGAGAGAGTTAGAAACATCGATGAGAGAGAACCATCGATCAGCCGCCTCCTGCATGCCCTCCACTGGGGATGTGCCCGCAGCCAAGGTACATGGCCTCGACCGGAATCGAACCCGGGACCCCTCAGTCCGCAGGCCGGCGCTCTATCCACTGACCCACACCAGTCAGGGCTGAAAATTTTTTTAACTTTTTTTATTCTTGAGCCCTGGTGACGGGCCTGGCACAAACTGTCCCCTGGATCTGCTTTGTCTTGTTTTTTTAATCCTCCCCCGAGGATATTTTCCCAGTGATTTTGAGAGAGCGCGGAAGAGAGAGGGAGAGACAGAGAGAGACGTCGATGTGAGAGAGGCACATTGATGGGCTGCCTCCTGCACGCGCCTCGACCAGGGAGCCCGGGCTGGGGAGGAGGAGCCTGCCACCGAGGTACGTGTGCCCTTGACCGGACTCGAACCCGGGGCCCTTTGGTCCACAGGCCGATGCTCTAGCCATTGAGCCGTACCAGCTAGGGCCTGGGTTTATTATTACTATTTTTTAAATGTTTTTGCTGCCCTAACTGACGTGGCTCAGCATCCGGCCACGGACTGAAGGATCCCAGGTTCCGTCCCGGCCAAGGGCATGTACCTCGGTTCTGGCTCCATATGTCTTTCTCACATCACTGTTTCACTCTCACATTGATGTTTCTCCCTCTCTCTCTCCATCTCCCTCTTTTCCACTCTCTCTAAAAGTCAAAGCAAAAATATCCTCAGGTGAGAATTAATAAAAAAATACGTATTTTTTTATTGATTTCAGAGAGGAAGGGAGAGGGAGAGAGAGGGAGAAACATCCACAAGGGGAGAGAATCGTGGATCGGCTGCCTCCTGCCCGCCCCCCACTGGGGATGGAGCCCGCCACCCGGGGCACGTGCCCTTGACTGGGAATCGCACCCTGACCTCCTGGTTCCCAGGTCGGTGCTCAACCACTGAGCCACCCCGGCCGGGCGATCGTCTGTGTCCATGTGAGCTCTTAGGACACACATCCTCCAGGTCCTGTTTCAACCCCATGTGTGACCACGTCTCCCCTTCTCCACGGAAAACGGACACACCTGGCTTCTTCACCGCCCCCCTCCCCCCTGTCCCGCCTGCCCTCCCTCCCTCCCCGGCTTCTCTCACTGCCCCCCGGGCACAGGCTCGGCCTCACGACTCACGGTGCGTAAGCAAGCCTCCACAGAAAGGGGAGAGAGAGAAAAAAAGTATTAGGATAATTGAGTGGGTGTTTTTTTTCCTCTCTCTCTCTCTCTCTCTCTTTTTTTCTGCGTCCCCGTGGTACCCAACTCGGTCTTTCTCCACCACCGTTGCCACGGCAACGCCTCCTCTCTTTCTTGGAAAGGAGCACCAACGTGTTTGTAAAACTAATGAATTTCTCATCCTTGAACTCCTCGAGCGGATCAAGTGCTGGTTAACAGCGGCCCCGCGCCTCAGGCGGGGCAGGGACCGCGGGCCTGGCCGGGGTGGTCCGACCGTGCCCACGCCAGGGGGCCGCGCTGGGCCCGAGGTGGCAGCAACTGAGCCGCCGGGGGCCTGCCCCTCTGCCTGGCACATTTGTTCTTGTCAATCCTCACCTGAGGGTATCTTTTCCCGCACATTAAGACAGTGGAAGGGAGAGAGAGGGGAGAGAGAGAGAGAAACATCAATCATGAGAGAGACACATCCACTGGCTGCCTCCCGCACGCACCCTGACGGGGGCCGGGGACCGAACCTGCCACCCAAGCACGTCCTCTTGACTGGGAATCTCAGCTCCTTTTATGCGTTTAACATAGGTTTTTAAGCCTAGCCAGTGTTGCTCAGTGGTTTGGCACCAACCTATGAACCAAGGAGGTCATGGTTCGATTCCCGGGCTCGATCCCCAGTAGGGTCCCTGCAGGAGGCAGCCGATCAATGGTAGGTACTCTCTCATCACTGATGTTTCTCTCTCTCTCTCCCTCCCCTTCCTCTCTGAAATCAATAAAATACATTTTTAAAATATGTATGTTTTTTTAAAATCTTTATTTTTGGAAGTATGACATAGGTCCCCCTTTTTTCCCCCCTAGCACTTCCTTCTAGCCCCCTATCCCCCCAACCCTGATCTTCACTCCCCCTATTGTCTGTGCCCATGGGTTATGCATATAGGTATACACGTTCTTTGGCTAATCTCTCCTCACCCACCACGTATTTTAAATATGTTTTTATTGATCTGAGACAGAGGCAGGGAGAGGGAGAGAGAGTGAGAGAGAGAGAGAGAGAAACATCTATGATAAGAGAGAGTCATGGATGGGCCGCCTCCAGCATGCCTCCTGCAGGGGATGGAGCCCGCAACCCAGGCCTGTGCCCTGACCGGGGATCGAACGCTGACCTCCTGGTGCAGGGGCGACGCTCAGCCACGGAGCCCCGCCAGCCGGGCCCAGGGCGGCCCTTTCACTCCCACACGCGGGGAGCAGTGGGGCCCACACCTACCGTGTTTTTGTAGAAGAAGTAGAGCACCATGTTGGCCAGCCGGGAGTAACACCAGTGTCCGTGCACGATCAGCAGCCTCTCCAGGTAGCGGAACCGAGGCACCGCGAAGTCGCTGGCCATCACTGCCTTGGGGGGGAGAGGACCTGCGTGACGGGCGGCTCCTCACCCCGCCCACCGCCGTCTCAGCCCCCCACGTCCAGGGCAGCTCCAGGCGGAGGAGCCCAGTGCTGCACGTGCGTGTGTGCAGACGGCCAGGCCTCCTTGACTCTCATCTCTCTCGTGATCGCCTTCGATTAAAGAAAAATTCCAGCCCTGGCCGGTGTGGCTCAGTGGATAGAGCGTCGGCCTGCGGACTGAAGGGTCCCGGGTTCGATTCCGGTCAAGGGCATGTACCTTGGTTGCGGGCACATCCCCAGTGGGAGGTGTGCAGGAGGCAGCTGATCGATGTTTCTCTCTCATCGATGTTTCTAACTCTCTATCCCTCTCCCTTCCTCTCTGTAAAAAATCAATAAAATATATTTTAAAAAAATAAAAAAGAGAAAAAAGAAAAATTCTATCTCAACAAGGACTCTCGTTCAGGGGTATCATTTTCTTGTATTTTTTAAAATAGATTTTTATTGATTTCAGAGAGGAAGGGAGAGAGAGAAACATCAATGATGAGAGAGAATCATGGATTAGCTGCCTCCTGCACGCCCCACACTGGGGATCAAGCCTGCAACCCAGGCCTGTGTCCTTGACCAGGAATTGAACCCGGGACCCTTAGGTCTGCGAGCTGACGCTCTGTCCACTGAGCCAAACTGGCCAGGGCAATATCAGGGGTATATTTTTTAAATTAAAAAAATTTTTTTTATTGATTTCAGAGACGAAGGGAGAGGGAGAGACGGATAGAAACATCCGTGTGCGAGCATCAATAGTTGCCTCTTGTCCGGCCCCACCAACAGGCCGTCCATCATGAGTTGTGTGGAAGACAGACCCTTCAGGTCTGTCGCCCAGAGGCCCGCCCCCCCGGGAAGGCGTGAGGGGACCATGAGCACCCCCCGCCCCCCGTCGCCCAGGACAGCCCCGGGGGTCTTACCTGCATGCCCTCCTGACCGGAGATGCCCACACCCACGTCGGCCACCTGGATCATGCTGACATCATTGGCTCCGTCTCCTAGAAGCAGCACAGGCAGGAGGAACCCTCTGAGACGAGAGGCCCAGAAGCAAATCGGCTGCAAGGGGGTCCCCACAGGCCCGAGCCCCACGAAAGGTCCCGGGAGGAGCAGGGATCGGTCCTGGGAGGACTGAGTCAGGCTGTCGGCGGTCAGAGCAACCACCCTGCCAGGTCTGAACGGCCAGCCGCACCCAGAGGTGTGTCAGAAAGCCGGCGGGGCCCTGGCCGGTGTGGGTCAGTGGATAGAGCGTCGGCCTGCGGACCGAAGGGTCCCGGGTTCGATTCTGGTCAAGGGCACATGCCCGGGTTGCGGGCTCAATCCCCATTAGGGGGCATGCAGGAGGCAGCCGATCTATGATTCTCTGTCCTCATGGATGTTTCTATCGCTCTCTCTCTCTCCCTTCCTCTCTGAAATCAATCAATCAATCAATCAATCAATCAAAATATAAATATAAAAGGTGGCTGTGGCCACCTTTTCATTTAGTGTGCACTCTGCACAGCTGCCTCCAGCACCTACAGTGCCCTCAACACGGTGTCCGGCCCCGTGAAAGACACTCCTTCTTCATCACGATTATTTCCTGAACTGGTCCAATCTGTTATTTCTTTTTTTCTCTTTTTCATGTGTTTTTATTGATTTGAGAGGGAGAGGAAGGGAGAGGGACAGAGAGAGAGCAACATCCATGATGAGAGAGAATCATGGACTGCCTGCCTCCTACTGGGGATGGAGCATACACTCCGGGCACGTGTCCTGACCGGGAATCGAACCTGTGACCTCCTGGTTCACGGGTCGATGCTCAACCCCTGAGCCACGCCGGCTGGGCGCCGGGTCCAGCCATTATCGCACGGACAGGAGACTCCAATTCATACTCGCGCGGGCGCTTCCCCGCATGGGGTGCAGGAGGGGTGCGTTCTGCCCAGGAAAAGGTTGAGATCCGCGTGCGCACGAGCTGCCTCCGTGCTCACCTCTGCCCCCGCCCGCCCCCCGACAGTCCCCTCAAGGAGTCCTGCTGCTCCTCCAGTCAAGCCGCTGACGGGGAATGTTTAGCCCCCCGCCCGCCCGGCTGGCGTGGCTCAGCGGTTGAGCATCGACCCGTGAAACAAGAGGTCACAGGTTCGATTCCCCGGGAGAATCCATCCGCAGTGTGGGGCCTGCAGGGGGGCAGCTGTTGGATGTTTCTATCTGTTTATCCTTCCTCTCCTTCTCCCTTCTCTCTCTAAAATCAATTTAAAATTTTATATATATATATTTAGCCTTAGCTGGTCTGGCTCGGGATAGAGCGTCGGCCTGCAGCCTGAAGGGTCCCGGGTTCAATTCCAGTCAAGGGCACATGCCCGGGGGGAGTTGCAGCTCGGTCCCCTGTGTGTGTGTGTGTGTGTGTGTGTGTGTGTGCAGGAGGCAGCCGATCCACGCCCGATTCTCTATCACGGATGTTTCTGATTCTCTCTCCCTCTCCCTTCCTCTCTGAAATCGATAAAAATACATTAAAAATCCATATACATATAGATACAAGGAAAAACATACATTTTATATGGAAAAAAAAAGAAGAGAAAATGTTTAGCCACACCAGGCCTAGGTTAGAACTCTCGGGGGGCTGGGGGGGTGGCAAGGGGAGACGCGGCCACTGCTCTCGGAACAGGACGCCCCAGGCCCCCCTCACGCGGCAGTAACGCGTTTCGAATGCGCCAAGAGGGCAGACACACACGACGTCCAGGGGGTGGGTGACTCATCCGCATCCACACGAGGACTCTGCCCTGGAATTTTCCCCCTCCTCCCTCCTCCCTCCTCCTCCCCCCGCACCCCCCGATCCTTTATTGCTCTGGGCCCGACGTGGGCGGTGAGTCAGACTGTGCAGAATTGAAATTCTACGAAGCAATAACATCCCTGGCAGCTTTTCCCAGAACGACCCCTCCGCAACGAGGGGTGATGGACAACAATGTTCTCGGTGACTCACCCCGGGCGGCCACAGACACGAGCTAATGTTCTCCGGGGTCGCCGCCTGCCCTTTGGATTCTATATTGTTTTCTTTTTCTCGAATCTTTATTGTTTCAAGTGTGACAGATGTCTCCCTTCTCCCCCCCCCCCGCTCCCCCGCTCCCCCTCTGCCCCCGCCCCGGGCCCCTTCTGGCCTGCCCCAGCCCCCCGCCGCTGCCCAGGCCGGCACCATCCTACGGTGTGTGTCTACGGGTGGTGCCTACGTGCACGCGAGGTCTGTGACGGTCCCTTCCCACCCACCCACCTGCCTCTGTCTTCCCTCTGAGACCCCACGGCCTGTTCCATGTTTTTCTTTTTCTTTTCTTTCTTTTTTTGGTTAATCCTCACCCGAGGGTCTTTTTCCACTGATTTTTAGGGAGAGTGGAAGAGAGAGGGCAAGGCAGAGACATCGATGTGAGAGAGACACATCCATTGGTGGCCGCCTGCAGGTGCCGGGACCAGGGCCCGGGCCGGGGAGGAGCCTGTGACCGAGGCACGTGCCCTTGACCGGAATAGAACCCGGGACCCTTTGGTCCACAGGCCGATGCTCTATCCACTGAGCACACCAGCTAGGGCTTTAAAAATATATATTGGTTTTAGAGAGGAAGGAAGGGAGAGGGAGAGAAAGATAGAAGCATCCATGATGAGAGAGAATCATGGATCAGCTGCCTCCTGCACGCCCCACACTGGGGATCGAGCCCCCAACCCGGGCCTGCGCCCTGACCGGGAATCGAACCCTGACCTCCTGGTTCCTAGGTCGACGCTCAGCCCCTGAGCTCCGCCAGCTGGGTCGCACTCGGTACGATTTTACAAACGGTAAAAAGAGCTTGGGCAGGAAGCACTGTGCCATGTTATGGTGCAATGTGGGGGGGTGGGGGGTTCAGGAAGCGACGAGAGGAAGCAGGTGCAAGAGACGGGCCCGCCCCGGCTGGCTTGGCTTAGTGGGTAGAGTGTCAGCCTGCAGACCCAAGGGTCCCGGGTTCGATTCTACAACTTAACAAGAGGAAGACAAACGATCCGATTTAAAAATGGGCAAAGGCCCCAACTAGACACTTCTCCAAAGCGGACATACAGACGGCCAAGAGACACACGAAAGAATGCTCAAAGTCCCCGATCCTCAGAGAGACGCAAACTGAAACGACAAGAAGGAGGGATCGCCTCACGCCCGTCAGAGCGGCTGCCGTCAACAAATCCACACACGACAAGCGCTGGGGGACGTGGAGGAGGGAGCCCGCCTGCACTGCTGGTGGGAATGCCGCCGGGGGCAGCCGCTGTGGGAAACAGTGAGCGGTTTCCTCAAACAATTAACAATGGAACTGCCATCTGACCCAGCGACCCCACTTCTAGGACTCTATCCTAAGAAACCCCAAACACCACTCAGAAAGGACATACGCGCCCCTACGCTCATAGAGGTACCATTTCCAACAGCTCAGATCGGGAAACAGCCCGGGTGCCCATCCGCAGGCGCGTGGGTAAAAAAGCCATGGTTCATGGGCACCAGGGAATACTATGCAGCAGTGAAAAAGGAGGGCCTCTTAGCCCTCGAGACAGCATGGAGGGGGTCGGAGAGGGTCACGCTAAGTAGAATAAGCCAGTCAGCGAAAGACAAGCATCCCATGATTTCACTCATGGGTGGCATCTAAGTAACAAAATAAACTGACGAATGGAGTGGATCCGGAGACACGGAAACATGGGACAGAGTGTGGGATCTCGGAGGGAAGACAGGGAAGGGCGGTGATGAACCAAGGACCTTGTGTGCAGCTCTGTATGACCCACGGACACAGACAGTAGGGCGGTGAGGGCCTGGGGCAGGGGAAAAAAGGGAACAACGGTGATACTTCCAACGACGGGGAATTATTGAAAGGAGAGAGAGCCGGCCGGCCGGCCCGCGCTCACCGATGGCCAGGGTCATGGCCTTGAGCTTGCTGCGCACCAGCCTCACCACCATGCTCTTCTGCAGCGGCGTCGAGCGGCAGCACAGGACGGAGCGGCACTGCTTGGCCAGGAAGAGGAACTTGTCCTCCAGGCTCCTCTCCAGGGCGTACGCCAGGCTCCTCCCGTCGATCACCAGGCTCAGGCAGGGGCCGGGGGCGGCGGCCTCGGGGGGCGGGCGGAGGAGAGGGTAGAACCGCACGCTGGCGCTGCCCGCCGGGGTCTTCTCCGGGGCGCTGTGGGGAGCCCGGGCCTGCACGTAGGCGAGGCACTGGTCCAGCAGGGCGGCACACGCCTCCTGGGGTGGACACGGGAGGGCTGTGGCCGCTGACGGGGCCCCACCACAGACCAGGTGATGCCCCCCTTCCCCCCCAAACACGCCTGGGGCCCGTGGTCTCCCTCCCGGGCACCAGGCTGGGCCCAGGTTCCCTCCTAAGACCCGCTTAGCTACGGAGGACGGCGGTTCTGCCCTGGCCGGTGCTCTCAGTGGTTAGAGCACCAGCCCCCACACTGAAGAGTCTCGGGTTCGATTCCCAATCAAGGGCACATCGCTCGGTTGCAGGTTCCGCCCCTGGCCCTGGTGCAGGTGGCAACCAATCGATGTCTCTCTCACATTGATGTCTCTCTCTCTCTCTCTGTAAAATTAATAAAAACATCTCGGAGCCTGGCTGGCGTGACTCGGTGATTGAGCATTGACCTATGATCTAGAAGGTCTTTCTGGTCAGGGCACACGCCCGGGTTGCGGGTTTGATCCCCAGTAGGGGGCGTGCCGGAGGCAGCCGATCCATGATTCTCTCTCAGCATTAACGTTTTTTTCTTTTTTGTTGTTGTTAATTCTCACCCGAGGATATTTTCCCATTGATTTTTAGAAAGAGTGGAAGGGAGAGGGAGAGACAGAGAGAAACATCGATGTGAGAGAGACCCGTGGATTGGATGCCTCTTACACGTACCCCGAGACCAGGGCCGGGGAACCTGCAACCAAGGTATGTGCCCTTGACCGGAATCAAACCCGGGACCCTTCAGTCTATGGGCTGACGCTCTATCCACTGAGCCAAACCGGCTAGGGCTCATCATTGATGTTTCGCTCTCTCTCTTTTCTCACTTCCTCTCTGAAATCAATACAAATATATTAAAAAAAACCACAAAACCCCACAAACATATTATCGGGTGAGGATTAAAAAAAAAAAAGAAGAAAAGAAAGAAATCGCAGATGTGTTCCTCTGAAACTAAGAGACCGTGGTAAGTGCCACCTGTTCCAAGGCAGTGACAAGCTCCTACTAAGCGCCAGAAACGGAGCCTACTAAGCTCCTACTAAGCGCCAGGTGCAGGCAGGGGCCCAGGGCAGCGGCTGGTCTCGTCAGCTGCCGGAAAAAGGAGGCTCCAGGCGGTGGCATCATGCTGAGCTCCAGGTGGAGGCCCCGGTGGGAGGCTGGGGGGGGGGGCGGGGGGGGAGGGTCAGGGCCGGGTGTCCCTGAGGCCCAGGCACCTGGCACCCACCTGGGAGTCGGCGTTGAGGGTGATGACCTCCTCGTCCTGGTCCAGCAGCTTGCAGGCGTAGGCGATGTTCACGGCCGTCTCCTGCTTGTCGCCGGTGAGAACCCAGATCTGCAGGCCGGCCTGGCGCAGTTTGGCGATGGTTTCGGGAACGCCGTCCTGCAGGCGGTCTTCGACCCCAGTGGCACCTGGTCCGACAGAGACAGGGCTCACAGGTGAGTGAGGCCCTTGTCCCCGTCCGTCCCCAGACCCCGATGGGGCGAGAAGCCATACTGAGGGGCCTGAAGACTGGGAGCCGCCGAGGGTCGGCCTGGTGCGGCCGCGCGCACAGGGAGGAGCGGGCATGCCAGGACGGCAGTGGGCACGGTCCCTGGCGCGGACTGCTCACGCAGCTGAGGGTGAGCGAGGTAACTGGGAGGCAGTGACAAGCTCCTACTAA
This sequence comes from Myotis pilosus, assembly GCA_036010255.1. Classification (NCBI taxonomy): domain Eukaryota; kingdom Metazoa; phylum Chordata; class Mammalia; order Chiroptera; family Vespertilionidae; genus Myotis; species Myotis pilosus. Next base: position 438,057 of record JASKON010000031.1, on the reverse strand, counting down.
GCGCCCGAAATGGAACCCAGGGCCAGGCAGAGGCCCAGGGCAGCGGCCGGTGGTCTCAGCTGCTGGCAAGAGGAGGCTCCAGGCGGTGGCATCGTGCTGACCTCCGGGGGGAGGCTGCCCCGGGTGGGGAGGGTCGAGGCCGGGGGTCCCTGAGGCCCATGCACCTGGGGCCTCTGAGCCCACACCCAAGCGTCTCCAGCTCTCCCAAACGCGCAGCTGACTTCCACCCGTATTTTTCACTTTTTTAAAAAAATATTCTTATTGATTTCAAAGAGGGAGACCTAGGGACCAGGAGGTCAGGGTTCGATTCCCGGCCAGGCCACAGGCCCGGGTTGCGGGCTCCATCCCCAGTGGGGGGTGTGCAGGGGGCAGCTGAGCCATGATTCTCTCTCCTCATGGATGTTCCTCTCCCTCTCCTTTCCTCTCTGAAATCAGTAAAAGTATCTAAAAATTAACAAATAAAAATAGAAAACACTTTAATATGTTTTTCATTGGTTTCCCAGAGAGGAAGGGAGAGAGAGACAGAGAGAGAGAGAGAGAGAGAGAGAAAGAGAGAGAGAGAAACATCGGGCCAGGAGGTTCTGTAACCAAGAACGGAGGGCACGTCGCCTGCCCCACCCCGACCATCTCTGAACCACCCTGGTCCACACAACGGGCCGGGCGGGAGCGTAATTACCCAGAAGGTGCAGGTTGGTCTCCAGGCGGATGGCCGACTGAGAGAGGAGCTCCTCGCGGTTGTCCACGGCGGATTCCGCCTCGAGGTGGCTCTGCAGCCAGCAGGCGTACTCCTCCTTACTCAGCACCTGAGAGGGAGGGAGGGAGGGAGGGAAGGAGGGAGAGACAGACAGACAGAGACAGGACCCGCTGAGTGCGTGCCTCATGGAGCCCCTGGGGACACATGGCGGCCCCCACTCACCCTCTTCTATTTCACACTAGAGGCTCGATGCACAAAATTCCTGCAAGGGGCTCAGCCCTTGCCGCCCCGCCCCCTGCCCACTGGTTGTTCAGGAAGGTCGTCCCGGAAGGTCATTCCGCCATCCAGTCTAATTAGCATGCTAGCTCTTTATTATATAGGATATATATATATATTGTAAAGATTTCTCTTTTTTGTTTCTATTTTATTTTTTTGTTATTTGATATTTTCCCCTTGAGTGTGGAGAGCGTGGAAGGGACGGGGAGAGACACAGAGAGAGAAACATCGATGTGAGAGAGAGGCATCGCTGGCTGCCTCCTGCACGCCATCGGACCAGGGCCGGGGAACCTGCAACCGAGCCGGGTGCCCGCGACGGGAATCGAACCTGGGACCCTTCAGTCCCCAGGCCGACGCTCTGTCCACTGAACCAAACGCCCAGGGCCTCTGTTTTCTTTTCTATATATATATTTTGTGTTGATTTCAGAGAGGAAGGGAGAGGGAAAGAGAGAGAAACATCCATGATGAGAGAGAATCATGGATCGGCTGCCTCCTGCACACCCCACACTGGGGATGGAGCCCGAAACCTGGGCATGTGCCCTGACCGGGAATCGAACCCTGACCTCCTGGTGCCCGGGTGGACGCTCAACCGCTGAGCCATGCCCGCCGGCCCCCACTCACCCTCTTGGCGATGCACAGGGTCCGCAGGCCCTCCACCGCGTACAGGTTGAGGTAATTCTGGGTCTTGCTGCGGATTTTTTTTTGATGCCTCCCCCTGGCGTCATCTAGGTTGGAGGGGAAGCAGAAAAGCGGGTGAGCAGGTGGGGTACCTGGGGAGGGGGGCCGGGGGACCTGGGGAGGAGGAGCTGGGGGACCTGGAGAGGAGGAGCCAGGGGATCTCAGGAGGGGGGCTGGGGATGCACCCTCACCATCGGAGGGGCCGGGGGACCTGGGGAGGCAGGCCGGGGGACTTCGGGAGGAGGGGCCGGGGGACTTGGGGAGGAGGGGCAGGGGGACCTGGGGAGGCGGGGCCGGGGGACTTGGGGAGGAGGGGCCAGGGGATCTCAGGAGGGGGGCTGGGGATGCACCCTCGCCATCGGAGGGGCCGGGGGACCTGGGGAGGAGGGGCCGAGGTACCCAGGGAGCGGGACGGGGTACCTGGGGAGCAGGGCAGCAGGAGGTCCATGACCACCGAGTCGGCGCCCTTGGTGTAGACCTGGATCTCCTGGGTGAGCGGGTGCCGGACGACCACCGACATGCGCTTGCGCGTGGAGTCGAAGCCCAGCGTGTGCAGCAGCGGGAAGGTGAGGCGGCCCAGGTGCGGCAGCTGCACGGCCACCCGGTCCTGCAGGCGCTGCACCAGCGCGCAGTTGTAGGCGCGCGCGGCGTAGACCAGCGCCGCCTCGTCCGGGCTCTCGGCCTCGTAGCGCAGCTCGGGCTCCTTGGGCGGCGGCGGCGCGCGCTCCAGGGCGCACGGGTCCAGGGCGCACGGGTCCGGGGCGCACCGGTCGGGGGCGCATGGCTGGGGCGCCCAGCCGTCCTCTCCGCAGCTCTCGCCGGCCACGGCCTGGGCCTGGGCCGGTTGGCTCAGCTTCTCCTCCAGCCCCAGCAGCGCGCTGTCCGCCGACAGGACCGGCAGGAAGCCGGACCCCGACTTGGAGCTGGACTTGGCGGGGACCAGGCTCCCCGCGCTGCCGCACCCCGTCAGGCGGCTGGGCGAGAACCGGCGGAGGAGACCTTCGAGGGTCTTCACGGGGGACTTGAGCTGCTCAAACCTCACTCTCACCTGCAAGAGAGGGGGCAGGAGGCCACGGTGAGGTGGGGTCCCCGCCCGGGCGGCCACCCGCACGCCCGTCCTTCCTGATGGATTCCTGGATTTCGGGGTGCACACTGGAGGAAGTTGCAACCAGAGTCAACATCCTTTTCTTTCCTGCCTTTTTTGTTTTGTTCATCCTCACCTGAGGTATGTTTCTATTGTTTTTCAGAGTGGAAGGGAGGAGAGAGAGAGAGAGAGAAATATCCATGTGCCGGCCGGCGTGGCTCAGTGGCTGAGCGTCGACCTAGGAACCAGGAGGTCACGGTTCGATTCCCGGTCAGGGCACAGGCCCGGGTTGCGGGCTGGATCCCCAGTGGGGGGACGTGCAGGAGGCAGCCGATCCGTGATTCTCTCATCATCGATGTTTCTCTCTCTCTCCCTCTCCCTTCCTCTCTGAAATCAATAAAGATATATTTTAAAAAACCCTCAAATATGCAAATAACATTCCCAAACCCTGAAGAAACTTTTCTGAGCCAATGACAACCTGCTCAGCTGTCTGGGGACGCCAGGATTCCCGTCCAGGTGGCCCGCCCCCCAGTCCTGGTCCCCGAGTTCCGGTCCCCGGCCTGTCTGGTTCTCTCTCCTGTATGGAGCTGGGAGCCTGAGACTCCGGGGATGTTGTATCGGGCCCCTGCCTCTCCTATCTCCCCCGACTCGGCCCCCGACGGCTGCTGCCTGGGGGTGGAGGGGTCGCGGGCTCTCGGGGGGCCTCGGGGGCGGGACTTGCCTTCTGCCTGGGCTGATCCGGGGCGGTGACCACCACGGTGTTGCAGATGGTGAGGGCGATGAAGAAGTCGAAGACGTCGGACAGCTCGGGCGAGAGGTGGGCCGGAGGGTGCTGCTGGTGCCTCGCGACGGCCAGGCACCGGTCGCACTCGCTCACCTTCTCCAGCAGCTTGGGGTCGGGCGTGATGTCCTTCTCCTGCAGGAGACCAGAGGCCAAGGGACCCACTCAGCGCCGGTCTGGCCCAGGGACCTACTAAGTGTCTGCGTGGTTGACGAAGGCACCCTGGTTTCTTTGGTTTTTAAAAAATCTTCAGCTATTTTTCCCACTGATTTTTATTTTTTATCTTTAAATTCTTTATTAGTTAAGGAATTACAAATGTGTCCTCATCCCCCCCCCATGAACCCCTCCACTGATTTTTAGAGAGACTGGAAGGTAGGAAAGAGACAGAGAGAGAGAGGAGGAGAGAGAGACATCAATGTGAGAGAAACACCGATTGGTTGCCTCCCACTCCCACCCCTATGGGCCAGGGATCAAGCCTGCGACCGAGGTACATGCCCTTGATGGGAATCGAACCCAGGACCCTTTGGTCTGCAGGCCAACGCTCTATCCACTGAGCCAAACCAGCCAGGGCGGTATGTTTATTGATTTGAGAGAGAGAGAGAGAGAGAGAGAGAGAAACGCTGATGTCAGAGGAACCTTGACCGGTTGCCCCCTGTACAGGCCCCGACTGGGGACTGAACCCGCAACCTAGGTAGGTGCCCTAGAACCACCACCACAAAACACAGAGGCCTCTGATGGCCTGGAGGTGAGGGGTGTGGGGGGGCCAGGGGGCCGGGGCGGGGGGGGCTCACCATGGGGCTGCTGAAGGCGGTGTGCTTGGACAGCATGCTGGCCCTCCTGGCCTCGGCCCGGCTGCCCGTGCGCCGGTGCGACCTGGTGCTCTGGGTCCGGTGCACCAGGCGGACGCTCTGGTGGCTGCCGATGCTGCCGCGCTGGGACAGAGAGCCGCCTCTGGGCACGGGCTCCTCCGAGTCCGAGTCGGCCTCCTGGTACCGGGCCAGCCGCTGGGCTGTGGGGAGAGGGCCACAGGGTGACCGGGGGGCGTGGAAGTGCGTCTGCAGGGCTCTCGCCACCTCCGAGGGGCGGAGGACGCACCTACACGCCAACCGGATGTGGGTGAGAGTCTCAACCCATTTCGCAGATGGGAAAACCGATCCCCAGAGCACGCCCAGAACGCGCTAAGGTCCCAGGGAGCAAGGCTGGGGTCAGGGGGATGGGGAGGTGGTATGAGGCCCGTGGGCTGCCAAACCTTGGGTCCTATCCTTTCTGTTTGTTTGTTGGTTTATTCCTTACCCGAGGATCTATTTCTATCCATTTTATTAGGGAGAGCGGAAGAGAGGAAAAGACAGAAACATCGATGTGAGAGAGACACATCAATGGGTGGCCTCCCGCTCGAGCCCCGACCAGGCCTGGCCCCGGGGGTGGAGCCTGCAACCGAGGTCCGTGCCCTTGACCGAAATCGAACCCGGGACCCACACCGGCTAGGGCTTGGGCCCTGTCCCTTCCGGCACACACAGGGGCTGAGATGGGTTCACGTACAGCCCCCCGTCCCGGGGCAGCCTCGTGGGCATGGGGTCTTGGGGGGACAGGAGCTTGGGAAGGCCTGGCCCTCTGAGTAGCGGGGGCCGTCCTGCCGGAGGCTCACACAGGGAGGCGGGTCCTATAGGCTGTGGGGTGCTCAGGCCCAGGCGGGCTCCGTCCCCACTCACCCCATCACCAGGGAGAGCCTTTAAGGACGCCCGCCACCAGGGGGCAGTGTCACCCATGCACAGGTCCCTTGTCCAACCTCCTGGTACGTAGGTTGATGCTCAACCACGGAGCCTCGCCGACAGGGCAATAAAATACATATATATATATATATGTATTTTATTGATCTCAGAGAGGAAGGGAGAGGGAGAAAGAGAACCATCAATGAGAGAGAATCATTGGCTGGCTGCCTCCTGCATGCCCCACACCGGGGATCGAGCCCGTAACTCAGGCATGTGCCCTTGACTGGAATCGAACCTGGGACCCTTCAGTCCGCAGGTCGATGCCCTATCCATTGAGCCAAACCAGCTAGGGCAAAACATATATATATATGTATATTTTAAAAATCAATGAAAAGCCCTCGCCGGTCTGGCTCAGTGGCTAGAGCTCGTTGGCCTACGGACTGAAGGGTCCCGGGTTCGATTCCGGTGAAGGGCACGTACCTCGGCGGCAGGCTCCCGGTCCAGATCCCGGTCCCGGTCCGGGGGGGCATGCAGGAGGCAGCCCATCGACGTGTCTCTCTCACATGGGTGTTTCTCTCTGTCTCTCCCTCTCCCTTCCACTCTCTCTTGAAATCAATGAGGAAAAAATATCCTTGGTTGAGGATATAACTAAATAAGAAATAATAAAAATCCACGGGAAAATGAGAATCCTCAGGTGAGGATTAACCAACAGAAATCAGCAACCCTGGGAGGATGAGTCTGTGTGTGTATGTGTGCGTGTGTGCGTGCGTGTGTATGCGCGTGTGTGTGCATGCGTGTGCGTGTGTGTGCGGGCGGACATGCACGGGGTTCGGCACGGACCAGCTCTCGGGGCCCAGCCGCCCGGGGGCCCCACCCGGGGCTCACCGTTGGCGTCGTGCGAGTACTCCATCCCCGACACGGTGCAGCGCCGGAAGACCATCTTGTTCTCGGTCAGCGTGCCCGTCTTGTCGGAGAAGATGTACCGGATCTGGCCCAGGTCCTCCGTGATGTTCAGCGCCCGGCACTGCAGCTGCGAGTCGGTCTCCTCGTCGTACAGGTCCGCGTCCTGGTTGATGAAGTACACCTGGCACACCTTGACGATCTCGATGGACACGTACAGCGACACTGGGATCAGCACCTGGGGGACGGGGGCGCCCAGAGGTGAGGGACCCCGAGGACCCGGGCGGCCGGGGCCAGTCCAGGCCGGCGGCGCCCGCCTTGTCCCGGCCACGCCCCCCGAGGATCCCTAACATCCCGATCGCCCCCCGCTCCCGGCCCCCCAACAAAGAATTCTTCTTATTCACAGCGTGAACGCCCCTTCACGTGGAGGAAGCCGAAAAGGCCAGGAACTCGGTCTAAACAAGCTGCCAGAGAACATGGCGTCCGTGAGCGAGAAAAACAAAGGGCGAAAGGACAGCGGACGAACCGAGGAAGAACTCACTAAGGAATTGTTAATAATAATAATAATAACGATAATATGAAGGGACATGAAAAAATAGCAAATGAAGTTTTAAAAGATATAACAGAGAACTGAAATGCATAGATATGTCACCATACGTACATGCGGCCCCTAGAACTGTAAGAAATGCAAAAAATTCACTGTGAACGACGCATTTTCAAAGTGGCCCCCCTCTGGGGCGTGTGCCCCACATTGGGAGCCACTGGTCTAAGCGATTTAACATGATAACTACTGTGTGGCTCAGGGATTGAGCATCGACTCACAAACCAGGAGATCACGGGTTCGATTCCCGGTCGGGGCACAGGCCCGGGTTGCGGGCTGGATCCCCAGTGGGGGGCGTGCAGGAGGCAGCCCATCTCAGCATTGATGTTACTATCCCTCTCCCTTCCTCTCTCTCACAAAAAAAAAAAGTCCATGAAATGATGACCACACACGCCAGCCGGTCTTGGCTGAGTAACTACAGCATCAGCCGGCGGACCTCAGGGTCCCGGGTTCGATTCCGGTCAGTCAAGGGCAGGGACCTCGGTGGCAGGTTCCTCCCCGGCCCGGGCCCTGGTCGGGGCGCTGCAGGAGGCGACCCATCCCTGTGTTCCTCTCACATCGATGTTTCTCTCCGTCTCTCCCTCTCTCTTCTATTCTCCCTGAAAAAAATCAATGGAAAAATACCCTCGGGTGAGGACGAAAAAAATAAAATAAAATGAACTACAATAAAACGAGCACACCACAAGGAAGCAGGAGTGTACTGTACCTTTCGGAGCGTACAGGGGTGGGCTTAGCGTCACTAGGGGGGAGCGTTTTAGGATATTGGCAAAGGGTTAAAGAGGACGGCCTGTAGGAGCCACGCAGGGGAGAGTAGACATCCTGGGGGTGGTCCCGGGGCCTGGGGCGGACGCCAGCCCTGAGAGAGGCTGGGAGAGGAGAGAGGAGAAGAGAAAAGACAAAAGACACGGCTCGGTCAGAGTCCCCGCGAGCGAGACGGCGGCCCTCGGCCCCCGGGCTGTCCCCCCCCCAGGCTCCCAGCGGCCCGACCCTCGGACGCACCCCAGCCAGCGACTTAGTTTCTGCAAAGCCCGAAACAGAGCAGACACAAGAAGGCTCCCAGGACAATATTCAGGTTCCCTCTGACCACGTAAGAGCGAGCTCCATGAACCCCCGGCCGGCGTGGCTCCGTGGTTGAGCCTCGACCCAGGAACCAGGAGGTCAGGGTTCGATTCCCGGTCGGGGCACAGGCCCGGGTTTCGGGCTCGATCCCCGGTGGGGGGCGTGCAGGAGGCAGCCGACCCGTGATTCTCTCTCCTCAGTGATGTTTCTCCCTCTCCCTTCCTCTCTGACATCAACAAAATACATTAAAGAGAGAGAGAGAGAGAGAGAGAGAGAGGACGGCAAAGGAGAATTTGAACTTGAAAATCACCCAAGACACCCTCTGGATACACTCGGTGTCGACAGGAAACGGGACGCATTCGGGGGGTACACGGGTGGGTGGTCCTCGGCCCCGAGGCGGATGAACGGGCTAAGTCCAGGCGGAGCCGGAGGACTCCCTGCGTTCTGGCCGGGAGAGGAAAGCGGGGCCGCGGGGCCCTCGGCACCGATACCTGCAGGACGATGATCATCGTCAGGAACGAGTAGATCGCCGCGGTGACCGGGGACAGGGAGCTGCCGTCCGCCTCGGGCACCTCGAACAGCGCCTCCTTCTCCTGGTACCGCCGCACCCAGACGCCGTGCCCTGTGGCAGCGGGCAGAGAGAAAAGGCGTCACTCGCCCGACAGCTCAGGGCCGATGAAAGCCGAACCAGAAGACGGTTACTCAGGGCGGGGACATTTTGGCCAAAGGAGCCCGCTGGCCGCCTAAGAAAGCAGAGCACAGCCCGGCCGGTGAGGCTCAGGGGCTGAGCGTCCACCCAGGAACCAGGAGGTCAGGGTTCGATTCCCGGTCAGGGCACAGGCCCGGGTGGCGGGCTCCATCCCCAGTGTGGGGCGTGCAGGAGGCAGCCAATCCATGATCCTCTCTCATCATTGATGTTTCTATCTCTCTCTCCCTCCCCCTTCCTCTCTGAAATCAATAAAAATATATTAGAGCCCTGACCGGTTTGGCTCAGTGGATAGAGCGTCAGCCTGCGGACTCAAGGGTCCCGGGTTCGATTCCGGTCAAGGGCATGTACCTTGGTTGTGGGCACATCCCCAGTGGGGGGTGTGCAGGAGGCAGCTGATCGATGTTTCTAACTCTCTCTCCCTCTCCCTTCCTCTCTGTAAAAAATTAATAATATGTATATATTAGAAAAATAATAATACAGCCCTATCCAGGTTGGCTCTGTGGATGGAGCATCAGCCTGCGGACCAAAGAGTCCCGGGTTCGATTCCGGTCAAGGGCACGGACATCGGTTGCCGGCTCCTCCCCAGCCTGGGCCCCGGTGGGGGCTGGTGCAGGAGGCAGCCAACCAACCGTGTTTCTCTCACATCGATGTTTCTCTCTGCCTCTCCCCATCTCTTCCACTCTCTCTAAAAACCAATGGGAAAACATCTCCAGGTCAGGACTAGCAACAACAACGACGACAAAATAATAATAATAATAATAAATCATCCCTCCGTCCAGGAAACTTCCAGTGGGAAATATGCCCACGCGCCTGGGCATCTCCCCGTGGCCCCGGCGGACGCCACTCAGCTCTAGGGCCCAAGGAGGAGTCGCGGGCAGCCCACCAGGCCCGCCCGGAGGCCGTCCCGCGAGGAGACTTACCGACCGCTGAAAACAGACACATACAAACGAGGAGGAGGACACACCAGAGCACGTCACAGTTCATCTGCCGCTCCAGCATGCTGCGCTTGTAGCGGGGGCCGCTGTTGTTCAGCAGCGCCTTCGTTTCGTGTCCTGTGGGGGGACGGGGAAGGGGTGGGGAGAAGAGAGAGGGGGCGCGGCAGTCAGTGCCCAGCCGGGAGGGGACCCCTGGCACCGTCTCTGCGGACGGAGGTCCAGTGCTGCTGCCATCCAGGAATACGTAGGGGACAGGCCCGGCCAAAAGAGCAGGGTATAAAAAAGAAAAAAGAGAACAGGGTATAGCAACGATCCGAACCCGGCAACAGCCACGGAGCTGCACGGAGGGCCGCAGGCTAACGCGCTCAGGGGGAGCACTATTGGGTCAAGATGGGATTAGATATTGTGCTTTTTTTCTCATTTCTTTTTTTAAAAATATATTTTATATATTTTTTACAGAGACGAAGGGAGAGGGACAGAGAGTTAGAAACATTGATGAGAGAGAAACATCGATCAACTGCCTCCTGCATGCTCCCCACTGGGGATGTGCCCACAACCAAGGTACATGCCCTTGACCGGCAATCGAACCCAGGGCCCTTCAGTCTGCAGGCCGACGCTCTATCCACTGAGCCAAACTGGCTAGAGCTATGCTACTTTTATAATCAGAAAAAAACAAAAACACCCCAGCCAGTGTGGCTCAGAGGATGAGCATCGACCCATAAACCAGGTCACGGTTCAAGAATCCCGGCCAGGGCACAGGCCCGGGTTGGGGGCTCGATCCCCCGTCGGGGGTTTGTAGGAGGCGGCGGATCCATGATTCTCTCTCATCACGGGTGTGTGTGTGTCCTCTCTCTCTCCCCCTCTCCCTTCCTCTCTGAAATCCATCAAAATATATTTTAAAAAGAAAAGGGGGGCTGCTGCCGAGCTCACAGGACGAGGAGGGCAGCCGGTGTGCCCCCCCAGACCCTCACGTGCGACCCGCGTGCCCACCTGCGTAGATGACGATGCCCACCACGGCCTCCGTGTTCCGGACGGTGCAGCCTCGCAGCAGCAGGTTCTCCTTGTGCAGCGCGGCCTTCTTCCCGTTGCCGTGCGTGCTGCGGGGGGACGTGTGTCACCGTCACGGGGGACACCTACCCGGCCTGCCGTCCCCGGGAGCCCTGCCTCGGGGAGGCCTGGGTGCAGGGTGCAGGGCGGGGAGGGCGCACAGGGACCCCAGAGGGTGGGCGTTCGCTGGGAACCGGGCTGCTAGGGGCATCGCCAGAGCCAGGGGTTTGGGGAAGGAGCTTTAGGGAACCTTTTTTTAAGATGTATTTTTAGGGGGAAAGATCAACGAAAAGACTTGTATGCATGCATATAAGCATCAGTGATGGACGCGGACAACAGGGGGTGAGGGTGAGGGCAGGATTGGGGGATGAGGGGACATTGGGGGGATTAGGACACATTTGTAATATCTTATTCAATAAAGGGGGAAAAAAAGAAATATTTTTATTGATTCCAGAGAGGAAGGGAGAGGGAGAGAGAGAGAAACATCGATGATGAGAGAGAATCGTGGATCGGCTGCCTCCTGCACACCCCACACTGGGGATGGAGCCCATCATCCGGGCCTGTGCCCTTGGCCGGGAATCCAACCGTGACCTCCCGGTTCCTAGGTTGACGCTCAACCACTGAGCCACACCGGCCGGGCAGCTTTGGGGGAACCTGAAGAACTATGTGTCCAGCGGATCCTCCTCGGTTCTCGGACTTGAACTTGTTCCCGAAGCAACGCATCCGCAAGCGGGAGCCTTTGTCTCCCGCAGGAAGGACGTCGATGGAATTCATCCGGGCCAGGCCTCCACGTGGTCCCCCTCCCCCCTTTCTTATAGATGGTGCACGCCTAATGGGCCGTTTCCTCTATAAACGAACGCCTCTTAAATGGACTCGGCCACCCCCGACCGGCCGGCCTTCGGGGATTTTTCACACATCGCTGCCCCTGGGATGCTCTCGCCAGCTGACGGCTTTTCCTCTCTCCAAATCAACTCCAGTTTTTCTACCGACCAAGCGCCTGTGACTGCGGTTTTGCGTTTTAAAAATCTTTTTATTGCCCGGCCGGTGTGGCTCAGTGGCTCAGCATCGGACCTGGGAACCAGGAGGTCACGGTTCCATTCCCGGTCCAGGGCACAGGCCCGGGGTACGGGCTCCATCCCCAGCGTGGGGCGTGCAGGGGCCGATCCACGATTCTCTTTCATCATGGGTGTTTCTCCTCTCTCTTCTCTTCCTCTCTGAAATCAATAAAAAAAAAATATATTTTTAAAATAAAACATGTAAAGCAACTGTTCTGGTTATGGGTAAGGTTCCGGTCCACAGCTGGCTGTTACTGGTGAAGTGTTTGGCAGAGTCCACATTATATGAGGAGTTTTGACGGCGTGGCGGCCGGTGCCACAACTCCGTGCTGCTCCAGGGCCCGCCGTGCGCATATACACAGCCCGTCAGACAGGAGGACAGGGGCGGGGGCAGAGGGACGGACGGCACTCACATGCAACCCCGGAAACGGCTCAGGTCGTTGTTGGGCCTCTCGCACTCGATGACGCTGGTGAAGGTCAAAGGGTCGAATTCGGAGACCTGAAAGGGCACGGGGGCCGTCAGGGCGCCGGGCTCCGTCCTCAGAGGCCCTTGCCTTTCTGCCTTTTTATTTATTGATCACCATTATTATTTAAAAATATATTTGTATCGATTTCAGAGAGGAAGGGAGAGGGAGGGGGGGGAGGGAGAGACCCCAATGATGAGAGAGGATCATGCATCGGCTGCCTCCTGCACACCCCACAGTGGGGATGGAGCCCGTAACCTGTGCCCCGACCTGGAATCGGACCGTGACCTCCTGGTTCATAGGTCGATGCTCAGCCATTGAGCCGCGCCGGCCGGGCTACCTTTCCGTCTTTTTAAAAAATACATATATGTTTTATTGATTTCAGAGAGAGGAAGGGGGAGAGAGAGAGAGAGAAACATCCGTGATGAGGCCTAGGTGGTTTGGCTCAGTGGATAGAGCATCGGCCCGCAGACTGAAGGATCCTGGGTGGATTTCGGATCAGGGGCACGTACCTCGGTTGCAGGCTCAATCCCCGGGGCCCTGGTTGGGGCACGTGCAGGAGGCAACCCATCGATGCGTCTCTCTGACATCAATCTTTCTCTCTCTGCCTCTTCCCTCCCTTCCACTCTCTCTAAAAAATCAATGGAAAAATATCCTCCGGTGAGGATTAACAAAGAAAAAAAAATAAAGAAACATCGATGATGAGAAAGAATCATGGATCGGCTGCCTCCTGCACGCCCCACGCTGGGGATGGAGCCTGCAACCCGGGCCTGTGCCCTGACCGGGAATCGAACCCGGGACCCTTCAGTCCACAGGCCAACACTCTAACCACTGAGCAACACCAGCGAGCTCAAGGGGTGTTTTATACAAAACCACTGTCAAAACCTACATGAGCGCCCTGGCCAGTGTGGCCAAGTAGTTAGGGTGCCGGCCGCCGTGCATGGAAGGGTCTCGGGTTCGATTCCGGGTCCAGGGCACGTACCTGGGTTTCGGGGCTGCTCCCTGCTTCCAGTCGGGGTGTGTGTGGGAGGCAACCAGTTCATGTGTCTCTCACATCGATGTTTCTCTCTCTCTCTCTCTCTCTCTCTCTCTCTCTCTCTCTCTCTCTTCCCCCCTCCCTCCCTCACTCCTTTCCTCCCCTCCACTCACTCTGAAAAAGCAATTGAAACAGCCTCTGGTAAGGATGAACAAAAATTAAAAAAATAGCCCAGCTTGCCTGGCTCAGGGGATGAGCGTGGACCTACGAACCAGGAGGTCAGAGTTCGATTCCCCGTCAGGGCACAGGCCCGGGTTTTGGGTTCGATCCCCAGTGTGGGGCGTGCAGGAGGCGGCCGATCCATGATTCTCACCATTGCTGTTTCTCTCTCTCTCTCCCTCTCCCTTCCTCTCTGTGAAATCAATAAAAACATATTTAAAAAAAATAGCCCTAACCAGTTTGGCTCAGTGGATAGAGCAACGGCCGGCGGACTGATGGGTCCCAGGTTCGATTCCCGGTCAGGACACACATACCTGGGTGGCGGGCTCGATCCCCAGTCGGGGGACGTGCAGGAGGCAGCTGATGGGTGTTTCCTTCTCATCGATGCTTCTCCCTCTCTCTCCCTCTCCCTTCCTCTCTGCAAAAATCAATGAAATATATTTAAAAAATGAAAGGGCAGGGAAAGTTGGCAACTGGTAATGAGCTAGCAAACTTCGCCCTCCACCCCCCGCCCCCACCCCGTGGCGCCTCATTTCCCCAAAACTCTTTTAATTTTTGCACGACTCCTGCAGAGCCGCTGAGAACAGCCGCTGGAGGCAGGACCTGTCCCGTAGGACGCAGGACGCAGGACGCAGGACGCAGGACGTGCGCCCTCCTCCGACTTCTCCGAGCCTCCTTCCACCATAGGAAGAGGGAAGGTCTTCGCTCCCCCGTCCGCCCCCGGCTCCTTCCCCGGCAGGAATTAATCGGCCGGTGGAGCCAGGGCTCTGCCGTCTCCTGCTCCACGCCGGCCGCCCAGAGTTGCTTGCGCACGGAATTCTCGAAATAAATCACTTTCCTGGGGACGCGGCGTCCTTTTAATTCTAGATCATTAATTTCGCGGCAGCTTGTTTGTCTCCGGAATGCTAGCGGCCGGTGCGCCCAGCTCACCCCCGAGGACGGGCAGAGGGCCAGGCTCCTGCTGCCGGCAGCTCAGTCCCCGTCTCAGGATTGCCCCCCCCATCCTCCCCGGGGGTGGGGGGCACCCCAACATCCCTCAAGCTCTGGGTCCTCTATGCCACCGTCACCAGCTTTTAAAAATATATGTATATTTGTATTGATTTCAGAGAAGAAGGGAGAGGGAGAGAGAGAGGAACATCAATGACAAGAGAGAACCCTGGATCGGCCGCCTCCTGCACGCCCCACACTGGGGATCGAGCCCACAACATGGGCCTGTGCCCCGACCGGGAATCGAACCCTGACCTCCTGGTTCGTAGGTTGACCCTCAACCCCTGAGCCACGCTGGCCGGGCCCCAGTGTCCCTCCGGTCTTGGTGCCGGAGACGGACAGTCCGAGCTCAGCTACAGAACTCCACCCGCATCCTACCGGTCCCAGCCACCGTCCACCAAGGCCGACATAGCAGCCGGGAGAAGGTCCCCCGGGCAACGCCGGTCTCCCTGGACCGAGGCCGGGACGTGCGCCTCCCAAGGTCGGCCCTCACGGGCGTCCTGGCGGTGGGTCAAGGCCGCCACGGACTTTGTAAAGGCCACATGGGAGCCTGCTGTTTGAAGTTCCGTCCAACACAAACCCGATGCCGTCACCCTTTGAAGCCGTCTGCCTTCGTCACCCATATAAAAGGGCTTTATTTTAAACTTATTATTTTTTAAGCCACTGTTGAAAAGCCCATCGTCGGCCGAAACTGGTTTTGGCTCAGTGGATGGAGTGTCGGCTTGCGGACTGAAGGGTCCCAGGTTCGATTCCCGGTCAAGGGCACAGGCCCGGGTTGCAGGCTCCGTCCCCAGTGGGGGGCGTGCAGGAGGCAGCTGATCCATGATGAGAGGGAATCATGGATGTTGCTCTCTCTCTCCCCCTCTCCCTTCCTCTCCGAAGTCAATAAAAACATATTTAAAAAAAAAAGCCAGTCACTGAAAGTGAGGGAGAACGATTTTGTGGCTGCTGCTGTTAATCCTCACCGGAGATATTTTTTCCATTGATTTTTTTTTTCAGAGAGAGGGGCAGGGAGCAGGGGAGAGAGGAACATTGATGTGAGAGACAATCGCTCGGTTGCCTCCCGCGTGCATCCCGACTGGGGGTGGGCGGGGAGCGAACCCCGCCAGCCGGATACGTGTCCCGGATCGGGAATCGAATCCGTGACCCTTCTGTCAACGGGCTGACACGCTAACCCAGCGGTTCTCAACCTGCGGGTCGCGACCCCTTTGGGGGTCGAACGCCCCTTTCCCAGGGGTCGCCTCAGACCGTCGGAAAACACATCTATAATTCCATATTGTTTTTGTGATCGATCGCTCTGCTTCCATGGTGTTCCATGTGTAACAATGAAAATCCATCCTGCATATCAGATATTCACATGACGATTCGTCACAGTAGCAACACGACAGCGATGAAGTCGCCATGGAAATATCTTTATGGTCGGGGGTCACCACAACACGAGGAACTGTATGAAAGGGTCACGGCCTTAGGAAGGTTGAGAACCGCTGCTCTAACCACTGAGCAAAAAACCCCAACCCAGCCATGGCTTTAAAAAAAAAAATTAAAAGGAAATATTTTTAAACAGGATGGGGCTGAGGAGCCCCACCTGCTAGAATGAATTTTTTTTTTTTTTTGGTCTCACATCGGCGATGGTGTTCTCAAAAGTCCTTTCCTTCCTCAACGGTGAACGGTGCCCTTTCCAGAATTAATATCCTCCAACCACAGAAAAAACCAACAAAAAACCACAAACCAAAACACCACGGCCGCACGGCTGCGACTGTGACGCCCGAGGACGAAGATGCCCACGGTATAAATTACGGGCTCGGCGACCAGCCTGCAAGACGTCAAAGAAAATCCATGACATTTCTGCAAAGGCTCCGTATCGACCGGTCCAATTAACGCAGCGCGCCAGCTGTCCGCGCTCCCCGGGCGGTGATGAATCGCTTCCTCCCCCAGTTCCTCCGCGGAGGACGCGGATAATTTAATTAAAGACCAACTGTCCGAGGAGCCGAGGGAGGAGGAAACAGCCGCCACCCTTTACCTTGCGGACAGTCTTGTTTCACCTCTCATTTTCTCTCTCTCTCTCTCTCTTTTTTTAAAAATATATCTTTATTGATTTTGGAGAGGAAGGGAGGTGGAGAGACAGAAACATCCATGATGAGAGAGAATCACGGATCGGCTGCCTCCTGCACGCCCCACGCTGGGGATGGAGCCTGGGACCCAGGCATGTGCCCCGACCGGGAATCGAACAGGGACCTCCTGGTTCCTAGGTTGATGCTCAACCACTGAGCCACACTGGCCGGCGAGGACATTTTTTTCCCATTTCTTTCCAGAGAGAGGGGAAGGGAGGGGGGAGGGAGGGAGAGAAAGAGAGAGAGAAAGAGAGAGGAGAGAGCGTCCTGCTCCCCACAGCGGTAGGCAGGGCCTGGGCTCAGGGAGGCCAGGGTCCACTCAGACCCTCAGTCTCCCCTCTGTCTCCTAGGAAACGCACCTTGGAGTGACGGAGGGGGGATGTGGACTCGGTGGGCGCTGTACCCGCGATGCCCTGGGGGTCCCCCCGCCCCCCTCCCCGCTACTTACGAGCTCGGAGAAGCCGCGGACCACCTGCCGTCGCTTCAGGTTGGTCTCCCCGTCCAGGTTGGCCGTCTCGATGTGGCACAGGCCGTCGGGGTCGCTGGAGGACAGCAGGAGGATGTCCGCGGGGATGATCTCGTTGCAGCGGAGCCGCACGAAGTCCCCCACGCGGATCTCCCTCCAGAAGCGGTTCACGTACTGCTTCTCTTCCCTGCGAGAGAGAGAGAGAGAGAGAGAGAGAGAGAGAGAGAGAGACCATCGTTAGCAGGACGGTCCAGGCTCGATCACTGCCCCGTCCGGGTGCTGGGCACAGGGAGCTCACTGGACAATTCTGCCTGCTTTCCCTTTTTCTTAAATATACGAGGTGCACCGGCTGGTAATGCGGATTTTTCCCATCGATGGAGTTACACACATGTTGATAGATATGGGATTTGGTACGAGTGCTGTTTGTTGTATGGCTCCTTCAGATGGCCACTCGTTCCGAGCGACGGCACACGCACGTTCTGAGCGGCACTTCAACACGTACAAGGACGTGGACAATGGGGTCTCTGAACGGTCGGCCTCAAAACAAGGGATGTTCTATTGGGACGGTCTCCACCAATCACCTGGAAGATGGGGGAAATGTGGACCTAGCGATGGGCATGACTTGGAATAAAGCACTTTTGATATTTCTCTGGAAATTATCGTGTTTTCCTGGATTACAAAATCCAGATTAATTATTAACCGGTTAATAATTCGGATTAACCATTAACCGGTTGAAAATTGATTGAGCCCTAACTGGTGTGGCTCAGTGGATAGAGCGTCGGCCTGCGGACTGAAGGGTCCCAGGTTCGATTCCGGTCAAGGGCATGTACCTGGGTTGCGGGCACATCCCCAGTGGAGGGTGTGCAGGAGGCAGCTGATCGATGTTTCTCTCTCATTGATGTTTCCAACTCTCTGTCTCTCTCCCTTCCTCTCTGTAAAAAAGCAATAAAGTATATTTAAAAAAATTTTTTTTGGGATCGACTCTCAACCGGTTAAAAATGTGGATTTTGTAATCCAAGAAAACATAATAATTTCAAGAGAAACATCAAAAGTGCTTTATTCAAAGTCATGTCCATCCCTAGCCACACATTTCCCCATCTTTCAGGTCATTTGTGGAGACCGTCCCAATAGAACGTCCCTTGTTTTGAGGCCGACCGTTCAGAGACCCCACTGTCCACATCCTCGTGCGTTGTGACGTGCTGCTCAGAACGTGTGTGTGCCATCGATCGGAACAGGGGGTCATCTGAGGGAGCAATACAGCCAATAGCACGCGTATCAAATCGCTTATCTATCAACATGTGTGTAACCCCATCGATGGGAAAACCCCGAAGTATTAACCGGAGTGCCTAGTGTTTTTATTGAGGCCCTGGCTGGTGCGGCTCAGTGGATACAGCGTCGGCCTGCAGACCGAAGGGTCCCAGGTTCGACTCCTGGCCAAGGGCACAGGCCCGGGTGGCCAGCTTGATCCCCACTTGGGGGGCGTGCAGGAGGCAGCCGGTCCACGATTCTCTCACATCGTCGATGTTTCTCTCTCTCTCCCTTCCTCTCTGAAATAAAAAATGTAAAAAACCCTCTTTATTAAAATAAAAAAAAAAGGAATAAAGTATCTAGAGCGACCCACAGAACGCCGTGAAGGGGAAGGGAGGACACGAAGTGACTGACACGCCGACCAAAGTGGACGGAGACTCCCAGGCAGCCTCAGGCCCATGAGAGGGAGCCCTCCCCGCCCCCCGCCCCCCGCCCGGCAGACAGAACGGACGGATGAGAGTCCAGGACGCAGGAGGGAACCCGAACGGGAGGCTCCCCGTGCGAGAGCCAGGAATCTCGGGGATCAGCACTTCACTTCCTGCCAAGGCCTGATGCCTGGGCGGTGAGAGCAGCTCGGAATTTATTTCTCAGACCTTCAGACCCAGCACAGATGCGGGGCTGTGGGGGCGGAGGGGGGGAGAGGAGAGGGGAGGAGAGAGAGAGAGGGGGGAGAGGGAGGGAGAGAGGTAGAAAAAGAGAGGGAGAGGGAGGGAGAGAGGGGGAGAGAGGGATAGAGAGGGGGAGGGAGGGAGGGAGAGGGAGGGAGAGAGAAAGGGAGAGAGAGGGGGGAGGGAGAGAGGGGAAGAGAGGGAGGGAGGGAATGTTCACACTTGAGAAAGGCCCACCAAAACCCTATGACGACCCCCAGTTGAACACAGACTCCGCCACACAACAGGCAGCAACGACAGCTTTTCAGTTCGATTCCTCGCCCTGGGTGGTGTGGCTCAGTGGGTAGAGCGTCGGCCTGCGGACCGAAGGGTCCCGGGTCGGATTCCCGGTCTGGGCACAGGCCCGGGTGGCGGGCTCCATCCCCGGTGGGGGGCGTGCGGGAGGCGGCCGGTCCGTGCGTCCCTCTCATCATGGATGTTTCTCTCTCTCTCTCCCTCTCTGAAATCAATGAAAAACTATATTCATTTAAACAGTAAATACAGAATACAGAGGAGCTGAGCGCCAGCCCCCGGGGCTCTGCCAGGACGGGCCCTGGGCACCCACAGCAGTGCCGACGCCTCTCTGCTCCTGGGCACGCGCTGTCCTGGCAGTGGACACGGAGTGGTGACCCCTCCTTCTACCCCGGCCTCTTCCCCGGGGGGGACACACCCCAGAGTCATGGGCCCACCCCCAGGCGGGCGTCGTGGGCGTGGCCGGAGTCGGGTGTGGCCGGGACAGGTGTCCGCCGCCTGGGACCTGCCCGGGGTCCCCTGGGATGGGCCATCGGGGTGCGGGACACGGTGTCCCGGGGCAGGAGGCGGTGGCAGCCCAGCCGTAACCCGAACTGGCCTCGGGGAGAGGCCTCCGGGATGTGGAACGGGAGCGAGTGGGGAGTGTGACGCTTACGGGTCAGAATCCACAAAGCGCAGCCCTGGGCACTGGGCTCGGGCCGCAGGGACCGGGGCGGCACGGCCGTGGCTGCCAGCTCTCCCCGCCCCTGCCCAGGCCTTTGTGCTGGGATTGGGCATTTTTTTATAGAGAGAATTTTACTGATTTCAGAGAGGAAGGGAGAGAGAGAGAGAGAAACATTGACGTGAGAGAGACACATCGACCGGCTGCCTCCTGCACGTGCCCCACCGGGGGCCGGGGATGGAACCTGCCACCCAGGGAGGTGCCCTTGGCCGAGAACGGGACCCCCGGCCGTTGGTGGCTTGGGCCGGCGCTCTAACCACTGGGCCACCGCCCGGGGCTCCGACACCTCGACGGTAGCCCCGTGAGGCCTGTGCTGGGGGTCTGACCTCCAGAACGAGAGCATCAGCGCGTGTGGTGGGGAACCTGTGGATCAGGGTCCCCTCTTGCCGCACCCACAGAAAAGGGTTCAAGACTCTCACCGTCTGGCCCGGCCGGCGTGGCTCCGTGGCCGAGCACTGACCTAGGAACCAGGAGGTCACGGTTTGATTCCCGGTCGGGGCACAGGCCCGGGTTGCGGGCTCATTCCCAGTGGGGGGCGTGCAGGAGGCAGCGGATCAGTGATTCTCTCTCATTGTGGATGCTTCTCTCTCTCTCCCTCTCTCTCTCTCCCCCTTTCCCTCCCCCTTCTTCTCTAAAATCAATTAAAATATATATATAAAGATTCTCAGGACCTGGCTCTATCCCAGTGACGGCGAACCTTCTGAGCTCGGCGTGCCAGCATTTTGAAAATCCCTCACGTAACTCTGGTGCTGTGTCACATAGAGAAATGTTTGGATCTTTGCACCCAGAGTAAAACAAACACGTATACTTTTGATATTTATTTTATAGATTGAAATGCCATTGAACCAAGAAAAATCAACCAAAAAGATGAGTCTGCGTGTCGCCTCTGACACGCGTGTCACAGGTTCGCCATCACTGGTCTATACACACACGCTGTCCACACAGCTCACAGGCCTGAGAGAGAATCGGCCCGGACGCCTGTCACCGCGGCCAGAGAGGGAAGCCCAGCCAGGCGCCCGCGACGTTCAGGCCTGTGCTGGGGGCAGGGGGGAGGGGGGTTGTGGGGGGAGGGGGTGGGGGGGGTGAGGACATGTCAGTCTTTCCGAGGGCCCTTGGCCCGGCCGGGTCTGCTCTCAGATGAACGCCCTCTGGACAGGAGAGCGCCCCAAGGAGATCGGGTCCAAAAGCAACACCTCCCTCCCGCCGCAGGCCGGCACCGGGCGCGCTCCCCGCTCCCCGGAGAACAAGGGCGGCTTTGTCCGGCCGCCGGCAGCAGGCCACATGCCCTCTTTGCGGCGCGTCACGGGGAGCGTGTGTCCCCCGGGAGGGCACCGCAGACGCAGGCCCTGCCCACTGGACCCCGGGAGCGTGTCCGTCAGCCCTTGGCCCAGGGCACATGGCCAGCTGCCCCCCAACCCGGTCAGGTGGTCATCAGCGTGACCAGTTAATGACGGGGTTGAGCCCGGCCGGTGTGGCTCAGGGGCTGAGCACCAACCTACGAACCAGGAGGTCACGGCTGGATTCCCAGTCGGGGCACAGGCCCGGGGTGCGGGTTCGATCCCCAGTGTGGGGCCTGCAGGAGGCAGCCGGTCCATGATTCTCTCTCTCTCACCCTTCCTCTCCGAAATCAATAAAAATGTATTAAAAAAACAAACAAACAAGTCAGGTAACAGAACCTCACTCCGATGCCCCCCTACCCCCTCTCCCCGGTCCAGGGCACATCCAGGAGGTGCCTCCCAGCGCCCCCCCCCCCAACCCCGGGCCAGAGTACAAAGCTGGCCCTCTCTCTGCTTTGTAACTCGGCCCGTTCTGTCCTGAGGCTGCTACACAATCGCCCGGAGGAAACCTTACTACACAAATAAATAAGCTTCTTTTTTCCCGCTCCCAGGCAGGGACGGAACAGGGCAGCCCGGGCCCGGCCAGCAGCCCCGTTCCAGGGGCACGCCCGGTCCCTGGCCAGCAGGATGCGGCGCCCGCCCGCCCGGCGTATCAAAGCCCGGCCCCTTATCTGCTGTCCACCTGCCTCGGACGCGGAGGAAAAAACACCAAGTTGTCCCCCTTTCAACTCGGACAAACTGCTTTTCTATGCGGCGCCCGGCCGGCCGGGCTCGTCTTGATGTTCCTTCTGGGCCCCGGGGGAGGGTGGGATGCTGAGACCTCGCCCACCCGGGGTCCCTCCCGCCCGGGGTCCCTCCCGGCGCCCCTGGGGGAGGGCGGGGACGCGCTAGGAAGCCCGGCGTTGGATTTTTTATTTTTATTTTTTTAGGAACGACAAGGGGGCATTCTATTTTCAAAAAGGCTTCTTTGCCAACCGAAGTGGAATACAGGACAGGACGTATATACCCTCTCGTGCGAAGAAAGAGACGGAACAAAACGCATTTTTAAAATTTCCTGATTGAGAGAGAGAGAGAAACATCGATTTGCTGTTCCACCTGTTTTTTTAAATGTATTTTTATCGGGCCCCGGCTGGTTTGGCTCAGGGGATAGGCTAGCGTCGGCCTGTGGACTGAAGGGTCCCGGGTTCGATTCCCCGTAAAGGTCACAGGCCTGGGTTTCGGACTCGATCCCCAGTGGGGGCGTGCAGGAGGCAGCCGATCCACGATTCTCTCTCATCATGGATGTTTCTGTCTCTCTCTCCCTCTCTCTCTCTAAACATCAAAAGACACAGGTTGGTTTTATTAAAAATCCTCAAAAAAACAAACTAAAAAAGACATTCTCCCTCCCCTTTAGCCATTAGACCTTTAAGAAAGCGGCCTTAGGGGGACGTGTCCCCTGTGACTCATCGCAATGGCCCCCGGCGTTTCGGGTCTGAGGAACCCACTTTCTCATCACCCTGAACAAAGACACAGGGGACCCTGGGCTGAGCTCCCTGGGACCCCCCGGGGACCCCGCAAATCCTCCTCTGGCCTCAGGGAGCCCCGGCCGGCCTGGTGCCTGCTCCCCGGCTGCCCACCCACATTCACTCCAAGCCCAAGTTCTATTTGGGGTGAAGGACCGCTCCTCCGTGCAATGCAAACCCAGCTTCCTCCCAGACACCCAACCAGCCCAGCCCGGCCCCCCTCCGCCTCGCACTCCCTCCCTCTGCACATCTGGAATCCGGCCGCGGCACCACACCCACCCCTTCTCCTGTAAGGAGCCCAGTCATCCCACAGGCGGGTGGAGCTGGGGCCTAGTGGACGCCTCCCCTACGAGGCCCCAGACAGGCCGAGAGGGGGTTCCTGGGGGGATTCCCGTCTGTAATGAATGCTGCCCGGTGGTGCTGCCTCCGAGCGAGGGGCTGGGTTTATGCTCCTTGAGAGCATCTTTCAGGGAATACGGGGGGGGGGGGGGGCAATTCCCAACGGGGACCGGGCCCACACCTGGGGGTTCGCCAACAGTCCACGCTCACGCAGCGGCCGGTGGGTCAGCTGTCCGGAGTTTATTATTATTTTGTTGGCGTTGTGCATCCTCAACCAAGGATATTTTCCCATGGATTTTTAGGGAGAGGAGGAGGGAGGGGGAGACGGGGAGAGAGAGACAGACAGACAGACAGACATCGGTTCGTTGTCTGTTGCGTGAGCCCGGAACGGGGCCCTGGACCGGAATTGAACCCGGGACCCTTCAGTCTGCAGGCCGACGCTCTAGCCACTGAGCCACACCGGTGAGGACTCTGCAAGGAGTTTAAATAACCGCTGATCTAACCAAAACCTCCAAACATGCAACACATTCCAGTCTTTGAGAATCCCCCCCCCCAAAAAAAAACACCATATGGGTGAATGGACCATGTTTTCTGTGTTTCTCTCTTTTTTTAAGAAAAATATATATTTTTTAAAAATATATTTTTATTGATTTCAGAGAGGAAGGGAGAGGGAGAGAGAGAAACATCAATGATGGGAGAGAATCACGGATCGGCTGCCTCCTGCACGCCCCACAGTGGGGATCGAACCCACAACCCGGGCCTGTGCCCTGACTGGGAATCGAACCCTGACCTCCTGGTTCCTAGGTTGATGCTCGACCACTGAGCCACGCCGGCCGGGCTGAAATATTCTTTATAACCAGAGACCCAAGTCTCCTTGAACCAGGCCCTCCAAGATCGTCCCCTTTGTCTGCAACTGCAGCGATCCGCAGATTTGACACCCAGAATAACAGTTTCCCAAGTTAAAACTTTGAAAGGAAGACGCCGACAGAGAGGCTTGACTACACCGACCGTTTCCCACTTTTGTGCGTCAACAAAACTCCCCCAAGCAAAACGGAAAATGAGGATTCGGTGGGAAAATGAACCGGAGGGCGTGCCAAGGGCAACACAGACACACTGCAACCTGGGAAAGGCGAGGCGAGGCGAGGGGAGCGGGCGGAGGGCCGCGAGGAGGGCATTCTAAAAATGCAGAAATCAAAATAGCCGCTCCCTTTTCCCTGCGTTCTCCCAGGCGCTATAAATAGCAAGGCGCCCCTCCTGCATGCGGATCGGTACTCGGGCGCCCTGGTACGGGAATGCCACCCCACGGAGAAGGGCAGGGCCCTGGCGCTCACAGAGCCCCCTCCTCCCCAACACTCCCAGGTCAAGAGGGTCCATCATGAACCAGGAGGTCAGGGTTCGATTTCCGGTCGGGGCACAGGCCCGGGTTGCGGGCTCGATCCTCAGTGGGGGACGAGCAGGAGGCAGCCGATCCATGATTCTCTCTCATTGATGTTTCTCTCTCTCTCTCCTTCTCCCTCCCTCTCTTCCATTCTCTCCCTGAAAAGCAATGGAAAAGATATCCTTGGGTGAGGATTAACAAGAAAGAAGAAAGAAAAAGAGAGAGAGAGAGAGAAAGGAAGGAAGGGGAAAAAGAAAGGAAAAATCCTGCCATTTGTGACGAAACGTGTGGGTGGACCTTGAAGGCCGTGTGCGAAGGGAAATAAGTCCATGGCCCTGGCCAGCATGCCCAGTGGTTAGAGCACCGGCCTTCAGACCCCGGGGTCGAGGGTTCAACTCTGGTCAAGGGTACACACCTGGGTTGTGGGTCCGTCCCCCCCAGTCCCGGTCGGGAGGCAACCAATCAGTATGTCTCTCTCACCAATCAAGGTTTCTCTCTCTCCTCCTCCCTCCCTCCCTCCCATTCTCTCTCTAAAAAAAAAATCGATGGGAAACGTATCCTCGGATGAGAATTAACCAGAAAACAACACTCCTAAGCCTCTGACCTCCGGGGCCTGGCTGCCCCCGGCCCGTCCCTGCCCCCGGTCCCGTCCCGGCGTCTGCGTCTGCGAGTCTCCTTAGTGCCGGTCGGTCGGACCCAGACGCGTGCCCCCATCGGGCAGGTGCTCTGCGGCCACCACCCTGGCCAGGAAGGGGGGGGCCTCCAGGAAACCAAGGGCAGGAGAGAGGCGGCCGGGGGGAGAGGAACAGAAATCAAAAGGAGAACTCAGTGGGTCTCGTTTCGGCTCTTCTCTGAGAAAAGGACGAAACACGGAAAACCAAGCCGACCACAGGGTCAGGGGGAGCCCTCGCCCCGTAAACCCGGGGACGGAGTGAGGCACACGCGGGAGGGGGGGCGAGAGAGCACCCCGGGGCCCGTCTCCCCCCAGACGACAGGAGAGGCCGCCCGCTCCCCCGGGATGGAGCCGGGTGAAGCCGAGAGTCACGTCAGGAGTGAGAGCTACGGCGTCGAGCTGCCTGGGGCCACCACAGAGCTTACACCCGGGCAGCCCAGCTGGGAGCCGGGAGGTCAGGGTTCGATTCCCGTCGGGGCCCAGGCCCGGGGTGCGGGCTCGATCCCCAGTGCGGGGCGAGCAGGAGGCGGCTGGTCCACGGTTCTCTCTCCTCATTGATGTTTCTCTCTCTCTCTCTCCCTCTCCCTTCGTGTGTGTGTGTGTGTGTGTGTGTGTGTGTGTGTGTGTTTATTTTCGTTGTTGTTGTATTACGGACATCTCCCATCCCCCCTCCTTTTTCCTCCCTCTCCCTTCTTCTCTGAAATCCATACGAAATATTGTGAGAGCCGAGGGCAGCTCATGGGTGAGGCTGTGAGCTGAGTGCACCTCGTGCCTCTACCCCATGTCCCCTGGGGAAGGTCTGAGATTAGAACCAAAATATATATATGTATTTATTTGTTTTAAAAAAAGCAAAACACACACAAAAAAACCCCTTAAGTCATCTGGCTCCATCCCCAACGTTTCTGACCAAGCTCACCTCGGACGGGGCCCAGGAATCTGAGGGTCTGACTCGCACACACGGGGGATGCTCATGGGACGGCTCCCACGCTGGGCCCCGCGGTCGGTCCAGCTAGCTCTCAGGGGTGCCCGCAGGCCGGCCGGTTGGCACACATGACGTGGCTGGCACGGGCTGTGGGGTTTCCTGGCTCCTGCTCACCAGGAGCCCGAGACTGAGCCGGGAAGGGAGGGGCCCCCGGTGTCCCCGGGGCCAGGATTCCAGGCCCCCACGCGTCTCCCTCCCTCCGTGCCGTGGGCTGCAGTCTTTTTTTTTTTTTTTTAATATATTTTATTGATTTCTTACAGAGAGGAAGGGACAGGAATAGAGAGTCAGAAACATCGATGAGAAACATCGATCAGCTGCCTCCTGCACACTCCCCACTGGGGATGTGCCCGCAACCAAGGCACATGCCCTTGACCGGAATCGAACCCGGGACCCCTCGGTCTGCAGGCCGACGCTCTATCCACTGAGCCACACCGGTCAGGGCTCCGTTGATATTTTAAAGAGAGTGGAAGGGAGAGAGAGAATCGGCTGCCTCCTGCACACCGCCCCCCCCCCCCCCCCCGACTGGGAATCAAACCCACCACCAGGGCCTGTGCCCTGACCGGGAATCAAACCGTGACCTCCTGGTTCGTAGGGTGACGCTCAACCACTGAGCTACACGGGCCAGGCAGACACTGTCAATTTTAACAAACTTCTCAAGTGATTCCTTATGGGAATTTGAGAAGTACCAGCCCAGGACCATTGGAAAAGCTGTGGGATTTGGAAAGGCCCGGGGACAAGACCTATAGCAGCTGTGTGGCTTTGGGCAAGTTACCGAACCTCTCTGAACCTCCGATGACTCACTTGTAAACTAAGCCGGAAGCCTGACCGGTGTGGCTAGGAGGGTCGGAGATACTCAAAGGCAGGAATAGGTCTTCATCGAAGCTATCCTCAGAGGCACGAGCATCCACCTGGGCCCCCATCTTTTTTTTTTTTGGAGGGGGGCGATCTGACCCTGAGAACTGAAGAGACTCGCTAGCAGCCCTTCCTACGTGACGGAGGCTGGACCAAGCTCACGCCCTCCCAGGACTCAGGGAAGGGAACAGGAAGGAGACAGGGCTGAGGTCTCAACTGAGGTCAAGACCATTTGCTGTCCTGCAGGGGTGTGACCTGGAGGTGGGCTCGGCACACGGGACAGCTCCCAGATGGCCCTGCGGCTGGTGGCTGGCTCTCTCTGGGTGGGAGAATAAAGAAAGGACAGAGGCGTCCTAGGTGGACTCAGCCCGAGTGTCCCCAGCTCTGGGGGGGGCAGGGGGAGAGAGACGAACCAGGTGGAGACAAGCGGAATGATGCTCCTTAACCCGCTCTCTGCCCGCCCCCCAGCCTTAGTCTTTCCATCTGGAAACCGGGTGCACGTGAAGAAAGTTTAACAGTCAGCGCCGTAACCAGTCTGGCTCAGTGGATAGAGCGTCGGCCTGCGGACTGAAGGGTCCCGGGTTCGATTCTGGTCAAGGACACGTGCCCGGGTTGCGGGCTCGATCCCCAGTGGGGGATGTGCAGCAAGCAACCAAACAATGATTCTCATCACTGATGTCTCTCTCTCTCTCCCTCTCTCTCTCTCAAATCAATAAAAATTTAAAAAACAAACAGAAAAAAACCCAGCCACTGTGAGGACCCCGTCCTTCATCAGGTGCCCTCCCCAGTTCCACCCTGTTGTCCCAAGACCAGACGCTACCGAGGACCGAGGTTTACATTCCTCCGTCGGTTGTTAACGTTATTAAACCTCCTGGCACACGGAAGTCTCGGCAACGCCAGGGGCGGGAGGAACGTTCGGGCCTGGGAATCGGGTTCCCTCCTTTTTAACTTATAAGGCGGGAGGGAGCGGCCAGGAGTGAGGGCGCCCTGGGGCCGCTGGACTCCAGCCCCGGGATCATTGTAGTTCAGGGGCCAGGTCCGAGGGACCATCTGGGACAGGGGACCACCCCCTGCACCCCGGCATCTAAAAGCTTCCTACTGCCCTGCCTGGTTTCGCTCAGTGGATAGAACATTGATCGGCCTGTGGACTGAAGGGTCCCGGGTTCGATTCCGATCAAGGGCAAGTACCTGGGTTGCAGGCTCTCTGGCCCAGAGGGAGGGTGCGTGCAGGAGGCAACCCATTGCTGTGTCTCTCTCACATCCATGTTCCTCTCTCCCTTCCACTCTCTGAAAATCGGTGAGGATTAACCAAAAAAAACAAAATTAAAAGTTTCCTACTCTCCATCCCACCTGCCGCCGCCAACGCCGCCGCTCGAGGCCAGAAAACTCCGTCCTGAGTCCAGCCAGCTCCCCCGGCCCCCCAAGAAAGGCCAGCAAGCATCCCGGGGTGGGGGGGCGAGCCCAGCCTGAGTGTCCCCAACTCTGGGGGAAGCAGGACCAGGAGGGAGAAGCCCAATGGAATGATGCTCCCCAAACGCACCCCCCTCCACCCTCAGAGCCTCAGTCTTTCCATCTGGAAACTGGGCGCACTTTTAGGAATATCCAAACAGTCCGCTGCGGCCTCTGGTGCCACCCCCACCGAGCGCCACCCCGAGTTCCAGGAGCGCGCCCCTGGCCCGGCCCCTCCCCAGCCCGCCCCGCCCCGCCCCGCTCACCTGCTGAAGACCAAGCAGTCCAGGTGGTTGATCTCCCGGTCGGACCGGTGGCGGCTGTAGTCCTCCCACAGGTCCTTGAAGGCCGTGACCGCCAGGATGAACAGCACGGGCGCCAGCGCCAGGCCCGGCTGGAAGGCGTTGACGGCGGGCACGAAGTTGAGCAGCGCGATGAGGACGAAGTAGACGTTGGCCAGGCGGTGGAACTGCTCGAACAGGTTCTTGGGCACGAAGGACAGCAGCGTGTACTTGGTGGTCTTGAGCCGGTTGTCCGCCAGGTGCTGCGCGCCCCCGCGCCCGGGCCACCGCCGCCGCCGCCGTGCGCCCTGCGCCGCGCCCTCCGCGGGCTCCTCGTGGGCGCTGGCGGGCGGCGGCGGCTGCAGGTTGGAGCGCACCGTGCGCGTCCGGCTCTCCCGGCGCCTCCGCCGGCGCCCTCGCCGTCCCTGCGGCCGCCGGTCCGGGGGCGCGGGGTCCTCGCCCGCCGCCGGGTCCCGCTCCATGGCCGCGTGCCGCCGCGCCCCGCTCCTGCGCGCGCGCCCGGCGCTCCTAGGTGATCATCGCCGGCGGCCCGGACGCGGCGGCGCGGGCTCCCCGCCTGCGGGACGCGCCACCGGGACGGAGACAGACGGCGGTCAGCGCCGCCCCGCCCGGCCCGCAGGCCCCTCGCTCGCGCCACCCGGGCCGTTTCCGCAGCCGCCCCCTCCGGCCCCGCCCCGGCCCGGCCCGCGCCGCGCCCTGGCTCCGTGGAGAGCGGGAGCCCAAACTTTCCAGCCGCTTAGTTTCGGTTCCGTTCGCGCCAACGAGGAGCGGGAGACCCGGAGAGCGGGTGCGGCAAAGGGTCCCGGGCTAAGGCGCCTTCTTCCCGGGGCAGCCTGGCTTCCTGGTGGGCACCCATTGGGGGACCCCGGACGCGGAGACCCTCCCTCCCGGGCAGCCTGGCTTCCTGGTGGGCACCCATTGGGGGACCCCGGACGCGGAGACCCTCCCTCCCGGGCAGCCTGGCTTCCTGGTGGGCCCCGATTGGCGACCCCGGGCGGGAGAGACCCTCCCTCCGCTCCTGGAATCAATCAGAATCGGAATCCAAAGGAGCCACGCCTCCCAGGGCTCAGATTTCTCCCTCTTCCCCACCCAGGACATCCATCTGCTCTGGGGACCCCCCAACACTCCCCCCAACACCCCCCTCCCCCCGCAGAAGGCGCGATGCCCCTCCTGCCTCTCCCTCCCCTCCCCCTCGCCCAGCCTACACCTGCTTGGAGATTCACTTCTTGGATGAATTAGACTTTTCCTTCCCCAAAACACACTGCCTTCCTGACTTCTCTAAATAGTATGAATTGATTGATTGATTGGTTGGTTGGTTGGTTGATTAATTAATACAGGCCCTGGCTGGGTAGCTCAGTGGGTTAGAGCATCGTCCCCATACACCAAGGTTGTGGGTTCAATCCCCGGTCAGGGCACCACCAGGGATCAACCAATGAATGCATCAGTGAGTGGACCAAGACATCGACGCCTCTCTCTCTCTCTCTCTCTCTCTCGCTCGCTCGCTCTTGCTCTCTCTCTCGTCAATAAGGTAAACAATTTTGCAAATAAAAAGTAGCCCGGCTGGTATGGCTCAGTGGTTGGAGTCGACCCATGAACCAGGAGGTCATGGTTGGATTCCTGGTCAGGGCACATGCCCGGGTTGCGGGTTCCATCCCCAATAGGGGGCGTGCAGGAGGCAGCCGGTCCGTGATTCTCTCTCATCATGGATGTTTCTCTCTCCCTCTCCCTCTCCCTTCCTCTCTGAAATCAAAAAAAGAAAAAGAAAATGCCCCATGCCCCCTGTTACAGATCAAGCCCCCCCACCCCCCTTCCCTGCCATTTCCAGGGTGCGACATTGCAGTGTGGAGGCCCAGACCCGACGAAGGTTTGGCCCCAGTCCCTGCCTTTCCCGGGAGAGTCGGTTCTCCGAGGTGACCCTGGGCATCCCCGGCTGAGGGTTAACCACATAGACAGGCCCTCAGCTCCCCTGGTTTCCATGACAAAGATGTCCTGGACCCGCGTTTTCCTCCCTCACCCAGCCCTGGGGGGCCTGGGGCCTTCCGGCTCCATGGCGGCGGATGCCTGTGCCCCTGCGGGTGCCCCCTGGGGTGCGCCAGCCAGTCTGCCTGCTGCCCAAACGCTCACTGGAGCCTTTGGTTTCCTTACCCTGGAGCTCCCAGGGGTCCGGACACAGTCACGGGCTGACTACTCCGGCAGAGGCCCCCCGAGCCTTTCCGGGGCTCCCGGCCAGGAGCCAACTTGCTGTTTTTTTAACTCCACCCCCTGCCCCTCCACTCCGGGCCTGGCCCCAGGGCGAGAGGTCTCCTTACCCTTCTCGGAACAGGCCTGTTCGTGGCCCACCCACATTCCACGCTCAGGTTCTAAGGTTCCGTGAGTCACACTGCTCCGTAGCCTGGAATCCTTCCCCGCCTGCTCGTCACCCATCCCGTTCCCCCCATCCAACCCCCGGGGTCTGGCTCAGCTGGCCTCCCAGAGGGGACCGCACGGTGAGCTCCACGGAACCCCCTGGAATTATTTTTTTAAAAATATATTTGTATTGATCTCAGAGAGGAAGGGAGAGGGAAAGAGAGAGAAACATCCATGATGAGAGAGAATCATGGATCGGCTGCCTCCTGCACGCCCCCCGACTGGGGAATCGAATCATGACCTCTTGGTTCATAGGTCAATGCCTAACCACTGAGCCACGCCGGCCGGGCGGGCGGGCTGGCCTTCTTAAAGCCAGCGGAATCTGTGGTGGGAAAGGGTATGGGGTGTGACAGAAGACACAGGGTCAAGAGCAGCCGAGTGGGTGGCTGAGTATGTGAGCTGCTGTAGCAGACGATAGGGAGAGGGAGGAACGCACCTGTGATCTGTATGTCATGGGAGCCAGGGGTGCCCTGGTCTGAGCTCAGAAGCGGGAGGCCCAGCGGACGGCCGTCTTGGGGTGGAGAAGAGCGTGACCACGGAGGGGTGGTGGGTGGGCAAGGGGCCGGCGGACGGACGCGGCTGGCCTTTGGAAGGGACAGGCCCCTGGACTTGCTCCGAACGCAACAGGAAGCCGTGGGCAGTCATGGCCCCAGGCAGAGGCTCGGGACGCGGATCTGGTTTTGAGAGCGCGGAAGGTGGCTTCTTCCTTCTAGGATTTTTATTTTTAACTTTATTTTCGGTTTCACAACTTACATTCAAGTCTCAGGTCCGCTTCGAGTTTGTGCTTGTGTGTGGTGTGAGTTGGTGGTCTAGTTGCATTTTTTTTCCCCAATGTGCCTGCCTGTCCAATTTTCCCAACACCGTTGGTTTTGTTTTATTTTATCTTTTTTTTTTTATTCCTGGTCAGGGCACAGGCCCGGGTTGTGGGCTCGATCCCCAGTGGGGGGTGTGCAGGAGGCAGCTGATCCATGATTCTCTCTCATCATGGATGTGTCTCTCTCTCTCCCTCTCCCTTCCTCTCTGACATCAATACAAATATATTAAAAAATAATAATAATAAATGCAGCAGCAGATAGAGCAGGAGGTAAGTGTGTCCGGGGAGGCTCTGAGCAGACATATCTCATCACACGTGGCCCATGCTGCTGGATTCGTGCTAACAGTAGGCAGCACGAGTCCCATCTCCCCGAGCGGCTCCCTCTGCCCCCCGGGGTCTCCCCGTCTGCACCCCGTGTCTCCCCGAGCCCCAGGCCTGCCCGTCCTCTGCCCTAGTTGTGGGAGACTGGCGAGGGGGTTGGAATGTGTCCAGTCCTTGCCGCTGGGGTGGGAGAAGCGGTCATGTGACAGGCCTGGTGACAAGGTTGAGCAAGGTCATCTGTCTGGTCCGACTCTGAGTGGGGCAGAGGGCAGGCTGCCGTCCAGCTCAGCCCCCCGTCTTCCCTGATGCAACAGCGGTGGGCGGACAGAGTGGGGTGCCCGTCCTCCGGGGTCCCAGCCCAGTGTGACCCTTTGACCTCCAGACTGGCTCCTTCCACTGAGCTCCCCGGACACCCGTTTGCTTACTCTTGTCTCCAAGTGTGTATGTGGGGGGAATTCACTGCCCTCTCTTTTATTATATATAATGTTTTTATTGATTTCAGAGAGGAAGGGAGAGGGCGAGGGAGAGAGAAACATCAATGAGGAGAGAGAATCATTGATTGACTGCCTCTTGCACACCCCCCCACTGGGGATGGAGCCGGCAACCCGGGGTCTCATCTCCACCCAGCTGCCCAGGCCCCAGGGAGGGGCTGCACAGGGCACCGAGCGACAGGCGGGGCAGGACTCCTCCTGGTGACCTCAATGGGGAGCAGGGGACACGGTGTGGGGGGCCAGGGGGGTTTCAGAAAGGCAGACCCAGCAGAGGTGGGGGGAGCCCGTGGGCAACACTGCCACCTGGTGGCGGGTGCACCGCCTGCAGGACACACAGGTCGGTCTGTTTGTTTTTAAATATGTTTATCGATGTCAGAGAGGAAGGGAGAGGGAGAGAGAGAAACATCAAGGATGAGAGAGAGTCATGGACCGGCTGCCTCCTGCACGCCCCGCAATGGGGATCGAGCCTGCAACCCAGGCAGGTGCCCTGGTTGGGAATCAAACTGTGACCTCCTGGTTCCCAGGTTGATGCTCAACCACTGAGCCACACCAGCTGGGCTAGATCCCTGGCTTTTTTTTTTTTTTTTTAAACAACCACACGTGGGCCCTGGCTTTTTTGAATTGCATTCCAGAGGGAAACTGTGCATCCCCCCCAGGGTGAGTTCCTCCTCAACCCCTACATCTTTCAGCCGACTGATGCGTGAACAGCCGTTCTGAGGCTGGTGCCAGGAAACAAATTAAATCCCGTGTCGTGCACTGGGTTTGGGTTAGACGCCGCGACGTTCTAATGACATTTCTTTCTAGGGGCCTCGCGCTGTCAGCCAGGGGGTTGGCGGGGGTGGGGGGTGGGGGATGGGGGGAGGTCCAGATGCGTATGCTGCTCTGAGCAAGCAGTTGGCGGGGTCGCTCCCCCCGATGATGACACAGCCGTTCGTCAGAGACCCCAGAGGAACGCTCCCCGGCCTCCCAAACGCATCGCCGTGTGCGTCAGGATCCCGTCTCCCCCAAAATCCCGGGAATGGTTTCTCTCCCGAAAAATAGGCCAAACGGGACACCCTCCTGGGAAGAACACGTCTCCCAGGGGCCGGGGGCCGGTGGGGCTGTGGACGCTGACATGCTCGCCCGTTACAACAGGACACCTCGTTGAACTGCAAATCCTGGGGGCATACCCAGCCCACAGCATTGTCTGCTGTCCATCTGAAGTTCAAGTGTAATGGGCGCCCTATACTTTTTAAACTATGTTTTTATGGATGTCAGAGAGGAAGGGAGAGAGAGAGAGAGAGAAACATCCGTGATGAGAGAGAATCATGGATTGGCCGCCTCCTGCACGCCCCACGCTGGGGATGGAGCCCGCCACCCGGGCCTGTGCCCTGCCCGGGATTCGAACCCTGACCTCCTGGTTCCTAGGTCGGCGCTCGACCCCTGAGCCACGCCGGCTGGGCCCTTGTGGCATTTTCATCTGTGTGTGCGAATGTGTGTGAATGTGTGTGTGCACGTGTGTGTGTCTGTGTGCATTTGGGCACGTGTCCACGCTTTTGCAGGTACGCGGGTGCACGCGGCCCCCCGGTTGGCAGGTAGACGGGGGGTCTGAGGCCCACCCCCCTGCAGAGGGAAGGAGCCGGTGCTGGCCGGCCTGGCCGGGCCGCCTGGCGCAGGTATCTGTTCTCCGTGAGCCCTGGGATTCCTGATGAGTCATGGGCCCTGGCAGAGCGGGAACGCTTTGTAACAGGCTCAGAGAAGAGCTGATCTTAACAAAGACCTATTTATTCCAAACCCTCTCAAGCAAGGCCTCTTCAGAAAGAGAGAAAGAAAGAGAGAAGAAAAGAAGAAAAAGGTCGGGTGATAAAAATACATTACCGACAGGAGGGTGGTGCTTCGCGCACCTTGGCCTGTCGCTCGCCGGCTCGGCCCTCGCAGGGTTCGGTGTCCTTTCAGTTTGCAACGCTAACATTTACGTTCATCTCTTCATCGTCACGTACATTGTTGCTGATCCTGGAGAGGAAGGGAGAGAGAGAGAGAGAGAGAGAGAGAAACATCCATGATGAGAAAGGATCACTGATGGGCTGCCTCCTGCACACCCCCCCACTGGGGATGGGGTCCGCAACCGGGGCCTGTGCCCTTGACCGGAATCGAACCCGGGACCCCTCAGTCTGCAGGCTGGTGCTCTATCCACTGAGACAAACCAGCCCAGGGCTACTTTACTTTTTATTATTGATTTATTTTGTCCATCCTCACCCAAGGGTATTTTTCCATGGATTTTTTAAATTTTTATTTTAGAGAGAGAGTGGAAGGGAGGGGAAGAGACACAGAGAGAGAAACGTTGATGTGAGAGAGACACATCGATTGGTTGCCTCCTGCACACGTGCCCAGACCAGGGCCGGGGATTGAGCCTGCAACGGAGGTACATGCCCTTGACCGGCATCGAACTCGGGACCTGTCAGTCCAAAGGCCAACACTCTAACCCAGGGGTCCTCAAACTTTTTAAACAGGGGGCCAGTTCACTGTCCCTCTGACCGTTGGAGGGCCGGACTATAGTTTAAAAAAAACCTATGAACAAGTTCCTATGCACACTGCACATATCTTATTTTGAAGTAAAAAAACAAAAGGGGAACAAATACAATATTTGTATTTGCATGTGGCCCGCGGGCCGTAGTTTGAGGACCCCCCTGCTCTAACCATTGGGCAGGACCGGCCGGGGCTACGTCTGTTTATTGTAGATTTCACTGCACTAACTCAGGAGCTGGGGTCCAGAGCACCATGTCCAGCTGACCCAGTTGTGATCCGTATGTCATGGGATTAAGCGCTTCTTCCACGGGGAGGGGCAGGTAGGAGAAGGGACAGGGTGGAGCAGTGGTGATGGAGGAGCCTGGACCGTGGGTGGTGAAGACACGACAGGAAAGGCGGATCGTAGGTGGTAGGACCGCACACTGCAAACCTGTAGAATTCCAGCAAAGACCCAGGGACAGCCGGGCTCGGACAGGGCGAGGGCGGTCTGGGACGGGCATTGGAACATGTCAGGTGGCCGACGAGAACCTCAGGACGCTGAGTGACCCCCGACCAAGAGGCTCCTCTAGTTCCCATCGCCAACCCCACGCAGTGGACTGCAGCGTCTCTTCATTAACACTGTGCCGGCTGGTGTGGCTCAGTGGTGGAGCACCCACCTAGGAACCAGGAGGTCCGGTCGGGGCACATGCCCGGGTTGCGGGCTCGATCCCCTGCGGGGGGGGGGGACGTGCAGGAGGCGGCCGATCCCCGTGTCTCTCTCCATCGCTGATGTCTCGCTCGCTCTCTCTCCCTCTCCCTTCCTCCCTGAAACAAAAAAAACAACATATATATTAAAAAAAACAAAACACAACCCTGGCTCACTGTGGTCTCCGTTCCCCTTTCCAGGAAAGAAACGCAATCGCAGACGTTCGGTTGCCATGGAGACGAGGGGTCTCAGGTTGAAAAACACACCTAAAACGCTGGCAGTTACCTCTTTTCCGCTCTCCTTTCTCGGGGCCGGTAAATGGTATATTACATCGATAGCACCGGGGAGCTGGGAAGCGCTCTAAGTGAGGTCGGAGCAAATAGCCGGCGCCGTGCGGTGCGGGGCCGGGGCCGCGGGAGATAAAACAGAAATGCTCTCTTTGTGTCTCCATGTCTCACTTAGGAGCCGCTTCCCGGAGCGCTCGCAGCCGACGCGCCCCCCGCGCTCCCGGGCCGCCCGTGGGCCTGCCTGCCTCGATGGACCGGCAGGGATTTATTGATCTGATAGCAATAGGTCTTCTTTTCCGCGGCGAATTATCGAAACTCTCCAACTAATAAATTAATAATAAATGTAATGATAAAAAAAGGGGGTCAGGGGAGGGGCTTTGGCACCTGGCTGTTATTCATCAGCTAAACACCACATACACACACACACACACACACACACACACATACACAGACACATATACACACACATACACACACATATACACACGCATACACACACACACATACACACACATGCACACACACATACACACACACACGCACATGCACACACACATACACACACACACACACGCACACACTGTCGTCTTCGGGATTCCTGCAAAAGTGGCCGTGACTGTTCCCGGATTTAATTAAAAACAACAAGTCATTGGGTCTGCGGGAAGGAGGCCCCGGCCGGCCCACGGGATCGGGGCTATTTAAGGAGCCCATATTTTCGTCTTAAAACGTCGGGTGAGACAAGACGGTGGCTGCCTGATGGAGCGGGGGCCTTCCGCGCTGGGGGGGACCAGCAGGGCGGCCTGGCCGGGGAAGTGGCCGTGGCGCGTGCCTGCCTGCAATGTTCAGTGTCAGACACACACACACACACACACACACACACACACACACGCCCCGGGAGGCGGGTTATGGATGCCGGTCGGGGACACAGAGGGGATTTTTCTGGGAGAGCTGTTTAGGGCGAATGATCACACGGGCACAGAACCGGCCGTCTGGGGCGCCGTGAGCTGTGTCCTCGGCGCTCACACAGGGCACGGCGCGGCCCTAATAGGCCTGGAGATGGATGTGCGTCCGTTCGTAGCACGGCCGGCATCCATCATCTCAGAAGTTTCAGAAGACACGGGATCTCTCAGGCATTCTTCTCTCCCTTTCTTGTTTTAAGTTTTTTTATTTGTTGGTGAGAGAGAGAGAGAGAGAGAGAGAGAGAGATCAATTGCCTGCCCCCTGCCTGGCCCCCACCAGGAATGGAGCCCTGGTCAGGAATCAAACCACCAACCTTTGTGTGCACAGGACAATTCACCAACTGAGCCAGCCCGGCCAGGACGGATGCCTTGTTTGGTTTTATATATTGACTTCAGAGAGGAAGGGAGAGGGAGAGAGAAACAGCCACGATGAGAGAGAATCATGGACCGGCTGCCTCCTGCACGCCTCCTACCGGGGATGGAGCCCGCCACCCGGGCCAGTGTCCTGGCCGGGAATCGAACCGTGACCTCCTGGTTCAGAGGTTGGCACTCAACCCCTGAGCCACGCCGGCCGGGCATCCTCGTAATGATTTTAAACGGAACTCGAGCCCCTCCCATACATAAGGGTTCCAGAGACCCCAGACAGGACATTAAATACAGAACACGTCACCGGACGACGCGCGGCCGCTTGCCGTCGTGGAGGAGGCACTGGTGTCCAGCCGCGCCCGGCGCACTGTGTCCCGGTCCGTTTCTGTCGTTGGCTGTCGATCGACTTCCCCTCCCACTCGTGGCCGCTGCCCAACGACATCTTCGACGCTGTTAGGAACGGGCAGGGTCGCCGCTTGCGTGGTTCCTGCGTTAATAATCACATCTTTCAATTACTTACGTCCTCTCCCCGAGGGAAAAAGCAGATTGTGCTCAGATGATAAATGTCTACAGTCGTTCATCTACCACCACCACCACCACCCACCTCCACGCACAAGTCAGTTCCAGGGGAGCCTTTGCCACCGAGCGCTCCAGTGCAGCGTTGTCCACGGGCAACGGTGCTGAGAGCCGGGGGTGCCGAGATCGGGGGCTCAGGGGCTGAGCAAGGCGGGCTGGGTTTCTGTTGGTGACATCTGGGGGGGCGACAATGGGGTAGGGTCCTCTGAGGGGCTCACATCTCTTTCCTTAAAATATATTTTTACCGAGAGGAAGGGCAGAGAGATAGAAGCATCCACCATGAGAGAGGATTGTGGATCGGCCGCCTCCTGCACGCCCCCGCCACTGGCGAGCATCCACCGTGACCTCCTGGCTCCGCGGTTGACGCCCAACCACTGAGCCACACCAGCTGGGCCCTACCATGGTTCTCTAAAGGCTGCCTGTGGGTGTTCCTGTGGCTGGAGCACGTACACAGCCTCACCCTGGGATCTGGTCTGAGAGAACAGATAAAGTAACCCGGGAGGGACTGAGGTCTGGGCTCGGGGAGAGCCGAGAACTAGTCGTGTCCCCCCACCCCCACCCCCCGAGAACGGAACTGTTCTCTTTCCTTCCCGGTGCCGGCTTAAGCACGGCTCTGTGCGTTCATTCACTCATTAGCTCATTCAAAAGAGGCCCGCGGTGGGCGGGGATGATGAAGCCCACGGCTGGGTGAGACGCGACCCCCGGGGAGACAGGACCTTCTAGAATATCCTGAAATAAATAACTGAAGGACTTAATTGCGCCAGCCACCGACAGCAAGTCAGGGGGGAAATCGCGCCCGGTGCAATGGCCGGGGAAACGCATTTGCTTAAATGGCGATGCAATTTGGAGCTGTGTCTTAAGTATTGTACTGTGAAATTTCAATTAGCGGCTAAGTGCTGTGCAATGGGCTGTGAGCGAGGACGCTGGCCGGCCACGTGCATGCGCCGCCACCGGCAGAGCGAGGGAGCTCGGGGTGCGGGCTGGTCTTTTGTTGGGGTCTCAATGTCTTTAAAGCCTTTCAGAGGTGGGCTTTTAAAATATACATATAGTTCTATTAATTTGAGGAAGAGAGAGAGAGAGACAGAGAGAGAGAGAGAGAGAGAGAGAGAAACATCAAGGACGAGAGTCAGCCAGGCCGGTGTGGCTCCGTGGTTGAACATCTATCTACCCATGAGCCAGGAGGTCACGGTTCGATTCCCAATCATGGCACGTGCCTGGGTTACAGGCTCGGTCCCCGGTCGCGGGGGTGGGCAGGAGGCAGCCGGTCCATGATTCTCTCTCATCACGGATATTTCTATCTCCCTTTCCCTCTCTGAAATCAGCAAAAATATATTTTTTTTAAAAAATCATGAGAATCATGGATCGGCTGCCTCCTGCAGGCCCCACACTGGGGAATCAGGCCCGTGCCCTGACCGGGAATCGAACCGTGACCTCCAGGGTCATGGGTGGATGCTCCAACCACTGAGGGACACAGGCAGGGTGGGGGTCACATTGGGAGGGAAGTGAGAGTCCCCAGAGCACCCAGCGCCTGGCGCACTTGAGCTCCCTTAATGGGCGGGCAAGAGAAAGGCTTCGTTACGGTCCCCTTCGGGCGGGCGGGCTTGTCCTTTGAAACAGTCTCGAGTGCGAGGCCCAGGCATGTTCTGGGGTAGACGCGGGTGCTAAAAGCAGCCACTCCAGAGCTGATGGAGATGAGATGGAGCACCGGGCGCCTCTCAGGGGGGCGGGCCGTGGTTTTGTTTCAAGAGCGTGAGAGAGCGGGTGAATGCAGTCAAGATGACGGCTCCGTCCCTGCTTCAGGGCCCGAGAGGAGGTGCCAGAGGGGAGCTGGCGCTGTCTGCTCATGGGGAGATGTCCTCCTCACCTCGGGGAGGCTGTCAGTGCCGCCGCCGCAGTCCCCATCCCTCGGGGGGCACGCAGACCCCCAGAGCAGCCAGCTTCTTCTTTTCTTCTTCTTCCCTTTTCTCATCTGAGTATATTTTTTCCATTGCTTTTGAGAGAGAGTGGAAAGGAGGGGGATGGAGAGAGAGAGAGAGAGAGAGAGATACCCATTGCACGCACCTCAAGTGGGGCGCGGCGCGAACCCACAATCCAGCTACAGAAATACTTATGAGCAGCATTTAGAGCAGCGGTTCTCAACCTGTGGGTTGGGGCCCCTTTGGGGGTCGAATGATCCTTTCACAGGGGTCGCCGAAGACCATCAGAAAACACATATATGATTACATATTGTTTTTGTGATGAATCACTATGCTTTAATGATGTTCAATTT
This sequence comes from Myotis pilosus, assembly GCA_036010255.1. Lineage (NCBI taxonomy): Eukaryota > Metazoa > Chordata > Mammalia > Chiroptera > Vespertilionidae > Myotis > Myotis pilosus. The sequence continues at coordinate 397,885 of JASKON010000031.1, read as the reverse complement.
GTAACAATGAAAATACATCCTGCCTATCAGATATTTACATGACGATTCATAACAGTAGCAAAACTAGTTATGAAGTAGCAACGAAAATAATTTTATGGTCGGGGGTCCCCACAACATGAGGAACTGTATTAAAAGGGTCGCGGCATCAGGAAAGTTGAGAACCGCTGCTCTAATGTAAATTTGTAAATACTCCCCCCTCCCCCAGCTCTGGGTTGCACTGGAATCTGTCTTGATGGTGCTTTCTGGGTTATGCGAACCTTTTTATTCTTAAAAATGCTGCTTGTCGCCGAAACCGGTTTGGCTCAGTGGATAGAGCGTCGGCCTGCGGACTGAAAGGTCCCAGGTTCGATTCCGGTCAGGGGCATGTACCTGGGTTGCGGGCACATCCCCAGTGGGAGATGTGCAGGAGGCAGCTGATCAATGTTTCTAATTCTCTATCCCTCTCCCTTCCTCTCTGTAAAAAATCAATAAAATGTATTAAAAAAAAATGCTGCTTGTTTGACGCCCAAACCTAGATTTTCATACCTGATCCCATTGTGGCTTTTGGCGATCTGAGTTCTTGCAGCATCTACTTCTCCGTCCATTAATTTTTTTAAAAAAAATATTTTTATTGATTTTTTTTTTTTTGGTGGGAATAGACATATATTTTTTTAATCCTCACCCAAGTTTATTTTCCCGTTGATGGTTTTAGAGAGAGTGGAAGAGAGCGAGGGAGAGACGGGGAGAAATGTGGATGTAAGAGAAGCACGTGCCCTCGAGGGGACTCCAACCACCGACGCTCTACCCACTGAGCCACACCGTCCAGGGCAGCTCATTCGTGTGTGTTTAATGTGTTTATTGATTTTATTAGTTTTCGTGGGGGCATATTTTAATTTTAATAGAATAAAGACCCTTCTAATCACAAGGCTGCCTCTCCCCGGAGGGTGCTGGGCGCATGACGGGGGTCCCCGGCGGGTAGTGGGCGCCCATCCCTGCCACCCAGGCCCCGCGCCCATCTGCCAGGGAGGGCTGGGCAGGCGTCTCCTTGGTGACGACTAGTGGCATTAGATGCCTCTGCCTCCAAGTCCCGCAGGTTTTAGGGAGACCCATGTTGAGGTCCTACCTGCTGAGATTCTCGCTGTCTCTCTCCACGGTGCCTGCCTCTCGCGATACTGACAGTGTCTCGCGATACTGACAATGTCTCGCGATACTGCTGCTTCTCGCGACAGTGGCTATGCCTCGCGATACTGTGGCGTCCACGTGGCGGCTGCGTCTCGGCGGTGATGGCGGCCTTTCTCTGGCGTTACCGACCGTGTCTTCCGATGGAGCCTGCCTCTCGGTCGTTATTGGTTTGAGAGAGGAAGGGAGCGAGAGAAAAACATGGATTTGTCGTTCCTCCTGCGCTACCCGGCCAGGGCCCAGGTAGGTCCCTCAGTTCCTCTTGGGTGAGTCCGCGGCCTGTGCATCCGGGTCTCTGAAGCGCGTGACCCTTGACCTGGACGGGCTGCGGCCGCGTGGGCTTCTGGGAGAGCCTGTGTCGCGGTCACGAGTGTGGCCTCCGTGCCGGGCAGACGCCCGGCCACACGCAGAGGATGCACGTGTGTTCCGAGTCCCGCGCTTTAGGAGGAGCCGGTGGCCGTGTCTCGGGCCCCTGATTTTGGGGGGACACCCCGCCGGCAAGCAGGTTCGCGAGCGTGACCCTGATGGGGGTGGCGGCTGCATATGAAAGATTTGCGGCCGTGTCCTCTCGAGCCCGGTGGTTCCGGGTGGGCACCCCGCCCTCCCAGAAGGTGGTAGTGCTACCGAGATGGAAGGTTTTGGGGTCCATCTTTGCAAAACATACCTCTATGACTTATTTATTTATTTTTTAATTGATTTCAGAGCGAGGAAGGGAGAGAGGATCATGGGTGGGCTGCCTCCCGCGCGCCCCCTGCTGGGGATCGAGCCCATAACCCGGGGATGGAGCCGTGACCTCCTGGTTCATCATCGAGGTCCGTGCCCAACCCCCTGAGCCACACCGGCCGGGTGGTAGGTAACATTATTTTACTTTTCTACCATTTGGTTTCATGAAACAGATAACACCCCTGATGGAAGACGGTGTGAAGGTGGATTGAACATTGTACAGATGTCCTGGGCGATTAATTCGTTCTCAGAAATGGGCGTTCAGACAGAAGAGACAGTGTAGCTCAGTGGTCCTCAGCCTTCCTAACCGCGACCCATTCATACAGTTCCCCATGTTGTGGTGACCCCCAACTTCATGGTTATAAATTGGACGTAATGAAAGCAGAGTGATTCATCACAAAAGCAGTATGTAATTATAGATGTGTTTTCCGACGGTCTTCGGCGACCCCTGGGAAAGGGTCGTTCGACCCCCAAAGGGGTCGCGACCCGCAGGTTGAGAACCGCTGCTCTAAATGCTGCTCGTAAGTATTTCTGTGGCCGCTGCCTAAGTGGACCTTGGGTGACGCGTTTCCATGGCGACGGAAGCCCTGCCGTCCACACGCACCGCGGTTCCCGGAGAAGCGGATGAACAGAACCTGCGGGTGGGATCATTGGGAGAAAAGAAGTTTTTCTCTTCCCTCCTTTTTTTTTTTTTTTTTAAATATATATTTTATTGATTTTTACAGAGAGGAAGAGAGAGGGAGAGAGAGTTAGAAACATTGATGAGAGGGAAACATGATCAGCTGCCTCCTGCACATCCCCCTACTGGGGATGTGCCGGCAACCACAGTATGTGCCCTTGACCGGAATCGAACCCGGGACCCCTCAGTCCAAAGGCCGACGCTCTGTCCACTGAGCCACACCGGCCAGGGCTCTCTTCCCTTCTTTCTCTCAGGCGTCCGTTTGCTCCGAGGATGGGAGTGGGTCTAAGCTGACGAGGAAGCGGCCCTTCAACTTCAAAGCACACCCCACTGAGGCTTTCCTGTGTTTGTTTTAAACTGGAGGCCTCTCTCTAAAGGAAAAGAGAGTCCCCGTCATGCCAGCTCCGGGACAGGTTCCCAGCAGATGCCACGGCTGCTCGGCCAGAGAAGCTCGGGTCTCGCTGGCCGATGACAGTCTGCTGCCGTGTCCTGGCGGAAATCGTCACTCGAGGGTTCTTCTGTCCATGATTTTTTTAGAGGGAAGAAGGGCGGGTGAGAGAGAGAGAGAGATACTGACACGAGAGCGAGGAGACAGGTTGATTGGGACTACCAGGAAGATATTATGTGCAGGGAAGACACTGTTATTTATGATGTCCTCTCGTGATTAGACACCCATGAATCAATCTCATCATCTTTTTAATTGTTATAATTTACCTTCTCAAGAGCTCTACCCACTTTCCCATTTATTAAAAAAATATTTTTTTTCATTACACTAAAAGCTCTCCCGTATACATCATTTAAAAAATAGGAGCCAGAGTGAAATAAAATAGAAAAATAAAAAAAGAAACATAGGGTTTGATTGCTCCGATTTGCAGGACAGGGTAAGGGAGTGATGGACACACACGCCGTGGTCTCCGCCGGACACACGAGAGCCGCGGTCGCCAGCTGGTGGTCCGTGAGGTCCGAAAGGTTGGTGACCGCTACTCTAGAGCATCGGCATCATTTCCAACAGGCTGTATCAATCTGAGCGTGGAATGACTTATACACATTTACTTTATATATATATATGAAATTGATTTCAGAGAGGAAGGGAGAGAGAGAAATAGAAACATCAGTGATGAGAGAGAATCATTAATCGGCTGCCTCCTACACGCACCACATTGGGGATCGAAACAGCAACTCGGGCCTGTGCCCTCACCAGAAATCAAACTGTGACCTCCTGGTTCATAGGTCGACGCTCAACCACTGAGCCACACTGGCCGGGCTATACACGTTTACTCTGAGTGATATAAAATTCCTCAATATTTTCCCAAATTTTCTTCCCAGGTAATAAAACTTAAAAAAAAATCCCTGCGTTATTTAAATTGATGTGTGTTATATACAGGAAAAGGGTAATTGATCTACAAAGATGCGTATGTGATGTCAGAGAACCCTCCACATTCCCTGACTTCATGCTTCTCAGCTCTGTAGCCTTTTGCAAGAAAATGATTGATACGTAGAAGCCCGTTGACTCCTAACAATTCACTGTTTCACATCGCCCACCATCATAGCGTACCTGATACACATTAGAAACAGGAAAATGTGTGGGGCAGATGTCAGAACATAAGAAGCCTCGGGAAACCTTTCAATTCAATGTATTTTATTTTTTACAAACTTTTTATTGATTTTTTTTTTTTAGAGCGAGGGGAAGGGAGAGGGAGAGTGTAACATGGATCAGCTGCCTCCTGCACGCCCCCTACTGGAGATCGAGCCCGCAGCCTGGGCCGGTGCCCTGACCCGGAATGAACCTGCAACCTTTGGGTGTACCAGCCGACACCCAGCCCACTGGGCCACAGTGGCCGGGGCCCCAAGCTTGCTTTCTATTTTCTAGCAATATCTGTTGTGTCGGCCTGCTGCAGGCCTCTCCCTGTCCATGCCATCTCTCTGCTTGGTTCCATATTTTCATCGTTAAAGATGCATTTCAGGCAGCATTTTCCCCAGGAACGGCCAGATAATTGTAGGGGTAGTTTCTCCTTATGCCTGAGCTGTGACGTCTCCTTTTGACTGAACTATACAGAAACCATCGGTTTCTGCCTGGGGTTTCCCGCAACCAGACTTAAAAGTTCTTAAGCCTGACACCTTGATTTGCTCGTCTCTCTCTCCGCAGAGCCTCTCAGAGACCGGGCACAGGGCATGCCCGAGACGCGTGTGTGGGTCTGAAATGGAAGGAGGCCCAGGCCTGATGGCGGAGCAGTGCGGAGGCCCTCGGAGCTCCGGAGACTTCAGAAGAAGCCAAGAGGCGGCCGGGCGCGGGCGTCAGGAGGAGTCAGGAGGAAACGGCTTGGCTCGCTTTACGCGGGAGCACGGGGACGGGGCAGAGGAGAAAAGGTTGGTCCAGGCCAGGGGCTTGCAATTAGAAGGTGAAGCAAAATGAGGAGATGCTGGAATCTCATGGAAAAAAATGGGCCAGGATGGACGAGGAGATAGAGGGCTTTGGGGAGACATTAGAACTGCCGGTGGGTGCAGGGTAAAGGCTCGCTGGCTCTCAGAGCTTGTGTGGACAGACGCAGCCCCTACCTGTGGTGTTTCCTCCCCGGTCTCTTCCTGTGCCAGGTAGTTTGGAATCTTCTGGAATGCCTCTGTGCCCTGCAGAAAGCTGCTTCCCCCAGCTGTGTGGCCCAGGATGGCTTTGCTCACCCTGCAAAGGGAAGTGTGTGTGTGGAGAGCTCTGAGCACCCCCCAAAGGACCTGGGCTGGGTCAGCGAGCCCAGGACCCCCGAGGGGGTGGGGCAGCTGAAAGCCGAGTGCTGCTTGTTAATGCACGCCTGGATTTCCCCCAGCCCGGCTCTTTTTTCTGGCTGCTGTTTTATGGAATACTAATTATATCCTAGGGCTACCGACTTCTAATGAGCCAGGACCTGGGAGATTAAATTGGCACGCGCTTCTTCTTAGAGGCGTTATTTCTTTTTAAACAGAGCATTTGAATATGCAGATGTAAGGTAATGATTTTTCATTTAAACATGTAATATTCCTCGGTAGACCAACTTATCATTATGCCTGATTATTCCACCACACTGTGAGCTTTGTTGAAAGAAGAAAAACAGCTCATCTTCCTGATGGTAAAAAAAAAAAATTTAAAAAAATTACAAAATAAAATACATAAACAAGTAAATAAAAGAAACCGACTGAACGTAAGTGACCCTGTGTATAAAAGCTGCCCTGGGTTGCTGTGGTAACCAAAGTTCTAAAAATGACAGGAAGAAAAGAACACCGGTTTGTTGTGACAAATGACACTTGAAGTGACAGGCTCCTTGCAGCGCCTGCTTGTAATGAACGCGGCTCCGTCAGGAACGTTAAGACCGAACAGTAGGTTAACGTGGAAGTCGGAGACCTGGCCGGAGGGCTCGTGTCCAGGGTTGGGCCAGTGAGCCAACGCAGAGTCCGCGGAGGGAGCAGGACTCTGGGGGAGCAGATGCCTGATGGTGGGTCCCCACGGTCACGTGACCAGCGTGTGCACCGTACCTGCTCTTCTGGGTTACATATGTATATACCAGGCAATGCACAGGTCACATAAAACATTACATGTCTGTATAAACCAACGTAAAGGGTGTCCCCTCTGCCCCCAGGCGTATACACACTTTGCATACTTATTCATCCCAATGATTCTTTTCAGATTTAAGCCATTGGAATGAGTAAGTACTCAAAGTGTGTATACGTTTTTGGGGGACACCCTGTATATGACATGTGGGTGGGCAAATGTCGGTTACAGTTGTTCAGGTGGAAAATAATACTATAATTCATAAATGATGATACAAGAATGAACTGCTTCCTGCGCTCACAGCTGTAAGCCTACCTTCGCCCACCCCTCTGTGTGTGTGTGTGTGTGTTCCCTGCATATAAAATATACTCCCCTTAGTAAGCTTTCTCTCACCAGAATAAGACCCCCCAGCGTGTGGGTTCTTCACTAGTAGTGCACCTCGTGTTAGGGGTGCACTAGCATTAAAAGTGCACGGGCACCCTGGCCGGCAGCTCAGTTGGTTGGCGTGTTCTCCCGCGGGGGTTCGATCCCCGGTCAGGGCACATCCGAGAACCAACCCACGAATGAATACAAGTAAGTGGGACACCAGCTCTCCCCCTCCCCCGTCCCTCTGTCCTCGGGCCAGAAGCCCCGAGTGGGGCCGAGACAGCAGTGACTTGGCTGGACCTAAAATTGTTTTCTCTGGAAGAAACGGTAATTCCCGTGCGGTGATGGAGGTGTTCGCTAACCTGCTGTGGCAGCCGCTTGGCAATAGGCACGCCCGTCAAACGCCGTGTTGCACACCATCACCTTTCACAAGCTTCCCTGCCAGTTACATCTCCATAAAGCCGGGGAAAGAGTGCTCCCTTAATAGAGTTCGACCACTGAATATTAATTATAATCGTCTCGTCTGTCATTGACGTAAATTAAAGGACGAGCAAAGACATCAGTACTGATCACCCAAACCGTTCCTGGCTGGGGGATCGCTCCACGTCCCCAGGAAGGAAATAACAACTGTCAGCAATTATATTTAGCGTTCTTCTTGGTAAAAGCAACGTACGTGGGCTTCGGGCATTTTTTATACCTAATTCCAAAAGGAAGAAAAAAGGTGGTGGCGTTCCCACACCGGGAGTCGAACCCGGGCCGCCTGGGTGAAAACCAGGAATCCTAACCGCTAGACCATGTGGGAGACGACGAGGGCTGGGCCCGGCGGAAGCGAGTTGAATCGAGCGCGTCTGCTTCCGCCTTCCGCCCTGACCCCGCCCCCGGCCGCGCTGTCCCGCCCGCGGCTCAGCGGCCCGGGGAGACGGGAGAGGGAGCCGAGCCCCGGCCTCTGCTCGGTCGCCACGGTGACCCTTTAGAGGCCACTGCTCCTCAGGTCTTTAGTGGGGAGGCCTGACGTCGAAACCGGAGCAAACCCCCAGACGGCTGTGAGAGGAGGAGCCCGCGCCCTGCGCCACTTTAACGCTCCTGTCGGGGGGACCAAACGTAAGGGAGCAGGCCAACCCGTAGAGAACTCCTGTGAGTTTACCGGAGCCAAACGGTCACCAGTTGCCGGGCAGCAGAGCCTCCCGGGCCGGGTTAAGGCTCGAGAAGGTGGCTCCCGCCTGTTTTTGTAAATTACCCCGAAGCGGGAGCGGGGCCTGGTTCCCTGAAGCCCGCTGGTGACCGATGGGGAGGCGGGAGAAAGCAGAGCAGGGACCGGGGTGGGATGGTAGGTAAGATGGCAGACAGCGCACCGGTTACCTAAGCGGGTGCAGGGCCGGCAGCAGCCAACAACATAACAGTAAGCCCCCGTCCGCAGGTTCGTTACCCGGATGCAGAGACCACGGGCCCAGCAAGGATGGGGCTGATCTCTGTCAGGGGAGACACCGGCTGGGACCTGACTGCCCACCAGGGCTGCTCTGATGGAGGCTTCAGCTCCAGGCCGTCCTTCGTGGTGACTGGAGTTTGCCCCTCCACGCAGGCCTCCGCGTTTCCGAGGTTAGCATGTGGCCCCCTCTTGTCCACACAACAAGCAAATAAACACAAAACCCACAAACAACCCGCCTGGGAGATCCGTATCCTCAACCCGTGTGAGAGGTCGGCGTCGGAGGTCAGCGAGCAGCCACGGGGCTTCTAACAGGCCGCTGGCAAGGTCAGTGTGCGAACCTGGGAGCAGGGCAGCGTCCAGGACGCCTCTGGGGGGCAATCCCGGCCTCGCCGGCTCCCAGCGGCGTGGGGCCGCAAAGCACAAGCGTGGCCAGGCCAGGGGCTGGCGGGTGGGGGCAGGAAGCTCCTAGAACACCAGCAACACTCGTCCTCAGGCTCACTCAGGGTGCCCAGCCCCGCAGTGACCAGGCAGTTCTCTTTTCAGCTCCTTTCTTACTGAACCACATTTATTTCCTCAAAGCAACGCAAGGGAAAACACTGTGAAAGGCCAAACATCAAACATGGTGACTGTCTTTGAAGCTCAGAGTGTGGTTTTGGAACGGCCGTCTGTGTTTGAAAAGGGAGCGTGTCCTCTCGGGCACGGATGGGACGGTGGTCACTGTGGACTCGGCCCCTACGGACCGCCAGACCCTCCACGCTCCGCCTGGCCCGTTCCTTCGCGGCCGTTTCCTCTCAAACGAGCCCTTCGTAGTGGCTTTTGCTTTTCCAAAAGCGTACGTCCCTTGTTACGATGACCGAGGGCCTGACATCTCTGTCTCTCCTGTGTTTGTCCACGTTACTGGTTTTCACCATTTTTCCTGAAATGGCAGTTCGTCCTTTTTTGGATTTTTTAAAGCCTGATTATAAACTTGTCAGTACTTTTTTCCAGCTGTAGGTTACATGGTAATAGGTCTGACGGTGTTTTCTAGGCTATTCTAATCATTTTGTTTTATTTTTAAATGCTGTTTGTTTGATACCAAACCCAGATTAAATACTTGACTGAATTGTGGCTCCAACCTCTTCCAGAAATGTCACCGGGGTCCTTTCTAAGCATGAAAATGGCAGGTGCGATATGCATTGGAGCTGTTTTCTCCAGGACATAGCACAGAAAATGGTAAGAGCACACAGAAGAGGGCTTTCTCCCATGGAAATGGCTACCGCGGAAGGGGTAAAAATGGATTCAGGGTTAAAAATGTCCCGGGAAGGGCTAGAAGCTGGCCTGCAATTAGAGACGCCCCCCGCTCCCCGATCCCACAGCGGACCCCACTCCCTGAGCCTGCGGAGGGAGCAGGGCCTCCCACCCAGGTTCCCACGTGACCCGCGTGGCAGGCACCCCCCCCCCCCCAATACTTAGACAACCTGAGTTCTTGCAGCATCGATTTCTAAGTTCATTCATTTTTTCTTAAATGTTTTTATTGATTTGATATATTTATTTTGTGGGCATATTTCTATCTTAATAAAATAAAGATCCTTCTAGGCACAGGGCTGTCCATACTCAGGGTGTGCTGGGTGCCTGAGGGGGCCCACGGGGGAAGTCGGTGCCCATCCCTGCAGCAGCGCCCGTACTGCTGCGTCTGGGTGAGGATGGCTTCTCTCGGTCCGGCTGCCTCTTTATCTATTTTCTTATATGTTTTTACTGATTTCAGAGAGCGGAACGGCAGAGAGATGTGGACTTGTCTTTCCTACTGCACCCCCCGCCTGGCCCAGGCCGGTTCCTCAGCTCCTCTTGGGTGAGTCTGCGGCCTGTGCCTCCGGGACTCTGATGCGCGTGACCTTGACCTGGGCGGGCTGTGGCCACGTGGGCTTCTGTGGGAGCCTGTGTCGAGGTCCCCAGTGTGGCCTCCGTGCCGGGCAGACCCCGGCCACACGCGGGGTGCAGATGTGTCCGAGTCTCCTGCTGTGGAAGGAGCCGAGGGCCACATCTCCGGCCGCGGGCACGAGGTGAGAGGCAGGTGGAACTGGGCCGGCGGCTGGGGCGCTGTGATTGGCAGCCGCGATGGCGAAGCCTCTCCTCCGCCTCCTCCCTGTCCCGCACGTTGTCCACTTACCGTCCTCTCCATGAAGCTGCCGAGGAGCCATAATGGGCCTAATTGCCTAACGGCCCCACTTAGTGTCATCTGCTCATCTGCGTCCGGCGTCGGCGTCGGGAGAAGGGTGCTTGAGGGAGCTCATTGCTCACATCTGAGACTCTCGCTGTTCCTTCTGTGTCACACCGTCCAGTGGGCGTTGATGGCCCGTCTTCCCCTTCGTGCAGAATTTCGCGTTATCTGCGAGGAAGGGTAGGTCGTGAGAGAGGTTTGAGGGGCAGCGTTCGTACCCCCAGGAGGGAGAGATGTGGATGAGCGTGCCCAGCAGGTGCTGCCCGTCCCCCGCGTTCTCTGCAGCTGCTGTGCGTGGCCACCGCCCAGACCAGGGACACGCTCTATCTTGGACCCAGCCTTGCCCTTGAGGTTGACCTTGTGGCTGCGATCGGTGCACTGATCCCGGTCTGACCGGCCAGGGCCGGGGCCCCCCGGGGCAGAGCCTTTCCTTCCCGAATGAATTACCCTCTAGAGTCTGTTTTCAGCAAAGCAGTCAGGCGCTGGTGGCAGGAATGCCCGGCCCAGCGAGGGGGCCCCAGGTGTTCAAGCCCCAAGAAGCTCTGAGAGGCCGCCCATCCCGCCTCCCGGGGCCCTGGGTGCTGAGAGGGCCTGTGCTCCCTGCCCGGCTCCGCACCCAGCCGGTCACACACTTTGCAGCCCGGGCTGGACGGCTGGGAAGCCCGATCTTTTTTTTCTTCTTTGTAAAAAATATATCTTTATTGATTTCAGAGAGAAAGGGAGAGAGAGAGAAATCAATGACGAGAGAGTCATGGATCGGCTGCCTCCTGTACACCCCACACTGGGGATCCAGCCCAGAACCCAGGCATATGCCCTGGCCTCCTGGTCCATAGTGCAGACTGAGTTCTGAACTGACATTATTCCAATGGGGGGGGGGGTAGAGAAGGGGTGCCCACTGCACTGTGGGTTGAAACGCTAGCCTTTGGCACCAGTGGCTTCTGGTGCCTGGTCACCAGACGGTGTCCAGAGGCAAGGCCGAGGGTGCCCCTGGGGAGGTGAATTTTGCTGCTGTGGAACCTGCAGGGGCAGCGCGGCTGCCTCCCAGATGCCCCTCCCAGATCCCCCTCCCAGCCAGCGCTGTGCGTCCAGGGCCGATCTGCAGCTCCGGGCACGGATCCCAGAGCCAAGGCCCAGAGCCAGCCTCCCGGCTCAGCCAGCCCTTGGCAGCACCCAGCTCCCCCCCCCCCCCCCGAGTCCCTGACTTCTGCAGACGTGGGATTCTTCCCTGCAGCCGAGCTGGATGATGCAGATCGGACTGATTATTATTTTGATTCACGAAGGAGCTCATTAAGGGGTCAGGAAGGTTAAGAACAAACAGAATGAGTGTGAGAGACTGGACTTTGCTTCAGGCCTGTGACCTCTAAAGAGAACACGTGGGCACCGTGGCTTCAGATCGCCTCCAAGGCCAGGAGGAGCCCAGTGTAGCAACCACATAGCAGTTCTTCTTCTGACAAAAATGCAGAACACAGTCCTGGCTGGTGTGGCTCAATGGTTGGGTGTCGTCCCATGCACTGAAAGGCTGGGGGTTCAATTCCCTGTCAGGGCACATGCCCAGGTTGCTGGCTCACTCCCTGGTTTTATTCTCACATCAATATTTCTCTCTTTCTCTCCCTCTCCCTTCCTCTCTCTCTCAAAAAATAAATCAATAACACAAGTGCAGAGTAATACTTGGAAAGCCCCTCTCTTCCCCAAGCTAACAAGCATCCTAACATGGTGTTATTTTTAACATTTATTATATTTGTTAGGAAAATGCCTAACAAACATCCTCTAAATTGCATGTTTTTCTTTTAGGGAAAAAAGGACACAAATAAGGCGCAAATGGTACAGGAACTCTTACGTGCGTGGGCTCGAAATCAGAAACAAGGCCAGAGTCCCAGAGGTCTGTCACAAGTGAAACCAAGTAAGTGCATTGTGGTCTGTCCGTGTATCGGAATATTAGACACAAACATGAGTGCAGTGCAGCCAGGCTTGATGGCAGGAATGGGTTTCAGGCCTGGCCGGTGTGGCTCAGTGGTTGAGCAACAACCTATGAACCAGGAGGTCACAGTTCGATTCCCGGTCAGGGCACATGCCCGGGTTGTGGGCTCGATCCCCAGTGTGGGGCCTGCAGGAGACAGCTGATCATTGATTCTCTCTCATCATTGGTGTTTCTCTCTCTCTTTCCCTTCCTCTCTAAAAATCAATAAAAATGTTTTTTTTTTTTTTTTTAAGGAATGGATTTCAGTATCTAAGGAAGGAACCAGGGCACACAATACCACTTCCATTCTTGCACTTCACCTCCAGTTCCCACAGTGGACAGGATTGGATGATGTGTACAGGGAAGCCCAGTGGGTAAAATGATAAAAAAAAAAACCCATGAAGTATTTATCGTAAAATTGGGGTAAAACTGCAGTGAGGTGGTTAGGTACCTCACCTGCATCTTCTTTCCCATTTTGGGGGTACATGGAAAAGAGAGTGGGGCTTGCCGGGGGGCAGGCACGTAGGAGCAGTGTTTTGGGCAATAGGAACGGCATATGCCCGGGGCCCACGGCAAGAGAGGAGCTGAGAGGCAGTCACTCCGCATCACTCGGCCCTATGACACACTTACCTTGCGTCGCACTGTTTTCCTTTTAAAAAGCTGAATGAAACATTCGTTTTACGCATTCCTTAATGTCCCTTTATAAATAGATTGGCATCTCAAATGCCGTAAAATAAATATAGCAGCACTGTGCATCTGCAGATCAGAAAACGTATCGCTAACAGCGTGTGATTAGTCAATAGCACGATGTTAGCACACGATGCTGCTTCCATTGGGCGTCACAAGAGGTTACCTTCTTCTCCGGATTACAGTAATGTCTGTCGTTTATTCCTTTTAAGGCAGGAATTTGTCCTTCACTATTTCCCAGGTATCTTTTTACCCAAACGTGGCAAAAAAAATACATGCCATAATTCACATCTAAACTGCTAGCATGCGTATCTTAATGGTATTCCAACAAGGAGCTAAAAGGAATAAATTACCTCTGAATACGCTGATTGAATAAATTTTGTGTAAACATCGTTTCAAGTCCAAAGGAAGAAATTTAAGAGTAATTTTTGGAAATTATTGAAATGATATTGCAGATGTATTACTTCATTTCTTTAGAGAAAAGAAGTTGTTAAACAGTTGGTTGTTATGACTGACAGAAGCAGCTATAGGATTTCTTGTGTCATACTACTGATTTAATTCCGTTTTAAACATATGCTGGTGGCAAACATCTTTTTTTTTAAAAAAAAAAAGTTTTTATTGCTTTCAGAGAGAAAGGGAGAGGGAGAGAAATAGAAACATCAGTGATGAGAGAGAACCATTGATCGGCTGCCTCCTGCACGCCCGCAACCCGGGCCTGTGCCCTGACTGGGAATGGAACTGTGACCTCCTGGTTCATAGGTCAACGCTCAACCACTGAGTTACCCCGGCTGGACAAAAAACGGCACAAAAATAAACTTTGGAAAAGTGAGAAAGGAGTCCCAGATCTACAGAATGCACACAGTCCGCATCTACACAGATGCGGAGTGTGAATTCCCACCAGGTCAGTCGTGAACGCTCAGGAAATCCCTTCCCGTGGGAACAGAGCAATCGCCGGCTCCACCCCCGAAAGGCAGGTCTTTCCTGAGCAGCCTCGGCCTCATGCCCTTCAGGGAAGATTCATTTATTTCACTTTACAAATGGGGCTGGTGGCCGTCCCTCGGGGCACCAAAGAGCAGGAGTTGATGGTGAGAGAAGAACAGGCCGATGGAATAGGAGGACAGCCTCATGGCTTAACCACACATACGCCTGAAGTATGAGTTGGAATCGACCACTGTGTTCCTTGTGTCATGAATGAGGTTCGTGGCGTCAAAGCCATCACTGCGTCCAGACTCTAAACAGCCAGGCGTTCTGCACGCCCTGGTTAGCCCACGCGCTGAGCAATGTCGGTGCAAAGACTTCATTCAGCCTCACGGGGCTTTCGCCTCACGGGGCCTGAAGGTTCACTCTTACCCGCTCGTGTGGCTCGGTGGCTGGGCCTCATCCCATCCGCCCAAGAGGCTGTTTCTCGCGGTGCCGACAGGGTCTGGCGTCATTTTGCTCCCGTTTTTATTGATTGTGGAGAGAGCCGTGGGTCTGTCCTTCCCGCCGCGCTGCCGGCCAGGGCCCAGGCAGGTTCCTCAGTGCCCCTTGGGTGAGTCCGCGCCCTGTGCATTGGGGACTCGGAAGCATCTCACCTCATTGATGTTCCCCTCTCCCTGTCCCTGTCTCTCTCCATAAAATCAATGAAAATATATATTTGTATTTTTAGAAGTACGTCCGCTCTTCGCTGCTGGTGTGAACTCGGAGGATGAGGAAAAGGAGTTCTGCGGAGGACGTCCACAGTGACCAGACCAGAGGGTGGGAACTGATTCCTGCACATCGGTAAACGCCGTGACATTATTTCTCCTACATAAAGAATTACGGACAATATACTTGTTATTTACATTGAAGATTTTTAGAAAAGATTAATGGAGAGAAATGTTAGCAAATGTTAGGAGCTCGTTAAGGTTCTCCTAGAATGAGTTGTTAACACTTTCTGGAGAAGGCAGCTGGTGACGAATGTGTGAAGCTATTTTTAGGGACCCTCTGGGAGCTTAGTACGATCTAACTTGGCCTGGAGGTGGGACGGCCGTGAATTCATTGCGTCAGATCTGGGGAACGTCCCGAAGCGTTAGTGACGGGCATTTGGTCTAGGGGTCTGGAGACTGATGGGTGTTCCTGAGACTTTAAACAAGCCTTCATCCGCTGTCGTGGAGAAGAGCCGTGACGCATGGTGGTCTCAGCAAGGGCACCATTATCTTATGTTGGTGTGTATGTGTGTTTATTGTTCATAGTATTACGGATACCTCCCAGCCCCCCCCACACCCCCCTGCCTCCCAGCCTCCACCCACCCACCATTAGGGTCGGCCTTCACTACCCTCCTGCCCCTGTCCATGGGCTGTGCATAGCACCGCTCTCTTTTAAGATCAGAAATCCTTCCTGATAAATAAGATGTGTGAGTGCCCACACTATTCAGTGAGTCCAGGGAAGGATGACCCTTGACCTCAGCTCCCCAGACCATTCTGTGCAACGAGACCAAGAAGCCAGTCAGAGGAAGACGGGGGCCATGTGATTTCACTCGAATGACCTAAATGAACTAACAAGCAACATAGGTAGAGGGCGGCTGTCGGCTGTCGAGGGGCAGGGGCTGGCAAAAAGGGGGGGGAAATGGAGGAAAAACGCACAGGCAGGGACAACAGTGTGGTGCTGGCCTGGGGAGAGGGCGGAGTAGGGTGTATGGGGGTAACGTGATGGAGAGAGACTTGACTTGCAGCGGTGAGCGCACAGGACAGTCGTCAGAGGACGTATTGTAGAACCGTACACCCGGCACCTATGTAATTCTATTTTAATGTATTTTTACTGATTTCAGAGAGGGAGGGAGAGGGAGAGAGAGAGAAACATCCATGATGAGAGGGAATCATTGATCAGCTGCCTCCTGCAGACCCACAGCCTGCCTCCCAATCAGGCCAAACCCGCTGGGTCCTCCGTCCTTCCACTGGCCTCTCTTTGGCCACACCCCACCTGACCATCTGTAGCATCCTGATCCCCCCTCCGCCCACATAGAATTCTTATTCACAAAGTGACTCCTGTTCACGTGGAGGAGGCCTCAAAGGCCATGAACTCGGTCTAAACAAGCTGCCAGAGAACATGGCGTCCACGAGAGAGAAAAACAAAAGGGCGAAAGGACAGTGGACGGACTGAGGAGGACTCACTAAGGAATTGTTAAATAATAATGTGAAGGGATATGAAAGAACAGCAAATAAAGTTCCAAACATAACAGAACTGAAACGCATAAACATGTCACAATATGTATGTACAGACTGTCTACGAGGCCCCTAGAACCATAAGCAACGCAAAACATGCACTGTGAATGACGCATTCTCGAATGGCCCCCCTTAAACACCAAGCTGCCCCCCGGGGCGTGTGCCCCACACTGGGAACCCCTGCTTTAAACCGTGCCGGGTGTGACGACAGACAGTCCGCTGGTCGGGGCTGCCTGCGTCCCCAGCGACTGAAATATGAGGCCCTCGCCAGGTGACCGCCAGGCAGCTCAGCGCCCACGTGGAGCAGGGTTTTCTGCAGCATCGGGGGGAGGGTCCCCTTATTCAGCCAGGCAGGCGTTTGTAGAGCGTCGACCCCATTCCAGGCGTGGGGCTGGGCCCAGCAGGCGGGAGGGTGAACCCTGCCCAGGGCACCTGCCCACGTAGCGCACAGCAGTCGGAGGCCAGGCGTGCCATGGATGGTGCACGGGGCCTCGGTTCGTACACATGGATGAGAGCACAGGGCGATCAGTAGCCCACCAGGAGGGTCTGTTAGGTCCTGCTGGATCCCCGGCCGGGGCACATGCCCTGGTTGTGGGCTGGATCCCCAGCAGGGGGTGTGCAGGAGGAGGCTGATTGATGATTCTCATCCTGATGTTTCTCTCTCTCTCCCTCTCCCTTCCTCTCTGAAATCAATAAAAAAAAACATTTTAAAAAGAAGGGAAGCGGGTGGGAGCTGCCCCTTGCCATCAGGCACGTGTGGCTGAGGGTGTTCATAGATGGGGGCGTGCGCTTTGGGCTCGAGAGGAGTGACGAGGCTGGGCCATCCCAAGGAGAGACGGTCCGGTCTAGTGGGAACGAGCAGGCATTTCGGGGGCCCGGGAGGAGCCAGAGCTGTCACCGCGCTGTCGCCGGCTCCTCGGCTGCCGTGTGGACGGCGGGGCGGGTCTGCGGGTCTGCCGGACGTGTTGGTGTCCTGGAGTCTCAGAGGCCAGTTCTGGAGTCTGCTGAACGGTCCTAGCACCGGTTCCCGAGGCCCAGACACGGGGACCAGGATGGGGGGAGATGTTACTGTTCACACTTCATTAGGCACTTGGTCCCCCACAAACACAGAACAAAGAAGACACAATAAATAGGGTGTTTTTCTTTCTTTTTTCTTTGAAAAGTTAGAAGCAGCTGAAATAAGAGTGGGGCACGAAGTCTGACACTCTAATTCCCACTATGGAGACTCCGGCTTGGGAACAAGGTGGGGGCGGGGCGGAGGCAGAGGCAGGAGACGGAGAGAACACAGCTTTTCGTGATGCAGTCCCACCTACTCGGGCACCAGGCTGCATGGCACGGGGAGCCGGACCCAGATGGTCCCATGTCCCCTCGGAACGTAGAACCCCCCGAACGCGGACAAGCCATCCCGACCGCCTCACTGTACATCAATTAGCATCCACCTCAGTCATTGGGGTCTTTCATTCTGGGAGGAACACAAACATATGGCACCAATTCCAGAGACATCACACCGTCGACGAGAGCGTAAATTAGAGAGTAAATGCTTCCTCCCCCAGCCCACCTTCCGCGGCTCTCGCCGGCTCCCGGCTAATCGCTCCTGGCTGCTTTTCCAACGACGTAATGACTATAAAACATTCATGCACATGTGCCTGTTAAGGCATCGTCCCTGGACGTCTTTGCCGAGATGATGGAAATGAACTGGTTCTCAGACGCAGTTACTGCCTCCAAGACTGCGTTCCCTGCATTTGTAATGGGGTCCCCAAAACGGTTCTCCCCCAAAAGACGGCACCCTTCCCTCTCCCACCCACAGGCTGGTTTGTATGTGTACCTGTGAGTGAGTGTGTGTGTGTGAGTGTGTGTGTGCTTGCTTGTGCGTGCGCCGTTTTATTAGGTAGTAGTGGGACTTCACGGCGATTTAATTTGCATCTCCCTGAGGATTAACGGTGGTGCACATTTGTGCATGTACTTAACATGCTGTCTATCATCTTATCATCTATCTATCATCTATCTGTCTATCTATCTATCATCTATCTATTATTTATCTATTTATCACTATCATCTATTATCTCTCTATCATCTATCTATCATCTATCTACCATCTATCTATCATCTATCTATAAATCATCTATTATCTATCTATTATCTATCATCTATCCATCAATCATCTATCATCTATTATCTATCTATCATCTATCTATTATCTATCATCTAACTATTATTTATCATCTATCATCTATCTATCATCTTTTTGGTGAAGTGGCTGTCAGTTCCTTTGCTCATTTGTTAGGGCTGTTGGCGTGCTTGCTGGGTCCTGGCAGTTCTGCGATGCCGTCTACGTACACGTGCTTGTTCTGTGTGTTTTGTGAATAATGGCTCCCAGTTGGAGGCTTGTCTTTTCATTCTCTTAACCGTGTGTGGTGTGGGGCAGACCTTTTAAAATGTTGACATTCGATAAATTATTAATTGGTTTTTAATGGTGTGCATTTTTTGATATTGTAGCTAAGAAATCTCCGCCTAACCCCAAATCAGATCCACGGTCCGTAATTTTCGTAGAAGATGCAAAGCAGCGGGGTGTGGGCGGAGGGTGTTGAGTGTGTGTGTGTGTGTGTGTCTGTCTGTTTTGTTTTGTGTTTGCATATTGATGAACATGCAATTTTTGGAGAATCTAACTTTTTAATCCTCTGTCAAAAGGTGTTGGCCATCTCTTCAGACATGGATGGATTTCTGGACTTCATGACTATATTTCTGTGTTCTCTGTGTTTACCATTTCACCAACGCCACCCTGTCCTGATTAATGTAGCCTTTTGGTTTCAAAATCAAATAGTGAGAGTTGCTTGAGCGTCACCTGTCTGATTCCAGTCAGGCCGCATGCCTGGGCCCGGCTCAATCCCCAGTGGGGGGCATGCAGGCTGATTGACATCTCCCTCCCTCTCCCTCTCTCTGTAAAATCAATTTTAAAAATCATATTAAAAAACATTCAAAATCATTTTGGATATCCTAGTTCCTTTTACTTTCCATATAAATTTAATATTGGTATATTATACTCTTGGATATTGGTATAAATCGCATTACTGACTAGGGGGTGTGGGGCCAGTCAGTTTCTTTGAACTTCAATGTCTTCACCTTCAATGCATTTGCAAAAAATATGTTCCCTGAGAACTTGCATGTGGATCGGGAAGCTGATTTCTTTGTGAGGAGGAATCTGCAGTGTACAGGGAGCCGAAGTAATTATACAATAAAGATACGCATCAGCATATATTCCGAGTCAAGTGTTGGCACTTTTTTTTTTTCCCTGCGAAAGGCTGGTATTAAGTATTTCAGGCTCTGGGAGTTCCACATGCTGCCTTATCTCCGCCGCCCAGCCCTGCCCATCGTGTCAAACCAGCCACAGACCGTATGCAGATGAAGGCGCGTGGCTGTGCTCCAATAAAACTTTATTTATGGACCTTGAAATTGGAACGTCGTATCATCTTCACACGCCAGAAAACATTCTTCTTTTCATTTTTTTCAACCATCGGGAAGGGTGAAATCCATTCTTCGATTATGAATAGAAACTGGCACATGGGCCGTGGTTGGCTGAATCCTTGCTCCAAGCAGATTTAACAATTGTTCGAGTCTTTCTTGCTTTTTCTTTTAGAGAACGTGGAAGGGAGGGGGAGAGACACGCAGAGAGAGAAACATCGATGCGAGAGAGACACATTGATTGGGTGCCTCCTACACACGCCCCGACCAGGGCCAGGGATGGAGCCTGCAGCGGAGGCACGTGCCCCTGACCAAGAATAGAGCCTCGACCTCCTGGGTCATAGGTCTTTGCCAACCACTGGGCCGCAGCAGCTGGGATCTCTCTCTTTTTTTTAATCCTCACAGGAGGATATTTTTTTCCGTTGGTTTTTAGAGAGAGTGGAAGAGAGAAGGCGGCACGGAGAGAGAGAGAGACATCGATACCGGGAATTGAAACCTGAGACCCTTCCGTTCGAAGGCCGGGGATCTGACCACTGACACACTGTTCAGGGCGAGGAGAATATCTTTGACACTTGCTCGTTCTGTTCTGTGAGCTTCTGCCATGCCGGGGTGCACGGGGGGCCCCCACCAGTGTACACCGAGCACCCCTTGGAGCTCGGTGGAGGCAGGCGGGAGGCTGACCTCACGAAGCTTGACGGGGACCCGGCCCCCCTTTAATTAAACACACGGTCTAGGGAGCAGGGTGGTGACTCACGGTTTCTATTCTCCAGGTTGGACCACGCGCTGTCAGATGGGATTAACATCACCTCCACGGCTGCACGGCGGGTGATGACTCAGGCCGAGGTGCGGCATCGTGGGTGCTGGGTGCCTCTCACGGGGGGGGGGGGGGGGGCTGAGCACGGAGCCCCGCCCCCACCCCAGTCAGGCTCCCGTGGCAGGCCCCTCTGTGCAGGGGAGCGCTGACTGGCTTCGAGGTCTTGGCTAGCGGCGATGACTGAGTCCCCCAGGCACTCTCCCCGCCCCTTTAGCTCCAGGCTAATTGCAGGTCTAGCCTCGATGTACAGGATATACAGCGGATGGGAAAGGGCGGGACCCAGACTCCGGCGTGCTGTCTGGGTGGTTCCGGTCCAGTGACCCGGCCGCTGTGAGCCTCAGTTTCCTGGCCTGTAAAACGGGGACAGTTCTCTGTTACCGGGTCTGACGGCTGTGACAGAGAAAACGGGAGCCAGCCCCCTCCCCCCCTGCCTCCCCCCCCACCCCCGGCAGTGCATCCGGCTGACCCGAATTTTCACACTGATCTCCACTGGTGTCCTTTCGGTCTTTTCCCCCGTAGGTGGATGCAGGACGGCCAGCAGTCAGCAATCAGCACGATAACAGTAACAGCGAGGGAATCTGTGGTCTCTGCCCTGGTGCGCTGGTTCTGCCCTGCGGGGTCCGGAAAAGGGGACGTTCCCGACATTCCAAAGGTGCGGTAACTTAGGTGCCACAAGGCCGGAGGCTCAGCTGAGGCCCAGGTTGATCTTTGTCGGGGAAGATACTGGCCTAGGACGTGACTGCCCCCCACACACTGCTTTCTAATCCTTGGTGGTGACTTTAGGTCTCTGAGTTTGCAGGCTGCCCCGCCGGCCTTCCCTGAGCTTGTCAGGTTAGCATGTGGCCCGGTTTCTTCCACAAATCAAACTTTTTAAAAAATATATTTTTGTTGCTCTAGCGGTGTGGCTCAGTGGCTAGAGCGTCGGCCTGCAGACTGAAGGGTCCCGGGTTGGATTCTGGTCAGGGCACACGCCCAAGTTGTGGGCTCCATCCCCAGTGGGGGGCGTGCAGGAGGCAGCCGGTCCATAATTCTCTCTCATCATGGATGTTTCTGTTTCTCCCTCTCCCGTCCTCTCTGAAATAAAAAAATATATATTTTAAAAAATGATAAATAAAATAAAATGCAGACCTTGTACCCCAGGCCCCTAACACACGGCAGGCACCCGTTCTCTGCGTTGAAGGGAACGTTTATTGCGCGTATTAGTTCTCCTATTCTCAGTCAGACCACGGAAGGACTCTGGGCGGCCGCTCTCGAGGGAGCCGGGGTGTTGCTCTGACGGTCCCGTCCTGGTCAGGGGCAGGAGGCCTGTGAGGAGCACAGCCCTGAGGCCGCCCACAGGGCTGCTGGGCAGGGCCTCACCCTGGTCGTCGCGGCGAGGCTGGGCCGCTCTCATTGGCAGCCTTTCCTGCCCCAAACAAGGCCCCGGGGATTATCCGTGCTCATGGCTTCAAGCGGTCTCCATGGTGATGATTTATGCTTGGGTCTCCTAGGAGACAATTACACGTATGACAGACTTCAGTTCATCGTTCTGCCCCAAATGCGCAGTGTATTTTCCCTCTCCCACAGAGCCATGCCCGGAACCCCCAAGTTACCGTTCACTTTTTCCAACGCGTGGCCTAGAAAGATGAGATATTCCAAAAGGGAGAGAGGGGCCTGACAGATAGGAAGGAAAAACAGCAGCCACCCTGCCGTTCCCTGAACTGTGGTTCAAACGGCCCAGAAGGGGACGTATGCGCCCAGGCCAGTGTTGGTTTATGCGGAATTTTAGGGACAGCGGGTCCTGGGGTTGGGGACCATTCAGTCACTGCCATGTAACCTGGGATGGTTGGCAGCACAGCTCTGACTGGGGCGAGATTTAAGAACAGCCCGGCCGGCGTGGCTCAGTGCTTGAGGGTCGACCTCTGAACCAGGAGGTCACAGTTTCATCCCCGGTCAGGGCACAGGCCCGGCTTGCAGGCTCGATCCCCAGTGTGGTGCCTGCAGGAGGCAGCCGATCCATGGTTCTCTCTCATCGTGGATGCTTCTCTCCCTCCCCCTTCCTCTCTGAAATCAATAAAAAGATATATATTTTTAAAAGGACAGGAGGGACTTCATGTACTAAACAGACTGGCTCTGACCGGGCAGCTGGTTGGTTAGAGCATCATCTCCATACACCAAGGTTTCAGGTTCAATTCCCAGCAGGGCACAGATAAGAATCAACCAACAAATGCATAAATAAGTAGAAAAATAAATTTCTCTCTCTCTCTCTCTCTCTCTCTCTCTCTCTCTCTCTCCCCTCCCTTCCTTTCTCTCTCTCGAATCAATAAAAAAATAAACTTTTTTTTTTTTTAAGAGCTCCCTGGGCCAAAGCCCAGAAACATCTCCTGGTGGCCACCACCTCCCGCGCATTTGCAAGTCCAGACACCCCTCCCCCAGCCTCAGAGGTGACACCTCAGTGCCCCTGGATGGGGGTCCATGCTGAGTCACCAAAGGGGACGGCGAGACAGCCCAGGGGTGCAGGCGGCCGGGCTCCAGGCTGTCTGATCACGACGCTCTTCCCACGCTTCCCCAAGTCGGAGTTGATATTCCGCTCACGTCCACCCACAAGAGGCCGCCGGTTATTATCGATCGATCACTGCACAGCCACCCGCGGGGCTCGGAGAGCTGAGGCCAGGCTGCAGGGGGTGCTGGGCAGACGTGGACACGTTACTAGGACAGAGCCCAGCGCCCCGCAGCCGTTAGCTGGAGTCAGAGGCAGTCTAACCCGGGGCTAGTTTTGTTTTTGAGGGGGGGCGTTAATCCTCACTGGAGGATATATATCTTTTCCATTGATTTTTAGAGGGGATGTGGGGGAGGGGGAGACACACGGATTGGGTGCCTTCAGCAGGGCCAGCCTAAGAGCCTGCAACCCAGGTACATGCCCTTGACCAGAATCGAACCTGGGACCCTTCAGTCCGCAGGCCGACGCCCTATCCACTGGGTCACACCGGTTTCGGCTGTTTTTTTATATGCCCCAAATATTGCACTGGATGGAGGAACTTGTGGGACCGGAGAGAATGTCCAGCTAGTCCACCCCCGACGGCCGATTTCTTCTTCGAGGGACGCCCTCCCCTTGTGTGCCCTGAGTCCAGCTGGCTGTCCCACCTCCCATCGACGCTCCTTCAAGCCACTGGGATACGATCGGATGCTGTTGGTACCAGGTGGGCTCAGACCCTTTGTGTGGGCATCAACATTCCGTTTCCCAGGGAGAGGAAGGCCCCATCTGAGCTTGCCTCAGATCTGTCTTCATAGCTCACGTTTACTCAAGCAAAGTTTTTGTAATTCTTGGGGGGCAGGAATCCTGAACATTCATTTGGTTGATTTTTGTCCTACATGTTCCACGTACAAACACGAAGAGATCAGTCTGAACGAGGTACTCTTTTTTTTTTTTTTTTTTTTTTCTTTTTTTTTTTTAATTCTTTATTGTTCAGATTATTACATTTGTTCCTCTTTTTTCCCCCCATAACGCCCCTCCTCCCAGTTCCCGCCCCACCCTCCGCCCTCACTCCCCACCCACTGTCCTCATCCATAGGTGCACGATTTTTGTCCAGTCTCTTTCCGCATCTCCCACACCCCTTTCCCCCAAGAATAGTCAGTCCATTCCCTTTCTATGTCCCTGATTCTATTATGATCACCAGATTATTTATTCACTTGATTCTTAGATTCACTTGTTGATAGATGCATGTTTGTTGTTCATAATTTGTATCTTTACCTTTTTCTTCTTCTTCCTCTTCTTAAAGGATACCTTTCAGCATTTCATATAATACTGGTTTGGTGGTGATGAACTCCTTTAGCTTTTCCTTATCTGTGAAGCTCTTTATCTGACCTTCAGTTCTGAATGATAGCTTTGCTGGATAAAGTAATCTTGGTTGTAGGTTCTTGGTATTCATCACTTTGAATATTTCTTGCCATTCCCTTCTGGCCTGCAAAGTTTCTGTTGAGAAATCAGCTGACAGTCGTATGGGGACTCCCTTGTAGGTAACTGAGTTTATTTCTCTTGCTGCTTTTAAGAGTCTCTCTTTGTCTTTTGCTCTTGGCATTTTAATTATGATGTGTCTTGATGTGGTCCTCTTTGGATTCCTTTTGTTTGGGGTTCTCTGCGCTTCCTGGACCTGTAAGTCTATTTCTTTCACCAGGTGGGCGAAGTTTTCTGTCATTATTTCTTCAAATATGTTTTCAATATCTTGCTCTCTGTCATCTTCTGGCACCCCTATAATTCTGATGTTGGTACGCTTGAAGCTGTCCCAGAGGCTCCTTACACTATCTTCGTATTTTCGGGTTCTTTTTTCATTTTGCTTTTCCAGTTGGGTGTTTTTTGCCTCTTCGCATCTCGAATCTTTGACTTGATTCTTATGCTCCTCTGGTCTGCTGTTGGGTGTCTGTATAATATTCTTTATTTCAGTCAGTGTATGCTTAATTTCTAGTTGGTTCTTTATCACAACATCGAGGGCCTCATTAGATTTCTTGAGGATCTCACAACATTTATGGGCGGTCTCACCAGTCTTTTCGAAGGCCTTACTAAGTTTATCGGCAGCTTCTAGACAGTTCTTGAGAGACTTTAAAAGTGTGGTTTTGAGCTCTATATCTTCCATTTCTGACATTTCAGTCCTGTTTCTTTGTCTCCGCATTTTTTATCTTTCCTTGGTGCACCCCTAGTGGTATTTGTTCGAAGTCTTGTTGCAGTTGAGCCTTGATTGATGTCGGCAATACCGGGGTGATTTGACCTCCAGGCTAACTGGCTATGAGAGTCAGCTGTGTCTGCAGTGGGAGAGCTTCTGTGCTGGATCTCTAGGGCGGTGCTAATCTAGCCTTTGCCTGCGGCTATCCGGCAAATGGCTCTGCGCTGGGCTTGGGCGGGGCGGGTCCCTGGGGATCTACAGGGCGGGCAGAGCGAGCAGTTATGGCTGCTCTCAGTTCCGTCCCTTGGTGCTCTGCCTCTCTGAGTCCCAGCAACTGCTGCAAACCTCGGAGAGAAAGCTGCCTTTGGGTTCCGACCGAAGCCAGACAGTCCCGCTTCTCCCGGTTGAGTCTGGGCCCCTAGAGACTCGCGGATCTGGAGCTCAGAGTCTGAAGCTCCCTCCCGATTGTAAACAACAACCGCGCCCTCGGCCGCCAGCCCGCTCCGCGCGCACGCACCTGAGAATTTCACGTCAGCACTGCGCCTCCTCTGAGTCTGGGTGTGATATTCTCTTTCCTCCTAGTTGTAGAATTTCCACTCAGCCAGCCTCCCTGTGGTTCTGGATGATGTCCGTTCTGTCTTTTAGGTATAATTTGAATTGGTTGTTCAAGGCAGCAATCTCTGGCGTTAACCTATGCCGCCATCTTGGTTTCTCTCTGAACGAGGTACTCTTTATTCTAGCAGTGGTTGCACCTTTTAAACTTGAGGTCTCTTGAATCAGTAGACGTTGACAGAGATAGCTTTTTTTAAAACAAATATTTTTATTGGTTTCAAAGAGGAAGAGAGAGATAGAAACATCAGTGATGAGAGAGAATCATGGATCGGCTGCCTCTTGCTCGCCCCCACACTGGGGATCAAGCCCGCAACCCAGGCATGTGCCCTTGACCGGAATCTAACCCAGGACTCCAGTCCATAGGCCTATGCTCTAACCACTGAGCAACACCAGCCAGGACAAAAATGTATTTTTAATGAAAATATTAAATGAAACAAACGCATCTCCATGTTTCGAAAAACATTTAAGGACGGGGTTTTGTTTCCCAGAGTTTTGACGTAGGTTTTGAGCTAAGCAGGCCCTCCCTAGAGTTTCTGCGGGGCCCCAGTCACGCGATTCCTCTCTTTTGATTTCTCTTGGTGTTTTCATCCTCGCCGGGAAGAACTCCCTCTGTGTCCCTGGAGAAAACGCTCCCTTCCCTGAACTTCTGATCCGACCGGAAGCAGTGTGTGTAGGAGCCGTGTAAGGCTCCTCCTCATGAATTCCGTCTGATGTGATATCAAAGGAATGCAGATGAACATCGTGGCAATGCGTTTCCAGTTCAAGATCCATTTGTCATTTAAACTCATAAGAGTTTTTGAAGCTCTTATGCAACGATAACAAAAGCTTCAGGAAATAGAAGGAAAGATATGCTTAACAGTAACAGGAATAAAAGTACTGGATCCTGGCCTGGCCGGGTAGCTCAGTTGGTTAGAGTGTCGTCCCGATACGCCGGGCAGGGGGCGGGGAGGGGCGGGGGGCGCCAAAGGAGCCGGCACCTGGGCCTCAGGCTCCCCGCCTCCACGCCGTGAGACCATGCATTTCTGTGGTGTGAGCCGCCCCCTCTGCGGGGCTCCGAGCTGGCAGCCTGAGCTGACAAAGGGCTTCAGTGCCCGGGGGACTCCATTCTCAGAAATGACCACGTGGGCGGACAGGACGCGCAAATCAGAGAATTCCTCAAGGATGCCAGAGAGCGAAAAGAATGTTCCGGCGAAGGGCAGTCCATCCACTGCAAACAAGGCTTAAAAATTCTTCTGTGGCCCTGGCCGGTGGTGCTCAGTGGATAGAGCGTGGCCCGCGGACTGGAGGGTCCCGGGTTCGATTCCTGGTCAAGGGCACGCATGTCGGTGGCAGGCTCCTCCCTGGCCGGGCTGCATGCAGGAGGCAACCCATCAATGTGTCTGTCTCACGTCAATGCTTCTCTCTCTCTCTGTCTCCCCTCCATTCCACTCTCCCTAAGAATCAATGGGAAAATATCCTTGGGTGAGGATTAACAGAAAAACACGGAACACGGAAAGGCATCTGAGATTCCCAGCATCCAGACCTGACAGGCGACCTGCCGCCTTGTCCTCTGTCTGCGAGATAGTGGGCCTGAATGCGGATGAGGGGGGACTGCATGCAGTCACCACGCGGAGGCGCTGTCACCGCCGTGCCGAGTCAAACGCGTTTCCTCGTCGTAAAATCAGCCTTTCGTCGTTGCATCCGTTAGGCCGGAGGCGACAAGTTGCCTTTTTTTCTTTCTTTCTTTTTTTTTTTTTAAATTCAAAAGCAGGTTCAAAAGTTAAAACACGGTTTTTAAATGCCTCCCTCGGAATCCAGTAAAGACCACCTGCAGGGACACCGCGTGACGCCGGGTGTTAACGGCTCCGTGCGGGAGGCGCTGAGCCCCCAGAGAGACGGGCGCTCTCTGCGCCTCCGTGTTGATGCTCCCGCGACAGGCGGGGACACGGTAGACGCCATCACCGGGCGCCGTGTTCAGTGTAAGGGCATCACCTCGCCCCGGTCAGAACGGCTGCCGTCCGCCAACCAACACCTGGCAAGCGCTGGGAGGACGCGGAGGAAAGGGAGCCCTCGCACTGCCGGTGGGAATGCAGACTGACTGGGGCGGCCTCGGTGGAAAACAGTATGGAGTTTCCTCAGAAAATTAACGGTGGGACCGGCTGCCGTCTGACCTGGTGAGCCCACTTCTGGCAGCAGATCCGAAGGCGCCTGAAGCACCACCAGAAAGAAGGTGGCACCGTGTTCATAGCAGCGCCATTTACAACGGCTTGGATTGGAAACAGCCCACGTGCCCGTCAGCAGATGGGGGAGGGGGAAGATGGTGGGACGTTTATACCGTGGAATACTATGCAGCTGTGAATAAGAGGGATCACTCACATTTGGGGACAGCAGGGAGGGACCTGGGAAACATCATGCTAAATGCAACAAGCCTAGCTGAGAAAGACAAGGATCACATGATTGCACTGACATGTGGACTCTAATGAACAGAACGAATGGGCCCACGAGATAAGACCCGATGAAAAGAGATAAGCCACAAAACTTACACACGTGCATGCGTAGCCCATGGACACGGCAAAGGGTGGGGAAGGCCTGGGGGTGGGGAGGGGCTGGGAGGAGGACCGTGAAGAGGGTGTGAATGGAGACTTCCGTAGCACTATCAACAGTACAATACATAACTATGTTACAAAACAAAATGGCCCAAGCCGGTTTGGCCAAATAGAGTGTCGGCCTGTGGACCACAAGGTCCCGGGCTCAGTTCTGGTCAAGGACACGGACCTCGGTGGCCCGGGCCCTGGTTGGGGCGCGAGCAGGAGGCAACCCATCGATGTGTCTCTCACATCGATGCTTCTCTCTGTCTCTCCCTCTCTTCCACTCTCTCTGCAATCAGTGGAGATATATCCTCGGGGGAGGCTGATCAAAAAACACAATAAAAATAGGAAATGAGACGCTGTTCCCATCAAATAGGGTGGAGCCGCCCCCCCCCCCACGACGCCATCGACTGCCCCCTGGACGGGGCTGCGGGGGGGGGGGGCGCGTCGGCGTTTGCCATGGGCTTCCCGTAGCTCCCGAGACGCCTCGAGGCTCGTCTTCGGGCAGGCCAGGGGAAGGGCCATCAGTCACGGGGCCGCCTGCAGAAGGTGTTTCTAAACCACCAGCTCCTTCTAGCAGCTCCCGAAGCCACGCTGGCCAGGGAGACGGACCCCCGCCCCGAGGTGTTCAGGCGGCGGGTCGATAGCATCTGTCATGCCCTCCCCACACGTCACCGTCCAGGGGAGACCGGAGAAGGTCAGTGAGGAACGCCGAGGCCCCGGGGGCCCGGGTCATTGTCTCCAGTGAGTGATGATGGCGGGTGTGACGCGGGGCTCGGGTTGAGCGTCGACCTAGGAACCAGGAGGTCACGGTTCAATCCCGGTCGGGGCACATGCCCGGGTTGCGGGCTCCATCCCCAGTGGGGGGCGTGCAGGAGGCAGCCGATCCATGACTCTCTCTCATCATTGGTGTTTCTCTCTCTCTCCTTCTCTCTGAAATCCATACAAACGCATTAAAATAAAACAAACCAGAGAACCCGTTTCCCAGGATGAGTGCATCCACCAGTGGGGTCTTCCCAGCACGGCCTGGACGGGCGGCCTGCTTTGGGAGAAAACCAGGTGCCCTCACCGTCACCGTCACCGTCACAGTCACCATCTCCTCACCGTGGTAACTGGGCAGGTGCACACAGCCTCCCGGGCCCCAGCAGTGGCTGCTGGGGACGTACCATTGGCTGGGGCATCTCTGCCTCCTCCAGCCGGAGCAAACGTCACTGCCTCGTCTGTGCAGTGCCTTCCCACCACGTCCCAGTGAGGACGGAGTAGCAGGCGCTCCCTCTGCTTCGAAGGAGAAGGCCTGACCTTCCGCTATGCCGTGTACTCTCCCCTGTGGCTGGGTCTCATTTTTTTGGGTAAATACGTTTTTATTGCTTTCAGGGAGGAAGGAAGAGGGAAAGAGAGAGGAGAGAGAAACATCCATGAGGAGAGAGAACCATGGATCAGCCGCCTCCTGCACGCCCCACACTGGGGATGAACCCACAACCCGGGCCTGTGCCCTGACTGGGAATCGAACCGTGACCTCCTGGTTCCTAGGCCGATGCTCAGCCACGGAGCCCCGCCAGCCAGGCAGCTGGGTCTCGTTTAACTTTCCAATGTGTGGTTTCCTTCAGATTCTTCCCCCGTCTGGACCCTGTCTCTCTGGAAACATTCTCTGTAAAGAAATGCAGGGTCTTCATACTCATGAGGGAATCGAACGGGATCTGAACGGCCTTGGCTGACTGGGTTCCACGTGACAAAACAGAGGTCGGTGTGAGCTGCTCATTGATGAGACAAACAGCATCACTGCCGGATTCCAGAGAGCCCCGCAGCCACGGGTCTGGTTCTGGGTCTCTGCAACATCCGATGCGTCTCCACGTTTCCCGTCAGACTCCCTCAGCGCCCCTTAGGCACCGCTCCCGGAGGAGTCTCCCTTCGTGGCCAGGTGGTCGCCGTCGATAACACCTTTGCCAGCGTGTAGACATGGGCCGGCTCACCTTGGAGCGGGGAGCCCCGTGTTCCGCCCGAAATAACTACCGGGGGGTTTTCCTGTACACGAGGTTCTCCCTGACCCTTATCTGTAGCAGGAGCAGGAACCCCAGGCCCCTGGCAGGGACATGGCTCAGGACCGTCACGGACAAAGAAGCGCAGACAGGAAGACGAGCCCTGGCGGTGCTCAGTCCGTTGGACCATCGTTCGTCCTGATACGCCAAGGGTCACGGCTGCAGGTTCGATCCCCGGTCAGGGCACATCCCAGAATCCCCCCGTGAATGCATAAGTAAGTGCACCAACGATCGATGTTTCTCAAGTCAATGAATAATAAAATGATGAGCGAGAAGAAGCCTCCTGCCTGCCTCAGGGGCGATTCTTCGGGAACACCCACCTCCAGCCCCCAAGGTGCCCAAAGAGGCGAAGCCCCTCCTTGCACATCCTAGCTCTGGGCCCCCGGAGGGTCTGGAGGCATCGTGTCCATGTCTGTCTCTATTTAAAACAAGGTTTTAGTCCTCCAGGAAGTAGTGTATTTTCTACAGAAATTGCTGCACAGGTTGCTCATAAATTGAATCTTTCAAGCAACCTTGGGAGTCACAGGGGAACCGAAGTTCATGGTGAGTGGATTTCTGTCAGAAATGCGTTGAGACGGCAATTAGCTGGCGGTCAAGCCCGCTCAGCGCAGACTCGGCTGCGTTACACAATATCGATGTGTTTTTCCTCGTGACAAAAAAATTGATCTTTAGGTACACTTGCGCATTTTAACAAAAAAAATAAAAATCCATTGCCCGCCATTGGCAAATTCTGTAAGAGAGT
This sequence comes from Myotis pilosus, assembly GCA_036010255.1. Classification (NCBI taxonomy): domain Eukaryota; kingdom Metazoa; phylum Chordata; class Mammalia; order Chiroptera; family Vespertilionidae; genus Myotis; species Myotis pilosus. Next base: position 367,126 of record JASKON010000031.1, on the reverse strand, counting down.
AAACACCGTGGAGTGTGTGAGTGTTTGGAAGGGAAAAGTGAGCGTGAGATACTGTTTCTGTCATTATAGAGGGTGGCTGAGAGCCATTGAAATCCTCCCCTTTTATATCATTTATCCACGTTTAACATCATTTGCCCACTTTCACGAAGCGTCCTTCTGGCTGACAGGCAAGCCCGCTATTTAAAGGCTCCCCAAGAAAACGCTGGTTATTCCTAAAGCCAACGGCGACAGTTTTCAGCCTGCGGGGTAGATGGTCATTTAAACACCAATATTTCTCATCATCCCCGTTGAGTGAGCAGCAGTCGCCTCAGAGAAAGTCAGCCGGCCGGTGGCTCAGTGGTTGGGCGTCAGCCTGTGAACCAGGAGGTCCCGGTTGGATTCTCGGTCAGGGCACAGGCCCGGGTTGGGGCCGATGGATGTTGACCTCTCTCTCCCTCTCCCTCCCTCTCTCTCTAAAACAATAAAAACACATTTTTAAAGACTCTAAAAAAGAGAGTTCCAAGGATTAAAGCTAAAAGAGACCAATCTGGCCCGGCCAGTGTGGCTCAGTGGTTGAGCATTCACCCAGGAACCAGGAAGTCCCGGTTCGATTCCCAGTCAGGGCACATGCCTGCGTTTTGGGCTCCATCCCCAGTGTGGGGCGTGCAGGAGGCAGCCCATCAATGATGTTCTCGCTCATTATTGTTTCTAACTCTCTCTGTCCCTTCTCACTCTCTCTCTCTCTCAAAGTTCACTAAAAACTATTTGTAACCAAAGTTAAAAAAGAGACCAATCCGATCACCCCGTGGGCCTCAATCCCCCAACCGTGTCGATTTGGAACGAGCTGGAGATTCTGGGGCCTCCCAGCTGGATGGCCCGTCACCACCTGCCTCTCGTCCCATCAGCCCCGAATCCTTTCCTTCTGTGGGAACAGGACGCCGTCACCCAAACGGCAGCTGCCTCGGTCCCCCGGGAAGCGCGCTCATGAGCTGCCGCCACCCTGATCTCCAGCGACAGTGGCACCAGCTCAGAGCAATTACACGCTGGCTGCCTCCGCGCGCGTGGGCTTCCACACCTGCATGTGGGGCCGGAATATTCTTCGGTTTTGGAATCCCCCCCGGTCCCCATCTTGCTTGTGATGTCTTCATTGCACACAGATTCCTTTTTCTTTTTCTTTTTGCCATCGTTTCCTCAGTGGTCTCATTTGCAGTCAACAGATCTTGCACAAAATAGCCAAACGCTTCTTCCTCCAACACAGCTCCCATTCCTGCAGTTTCCCTCCCCTGAGCTGTCAGCGGGACCCCCATGCTGCGTGCGCGTCACAGCCTGTGCTGAAAAGGCTTTGCACAGCGGACGGAGGTCAGCCCCACCCATTCCCCCATCACCAGCACTGGGCTTTGCCTACTTTTTTAAATTTTATTATTTTTTTAATATATTTTTATTGATTTAGGAGAGGAAGAGAGAGAGAGAAACATCAATGATGAGAGAGAATCATGGATCGGCTGCCTCCCGCACGCCCCACACTGGGGATCGAGCTTGGAACGCAGGCGTGTGCCCTGACCGTGGATCGAGCCGTGACCTCGAGCGGCCTGTGGACTGAAGGGTCCCGGGTTCGATTCCCCGTCAGGGCACAAGCCCAGGTTGCGGGCTTGATCCCCAGTCGGGGGCGTGCAGGAGGCAGCTGATCCGTGATTCTCTCTCATCATGGATGTTTCTCTCTCCCTCCCTCTCCCTTCCTCTCTGAAATCAATAAAAATATATATTTAAAAAAGAATTAAAAAATATCATTACAGCCTATTAGAGACTGGCCCGCCCCCAAAACCTCTGTGACGGTCCTGTCAGAGGAGACGGCGGGAGAGAGGAAGTAGCCGTGGGTATGTCTATGGCAAGCATCTGCCGTGCACCAGGCACCAGGGCAAAACCAGAGACCAAACACGAAAGGAAGTAGGAAAACCTGCGCTGGGCAGCCTCAACCTGTGCAAACAAACAAGGAAGTTTTTTTTTTTTTTTTTAAATATATTTTATTGATTTTTTACAGAGAGGAAGGGAGAGAGATAGAGAGTTAGAAATATCGATGAGAGAGAAACATCGATCAGCTGCCTCCTGCACATCTCCCACTGGGGATGTGCCAGCAACCCAGGTACATGCCCTTGACCGGAATCGAACCCGGGACCTTTCAGTCCGCAGGCCGACGCTCTATCCGCTGAGCCAAACCGGATTCGGCCAAACAAGGAAGTCTTATGTAATGTGTACGTTCTGCCAAAGTGGTAGGGAGACGTTCCCTCCAAACACAGAAGCACAGCACGTACGCTGCTTTTTGTTCTCAATATGTTCTGGAGATCCCTGCCAGTCCCTGTCAGCGTTCCCTCCAGTTTCATTTCATCGTTAGCTTCCTCGGTCTGTTGCCATTGTTTATTCAACACTATTGTTGGACTCGGGTTATTTTAAAATATGTTTTTATTGATTTCGGAGAGGGAGAGGGAGAGAGAAACATCAATGACGAGAGAATCACGGATCGGCCGCCTCCTGCACGCCCGACACGGGGAGTCAAGCCCACAGCCCGGGCCGGTGCCCCGACCGGGAGTTGAACCGTGACCTCCTGGTTCCTGGGTCGACGCTCAGCCACGGAGCCACGTGGGCCGGGCTCGTCGCTTCCCTTAGATCCGGCTCTAGAGTCACTTGCGCCAGCCAGCGTGGAGCTTGGCAGGCAGAACCAGCGTCGCCTGCCTCGGCCAGCACTGCGGCCAGAGCCCGAGGCGCCTGGTCAGCAATCGCATGAGGAAAATGTCTCCCAGAACCTCAGTGCCCGGCAGCCGCCTGACCAATGAATTGCATTTTCTTTTTTTTAATCCTCCCCCGAGGACATTTTTCCATTGATTTTCAGAGAGAGTGGAAGGGAGAGGGAAAGACGGAGAGAAACATTGATGTGAGAGACACACATCAATGGTTGCCTCCTGGCCAGGGCCCGGAGGGAGCCTGTAGCCGAGGTTCGTGCCCTTGGCCGGAGTCGGACCCAGGACCCTTCAGTCCTCGGCTGCTGCTGAGCCCGCCCCCAGGGCCGAATTGCATGTTGAACGGGGCAGGCAGCTCTGTGTCGGGCTCGCCTCTCCCCCGGGAGTTTAACTGGAGAAAGGACTGCAGGGTCTTCATTTGCATTTCCCCGGGGCGCTTGCCATTTCCTGGGCCGATGGCATCAAAGGTGGAGGTGGGATTGGCCCCCCTGAGGCCTCCCCCGGGGCCCAATCCCTCAGGGGTCCGAACGGGTTTGGGTAACAGCTTTGGAATATCAAGCCAAGAGAACTTACTATAAACACTCAATAATTATTTGAAGACAGACAGACAGAAAGAAAGAGGGAGGAGGAAAGAAAGGAAGAGAAAGACTTTCCCAGTCTTGTCCTGGCCAGCAGCTCAGTGGGTGGGACCATCATCCCATCCACCAGTAGGTGGTGTGTCGGACTCCCAGTCAGGGCACACACCTGGGTTGCGGGTTTGATCCCCAGTCGGGGTGCCTATGGGAGACAACCAGTCAACGTTTCTCTCTCACATTGATGTTTCTCTCTCCCCCCTTTCCTCTTTCTCTAAAAATCAATAAAAGCATATTCTTGGGTGAAGATTAAAAAAAAAAAATTTCCCAGCCGGGCCGGCGTGGCTCAGAAGGTGAATCAACTCATAAACCAGGAGGTCAGGGTTCGATTCCCGGTCGGGGCACAGGCCCGGGTTGTGGGCTCGATCCCCAGTGCGGGGCGTGCAGGAGGCGGCCGGCCCATGATGCTCTCTCATCATGGATGTTTCTCTCCCTCTCCCTCTTCCTTCCTCTCTGACATCAATAAAACTGCATTTTAAGAAAAGAACAACCGAAGAAAAAGCACAAACTAGCCCTTTAAGCACGTTTGGAGCATTTCTCACAGAACCGGAAGGCTGGCCGCGACTCGGTTGGTATTTAAGGGAGAGAATGTGTGCCACCCTCTGCCTTCATCCCTCCCTCTCGCCGGCCACGGAAGGGCTGTCTCCCCCGCTCGCCAGCCCCCGCCTCCCCGCCGTGTTCCTTCCCTGCTGGCCCAGCCACCGGCAGCCTGAGCTCCTAAAATAGCAGCGACCTCAGCACTTCCATCCATCCCCCTACGTGTCACGGGAAGGCCTCTCCGAGCAACTGTCTCAGCTCTTGGCACTGGGGCCCAGCGGTTATGAATATGCAACCACCTCTCTGCAAAAAGCTGCAATTCGATGGAAAACAAAAACACACACAAAAAACCCCTCAAATCTCCCAGACAGAGAGTCCACTCGTGCCTTCCGATTTCACAAACGGGGCCGTAGGACGCGCGATCACAAAGAACGTCCGGAGGGACACCTCGGGGCGATGTGCCTGTGACGGCATCGCTTGTCACACGACGGTTCTGCTTCCTGAAGTTACGGAAATCCGGAAGGCATTCTCTTTTTCCCTAAAAAAATATGTATTTTTATCGTAGTGCTCTCGGTATTCAGTGAAGGGTCGTGAACCAAGGTGGACCGTTAGTATAAACCTGCTTGGCAGTTGGGTATCATGAAAAGCCATGGTGCCCGGGCCAGTGTGGCTCCCATGCACCAAAAGGCATGGTTGGGTTCCCGGTCAGGGCACAGACCCCTATGGCAGGTTCAATCCTGCCCAGCTGGCGTGGCTCCGTGGTCGAGCATCCACCTATGAACCTAGAGCCACAGAGGCAAGGTGTCACCTAAATCTTATCATGATGATCATGGCCAGGTTGAGGGGGAAAAAAAATCTAAATTATGAGGTGTTTGCCGAGTTCAGACATTGACGTAGGTAGCAAACCCATATATTGCCAATTGATGTTTCTCTCTTGCTCCCTCTCTCTCTCTCTGTCTCTCTCATTAGAGACATGAGTCTATAATGTTTTCTTCCCCGAAGAAGTTTAAGAAAAAACTCCATCAGGAGTGTGACAACAGGCCAGGAAGCCGAGGAAAATAGCCGAGCGAAAACAGCGGCCTCTCTCTCCAAAGGGGACACCCACAACCTCGCAAGGAGCTCCCGGGATTTAATCGCCGTTCATGCCTGCCCTGCTCCTTTCACAAAGACTGCTGTTTCTGGCCCAGCCAGTGTGGCTCAGTGGTTGAGCGTCGACCTCTGAACCAGGAGGTCACGGGTTGCAGGCCCGGGTTGCAGGCTCGATCCCCTGTAGGGGGCGTGCAGGAGGCGGCCGATCCATGATTCTCTCTCATCATGGATGTTTCTCTCTCTCTCCCTCTTCCTTCCTCTCTCTGAAATCAAGAAATATGTTTAAAAACCCAAAAAACAAACAAAAAATTGCTGCTCACTTTCTAGTTAGGATTGTTCCCAAACCCCTAGGCTGCTACTTCAATGCTGAGCGTGTAGGAGGTTTTCCTAAATGACAAGGGCCCCCTTTTAGGGGCCCACCGGCCGCTCAGCGCTCCGGTAGAGCAAGCACGTTTGTGTCGCCCTGAGAAACAGCCGCGTCAGGAGGAGAAAAGCGCTCTTTGCGTAGAATCAGCACAACCTCATTCTCATCTCCGAAAACGCAGTGACTCCTTTTGCTCGGTGACGTCGTGGACACGGCCAGAAAGCAGCCCACGGAAAGCCCCCGACCCCCCACCACCCAGCATCTGGGCTCTGCCTGTTCCATCTCCCACCGTCCTAGAAACACAGTTTCCCCTTGGCTGTGTGGTCGGATTGAATACATCTCAATCCAAAGAACCTTGTTTATGAGCGACGACTGGATGAAAAGACCGCGGATTTGGGTGCGAAGGCTGCTGCTGCCTTTGTCCTGGAATCGCACGCCATTCAGAAGCGGTGACGATCATGCAGATGCCGGAGTCTCCTCCAGGTTAAGCTGTGGGGTATTGAGGTCATAACAGCCCCCGAATCCAGGTGCTTAAAGCAACCAGGGTTCGCTACCCCCCCACCTGGTGCTGGTTGCGGGGAGCCCAGGGGCTGGGCTCCTCAGCCCTCAGGTTGGCAGAGCAGCCTTGGTGCCATGGGCAGGGGCAGGGGCAGGGTCCCGGGGATCCCGCCTGGAAAATTCACTCCTCCTCTCATCCTCCCACCCTCTGAGGGGCTAAGGACAAGCACTCGTACTCAGGGGCCCGGAGGCTAGGAAGCTGGAAATGCAGGAAGCACTGTGGCCCAGTGGTGTGGATCAGTGGTTGAGCGTCAACCCACGCACTAAGAGGTCACCAGTTCGGTTCCCGGTCGGGGCACAAGCCTGGTTTGCGGGCTTGATCCCCGGGGAGGGGGGGGGGGCGGGGGGGGGCGGGGGCGTGCAGGAGGCAGCCGATAGATGTTGATGTTTCTCTCTCATCGATGTTTCTCTCTCTACCTCTCTCTCTACAATCAATAAGAAACACATTTAAATAAATTGCCATGCCCTGGCTGGTTTGGCTCAGCGGATAGAGCGTCGGCCTGCGGGCTGAAGGGTCCCGGGTTCGATTCCGATCAAGGGCATGTCCCTGGGTTCCGGGCACATCCCCAGTGGGAGGGTGTGCAGGAGGCAGCTGATCGATGTTTCTCTCTCATCGATGTTTCTGACTCTCTATTCCTCTCTGTAGAAAATCAATAAAATGTATTTTTTAAAAATTGCCAGTCACTTCCCTTAAAAACAACCGTTTTAATGATGCTCTGTGATTGTATAAGGTTTATGCTTCATATTTGGTGAGAAAACAAAACAAAACAGGTATTTCAGTGACTTGGCAGAAGTACCGTTCACAGCACAGGCAGCACCGTGTTCTCTCTGTAGGGGCAGGAGCCCTGGGCAGGACGGGCCTGGAAAAAGCCGGTCCCGGGGGGAAGGGCCATGGCTCCTGGGTACCCAGAGGGGAGCAGGGCTTCTGAGTCATACGGGAGCCTCGGCCTTTGGGGCCCACGCAATGGCCAGAGCCGCGTGGCCACCTGCCCCAGGTGAGAGCGAACTCGCCCCCCGACCAGCAGACCCAGCCGGGGTCCCTCAGTGAGACGTCTATATCCACCTGGCATTGGGGTCAGGAGGCCGTTCACAGCAACCAACCAGCTTCCCGGCCTTCTGATGGCCCCCCGGGCCCACCCCCCTCGGCCCATGGTCCCTTTGCCAGGTTAGACCGACAGGCCCCGACCATCAGGCGCCTCGCCCCCGAGTCCCTTTGATCTCTCAGTAACCCAAACTTGACAAACTAGATGATTCTGGACGGATTCAGGATTTCTGGGTTGCCCCGTGGAGTGGGGGTGGGGGGCGGGGGCACAGCGATCTTTGCAACCTTGCAGGAAAAGTGTTTTCTCGGAGGACTCCCATCTGATTCTGGGAGGAGGCCCAGCGGAGTGGGGAAATTGCAATTCGGTCTGAGGTGCTGGACCCGGGAGTCTTGTGCAGTGTGCTTGCTTCCTCCTAATTAAGGCCATCATTCTCCCCGCAGTCACGGGGACGCGCTTTTCTGTTAACTCAACATAGACGAGGCGGGGGAGAAAAGGCCGCTGAAGCGTTGGCGTTGATTAAGTCGCCAGAGGATGGTGCATTTAGAGTTTGCTACGTCGTGATCGATGCATCTGGAAACGGCAGCTGAAAGCTACTCTCACGACTGGCCAGCGATAGTTCTGATTACACGAAGCAGGCTGTATATTTTTTGTGTGTGTCAGCAATTAAGTGAATATTTTTAAAAAATCTAATATTTGGTGTAAGATGAATTGGGGGGCATGGGGACGCCCTTGGCCGGGTAAATGTTCTGTTCTGCTTGGACCCGCTGAGATGCAGAAACGCTAAGCGTGTCATCTCCGGCACAACCCGCACGGCTGATCTGATGTGTAACGGGACGTCGAGTTTTCCAATTTCAACGAGGAGATGGATGTGGAGAGCTGGAAACGGTATTATTGCTCCCCCCGTGGAACCAGAAAAAAAAAAAAAGCTGAAAAACTTCAAATGAAGAACCTTTTTTGATTCGAAGTAGAAAGATGAGGCCTCGGGGGAAATAATTAGCCGGAAATCTGAAGGAGGTCGGGAACCAGCAGGCCGGCTGACCCCTGGACACCAGTGGAACGAACGAAGCATTTTTAACAAGTCGCTGAGGCCGAGTGGGGGGCTGGCGAGAACGCGGGAGGCCTCCCGGGCTGCAGAACTGGGGGGCTGTGCCCTTGTGGAGGCTGTGCCCCACCACAGAGGGGGTCGGGGGGGGTGGTCTTGAGAAAGCTCAGAGGTGACAGTGGCTGGGGGTGGGATCATCGTGGCCAGCTAAGGGTCCCTGTAGAATGTCATTGACAAGGACAGCAGCAAATATTTAGCAAGGAGGATAGGTTTAAACATTGTTGGTACTAGGGAAAAAACGAATGCAAAACGAGCCATTGGATCTACCATTGATGTGAGAGAGACGCATCCACTGGCTGCCTCCCGCACGCGCCCTGACTGGGGGCGGGGAGCAAACCTGCAACCCAGGTGTGTGCCCTTGACTGGGAATCGAACCCTCCACATTTCCGTTTGAGGGGTGATACTCTAACCGCTGAGCAACACCGGCCACAGTTCATTGGTTGATTCTGTTGTTGTTGTGCATCCTCACCCGGGGATATCTTTTCCATCGGTTTTTAGAGAGAGGGGAAAGGAGGGGGAGAGACAGACAGAGACCTCCGGGGTTCGCCCCAGTGACCTCCTGGTTCTCGAGTTAACGCTCAACCACTGAGCCACACCCACTGGGCTCATTACTCCTTTTATGCCCAAAGAAATGATTGTGATGGGACACACCCATTTCTGCAACACTAGAATTTGATGGCTCATTTAATCGGCCTAACACGGGCGTTAAAAACAGCACCCCAACGGGGCTGGGGATCGAGCCTGCGACATGCAGGTGAGGTACGTGCCCTTTCCCGGAATCGAACCCGGGACCGTGCAGTCCGAAGGCTGATGCTCTCTCCACTGAGCCACACCGGCCAGGGTTCATTGACTGATTCTTGTAGGCACCCTGACCTGACCGGGGCTCGAACCTGCAACCTTGGTCGTGCTCTAACCAACTGAGCCACCCGGCCAGGGCCTATGACAGCCTTTTGAATGTTATCAGAGCACACCCCGAAGGGGGCACAGAGCTCCCCTAGCGCCCCGGCACCACCCGGCTTCCCCAGGCCTGCCGGGTACCAGGGAGTTTCCGTCTGTCCCTTCCCCTGTCAACATTGGGAGTCAAGGTCTGTGTGAGCCCCGCAAGCGGTCTCCATGACAACGGTACCTACAGTGGGCACTGAGCACGCGGGAACGGGGAGACGGCTCCCCCACTCAGACCCTGTGATGAATAATTGAATATCAATTGGCTGAGACACTTTTCACGCTCACCAAGAGGGCTTGCCTGCTACTCAGGAACCTGCATTTAATTCAGGCCATTTTTCACAACCGAGGCAGCACCGGCATAGGAGGGAAGGGGGGGCGGTCCGCAGCTCGCTTGGCTGTGATTTAAAACATCCCCAGCCCGGCCCGTGTGGCTCAGTGGTTGAGTGTTGACGTAGGAACCAGGAGGTCACGGTTCCATTCCTGGTCAGGGCACAGGCCCGGCTTGTGCGGGCTCGATCCCCATTATGTGGGGTGCACAGGAGGCGGCCGACCCACGATTCTCTCTCGTCATTGATGTTCTCTCTCTCCCTCCCTCTCCCTTCCTCTCTGAAATCAATAAAAATATATTTAAAAAATAAAACATTTCCATGACTTTCTCTGGAAGAAGAAGACCGTGAAGATGATCTTGGTGAATTTCGGACCCTGCAACCCATAGGAACAGCCAGGGGGAGGGGTCCACCGTGTTCGTATAACAGAATCGCTCTCCAGTCTTCCCCACACCCTCCTGCTGCTCGTACGGACACCCAGCCCACGGCGACACGCTGCACCCCACGCCCAGGAGAGAGGGCAGGAAGGGCGGGACAGGCGAGGGACAAGGTGGTGTCACACAGCTGTTCGTAACGCCCGTGTTTGGCCGATTCGATGAGTTCTCAAATTCTGGCGTTGCAGAAATGGGTGTGTCCCATCACAATCATTTCTTTGGGCATAAAAGGAGCAATGAGCCCAGTGGGTGCGGCTCGGTGGTTGAGCATAAACTCGAGAACCAGGAGGTCACTGGGGCGAATCCTGGGCAGGGTACGTGCCCGGGTTGGGGGCTCAATCCCCACCCAGTAGGGGTAATGCAGGCGGCAGCTGATGGGTGCTTCTCTCTCTCTCTCTCTCCCCGGTCTCCTCTCTCTAAAGTCAATAGGCAGCCCTGGCATCGATGGCTCAGTTGGTTGGGTCTTGTCTGTGCCCCAAAAGGTCACGGTTCAGTTCCCAGTCTCGATCCCCACGGTGGGGCGTGCAGGAGGCAGCCGGCCGGGGATTCTCTCTCATCATTGGTGCTTCTACCTTCCTCTCTCCCTCTCCCTTCCGCTCGCTCTGAAACCAATAAAAACATATTAAAAAAATTTGAAAGAAGATGAAACCTACAAGCAGATCCTCAGGTGAGGATTTAAAAAGCGTTATAAATGACTGGCATGTAGCTAGACATGCAAGTATAATGAGACACATTAATAAATAAATACATGAGCACGTTCTGTTTCATGAATAAAGGACAGCTCTGGAATTTCAAATGCGTCTCCGGTGTAGCTCTTAGTTGTAGCTGTGCCTTATATCTCGAGGGTCTGGGAAGGGGTGGGCTTGCAGAAGAGCTGGGTTCCACCATAACCTCGCTCGGGGCAGCCACAGACCTCTTCAGGTGCCAGCAAAAATAGCCGCTGGAGGATCGCGGTGTCGCCTCGGACCACAATTGGATGGGCTCCTGAACACACTGGCCCTCGATTTTAAGGAAATCCCAGATGGTTTTCTCCCCACCCATTCGGAGATGACATTAGGCACCCATTCGAAGGACAGGAGTCACCCACACTCCGTGGTCGGCTAACTGCGGCCCGCGAGCCACACGCGGCTCTTTGGCCCCTTGAGTGTGGCTCTTCCTAAGCCTTAGGAGGACCCTAATTACGTTAAATGTAGCTTACGTTTAAAAAATTTGGCTCTCAAAAGAAATTTCAATCGTCGTCCTGTTGATGTCTGGCTCCGTTGACTAATGAGTTTGCCGACCGCTGCACAAACTAATATAAAATTATGTTGAATGTAAACTGTCGCTGAAAAAAAAAAGTGTGTGTTTTTTTTAATGAAAAGAAGAGAGAGAACATAATTCGCCCCTCCACCCCCACCCCCCAAATTTCCTCATGGTCTGTAACTGAACGTTCTCCTCATTGACGTTGCCGGCATTCGTATCGTTATTCCCACGGCGGGCAGCAACGTCGAATCCATAAATAACGTTACCTGTTTCTCTAACAACGGTGCCTATTGAACCTGATGTCTGAGGAACGCGTGTTTCTCTAATAACTTTGCCGATCGGATCTGATGCCCGAGAGCCGCGTGTTTCTCTAATAACGCTGCCTATTGAGTCTGAGCCCGGGAATTGCATATGTCCCCGTGATTGTCAGCTCGCCCGGCTATTACATCCACTTGAGTCTTGGTATGCGGCAAAGTGGGCCGGAGTGACAGGGAAATTATCGAGCGCCGTCGACAGAAGGGGCAGCGTTATGAGCACAGGTTTTAATCCTTTTAATATTCATGGGGTGTGAATCTCGTTTCAAGGCCTCGCTTCCATATTATTTCAGAAAAAGAAGGGGAAAAAAATCAGCCAGTCCTGGAACCAGCTCCATACATTCAGCCCTCCGGCTCTTTCTCCCGTTTCTTTTAAATTTTATTGTTTTAGACGTCTTTTATGTACTTATTTTTTCAAATATATTTTTATTGATTTCAGAGAGGAAGGGAGAGGGAGGGAAAATTAGAAACATCAACTTGAGGAGCAAGAATCATGGACTGACTGCCTCCTGCACTCTCCCCACTGGGGATCGAGCCCACACCCCGGGCCTGTGCCCTGACCGGGAATCGAACCCGGGATCCTTCAGTCCGCAGGCCGACGCTCTATCCACTGAGCCAGACTGGCTGGGGCTGAATCCATTTCTCCAGACTGGGTGACAGGAAGGTCCCCATCCATCCTGTTCTCCTCCAGAAATACACGGGGGACCCCACACACAATCCGATGGGGTTGGATCCCTCTGTCTAGTCTAGTGGTTCCCAACCTTGTCCTGGCCATGCCCCCCAGCGTCTCTAACATCCCCTACCCGCCCCCCCCCACACAGAATTCTTATTATCCACAAAGTGAGCTCCCCTTCACGCGGAGGAAGCCTCAAAGGCCATGAACTTGGTCTAAACAAGTTGCCAGAGAACATGGCGTCCACGAGAGAGAAAAACAAAAGGGCGAAAGGACAGCGGACGGACTGAGGAAGGACTCACTAAGGAATTGTTAAAAATATATAATAATATGAAGGGATATGAGAAAATAGCAAATAACGTTTCAAAACATATATAGCAGAGAACTGAGATGCATGGATATGTCACCATATATATGTACAGACTGTCTATGAGGCCCCTGGAACCCTAAGAAATGCAAAACATGCACGGTGAATGACGCATTCTCGAATGGCCCCCCTTAAACACCAAGCTGCCCCCCCTCCCCCGTGGGCGTGCGCCCCACGCTGGGAACGCGCGTCTGGGCCGCGTTTGCACATTTCAGCGTCCGAGGGCCACAGTAGCCACAACAAATTCAGCTTCACATTTGAGTCCCTTCATCCTTTTTTTAATAAATTGGAATTTGCTCATCCACAAGTTTCAGATGGTACCTATCACTCAATGTTGCTGTTTAGTTGCTTTTTTCATGTCAAATGACGACACCCCCCCCCCTCACCCCCTCACCTCCCGCCCCGAATGACATCCATTCTGTGCGTAAGCAAAATTGGGTTTATCTTTACAGCGAGAGGACAGCCTCAGGGGAGCTGATCGCGACGGCCATCGCCTGTCCCCACTGGGGCAGGCCCGTATTTACCTGGGACAGACCGGCTGACGTGTGGCATAGAGACACAACAGGACGGGAAGGACCAACCGCGTTCACGGGGCTGGGCCCTCAGGGGAAGAGGCCGGTGGGTGATCCAGACTCGGGAGGTTCTCGGGGGACAAAGAAAGAACTCCGGGTCCCAAGTTGGACCCGTTCTCTCTCTTAGGGTACCCCCTTGTGGGACCCACGCCCATGGGGCGCTCTCCCAGGCGCTGAGAATGAAATTCTGTGGCTGGGAGGTTCCTGTCCCCTTAAAACCAGTCCCAAACCCACTTGGCGTCACCCCTGGGATTCCCTGGGCGGAAATCATTCCAGAGCTGGGCAGGGGAGGAGCGCCTTCCACGGGAATGACCGACCATGTTGAGGGTTCTGGGTGCTGGCGTTACACACACACACGCTGCTGCCCGGCCGGCGTGGCTCAGGGGTTGAGCGTCCACCTAGGAACCAGGAGGTCAGGGTTCGATTCCTGGTCAGGGCACATGCCCGGGTTGCGGGCTCCATCCCCATTGGGGGGCGTGCGGGAGGCCGCCGATCCATGATCCTCTCTCATCATCGATGTTTCTGTCCCTTTCTCTCTTTCCCTTTCTCTCCCTGAAATCAATAAAAATATATATATTTTTAAAAAAACAGCAAACCCCGCTACGGCAGGCATACTTGTGATTCCCAGTGCTAACAGAACATCCCCATGACCTATTTCCTGGCTCGTTTCGGACCGAGAGGAGAATGAATGGCTCATGGTATATAGACAGTGAAACCTCTCTCCAGGGCCGGGGGCAGCAGGGGAGGGAGAGCGATGAACAACACAACAAACACTGTTTTCACCAGTGACTTAAGTGTTGTCCGTCTTTGTGCGCGGGGAGGGACGGAGCCAGGCTCTCGAATTGTCTCAAGTATATCTGAGCGCGGACATAATGAGACTCGTCTGTACATTTTGAGCCCCTGGGGACGGTTTCGGAAAGACCAGGACTACTTAGAAAAAATTAACTTTTTTTTTTATTCCATTCAGTTGTGGAGAAAGAAAGAGCATGATATCCCAAATTCAACGCGTCTCTCCTCGCTCGAGAGGCCGGGGCGTGGGGCGCAGCCACCCGGCAGGGAACGTCCAAGGTCTGGGTGCGGAATGATGGGTCCGGCTCGCTCACCGACGCCGGGAAGGGGCGCGTAGCGGCGAGAGGTCAGCGTGACGGACAGAGGACCCGCCGCCGCCGGTCTCTCCCGCTACCAGAGTCCTGCGTCTCGGGGGAGGGGGGGGGCCTCACCACGTTTACAAAATGGAGAAGCTATAAAATAACCGGATTGGAAGAAAACTCGTTTTCTTCTGAAATGGAGTAAAGCAAACACATACCCAAGGATCTTAAAAAGTTGTGTGTGTGTGTTTTTTTTTACAGAATATATGTATGTGTCTGTGTGTGTGTGCGTGCGCGCGTGTGCGTGTAGTTATAAACACTATTTATAGTTAGAGCTATGGTGTTGACATCATCGCAGTGTCTATAAAGTTGTGGGTCCCCGTCTTGGTGCCAAAAGCATGTAAAAAGCTCAAAAGCTACTAGGATGAGACCATGCAAATTTAGATCCGGAAAACCCTGGGAAGCCGACTGTCGCGCTTCTGAGCCCCGGGTGGGGGTGGTCTCTGCCTTAGATATCTGGGTTCCTCGCCTAACGCGTCAAAGGTGTTGTGAGTCGCTGCTCTACCAGCAAGGATTAAGGTCACCATTCCCGACAGCTGTGCCCGTCGTGCGGAAAGCGACCGATGACTGGGTTTCTGTCCACATCCCTTTGTGTTTCGGGGGGCCGCCCTCTGCAGGGGGGGTTCCCTCCGTGAATGCCTGGGTATGGAAAACACCACCTGCAGTATCGGAAGGGACCAAGGTCTTTGTGTCTGTGACGTGTTAACAACGATAAGGCCACGTAACTAGGTTTCTCCCCGATCTGTCTGCCTTCGAAGCTCCCCCATTGTCGCCCGTGGGAAAAAGAAAAACCGTCAGAGAGCAGCCGAAAGCCGAGAGGTCACTGGCGAGGGAGGGACGAAGGAAGGGAAAGGGCTTCGGAAGGCCCGTCCTTGCCTCTAGCGTGAGACTCTGCGGACTGCAGTGGGTTCTGAGCTGTTAGCGACGCCGGCAAGAGGTTGGTCGGGCCGCCTTTAAGATCTAGTGATGGGCCCGGCCGGTGTGGCTCAGCGGTCAGGCATTGACCTGAGAACCAGGAGGTCAGGACACAGGTCCGGGTTGTGGGCTCCATCCCCAGTGTGGGGGTGCAGGAGGCAGCTGATCACCGATTCTCTCTCCTCACTGATGTTTCTCTACCCCACCCCCCCCGCCTGCCCCGCTTCCTCTCTGAGGTCAATAAAAATGCATGTAAAAAAAATAAAACCTAGTGATGATCGATCGGCTCAAGACGAGAGCCCACACCCTAAGCATGCTGGGAAAGGTGGTCCCTCGGTGTGAGCGGAGAACAGTGGTACCAGCCCGGCCGGCGTGGCTCCGTGGTTGAGCATCGACCTATGAACCAGGAGGTCACGGTTCGATTCCCGGCCAGGGCACAGGTCTGGGTTGTGGGCTCGATCCCTAGTGTGGGGGGTGCGGGAGGCGGCCGATCAGTGATTCTCTCTCATCATTGATGTTTCTCTCCCTCTCTCTCCATCTCCCTTCCTCTCCAAAATCAACAAAAATTAAGAGAGGTCACTGGCGAGTCTCTAGAGAAAACCCCACCAGGGAGCAGGACCTGGAGGAGATGCTGAGGGGAGGGAGGAGTGAGGGAAGGGAAAGGGTTCCGTAAAAACCGGTCCTAGCTTCCAGCGTGAGACTCTGTGGCCCGCTGTTTACCCACGGGGGGTTCTGAGCCGCTAGAGACGCCCACAGATAAAGGCTGGTTACGATGGGGGGCTGGCTGACCCTGGTCCCGGGGCAGAACGGAGAGGGCGAGGCATGAGTGGCATTTGGGGAGAAAAGTCTGAATTTGGCCGTTCTGTCCTGACTAGTTTGCCTATTTTCCCCCTTTCTGTCTTTCTTCTCCAAATGCGCTCACTGCACTGCGACATCTGTTTGCATGACGGCCGTCCTTCCAGTCTACGGATGCCTGTGATAGAAAGATTGTTTACAAAAAATATATCATCTCTTTTTTCTTTAGAAAGATCTCGTCTAAGTAGGAAGTTAAGGTCGCGTCTATGAAACCGGTGCACCTGGTCACGTGTCTACGCGCTTTTAAAAAGTCCCAGATACGCATGAGGCTGTGGATCGGATGGAGGTGTGTGTGTGTGCGTGTGTGTGTGTGTGTGTGTGTGACCAGGGGGCTCTCCTTTGCTGGGCTCGGGGGGCACACGTGTGAGGACGGGCGGGCTCCCGCCGCGCCCCAGCCGGGCCAGCCGGGGTCGATGTGCTTAGTGACGGATGTCAGAGGCGGAAATGCGGGCGTGAGGCTGTGTCTCGGTCTCCGACGCCTAACGGCGGGATGGGTGCGCTGCCCTCGGACGTTCTCGGGGGACAGAAAGCAGTGCGTCGCGGAGAGGGCACGACAGGCATGCGGCCATGGGGCAAGCACAGACACGGCCGGGAGCTCGACAGGAGATGCACGTGACGCGGGCGCACCCGCTGTCCACACGCCGCGTCCGGGAGGCCGCCCGGTGGCTTTACCTTTAGCGGAACAAAGGTCCTGAGACGGCTACGCTTCCGGGAGATCCCAGCCTGGAGATCCAAGATGGGGCGCGGGGGGCGAGGGTGACCCTGTCAGCCACGGGACAGGTCGGCCGGCTGTCGGTCGCCACGGAGCTCCCACAAGGACGGGCGAGCCGGTCCCCTCCGAGCCGACACCAGAGTCCGGACGCGGAGGAGAGGAGAGGCCTTCCGGTCCGACGGGTTCCCCGCAGGGGGGGTCCCGGTGCCAGCGTGGGGTCCGCCTGCGTGTCGGACGGCGGGGAGCGAGCCCACCTTGTCCGGGACACTGTCCAGCCATGGACACCCCATCGCCAGTCCGTGGGCAGAGTGGCCGGAACTGGGGGGGGAGTGGAGTGGGGGAGTCCTCTGACACCAGCAACACTGCTGTCCGGTTTCTGACGACTGAGAGTTTGTCTTTCAGGTTTGTTTTTTTAAACCAAAACAGCTGTAACTTCGGGGAACAACAGATACAGTTTGGGGTGACAGTAGGGGTCCCGCCCTCATCCTCAAGGCATGATAGTTAGACAACCCTCGTCCCTTTCATTTGAAAAACACGCACCATGACTTCCTCGCATGTGCATCCTGTGTGGAGTGTGTCCAGAGCTGCAAACAGGTAGGTCACATGTACGTGTGTGTGTTTGGCAACCCACGGGGGCGCGTACACCCGCGTGTAGAAACATAGACACATACATCCTCATAGACACGTGTGTCTTATATATATGCTGAGAAAGGTCACATATATATACAACTGCGTATGTTATCTGTGTGTGTGTCTGTGTGTGTGTCTGCATGTGTGTGCGTGTGTCTGCGTGTGTGTGCGTGTGTCTGCGTGTGTCTGTCTGCGTGTGTGCGTGTGTGTGCGCGTGTGTGCGTGTGTCTGTCTGCGTGTGTGCGTGTGTGCGTGTGAGCAGGTAGAAAAACTCGACAGGCAGAGTAATGTTCCACTCAGTGTGGTTAGGTGACGTCTTTGAGGAAAAGCAAAGCGGAAGTCGCTGCCGCCGGCCGCTCAGTTGACGTAGTAGAGCCAGTAGACCAGGTTGAAGAGCGAGAAGGTGAAGGGGAACACGATGCGGGACCACCGGTCGATGGCGTTCACGTCGGTCAGGTCGGGGATCTTGATCTTGAGCTGCGAGGACCGCCGGCGCAGGTGCGTCTTCTTGTGGGGCAGGCCCCGGTCCCCCAGGTGCCGCCCGGGCCCCTCCCGGGGCGCGCTCTGCTTCCGGTACTGGATCCCTGAGTTGTCGAAGGAGATGGCGGAGTTCCGGGGGTCCCCGAGGCCGCCCGCCACCTCGTTCATCTCGTTGTGCACCTCCAGGGAGGTCAGCAGGATGTTCCCGTGGGCGTCCACCTAAGGGGGGACACGGCACCGTCAGGTGGGGGGCCGGCCGGCCGGCGGGGAGAGCTCGCTTCCCCGGCCAACCCCGACCCCCGTGTCCCGCAGCCACGGCCTGCGGATGACGGAACTGGCTCCCGTGTCACAGCCGAGCTCCGTGTTGGTGGGAAACGCCTCTTGGGAGGTTTAACCGGGGGGGTGGGGGGGGGTGCGCCTGGTGATTGTATTTCCCTGATTGAAAAACTCGCACACAGCCTAAGGGGAGGGGGGCTTTTTCTGATTGAAATTTCACAGGATGGAGACAAGTCCTCAAGGAAGAGAAAATCAAATCGTGTCTTTCAAGGTGCCCACGTGGACATGGCTGGATGGAAACTCAATCTCCTTTCTTTCTTTCTTTCTTTCTTTTTGTTGTTGTCAATCCTCACTCGAGGGCATTTTCCCGTTGATTTTTAGAGACCGGAAGGGAGGGCGAGAGACAGAAACATCAACGCCAGAGAGACAGGGACGTGCCCGGGACCGGAATCTAACAGGGGGCCTCCGGGTGCAGCTGACCCACGCGGGCCGGGCCCAGGGCGTCACCCCCGGGTCAGAGTGGGTGAACGTGTAACGGAAAGAATGCTCCCGGAAGGAACTGGTTTGTGCCTCAAAGCAATAAGGCCTCAGAGTAAACTCATCGGCTCCTTTTGATGTAAAAGATTTCATTTTCCTGGGAGCCCATGTGTGGAAAATGTCCATGGAAAGTTATAATAAGGGAATTGTTATTTTTCTGAAAGAATTAAAGGGTTATTACAATCTTAGAAACCAAGCACTTTAAACAGATACCGTTGAATCTTGGGGGCCGATGGTCCAGGCAGTTGCAAGCTCCCACGATAGCTTACACTGCGGGATCCCCAATGAAGGACCAATGACATGTATAGGAATCTTTCCCCTTCATTTCCTGACTACGCCTTCTTTTGAGGCGTCTGTCTCGTATCCACCAGTGGGACCCATCGACTGCAGCACAGCCTCTCTCCCTGCTCTCCCCGGACAGGCGCGAACATGCAAATAAAACAGAACAAAACGCCGCCTGCGAAACGGATCCCGGGGGGGTGTTTGTTTCTTCCTAAAGCGTGTCTCCCGACTGGGACACAGCAGCCGTCGCCTTCCCAGCCGGCCTTCAAGCTTCCCCACGAGCAAGACGCTCTGGTTCTAGGGAAAACGCGAAGGCAGCTATCCTGTGGGGGAACATGTCAGCCCGCAGCTCTGACCCCGGGGCGAGGACCAGGCCCTGCTGCCATGTGATGACAGTCAGACACCCCCAGGCCATGACTGTGCACCGGCTCCCAGCACTGCAGCCAGAGACCAGCTCTCGGGTAAAACACCACCGTCAGGAACAAACAGAGGTTAAACACAAATAAATCAAGGTCAGGAGGCCACTGCCCGCCTGGTCCAAGAGAAAGTAAGTGAATTCGGGGGTGTCTGGAGCATCGGTATTCCACCCCCGAGGCGCACGGCTGCACAGCCGCTGGGTACGAGGAAAACCTGCTCAGGATTCACGGGGAGGGGGGGAGGGGGGGTCCACAGCGTCGCGTCACAGAGGCAGCTGCGGGGAGCACAGAGCCTCCCGGCAAAGGCCCGCGCAGCTCAGTGGTGAGCGCCGACCTAGGAACCAGGAGGTCGAGGCTCGATCCCCAGTCAGGGGCGTGCAGGAGGCAGCCGGTCCCAGTCCAGGGGAAGCACAGCCCCCCCTCCGCCCCCCCACCCCCAGGGCTCTCGGCTATAACACAAAGGGGCTCCCTGGGGCCTTGCTGGTTGGGCAACAATCGGAGAGGGATGGATGGCGATGCATGAGCCGTGGTAACGCCAAAGGACCCAGCCCAGAGCGCCAATCCAGAGCGCCCTGACCAGGGCCGGGGATGGGGCCTGCCGCCGGGGCCCGTGCCCTGGACCCAATCGAAGGCGGGACCCTCCAGTCCGCAGGCCGGCGCTCTACCCACTGAGCCACACCAGGCAGGGCCGATCTGTGACAAAGTTCGGGGCCCGGGTGGGGTCGGTGCAGGGCCTGATGGGGGGGTGGGGGTGGGGGTGGGGGAGACGGGGGAGGGCCTACCCGGTGGCTCTCGCTCTTGGCCCGGTCCTGCTTGGCCCTGGCCGTCCTCTCCGCCAGCTTCTTCTGCCGCTGGGGTCCGCGCCCGAAGAAGATGTAGTTGACGAAGGCGTACTCCAGGAGGGCCAGGAACACGAACACGAAGCAGCCCATGAGGTACATGTCGATGGCTTTGACGTAGGGGATCTTGGGCAGCGTCTCCCGCAGGTGCGTGTTGATGGTGGTCATGGTCAGGACGGTCGTGATGCCTGCAAAGGACGCGGAGGGGTGAGGGCCCGCAGCCTCGCCGGCCTCGTCCCCCCTCCTCGCTTTCCTTCTTTTTTGAAAAAGAAAGAAAAAAGGGGTTTATTGATTTCAGAGAGGAAGGGAGAGAGGGAAACACCAGTGATGCAGGAATATCATGGATCGGCTGCCTCCTGCATGCCCCACACTGGGGAGCGAGCCGAGCGGGCACCCCGGGCCTGTGCCCTCACCAGGAATCGAACCCGGGAC
This sequence comes from Myotis pilosus, assembly GCA_036010255.1. Classification (NCBI taxonomy): domain Eukaryota; kingdom Metazoa; phylum Chordata; class Mammalia; order Chiroptera; family Vespertilionidae; genus Myotis; species Myotis pilosus. The sequence goes on along the minus strand of JASKON010000031.1, from coordinate 346,695 downwards.
CCTTTAGTCCGCAGGCCGGTGCTCTATCCACTGAGCCACACCAGCCAGGTCTAAAAGTATTCTTGCTAATTCCACTGTCAGGAGTGAAATTCAACATCCCGGCCCCTCCCACCCCCCAAAGGAAGGGCTTGACTGGGATCATTGCTCTTCAGCTCTGTACTTACCTAACATGTGCTGGAATGTTTACTTTGTGCGGTTTCACAGTTCTTAGCTGAGCGGAGAACAATCTTTCAGAACATGGAAGCCTTCTTACTATTCAATATACAGTAGGAATAATATTGGAACCTGCACTACTTACTGTACATCCGCTGATCATTGTCAGCTACCCTGCGGCCAGCAAGATCACCAAGAGCTCTTGGGAATTGCGCAGAATCGAATCGTCTATTTCAATGCTCGTTACATCGAGTAATTCCAATTACATGCGATAATAAATATTTGACTGTTTTTCTCTGGCTTAAAGAAGAAGAATGCCCAATTAACCGTGTCTTCTTTCTGGACCACCGAATGATTCTGAACGGGGGGGGGTGTGTGTGTGTGTGTTAATCCTTGCTTTAAAATGAGTGTCAGAAATAGCTTTATTATGCAAATCTCCGGCAAGTGTATTTTCCCTCTCCTGGGCATGAAAACTTACATCTGAGCCTGATAATTAAATTAACACATCAAAGCAATCGTGCGGGAAATGGGTGTTGCAAGATAGAAACTGATGCCCAGCTGGTGTGACTCAGTGGTGGGGCGTCGGCCTAGGAGCCAGGGGGTCTCTGTCAGGGCACAAGCCGGGGGCTGCGGGCTCCGTCCCCAGTGGGAGGCGTGCAGGCGGCAGCCGATCCGCGATTCTCTCTCATCATGGATGTTCCTCTCTCTCTCTCCCTCTCCCTGAAATCAACAAAAACATAATTTTTAATAAAACGATGCTATGGACAAGACTGGTGTCGGGATGGCAAAACACTGCTGTTGACCTCTGGCCTTCGACCTCATTAATGCTGTAACGACACGGTTCACACACATTTCAGATGTGGGTTTAGAATAGCACCTTACCTTGGGCGGCTGGGGGGCCCAGGGGGAACAGGGGGCCTATCTGACACGCCCCACAATAAAGAATGATCTTTGAAACAAGCGAAGATGAATGAAACAGACACGCACGTACCCAGGGCCACCCTGGCGGCGGAGGCGTCGTAATTGATCCAGAAGGAGACCCAGGAGAGGATGGTGATGAGGATGGAGGGCATGTAGGTCTGCAGGATGAAGTACCCGATGTTCCTCTTCAGCCGGAAGCTCAGGGAGAGCCGCGGGTAGGCGCCTGGGGAGCAGACGGGGTCAGGCGGGCGGACGCGGGGCGCCCAGAGCTGGCTCTACGTCCGTGATCGCCTGCCTTCGAGAAGCCCGGGAACCCAGGGGTGGCCCCCAGCCACGCCATGTGCTCCTGTCTGCCTGACGGAGCTGGTGGAAGAATCGGGGGGAGCCCCCCCTTCTCGGGCCTCTCCCCTTCCTCCCTGCCCCCAAGGACATGGGTGGTGTCTGGGCTGCCCACAGGGAGCTGCCCACGTTACCAAACATGGGTCTGCCCGGCCGGCGTGGCTCGGTGGTCGAGCGCCGACCTATGAACCAGGAGGTCAGGGGTGTCAGCCTGTGGACCAAGGGTCCCGGGTTCGATTCCGGTCAAGGGCCCTGGTCAGGGCTAGTGCAGGAGGCAACCAATCGATGCGTCTTTCTCACATCGATGTTCCTCTCTCTCTCCCTCCTCCCTCCCTCTCCCTACTCTCTGGAAAAATCCATGGAAAAACATCCTCGGGTGAGGACTGAAAAGTAAACATATAAAGAAATACACAAGGAGACCAGTGTCCGCAGGGAGAGGGGGCGAGGACGCACCCGTGGCGAAGACGACGTTCCTGGAGACCAGCCGGTGCTCCACGATGGAGAACTGCGGCAGCTCGATCCTCTCCACGCCGGTCACCGCGTTGTCACCTCCGCGCCAGTAGAACTCGATGTCGTCCGTGGTGTAGCCGTCTGCAGGGACAGAGGAGCAGGGACAGGTGGGAATGAAGCATCGTCGTGTCTACGCACCACATTCCAGAAGCTGAGCATCAAACTAGGAACCAGGAGGTCACGGTTCGATTCCCGGTCAGGGCACAGGCCCCGGGGTTGCTGGCCCCATCCCCAGTGCGGGGCATGCAGGAGGCAGCCGATCCGTGGTTCTCTCTCATCATGGATGTTTCTCTCTCTCTCTCTCTCCCTCTCCCTTCCTTTCTGAAATCAATAAAAATATTGATTGCCCTGACCAGGAATTGAACCGTGACCTCCTGGTTCACAGATCGAGTCTCAACCACTGAGCCATGCCAGCCGGGCCCACTGCAAGACTTTGATAAAAATCATCAGCAGTCAGAAGCCCATAGCGTGAGTCTAAGTGTCAGAATGATGCTACGGCTGACGGGAAGTAGTAGGTTTCAAAAGGAAAACCAGGGAGGCAGGTACAACATGGTGCTGTGTGCTCAGCCTTAGCCCCCCACCTCTTGTGTTACCTTCCTCCTACACATAACAGGAAGACTCGGGCCACGACGTTAACATGAGATGTTAACGTGTACGAGTTGGACAATCGCAGTGAATCACGAAAACAGTTAGAACAAGTCGCCTGTCGCACCAGCTCTTCACTGAGATGAGTGTGCTTTTGGGTGAGCAGAAGTTTTATGAATATATTTTTTCCCACGTGGCCCCGTCCCCTTGGGACCTTGGGTAGCCTCTGTTTCCGGGCCGAGAATGAAAAGGAGACAGGACTCCATGCCAGAGGTCCAGAGGGGCCTGTGCTGTCCCTGGGGGGCTGGGGGAGGGGAGGGTAGTGAGGTGGGTGTGCTGATTAGGGAGCGGAACGCCCTCGGGCAAGTGGGGCGCACACACCATCACCCCACACTCCTGTGAGGAGCCGCTGTGGCCCGTGGTTCAGGTGAGGCCGCTGCAGCCCAGAGAGGGCGAGCCACTTCCTCAAGGACACACAGCATCCAAAGGCGGAGCTGAAAACGGTCCCTTTCCCTGCGACCTCTGGGTAAGGGGCCCCTCACCCTTCGGCCATTTGCTCTGCGGGGCTTCACTCTTCCACCTCCCCCTGCCCTGCCCCCAGCGTGCTGGGACTCGGTCTTGCCCCAGCGACCTCTCTTTGTCCCGGGTCCCTCCCAGCTGGCAACCTGGCGGCATCCCGCTGCCTGGGGGCGAGGGCCTTGTGTGGCGAACGCCCGTCTGCCTCCCTGCCTCCCCTCGCTGCCCTTTGTGGCTGGTTACAAAGGACCATTATTTTTCCTGGGTCTGGCTTTTGCCGGCCGCCTCCCCTGGCAGGTTTTGTTTCACCTCGAAAAGAAAATTGATACGGAGTCTGCAAACCGGCCGACTTTCTGCCTTCGCTCTGCCCGTGCGGCCGGGTCCCCGTCCCTGATGCTCCCCCACCCCCGTGGCGGCGCCTCTCACCCCCTGCGGCTCCAGGGACCCGCTGAGTCCGGGCCCCAGCCTGCCCCTCGAAGGTTTATGTTTCTATGTCTTTGATCTATTCCTCTTCTCTACAGTTTGCACTTAGTTTCTGAAATACCAAGAACCGTCCTGGCCATTTCTCAACAGCTTTGCCTAATGACGCGGCGCATTTTTATGGGCGCATTCTGCAAAGGTGCCACGGTTACCAACACGGCCTTTGGTGTGCGGCTCTCACGACCTTCCCACGTGGTCATTGAAACGGTCACATGGAAACGAGCCCTCCAGCCAGGGGTTTCAGAAAGTTCTGCTCCAGTTTGGTATCCACTCGGCCTTTAGCTGCCGAAGTCAATGGCCAGAGTGAAGAGTGACTCACGCTGGGGGGTGGCGAGCTTGGAGGACCTCAGCTCTCCCCTCCCACCTGATTTTTATTCTTTTTTTTTTTTAATGTATTTTTCTTGATTTCAGAGAGGAAAGGAGAGGGCGCGAGAGAGAAACATCCGTGATGAGAGAGAGAGTCATGGATCGGCTGCCACCTGCACGTCCCACACTGGGGATCGAGCCCGCAACCCGGGCCTGTGCCCTTGTCTGGAATGGAACCCGGGACCCTTCAGTCCTCAGGCAGACATTCCCTTCTCCCCACAAATGCATCGAGGGACACTGCAAAGTCAGTCCTTTGCCATCCACAAAACAATTCAACAGAAACACCCACCAGCCGCCTGGCCGGTGTGGCTCAGTGGTTGAGCCTCAACCTATGAACCCGGAGGTCATGGTTCCATTCCCGGTCGGGGCACAGGCCCGGGTTGCAGGCTCCATCCCCGGTGTGGGGCATGCAGGGGGCAGCCGATCCGTGATTCTCTCTCATCATGGATGTTTTTGTCTCTCTCTCCCTCTCCCTTCCTCTCTGAAATCAAGAAAAATATATTTTAAAAGAATAAAAATAAACAAACACAGACACGTCTAAATGCAGCGGAGAGGAACTATAAACCCCCCAGGGAGAGGCCGGGAATAGGAGCCACAGCCCCCACATCCAGAGACGCCCGGGGTCGCGGCTCCGGCCGCAGGTGGGACGTGTGGGCATTCGATGCCACAGACGCAGCCGGGCCCCTCACCCAGGGGCCCTCAACGCTGAGTTACCAGTGAGGCCGCCGGACACGCTTCCGATGGAAGCAAATTGTCACGACGCAGAGACAGCTTCTGCGTGCCACGCCGTGTCCCCGATGGAAAATGAGTTTTTACTCCAGCTGCCCGGGTCCCGGGAGTGCGGCCACGCGGGCGTGGGGAGGCGCGGGGAGGCGCGGGGAGGCGCAGGGAGGCACAGTTACCTCCGTGTTCGCTCTCTGTGCACCGTGGGGCTGGAGATGGGGGTGTGTGTTTTGTTATACATTCAGCAGAGCAGACAGACTCTCTGAGTCAGGTTCGGATGGAGATCTCATCTTGAGTCTCCCCCCGACCCTCTCTCTCTCTCCTTCCCTCTCAACCGTGAAATCTGCAGAGTAGAGAGCCAACCTCTCATCTGTGAGGCTGTTAAAAACAGTGTCAAGACAATGGTGCGTGGTGCCGCGGCCAAACCGCCAAACCATGACCAGATGCCTAGCGCACAGATACCCACAGCTTTCGATCTCCAGGGTGCAGTTCTGCTCGTCCAGGGGGTACCGCCTCAGGTCCATCATGCAGGCCGCCGTCGTGGTGATTCTGGAACGCACACAGTGGGGGGCAGAGAGCAAAGATGGGGTGAGAAGCGCGGCAAGAAAACAGCTCCCGCGTCAGCCACGAGTGGGTCCCCCTTCTCCCGACACCCCGGGTCCGATGGGAGGCTGTCTACGGGAGACATGCTCTGGATGCCAGAGACCAGCTGTGTCCGGGAAAGCCACACCGCCCTGGTCGAGTTGCTCGGTGGTTAGAGCGTCAGCCTGCAGCCTGAAGGGTCCCAGGTTTGAGTCCTGTTCCTCGGTCGCAGGCTCAATCCCGGGCCCTGGTCGGGGTGCACGTGGGAGGCAGTCCATCGATGTGTCTCTCTCACATCGATATTCCTCTCTCTCTCTCTCTCTCTCTCTGTCTTTCTCCCACCCCCTTCCTTTCACTCTCTCTAAAGGTAAATGGAAAAGTATTCCCGGGTGAGGATTAAAAAAACAAGGAAAAGCCACACAGAAACCTCGAGTCCCATAAAGTTCCCGTGGCGTCTCGTTGGCTTTGGGGCCTCAGGCAGAGGGGCCCCCAGAAGCTCTTCTGTTCGGTCTGTCCTGCCTCCGGCCTAGTGCCCTCCGGCCTCTTTAGCCCCGAGCGGACGAGACCGGGATTGGATTCTGTGACCTCCTCCCCGTGGGGGGTGGTCAGGCTGCCCTGGGACTCTGTGGGCCTGGGAGAGGCGTGGGGGTGGGGGGAAGATGCAGAAGGGTGCACACGCCAGAACCCCTCTCTCAGCCACAGACCCTTCCCGTCCGGTACGGCCTTTCTTTTTTTACTTATTTTTTTTTTTATTATTTTTGGGTTAATCTCCACCTGAGGATATTTTTTCCATCGATTTTCTTGGAGTGGAAGGTGAGGAGGGAGGAAGGAGATAAACGTCCATAGGAGCTCCCGTCCGCTGCCTCCCGCATGCGCCCCCCACTGGGGCGGGGATCCTGCAGCCCAGGTAACATGCCCTGGGGACCGGGAATCGAACCCGACACCCCTCGGTCCCCAGGCCGAGGCTCTAACCGGGCCAGGGCCAGTCCTGTCTTTACACATAAGTCGTACTTGGACGGGATTGGAGGAGCCCAGTTTCAAGTGAGCTGACGACTTGCTGGGCCTTGAGGGGGGGAGGACGGAGGGTGAGTGGTCAGTGGCCCGCGGAAGGCCAACACCTGAAGCAGGTGTCGCAGCCCTAACTCCGGGAGTAGTGGTGGGAGTAAAAGGCGGCATAATCCTTCTCCTGGAAGGTAATTTATCATGTACGTCTCTGCTCATGGGAAGGGAATCGGGGGACCCTGACAAAGCAAGGGTTTGGGGGTTCAGCACGCCTGGGCTCATCCTGTGAGCCTGGCCCCTGGCTGGGGAGCTCGGTTGGTTAGAGCGTCAACCTGAGACGCCACGGCTGCAGGTCCAATCCCAGGTCAGGACAGGTACAGGTATCAACCAGTGAACGCATCAGTGAGTGAACAGCAAATCAATGCTCCCCTCATCAATAAATAAAAGATTTTAAAAATACGTATAGTTTTGGAATAAGATGGTGGCCAAACCAATTAGAAGCCTTTGTTTGAACCTTCTGAAAGAAGTTCTAGCTTCATTTTTTTAAAAATTTTTTTATTGATTTCGGAGAGGGAGGGAGAAACATGATGAGAGAGAACCATTGATCAGCTGTCTCCTGCAACCTGGGCATGGGCCCCAACTGACCTCCTGGTTCGTAGGTCGACGCTCAACCACCGAGCCACGCCGGCCGGGCGAGAAAACAGTTGACGCTTTGAAACAACCTCTTCTCACTACAAGAACACGTCGCCCGCGAGTCACTGGTGTTTCTGCACAGTCATCAGAGTCACGGGGTCACGGTTTCCCAGAAAAAGACCCGGATGACGTGCACACGACGTCATGGAAAGCTCGCCCCGCTCCAGAGAGCTCCATCTACCCGGGACAAAGCCAGCACCCTCCTGACCCCGGGCTGGGCGGGAACAGGGCAGGGCGCCCAGAGGGGCTAGACGGGGGCTGACCTACCAGCCTGGGCTGCCGCCGGGCAAAAGTCCCAGGGATGCAGCGCGGCCGGCTAGGGTCTCGGGGACCCTCCAGGAGGAAGGCAATCTCTGTTAGACCTTCATCGACAGGAGACTAACAACAATTCCGGCCCGGCCGGTGTGGCTCAGGGGTTGAACATCGACCTGGGAACCAGGAGGTCACAGCTCGATTCCCGGTCAGGGCCACGTGCCTGGGTTTCGGGCTCGATCCCCAGTGTGGGGCGTGCAGGAGGCAGCCGATCCATGATTCTCTCTCGTCATTGATGTTTCTATCTTTCTCTCCCTCTCCCTTCCTCTCTGAAATCAATAAAAATATAATATTAAAATAACAAAACCATGATACATAGATTGGGCGTGTGTGTGTGTGTGTGTGTGTGTACACATGATGTAGAACAGGGGTCCTCAAACGACGGCCCGCGGGTCACATGCAAATACAAATATTGTATTTGTTCCTGTTTTGTTTTTTTACTTCAAAATAAGATCTGTGCAGTGAGCACTGGAATTTGTTCATAGTTTTTTTTTTAAACCATAATCCGGCCTTCCAACGGCCTGAGTGACAGGGAACGGGCCCCATTTAAAGACTTTGAGGACCCCTGATGTAGAATATATGTAAATGGTCCTTCGGTTCACAGGGACCATGCGCACAGGATGGATGAGTTTAATGAAACGATCAGCATTTTGACATACGGATGTGGTTGTTTTTTTTTTTTTGTCCAAAAATTCAAATGACTCTCCAGTCAAATGCGTCTCAATGGCTCTGGTGGTTTTGACAGTCTAAGGGCAGGGGCGTCGCGAGGACCAGCCTTCAGGGGAAGCAGCTGGCAGAGGAGCCGCGGAGCATGTGTGGACTGTGGTGGCCGGTGTGTCCTTCCTGACAGCCAGGCGAGGCCCACGAAGCCCTGCAGGCTCGTCTCAAACACAGGCGGCTCTGCCCTGGCCGGCAGCTCAGTGGTTAGAGCGCTGGCCCGGGGCACCCAGGGGTCTCGGGTTCCATTCCTGGTCCAGGGCAGCCCATGGGTGTTTCCCTTCTCTCTCCCTCTCCTTTCCTCTCCTTGTAATGTTTTTAAATAATTAAATACAACATAAACCCAGTGCAAAGTCCATGCAAGACACAGTATTTTTTAAGGGCGCCGTTTAGCAAGGGGGCGATAGTCACAGCATGGAACCCCGTAGCAGCAGTGGAGCATCCTGGGAAATTCTGGCAGTTTCCTAGGTAACCAGGGAAGCCCCGGACCTCCTCGGGTCCCAGACAAGCAGCCTAGCTTTCTGGTTCGAGTGAGTTCGTTCGGAGGCCTGGGGAGCGATGACTCGCACCCACCAGGGAGCCTCGTGTTTAGTCGGGCCCATAAATCCTGGCGGCACGGCCTCGCCTCGGACAGCACCCCACGGGGCCCGGAGCCGGGGTCGGCGGCAGTCAAGGGTTTTTTCCGACTCTGCAGAAGGCGCTGGGCGAACCTTCTTGGAAGCTTCTGCCGTGTCAGGGTAGTAACACTCATCGCGGACCTTTGTGGCTAGAACGTGGGAACTCCGGCCTGTGGTGGGGGGCCTGGGTGCTCAGAGCCGGCAACTCAATCAGATCAAAGCAGTGCAAGCAGGCGGTCCCCTTGCTCGTGACTACATTTTAAATATATTTTTAATATATTAAATATCTTTTCGTTGATTTCAGAGAGGAAGGGAGAGGGAAAGAGAGAGAGAAACAACCGTGATGAGAGAGAATCATGGATCGGCTGTCTCCTGCACGCCTCACACTGGGGATCGAGCCTGAAACCCAGGCATGTGCCCTGACCAGGAATCGAACCCGGACCTGCTGGTTCCTAGGTTGACACCCAACCACTGAGCCGCACCAGCCGGGCTAGCTTGTGACAAGTCCTAGCCACAGCGATGCCCCACATCCTAGAGGATTCCTCTCTCTGCAAAGCTCAGGGGTTTCATGATGTCTCCTCACTCATTCGAGGATGTGGCCTCGCCGGCCATTCCCACCTCAAGGGAGACAGTCAAGGCCCCGGGGGTGTGGGGGGCGGGGCAGACAGACAGACAGACAGACCTGAGCCCGTACAGCACCGTCCCGTCAGGGTGCAGGCGGATCATGCGGTTCTTCACCGTCACTCCGTGCACGAAGGACTTCTTGTCGTTCAGGAAGTAGGTGTCCGGCACCCACAGCTGGTCGGCCACGCGGTTGTCCAGCGTGAGGTTGAGCGGGATGCCGGAGTAGGCGAGCCGCTTGTCCCTCCAGTACTGCTGGAAGTACATGGTCAGCGTGTAATCCTGCGGGAGGAGAGACGGCCGTCAGTGTCCGCTCAGCCGCTGGCCGCGGCCAGGCCGGGCCCAGGAGGCACGGACCCTGCTTCCTCCCACGCGGGGTGGGAAGCAGGGGGCGCTTTCTGGGAAGGCCAACGCCGGGCCGGTCCCACCCGCCCCGCCCCTCCTATAAAAGCCTGATGACAAACTCGGCGTAAACAAACAGTGAGGCAAGAACCGTGTTCAGATCACAGTCTCTCCTGTAAAGAATCTTGTAAACAAAACCATTCAACGGGGGGACCATGTATCGCCCTGGGCTTCTTTATTCGGGATCATAAAGCCCTTTGATAATCTGATGAAAGCACGGCCCCTCGAGTGTGTGCGCGTGGACGTGCACGTGAGCATGCCCATGTGAGTGTGCACGGCTGTGTATGCGTGTGTGCACGTGGATGTGCACGTGAGCATGCCCATGTGAGTGTGCACGGCTGTGTATGCGTGTGTGCGTGCAGGTATGTGTGTCTGTGTCTGTGCGTGCACACGTGCATGTGTGTCTGTGTGTATGCGTGTGTGCGGGTGTGTCTGTGTGTGCGTGCACACGTGCATGTGTGTCTGTGAGGGTGTGTCTGTGTCTGTGTGTGTGCGTGCACACGTGCATGTGTGTCTGTGTCTGCATGCGCGTGTGCCTCGAGTTAACCAGCATGACACACTGATGCCCACCGAGACGCACATCTCCCCACGCCTGGCGGGCTTCCACGCGCGTGTGAAGTCACGTGCCTAGAGTCTGCACACTGTTTCCTACTGGAAGAACGACGACACAAGGTGGTTCGATTTTTACCCCGGGTCCCAAAATCCCACTTCGTGCCAAAGTCAGAGGCCGGGGTCTCGGGGGGTGAGAACGCCCGGCCAGCCCAGGGTCCCCCGGTTTGGAGCCTGAGGGCTCAGGTAGCGGGGGGCGGGGGGCGGGCGGGGGGGGCAGGAGAAGCCCGACGGCTGGGGCCGGGAGCAGGCATTCTTGAACATGAGTCGTGCGCCAGCATAGGTGAGTCCTTGCAGCATCTCCGGAGCACACACAGGCGGCGGCGGCAGCGGTGACGGCACACGCCAACTTAGCCGAAGAAAACCTCCTCCCGGCTGTAGGTGTGTAGTTCGAGAGGCCCCGCAAATTGCAGGGAGAGATCAACAACACGGCTTCGCCACGCGGATCTCCCGGCGTTTATCGCATTACGGCGGCCAGAACACATCTCTGGGAGGGAGAGCGTCGCTCATTATTCCGCAATTAAGTGATTGACGACGTTTCCCCGGCGTGGGGAATGGAGGGAGAGGATGACTAACCCCGAGGAGGCAAGGCAATCTCCACGCCGCGTGGCCCGATCGGAACCGCAGCTGGGAGTCACAGGGCACCTGGGCGGCACCTGCTCCCGCGCATCGAGGACGCCAGGCCTCCAGGCGAATTGCTCTCGGGTCAGCGACGACGGAAACGGCTCCGAGCAGCCGCTTACATAAGCCCTAAGTGCTGGCGGCCTCCCGCAGGCGCCTCCGCAGTGAAGTTTAGGCTGGGGGCGTCAGGGCGCCTCTACGAACACCGGGCGTGAGGAGGACTCAGTCCGTCCCTGTGGCCTGGCTCTTCCCACAGCAGACTCCCAGGTGACTGTCGAACCCGTGTGGCAAAGGGGGAGGAGTGTCCACCTTCCTGCCACCCCTCTCCCTCCCTCCCTCCTGCATGGGGTGTCCGCCTACCGTCGGTCAATACCCTGCCGGGTGCTAGGGACCCAGAGATAAGAAACACAGCTGGTGGGAGCATCCTCCCCTGCACCGGAAGGTCGCCGGCTGGATTCCCCGTCGGGCACATGCCCAGGTTGTGGGTTCGGTCCCTGGTCGGGGTACATAGGGGGGGCAATCGGCCGGTGTTTCTCTCTCTGTCTCTCAAATCAATGGAAACATGTTAAACAAATAAAAACCACATCAGTCCTGACCGGTGTGGCTCAGTGGCTAGAGCCTCGGCCTGCGGACTGAAGGGTCCCAGGTTCGATTCCAGTCAAGGGCATGGACCTGGGTTGTGGGCACATCCCCAGTGGGAGATGTGCAGGGGGTGGCTGATCGATGCTTCTCTCTCATCGATGTTTCTGACTATCTCTCTCCCTTCCTCTCTGTAAGAAATCAATAAAATATATTTTAAAAAAAGAAACACATCATTTGTACCTTTAAGTAGTTCGCATTCTGGGTCCGTCCCCAAAAATCAAACACCCCTCCCCCAAGTTACAGTGATCAAGAGAAGGCATTTTGGCTTTTTCTTTTTTTAAAAAAATATTTTTCTATTGATTTCAGAGAGGAAGGGAGAGATAGAGACAGAGAAGCATCAGTGATGAGAGAGAATCATGGACCAGCTGCCTCCTGCACGCCCCCCACTGGGGATCGAGCCCGCGACCCCGGCGTGTGCCCTTGACCGGAATCTGACCCAGGACCCTTCAGTCTGCAGGCCGGCATGCTATCCACTGACCCACACCAGCCGGGGCCATTATTGGCTTTTTCCAACCAGTCCCCCAACCCTCTACCCTCTGGCAGCCAGCAGTCTGTTCTCTGTGTCCGTGAGTCCGGTTCCACTTCGTTTGTCCACCGATTTTACTCCTTAAATCCCACACAGAGGTGAACAGACTCGGATTATTAGATTTGCCGGACTGAGTAGCCCTTAAACTCACTTCTGTCTGAATCCTTTCAAGAGGGCAGACGAGGCAAAAATAAATAAATCAATAAAATAAAATAAAGATTTAAAAGGTTCCCCAGAAAACAGGGGTGAATATTTCCATTTTTTCACCGAGAGCCCCTGCTGTCGACTTATCCGCCCCGACGTCCAAAGGCCTTTGATTGTGCAGGCGCCTCTGGGCGCGGATTCCATCATGGCCTCTCCTCTCCGCAGCGGCGGTCACGTGGGTCGGCGCCGCCCGCCGCCCGTTGTAAAGCCTTCCCCGGTTCCAAGAAGATGTGCTATCTTTAGGCAGCGAGCCCATTCATTTCTGAGAGCAGGTCTATTTCTGGCTCCCACCCAGAGATGGGGAGGTTATTGCTCTTCCACAAATCACAACAGGAACAATGCTACACGTGCTGTAAGTGAAAGATGTTGGCTTGATTGTGGGGTTGTGTGTGTGTGTGGTTTTTTTTCTTCCTTTTCCTGAACTGTTACTCCTGTCGGCGGGAATGTGGGGACGGGCACCCATGCAGGGGGTCGCACGAGGCCGCCCTGTCTCCGGGGACACGGCCATCACAGCCCAGGTGTCCACGCCCTCCATGGAGCCTGGGGCCGAGGAGAGAGAAGTCCAGCGCTGGCCTCGGAGAGGAGGTAGATTAGAGTTCCCTCCTGCTTGGGAAGAGCCTTTTCACTGTGCACAGGCCCCACAGACTGTGTGGCTGAGCGGAAGGACGGTCGGTCCTCCGCCTGGGCCCCGGGAGACCCGCGTCTCCTCCCGCGGCATCCACACGGTGACACGGTGGCCGACATCCGGACCCGTCACCGTCCTTCACCCGCGCTCCCCCTCCATTCCCTCCGACCCCTCTTCCCGGTGGCCCCCTCAGCTCTTCCTTTTCCTCTGAAGACTAGGGAACCCTGGGGCTGCTCATTCCATTTGCTTTTTTTAAAAAAAATATATTTTTTATTGACTTCAAAGAATCATGGGTCACAGGTTGAGACCCAGCCGCTGAGCACCCAGCCGGGCCGACCATTCATTCTTAAATGCGTTTCCAGGGGTCGGGGTGGAGCTGTGGCCCAGCCAGGCCGCGGAACACAGCCCTCGCGGAGCGTCCACGCGGGGCCCACGGAGCCGGCGGTCTCTGCTAAGCGAGGCGCTGGTGAGACGTCGCCCCCCCGTCCACCACCCCGTCCACTGTGGACGGCCGTGAGCATGAGGAGTGGCAGGTGCTGAGATGCGGGTCTGCCCCCGGCGAGGTGCCTCCCTGGGCGGGAAGCTGACGGCTTCGAGGGGGAGCCAGCACTTCACAGGGCCCTTCCCCGGAACCAGGCCGCGAGGACCCGGGGGGCACAGCTCATGGGGCCTCTCTCCCGTCACCCCAGGGTGCGGAGGCTCCCACAGGCGCAGGGGCGCCGTAGCCAACGCCGTGGAGGCCCTCGCCGCTGTCTGTGTTCATCAGAGTTGGAGGGTGTCGTCGACCGCGGGCAGCGGGATGGACAGCTGGTGACTCCCTTGCTTGATGTGCACCTTTGGCATGGAAGTGGCTGGCACCTGAGGTGTGCGGGGCGTGACATCGCCAGCCATGCTCGGCCTGCGAGTTCAACCCCGTCCCCTGAGAGGCAGTCGGTGGGGACTGTGAATCAAATGAAATAACAGAGGAGAAGGTGTGGAGTGAGGACCTCCTGGTCTCTGGGAAGGGGGCAGAGGAAGGTCATTCAACTGAGAAGTGTCGGGCCCTCCCCGCGTGCCTCAGTGGTCGGGCGTCGCCCTAGGAACCAGGAGGTCAAGGCCCCATTCCCGGTCGGGGCCCAGGCCCGGGTTGCAGGCTCCATCCCGAGTGGGGGGCGAGCAGGAGGCGGCCTGTCCATGATTCTCCCTCATCGTTGAGGTTTCTCTCTCCCTCAGCAAATCAATAAAAAATATATTTTTTAAAATAGGAAGATAGAGATGATAGATAGACGATAGACGGCTGGATGGGGAGGATGAATAGGTGAGTGAGGTAGAGAGGGGTGGGGGAGGGAGAGAGACTGAAATGGGGAGCTCCTGGGGCACCGCTCTCTCTGCGGGCGGCACCGTGGGTTTTAATGTTTCATAATTCCCGAGTTTTCTACAAAGGGGGCCTTTTATTCGCAGATACAACCGTCCGACGCTCTGTTCAGAGATAATTGGGCACAAAAGCAACACAAAGTGCTGAGCCGTTTGGAGGCTCCGCCGAGACCGAAGCTGTACGTGCCTCCGTGGTGGAGCCAGTCAGCAGGTTTCCAGGGCTTTCCCTCCCCGCACCCCCCCCCCCCCCCAGCTAACAGCGATGAACTTGGAATATTAACGATGGACTCGTCTCTGCCACTGCCCCAGGCTCGCACCCTTGTCACGCCAGCTCTCCGGCCAGGACACGGAGGCCAGGGCTCATGAACTTGCTTAGCCCCGGGCAGCTCAAAGGCGGAGCCTGGCCGGTCCGGCCCCGCGCCCTTACGGCCTGGACAGGAAGCCCGGCCCCGGGGCCGCACCCGGGAGCGGGGAGCGCAGGCCCGAGGACCAGCGGGTCACGGGAGAGGACGGGCACGCGGACAGGGAGACTGGAACCCCCGTTCAGGACGTTAGAGCGCTCTCCACACGTCAAGCTTGTGGGTTCGACCCCCAGTCGGGGCAGAGAGAATCGGCCAACGACGCATCAGCAAGTGGAACAGCAAACTGGTGTTCCTCTCCCCCCCTCACCCCCTCTCCCTTGCCCCCTCTCCCCCTGCCCCTCTGTCTCTAAAATCAACCTTTAAAATGACTGGCTCGGAGCAGGTCGTGTGTGCCTGGCACCGTGGGTTGCTCCCGTGGCTCAGAATGAAGTTGATGAAATGGCCTGTGTTTCACGTAGGAGGAGTAGATTCATGTGCAGTTTTCTTAAGCTACTACCCGATGACAGGCTTCCCTAAAACCCACCCCTGTTCACAGGCCCAGGCCGCGCCCAGCTCCTTCTAAGACACACCCGGGTGTAGGGTGAGCGGAGCCTCCCACTGGTCACGTTTCTGTACGAGGCTGCTGCCCCTGTCCTCCCACCGGACGGGCGCCTCCATCCGACGGTGCCAGGCTGTCACTCCTCCCCCCGGGGCCTGGGGTCACCCCTCCATCCGTCCATGTCCATCGGAGCAGAGTTAGCCTGGGCCCTCGGGGCGTGGCCTCTGGCCCTGTCCCCCGGGAAGCGAGAAGGCCCGGGAGGAGCCCGCGCTTATCAGGGATGCCTTCCCCGGCGCAGGCCTCCCCGGCAATCCACCTGACGTCTTCATTTCTCCTCGGTTGGCTTGATCCCTGTCTCAGTGGGTTCCGAGAGGGAAAGAGGGGGAGTGTTTTATTGACCTCTTAATCCCACAGTAATATCTGAACCAGCGATTCAGCCAAACATGTCTTACATCATTGCCCAGCGCGTGCGCGCGCGTGTGTGTGTGTGTGTGTGTGTGTGTGTGCGCGCGTGTGTCTTTTATCGTCCTGGTCCCGTTCTCTTCCCCGTGTCTTCTCTTCCTTAAAATATTTCCCCCCTTATGGCCCAAAGTGATATTTAACAAGTCAATTTGGGGAAGAAAGCCGGTTTGGCAAATGCAAACGGACTCAATACATAACCCTGAAGAGCGCTCGGGGACTCGCTCAGAATCGACGGCGCCGGGGCCGGAGCACAAGCCGCGTCCTCCCTGGGACCGGGAGCCCCGAGACGCCTACATCGATTTGGTTTTGGTTCGTTTCTCGTTGTGTTTTTAGGATTTTTAGTTGACTTTTAAAGAGAGAGGAAAGGAGAGGGGAAGGGAGAGGGAGAGAGAGAGAGAGAAACATCCATCAGCTGCCTCCTGCACCCCCCCTACTGGGGATCGAGCCTGCAACCCCAACATGTGCCCTGACCGGGACTCGAACCCGAGACCCTTCAGTCTGGCGGCCGACGCTCTAACCCAGCCATGGGCAAATTACGGCCCTCGGGCTGGATCTGGCCCGTTTGAAATGAATAAAACCAAAAAAAAAAAAAAAGACCGTACCCTTTTATGTAATGATGTTTACTTTGAATTTATATTAGTTCACACAAACACTCCATCCATGCTTGTGTTCCGGCCCTCCGGTCCAGTTTAAGAACCCCTTGTGGCCCTCGAGTCAAAAAGTTTGCCCACCCCTGCTCTAACCCCTGAGCCCACAGGCCAGGGCTGAACACGAAGTGTTGAGAGGCCAACTGAGAACAGAGACACGGAACCGTCACCTGCCTCGGGGGAGATAAAACACATCCCCAGAAAAGCAACCTGTGAAAACGACAAAGCCACCCAGCAGGCGGGTCTCAGACACAGAGCGCCGGGTAAATAGAGCGCCGCACGGAGGGCGTGCGGGCGAGAGGGCAGGGCAGTGCGGGATCGCAGGGCAGTTTGCGGAAGACCAGCTCTGGGCAAGGCTGGAGGGGGAGGCTGGGGGGGGTTGGGGGAGGGGGTCATTCTGCAGGTCCATTAAGTTATTTTTTATAATATATATATTTTTATTTCAGCGAGGGAGGGAGAGGGAGAGAGAGAGACACATCAATGATGAGAAGCAGCAGATGCCTCCTGCACGCCTCCTACTGGGATTTGAGGCCGCAACCCAGGTGTGTGCCCCGACTGGGAATCAAACCAGTGACCTCTGGGTGCACAGGGCAGTGCTCAACCCCCTGACCCACACCGGCCACGCCAGAGATTGTGTTCTCATCCCGGCCGGCCGGTGTGGCTCAGTGGCTGACGGTCACCCTATGAACCAGGAGATCACAGTTCAATTCCCCGTTGGGGCACATGCCCAGGTTGCGGCTCGATGCACAGTGGGGGTGTGCAGCAGGCAGCCCATCCGTAATTCTCTCTCATCATGGGTGGTTCTCTCTCTCGCTCCCTCTCCCTTCCTCTCTGAAAGCAATAAAAATATATTAAAACAAACAAACAAACAAACAAACAAACAATAGCGACGCAGAGATCTCAAGGACATGGCTTGCCAGCCCGCATCCTGTTGGCTAGCTTTGCATGGCCCCCAACCGTCTTAGCTCTGAGCCCAGCGGCCCCAATTCTTCTAGCTCCTAGCTTCTGTGGAGGGTTCCTGTCTGGGTGGGAAAGGAGCTTAGATGAGGTCCCATGTGGAAGAGGCACTGCTTGGGGCCGGCACAGACTGGGACTCATTTAAAAAAAAAAAAGAAGATTGCATTCCCACGTGAGGAATGTGAACCTGTCCCTGGGACGATGGAGGGCTGGGAGCCCAGGCCTGGGGGTGGGCCCCCTGAGACTCTCAGAAGCGCTCCTTGAACCCCAGCTCCCGGCTCAGGTGTTCCCACATCGACCCAGTCCTCCCAGAGCACCTCAGGCCCAGGTGAAATCTGCCAGTTGGGCTATTGTTTCCTGCTGGTCTCAGCTGACTCATGAGGAGCCCTGAGTAATCAGGCTGATGAGGCCCAGGCAGGGGCCCTGTGGGCATCGGGAGGTGGGCTCTCTCGCCCATGGCTGGAGGGTAGCTTCCCGGGTCCCACCTGCCGACCCCCACGGCCCCCCAGGCCTCGAGTCGGAAGCCCACGCGTCCCCCGGTGGCTCGGCACCTCCGGTGAGTACCTCTCGGGGGTGGGAGGTGAATGAAAGGTTTGCACAATGAAGTGCTCGCTCACGTTTGAAATGGCGTCCCCCACCCCCAACCCCCCACCGCCAAGATCTGGTGGGAATCCCGCGTCTGAGGCCTCGGTTTGACTCCATGACGAGATGGAAGTGCGTTGGACGCGTTCTGACAGGAGAAAGCAGATGGCATCCTTGGAGTATCGGCACGCCTCGATGTGCTGAATGTATCGTTTCCAGGTTGCAGTGTTTAGGCTTTATCTTAATCCCCAGCTTTTCCTCCAACTTCTGTTTCCATTTCGACGTGAGCAACCTCGCTTCCTCCTGACGGAACTGGAGCGTTCTCCGGGACGGGGTACTCAGCCGTGTGTGTGTGTGTGTGTGTGTGTGTGTGTGTGTGTACAGAAGGTTTACGTGAAATAGTGTAAACATTCATGACCAGAATTCTCACTGTGACTAAGGGGGGAAAAAGTGGCTGAAGTAAAATCTGATGCCTTTTGGAGGGCGAATAGGAGGAGATTGGACAGTTGCCAGTTTTATTTTAAATATGTTCTTACTGATCTGAGACAGAGGGGACGGGAGAGGGAGAGAGACAGAGAGCAACATCAAACGGATAAATAAGTGGAACAACAAGTCGATGTTTCTCTCTCTGATCCTTCCTCTGTCTCTCAAATCAATCAATGAATTTGTAAACACTGGCTTCCCACCTTCACTTCTTATAGGGTCTCAGGGTTGAAGGGAAAACATTTTAAGGCAATTGATTCGTTTGAACCTGACATGAATGGTCAGCCCTCCCATCCAATAGCATTTCAAGGTTGGCAGCGTCTTTACCCATCACCTTGGCAACCCTACTTCTTTTTATCGACGGGGAAACCGAGGCCCGAGGCGAAGTTTTCTGTTCAGGAGTAGGACGCTCACTGGGAAGGCCGTCCAGGACTCTGGGTTTCCAACTGTCTGTTTATTCCCAAAGGGCTTGGATACCTGCCTCTGGGGTCGGCCGGAGCCTCACCTACCCTGGGCCTCTCCGCTCCGCTGCTGTATCATTAGTCTCCCAGGACAGTGGCTTCATTTTCATAACAACACGAAAGCTCTCCACCTTTGGAATATCATTCAAAAGGTCCTCTGCTTCCCCGGAGAACACGGGGTTCTCTGGCCAAGATGAACCCGTGGATTAGGGGGCGGGTCATGGAGTCCCACAGTGAGAAAACTCAGGCCCGCCCGGCGTGGTCAGGGGTTGAGTGGCGACCTATGAACCAGGCGGTCACCATCCGATTCCCAGGCAGGACACATGCCTGGGCTGAGGGTTCGATCCCCAGGAGGGGGTGTGCGGGAGGCAGCCGGTCCACGATTCTCTCTCCTCATGGATGTTTCTCTCTCTCTCCCCCTCTCCCTCCCTCTCTGAAGTAACGTCCTCCATGTGCGTGAGACCGAGTCTCCCACCGACACACTCAGCCAAGCTCCAGGAGACCTTGCACGCAGGGCGAGGCTCTCTCAATGAGGCGTATAAATAGCACGATCCCCGCGCTCTTCTCCACGCGAGTTAGGCGGATCGGGGCCTCGCCGCTCAGTAATTGCATTTACTACTAAGATCAAGCGTGAAAATTCTCAGATATCTCACTTAGGAAATCAGACAGGCTGAATGGACATCTGAACTACTTTTGTAACACGCATTTCTTTTCATCCTATAATGTTTTCAAAATTTAAACTTTGCTTAGTGTTCATCCTCACCCAAGGATATTTTTCCCCCATTGATTTTTAGAGAGAGTGGCAGGGAGGGGGAGAGACGGAGAGAGAGAGAAACATGGGTGTGAGAGAGACACATCAATTTTACGCGCCCCAACCACGTCCCTGGGATCCAGCCTGCAACCCAGGTACATGCCCTCGACTGGACTTGAACCCACAATCTCTCAGTCCGCAGGCCGATGCTCTAACTACTGAGTCAAACTGGCTGGGGCTAACCCATGCCTCTTTGTAGAAATAAATACAGTTATCAGCTACATTGGAAATTATATTCAACAGAAACGAGCACTTTCCTTAAATCTGTTTAACTAGTATCAGGCTCATGACACTGACATCTTCGATCCCCCAGTTTTATTATCCAAAAAATTCGCTTATTACATATGCTATCTACATTTAGACATAGCATCATTAAATGTAGATGCATGCATCTTCAGGATTCTTACGTTTTCATTTCGAAACCATGATAGATTTACAGAAAATTGTTCTTAAAAACAGCCATGTGGCTCAGTGGTTGAGCGTCAACCCGTGGACCAGGAGGTGGGGGTTCGAGTCCCAGTCAGGGCACATGCCTGGGTTGCAAGCTCGAGCCCCCAGATCATTGATGTATTTCTCTCTCTCTCCCTCTCCCTTCCTCTCTGAAATCAATTTTTTTTTTTTTTAAAAAAAGAAGAGGTCAGCACCCTCCTCGCCTCCGTCACCAGGCTGGTCATCAGCTTTGATGACCAGAGGACACGGTGCCAGCAGCATTTCAACGGCCAAAACGGCAGCAAGCCGCGGGTGCTCACGTCCCCGAGCGACGTCTCGCCACGCACTACACAGTAACCTGAGAGATCCCGGACGGTCAGCAGGCTGCACAACGCAGCGGCAGCGCCCATGACTCGGTGCAAAACGCGCTAGAGGAAGAAGGGCTCGGCTCTCGGAGGAAGGAAGCAGAGGTACCACGGGCGCCAGATGGTGCAAAACCAAATGCCGAATCCACAGCGCTTTCCTCGGGAAGGATCGGGAAGGTTTTATATGTCAACAAGCAGATTGGCACCAGACCAAATACTCTACCTCCACCTGCAACACACCACACGCTCCCTGCGCCCAGCACACGGGGTCGTTCACAACGGGACAAAGCGTGTGACCTCTGCCTGTTAAGAGGTGGAGCCGTGCCGGGCTGGTGTGGCTCAGTGGCTGAGCGTCGACCTAGGAACCAGGAGGTCCCGGTTCGATTCCCGGTCAGGGCACAGGCCCGGGTTGTGGGCTCGATCCTCAGCTGGGGGCGTGCAGGAGGCAGCCGGTCCATGATTCTCTCTCATCATTGATGTTTTTCTCTGTCTCCCTTCCTCTCTGAAATCAATTATATATATATATATGTATATATATATATATAATGTTATATATGTTATATATATGTATATATATTTAATTTAAAAAAAATGGAGCCACAGAAAGCTTTACAACCTCTCTGAGGGGAGATACAGAAGGGCATTCTCTTTGCACGCTCCCTAAGGCTCCTTCTAATATTAAATACAAACCTCCCTCCGAACGGTGCATCTTATGTAAGGCATTATGCTCATCCATCTCGGAGGTCCATCCTAGACTTCCTTATCCTCGGCCCCGTCTCGATGCACGATCCTAACTTATGCACGAAACGGACGCGCCGCCCATGAGAGCAATGCGCTTAACCGGCCCCACCCTCCCCTCCCGAGTGGCAGCCACCGGGCACCCACGGCCAGCACACTCCCCGCCCGCCCGGGCCTTACGCGGCCGTACCTTTCCCGGCCCTAACTGGGTCAGAGAAACTCTTTTTTCCTTTCTGCTGAGTCATCCCCCGGCGCGCTTAGTAATAATAAGAGCATTCGCACATTCCCAGCCCTTAACACGCTAACGAGGATTCATAATGCAAGCTCTGGGGAGGGCCCTCTCTGCCTCCCGGGAAGAAACCCGTGGAGGTGGCTTTCTCACATGTGTCGGTGTGGTCGTGGGTGTGTGTGTGTGTGTGTGTGTGTCCCCGTCTTCCTCTGGCTTCCTCTGTAGACAGGTCTCTTTGGAACCGATTCTGTGGGCATGCCACAGGCATCTGGGAGGCTGGGGATGGAAATGCCGAGTGAGTGTAAGTGGCTTGCCTGAGGCTAGATGTTCCCATAGATTTGGGAAGAGAACCTGAAACTGGCAATGCCATCAGGTGCTTTTTGGAACACTCCCCAGCCGCCAGGTGGCTCGGTGGATGAGCATCGGCCTGGGAACCAGGAGGTCATGGTTCGATTCCCGGTCAGGGCACATGCCCGGGTTGCGGGCGATCTCGATCCCCTGTAGGGGAGGTACAGGAGGCAGCCGGTCCATGTTTCGCTCTCACATCAATGTTTCTCTCTCTCTATCCCTCTCCCTTCCTCCCTCTCTCTCTGTCTCTAAAATCAATTTTTAAAAGGTGGGGAAAAGGAAAATTTGGAAGATGGGCAACAACAAAAATGCAGACTCTCTCCATTACCCGTGAAACAAGTTACAATGCGCAAGAATGCTAAATGTCCAAGTACTGGACTCCATCCTTCGATGTTTCTACAAAACACCAGCATGTGTGATGATACCTGCGTGGAAACGCAGAATGTGTCTGTCTGTCTGTCTGTTTGCAGCCAGGGGCGCTCTCTGGGGGCACTGGCAGCAGATCAAGATTTCGCTTTGCAATCGTTTAAAAAGGGACGGTATTACTGTTAGCAACATCCATGATTATTTTTTATTAGCCACTCCTCCAACGCTCATGCACAAGCACATACGTGTCCCACCTTGAGATACACACGTTTTACACACACCTATTTTATACAGTAGTGAATTTTTACGTATATCACTAAACTAGAGGCCCAGTGTACAAAATTCGTGCACTACTAGGGTTCCTAGGGCCTGGGGGCTGGGGCCTCCCTCCCTTCCCCCACGCCAGCCCCGCCACCTGGTTGAACTCCCCATCGACCTCCCAGTCCAGGGGACAATTTGCATACTACCCTTTTATTATACAGGATATACGTTTGGAAAATATATCTAATGAAACCCTGCTAAGGGTTTCCTATCTAATGAGAAGGACAAGGAAGGCCCTGCCATGATCATTGTGACCCTTAATGTTCTTGTAAAGGTCTCTCTTCTACCTCATTGCCCTCACTCCTCTAAGTTTACATTGTGGCCAAAATATTCATCTTAAACCACGGCTCAAATCATGTCAATCATGTATTTTTTAAAAAGACACACACACATTTACGGGCTCCTTATTTCTTGAAAATTAGCACCTGCGACCCCTGGCGCAGCGGAAAGGGGCCTAGGAGAACAGGGGTTGGTCCCGCCCTTTCATCTCATCTTCCCAATCACCTCCACCACCCCCTCTCCAACCATCCCTGCCTTTGCCATCTTCTTCCCTAACCCGAACATCTGCCTCCAGCCCCACCAGCCACACTTCTATTGCCCCACTCCCCCACCTGAAATATAATTTTTAAATGTATGTTTATGGATTTCAGCGAGGAAGGGAGAGGGGAGAGAGAGATAGAAACATCAACGATGACATGGGCTGCCTCCTGCACGCCCCAACACTGGAGATCCAGCCCGCAACCCGGGCATGTGCCCCGACCGGAAACCGAACCTTCACTTCCTGGTTCATAGGTCGAGGCTCACCCACTGAGCCACGCGGCCGGGCCGGTCGTTTCTTTTGCTCCTGCTTTTTGTGACAACCACCTGGCATCTCTCCTCTGACGGCCACAACACCCTGAATGCAAGGCCATGTCTTACTGAGTCTCATAACCTAACGGCACTCAGTTGTCTCAGACAGGACAGGTGGTGAAGGGAGCGCGTCCATAGAGTGTATACTGTTTTTATACAAGATGACTGAGTGATGGTTAACCTCATACTCACATAGTCTCTGTTCTTTCCCTACAAAAACAGACGGAAAAGGAGAGGTACGCACCATCCCGAGAGGCCGGCGCCATCGCGAGAGGCTGGAACCATTGCTAGATGCAACCAGTGTCGCGAAAGGCAGCCAGTATCGCGAGAAGTAGGTACATCGCTGGGGGCGGGCAGTATCGCGAGAGTCTGGCATCATCGCGAGAGAGCAGCCAGTATCGCGAGAGGCAGCCACCACGGCGAGAGGCAGGCCCCATGGTGAGAGATAGCGAGGATCTCAGCAGGTGGGCCCCCAACATGGGTCTCCCTAAAACCTGCGGGACTTGGAGGCAGAGGCCCCTAATGCCACTAGTCGCCTAGGAGACGCCTGCCCAGCCCTCCCTGGTAGATGGGCGCCCGCTACCCGCTGGTGCCCCCCTCCCCCATGCGCCCAGCACCCTCCGGGGAGAGGCAGCCCTGTGATTAGAAGGGTCTTTATTCTATTAAGATAAAAATATGCCCCCCCACACGAAAAAATAAAATCAACAAAACATTTAAAAAAACACAACTAATAAAATGTAAGAAAAATATCCTCATAGGCCCACCATCACAGCCGTGCTCAGAAGCAAGTATGTGAAGGAAAATCCAATTTTTCCAGCGTCTCATGGGAGCCGGTTCCCATGAGTGACCTTTGATCTCCAATGAATGACCTTTGATCTCCAACCCTATGAGATCTGACCAATGGATGACCTTCGGCCTCCAACCCCAACCATCCCCAGCTGTGGTTTATACCGCGTTTCTGGCTAGAGACGCCACAGACGTTACCATCGTGAGCGCGCACACACGCACACACACGCACAAGCATGCAGTAGTGTGCCTGCACGGGTCCTGCGTAACCGTGAGTTGGGACCCGCCCTCCAGTGGAAGGGCATTCAATGTGGTGGCGTGTGTCTGCAATGGGCCTTTCTGCGACGGGGCCCAGAGAAAATGGGGGCACCGCGACTCGTAATCCATGACCGAGGCACTATTGGTGCCCTTCCCCAGGGCGGCAGGCACCCACGTGAGGCCACCGCCATTATGCAACTCGAGCTTAAAAATTACGTGCAAAGAGCAAAAAACTAAACATGGATCTCCCATTTGACCCAGCGACCCCACTTCCAGGACTATATCCCAAGGAACCAGAAACACCAATCAAAAAGGCCATAGGCACCCCTGTGTTCACAGCAGCACAGTTCACCATAGCTACGATCTGGGAACAGCCTCAGTGCCCATCAGCAGACGAGTGGATTAGAAAACCGTGGTCCAGCTACACAAATGGAATGCTACACTGCAGTAAAAAAGGAGTTCTTGCCATTCGCAACAGCGTGGATGGACCTGGAGAGCATTGTGCTAAGTGAAATAAGCCAGTCGGAGAAAGAGAAATACCGCACGATCTCACTCATTTGTGGAATATACCGAACAACACAAACTGATGAACAAAAACAGATCCAGAGACAGAGAAGCATCGATCAGACCGTCAAACCTCAAAGGGAAGGTAGGGGAGGGCGGAGGTCAGGGGGAGAGAGCAACCAAAGGACTCATATGCAAGCATATAGGCCTAACCAATGGACACAGACACCCGGGGGGTGAGGGCATGAGCGGGGGGACACAGGGGTGATATGGGGATAAGGACACATATGTAATAACTTAATCAATCAAGAAATTAAAAAAAAAATAAGTGCAAAGAGAAGGGTCCGTGGTCCGGGCCGACACAATAGTGTGCAGGCTCCTTACAGCACCACATCAATGCGTCTTCTCCCTTTCGGCATCCAATGGAATGACCTTTGACACAATGATCCACTAAATATTCAATTAACGTCCATAAAAAAAAAATGGTCTTCTTTTGAGACTGTGAAGTCCCCAATTAAGAAAACCACAGATAACAGAGTAGGTCCTAAGTATATAACTCGTGTGGGTTTTTTTCCCCTCTCTCTCTAGACCAGGGGTCCTCAAACTACGGCCCCGCGGGCCACATGCAAATACAAATATTGTATTTGTTCCCGTTTTGTTTTTTTACTTCAAAATAAGATCTGTGCAGTGTGCATAGGCATTTGTTCATCGTTTTTTTGTTTAAACTATAGTCCGGCCCTCCAACGGTCTGAGGGACAGGGAACTGGCCCCCTGTTTAAAAAGTTTGAGGACCCCTGCTCTAGACCATAAGCTATAGCTTTTGGACAGAATTATTTTTTTTTTACAAAGTCACTCCCCCCAAAAATGTGAACTATGCATGGTGTTAATTGTTTATGTCATGCATGTCAAGTCATATTCCTTCCGTGTCTCTTTGTAGCACTTTTACTGTTATGATGCCTTTTGTAGAAACGGCTGAAGGGAGTGAAATGTACATTTTTTTTTTTAATCACACATTATCGTAATTTAAAATATTGAGGCTCAGCATGAAAATTTGACCAAAAAAAAAAAAACCCACACAGTTTTGCGGGACCAAAGATTTCTTCCTAAAAACCCACCGCGGCCTCCCCGCGTAAGCAGGTGCCGCGACGCACTCGGAAACTCGGAATCGCAGCGTCCGTGTGTCTCTCCAAGTGTCTGCATGTCTGTGATTTATTGCAAAGTTTCTCAAAACACTGTCCACAGGGTACCTGCCGCACCCCAACCGGGAGGCACCCGCGTTCCTCCCCACCCGCCACCCCCCGCTGGACCGGGACCCCCGGCGCGTGAGCGCCTGGGAGCCTGCATTTGGGGACACGTCTGCGCACGTGACTGGCGCGCACACCGAGCCGAGCCGGGAGCCCGTCGCGTCCACCCGTGACCCACGCCGTCAGCTCGGGATGTGGCCGGACGGAAAGTTGCCAAGTGATCGCTTCCCCAGGAGCCCCGTTTGCAAAGGCTCCTTCCTCCCCAAGTGTCCACCCAACAGGAAACGCTGCCCCGGGGCGCACGGCACCGCAGGGCCACGCGCCAGTCACGGGGGCTCTTGTGCGCCGTGGTGACGCCCGGTGGTCCCGGGCCGGAGCCTGAACGCCCATCTCCCCCCGTCGCCCCTCGGGACGGGGACCCCCGCCTCCCACGGGCCGGGGTACGGAGCCCCCCCCAGCTGCGTGAGCAGCCCTTCCCGTGACAGGCTCGGAGCGGGCCTCCCTGCCCAGAGCAGCCGGCCCTTTCAGCACCTCTGACAGCGCCCGGCCCCGCTGGGTGCGCGCGGTTTCCCCGCCCGTGAGCCGGCCCCGCAGGCAGGCCACCGGCACCGGCACCGGCACCGGGAAACGGAGGCAGCCCGCGCCCACAGGCCGCCGCCCGGGCCCCCGCCAGCTGCCCGCACCGCTTCCCAAACAGACACCGCAGGAGCCCGAAATGCCGGGCATCCGAGCCGCCCCCACGGCTCCCGCCCGCCTCCCGGCTCCCCGGCGCCTGTTGCTAAGGAGGCGGCCTGGGAACCGGGAGCCCAGCGCGGGAGGAGCCGGCAGCCCCAGCGGCGGGGCCCGCCGAGCGCTAGGCCGGCCGGGGACCCCTTCCTGCCGCGGGGAGGCGAGGCGGCACCCTCCGCGCGCGGCTGCGATGCCCACGACGCCCCCCTCGCGCCCCCCGGGCGGGTGGAGGCCGCTGCACGCGCAGGAGGCCGGCGCCTCGCAGCCGGAGCCGGAGCCGGAGCCGGAACCGGGCGGCTGGGCCCGGGCAGAGGAGGCCTCAGGCCCGGTCCTGTGGGCGCCGTGGGCCCGGGCGGCGGCGGCGCAGGGTCTCGGGCGGCCCCGGGGGGCGGCACTCACCATGTTGACTTCGGACACCATGTCGATGCTGGCGATGTCGATGTTCATCCCCACGCAGACCGGCGGCCCTGCGGGAAGCGCACGACACGGGATCAGCCGGGCTCGGGCCTGGGAGTGCGGGGGGCTCCGGGGAGGCGGGGAGGGGGCTCCCCGAGGAGGGGGCGCAGGAGCAGGGCCCCCACCCCACCCCCACCGCTCGCCGCAGCGCGGAGGAGGCGGACCCCGCCTCCCCGGTCCGCCCAGGCCGCCGCCGGTGCCCCGGGGCGCGCGCACGCCGCTTACCCCCGAAGTCGGGTCTCAGGCGGATGTCGTAGCCTTTCAGCAGCTTGTCCACCGTCTCCTTCACGAAGGACATGTTCCCGGGGTCGTTCACGCTGCGGGGAGAGGGGAGAAGGGGGCCCGGGGAGCGGGGTCAGGCGGCGGCCAGCGCGCGCCAGCCAGCGCTCCGGGGCGCAGGGCCCGTTCCCCGGCCGCCGGCGGACCCTACCTCTGCGCGCAGCACACCACCGCCACCAGCACCGGGGCCGAGAAGAAGCCGAGGAGCCTTCTCCCCGCGAAGCCCCACATCCCTCCGCCGCGCCCCGGCACGGGGGAGGGGGCGCCCCGCCGCCGTCGCGACCCGCAGCCGGGGCTGCTCCTGCTGCTGCCGCCGCCGCCGCGCTGGCCCGGAGCGGAGGAGGGCGCAGGGGGAGGGGAGCACCGAGGGGAGGAGCGCGGAGCGCAGGGAGGAGGCGGCCGCGGCGGCGGCAGGGCGGGCCGAGGCGGAGCCGGCTGCCCCGGGAGCTGCGCCCGGCCCTCCCGGCGCGCGCTCGGGTGGCCTAGGCCCTGGGAACCGGCCAAGGGAGGAGGCGCGCAGGGCCCACGACCCGCCTCCCCCGCTCCCTCCCCGGGCGACCGGCTCGCGGAGGCACCCCCCTCCCCGCCCCGTTCAGCTGCGGCGCCGAGAGAGGCCCCTGGGTGCAGCCCCGGCGGTGCCCCTGCCCGGGACGGACCGCGCGCGCTGGGGCGGCTCCGGACCCAGCCGACGGCGCCCTGGGGGGCCCTGCTCACCTGAGGGGCTCGGAGCCGCGCGTCCCCAGCGTCCAGCAGAGCCAGAGGGGCGGCAGGAGGGCCAGGAGCCCGGAGCACATGGCGCAGCGCTGCTCCGGCCTCGCCGGCGCGGGATCCGCTCGCCCCCACCGCCACCGCCACGGAGGATGGGGCGCGGGAGCGGGGATCCCCGCCCCTGCCCCCACCCACGGGCTTTCCCGCCCTCCCCGGCCCCCAGCCCCCAGCAGGGCGGCCCCATTCGTGATATATGCCCACGAAGACCATGTTATTAAAAAGAAAAAAATCGGTTCCCCTCCCCGCGAACATTTCAGGGGATCCCTGCCCCCCCGCACCCCCACCTCGTGCGCTCAGGTTTGCGCGTATATGCGTGGCACAGAGGGGCTGGTTACGCGCCATGTGTTGCCAGGAAGTTGGGGTCCTGGGGGGGGGGGGGGGGGGGGGGCTCCAGCTGTCACGTCAGCCTCGGAGAATAACGTGCCGGGAGCTGTCCGTGGTGTTTAAGTCAAACAAGGGACATTGTTTTCTTTTTCTTTTTTAAAAAGATGCTTTTTTTTAAAAAAAATTGATTTTTAGAGAGAGAGACAAAGGGGAGAGAGAGAGAGAGAGAGAGAGAGAGAGAGAGAGAGAGAGAGAACCATCAATGAGAGAGAAATATCACCTCTCGGCTGCCTCCTGCACACCCCACTGGGCCGGAGCCCACAACCCTGGATCCTGGGCCCACCTTCTGGGTCAGGGACCCCGTTTTCTCGGGAGGGGCCCCCATCCTTTGGTTCCCATTAGAAGCCCGCAGGCACCTTGGCCCACCAGCAGGCCCACGTCCCCCACATCCACCTGACTGGTGCGCCCTGCCGTGTGCCTAAGGGTGTCTTCACCCCCAGGGCCTGGGTTCTGGTCTTTCTTCCCGCCCTCCCCTCCCCAATATATTTTTACAGATTTCAGAGAGGAAGGGAGAGGGAGAGGGAGAGAAACCTCAATGATGAGAGAGAGTCATGAGCCAGCTGCCTCCTGCACGCCCCGCACGAGGCATCTCGAGCCGGAAACCCGGGCCTGTGCCCTGGCCGGGAACCGAACCGTGACCTCCTGGTTCACGGGCTGATGCTCAACCGCTGAGCCAGGCCGGCCGGGCAGGTCTATTTCTCTTTAGTGACTGATGCTCAAACACGTTCCCCTGGTGCCCCTGACTTCCCACAGGGAGGGAGGTGGTGGCACAGTCCTGGGTGTGGTCAACCCAACGTCACCCGCAGAGCAGGGTCCCTTCACGCTCGGCGGATGTCCCTGGGCCAGCTCAGGCCTCAGTGAACGGTGAGCAATAGATAATGCCTCTGTATTGACCTCTTTTCCTTATGAAGCTTGAGGTGTGTTGTGGTTGGTTTTTTTTCCCCCTATTGTGCCGACTTCGCAGAGGTAAATATCTAAATCCGGGCCCTTCTCCGCCAGCTGGCACGGTTCTACCCATTGATTTTAAATATCGTCGCCCTTTTTTAAAAAAAACAACAGTGATTGTATTTTTGGAACAGGAAAATGTGACCGCAGATCCGGAAAGGGTGCGATGTGAGGACAGTGAGAGATCAGTAGGGCTCTCTGATGATTTTTAATTTTTTTTTCTGGAAAAGTCTATTGGCAACTGCTTGGGATTCTGTGTCCCGTTGGTGCACCGTGGAATGATCCGGAAGACGAGGGCTGTATTTATCGCACCTTCCCATCCACACGCGTGCGTTGCTATCTCTCCTACATGCACACGTGCCTCTTGTAGGGAAACGTTCTGCAGGGGATCCCGGCCATTCAAAGGAAACAGCGCAAAACTACATCGCAGATGCTGTGACCATCCAGCCGTGCCACCTCACATCGAGGCTCCAGCCAGCCAGGCTCTCGGTCTTATTTATTTTACTTTTAAAATATATTTTTTACTGATTTCAGAGAGGAAAGGAGAGGGAGAGAGAGACAGACACATCAGTGATGAGAACCATGGATCGGCTGCCTCCTGCACGCCCCACACTGGGGATCGAGCCCGCCACCCGGGCCTGTGCCCTGACCGGGAATCGAACCCTGACCTCCTGGCTGCGACACTCAACCCCTGAGCCACTCTGGCCGGCCTTAACGTTCTGTAAAAATCACAATCAATTGGAGGTATATAACACATGAGGGAAAATGTTAGATGTATAATTAGACGAGTCTCGACAAAGGCATGAGCCAGGATACATTTCTTCTCTCCCACAATGCCCTCACCCCTTGGACCTTCCTGCCTGTCTCAGTTCCACACCAGCACTGGCCTAGGTCCTGTCATTGTAGATCTGCTGCCTGGTCTGGCCCAGCATCTGAAGGGAATTACGCGTCACATATTAGTTTATGTCCGGCTTCTTTCCTTCAGTGCAGGAGTGGGGAACATCCATCCCACAGACCGTATAAGGCCCCTGAAATCATTTGGTCTGGCCCTGCCAAGGCATTAGGGGTGAGCTAATTATTATTATTATTTACTGTATTTTTTATTGTTGATAGTATTGCAGACATGGCCCCTTCAGGGGTGAGTTCCTTAAATGCTTGTCCAAATCGAGCTGGCGAATGTTTAAGTTGATCATTTTGTATGCCCCCCTCCCCCTGCCCCGCCCTCCCGCACCCCGCATGACGTTATGATATCTAAACGGCCCCGTGGCAGGGAAAACGTCCCCCTCCCCTGCTGTCATGTCATGCGGCTGATCCCCAGGCACGCCGGTGCAGATGGCTGGCTGGCTTCCCGAGCTGCTGTGCGGGGGGCCACGGGTAACCCCCCGAGATCGGCCTGGCCCTGCATCTGTTGCTGGGCCTGTCTGGTGTCGGCCCGTCAGGAAAGAAACCTCACGTACAGGTCTCTGGATGGACAGATGGTGTCATTTCTCTTGGGTGAAAAAAAACCACACCAAAAAAAACAAAACAAAAGCTAGGGATCGAACGGCTGAGTCACGGGTAGGTGAATGTACAGCATTATAGGGAACTGCCCACGTACCCTCGGTTTCCAGAGCAGGGAGGGATTTCTCACGTCCCCAGAAACGCACGGGAATGGTAGCTGCTCCGCAGCCTCTCCATCCGTCATAGCGGATGGGTAATGCCATCTCGTTTTTCCCGATGACGTGTAAGGATATAAATATATTTCATTTACGTGTTAGCCGCTCATATCTGTTTCTGTTTTTAAACCCTGACCAGGGGATTATGGTTTTTCATTGATGAGAGAGAAGGGGGAGGAGGGGGAGGGATAGAGAGAGAAACATCGACCCACTCGCCCTGCCTGGGGATCGAACCTGCAGCCCGGGTGTGTGCCTTGACCACTGGGAATCCCACCTGTGGCCCTGCAGGGCCTGGGGCGATGCTCTCACCACGGAGGCACACCGGCCAGGGCTCACAGCTTCTTTTCGGACACGTAAGACTCTTTAGTTGCTATTGGTAATCCTCACCCGAAGATATATTTTTTTTCCATTTAGAGAGAGTGGAAAGGAGGGAGTGAGGGAGAGAGAGAGAGAGAGAGACAACCATGTAAGAGAGAAACATCAGTCAGTTGCCCCCTGCACAGGCCCCGATCGGGGCCAGGGATCGAGCCTGCAACCGAGGTCCGTGCCCTTGACCGGGAATCGAACCCAAGGCCCTATGTGTGCAGGCCAACACTCTGACCACTGAGCCGCACAGGCCAGGCTGTCCTCCTGTGTTATTGTGTGTGGTGCCCAGCATCCGTTTTTAAGTGACCAGCCTGCCATCCACTGCTAAATCCCACTTGTTTAAGGCAGCAACCTTAGCCCAGCCCAGTCCCACCCCCAAGCTCGCTCTCTCTCTCTCTCTCTCTCTCTCTCTCTGCGTTGTTTCTTATATTTTTACTTTCCCTTGTTCCAGCTACCACCGCAGATTGTTACTGCTATAACTGCACGTTGAGGGACGTTTTAAAAGGAAATAATTCTTCCATCGGCACCTATTTATTGGCCGTTTCTAGCTTTCCTCCTTTCTTTCAAGGTTCCATCTGACATCATTCTCCTTTGGGCCGAAGGAACTTCCTAGGACATCCAGGCTCGTGACAAATTCTTGTAGCTTTTCTCTTGTTCTTTTTAAATATGTTTTTTATTGATTTTAGAGAGAGCCGGGGGGAGAGAGAGAAACATCAGTGAGAGAGTAACATGGATCTGCTGCCTCCTGCCCGCCCCACACGGGGGATCGAGCCCACAACCTTGGCCTGTGCCCCGACCGGGATTCAAACTGGTGACCTCTGGGTGCCTGGGTCGACGCTCAACCACTGAGCCACACCAGCCGGGCACAGGGATCGCCTTTTGCTAGAGTCTTTCCATGCAAGTGCCTCTCCACTGGGCGTCCAGGTGGCTGGCTCCTGCTCTGTCATTGGTATTACAGGGCGCCCGAGACATCGAGTTGAGCCCAGAGATTTAAAAAAAAAACCCAAACCCACTCCCTGTCTTTCCTTCACCTCCCTCTGCTGCTCGTTAAACATCTCACATGTTTGGGTGCAGCGTTGCCTCGGTAAGTCACCGGCCAGAACCCTCATCAGGGAAGGAGCTTGCTTCTCAGGAACCGAACCTGAGACGGACGGTGATAGAAGCCCGGCCCTCGGTCACCTCTGGGGACAAGGGGAGGGGCAGACGGAGTCTGAGGCCCCTCTGATGTTCTGGTTCCAGTTGGTTGGTGGGTCCACGGCGGTGTTTACTGTAAGGATTTGTGCTTTCTCTTTAAGATGCATGCAAATTTGTGGACAGGTATATATATTCCCAAATTTCACGCAAGATTTGAATTTTGCGTGAGCATTAACAACAACAAAAATAAAAGCCTAATTTTACTTGGTTTATTGAATCAGATTCTCATCTCTGTTGCCCTTTGATGTCAACCCCTTCAATTTGATAAGCATGACCAAGTACCACTGATGGCCCAGGAGCAGGGACAAGGAAGACCAATGAAGACCACGGCTTTGCCTGTGCCAGCAAAGCCTGGAGGCCATTTACCTGGTGTGCTATTCCATATATAACCCTAGACTGTGTCCTTTATGAATCAATAAAACATTTACAATTTTTAATTATAAACCTGTGTTTTCTATCAAAACTACTTCTTGGTGAATTTTGGGATATAGATATAGAGATAGAGATAGATTAGATATAGAGATAGATATAGATAGATAGATATTAAAACGTTTCTCAAGGGGCACACTCTTCATCATAGGATTCTGCTTCGGAGGTGTTGTCCTGCCCTGGACAGTTTGGCTCAGTGGACAGAGCGCCGGCCTGTGCATGGCAGGGTGCCTGGTCCAATTCCAGTTAAGGGCACGCACCTCAGTTGCTGGCTCGATCCCCGTGCGGGAGGCAGCCAGTTGATGTGTCTCCCTCACATCGATGTTCCCCTCTGTCTCTCCCCCTCCCTTCCACATTCTCTAAAAATTAATGAGAAAACGTCCTCGGGTGAGGATTAACAAAAAAACAAACAAAAATGAACAAAAAGTTTTTGTCCTAAGAAATTACTTGGGTGAGTAAACAAAATTACATGCACACGATAGATAAGACGCTACAACGACACTTAAGGCCAAATCATGACGTCGACCGAAGCTACTGAACGACTGTAGTTCAAGTGACAGCTCTTAGCATCTGGAATCTGTGGAAATAAGGGAGGAACGGAGAGAGGGCAGGAGAGAGGGAGGGAGGGACTGTGAGCCCTTCACAGGGAAACGCTTTGGACATTGACGTGTGCAGGGCCCTGACGAGGTCTGAGCGGCTGGTGTAGCGGAGGCACCGGGGGCGGCTGTGTCTGGAGAAGTTTTCCCTCTGACGTCAGCGTCGCCGCTGAATTTATAAAGACAAACACGATTTTCTTATCAGATAATTCGTTTCCATTAAATCTGTCTTCAAAAGATTTGCTGCAAAAATCTGCTCCCGGAACCTGTTTCTTTCCATAAGCATATCAGCTGGAGACCGTGCCTTTATTCACATAAAATTATTAGATAGGAGTTTTTCCCCCAGGAGAAAAAAAAAAAGCCATCTTAAAAAAAAAAAAAAGCCATCTAACAGCATGATGATGAGAGTAAGTAATATATATATTATTTTTTTCTAACTGCCGCTAAATAGCTGTGCGATCCCAGGCCAGCCTCATCTTCCCGGGCAATCTTCTCAAATATGCAGCATAATGATGTGAAGTTTGAAATCGCTCCGAGTGTGAAAACACTTTCCTTTCAACTTGGATGCACTTGGTTTTAGAATCAGCTGTCCGATTGGAATTCCAGAGACGATTTAATTTGAAATCAGGGGACGATCGCAGAAGGCAGATGAAGGGGGTGCTAGGGATTATGGTTATTATTTCACGTCCGTCGGCTTGACCGGGGTTTCCGCGGGTGTGTCGGACACGAAGCAGATAGAGCCGCGGTTCTCAACCGTCCTCACGCCGCGGCCCTTGAGTACAGCTCCTCGTGCTGTGGTGACCCCCGACCGTAACATTATTTTCGTGGCGACTTCATCACTGCAGTGTTGCCGCTGTGTTATGAGCCGTCATGGAAATATCTGATACGCAGGATGGATTTTCACTGTTACCAATGGAACATCATGAAAGCTTCGTGAGGCACTGCAAAAACAATATGCAATTAGAGGTGTGTTTTCCGATGGTCTTAGGCGACCCCTGTGAAAGGGTCGTCCGACCCCCAGGTTGGGAACCGCTGCGATAGAGGGAGGTGGGTCAGAAGCTCGTAGGACAGTGACCATGTCATCCAGCCCCTGATGGCTGCACTGACGATATCGCGGCCTCACCTGGCTTCGTAAAGTGGTCTGTGCTCTCTGACTGCGTGCCTGGAAAATAACAGTAAAGGAGGGGGGGGGCGGGGGGAAACAATCAGCTTCCAGTCCGCTGCTGAAATCTGAAATGTCTTCTGTAAGCGTGTTTTCATACCGTGTCTATTTGGCATGAGAATCCCCCGCTGGTGTTTTTGTGAAATTCAAGAAATAATATATTTTTTAAATTTTTATTTTATGTATTGATTTTTGAGAGAGAGAGGAGGGAGGGAGGGAGAGAGAGAGAGAGAGAGAGAGAGAGAGAGAGAGAGAGAGAGACGGACGTGAGACACATCTATTGGCTGCCTCTCGCTCGTGCAACCACACTAGGACCAGGAATTGAACCTGCGACCCTCAGTTGCAGGGACCGGCGCTCTAACCATTGAGCGCACCGGCCAGGGCCCCCTCTGGCTCTGCCTTTACCTTGAACTTGACCCTTCCCAGATGCAAAATTACGCACAGTTGCGGGAGCACGCGTCACTTTACAGGAGTGGACCCTTGGCCTAGTGCATCCCCCCCACATTCAACCTGTTGCCCAGCTCGTGGGGACCCTATTTTTCACGACACAGGCACCTCCATCACCCCCCCACCCACAAGGACACGGCCTCCCTCCCCTCCACGGCCCCCGACTGCCGATGGGGACGGGGTTGGGGGCTCCAATGCCTGGCGTCCCCCAGTTCAGCCGTTTCAGGTTTTGAGGCTGCACACGAAAATTCCCGTTGAGCCCGGTCCAACGGCACCGGGGGTTCTATGGGCCTGGGGTGCCCCCTGCTGCCTCCCAGGCTCTCTTCACCGCACTTGCTCGATGTCACTCGAGAAACTGAGCCAATGGGAGTTGAGCTGGCAGGCTGTCATCTCTCGGGGGGGACACTGACTTCCTATTGGCACACAAGTCTCTGACATGGTCATATATAAAGTGTCCTAGACGGGGAGTTTCTGGGAGGCGAGGACACAGCTCCTGGCCTCACCAGCGCCCGGGTCCGCCAGACCTGGGACTCGGACGTCTCCAGACACCGAAGAGGGGAGCCCGGACGCCACCTCCTCCCGGGAGAGGGTGAGTATTTCAATCCTCTTGCTCCCCTACCTTGTCACCCATTCCATTTCACCCAAGGTAATTGCCATCCCCTGCATGAACATCCGACCGGGGTAGAAAAAGCCATCAAAGAGCCCGGGCATTTCCACAGATAACTCATCCGAAGGCCGTCCACCTGTTATCTGACAGCTGGTTTTTCATGCGTGACTGGTCAGGGATGCCTCCTGCAGCGTCCGTGCTTCAGGCGTGACGTCCGTCACTCACAGATCTGAATGTGATGCCTGGCTTATCTGGTCTATGTTTCTGTTTCTTGGCAAAAAAAAAGTGCTAGGTAACTTATCGTGGGCAGTTGTAGCGCCTTACACTCACTGCGTATCGGAACTCTGCGTATTGTGAATTTCCCTGCGCTGCTTAATATGCTGGGAGCACGGCAGCCTCCGGGCTCTGACGTGGGATTGTAACACCTAGAGGTGAAGGGAACAGCCAGGTTGCTTGTGAGGTGCACGATGTGGATGCTGGCTGGTTTTCACAGCGGTTTTTAACTGGAATTCATGAGGGTAAACAGAACTGGAGAGACTTCGGGGGGGGGGGGGTGCCGTGCCGTGATGCAGCACCTGTGTGCCGTCTTGTGGGATTCTGATGGTTTCTGATTGATTTTGGAACTTAACTCCGAGGGCTCCATCTCCTGAGGAAATTAGAAAAGGGAGACATGTCTGTGTTCAGGGTATCCGGGTTAGAGCTGGGGAGCCTTCCCACTTTGCATGTCAGCACTGGGATCTATGTTTTTCTTTCTAGAATCCGATAAGCCCCACGACTCAGAGTTATTGAATCCTGTGCCTAGAGGTGTATTCAGAAGAGCCCTGCTGTAGATTTGCAATGTTTGTATATTGTGCCCTGTTCCTGAAAGTCCTGAAATGTATTCCCAATGTCTCACTGTTGGGGGGGAAAAAAAATCTCCGGGTATTTGGAATTTGCAAAAGCCCCAACAGGTTGCTTAGATTTTATTATTATTATTATCTGAGAGAGAGAGAGAGAGAGAGAGAGGCTGATGGTCCCCCCCCCCCCCGTTATGCAGTCACTGGCTGCCTCTGGTACGTGCCCTGACTGGAGATGTTCGCTGCAGCCTTGACGTAGGGGGGTGACGCTCTGCCCAACTGAACTACCCGGCCATCTTGTTTATGCGGCAGGAAAAGGGCCCTGTTTCTGCCCAGAGACCCTGAGGCTTATGCTCACCCAGAAGGAGCTGCACCCCCGAGCCAAAGACAGACGTAACCCCAAGCCGAAAGCCCCCCGAGTGCCTGGGCCCCAGAGGGAGGGCTCCCCAAGCAGCTGACCCCACCACCACTTGTTGACGGGTGTTTTCTGATCCAGAAACGGCCCCTTTTTCCCAGCCAGTGGTTAGAGCGTCGACCTCTGCACCAGGGGGTCACTGTTGGATTCCCAGGGGGGCACATGCTGGGGTTGGGGGCTCCATCCGCAGTGCGGGGGCGGGCTGCAGGAGGCAGCTGATCCATGATTTTCTCTCACCAATGATGTTTCTCTCTCTCTCCCCCCCCTCTCCCCCTCTCCCTTCCTCTCTGACGTCAGTAAAAATACATTAGGAAAAAAAAAAGAAAAGAAAGACATGGCCCTTTAGGAGCCCCTTCCATGTACGCCGCAATTAAGTGTGTTGAATTCTAACCTAATCCACTTGGGCTCTGCGTTTCCCTCCCGTCGCAAATGAATTGCAGATTCACTGGAGCCTGAGGTGTCGGTTTTTTTCTGAAAAGCAGAGGCGTTGCAGGCATTGAGGGGGGGTGCTGGTGAGGATGCAGCAAGGACCAGGCCAGGTGAGGGAGGGGCCCCCATGGCCCCCCCCTTTTCTATCTCTGCCCCTAAAAAGGGGGGCCCTGTGGTTATTATGGGGGGCACTCCATACACTCAGGGAACCAGGGAGACCACCCCCCCTGGGCCCCACAGGACACCTCCTACGCGAGGCCACTCCACCAGGACCTACGCCATAGACACCACACGGGGAGGCAGCTAAAAGGAGGGGACACACAGAGACACAAGCGCCCAGGGAAAAAGGACCCAACAAGATGGAGACGCATGATTCACCGGGGGGAGGTGGGGGGGCCAGAGTTCAGAACAGTGGTCGTCAGGAGGCTCCGACGTAGGAGAAGAGCGGACTCGGGGAGGAATCGACAGGTTAGATGACGCAGCGGAGTGAGTCAGAGGCCACCAGAGGTAGCAGAACACACCCAGTCAGAACCGAAAAAAGGGAGAAAAAAATAAAAGAATCCAAAAAAAAAAAAAATGAGGATAATTTGAGGGGCCTCTGGGACCACCACAGACGTAACAGCATTCACAGCGCAGGGGTCGCAGGACGAAGAGAGCGAGCAAGGGATGGAGAACCCATTTGGGAAAAAAAAAATGAGTGAAAACTTCCCTCACCTGGTGAAAGAAAAAGGCACCCAAGCCCAGGAAGCCTGACAGGGAGCCCCAAACAGGGGAGCCGAAGCCCCCCCTGCCCCCAGCACACGTCCTAATCAAAACGCCAAAGGCCCGAGACAGAGAGAGAATCTTAAAAGCAGCAGCAAAAGAGGGGTACCTGCCAGGGAGCCCCCCCAGGTTTGTCAGCCGAAGAAGGGAGTGACGGAAAGCAAGGACCCACCACCAAGCCCACTCTACCCAGCCGGGCTGTCGTCCGGCACAGAAGGACAGACGAGAAAATGCAGCGACAGGAGAGGTAAAACGGTGTCTGTACGGAAGAAGGTGATCAAAACACCTGCATACCCAGCAATAATCAATGTAGACATGTAAAGGGGTCCAATGCCCGGATCCAGACACACGGGGGTGGGGTGGGGGGCTGAATGGATAAGAAAACAAGACCCAGACACAAGCCGTCTGCCTACAGTTGGAGAGACACACAGACTCCAAGAACAGGGATGGGAAAAGATAATTTATGCAAAGGGGGAAAGAGAGGAAAAAAAAAAGGCTGGGGTAGCCATACCTAATGCCGGACAAAACAGACCGTCCAACAAAGGCTGTCCCAGGAGCCAGAGACGGACACAGCCACCTAGTTCCAGGTGTTGATTTGAGGAAACACCTTCATTCTCAGAAGGACATACGCCTTCCCGTGTCCTCGCAGCCTTATGTACAAACAGCCGAGGTGAGGAGGCCGCCGGGAAGAAGACGGGGTGCAGAGACACCACGGAAAAGTACTCGGCGATTAAAAAAGGAAAAAAAAAAAGAATGAAATCTTTCCATTTTGGGGACAGCGCAGGGGGAGCGCAAGGGTTTACGCGGAGAGAAATAAGCCAGAGAGAGGCAGGCAGACACTAGGGGGTTTCACTTACGCGTGGAATAAAAAAAAAAACCCCAAATAAATGAACCAACAAAACAGAAAAAAAACACAAAACCCCAACACCTCAGAGATAGAGGACATTTTGATGGTTGGCAGATGGGAGGGGCGGTTTGGGGCGGTTTGGGGGGGGGTTGGGTGGAAAAGGTGAAGGGAGTCACATAACATATTGATTTTCCATAACAGACGCCCCGTTAGGAAACCAGTCGCGCGGGCAGCGCGGGGACGGGAACGAGGCGGGCATCGCGCGTAATAACTTTGTGTCTCGCAGACGTGCCCCGCGTACCCGCCAGGGCGGTCACGTCTCCAGTTACATAAACGTGGCATCCCTGTGGTCGGACGCCTGGAGCGAACGCACTGTTGCAGCTCACTTGTGGAGAAGTAACACTGTGAATATATATATTTTAAAAAAATAGAAACCCCTGTGCCAGCAATAAAGCCCCACAGACGACCACAGCGGTCGGGAAAGCCAAGCCAAGCGAAGAAAACTTCCGCGGGCAGAGGATCCCGTCCCCAAAGCAGGCCCCGCGGGGCCCTGCGCCCGCCCCTGCGCCCCGCGGCCCGCGCGCGCCTTTGGTGAGGGTCTGGCGTCCTCTGGCGGCGCCTCCGCAGCGGAGGAAGGTTCGTCGGCGGCGCCGCGGACCCACCGCGCGGGGTGCCACTTGGAGAGGTGAGGACGCGCGCGCGAGGGCGCGGGGGCCTCTGCAGCGCGCGGCCCGGGGTGCGGAGAGGAGCCGCAGGGGTGGGGGCGGCGGGAGCGCGGGGCGCCCCGTAGACTCAGCCGGGGACCAGGTCGGCCGGGAGCCCCGGGCAAGTTCGCGCGGGCAGCACGGGGCGGTGACGCCGCACTGGCCTTCCGCGCCTGCCGGCCAGGCGACAGGACAGCGGCCAGAAGAGGACGAGGACGCACAGTAGCCGACGGCTCGCGTCCCGGGGTCGGCGCGCAGGGTAAGCCCCAGGCTCGCGGGGTGAGGATTGCGGGCGAGGCGGCGAGGACGGGCGATGCCCGTTCAGCTCGCGCCCCTGTCCTCGGGGGCGCGGGAGCCGCGGACCCTGCAGGGTCCGCGAGGGAGCTGGAGAGCAGGCGGCCGGGAGCGCAAACTTTCCCCCCCGCGGCGGCTGCGGGTGGGCAGGGGCGCACAGGGCGCCCCTGCCGGACCGGGCACCTGGGCGCAGCCCTGCCGGACCGGGCACCTGGGCGCAGCGCCAACCCCCGCTCGCCGCTGGGAACTGGGGCGCGAAGAACCCCGCCGCTGCCGTCACTGGCATCGCCCCCCTGGAGAGCCCCGCCAGCCGTGGGGCTGAGAGGCGAGCCCGGTGCCCGAGCGGCTGGCGGGGTGTCGCGTGCGGGCTGCCCGCTGGAGGCCGGGGGACTCGGAGCCGCCGCTGCACGGTGCGCTCCTCGCCAAGGAGGGAGGCGCTGCCCGGCGGGGCGCTTGGCTCGGCTCGGACCCGGGACCAGAGCGGGAAAGGTGTGGGAGAGACTGAACGAGGCGGGAGGTGCAGGGAGCCGGAGGCGCGCCGCTGCGCACGGGGCGGGAGGCCGAGTGGCCGAGGCTGCGGCTCCGCAGTGGCGCCCCGCTCTCCCCGCGAGCCCCCGAGACGGTGCGGGGACTGGGGGGCGCAGCCTTTTTCCTGGGGGGCTCTGGGCGGAGGGGCAGAGCGAGGCGCTTCCCAGGATGGCAGCGCCGCGTGCTCGCTGCGGGGACTCCAGCCCGGGTCAGGCGATAGCCCCCCTCTTTCTCCCCCCTCCCCCCGCGCGCCCACCGCCTGGAACCCGGGCACGAGGGGCTTCGCTTGTGTCTGAGGCCGAGGAACCTGTTGTGCGGTTCCCACATCCAGAGCTGCCTGGGGTCTCCTTGGGGAACGTGCGCCCTGGGAACCCGAGGGGGGCCGCGCGCGCCCCCGGCCCTATGCGCAGAGGCTGGGAGACGGGCGCCTCCTTCGCTCGCTCGGTGTTTACTTGCAGTGCCCGCGGGACCGCCTGCCTGGATTTCGGATGCGTGTCTGACAGCCCAGCACAGACCCCAGCGACACCCCCTCCCCCCGCAATACGCGCGGGGGCGCCTTGAAGTTCTTTCTTTCCTGGGGACCGACCGACAAGGGGCCGCCTCCCTGACCTGCAGCTGGG
The DNA here is from genome assembly GCA_036010255.1 of Myotis pilosus. Classification (NCBI taxonomy): domain Eukaryota; kingdom Metazoa; phylum Chordata; class Mammalia; order Chiroptera; family Vespertilionidae; genus Myotis; species Myotis pilosus. The sequence goes on along the minus strand of JASKON010000031.1, from coordinate 305,384 downwards.
TTTTACCCCGGCCCTGGAAGACTGGTTTCCTAAACGTGCCTTTTTTTCCTTCTCTTTCTCCTTTTCCCTCTTTCACAGACTCTCTCTCCGCACCTGGCGGGACCAGGCGTCGTCTGCTGCCCCTGATTCCAGAAAGGTAAGCGCCAGCCCACGTGGCTCGCAGGGCACACACCAGTTCCATCCCGTCCAGCCCTGAGGACGGAGAGCGGGGGGCAGCTGGTAACACGCTAACGAGGTAAAACAAAGTCCTAGAGACGCGGGAGGGCAGCAGGGTGCCCTCTGGGTCAGTAGTGTGTTAGGGGCAGGAGCTGATTCCAGGAGCTGGAGCAGGAAACGTGGGTGTTTATGGGGTGTCCTCTCTGTGTCCCTCCCAGCTTGAGGCTGCGGTGGGAGCTGCGGCCCTCCGTCCGCCACGATGGCCCTTAAGATGCCGATGCTCAAGACCCTGCTGGTCTTCTACCTGTTCCTGAACCTGGACTTCCGCTGCGGGTAAGTGGTCCTCTGTGCTCCCCACTTCAGGGGTTCTGGGGGCGCCCAGTGGCGTCTGCTCGCCCCCTTCACTGCCCCGCCCGCTCCGGTGTGCGGTAAACACACAGAAGCCTCCTTGCCCATCCCCACCCCAGCTGACCACCACGGTGCCCCCACCCCCCCCGTGTTCCCCAGGGAACATGTGTGTGTAAGTGAAAACGCACTCCACGTACACGTCTCCCCGTGGGCACATGGGTGGTTAGGTTGTTTACTGTCGGCGGCACCGTGTGGCGCCATGTCAGGGCTGAGGGACACGCACATCCGTGCGTCTTGAGAGTCGGCGGAGCGGCCGGTGGTGCATCTGCAGCGACGGAGGCAGCTATTACGGTCCCCGGTGCATGCGGGTCTGAAATGGGAGGTAATGGGCCCAGGGCCGCAGCCATTAGCAGCGACAATGCTCTCTTTCTCCTCTAATTTGGTGGCTTCCTGAGGTCACCCCCACCACGGAGTGGTGGCTGTTGGTTTCTGGAAGCTTCCACGGAATGGCGGTACATTGCCCTCCCATCTCCGGAGAGAACCCGGGGTTCGGGGTCCTTAATATCCTGCAGGGAGAGGTCAGAGCGACCGCCCATCCGGAAACAATACCTCCTGAGTGTGTGCGCACGCACATGCACGTGTGAGCCACAGACTGATGTATAAAAACGGGGGGGGGGGGATATCCTTAATCCCACCACCCAGCAGCCAGCATCCTTCCTATTTTCGTGTGTTTTCTTCCCTCTTGCTTCTCTGCATATTTTTATGCATATTTATGTATGCAACGGGGATCCTACTTCACCTTCAATTTGGCGCGATGATTTTTTTCCCCGAGCCTAATGCTTTGTTATTATAAACTCCTTGAAATGTATGATTTACACATGGGTGGCTGTTATGAAAAGGCAGACTGCTTACTCATCTCCAATTCACTTTCTCATCCGCTGTCATGCATTTCCCCACAATGAGCACCTCGGGCTCAGACGGCCTGGTAAGTGGAGTTTCACATCCCGTCCTCGCCGAGTTTTCAGTGCCGGAGCCTGTCCTGTCCAGGGAGGGGGCGTCTAGCAAAGCAGGGAGCCGGGTTTCACACCCCTGAGCCTGGGGGAGGGGGTGGCGGGGGTCCTTCAGCCCCCACCAAAGAGACGTCTTCACCTCTGGGCGCAAAAGCCCCTGTAGATGTCTTGTCTTTGATACGGCTCCTCTCACTTACTTATTACTCGAAAGGGACGTAGGAATAACTGTGTTGCCTGGCCGGCGTGGCTCAGTGGCTGAGCGTTGACCCATGAACCAGGAGGTCAGGGTTCGAGTCCCCGTCAGGGCACACGCCCGGGTTGCGGGCTCGCTCCCCACTAGGGGGGCGTGCAGGAGGCAGCCGATCCATGATTCTCATCATTGATTGTTTCTCTCTCTCTCTCTCCCTCTCCCTTCCTCTCTGAAATCAATAATAATAATTAAAAAAGAATAGCTCAGTGGTTAGAACGTGGGCCTGAGCACCAAAGGGTCTTGGGTTCGAATCCCAGTGAAGGGTTGCAGGTTCGTTCCCAGCCCTGGTCCGGGCACGTGCAGGAGGCGACCAATCAACATGCCTCTCTCACATCGACATTTCCCTCTCTCCTTTCCTCTCTCTCTAAAAAAATAAGTCAATGTAATAATATCCCCGGGTGAGTGTTAACAAAGACACAGAAACACACACACGGGCCGTAGACCAGGCGACACAAAGCCGCAGAGGAGGGCCGGGCGGGGGGAAGGAAGCCAGGCCATTCACTGGAAGCCCATTGTAGTTGTAGCCATCGCACCGGTTTTCAGGGCCGAAGGCAGAGCCCGTGACAAATGAAACCCAGGAGCACTCCATTCTCAGTCTTCGCAGCAACAACGTCGAGCGATTTCTGTCTCGGGGGCCTGGCGAGGATTTGGGGGTGGGGAAGGGGTGAGGGTCAGTCCTGAAGGGTCGGCCGCACTCCGTTGTATCCGGAAGAGCAGTTGGTCCTTCCTTTGTGGGCCCACAAAACAATGGCCAGGGAATGGTTGGTTTGTTTGCTTTTAATCTCACCAGAGGATATTTTTCCCTTAATTGTCAGAGAGAGGGGAGGGGAGGGAGGAAAGAGAGAGATAGAGCGAGATAGAGAGAGAGAGGGAGGGAGAGGGAGAGAGAGACATCGATTGGCTGCCCCCTGCACGTGCCCCAACTCGGGCCAGCGATGGAGCCTGCAACAGGGGTACGTGCCCTCACTGGGAAATCGAACCCAGGACCCTTCGGTCCACAGGCCGACGCTCTGTCCACGGAGCCACGCCGGCCGGGGCCCTCTTACATCGTGTTGTTGAACACGGTGGGCTCGAGAGGTGTGTCGTGGACACTCCGTGGACAAAGCTCACCAGTCCGTGCCCTTTCGAGGTGCTCACTTAATGAGTTTAACGTAACAGACGAGCCGACCGGAGGTTCATTTCCCAGAAGTAATTAAATACTTGGGGGGGAGAGGGCGCAGCCAGAAATGCCACTTAGGGAGCCAGATCAGCCGCCGCTTACAGCCGGTCCGGCCACGGTCCCCGAGTAAGTGAGTGCGAACCCGGGGCCGCCACGGCCGTTATTGATCCCAATTATGGCAATCAGACATGGCTGTCCGCGGAGGCAGAGAGCGTGGCCGAGAAACGCGTCCCTAATTGTGTCCGCAGCTCCGTTCCTGGTAGGACGGGGCTCAAAAGACGTGGTTTGTGTGTTTTTTTCCTTCCCCCAGAAGCGAGGACATCACTGCTGAACGTGCCCCCTTTAAAAACACTGTCATAAGCCCCGGCCGGTGCTGCTCAGTGGTTAGGGCGCCGGCCCTCACTCCCAAAGGTCGTGGGTCTGATTCCTGGTCAAGGGCAGGTGCCTCGGTGGCGGGTTCGATCCCTGGCCCTGGTGGGGGCATACGCTTTGCTTTCTGTGACCGGGGAGGGCCCGTCCTCTCCACGCCTGTGACACGCGGCGTGTAATTTGTTGTTAATCCTCACCTGAGGATATTTTACCATTGATTTTTTTTTAGAGAGAGAGTGGAAGGGAGGGGGAGATAGATGATAGATAGATAGATAGATAGATAGATAGATAGATAGATAGATAGATAGATGATAGATAGAGTTAGATAGATAGATGATAGAGAGATAGATAGACGAGAGAGATAGATAGATGATAGATAGATAGATAGATAGATAGATAGATAGATAGATGATAGATAGATATAGATAGATAGATAGATGATAGATAGATGATAGATAGATGATAGATAGATGATAGATAGAGATAGATAGAGAGAGAGAGAGACATCCATTGATTGCCTCCCAAACTCACCTTAACCAGGGCAGGGAATGACTCTACCACTAGGTAGGTGCCGTTGACCGTAATCGAACCAGGGACCCTTCAGTCCGTGGGTCAACGCGCTATCTACTGAGCCAAACCAGCTAGGGCTCCTTTTCTTTTTAATTTATTGATTTGAGAGACGGGGGGAGAGAGAGAGAGAGAGAGAGGGAGGGAGGGAGGGAGGGAGGGAGGGAGGGAGGGAGGGAGGGAGGAAAGAGAGAAACATCGACTTGCTTTTCCACTTACTGGTTGATTCCTCTATTGCCCCAACTGGGAATCAGAAGGGTGCCTCTGGCCTCATGGGCCCGCCCTCAGCCACCAGCCGGCGCACTCAGTGCTCTGAGAGGCGAGTCGCGGAGGAGAAAGCTGCGTCGGGGCCCCGCACCAAAGGACTGAACGTTAGCTTCTTAGAGCTTCACGCGGTCGCATCTGAACGGGGGTGTGGCAGGGAGACCCACAGAACGGCCACCTGCCTCGATCGGAAGGGAATTGATCTGCTCAGAGGCGACGGGTGACAGGGGCCCCCATCCTGGACCAGGGAGGAGCAGGCAGGCCCACATGGGTTCCGCCCAGACCCGTCCGGGACGCTGCCTTTAGGAGGTTCGGGGTTCCGCTGTACCCCCAGCTGCCGAGGACTGACCCCTGGGGGCCCACAGCTGGCTCGCAGCTGAGAAAGCTCCCCTTAAAGTGTTGGTGATCCTCACCTGAGGGCACTTTCTCCATTGCTTTTCAGAGAGGGGGAGGGAGGGAGGGACAGGGAGCAACACAATTGATGTGAGAGAGACATCCATTGATTGCCTCCTGCACGTGCCCCGCCCGGAACTGGGGATCGAGCCCGCAACCCAGGCCTGTGCCCTTCCGGGAATCGAGCCGTGACCTCCTGGTTCCTAGATCAAGGCTCAACCACTGAGCAACACCAGCCGGGCAGTAAAAATAATTTTTAAAAAAGAAGAAGAAAGAAATGATGAGCAGGAGTCAGAACCTTTTTGTGTCTGTTCCCAAAGCTTCCTGCAGAAGCCGCCCAGCCCCGAAGAGAAGACGGAGGACAACATCACCATGTACACCCGCATCCTGGACGGGCTCCTGGAGGGCTACGACAAGAGGCTGCGGCCCGGCTTCGGAGGTGAGTGCCGCTCCCTGGCCGGGGCCGGGCGGACCCTCCGTCTCCAGTCACCTCCCGGGAGATGCCCGCAGCCCCTCCCGCAGCTCCCCGGCCACCGCCAGGGCTCCGGCCCCCTTCGGCCACATCTTCCAGACGCAAGAAGCTCCCTTCTTCCCCAGAACGTTCTTTTTTTAAAATTTAATACATATATATATATTTTTTATTGATTTCAGAGAGGAAGGGAGAGGGAGAGAGAGAGAGAAACATCCATGATGAGAGAGAATCATGGATCGGCTGCCTCCTGCACGCCCCCTACTGGTGATCGAGCCCACCACCCGGGCCTGTGCCCTGACCGGGATTGGAACCCTGACCTCCTGGTTCCTAGGGCGACGCTCAAGCTCTGAGCCCCGCCGGCCGGGCCATGCTCCTTCTGATGGGATGGGTGCTGTCTCCCGCCTCCTCGTTGGGTGGCAGTCAAGCCTCCACACGTAACACACGCGCTAGAAAAGCTCCCCTGGTCGCCAAGTGTGACAGCAGCCTCCAGCCCCGGGGTTCCCAGTGTGGGGCACACGCCCACAGGAGGGGGGAGCTGTCTAATGTTTAAGGGGGGCAGCTCGAGGATGTGTCATTCACCGTGAATGTTTTGCATTTCTTAGGGTTCTAGGGGCCCCATAGACCAGTGATGTCAGCATTTTGAAAAACCCTCACTTAACTCTGGTGCTGCATCACATACAGAAATTTTTTGATCTTTGCAACCAGAGTAGAACAAAGACTTATACGTTTGCTATTTATTTTATATATTTAAATGCCATTTAACCAAGAAAAATCAACCAAAAAAATGAGTTCGCGTGTCACCTCTGACACGCGTGTCATAGGTTCGCCATCACTGCCCTAGACAGTCTGTACATATATATGGTGACATATCTATGCCTCTCAGTTCTCTGTGATGTGTTTTGAAACTTTATTTGCTATTTTCTCATATCCCTTCACATTATTATATATTTTTAACAATTCCTTAGTGAGTCCTCCTCAGTCCGTCCGCTGTCCTTTCGCCCTTTAGTTTTTCTCTCTTGTGGACGCCATGTTCTCTGGCAGCTTGTTTAGCCGAGTTCATGGCCTTTGAGGCTTCCTCCGTGCGAACAGGAGCTCCCTTTGTGGATAAGAAGAATTCCGTGTGGGGAGGGCGGGCGTCAGGACGGTGGTGATGCCCAGGGGGCATGGCCGGGCGAGGCGGGCGCCCCGGGCTGGACGGAGGCCTGGACCCTGGTGGCGGTCGCTCAGGCCCCTGGTCTGTTTCAGAGTGGACCACCGTGGTGAACACTGACATCCTGGTGACCAGCATTGGCCCGGTGTCCGACACGCAGATGGTAGGTGCGGGTTGGGTCCCCCGCCAGGCCCCGGGGGATAAACACGAAGATCTGGGGAGGGGGCTCCCCGAGCTGTGACCTCACCTATGTGCCCCCTCTCTCCCCCTCCCTCCGGCTCCGCCACAGGAATACACCATCGACGTGTTCTTCCGCCAAAGCTGGAATGATGAGCGCCTGCAGTTCGAGGGGCCCATACATAGCCTGTCACTCAACAACCTGATGGCCAGCAAGATCTGGACCCCGGACACCTACTTCCACAACAGCAAGAAGTCCGTCGTGCACAACACGACCACGCCCAACAAGCTGCTGCGGCTGGAGTCGGACGGGACCCTGCTCTACACCATGCGGTGAGCTCGTCCGTCCATCCGTCCTGTGGGGGCAGCTGCGGGCCTGGCACCACGGGAGGGCATAGGGAGGGGGTGTGTGGAGCCGGGGTGGAGCGTGCAGGGCCCTCAGGGAGGGATCACAAGAGGAGGTCAAGGGGCGCAGTGCAGGTGCAGCAGGAATTATAACGGGGGCTTGTCATGGGCAGCGCAGGATGGGGTGGAGACATCACAGGGTAGGGATATGGGGTGCAGCGTGGGGTGGGCAGGGGGCCGGGGCACAGGGCAGAGGGGCAAGGGGGGAACAGGGTCACCTTAGAGCAGTGGTTCCCAACCTTGCTGTGGCCACGCCCCACCTAAGCCTCTCTACCATCCTGATGCCCCCTCCCCCGACATAGGATTCCTATTATTCACAAAGGGAGCTCCTATTCACACGGAGGGAGCCTCAGAGGCCATGAGCTTGGTCTAAACGAGCTTCCAAAGAACATGGCATCCATGAAAGAGAGAGAGAGAGAGAGAGAGAGAGAGAAAAGAACAAACAGACAGTGGACGAACTGAGGAAGAAATCGCTAAGGAATTGTTTCAATAATAATAATAAATGACAGGATAGGGAAAAATAGCAAATAAAGTTTCCAAACATAATACAGAACTGAGATGCATAAATATGTCACTATATATATATATTTTTTAGACTGTCCACGAGGCCCCTAGAACCATGAGAAATGCAAAACATTCATGGCTAATACCTTATTCTCCAATTGCCCCCCCCCCTTAACACTCAAACTGCCCCCCTGCGGGGCGTGTGCCCTACGCTGGGAACCACTGGTCTAGACAGAGGAGGCTCCGGGCACTGCCTGGGTAGAACCTGGGCCCCGTCCTTCATCCCTGTAGCTGGTTTTTCGGGGCTTTGGGGTTTTTTTTTCGGGGTAGAATGTTTGGTCGTGTTCACGGGGCTTTAGCTGGGGTTTCAGCACCACGGACAGAGGCGTGAGGTGTTATTCCCTGGATGGCCACAGGAGGGCAGCAGAGGATCATTTTTGCGCGGTGATGTGCTGACAGCGTCCTTCCAAGTCTCCTGTAGGAAGTATATGGATCCGTAGACGTGTGCAATATAGTCAGTCACTTACGTGAAGGACAGTGCATATATGTTCTACATGTTCTATTCCTGCGTAGGATCTAAAGTAAATTATCCGTATGCTACCGAAAGTTTGGAATTAGGCACTGGGAGTGCATGAGCACATACACACATAAGCAAGTATATCTTTACCTGCATTTATTGCCAGACATTAACACACCAGAGTCTAGTTAAAAACACCACCAACAGCCCTAGCCGGTGTGGCTCACTGGATAGAGCACCGGCCTGCAGACCAAAGGGTCCCAGGTTCGATTCCGGTCGAAGGAACATACCTCCTTTGCAGGCTCCTCCCCGGCCCAGGCCCTGGTCGGGGCACTTGCAGGAGGCAACCAATGGGTGTGTTTCTCTCACATCGCTATTTCTCTCTCTTTCCCTCTCTCTTCCATTCTCTCTAAATCAATGGGAAAATATACTCGGGTGAGGATTAACCAAAGACAAATTATAATAAAAGGAATTCATAGTTTGTTATCTTAAAAAAAATACAGCACCCACAGATATATTAGGCAGGGTGGCTGGGACACGGTTAAAGGGCACACCCCTGCCCAGCAGTGCCCCAGGCCTCCTTTGCAGGGCTGGGCAGGGGAGAGGTGCAGAACCCAGCACTGCCCATTTTGTGTGGTTTTCTAGCTGGAATTTCTGGTGCTGATCCCATGGCAGTTTCAATTTCACTGCCATGAAAACCCCGGGTAGTAGGGGGCGACCACGTGCCTCAGGGGGACCTGCCAGGTCGGAGGAGAGGTTTTCCTTGGGGAGCAGGTGAGCTGGGAGGCGGTGACCGGATCCCCCCTTTCCTCCACACCCTCCAAAGGGGCAGCTCTGGGGTCAGTGCCCGTGTGTCCTGAGTCCTGGGTGGGAGGGAAGTCTCTCTATCAGAGACAACGAGGCAGGCAAGCATTTGTCCTCCCGTCGGACCTGGCTCCGCCTGGTTTGGAAGCAGAACCAGGGATTTCCGCCCGGAGCTTCAGCACCGCGGACAGAGACAGAAAGTGTTATTCCTCAAAACGGCCACAGGAGGGCAGCAGAGGGTCACGTTTGCGCAGGAACGGGCTGAGCGCGTCCTTGGAGTTCTAGCGTAATGAGCAGATAGTTCCATATAGGTGTCCCATATAATCAGTAACTTGCTTGAAGGGCATTATACACGTTTTATTCTGGGGTAGTATTTGAAATTAATCGTCCATATGTAACTAGACGTTTTTAACTAGGAACTAGTACGTTTGTGAGTATACACACATATTAGGATCTGTATCTTTATCTTTATCTGTATCTATATTTATTACCATACATGCACACACCAGTGTCCGGGTAAATATGGCACCGAGAGATATATTCAGTAAATCTTGCTTTCTTCCTGTGTTTGTTTGTTTGTTTGTTTTGTTAATCCTCACCTGAGGATATTTTTCCATGGATTTTTAGAGAGAGTGGAAGAGAGAGGGAGAGACAGAGAGAAACATGCATGTGAGAGAAACACATCGATTGGTTGCCTCCTCTAGGAGCCCTGACCAAGGTGTGGGCCAGGGAGGAGCCTGCAAGCAAGGCACATGCCCTTGATGGGAATCGAACCCAGGACCCTTTGGTCCGCAGGTTGATGCTCTATCCACTGAACCAAACCGGCTAGGGCTGGTCCTTTTTAAAAAACTTTTTTTATTGATTTCAGAGAGGAAGGACAAGGGAGAGAGAGATAGAAACATCGATGATGAGAGAGAGTGATCGATCGGCTGCCTCCTGCACGCCCCCATACGAACCCACAACCCAGGCACGTGCCCTTGACCAGAATCGAACCCGGGACCCTTCCGTCCGCAGGCAGACGCTCTATCCACGGAGCCAGACCAGCCAGGGGTTTGATGTTTTTTAATTTATTCCAATTCGGCACAGTCTATGTTTCTCAATGGGAAAGCTGGTAATATGTGCAATTCTCCAGAATGGCCACAGGAGGGCAGCAGAGGATCATTTATGCGCAGGACTCCGCGGCAGCAGGCAGTAAGTTCTGGTATAAGGGTCTGCAGTCCAGCGGTTCTCAGCCTGTGGGTCGCGACCCCTTTGGGGATGGAAGGACCCTTTCACAGGGGTCGCCTAAGGCCATCGGAAAACACATATATAATTACATATTGTTTTTGTGATTGATCACTGTGCTTTAATGCTGTTCCATTTGTAACAATGAAAATCCATCCTGCCTATCAGATATTTCCATGACGATTCATGACAGTAGCCACATGACAGTTATGAAGTAGCCACGAAGATAATGTTATGGTCGGGGGCCACCACACCATGAGGAACTGTATGAAAGGGCCGCGGCGTGAGGAAGGTTGAGAACCGCTGCAGTGGAGTCCCACGCAGGTGTCCAGTAGAGTCAGTCGCTTACTTGAAGGGAATTGTCTACGTGTTACACGTGTTTGGGTAACATGTGGAGTCAATTATCCGCACGGAATTAGACGTTTTTAACTGGGTCCTAGTGTGTGTGTGTGTGTGTGTGTGTGTGAGCACACCGCGGACAGAGACAGAAAGTGTTATTCCTCCAAACGGCAGCAGAGGATCGTGTTTGCGCAGGAACGGGCTGGGCGCGGCCCCTGAGTTCTAAGGAGCCGATGGCCCCATGTAGGTGCGCAGTGCAATCGGTCACCTGCTTGAGGGACATCACAGACATGTTCCGCACGTCTTACGCGGGGGCAGTACTTGAAATGCATTATCTATGTGTAGCCAGAAGCTCTTTGGTCTATCAGGAGTCTCTCCGTCAGAGACAAGGAGGTAGGCAGGCACCTGTCCGCCTTCACTGGATCCCCAGGGCGGGGCCAGCAGGAGGCCGGAGGCCCATGACTCTCTCTCTCTTCTGTTGCAGCCTGACCATCTCTGCCGACTGCCCCATGCAGCTCTACAACTTCCCCATGGACGAGCACACCTGCTCCCTGAAATTCGGAAGCTGTGAGTGCTCGTGTTTCAATGTGTTTGTGTGGATTTCAGAGAGAAAGGGGGAGGGACAGAGACAGGGGTCCTAAAGGGACGAGGGGTGAGGGGCGACGACGCGGGAGGGGGGCGGACAGAACTGTCGGCCCCGGGCAGGAGGGGCGGGGGCGGGCGGGGACGAATGCCCCGGTCGGTCCCTCACAGAACCTCCCGCCTGGCTCCCCTGAGAGATGGTTGGTCGGAGGCCCGGATTACGGTTCCGGTTGCAGACTCCCCAGTCCCAGGAGGGGCTCATGCAGGAGGCAACCAATTGATGCTTCTCTCTCTCTGTGTGTCTTTTCCCGTCCCTTCCACTCTCTCTAAAAAAAATTAATGGAAAAATATCCTCAGGTGAGGATTAGCAAAAAATAAAATAATAAAATAAAATAAAATAAAATAAATTTTAAAAATGTTTTTATTGATTTCAGAGAGAGAGAGGAAGGGAGAGGGAGAGAGAGAGAGACATCAATGATGAGAGAGCATCATGGACCGGCCGCCTCCTGCACGCCTCACGCTGGGGATGGAGCCCGCAACCCAGGCCTGTGCCCCGGGAATCGAACCCTGACCTCCTGGTTCCTAGGTCGATGCTCAACCACTGAGCCACGCCGGCCAGGCTGGACTGGGGCTTTCTCCCGTCTCTGGCTCCTTCGGACGGGCCCGGTGTCAGGTGACACCCTGTTTATGCCGCTCTCCCTGTCTCTCCCTGTCTCCCCCCGACCCCAGACGCGTACACCAGCGAGGAAATCACCTACGTGTGGCTGGACACGAACGCCACCAACGGGCTGGATGTGGCTGAGGACGGCTCCCGGCTGAACCAGTACTACCTGACGGGGTTCGAGACACACTCGGGCAGCTGCTCCACCAGCGTAGGTGAGTCCTGGCGGGCGGGCCGGACGCCAGCTCTCCCCTTAGCCGTGGGGGGTGGGGAGGTGGGCACAGCGGTCAGTTGGCACGCAAACCCAGGGGCCACGGAGACGCGGCCGCACCCTCCCCCCAGCCCTGGCTCCTCACCAGTTCACCGTCAGCGCCGCCTCGTTCTCGGGGATGAATGGGGGTCCCCGTGGGCCTCGCACAGGGCCGGGCAGAGCCAGAGCAGGCCCGGGGGCATCGCCAAGGAAGTGCCCGAACTCGGGGCAGACGGGGGTGGGGGGACAGGCCCCAGGGCAGGCACGGAGCCCGTGGGGGGCGGCCACCCCCAGTCCCTCGGAGCCTCCCGACCCCTCCACCCCCCACAGGGCGCTGGGATGTGCCTGGTTCTGTCTAAGAGGCCAAACCCTCAGTCCCGCTGGCAGCGGCGGCAGCGGCCAGGGGGCGGGTGGAGGGGCACAGAGGGGCCAGGGATTAGAAAGACAGAAATCTGATCTCCCCGGGAAAGGCAGCCTCAGGGCAGGTGCCTCAGAGGCTGGGGGGCCACAGGATTTATAAAATGACCACACGCGGCCCCGGCCAGGGTGGCTCAGTGGTTGAGCGTGGACCTAGGAACCAGGAGGTCAGGGTTTGACTCCCGGTCAGGGCACAGGCCGGGGCTGTGGGCTCCATCCCCAGTAGGGGGCGTGCAGGAGGCGTCCGGTCCATGATTCTCTCTCATCATGGATGTTTCCATCTCTTTCTCCCTCTCTCTTCCTCTCTGACATCAATAAAACCTATTAAAAAATTTAAAAAATCAACAAACTTAAAAAAAATTAATTTAAAAATAAAGAAACCCATGGGTTTTCCATCCCCTCCTTTGCCTGAACCTTACAAACACTTACCCGAGGGGAGGTGCTAAGAGGACAGGCCCCGGGGCACAGGACACGCCCTGGAGCCCCGGGGGTGGGGTGGGGAGGGCGCAGGTCCTGGGCGCGGGTCCGGGGGCGCTGACGCTCCTCTCTTGTGCGCAGGCAATTTCACGGTCCTGACGGCGGACTTCCACCTGAAGAGGAAGCTGGGCTACTTCCTCACCCAGACCTACCTGCCCTGCGTCATGACCGTCATCCTGTCCCAGGTGTCCTTCTGGGTGAACCGGGAGTCCGTGCCCGCCCGCACCGTGTTCGGTGAGTCGGCCCGGCCCGGCCCGCGGCTGCCACCGGCGTCCGTCGCGTTCGGATGCCGCGTGGGGCCTGGGTGCCGGCCCTGAGCCCGTGTCCGCTCCCGCTCCCTCCAGGGGTGACCACGGTGCTGACCATGACCACCCTCAGCATCAGCGCCCGGAACATGCTGCCCAAGGTGTCCTATGCCACCTCCATGGACTGGTTCATCGCCGTGTGCTACGGCTTCGTGTTTTCCGCGCTCATCGAGTTTGCCATCGTCAACTACTTCACCAAGAGGAGCTGGGCCTGGGACGGCCAGGGCAACGCGGGCAGAAACAGGGTACGGACCCCTTCCTCCTCCCTCTCTTTTTCCAGGTTCTCTTTAAAAAAAAAACTACACACACACACACACACACACACACACACACACACACATATTGATTTCAGAGAGGAGGGGAGAGAAACATCCATGATGAGAGAGAATCATGGATTGGCTGCCTCCTGCACGCCCCCTACTGGGGATGGAGCCTGCAACCCGGGCCTGTGCCCTGGCCGGGAATCAAACTGTGACCTCCTGGTTCCTAGATTGATGCTCAGCCACTGAGCCACACCGGCCAGGCTATCTATCTATCTATCTATCTATCTGTCATCTATCTATCTATCATCTATCAATCAATCTATCTATCTATCTATCTATCTATCTATCTATCATCTATCTATCTATCATCTATCTATATCTATCTATCTATCTATCTATCTATCTATCTATCTATCTATCTATCTATCATTTATCTATCTACCTATCTATCATTTATCTATCTATCATCTATCCATCCATCCACCCAGCCTCAATCCATCCATCACTCCATCGTATTTTTTGATGCCTTTCAAAGAAAATTCCAGAGCACAGTGTGTCCCCACTCAGCACCCCGCAGCCAGTCATGCCCTGCGGTGGGCCCCCTGCTTTCCGTCTCATCCATGCAGAGCAGCACCCCAGTGTGTGGGGCACCCGCAGACGAAGGGCACCTTTGGGCGTTGTGACGGGTCCGCCTGTATAACCCGGGCCCCGTGACAATAGAGAGCACCACCAGCTATCCCCGGTCCTTCCCCTCCACCCCCAACACCGTCACCTGCTGTCCAATGGCACCCCCGCGCCCCGTGGCCTCTGCCGCCTGCCAGGGCCGAGCTGATGGCTCTCCCTCTTTCTCACGCGCGGGCGGACCGCCGCCGGCCAGTGGCATGCCCTCACGCCCTCGTTCTCCTTTGCAGAGACGGGGACGCCGCCAGGGCCGGAGAAGCCTGTACGCCGTGAGGAGGAGGCGGAGGGCCCACTCGCCCAGCATCCCCCAGGGCGAGCAGATCCCGCTGGGGCCCATCGGACGGGTGCCGGCCCACCTGGAACCGATCCCCGAGGCCCGGGAGGAGGCGTCCCCAGTCCGCGTGCCCATCTCTTCCGATGACGAGGAGCAGGAAGTGAAGACTTACAACAGCGTCAGCAAGATCGACCAGGTGGCCCGCGTCCTCTTCCCGCTCCTGTTCGCCCTGTTCAACGCCGCCTACTGGTGGACATATCTGTCCAAGTAAATGGCGTGGTAGGGGCTCCACCCCCCTCAGTCAGCCCCCTCCCCCTGCCCCCCAAAAGTCAGCCTCTTCACTCTCAAACCCGAGAGCCATAGTTTCCGAGGAATGGTTCCCCCAGAAGGGCTAATCTCAGAGGGATTCTCCATCCTAGGACGCCATTGTTCAGGAATTCTTGCATGTTTAATAATGCGTACGCATACGATTGCCTTGAGGTTCCTACGTGCCGCGTCAGATGTTTCGCAGCTGTCACATTGATACACGAAACGAAGGTCTTTCTAGAAAGCCAGAAGGGCTCTGACGCGCGTAGAATCTGACACTGATAGTTTACAAGCAAGAAAGGTCTATTCCCCCCCTATTTCCAAGGGTTACCTGACAATGCAACTTTTTATACATCCACCGGCATTTCATACAAAAATTTCCCGGCAACAAAAACAAAAGCAAAAAACTATTTTAGGGACCTGCTCACGGTTGTTACTTGACCAAAATTCTTGCAAAAAAAAATCAGAGATCTCACCAAGAGCACTTTTTTTTTTTCCGTTTCATTCCCAAGGAAACCGTGAGCATTCATGTACAAAAAAATGAATCGCCTTTGCTAAATCTTACTATTCGGAAATTTTAAAAAGTCCCGCATGACTTCACTTTACCAAATAGAATAGGCAAATATTTACGCAGACAAATTAGATTCACAGATTAAACTCTTGCCCCCCCACCCCGGGGGGAAAACAAATTAACTGCCTAAAAGAAAAATTCTTTTTTGGGGGGAGAATAAGGGGGAATGAACCTATTCCCTCTTCTCCTGCCACTGCCCCTACTAATTGGACCGTGAGAACGACAGAAAAGATGTTACAACAGAAAGAGGTGTGACGACAGTCTGGCTTCTGGCCCGCGTGTTCGCTGTCTCGATCTGACCACGCCTCGCTGCTACCACCGTGTGTAACGCTTCTGTGGTGCAAACCTGTCACCGAACCCCCAGCCTGTACTCCCTTGTGCGCGCCTTCTACTTGACGTACTGCTGCTCCGTGAGCTTTTGTATGCAAGCCTTCGATGCTCACCCATCCAAACACGGACGATCTTAGGGCTCCATGTCATATTTTGGGGGGAAAACACACACCCACTTCCTATCTTGGTGGACCCACCTCCTTCCCCGACAGGATCAAGGGCAGCCCATCGTGACATCGCGTGGGTGAGCACTGGCAATATCAGGGGGCTCCTTCGGGAGCAATTGATTGACCGCTGTGCTGTACACCTGAAACTCATGTAAAATAATGTAAAATACCAACTATCACTAAGAAATAAAGTTTGAAAAGCAGAGACAGTGGCCCTGGCTGGTCCCTCGGTCGGTTGGTCGGTCTGCGCGTCGTCCCCGATGCAGCCAGGTTCCCGGTCCCGTCTGCACGGCTTCTCATGGGAAGCCGGGACTCGGTTTTCGAACGGCCGCCCGGAATAGGGGGATGGTGTTGGCGGGCCCGGGTCCCGCTGTGCTGCGCTAGCGAGTGACTGCGCGGTGCCCGCACTCACGTCTTGGCCCCGGGAGAGGATGGAGTCCTCCTGCACGGCCCCCACTGGGGATGGAGCCTTAACCCGGGCCTGTGCCCTGACTGACGGGGAATCGAACCGGGACCTCCTGGTTCAGGGGTCGACGCTCAACCGCTGAGCCAGGCTGGGTCGGGTCGGCCGGGCCAGGGCTTGTTATTTTGGATGAACACAAAGTAAAGCATCGCCTTGTGCGGGGTGATAACAAGGCAAGAAGTCCACACCGTGAGCAGAGCGGTGAATGGCAGTGCCCTACTTTTAGGTGCCCTGGCATTGGAATGCGTCTCCTTCGACATCACCCGAGTGGGCCAGCAGGCAGGATTCTGTGTATCGCAGGCCCGGGTGCGGGTATGTAGGGCAAGCTTTGGCTCCCGTTGGCCTAGATCAGCGATGGCGAACCTTCTGAGCTCGGCGTGTCAGCATTTTGAAAAACCCTAACTTAACTCTGGTGCCGTGTCACATAGAGAATTTTTTTTATCTTTGCAACCAGAGTAACACAAAGATTTATATTTTTGATATTTATTTTATACTAGAGGCCTGGTGCACAAAAATTTGTGCACTGGGGGGGGGGGGGATGGGAGTCCCTCAGCCCGGCCTGTGTCCTCTCGCAGTCTGAGACCCCTCAGGAGATAACGACCTGCTGGCTTAGGCCTGCTCCCGGGTGGCAGAGGGCTGGCCCAATCCCTAGGTGCAGCCCCTGGTCGGGCTCAGAGCAGGGCCGATTAGGGAGTTGGGGCACCGCCTCCTGTCATGCACAGAGCAGGGCGGATCGGGAGGTTTCGATGCCACCCTCAGTCACACTCAAGGTAGGGCCGATTGGGGGGATGGGGAACTGTCCCCTGTCACACTCAAGGCAGGGTCGATGGTGAGGTTGCGGCGTCACCCCCTGTCACTCACAGAGCAGGGCCCATCAAGGGGGTTGGTGCTCCGTACCCTGCCATGCACAGAGCAGGGCCGATCAGGGGGTTGGGGAGCTCCCCCCTGTCACACACAGAGCAGGGCCGATCAGGGGGTTGGGGCACCGCCACTGTCACACTCAGGGCAGGGCCGATGGGGAGGTTATGGCTCTACCCCGTCACACACAGAGCATGGCCCATGGGGGGTGGAGGGGTTGGGATGCCGCACCCTGTCACACACAGAGCAGGGCCGATCAGGGGGTTGGGGCACCGCACCCTGTCACACACAGAGCAGGGCCGATCAGGGGGTTGGGGCGCCGCACCCTGTCACACACAGAGCTGCAGGGCGATTAGGGGGTTGGGGAGTTCCCCCCCTATCAGGCACAGAGCAGGGCTGATCAGGGGGTTGGGGTGCCTTCCCCTGTCACACACAGAGCCGCAGGGCAATCAGGGGGTTTGGGCACTGCCCCCTGTCATGCTGGGAGGTATATTACCCTTTTACTATATAGGATAGAGGCCTGGTGCACGGGTGGGGGCCGGCTGGTTTGCCCTGAAGGGTGTCCTGGATCAGGGTGGGGGTCCCCACTGGGGTTCCTGGCCAGCCTGGATGAGGGGATGATGGCTGTTTGCAGCTGGTCACACACCCTTCAGGGTGGGGGTCCCCACTGGGGTGCCTGGCCAGCCTGGGTGAGGGGCTGAGGGCTGTTTTCAGGCTGGCGGGTGACTGAAGCTCCCAACTGTTCCTTTTTTTCTTTTTCTTTTTCTGGGCCAGCTTTAGCTCTGAGGCTTGGCTCCAGCTCTGAGGTCTCGGCTGCTGAAAGCAGGTATCTGGTTTGTTTGGGTTCTATAATCGAAACACTGTTTCAACTCCAACTCTGAGATCCCTGCTCGCTGAAAGCAGGTTTCTGGGGTTTTGTTTAGCTTCTATATTTGTAACAATGTTTCAAACTGCAAGCTCAGAGGCCGGCAGTGGCAGGCTGGGAACATTGGTTTCCTCTGTCACTGAAGCAAGCAAGCCTCATGTGTGCTTCAAGCTGCCTGGCTGCCGGCCGCCATCTTGGCTGGCAGTTAATTTGCATATCACTCTGATTAGCCAATGGGAAGGGCAGCGGAGGTACGGCTAATTACCATGTTTCTCTTTTATTAGATAAGATATTTAAATCCCATTTAACAAAGAAAAATCAACCAAAAAAATGAGTTTGCGTGTCACCTCTGACATGCGTGTCATAGGTTCGCCATCACTGGCCTAGATGCTTAGCTACAAAAAGTGGGTTCGCAGCCTCCTCGCTAACTACCCAAGTGACAATGGGGCAGCACACACCGTCTTGCTTCGCTGTGTGTTCTGTGGGACGCGGTACGGGGAACGGGTACAGCCAGTCAGACATTCTCTGTTTCACAGAGATTTGGGGATGTTGAAACCCAACATCAACTCCGTGGACGGGCTTCAATCCTGTGCCAGGTGAGTGCGTGCAGACCCACCTTTCCGTTCCCATGGTTACTGACTGGGGTCCCCAACGCCATGGGATTGCGTTCCCATGGGGAGGGGGTGCTGAGAGCGAGAAGGCAGCCGCGATGGGAAGCCGCCCTGCTCAGCCCTGGTTGAAGGATTGGTTCTCTGCTAGGAATGCCCTAGAGAGGTGTTTTTTTCCTTCCACCGAGAACATGACCTTTACGTCTTGTTCAGTAAGCTAATCCGTGCTCCTGTGATAGAAGAAACTCCTGTTGATAGAATAGACCTGTCTGGGTAGCACACTCTACACCACAGCCCTTCTCCATCAGAGAGGGCGGGAGGGAGAGGAGAAGGGAGAGGAGGAGGGAGAGGAGGAGGGAGAGGGAGGAGGAGGGAAAGGAGGAGGAGGAGGAGGAAGAGGAGGAGGAGATGAAGATTATAAGGAGGAGGAGGGAGAAGGAGAAGGAGGGAGGGAAACACAGGGGAATGCTGGGAGGTGGGAGGGGAGGGGAGAGAGAAGCCCAGAAGCCAGGTCTGGCTGGCGGGGTCCCTCCGGGCACAACTGTGGATGACGATGGAGACGTGCTGGGCAGAGTCCACCCCCAGGCGCCAGGCCCACCAGGTTCCCTCCAATCTCCCCGTCACCATTGGCCTCCGTGGTCGAATGAGCCTCCCCTGGGAAGGAACGATTTCTCGAGCAGGGGGCGGGCGCCGCGCTCTCCAGGAAAACAGTATTTTAAGTATTTTAACAAATTAATCTCCACGTCTCTACGAACACATCTGGGAGCACCAGGGCCCCAAGCACGCGGGGTGCGTATTTGAATATGAATGACGCTGGTGATTGAGGTTACTCCTAGGCCTGTGCCCAGAAGGTAGCGCTTTCCAACGGCGGGAAGAGGTTCGTCTCCTCCGTGATTGGCATGATGATCTGTGTGTCCGTTTAATAGTCGGTCTCAACCCCCGAATCAGATGATTCTCGGAGCTGATTTTGAAATGAGCTCGGATGGGTTCTCCGTGGAAATGTGTGGTTCAAACATATTTAGTGCTTAGGGTGTTTTTTTTTCCCCCGAATAGGAAGGTTTACGAGTTGGGTCTCCTTAGCTTTTCTGAGTTCAAAGCCAAAGATCCGATATGATATCTTTTTAAAAAATATATTTTTATTGATTTCCGAGGAAAGGAGAGGGAGAGAGAGATAGAAACATCAATGATGAGAGAGGATCCTGGATCGGCTGCCTCCTGCACGCCCCCACCTGGGGATCGAGCCCACAACCTGGGCAGGTGCCCTGATCGGAAATCAAACCATGACCTTCTGGTTCATAGGTCGACTTTCTTTCTTTCTTTTTAAAAAGATATTTTGTTGATTTTTTCACAGAGAGGAAGGGAGAGGAATAGAGTCAGAAACATCCATGAGAGAGAAACGTCAGCTGCCTCCTGCACACCTCCTACTGGGGATGTGCCCGCAACCAAGGTACATGCCCTTGACCTGAATCGAACCTGGGACCCTTCAGTCTGCAGGCCCACGCTCTATCCACTGAGCCACACCGGCTAAGGCCATAGGTCGACTTTCAACCACTGAGCCACACCAGCCGGGCTTTTTAAAAATAGGCTTTTATTGGCTTTAGAGAGAGGAAGGGAGAGGGAGAGAGAGAAAGACACATGGATCAATGAACCCTTGAACCTGCAGCCAGAGTATGTGCCCAAACAGGGAATCAAACCCGTGCCCTCTTGGTGCCTGGGTTCACGCTCAAGCCACTGAGCCACACGGGCCGGGGCCTAAGAGCAAACGCCCGGGTGGATTTACTCTGAGCTGCGCCGCTATTGCCCCAAATCTAAGGTGGGAGACACGTTCGGGGTGGTTATGGCTAATGAAAACCTAAATGAAATTTCCAGTCTGGGGGGCATCTCAATACTCTCCGCTCGCTTCCTGGCTCAATCCAACTGCCTGTTCCTTCGGGACTTGGTGTGTTTTTCGGCCGCCACTGTTTGCTGTGAGAAAGACGCCCATCGGGGTGCTGCTACCCACAGGCTCCCCAGCAGCCACGTTCCCACGCAGAACCGGGGTCGCGTGCGTAGGAGGAGGCCGGGCACCCCGGCGCGACGTGGGCCCCGGCCCACCCAGAGCGAGGCGCGCCTAGTAGGGCCGCAGGAGGTCGGGGAACCCCAGAGAGCCGCTGCCGTGTTGAAACAACGGCAGAGCCTGGGGTTCCCTCTGGACGGCGAGGCCCATCCCTGGGACCCATCCTCAGGCTCCCTGTGGGGTCCCCCAAGGCCTCCCCGCCCAGCGGAGCCCACCCCCTTCCCAGCCTCAAAGCCGGGGTCCCCCCCTCGGCTGCTGCCCCCCTTCTCTCTGCCCAGCGCGTTGCCAGGCGTGTAATTGGGGAAACTCCTCCCCGCGGCCGGGACCGCCTCCGAGCGCGCAGCAGCCACGCGGCGCGCAGACCCCACCGCGCGCGCGGCACCGGCGGGCGGCGGGCGGCAGGCGGCGGGCGGCGGGCAGGAGGGTGGGCTGCGCCGCGGGAGCCGCGGGCTGCGGGGCCCAGGAGCCAGGGACCGCCCGTGCGCACCGGACCCCGCCACCGGATCGGCGGGGAGCGCGGGCGGAGGGGGAGGGGCCGGCGCGTCGCAGCGGCGCGGGGTCCCGCGGAGCCGCGCGCAGACCCGCCAGCCGTCGGGGGCGCGGCCGGCCGCCCGAGCCCGCACCTGTCCGGCCGCTGTCCAGCCGCAGCCCGCGGCCTCGGAGGCGGCGGAGGCGAGGCCGGCGCCCGGGAGGAAGCGGCGCCCGGCCGGAGGCCTCGGACCGCGCGCCCCGCGCTCGTGGCACCATGGCCCCCACGCTGCTGCTGGTCCTCTGCCTGCTGCCCGGCTTGCACGCGCGGTGAGTGGCGCCCTGGGGCTCCCGGTCCCCGGAGGGAGGAGGCTCCGAGCCCAAGGCTGCGGGGCGGCAGCGGGTGGGGGGCCCGGCCTGGAAGAGGGAGAAGTCTGGGGGGACGAGGGGGGGAAGGAGTGGGGGGCTGTGCCCCATCTGTCCCATCTCCCGTCCCATCTCCCGTCCCATCTCCCTGCCTCTCCGGGCTGGGCGGCTGCAGCTCTCAGCCCCGGGAACATGGGATTAGGCTCAGATGACAGGGTTCTTCCGGACCTTGTAAGATGGGTGGTTTGAAGGGTTTTTGGAAACCAAGCTCAGAGGGGACCAGCGGGGTCTGCCCCGTTACCTACCACCCCTTCCTTCCCCACCCCCTCCAGTGGGTCTCTCTCTCTCTCTCTCTCTCTCTCACACACACACGCACACGCACACGCACACGCACACGGTCACGGCTCTTCCTCTGAATTTCCCAGGACCCGGGAGCCCGGAGTTCCCACCTGCCCAGGTTTTAGATCCACAGCTGGGAGGCGGGGAGAGGACCGAGGTCAGGCGGGCGGCCAGCCGAGAGCCCTGCCTTTCAGACGGGACGTCCCTCCCCGGGTCCTGCGCGCACACACGCACCTGCACGCCTGCCAGAGCAGCCACTTGGCACGCCCGGGAACACGGACACGGCTGTCCCCGGACACACAGCGTGTCGGAATGGACGACAAGGCCCGGCTGGCGTGGCTCCGTGGCCGAGCATCGACCTGTGTAGGAACCAGGAGGTCAGGGTGCACCTGCCTGGGTTGCAGGCTGGACCCCCAGTGGCGGGCAGCGTGCAGGAGGCAGCCCCTCAGTGATGCTCGCTCCTCATTGATATTTCCATCCCTCTCTCCCTCTCCCTTCCTCTCGGAGATAAAAAATATATTTAAAACAACAGCAACAAAAGAGACCCCAATAAGGCTTGTGCCAGGTAACTAAGACATCCTCTCAGGTAATCAATACCTTTAACCGCCCCCGCCCCCAGAACATGGCGGCGCTGACCCAGAGGCCGCCAGGTAGGGATGGAGTGGCTGGTGAGGATGGAAGGGGCCTCCTGCAGCTGTAAATACGGCCAGAGATTCGGGGTCATAAACCCAGGCTCGAGGCTGGTCCCAGCACTGCAGACTGCACTGCGCTTTGCAAATGACAGCAGCTCCCTGGCTTTCCCCCCACCTCACCCCCCAACCTCAGGGAACCCCTTTCCCGAACCACCCTTGTTTGGACACCTCCTCATGCCCCGCATCTGGGAGCTAGAGAGCGTCCCTGTGGGGCGTAACCCTGCAGGTCAGCACGTTGGCCTGCGTGTTCGTGAAGGAGGAAAGAGCCAGGAGGGCACGTTCACAGAGGCCCCGAGAGGCGAGGGGGCCCCCCGTTCTCGCGCCCCACACGCCATCGGGGTGTTGGGCCCCAGGAGGAAGCCTTGGACGACGTCGTCACTAAAAGTTGAGACTGAATGGGTGCCGGGGACAGAGGTGCCTCCTCCATCGGCGCCTTTCGGTGGAAGTTCCTTCCTGTTTAAGGACCGAGGAGCTGGGAGGACAGCGCCAGTGCCTGCCCGAGGCCGGTGCTGCCTGGGTGGGTTTCCGCTTCGGGGCGGGGAGCCCCTCGGACCACGGCAGGCCAAACGCAGAGGCCCCGCGCCTGTCCTCTAGCTCCCAAGTCCTGTCTCATGGCCCCACTGTTGTTGCCTCCTGCGGGGCGTGGCCTGCAGTGCAGGGTGAGCTAGCTGCGTGGATCCGGAGACACGTAAGGTGCTATGGGGTGTCCCAGAATTCACGCAAGATTTGAATTCTGCGTGAGCATTAACAACAACAACGAAAACAAAAGCCTAATTTTACTGGTTGATTGAATCAGATTCTCATCTCTGTTGCCCTTGGATGCCAATCCCTCCAACTTGATAAGCATGACCAAGGACCAATGATGGCCCAGGAGCAGGGACAAGGAAGACCAATGAAGACCACGGCTTTGCGTCTGTGCCAGCAAAACCGTGGAGGCCATTGACCCCCATGTGCTATTCCATACATAACCCTAGACTGTATCCTTTGTGAATCAATAGAAAATTTACAATTTTTAATTATAAACCTGTTATTTCTATCAAGATGACTTCTTGCGTGAATTTTGGGACGCCCTATAGAAGGAGAATGGCCTGTTGTCCCTCGTGGGATGCGCAGGAGGCTGTGGTGTTGAACTTGAAGCAGGCAGGTTCCCAGGGCTCCTCAAAGGCACCCCCGTCCGCCGCCCCCCCCTCCCCTCCCCCCCCCCCGTCCCCCTGTCTCCGTCGGGGCAGATTGCAGCCTATCCTCTCTGTCTGGGTGGCTCCCTGGCCTCCATAACTGAGGTTGCATAGCACCTGGAAGGGAAAAACCCAAAATTTGTTTTTTAAAATAGATTTTTAATTGATCTCAGAGCAGTAGGGAGAGGGAAAGAGAGAGAAACATCATCAATGACAAGAGAGAATCACGGATCGGCTGCCTCCTGCACGCCCCCTACTGGGGATGGAGCCTGCAACCCGGGCGTGTGCTCTGACCTGGAATCGAACCGTGACCTCCTGGTTCATAGAGGTCGTCGCCGCCGGGCCAAAAAAAAAAAAAAAAAATGCAGATTTTAAACGGGTGGCGGTTTCGGCCTCTCGCGTGCAGGGGTCTTTGTTCTCCGAGTGGGTTTTAGCGACGTGGGGTGTGACTGGGTGTGATCTTTTCAAAGCGGTTATTCATGTGGGGAGGGGTCTCCCTCGCACCCTGCAAGCCCCCCTGGTCGGGGAGCCCTGGGAAAGGTGGTGGCAGATGGGCAAGCTCGGTGCCGACGGCTTGGCAGCCCCCCGGCGGGCAGTGTGCCCCAGCCTGACTCCCCGCGGGTGCGCTCACTGTACCCTGAAACCTAAGTCACACCGCGTCCTCGGGGACACCGGGAAGGTGCTTAGCTGCTCGCTGAGGCTTCGGGGCTCCTGCTAGTGTTTCAAAGGAGTTGAGACTTGCCCTGGCCAGTGTGGCTCAGTGGATAGAGCGTCGGCCTGTGGACTGAAGGGTCCCGGGTTCGATTCCAGTCAAGGGCGCATGCCTGAGTTGTGGGCTCGATCCCCAGTAGGGGGTGTGCAGGAGGCAGCCGATCCATGATTCTCTCTCATCGTGGATGTTTCTATCTCTTTCCCTCTCTCTTCCTCTCTGCAATCAATAAAAATGTATATTTGGGGAGGGAAAGGGATTTGAGACTTCATCCTGGTCCTAATGGTGGAAGAGAAGGTGCAAGACGTGGAAGTACCATCCGAGCGTCCGAGCAGCGGCCCGACAACGGCAGCCTGTCGCCGGTCTGCTTTTAAGACAAAGCGAACTGCAGGGGCGGCGTCCGGGAGCCTGCAGCCCGAGCACAGGGCGCTCGTAAAGATTATATATAACCCGCTGAGCACGTGGAGAAGTGGGGCCTGCGTTTTATGCGCACGCCAGCGGGTCCCCCGAGTGACACTTGGCTTTCATCAGGGCGCGGGTTTTCCCGTGGGGCTGGGTGTCTGGGCCTGAGCGCCGGGAAGCTTCTGTGTCATTCTCTCTCTCCAGTTCTGCAGCCAGCGGACACGTGGGCTCAGGGGTGGGGGAGCCAGTGCCAGGCGCTGAGGGGCCGGGGGCCATCGCCGCCAGCCCCCGACCCTGCCCAGCCCAGCCCTGCCCCACAGCCGGGGTCCCCTTGGTCTCCCGGGAGAGAAGGCAGCTTCTTGGCCTTGCAGGCTGCCTGCCCCCCTCTCACCTGCCCAGGCCTCTAGGGAAGCCGCTTATGCAATTCCAGGGAAGCCCTCCATCCCCGCTAGAGGGAGAGGACGGGATTCCTTTTAATACCTGTCGCCCAAGTAGCTCCAGGGCATTTCTCAGAAGCCACGGGGCCGTGTACAGGGAGGATTGACAGGAGTGGGTCCATGGGCTCATCTGTGTCCGTAAGACCATTGGGGCCGTCGCCACAGGAGAGCAGGATCCGGTCTCTGCTGGGGGGCTGTCTTTGGGTGTTTTGCGGGGAGGGAGAGGGGGAGGGGGGGAAAGGGGGGGAGGGAGAGGGGAGAGAGAGCCCACAGGGGGGAGAGGGGGAGGGAAACTCGGTAGCTCAGTTGGACGTGGGTCCCGAGAAGGTCGTGTGATTTGGCCGAGGCCAGCCGCCCCTCCCTCCCCCTCCCCACACCTTGGCTGTGGAATGAATCGCCAGCCAGCCGTGTCCCACAGGACGTGTGTCGACGACTGTTTGCTTGTTTACTTTTAAATACCAAATGATAAAATTCACATTCCTGACCATATTCCCGGCGAAAGGAACTATTTTTAGTGACATTTAGGAAATGTCACTAGTGTCACGTGTCGCATGTCACTTACCGAGTATGTGTTCCGAATTTTATCCGTTCCTCTTGATGGTGAACGGTTTGCTGTGGATCGAAATTCATGGCAATTTAAGAACATGTACGTATGTGTTTGACTGATTTCGAGAGAGGAAGGGAGAGGGAGAGAGAGAGAAACATCCATGATAAGAGAGAATCATGGACCGGCTGCCTCCCGCACGCCCCCCACTGGGGATCGGGCCGCAACCCGGGCCTGTGCCCTGACCGGGAATCGAACCGCGACCTCCTGGTTCACGGGTTGAGGTTCAACCACTGAGCCACGCCAGCCGTGTGCAATTCGTAGTTTTTATTGGTGGCTTATTTTATCCTTCTAGACCAGCGGTTCTCAGCCTCCTGGCCCTTTAAATGCAGTTCCTCATGTGGTGACCCAACCGTAAAATTATTTTCGTGGCTACCTCATCACTGTCATGTTGCTACTGTGATGAATCGTCATGTAAATACCTGATATGCAGGATGGTCTTAGGCGACCCCTGTGAAAGGGTCGTTCGACCGCCAACGGGGTCGCGGCCCACAGGTTGAGAACCGCTGTTCTAGACACTATGTCTTAAGAAATAAGACTGTAGCATGAGATCAGGCTGGGAAGAGCTTGAACTCGGTCTTGGGCACCAGGCGCCATACACGTGTGGGTGGCCAAGCTCTCACACGCACGATGCCTTGAATCCTGCTTCCTGATGAATCCAGAATTAGGATACCTGTGTCTCCTTTCACTTTCTGACTTGGGAGATCATCCGGAGGCTGGGAGGAGGGCCCTGGGGGCTTCTGTGGCTTTTTCCGTGGCACTCGGGCAGCCCACGTGGAATACGCTTCCCGGAGCCGTCGGGCCGACACGTCCTCTCCCTTTGTGCCGTGACCCAGGTCCAGGAGGGTGGAGGAGGAGGAGCAGGAAGACACGGCGTCGAACCAGAAGTGGGTCTTGGCCCCCAAATCCCAGGACACGGACGTGACGTTCATTCTCAACAAGCTGCTGAGGGAGTACGACAAGAAGCTGCGGCCGGACATCGGCAGTGAGTACACGTGTGCGGTTCCGCGGGAAACGGGCACCCGTGGTGCGTGTGTCACGGGTTTTGATTTTAAAGCGTGTCTTCTATTGATGTCAGAGAGGAAGGGAGAGGGAGGGAGAGAGGAACATCATCCATGATGAGAGGGAGTCACGGATCGGCTGCCTCCTGCACGGGGGTCGTGCCTACCACCTGGGCCTGGGCCCTGACCGGGAATGGAACCCGGGACCACCTGGTTCCTGGGATGATGCTCAGCCAATGAGCTGGGCCTGCGGGCGCTGTGAGCAGGTGGTGGCGGGAACCCCGGGGCCAGACGGCCAATGCGCTCAGAGGCCTGCACTGCCTGCCCGGAGGAGCCCACCGGCGGGAGGCTGGTGGCTGCTCCGCACGCTTCTGCTGCTCCGAGGCCCAGAGCACCAGGCGGTGCCGCCGGGACCCTCTGTGGTGACCTTGGGACCCTCCGATGTGACCTTGCAGGTGGGCCAAGCCCCCGCCGCCAAGGGGAGGGGTGGGGCCAGACAGGTTCCGGGAGCTCCCCCCCCCCCCCCCCCCCCGTCTCTGATGCCTCTGGCTCTTGCCCCCTGTCCCTTCCCGCCCCCCCCGCCCCCAGACTCACTCCTGGCTCTTCTGGGCAAGTTTCATGCACTTGAGCCGTTGCATCTCCTGGGTTGCAGTGTTTCTATCCCTCTCTCCCTCTCCCTTCCTCTCTGAGATCCACAAAAACGTTTTTTAAAAATCTATGGAAAGATGCACTCGGGTGAGGATTCACGCACACACACTCAGAAAAGGGGATGACGCAGCTTGGAGGACCGGCTGTCGAGCTGACGTGAGGAGGGGAACCCCTTCCGTGTGCTTCCCACAATCCCGCGGCCAGAATCGACCCCCCACCTGACCATAGGCGCCTCCGTGCGCACATGGGCACCTCCCCACCTCCTCCGTCCAGCTGGTCCATGGAGACCCAACACCAGGAAAGTCTCCCGATGGCCCATCCGCGTCCCCACCAGCCAGGAACAGCTCATGGCAGCCTCCGGGAGGAACAAGTCCACGCGGGGTCCTCTAATAGTTTCCATAACCCACGCTGCGACCGTGACGTGTTTAAAAAGACGCCCCAGCGGTGATCTCTCCCCACTGGCTCCTGAGTTATGCACGGACCTGTGGCCGTCCCCCGAGCCCCCCATCCATCACCCCGCGCGCCACGTCAGCCGTGTCCTTAACGGTGTGGGTTCTGCTGGTGCCATTTGTCTCGGGGACACCTCTCGCCGTGGTGGCTGGAGGGCGGTAAACCTTTTCCTAAGAGGATTGCGCAGAGGAAGGGTAATGACCCGAGTGACTGTCTCCCCCTCAGGGCCTCCAGGAACGCGAGCCACTCTGTGGAATAGATGATTACGAAACACAGATTCCCTCTCCGGGACCGGGGCGGTCGGGGCCAAACGCCATCGGTGCCGGGACGATCGGAGGCCGCCTGCTGGCTGGCGGCCCAGGGGAATGCTCGCTGGGAGCGTGTGCCAGGCACGGGCAGGACCCCGGGGTTCATTTAACCCGGGCACGGCCCCTTCTCGGCTCTGGTTCGTCTTAGGGTCCTTCCTGTTCCTCTCGTTCCGGTGGGTGCCTCTCTGGACGCCTGTGCCAGGCTGTTCTAAAGCTTATTCTCTGAGTTTAGTTAAAACTTCTAGCCCGGCCGGCGTGACTCAGGGGTTGAGCATCGACCCCTGAACCAGGAGGTCACGGTTCTTCGATTCCGGATCGGGGCGCACGCCCGGGTTGCAGGATTGATCCCGGGTAGGGGGCGTGCAGGGGGCAGCGATCCAGGATTCTCTCTCACCATTGCTGTTTCTCTCTCTCTCTCTCCCTCTCCCCTGGTCTCTGAAATCAATACAAATATATTAAAAAATAAAATACAAAGACACATCGATGCTTTATGTCAGGAAGAGGAGTCGGAGGCGGGTGCGGGGCCCCTAGAGCACGGCCCCCTGGTGGACCTGGTCCGACGGCCCCAGCCAGCCCCGCCCGGGAGACGGCTCGCTGTCCTTCCCCGGAGCGCCGGCAGAGCCAGAGAAAAGAATTCAGATGCCTCCCCTCGGCTCTCGGAGGAGGTGGAGGGGGGGAAGCAGACACTCTTAATTGCTGCGCCTGAGATGAAAGCGATGACTGTGGACTGGGCCGGTTCTCTCTCCAAGTTCACCCACGTGCACACGGGAGGGGGCGCAGGTTTCCTGCAGAAATTATACCTGTCGCCTCCCTGGGAGACCCTTGGGCGTCCAAAGGACGCTGGTGGGAGCCCCGTTCCTCAGCTCAGTGCAGGTTGGGAGGGGACCCGTCCTCACACACGCACCTTAGGGCTGAGCTCACAGAAGGATCAATGAGTGCAGGCATAGATGAGCGGAACAGCACATTGATGTTTCTCTCTCTCTCTCTCTCTCTCTCTCTCTCTCTCTCTCTCTCCCCCTCCTCCCCCCAATCAGTAAGCATATCCTTGCTCAACTGGTGTGGCTCTGTGGTTGAGCATCAACCTATGAACCAGGAGGTCACGGTTTGATTCCCGGTCAGGGCACATGCCCGGGTTGTGAGCTTGATGCCCAGTGGTGGGAGGGATGGTGCAGGAGGCGGCTGATCCATGATGCTCTCTTCCTCTCCCTTCCTCTCTCTGCAATCGATAAAAACATCTTTTTTTAAAAAAAAATGACAGCCTCTGTCAACACCTGGCTCAAGGACAGTGGACAGGAAGGGTCCCTTCTGTCCGCGGTCTCCCCAGAACCACACGGTTTCCCGTGCGGGGTCCGGGCCGGGACATACAGCCCCAGACACCGCCAGGGCTGCGGGCTGCGTCTCGCGGTGCAATTTCCATTCAGCTGTTGGCGCTTCGTCAGCCTCTCGTTAGCATCCTGCTCCAAAATACCTTCGTTTCCATCAAGAATGACTGTGCCCATGCTGATGAGGCTGCTCCCCGGTTCATTTGCATCGGAGGGGATGGGGAAATGGTCGCCTCGTAGAGCTTCGTCGTGGGGAGGGATTCTAAAGGAAGTCTGCCCGCAACTCACGAGTCTGGCTCGGCCCCAGAATTACCCCGAAAACTCTTTGAAAGACTGAGATCCCAGCCCCACCCCCAGGACCTACCCACTCGGAATATTAATTAGTTTTCTGTTTTCTAGTTCCCTGATTTCCTCTTAGATCTGTGTTGTTACTGCTCTTCTGCTTCCTTCGGGTTTTATTTGCTCTATTTTTAGTTCCTTCTGTTGGTGGTTAATCCTCACCCGGGGATATTTTTTTCCATTGATTTCTGGAGAGAGTGGGATGGAGGGGGGAGAGAGAGAGAGAGAGAGAGAGAGAGAGAGAGAGAGGTTGATGTGAGAGACACACATGGATGGGTCGCCTCCCGCACAGGCCCTGACGAGGCCACAGGGATAGAGCCTGCAACCCAGGTACGTGCCCTCGACTGGAATCGAACCCGGGGCCCTTCAGTCCAAGGGCTGAAGCTCTAACCACCGAGAAGAACAGGCCAGGGGTGTTTTTATGGTTTTATATTTTCTTTGCTGTATCATCAGCCTGCCCCTCATCACAGAATATCTTTATGGTCATTTATCAGTTTCTGTTTACTTCTATACAAGTAAGA
Organism: Myotis pilosus; assembly: GCA_036010255.1. Lineage (NCBI taxonomy): Eukaryota > Metazoa > Chordata > Mammalia > Chiroptera > Vespertilionidae > Myotis > Myotis pilosus. Next base: position 275,361 of record JASKON010000031.1, on the reverse strand, counting down.
CTCTCTCCTCTTCCGGGAACTTAAGAAAGACAGACAGGGAGGGTTTGAACCATAGCTGCTGTGTAAAACCCCAACAAAAATCCCCCAGCTTTTGTAATATATTTTACTGATTTCAGAGAGGAAGGGAGAGGGAGGGAGAGAGAGAGAGAGAGAGAGAGAGAGAGAGAGAGAGAGAGAGAAACATCCATGATGAGAGAGAATCATCCATCGGCCGCCTCCTGCAGAACCCACACTGGGGATCGAGCCCGCAACCCGGGCATGTGCCCCGACCGGGAATCTAACCACGACCTCCTGGTTCGTAGGTCGACGCTCAACCACGGAGCCACACTGGCCAGCCTGGTCCCCCCTTTTTAACTGACCCTGGGGGTCCTGGTGCTCGAATCCAAGGGGTTGAGTATTTTCCTGGGTCCCGGGCACATACTAACCCACACGTCTCTCTCTCCGCAGTGAGACCCACCGTCATCGACGTCGACATCTACGTGAACAGCATCGGGCCCGTGTCGTCCATAAACATGGTAAGAAACGATCATTTGTTCCTGTTTGGATCTGCCGGCCGGATTCACTTCTCGCTGATATTCCCGTGGCGGGTTTTCTGTGCGTGATTCCTCCGGCGGGCTCCCAGCTCGCGGCGGACTCCCCGACGCCGTGGCGTGTCTCGGTGGCATGTGCCGGTAGTTTAATGTGGACGATGCTGAACGTTGGGGCTGGGGCTGTGACGGTGGCAGGGAGACCCCCCCATGGTTAGGTCCGCACCGCGAGGAGCCCCAGGCCAAGAGACGCTGTGAGCGTTTGAGAGATTTTATTACATCCTCTCGCCGCGGGCCAAGACCAGTCTGTCTGTGTCTGCCCTGAGGGGTGGTGAGGTCCTCTCACATCGGGTGGAAGTACGCAATATGGGGTCAGGGTGTGGGGGCGGAAGGCGGTCAGGTGGAGGGGAGGAGAGGGAGAGAGAGAGAGAGACGGAAACCTCAGTGATGAGAGAAAATCATGCATCGGCTGCCTCCTGCACACCCCCTGCTGGGGATCAGGCCCTACAACCTGGGCCTGCGCCCTGAGCGGGAATCAAACCATGACCTCCTGGTCAAGGGCACTTACTTACCTGGGTTGCAGGCTCAGTCCCTGGTCCTGATCAGGGTGCATGTGGGAGGCAACCCATCAATGTGTCTCTCCCATCTATGTTTCTCTCTCTCTCTCCCTCTCTCCCTCCCTCTCTCTTTCTCTCTTTCTTTTTCTTCCCTTCCCTTCGTTCCACTCTCTCTAAAAAAAAAAAAAAAAAAAATCAATGGGAAAAAATATCCCTGGGTGAGGACTAACAACCAGAAAAGAAGTGGAAGCATCTCCATGATGCTTCCATCCGATGAGCTGAGCTGACAGATGAGCTGTCGAAGCAGCCCCTGCCCAGCTCTGCTCGCCGGAGCTCCAGACGGGGGGGGGGGGGTCTGATTGAGTCACTGTGGAGACGAGGAAGACCCCGCATGCTTTCCGCTTTCAGTGGAGACGCACCCCGTGGGGCGAACTGCTCCTTGGGCGTGTGAGTCATCGACTCTCTCCCCATTGGACAAAGCTCTGAGAAACCGGTGGAACCGACTGGAAGTGAGCCATGCCTTGCTCACCCCGAAATCACAGCCTCTCTGAATTGGGGGATTTTATTTATTTGTTTAAAAAATTTTTTTTTAACTTCAGAGAGGAAGGGAGAGGGAGAGAGAGAGAAACATCGATGATAAGAGAGAGTCATCGATCATCGACCGGCTGTCTCCTGCACACATTCCCCACCCCCCACAGCCCCTCCCCTGGGGATGGAGCCGAAACCAGGGCATGTGCCTTTGACCGGGGATCGGACTGTGCGTGACCTGATCCCTAGGCCCCACACCGGCCGGGCGACAGGCCAGGCTGTTTGTCTCACGCTGTTTCCCAGGCTGGGCTGGCCCTGACCTCGGGCCCTTTACCTCGTGCGGGCTTTTAGGCCTGTGATGACGTGACCTTCCTTTCAGGTAACAGTTCTTCTGTCGCTGTTGTTAGAATCGAGCATCGGCCTTTACCAGCTAACGAGCAGCCCGGCTGGGTGGTTCATAAAACCGCTCAGCCGCAGCCCTGCCCGCGTGGCTCAGGGCTTCGGCGTCAGCCCGCGAGCCAGGAGGTCACCGGTGCGGTTCCCGGTCAGGGGAGGCGGCTGGACCCCAGCAGGGGGCGTGCAGGAGGCCGCCCACGGATGCTGCTCGCTCATCATTGACGTTTCTCTCCCTTCCTCTCTGAAATCAGTAACAATATTTTTTTTAAAAAAAATCAATGACAACATATTTAAAAACACACCCACAATTACCTCTCCGCGGCGTCCATCTTGCGAGGGTGGTCACAGCTCTCCCAGCGGCGCCGGCGTCCTGATGCGTCCTGTCCCCACAGGCCAGCCGGGGGCCGCTGGAGATTTATGATCAGCAGGTAGCGGCTTCAGACTGATTTATGGGACCCGTCATCCTATCTTCCCTCTTCCTGCCTCCTCCTCCCAACCAAAAAAAAACACACAAAAACAGGAGGATAAAGCGTTTCCTGGCAGGACTGCGCTTCCAGCGCTGACCCCAGCTTCATCGATAACCTCCCGTAAATTGCATGCCAGTGGGGAGCCCACTTTTAGACGGTAAACGGACCCTGGCGGAAGCCGTGGAGGCAGACACGGCCCTGCTCTCTGCCAGGAAAACCCCTGAGGGGCACCCCCACCCTCTGCTTCCTGTTGTTGTTCATCCTCACCCGAGGCTATTTTTAAAAAAGTAATTTTTTATTGATTTTAGAGAGGAAGGGAGAGGGGGAGAGAGAGAGAGAGAGAGAGAGAGAGAGAGAGAGAGAGAATCATGGATCGACTGCCTCCTGTACGACCCCTACTGGGGATCGAGCCTGCAACCCAGGAACGTGGCCTTGACCGGGAATCGAACGAACCTCAGAACCTTCAGTAGTCCGAGGGCTGGCGCCCTAACCACTGGCCCACACAGGCCAGGGCGGGGCGTGTGTGTATTTAGGGAGCGGGGACCTCGGCGATCAGGCCCTGGTGTCCATGTGACGATAACCACGATCGCCGGGCGCATTGTACTTCGAGCTGGAAAGAGAGGCCATACCGGTTAAAGGCCTCTGTGCTCGGACACGGTGGCCCCGGGGCTGGCGGCTGCCTGGCGGGCGGGCTGGCGGCCGGCAGAGACCCCTCGTGCTTTGCAGATGCCACCGGGATTGCGGGGCCCTCTCCCCACCTGCCTGCACTAACTTGGAAGATGTCTGATGGCCCATCCAAGTGTCTGTGTTTGTTGTTGTTGTTAAAAATCTGGGCTTCCTCGTATCCTAGGCAACCCCTGGAAGCAGCAATAGTCCAAGGCGGGCGGCATCCTGTGGGTTTCTGTCGTCAAAACCCCCGAGTCCCCGCTGACAGGCGCTGTTGGTGGGTCGCTTTGCCCGTGGGGATCCGTGCTGCCCGTCGTCCGTGGCCTTCGGTGGCACGGCTCTGGGCTCGGAAGCCACAGGGGGGCACCTCCATGCTCACCTCACCCTCTCCTCCTAGCAGCATGGCTCCTCCTCCTCCTTTGTTAAATTATATTTTTATTGGCTTCAGAGAGGAAGGGAAAGGGAGGCAGGGATAGAAACATCCATGATGAGAGAGAATCATGGACCGGCTGCCTCCTGCACACCCCACACGGGGGATCGAGCCCGCAGCCCTGGGCCTGACCGGGAATCGAACGGTGACCTCCTGGTTCCTAGGTCGACGCTCAACCCCTGAGCCACGCCCGCCGAGCTAAAACACAGTCTTTTAAAACTTTGGTTCCTGTTTCTTCCCCTTTGTTTGGAGCAGCGTCGCCGAGGTGACGTGGAAATTATTTCACAGAAAGACTTCCCTCTTTTCTTGAGAAAAACACACCTCTGAGTATTTAGTGCAACAGGTTGTGTTCCTGCGGGGGCGTGCGAGAAATTCGAAAGCAAACACATTTTCCTTGCAGATGGTTAGGTGTCAGGCTCGGCCTACATTGTGGATTATTATTTTTTATATATTTTTATTGATGTTCGAGAGGCGGGAAGAGGGAGAGAGAGAGAAACGTCAATGATGAGAGAGAATCACTGATCAGCTGCCTCCTGTAAGCCCCCTACTGGGGACCGAGCCCGCAACCCGGGCCTGTGCCCTTGACTGGAATCGAAGCCAGGACCCTGCAGTCCACAGGCCGACGCTCTATCCACTGAGCTAGGGCCACCGTGGATTTTCTGGGGGAAAAAACAGAATCTTGCTTCGCTTGGCAACCCAGCACCATGGACAGCGCCCACCGCATGGCAGGAGCTTGATGTTGGCTTGTAGAGAGACACACACACAGGCATACATGCACACGCACACACACACTAAACCCCCCAAAACAGCGAGTTCTGTGACTCAGCCTCAACCTCGCACAAGAGGAAGGCAGCGCGAGGAGAAGCCGGTGTTGGGCAGCCACCGAGAACTCCTCCCACAGTGTTTGTATCCGGAATTCATTCTTCCTCCTGAGGAATTCATCGAGACAGAATCAAACAATTCACCATGCGAAAGGCGGGCAGGCGAGAAGAGATGTTGACGTTGCAGCATTGGGGGTCCTTTTTAGAAGCCACGTGGGTAGGACCCCACCGGGTGTGGCTCAGCCGTTGAGCGTCGACTTGAGAACCAGGAGGTCACCGGTTCGATTCCCGGTCAGGGCAGGTGCCGGGGTTGCGGGCTCGATCTGCAGGGCTGCTGGCCTCTCGCTCCCTTATCATCATCATCATCATCATCATCATTTCCTCTCTGTTCTGTTCTGGGCCCGTTCGTGTGAGGCATGCCAAGGCAGATGGGGGACCGATTTGCAAATGGCCCTGCGGCTTAGCTGATTCTTTCCTGCGCTGACCTTCCTGGGGAACGTGGCGGAAAACACGTCCTCCCGCGTCCGCCGCCACCTTCTCCCCGTCGCCCCCTCGGGCTGGGCAGCCTGCAGGACACTGTGAGGAAATTGGCGGGAGATGAAAGAAGCGCTTCCTTTGATGGTCAGTGAGTTGCTGGCTTTGTCATGATTAACCCATCTCTCCTCTGATTCAGCTGCCCGTCTCCCTGGAGATCAAAGGAAGGGCTTTTCCTCTCTCAATCCACAGCATTGTTTACGGCTGAGCTCGGGGGGCTACCGTGTGTGGCAGCGGCCCCCGCGCACTCGCTCAAGCTTGAGGGGGGCCCGACCCTGGCCGAACCTCGGCCCCACAGGCCGGCTGGGGCCGCCTCCGCTCAGTTCCCAGGTCCGGCCGCACCCGATGCACAAACATGTGCTGTGTTCATCGTCTTCCCGCGCTCGGGGATCCTGAACATGCAGAACGTGGGTTTTCCTCGCACACGACGGGTGATTGCCTGCGTCCATCCCCTCGACTGGGTTGCGAGGTGCCCGTGTTGCTGGTCAAACATGGTTCTGGGGGTGCCTGTGCGGGGTGTCTCTGGTTGAGGTTCGCGTTTGAATTCGTAGACAGAGAAGAGCAGACGGCCCGCCCCAGGGTGGGTGGGCCTTGCCCAAGCCATTGAAGGCCGGATTGGAATGTAGGGTTGGCCCTGCCCCAAATAAGAGCATTCTTCCCGCCCAGCTGGTGTGGCTCAGTTGGTGGAGTATCGTCCCAGGCTCCAAGAGGTCGCTGGTTCAATTCCCGGTCAGGGCGCATACCTGGGTTTCAGGCTCGCTCCCTGGCAGGGGGTGTGCAGGAGGCAGCCGATGGGTGGTTCTCTCGGCCGGACTAGAATGATGCATGTAAGTATTAAGTGCAACTCAGTCTATAATAGCTCAGATCGGGAAACAGCCCGGGTGCCCATCCGTAGACGTGTGGGTAAAAAAGCTGTGGTACATGGGCACCAGGGAATACTATGCAGCAGTGAAAAGGGAGGATCTCTTAGCCTTTGAGACAGCATGGAGGGGCCTGCAGAGTGTCACGCTAAGTGGCATAAGCCAGTCATCGAAAGGCAGGCATCCTATGATCTCACTCATAGGTGGCATCTAAGTAACAAACTGACGAACGGAGTGGATGCAGAGACACGGAAACATGGGACAGAGTGCGGGATCTCGGAGGGAAGGCAGGGGAGGGTGGGTGGGAGGGAGGTGATGAACCGAAGTCCTTGCGTGCATCTCTGCATGATCCATGGACACAGACAGTAGGGCGGTGAGGGCCTGGGGTGGGGGGGAAAGGGAACAACTGTGATATTTCCAACTATAAAGAATTATATTTGTTGTAAAGAATCACCTAAAAAATTTAAGTGCAAGTTAAGATAGAATGGGAGCTGGGGAGCCCAGGCGTTGGTCGCCGCAGGCCTCGCTTTGATGTAAGGACCGATGCTGGGACTAGAGCGCCCCGGGCTGCGTGGGGTGCGCCATGAGCGGGAGCGGGTCCCTGGAAGACAGACTGAATCTTGGCAAGGGCCGGGGTAGCGGGGACAGACAGATGCAGCGCGGCGTTTTCACCAAGCAGCCCGCGGGAGTCCGGCAGCCGGCGCGGCCTCCCTGAGCCAGCGGGACGGCCTGGCGGGCTGTTACTGAGCGTCGTGGAGAACTAACAGACACCTCCCTCCCTCGCCTCGCTGGCCTTCCAGCCCGGCCCCCGAACGGCTCCAAGGACTGGTCCGTGCCAGCCTCGGACGGACGCAGCGTCAACCAGACCTTTGGTGGCAAAGGATGGGCGGGGGGCCAATCAACGGGAAATCGGTGTCACAGCCCGGCCGGTGCGGCTCAGTGGCCGGAGTGGTTGAGCCTGGACCTCGGAGCTAGGAGGTCACGGTTTGATTCCCGCACCCTGACCCGGAATCGAGCTGTGACCCGCTGGCTCAGAGGTTGGTGCGTAACCGCTGAGCCACGCCAGCCCGAGGCCCTCCACCCGGCTTTTTAATTGCTCGGTTATTGGAGCCTTCCGTCCGGGGATTCTTGTTTTTCTCCCTGCACAAAGGCGTCTCTTTAGCATTCCCTTCCGACGGAGACGCGTTCTATCAAAATTGAAAACGTGGCTCAGCCTGTCGCCCTCGCCCTGAATGAAATATGTGCGGCTGCAGCAGGGACTACGATTCCCTATGAAGATAAACTTCTTATCAACTGTTTGATTGCCCGGATACCCTGAGGGGCGCTCTGTGCAGAACAGCGGAGATTAAATGCTCGCTTTTCCTCCCCCTTTGTGTATCCCCGAGAAGGATGCTGGGGAGCCAGCTCATTATTTTGCAAAGATGGCTAATAAATTTTAAAAATCTCTCTCTCAAGGCATGGGATCAGCACGCCTGAAATATTTTAATTCATTGCACCTCTTCCTGCTGAAACGGATTGTCTTACGCTCCGCCAGAAGGAGGCTGTTGAAATGCCCTCCTAACTCCTGTGGGTTGAGGATGTAGGTGCGTATATGCACAGCCCGTGGACACGCACACCCGTGTGGTGAAGGCCTGAGGTGGGTGGGGTGGGAGCTGGGTAGAGGGGGGACACGGGGGGATATCTGTGATCAACAGTGTAGAGAAATAAAATAGTCTTCCCCCAGCCGGTGTGGCTCCGTGGCTGAGCGTCGACCCATGAACTAGGAGGTCACGGTTTGATTTCCGGTCAGGGGCACAGGCCCGGGTTGCGATCTCGATCCCCAGTGTGGGGCGTGCTAAGAGATGGTTCTCACTGATGGTTCTCTCTCTTTCCATCTCCCTTCCTCTCTCTCTCTAAAAAAACCGTCATGAGTAGGTGATTCGCATTCTGTTATGACAGGTTCTTCTGAGCTTGTCTTACACGTTTCCTGCCTCACGTCTAGCATGACCACCTCTTTCGGGAACCCGGTGCCTCTAACTGGGAGTCGTACGTGGAGACCTCCGTGTGCGTCGGAGGCACTCATTTCCTTTCCAATCATCAGCTCCTGGTGTTGTTGGCTTTCTTTATTGCGTTTCCCTTCTCTGTTCCATCTGTCTCTGCTCTCATCCTTCTTGCTTCCTCCTGCGAACGTTGGAATTCGTTTGCTTTTATTTCTCAGGTGCCTTGGAGTGTAAAGTTAGGTTGTTGATTAGAAACCGCGTTTCAACAGAAGCATTCGCGGCTCCGCATTTCCTCCGAGCCCCGCGTTCACTGTGTTATGGGAGTTTTTGTTGGTGAGATTTCACTTTTCATGAGCCTCAAGGTACTTTCAGATTCCCCTTGCGATTTCTGTTCTGACCCATGGGTTGTCTAAGAGTGTGCTGTTCAGTTTCTACATAATTGAGACGTTTTCAGCTCTCCTTCTACTTTTTAAAAAATATATATATATATTTATTGATGTCAGAGAGAAAGGGAGGGGGAGAGAGAGAGAAACATCAATGCGGAGAGAGACTCATGGATCGGCCGCCTCCTGACGCCCCCCACTGGGGATGGAGCCCGCAACCCGGGCCCGTGCCCCGACCAGGAATCGAACCGTGACCTCCCGGCTCACAGGTCGAGCTCATGATCACGGAGCCACGCCGGCCGGGCAGTTCTCCTCCTATTTTTTATTCCTAGTTTCATTCCGATTGTCGAGGTTGCTTCCCCCCAAACTGCATCAAGAACAAAAAAGTGAATGCGGCCCTGCTGTCACCTTAACACAAAATGAGGCTTTCTGGTGGAAAACACTGCCTTTTTTTTTGACGTGCCTGTGGAGAAATTGAGATTTTGTGTGTGTGTGTGTGTGTGTGTGTGTGTGTAAATAATGGATGTGTTATTTCTGCGTGTGTGTGTGTGTGTGTGTAAGTAACGGATGTGTTATTTCTGCGTGTGTGTGTGTGTGTGTGTGTGTGTAAGTAACGGATGTGTTATTTCTGCGTGTGTGTCCTGAATGAATGCCGAGGTCCCCCGCTGCCGGGCGCCGTTTCTTATTCATGCCCAGCGCTGCCATGGGGTGCCGTGCCCTCGGTTGCGGAGTCGTGGGGTGACGACCCAGGGCCAGGCCCGCGGGCTGTGGAGGGCTTGCCTCTCAGCTCCAGGCTGTGAAGGGGCCTCCTCCCCATACCTCCCACCTCGGAGCAGGCTCCGAAATGAAACGCCGCGGCCGCTGTCGACAGGAGGCGAGCGGCTCTGCCTCCAACGCTGCAATTTGCTCTCCGCCCCCCGAAATGCGACCCCTCTGGGAGGGCTTCTGACGAACGCGGAGGACAATGGGCTTTTGCTTCCTGAGGCCAATTTGTGGTGAGTTATTTGAATCTTTCACCGGCGACGCCGGCACCGCGCACAGTGCTGGCTGCACATGGCCGGGCTGCTGCTCACGTGAGCGTGGCCATCGGGGCACGTAAATACTGGGTCCATCTGATGGCGAACGTCGGCCAGACTTTACCTTCCCGCCAGATCCACGCCCCTCAGCCGCTTCGGAAGTTCTCACAAAATCTCACAGGGTTTATTTTTTTAACACATTTTTATCGATGTCAGAGAGGAAGGGAGAGAGAGAGCGAGAGAGAGAAACATCAGTGAGGGGAGAGAATCACGGATCGGCTGCCTCCTGCACGCCCCACACTGGGGATGGAGCCTGCAACCCGGGCCTGTGCCCTGACCGGGAATCGAACCGTGACCTCCTGGTTCATAGGTCAGCGCTCCACCACGGAGCCACGCCGGCCGGGCCCGATATTTTAAATGATTGGAGCTCCTTGCATGTTAAGCATTCGTTGGCAGAAATCAAGATTTCTTTATTCATGAGCCAGAGAAATTAGCATGCGCCACCATCGTTCCCGCTGCGTGAGGGCCTCCCTGTCATTAAATCATTTGCTATTTGCCTCCCTCCCCTGCCTGCCCCCTGCCCCCCCCCCCCCCCGACAAGCCAGTGTGACATCCCAGAGCGTGTGCGCGCGGCTGACGGAACTCTCACAGCTCCTCCATGGTCCCCCCGCGGTGCGGGCCCTGCTCCTGGAGGGAACGGGCCGCGATGTTAGCTTATCGTCGGCCCCGATAAATTAAGAGCTGCAGGTCGCACACCACGGAGCCCCCGTTAAGGTCACGAGAAGAGGTGCCGCTGAACAGCACGTAGAAGAGACGCAGTGGAATTCTGGGAACACCGAGGTGATCCCAAAGCGGGGACGGAGGAGAGATGGAGAATCAGGAAGGAAATGGCACGACGGAAGACAGACGGGAAGACGCCCGTGGTCCCACCGAACGTGAACGGGCCGGACACCGCCAACAACAAGGCAGGGTTTGCGCTCCTGAGGGTGGTGAAGCCGGGCGTGGAATCCTGCAGAGACTGTGGCGGCGCAGATGCCTGCAGGGAACAGGACCTCGCTGTTATCTGGCTCGCGTCTCCCGGCTCGCTGGCCCACATGAGTGTTTAAAATGGGAAAGCCGATGTAAATACGTCCCAATTATCGTCGTATTATTTACTCGTCCTCCAAATAGATCTGCAATCGCTCAGCTCGAGCGGTTTCTCAAAAGGAAAAGATGTAATTGCTACTTTCAAGTCTCTCTCTCTTCCAGATTGGGCTTTTAGCTCTGGCTCCACACGGACTCAGACTGTCCCTCGGGGCGGGAGACGGAAAGCGGGGAGCTGGGGAGTCTGGATGAGGGGGGGCGGGAAGGGAAGGGAAGGGAAGGGAAGGGAAGGGCAGAGAGGACCAGCGTCTGGGAATGTCAGTCGTGGGAGATGCCGCTTGGCAATGGGCTTGGCGTCGGAGCCCGATCAGAAAACGCTTTTCCTAAAAATATAGTCCAGCTGGGCCGGGGTGGCTCAGTGGTTGAGCGTCGACCGGGAGGTCACAGGTTCGATTCCCGTCAGGGGCACAGGCCTGGGTTGCGGGCTCGATCCCCAGTGGGGGGCGTGCAGGAGGCGGCCGATCCATGATTCTCTCTCCTCATGGATGTTTCTCTCTCTCCCCCTCTCCCTTCCTCTCTGACATCCATAAACACACATTTAAATAAATAAATAAAGTGGACCAGCATCTGCGAGCTCCCAGGTCTACTTGCCAGGGCGTAGCGTGGTTCTCGTCGCATCTTAACTGCCAGTTTCGTCCGGAATGTTCTGGGTGGGACCCCCGACCCTCGTCGTGGGTGTAGAGGAATGGTGTGCGCAGTTAGGGCCCCGTTAGCAGTTCCCCAGGGAGTCCCTGCCTTCCAGCGGCACCGGGACGATAACCACAGGCCAGTGCCCATCTGTGCTGCGCCTTTGGGTACCAGTTCCAGGCCGCCTGGACGCAGGACGGTGTGGCTTTAGGAGGGGAGGGAGGGGAGGGAGGAGGAGGGGCGGGAGGGGGGCGGGAGCGAGGGAGAGGGGGACAGGGGGGGAGCCTAGCCCCGAGATTCTGAACAGCATTCCTTGCTCCAAAGGCTCTAAGGCTTGATCTTTTTTAAAAAATATATATATATTTTATTGAATTTTTACAGAGAGGAAGGGAGAGGCATAGAGAGCTAGAAACATCGATGAGAGAGAAACATCAATCAGCTGCCTCCTGCACACCCCCCACTGGGGATGTGCCTGCAACCCAGGTACATGCCCTTGACCGGAATCGAACCTGGGACCCTTCAGTCCGCAGGCCAACGCTCTATCCACTGAGCCACACCGGTCAGGGCAGACTTGATCTTTTTGTTTGCTTGTTTCTAATCCTCCCCCCAGGATCTTTTTCCGTTGATTTTTTTAGGGAGCATGGAAGGGAGGGGGAGAGACAGAGAGAGACACACACGATGAGAGAGACCCGGATCCGGCCTGCAACCGAGAGGTGTGCCCTTGACCAGGATCGAACCCAGGACCCTTCAGTCTGCAGGCCGGCGCCCTGTCCGCTGAGCAAACTGGCCAGGGCTAAGCCTTGATCTTCTGTCCGTAGCTCATCATGAAAATGTCTGTGTGAGCCCTGGCCAGTGTCTCTGAGTGGTTAGAGCGTCAGCCCGCACACCGCCAGGTTGCAGATTGGGTTCCCGGACAAGGGCACCTCCCTGAGTCGTGGTTCATCCCCTGCCCCTGGCCCGGTAGCGTGTGGGCAAGGCAGCTCGTCGATGTGTCTCTCTCACATCGGTGTCTCTCTCTCTCCTTCCTCTCTCCTCTCTCCCTCTCTCTCTCCTGCACTTCATGGAGTTTCATTCTAAACTCTTCGATACTTACACATACCCTGCCCTGTGAGGAGTGTGGTGTCCCCCTCTCTGTTCTTGGGGTCTCCGCCTGTCTTTGTAAAGGGGACCCCCTTGAAGCCGGCTCGGTGCCTGTCGGGGGACCTGTGTGCTCAGCTCTCCCCCAGGCCTTGGAGTCCTTCACATGCAGAGCTCTGCCCACTGGGTGGGGAATGGCACTGCCCACGCACCACGCACCACACGCAGGCCTGGGCACCCTCCCGAACCTTCAGCCTCCCTCCCTCCCGCGCCAGGAAGGGAGCGGTGTCCTGGGAAAGCTGTAGGGATGGAGGCCTCGCCTTCCCCAATGGTGCGTGCTCACCCCTCCCTCCGGCCCCCTCATCGGTCCTGCCCCAGGGCCCCCTCAGGACCGGTCTCCGTCCCTCACTGTGCCCCCCGCCCTCTGTGCCGAGAATAATTCCTTGGTTGCTTTCAGCATTTCTAGTTCACCCCCGGCTGCTGGTGACAATGAGCGAAAGGGGCCATTGTCCCTTGCCCAGCCTCCCACAGAGCCCGCCTTCAGAGGGGCCGGGCCTCGCCCGAAGACGGGCCCCAGGGAGGCCGCGGCACAAAGCGGGGAGCACAAAGCAGCATTGGGGACACCTGCTCCGGCCGGTGGAAGTAGGTGATGCTGGGAAAATCGCAGGCCAGCGGAAAGCACGCTCTGAGGCTCAGAGCCGAGGGCTCAGAGAAATGAAGCCTGTTCCTTTTTAAAAAAAAGGTTTTTACGGATGTCAGAGAGGAAGGGAGAGGGAGAGAGGGAGGAACATCCGTGGTGAGAGGGACTCGTGGGTCGGCTGCCTCCTGCACACCCCGCTCGGGGACCCAGCCGCCACGGGAACTGAGCAGTGACCTCCTGGCTCACGCGTCGTCGCTCAGCCACCGAGCCACGCGTCCGGGCTGGGCTGTGACGTGTTCCACGCGTGATGTTACGAGCATGTGCACGGGGCCCCGAGAGATGGGCTCTGATCTGCGTGCAGGCGGCTGCCCCCGGGTCCCACCCCCGTCTCTGCAGGGGAGGCCCCGAGAGCTGAGCGAGGAGGGCACTTAGCGGAGAGGCCGCCGCGGACAGGAGGTCTGCGTGAGGTCGAGGGGCCCCGCGGGACACGCCGTGCGCCCGGCCTCGCTGCTGGGAGTCAGTGGATGCGCGGGGCCGCTGGGCACAGGGTCAGCGGTCTAACGCACGAAACGGGCACTTGACCCAGATGAGCCGCTGCTGGCTCGGGCAGCTGATGGGCAACCAGCGCCTTCCGGACACCTCCCGCGTCGCCCCGCGCTCACCTGCGTGGGCGTGGGGTGGCGTCAAGCTAAATGGAGCACAAACGAGGAGACGTGACTTCCGCCTCCTGGCTTCGTTTTGCTTCTCAAGGAAGAAGGACCGATTCCTCCTCGTAGAAGGGTCTTAGGCGGCCCGCGGCTTCCTTTCAGCCCTCGACTCCTGCTCCACGGAAGATCGATCTACGGGTGACAGTTTTTGTTTTTAATAGAAACTTGTTTTTTATGGTGTGTGGTTTTTTTAAAATATGTTTTTATTGATTTCAGAGAGGAAGGGAGAGAGAGAGAGAGAGAGAGAGACATCCATGATGAGAGAGAACCGTGGACCGGCTGCCCCCTGCACGCCCCCCACTGGGGATGGAGCCTACAACCCGGGCCTGTGCCCTGAGCGGGAATGGAGCCGTGGCCTCCTGGTTCCTAGGTCGACACTCGACCACGGAGCCACCCGGCCGGGCCCCCATGATTTATTTTTGCTTCTCAAGGAAGAATGAGCAGTTATTCCTCTTGGAGAGAAGAGCCTTAGGTGGCCCACGGCTTCCTTTCAACCCTCGACTCCTGCTTCGCGGAAGATCGTTCTGCGTTATTTTCCTGCCGATAAAGCGCCGGAAACGATCAGCCAGAGTTTTAAATGGATGGCAGGCGGCTCCACTTGCTTCTAATACGAATCTATCACGTTGTCACGTTTCTGATGGAGAAGATATTAAAAAAAAAAGTTATCTCAGTCTTCCAGGAGCTGGGAGAACTGGACAGGATAAATCCAGAGACAGGAGTGTGGGACGGACGGACGGATCTCAGGAGGAGGGGGAGTCGGGGGGGAGGTTCACCGGGAACTTGTATGTACGTGTGACTAGCCCAGGGACCCAGGCAATAGTGTGGCGAAGGCCTGGGAGGGGCGGGGCCAGATGGAGGGGGTCAGTGGAGAAAAATGGGGGGCATCATAGTACATTTAACAATAAAGATAAACTAAAAAACAAAGCAAAGCATTAGGCTCGGCCGGCGTGGCTCGGTCATTGAGCGTCGACCTATGAACTAGAAGGTCCCGGGTTCGATTCCTGGTCAGAGCACTTGCCCCAGTTGTGGGCTCGATGCCCAGTGGGGCCGTGCAGGAGGCAGCCGAACCATGATTCTCATCATGGATGTTTCTCTCTCTCTACCCCTCTTCCTTCTTCTCTCTAAAATCAATAAAAACATGATTTAAAAAAAAACCAATAGAAAACAAAATGAGAGCAGAGTGACTCAGTGGATGGTAATTTTTTGGATTCAAAGTGTCCAGATAAGGACTCTTTTGTAAAAAAGCGATGTTATTTTCAAGGTGGCCTCTTGGAGCCATGTGGGGGGGCACAGGGAGTCGCACCGCGGGCACGCAGACTGTGGGGTGGAGGTGGGGGTCACCCGTACGCCGTTGACGGACGTTGCATCTCCAGCCGCCCCGGCGGGTGGCCTGTGGCCTCCTGTCCTCTAGGGTCTGCGTGGCCGTGCGTCGCGTCTCCCGGGTGTTGGGTAAGTGCTCCGTGACGGACGCTGGGTTCTCTGCTCCGTGCGTGTGGGGTCAGCTCGCGCCCTGACCGGCTTGTCCAGTGGCAGATGCAGGGGCGGGAGAGGCTGACCCCGGCTTCCTTGCCGAGCGCGCTGTGCCCTCTGCGCTGCACGACGGCCCCCACGCGGGTCACAGGCCTGCAGGCCATTTAGTCCAGGGCAGCCGGTACTTGGCATGATTCTCTCTCATCACGGCTGCTTCTACCGCTCCCCCCCCCCCTTCTCTGAAATCAGTAAAAATATATTTAAAAAAGAAGAGCAAATTCCTGACTTTCTAAGGTGCGGTCTGCTGTTCCGAAACTCTTCCAAGATACTCTCTCTGCCCTTTGTTATCCTGTATAATGAGGAGCTAAAAGGCTAATTAGACCCAAGAGCAGAATGACCGTCCGGACGACCTTTCGGACGAAGCCGGGCTGCGAGGGCCGAGCCCCCTGCACTGGGCCTCGAGTTTATTTGGAAAAGAACCCCTTTGAGTCTGAGGCTAGAATCCGGCACTGTCGTCCCAGGCAGGTGCCCACGTGGGAAACGGGTCAGAGAGGAACCCACCGCAGGGAAGTTTGAGGGCCCCAGGCTCAGTGTTCGCAAGAGCTTCTGAGACGTAACTCGGGCCGAAGAGCTATGATCCAAGACGAGTCCGATCCGGATCCCATCAGCTCTCTCCGTGGCCTTCAGGCTGCGGAAAGGCCCAAAGCAAATTCTGCCGGGTCAGCGTGGCCCAGTGGTTCCGTGTCAGCCTACGAACCAGGAGTCACGGTCCGATTCCCGGTCACGGGCACAGGCCCGGGTTGCGGGCTGGATCCCCAGTGTGGGGCGTGCAGGAGGCAGCTGATCCATGACTCTCTCTCATCATGGATGTCTCTCTCTCCCTCTCCCTTCCTCTCTGCAATCAATAAAAATATATATATTTTTTAAAAAGCAAAGCAAAGTGTTACTTTCCCAAGGTGCCTTGGGATTTGGGGAGCACCAGGGTGCCACGTGGGCCATAGTTCGGGGCCTGGCGTCTCCCCGTGCAAGCAGCCTTTTAGGGATTAGAGGTGACCAGTGACTGATGCCATTTGTCGGAAAGACGGGCGCCGAGCCCTGGCGGTGCTGCTCCCCACCTGAGAGGAGCCTGGAGAGAGAGCCCTCTGTTTACGGCTGCATAGCATTCGTGGTGTAAATGCACCACAGCTTTTAAGGTATATGTATGTATTTTATTGATTTTACAGGGAGGAAGAGAGAGGGATAGAGCGTCAGAAACATCAATGAGAGAGAAACATCGAGCAGCTGCCTCCTGCACTGGGGACCAAGCCCACAACCGCGGTACCTGCCCTTGACCAGACTCGAACCCGGGACCCTCAGTCACAGGCCGACGCTCTCTGCACCGAGCCACCCCAGCCAGGGCGGCCTCCCAGAGCTCTTTTATCCGCTCGTCTGCTGAGGGGCCCTGGGGCTGGTTCCAGGTCTTAGCTGTTGTAAACTGTGCGGCTACGAACACAGGGGTGCACCCCTTCTTTCTGAGGGGGTTCAGGGTTTCTTAGGACATATTTCTGGAAGTGGGCTCCCTGGGTTCCGTGTTTAATTTCTCGAGGGAACACCTTTTGGAGAAGAAAGGGGGCAGTCGGTCAAGGTTGCTCGGCTGCCACCTTCCCCGGTCTCCTGCCGCGGAAGCTGTGAACGGAGATTGTGTGGTCATTTCCTCGTTAATTAATTCACTCGCGGGATGGGGTGCACCTTTTATGGGTTGCTTGGTAGACGGAGTCGGTCTGCAGTACAGCGACTCCTTCCCCAGTGGTGTCAAGGAGAGAGCGATCTGATTACCTAAACATTGCAAAACAGATTAAAAAAAACCTTTTTTTTTTCTGCTGCGACAAAGATTCTTCCTGCTCGCTCCGCGGACGTAAATAATAGATGGGAACAGGGTGAGGACGGCGCTCGCGTGCTTACCTGAGGTTCGTAAGGGTTCCTCGTGCAAAAATCCAATTTTTTCTCCCAGCAAATGAGAGAGCCGGGCGCCTCATCCATCGTCCTGGGCCCCTCGCGACTCCGGTGCAACTGCGTTTTTTAATACGTGCGAATTATCTGTAAGAAGCGAACACCACCCTTGGTTTCCCGGGGGACGCGGGCGCCCCGGCTGCTCTGTGAGAACCGCCCTGCTGGGTCCCGATGGACAGACCCCCGTGCGTCGCGGGAGACGCTGCGTGTCACCCTTCAATCTGGCCTCGAACTGGAGAGGGGCGTCCCCCCGCCCGGAACGCGCGTGGGGGCAGGTTTCTTCAAACGCGACACAACGCCGTCCAGTAATGGTCGGTCTGATTTACGTTGAGTTCGAGTGACCTGTTACAGGATTCCAGGCCAGGAGGAAGGGGGAAACTGAGGCAGGAACGTCAGGACAAGGCCAAACGGTGTGAGTCGTCTGCAGCCGGCCTGCATTAACAGCGCTGTCTCCCCTGGCCAAGGGCATTGGCAGAGCAAAGAGTTTTAAAGACCAACCACCTTAAGGAGAGAATGCAGGGAGAGGGGGAGAGGGTAGAGGGAGGGGAGGGGGAGGGCACTTTTACTCCAGAAGCGCCAGCATCTCGGGCTCGGCAAGATGTATAGGTTTGCTTGCTTTGCTTTCTCAACGAAGGTGCACCCTTTAATTGCATTCATCAATTAGCTTTCCACAGCGCAGTGCAGGTCTCTCGTATACATTCATTCATTTGAGAAGACGAGGATGCAGGTTGGGGAGCCTCTCCCACTAGCTCAGGGGGCTGCCCTGTCCGGGAACACCTCCCTCGTGTCGGTGGGAGGCGCCATCACAAACCCCTTTCCTTCGCCCTCTGGCCGAGATGCAGGGAGGTGAGTGCGGTCTGAGCAGCTGCGTCAGCCTATCGGGTCCTGAAACCGGACGGGCGAGGGTCCCGCCTAGCGGTCACTCCGTGAGCCCACTCAGCAGAGACAGGGTTGAACCCTGTATGAGCATCGACTCCAGTGATGCCAGCAGCCGGTATGGTGTGGCTGGCGTGGCTCAGCAGTTAGAGCGTCCGCCTGCGCACCACAGGGTCTCGGGTTCGACTCCTGGTCCAGGGCAGGTTCGATCCCTGGCCCCCCCGTCAGGGCATGTGCAGGGGGCATCCGACCGACGGGTCTCTCTCACATCCGTGTTTCTCTCTCTCTCCCTCCCTCCCTCCCTACCTCCCTTCCTTCCACTCTCTGTAAAAGTCAATGGAAAACATATCCTTGGGGAGGATTAACAAACAAACAAAAAAGAAAAATAAAAAATATGAAAGGATATTAGGTGATATGCAGGAGATATGAATGAAATACGGACTTGGTTAATGAGGTGTCCATACGGGCCCGTTAGTGGTAACAAGTGTAAGATACGAATATATGTAGGTTGTGAATCATCGCAAAAACCGTACCGAGTTCTGTAAGTCTCACACTGCCCGTACATTTCAGATGATTAAGAAAATAAACAACAAGACAAGGAAACTACCTTTACAGTTTGTAATTAGGCGATGAAGTAGGGTCGGGTACCCTGGCCCTAGTTACCGCCTCATATTTCCTAGAGCACTTTCCGCAGTCATCCTAGAAGCCGTAATATTCACGGGGAATCTCATGGGTGCCTCAGAAATACATATTTATAATTCGTGGACAAGCTATTTGTCCTAACATCCCTAAGCCGTCTGGCAACCTTTCAGAAGGGTTGAGAGTTAAAAAACGAGCCGCACGTATGGAGGTAGACCCGTGAGGCACGGCTGTGGGCCCGGGGGCACCCTGGCTCTCCGTGTAACTTGGGGCGCCGCTTAGACATCGAGGGTGTTATCTTAACGTGCTGACAGATGAAGACCGTCTCCAGGCGCCGTGCGCTGATACGGGCGCTGCGCCCGGGAGACGTCCTAGCTCGGCCTTCGCTTCGGTGCTCCTGTCATCAACATCAGTCATTGCCACCGTTCCCTTCCCCCGCGTCATCGAGTCTCCGAGAAAGCCATCCACCTGGTGGCCGACGCGCTTACTGCCAGACACCTGTCACCATCGCCCTCGAGGGCCACACCCGGGCCGCGGCCGTTTCAGGAGTCTCTCATGGACGGGCGGCGTTCTCCGGCACACCCTGCCTCGTCCCTCCGTGAATATTCTGAACGTGGTCCAGGAGCGCTTGAGTTCCCTTCAGGCGAACTGAGAAGCAAACCCGTGGGCGTTCGGGGCAGAGAGGGGAGCGTGGCCTCCCTTCGTCCCACGGCGCCCGCGGGCCTGCGCCCTCCTGGGCGGGCCTATACTATACTCTTGTTTTGTGTTGTCCTCCTTCATGCCTGATGAGTTTGGCTGTGGGTTAGACCATGTGTGTGTGTGTGCGTGAGAGAGAGAGAGAGGGAGGGAGGGGGAGAGAGAAGGGGGGGTGCATGATGCCTCCAGGTAGCTGGCACCCCCAAGGTTGAGGCCTGTGCCCCCCGGGATTAGAGCAGATGCCCCGACCCTAATTATCTCCTCGATCATAATCGAGTCTGTCACCTGGACTCGGGGCTGCGTCCTGGTGTGCGGAGATGGGAGAGGAGCGGGGATGGGAGAGCAGGCCTGCAAGCTGTTACTATAGCGACCAGGATGCAGACTCCTCTGTCACCGCAGCAAACAGAAGTGCTTTCAGACCAGGGACAAAGGGAAGGTAAAGCAGGACTGTTTCCGTAGCAACAGGGAGACCATCTCCCGCTATGGGTAGATGACACGCCCCCCCCATTATAATGTTGATATCCATTCATTATTTTACTTATTTAAGTATAATTTTATTGATTTCAGAGAGAGGAAGGGAGAGGGGGAGAGAGACAGAAACATCAGTGATGAGAGAGGATCATCCGTCGGCTGCCTCCTGCACGCCCCCTGCTGGAGATGGAGCCCGAAACCTGGGCATGTGCCCTCGACTGGGACTGGACCCGGGACCCTTCAGTCCGCAGGCCAGCGCGCTATCCACTGAGCTTTACAAGGCAGGGCCGGCCCATAACTTTAAGGAGTAGAAATACAGAAACCTTCCTCCTGAACTGAGGGCTGGGAGCGTGAGACACAGAAACACAGTCAAACCTCGGTTCTCGAACGTCTCCCATCGCCAGCAATTAGGTTCTCGGCCAAGCTGCTCGTGGAAAGAAATGTCTCCGTTTTTTCGAACAAAACATCAGTTCTCGACCTGACACCCCTTCCAGGCTGATGCGTCGCCTGGCCCAGAGCCCCTCTCGGGTCCCAAGCAAAGGAGAGAGTGGGAGCGAGGTCACTGCTGAGCCTTGGGGTGTCCCTAGCTCAGGTCAGGGGACCTGGCTGCACGTAGGGAAGCCTGCCTGGGGTGGCAATACTGCACAGCAGAGAGCTGACAGGCAGGAGGGCAGTGTACCTCTGGGGTCCCCAGCGTGGGGCACATGCCCCCAGGGGGGCAGCTTGGTGTTTATGGGGGGCCATTCGAGAATGCGTCATTCACCGTGCATGTTTTGCATTTCTTAGGGTCCTAGGGGCCTCGTAGACAGTCTGTACACGTATACGGTGACGTATTTATGCCTCTCAGTCCTCTGTTATATGTTTGGAACTTTATTTGCTGTTCTTTCATCTCCCTTCACATGATTATATATTTTTTAACAATTCCTTAGCGAGTCCTTCCTCACTCTGTCCACTGTCCTTTCGCCCTTTTACTTTTCTCTCTCGTGGACGCCATGTTCTCTGGCAGCTTGTTTAGACCGAGTTCATGGCCTCTGAGGCTTCCTCCACGTGAAGGGGAGTTCACTTTGTGAATAAGAAGAATTCTGTGTCTTGAGAGGGGGTGGGGGCGTACAGGAGGCAGCCGATCAGGGATTCTCTCTCATCGTGGATGTTTCTCTCTCCCTCTCCCTTCCTCTCTGAAATCAAGAAAAAAAAAGAAAAGAAAAAAAAATATATATATATATGTAATTTTTTAAAAAGAGGAAACGCACTAACGGAACCACCGCCCCTCCCCTCGCTCTGTTGCAGGAATACCAGATCGACATATTTTTTGCGCAGACCTGGACGGACAGCCGCCTCCGCTTCAACAGCACCATGAAGATCCTGACCCTCAACAGCAACATGGTGGGGCTCATCTGGATCCCCGACACCATCTTCCGCAACTCCAAGACGGCCGAGGCCCACTGGATCACCACCCCCAACCAGCTGCTGCGCATCTGGAACGACGGCAAGATCCTCTACACGCTGAGGCGAGACGCCGGAGGGGCCCTGGCGGTGGGGGACCGGGGGCCCTGACGGAGGGCCCGTAGGGATGGGAACTCTCTTTCTCCGCTCCGTGGGGTCTCTCCTCACGTTATCCACGCTCGAGGGCGCGATGCCTGCGTGCCACGGGTGTAAAACTAAAGGCCCAGAGTGTGGCTCAGTGGCTGAGCATCAGCCTATGAACCAGGAGTTCACGGTTCGATTCCCGGTCAGGGCACATGGTCGGGTGGCGGGCTCGATCCCCAGTGTGGGGCGTGCAGGAGGCAGCCGATCCTTGACTCTCTCTCATCATGGATGTTTCTCTCTCCCTCTCCCTTCCTTCCTCCCTGAAATTAATAAAAAAATATATTTTAATTAAACGTCACCTTTAAAAAAATAAAAGAAAGGCAGGCACATTGTAGGCCATGAATGAAGCGCGTCCTTCATCAGGATCCGCTTCTGCTGGAAGTGGGCCGTGGAAATGAGCGTTAATCTATTTAACCCGCGGGTCCACTTAGCCGGCACAGGAAGATGTCTTGGCGCACTAATTAACACATGTAATTAGAGCAAATTAACAAACTCGAGACCACAAGGCGGGGGCGGGGGGGTGGGGGTGAAACAGCAGGGATGGCGTTCCCCGACGACGCATCCCTCCCGGAAACCTGGCTGCCCCATCACGCAAGCTCCTGGGGGCAGGGCAGGCCTCCCAGAAACCTGGCTGCGGGAGAAAGAGGCCGGGCTTCAGGGAAGTCTGATGGGATGCACGCTGCAACATGCCACAGCCGTGCCCACACCTAAGCCCGCCTTCCTGCTCCCCGGGTACGAGGAGGGGACGGGACTGCCCTCCCTGAACCCCAGGCCTCGCCCTGCTCTCCCAGACTCCCCCTCACACCTTTGCTGCACCTGCTGCCTCCCTCCCCCTCTCTCTCTCTCTCTCTGTCTCTCTGTCTCTCTCTCTCTCTCTTTTTGATCAATGCTCACCGAGGATATTTCTCCCAAAGATATTTTCCCAATGTTTTTTAAAGGGAGTGAAAGGGAGGGAGGGAGAGAGAGAGAGAGAGAGAGAGAGAGAGAGAGAGAGACATCAATGTGAGAGAGACACATCGGTTAGTTGCCTCCTGCACGGAAGCTCATGCCGGTGACCGGGAATCAAACTTGTGTCCCCTTGAGCAGCTCTCTAACCACCCAGCCAGGGCTCTTTGTTTTATTTCTTTGGTTAAATGGGTTTTATTGATTCCAGATCGAGGAAGGGAGAGAGAGAAACATCAGTGATGAGAGAGAGTCATGGATCGGCTGCCTCCTGCCCGCCCCCTACTGGGGATCAAGCCCGCAATCCAGGCCTGTGCCCTGATCAGAAATTGAACCATGACCTCCTGGTTCATAGGTGGACGCTCAACCACTGAGCCACAGGGTCCAGGCAGTAAAAACATTTTTTTTTAAAAGCAATACAAAATGACACTACACCGCCCTCTCTGGTGGGGCTCAGTAGATAGAGCGTCGGCCTGTAGACTGAAGGGTCCCGGGTTCGATACCGGTCAAGGGCACATGCCTGGGTTGCAGGCTCGATCCCCAGTAGGGCGTGCAGGAGGCAGCTGATCCATGATTCTCTCTCATCGTTGATGTCTCTCTCTCTCACTCTCCCTTCCTCTCTGAAATCAGTAAAAATATATATATTCTTAAAAAGCAATACAAAATGACACACCCCCAGAACAACCCCATGATGCCACTGAATGGATGGTGCCACCACCAGGAGCGAGTCCCCTGTGCTGCCGCCCCTCCCCTGCCCTCCAGCCCCGCCCCGCCCCCCCCCCGCCACACACACACTGTGACCTTGCTGGGCTCTGGCTGGCTGACCTTGGCTCCCCCGCAGGCTCACCATCAATGCCGAGTGCCAGCTGCAGCTGCACCACTTCCCCATGGACGAGCACTCCTGCCCGCTGATCTTCTCCAGCTGTGAGTACCCCCGGGCCCGGAGCCCACGAAGGAATGCCTCCCTGTCTGTAACGTGACGCGTCACCGTGCAGCCAGACAGAACCGGCGACAGTCTGGTTTTGGCCACTGGGGTGTCTTCGCCCCAGACTTCATTCCATTGGACCCCCCTGTGCCCGGGCGCAGCCGTGTGCACCGTGACCTTTCCTCAGAACAGTGACGGGCTTGGACGTGGGTGAGCAGTTTTGTTGTGTTTTGTTTTGACCAAACACCCTAGGCCAATGGGCTGTTTTGCGTGTTATTTGGAATTACACACAACTCGTGTCCTCTCCGGCCGCCGCGGCCCGGCCCCTGTGCGTGGTCCCCGATCCGGAGGCTGTCGGAGAACCTGGTCCTGGGGGTGTTCTGTGGAGGGTTCCGAGGTAGACACGGCTGACTGAACCCCTGGCCTTCGGACCAGGCTGGCTTGGCTCCGTGGGTGGAGCGTCGGCCTGTGGACTGAAAGGTCCCGGGTTCGATTCCCGGTCAGGGCACAGGCCCGGGTTATGGGCTCCATCCCCAGTGTGGGGCGTGCAGGAGGCAGCCGATCCATGATTCTCTCTTTGATGTTTCTCTCTCTCTCTCCCCCTCCCTTCCTCTTTGAAATCAATAAAAAATATATATATATTTAAAAAAATTGAAAAGAAGAGGTTTCCTGGCCAAAAAATAATAATTAAAAGAAAATCGTTGGCCTTTGGTGGCTGGTTCAACCTCCAGCCCCTCTCTTCTCTCCGGAGGTCACGGGGATGGAACTCAAGTCCCGACCTTCCCCTCACCGGCCTGGTTCCCTTGGCAACCGGCCCCCAGCCCTGCTCTCTGTCCCCAAGCTCCCTCCTCCGCATCACAAAAGGCTTTGATGCCGGCCCTGGTCACAACCCAGGGTTTTCAGGGCTCTGCGCCAGAAAAGGGACAAAGGCCAAATATATAGTTTTAATTATATATCATTAGCCTCCGAGGGGAGCGAGCAGAGCTGGTAATTACCAGAGGGCAGTGTGGCTCCATTGTGCTGGGCCAGGGAGCCCGGGGCGTGTGGGGGTCCGGCGTGGACAGGGAGGTGTCTGTCTCGGCTGGTGTCTCTGGTCAGCTGCCTTCTCCTCGGCCCACCTCTCAGATCTGCGCTGGGAGAGAACTGGTCTCCCGCCCGTGAAGAAGGGTCCTACTCAACCATGAAAAGACAAATCTGGCCCGGCCGGCGTGGCTCCGTGGTTGAGCGTTGACCTATGAACCAGGAGGTCACGGTTTCATTCCCGGTCGGGGCACAGGCCCAGGTTTTGGGCTCAATCCCCAGTGGGGGGCATGCAGGAGGCGGCCGATCCATGATTCTCTCTCATCATGGATGTTTCTCTCTCTCTCTTCCTCTCCCTGCCTCTCTGAAATCAATAAAAGTATTTTTTTTTTTTAAAGAAAGTATGCCAGACGCGGGATTTTATAGTCGTACCATGAATAATATTTCAGGTTCGACTTCTGGGAACCATTCATTGGAAAACAAAATGTTCTTTGCTCGGGAGCTGGGAGTTCTGTGGGGAGCGGCCGGAGCTGACCTCCTGGCAGGTCTGCTGTGATTCTCACTCCTGGTGAGACACTCAGACATAAATCCCACCTCCCAATGGGCGTCCCCCTTCAGCTCTCCTTCCTCTGAAATGCAGCTTTTAGCCCGGCCGGCGTGGCTCCGTGGTTAAGCTTCGACCTATGAACCAGGAGGTCATGGTTTGATTCCTGTCAGGGCACATTCCCTGGGTTTCAGACTCGATCTCCAGTGTGGAGTGTGCAGCAGGCAGCCGATCCATGATTCTCTCTCATCATGGATGTTTCTCTCTCTCTCTTCCTCTCCCTCTCTCTCTGAAATCAATAAAAATGTATTAAAACAAACAAACACCATGCCGGGGTAAAAAGTGTATTTCTTCTTCTTTTTTTAACATGAAGAAGTGTCCCTCTAATTCTTTCATTTTATTTCATTTTAATTATTATTATTTTTTTTATTGATTTCAGAGAGGAAAAGAGAGGGAGAGAGAGAAACATGAATGATGAGAGAGAATCATGGATCGGCTGCCACCTGTACACCCCCTACTGGGGATCGAGCCCACAACCCGGAATCCGGCCCGGGACCCTTCCGTCTTCAGGCTGACGCGCTATCCACTGAGCCCCACCAGCTAGGGCCACCCGGGCATGGTTTCGTGTCGTGCGTTGGGTCCTTGGAAAACACTGGTTCACAGACTTATGCTGATCGCCCAGATGTTTCCCAGGAACACAGACAACGCTGGTTAATACTGTCACCCGCCTCACTCGAGCAGTGTGCCGAGAATTCGGGGATGATTAAGCTCCTGAGGGTGACACACGCTTCCTAAAATGTTAATTTCCACCTGAAATAGCAAATGTTAGTCTTGGCCACAGATACACACTGTCAGTAATTTCCTAGGAGTGACAGATCTCATTCATTTCCCAGAAAATGCCTACCAAATACCCAAGTATGAAAATCACCATAATTTGCCGGTTATTCGTAAAAATGCTATTTTCCTGAGAAAAGTTTTGCCCTTCGGCACCCTGGATGCAAGGTTGGTTGTGGAGGAAGATTTTTAGATTCTTTCTAAATCCTTCCTGGGAGCCGCTCTGTTGCAGGGACCTTCTCCCCAGCTCTAGGAAATGCTGTGCCCCGAAAATCAAGGTCAGTGGAAACGGGAGAGGGGGTGCGGAGAGAAGGGGGGCAGTGGGAGCAAAGCCACAGCGATCCGAAGGGGCCACAGAACGGCACGCCCTCGGGGTGCCCGGCTGAGCTGGCAGGTTTGCCTCGAGCTTCCTATCCCGTGACCCCTGCAGGGTCCCCCGAGTCCAGACGGGAAAACAGTGTGTGATGAACGGCACACTGGCGACCATTTACAAATCCAAGCCCTGGCTGGTGGTGATCAGTGGTTAGTGTCGGCCCACGCATCAAGGGGCCGTGGGTTCCATTACGATCAAAGGCACGTTACCTGGGTTGCGGGTTCGATGCCCGGCCCTTGTTGGGGTGCGTGCAGGAGGCAACCCATCGATGTGTCTGTCCCATCAATGCTTTTCTCTCTCTCTCTCTCTCCCCCCTCCATCCTTTGCACTCTCTCTAAAAAGCAGTGGAGCCCTGGCCTGGTAGCTCAGGTGGTTAGAATTATCGTCCCCGATACCCGAAGGTGGTGGGTTCGATCCCTGGTCAGGGCCCATGCAAGGATCAACCAAGGAATGCGTAAGTGGGTAGAACAAATAGGTGTCTGTCAGTCTCTCTAAAAAATCAATAAAATAGAAAAAGCAATGGGAAAAATATCCTCGGGTAAGGATTCACTAAAAAAAAAAGAAGAATGAGGGGAAAAGAAAAGTGCTGCATAAGAAAGTATTTCTTCCATCTCAAACACGCGTCAGGGGTCGTGACGTGCAATCCCCAGGCGAAGGCTTTTGTTTTTCTCTCTCATTTTTTTTTTTTTTTACATATTTTTATTGGTTTCAGAGAGGAAGGGAGAGAGAGATAGAAACATCAGTGATGAGAGAGAATCATGGATCTGCTGCCTCCTTGCACGCTCCCTACTAGGGATCGAGCCCACAACCCGGGCACGTGCCCTGACCAGGAATCGAACCCTGACCTCCTGGTTCATATTGTCGACACTCAACCATCGAGCCACACTGGCTGGGCAAGAGCTGCCTGGTTTAAAATGCTACATAGTCAAAAATATTTGTTGTCACCGTTAGACCTCTCAGTGGGCCTTGTTTTAACTTTTATTTTGGGGGGTGTGGTATGTTCAGTTATAATCGGATTTTACTATTTTTCTACCGCGCCCTGTAATTAAAACTTAATGAGGAGAGATATATTTTATTTAGTTATTTATGTTTGCAAATCATCAAAGTCAATACAAAACAAAAGCCAGGCTAAACAATGCAATTACACGCCAGCTCCGGGGCATTGTAATGATATAAACTTGCCTTTGGAACCGAGGAGACGAACACTGGGGATCTGTTCCCATGATTAAAGATATAATAAAACAGCCCTGCCGCCGTGGCTCCGTGGTCGAGCGTCACCAGGAGGTCACTGTTTGGTGTCGGGTCAGGGCACGTGCCCGGGGTTGCGGGCTCGATCCCCAGCGTGGGGCGGGCAGGAGGCAGCCGACTCATGATTCTCTCTCATCATTGATGTTTCTCTCTCTCCCTTCCTCTCCCTTCCTTTCTGTCTAAAAAAAAAAATCAATAAAAAAACATATTTTTTAAAAATAGGTCTGCAATTTCCCGGTGGTGAATTGAACAGCAATCTCCTTTAGCCGAGGGAAGAAGATGAACGTAAATTCCTTTCGGGAAAGAGGAGTCTTACCCTCTGGCTACGATGACATCCTTTCTTATAGTTTATGGGAAGGATGTTGGTGGCAGCTGAGAACAAGAATGTGGGGCGAGCTCCGTGGACAGTTCACGGTACATGCTGTCCCAGGCTGGTTGCCTGTGGCTGCCCCCAGGCAGGCCATCGGGGCAACTTGTGTCTTCGGGTTCCACTCCCCTTCCTTTCTCTCCGGCCAGCCGGCGTCTTTGCGAGGAAAAGCAAAAGAACCCGAGGGAAATGATCTGTTTTGCAAATCTCAGCTCGATAAAGCCAATGACCGTGAATGTATTATCTCACAGATACATTCTTCAATCTATTTGTACTGACTTCAGAGAGAGGGAGGGAGGGAGGGGGAGGTGAGAAAGAGAAAGAGAGGGAGGGAGAGAGAGAGAGAGAGAGATAAACATCTACGATGAGAGAGAATCATGGATCGGCTGCCTCCTGCACGCTCCCTACTGGGGATCGAGCCCACAACCCGGACCTGTGCCCTGACCAGGAATCGAACCTTCTGGTTCATAGGTCAACCACTGAGCCACACCGGCCAGGACTCATGTCACAAATATAGATATCTTACGGTCTATTTAGATGTTGCTTTCTTAAAAGACTGGCACAAAAACACGTGGTGGGGAAATGAAGTGTAATAGCGGGGAGTCACTGGGATTGCGTGAGAGCACAGGAATATTCCGGCTCTTTAAAAACACACACACAGCGAAAAGAGTCTGTAAACAGCCCTGCAGTGCGAGCCTTTATGGGTTTCAAGCCCACACTGTTCAGCTTTAATTGCCTTAGTTATGTTTTATTAAGCCAATAACGACCTACAATATTGCACAAAATTATATTCAAATATTAACTCGGCTTCAGACTTCTATCTGTGTGCATTTTATAAGAGATGTGTCACTGTTATTGGGCTCGATTCTTATTTTAGGAAAAAAGCAATTGCCAAAATAATACCAGAATATTAGATAGGGGCTGATTTTCGTTTCTCTCTCTCTCTGTTTTATTAAGACCCAGTGCGAGCACGCCCCCTACTGGGGATCAAGCCCACAACCCGGGTGTGTACCCCGACCCGAATCGAACCCAGGACCCTTCGGTCTGCAGGCTGACGCTCTATCCACTGAGCCAAACTGGCCTGGGCTTGCTTTCTTTTAGAATTTACTGTCTCTTTCTTGTTTCCAGCCCACTGTTGGAATTTAGGAGATCATGGAGTAAACGCCTCAAAATACTTTTAAAAAACACCCAACAACCCGGCCAGTGTGGCTCAGTGGTTGAGCGTCACCCAATGAACCAGGAGGTCACGGTTCGATTCCCGGCCAGGGCACATGCCAGGGTTGCTGGCTCAATCCCCAGTAGGGAGCGTGCAGGAGGCAGCCGGTCAGTGATTCTCATCATTGATGTTCCTCTCTCTCTCTCCCTCTCTCCATCTCAATCGATCAATAAAATATATATATATATATTTTTAAAAATCTGAGATGGCTGTTCTGCTCCCAGCTGTGTGCAGAACCCACTGTCAATCCCTATGCAAGCACTCCTATCGGGACTCCGAAGATGTTTACAGATTTTCATGCTCAAGAACTTGGAGTCAATGAAAGATGAGCAGGCGCAGAAGGAGAGAAACGTAAGAAAGGGCAGACCAGAGGGAAGCCGAAAATAGACTCCCCGGGGGGTGTAGGGAACGCACTTCTCCAGCAGGCAGCCAGGAGCGCTCCCTGTCACGGCGGAATCAGTACAATAGAAGCTACAGAAACTCAACAGTGGGCCGCAAACAAGAAAGAGAAAAAGCAAATTCTAAAAGAAAAAAAGGATGCTTCGTAAACAGACTTTTAAGAGCTCTAAAGAGATCGTCGTAAACTAGAAGGTGGGTCAGAATAAAACGACCAACACGAAATACTGCGAAGATGGAGGACAGCGAGGGGCGACACCTCAGCAGCGCCCGACGCGTGTGTAATTGGAGCCGGAAGCGACGAGGAAGGAAATGAGGCAGCTAAAATCTGAAGCCCCAAGAGCTAGGGAAAATGTAAAACTGACGAGAGACCTCCAATCAGAAATTCAGAAAACCCACATGAACTCCAGTCGGGATGAATAAGAAAGTGATTTTTTAAAAAAACAGCAACACTTGAAGCACCTCAAGGTAGTCAGCTGAAAATCAGACTGAAACGGAAAAACATCTTAACAACCCCTGGAGCAGAAACACCCATTTTCTTCACAAGGGCAGTCACTGGGTGGAGAGCCAGAGCTAACTTCTCAGCCAGGAAGGTGGAATTTAGGAGATCGTGGAGTGAACTCCTCAAAGGACTTTTAAAAAAAAAATAACCCACAGCCCAGCCAGTGTGGCTCAGTGGTTGAGCATCACCCAATGAACCAGGAGGTCGCGGTTCGATTCCCGGTCGGGGCACAGGCCTGGGTTGCGGGCTCGGTCCCCAGTAGGGGCCGTGCAGGAGGCAGCCGATCCGTGATTCTCTCTCATCATTGATGTTTCTATCTCTCTCTCCCCGTCTCCCTTCCTCTCAAGAAAATCAATAAAATGTATCTTTTTAAAAAGAAGTAAAAATTAAAGTTTGGGGGGGTTTTCTTTCCCCCACTATTTGCGACTCTCAATTCAATCTGGGCATGTCCAGTCACAAACAATATGATTTGCATTTTGAACAACAATCTCACAGTAGGATAATCATTCTTTGCTTTTCTGTTTATGGCAAGCCACTGTGGAAATGAGTGTCATTGTTATTGTTAATGTTTTATCTAAATTTGTTTTTGTATAATTTGTTCCGTTCAAGTCCCGGCAGCCAGAGTGAAAAGATGCCTAAATTCCTTGGGAGAAAACAGCAAATGAGGCGATAAATAGATTATAAATCATAATTCACTTATTTAAACAATGTTTAGCACATAAGAATGTACACTTACAGGAAATTTGCCGTTGCAATAATTCGGGTTTAAAGTATTGTCAGTGAGCCGGGCTGGCGTGGCTCAGTCGTTGAGCGGCGACCTATGAACCCGGAGGTCACAGTCCGATTCCCCATCAGGGCACGTGCCCGGGTTGCGGGCACGCTCCCAGTCGGAGGCATGCAGGAGGCAGCGGTTCGGTGATTCGCTCTTATCATTAATGTTTCTATCTCTCTCTCTTTCTCTCTTCTTTTCTGAAATCAATAAAAATATTTTTTTAAAAACAAACAAATAAAAAAGGATTGTCACTTCGGGACTGAGTTTGACCCTTTGGGTCTAGGGTCACCTCTGAGGGTCTAGCCTGGCTCTTAGGGTCTAGGCTGGCTCTTAGGGTCTAGGCTGGCTCTTAGGGTCTTAGGGGTTAGGTTGGCTCTTAGGGTCTAGGCTGGCTCTTAGGGTCTAGCCTGGCTCTTAGGGTCTAGGCTGGCTCTTAGGGTCTTAGGGGTTAGGTTGGCTCTTAGGGTCTAGGCTGGCTCTCAGGGGCTAGGCTGGCTCTTAGGGTCTAGGCTGGCTCTTAGGGTCTAGGCTGGCTCTTAGGGTCTTAGGGTCTAGGCTGGCTCTTAAGGACTAGTCTGGCTCTTTGGAACAAGGGTCATGCCTTTGGGACCAGCTTCAGCTCTTAGGGTTAAGCTCGGCTCTTTGGGGTTTCGCTTGGCTCTTCTGGACGAGGCTCAGCCCTTCGGAGTGGGCTCAGCTCCGCTCTTTGGGGCGCAGCCTGGCTCTCTGAGGCTCTGAGGCTCTGAGGCAAGGCTAGATTCGCGGCTAGCCTCCGTGTTTAAGGATGTCACGCTGGACATGGACACATCCCAGGCTTCCCGCTTGTGTGGGCAGTGGCAAGAAATAAAGTGATAAAAAAATAAAAGTATCGTCACCGAGGCCCTGGCTGGTGTGGCTTGGTTGCTTGGATCATCATCTCATGCACCAGAAAGGTTCGATTCCTGGTGAGGGCTCATGCCCAGGTTGCGGGTTCGATCCCCAGTCCGGGTCCGTGTGGGAAGCAACCCGTTGATGTTTCTCTCTCTTCCTCCCTCCTCTCTCTCTCGCTCTCTCAATCGATTACACTTTTAAAATAATAAAAGACAAAGCACTGTCCATGCGGTGATCAGTGAGCCTGCCGCGGCATCGTATGCTCGTCTTTCACCTCCGCGTCGTTCACCATCAAGGCAAAAATTACAGGGGAAGACCCGACCCAGCGGAACCGTGACCGCTGGGGGACGGTCAGTCCGCTGCACGGCTGTGCAGAGCTGGCGACAGAGGGTGTCCAGTTCCTGGGAGGGACGCACAGCTAGGGGGAAGTCATGCTTTTGTAAAAGAGAGAGCGATGAACGCGGGTGAGCAGCAGCAGCAATGAGCCCCCCCCCGTCCCCCAGCCCCGTCCCCCAACCCCCCGGCCCCCAGCCCCGTCCCCCAGCCCCTCCCCGGCCCCCATGCTCAGCGGAGCAGAGCCGCAGCCTTATCTTCCAAGTTGTGGTGCGGGTATAAATCACATTTCGGCAGATCGACTTCAGTGCGTGTTTAACTCTCCTGCATAATTGGGTCCTTATCCTAAAAAAATGCATTCAGATCGGGATGTACGTCGTGGCTGGTTTAAGACAGAGAGAAGCCCCGAGGGAGTGGGGATGTGCGTCCCCAGCTGCCGCCAGAATAGAGTTATTTCTTCCGCCGATGCTATAATTTTGCACGTACGCCTAAATAAAGACGTCCTCTTTTCAATCTTTCCCCACCACAATTTTTTTTTTTTTTGCTGGTGGGAAGAATGAGATGCCAATTTTTTTTTCATATTCCTATTTTGCTTCTGAATACATTCCGTTAATTAATGTTCACGTTTAGAAGGACTCATTTGAATAAAGCCTCCGCCAGGCATCTTTTCGGTGCCTGGTTAGTTCTAGAACATTCCGTTTGCATGCATGAAATGTGCAAGGCGGTTTCCCTTGGAAATGTTACTGCTTGGAATCTTTCTTGGTATTATTTTGTTTATTGATTTCAGAGAGGGAGGGGGAGAGAGAGAGAGAGAGAGAGAAACATCAATGATGAGAGGGGATCATGAATCAATCGGCTGCCTCCTGCACGCCCCCCCTACGGGGGATCGAGCCCGCTACCCGGGCATGTGCCCTTGACTAGAATCGAACCTGGGGCCTTCAGTCCACGGGCCGACGCTCCATCCACTGAGCCACACCGGCCAGCGCCTCCTGTTTAGTTTTTAAATAGAAGCGATGAGAACCAACACGTCTGTCTTGTTCCCGGGGTGAGAGCCCCCATCGTTCACCACGCGCCTCGATGTGAACCGTGGGTTTTCCTGGGTGGATGTCACTGGTCAGCTTGCGGAAGGGCACCTTCCGTTCCTCGCAGGCGGCCTGCGGTTGTCTCGAAAGGGCACTTGTTGGCTCATTGTTCTTTTCCGGGGGCTAACGAGGCCGCCACGCTCGTTCTGTCCTTTTGGCCTGTGGGCGGTGTGTTACCGCGGTTGGTGTTGATGTATGGCACCCACGGTGTGTTCCTGCTCTCGCCTCGGGGATATTCTCACGGCCCTGCGGTGTCTCCCCGGGCTCTTTCCCTACATAACGGCGTCCTGTGTCATTTCCGAATGTGGGTGAATTTCCCCCCGTGTGTCTCTGTTCGTCTCTGCCTTCATTCCCGTGTGGTTGGAGAACATAAGTTTGGGGGGGTTCCATAATTTTAACTTCACTTGGGGTGTGTTCCGTGTGTCCTAGTACATGGCTCGTTCTGGGAGGTACTCTTTGTCCTGAAGGAGAACGTGCGTTCTCGCTATTGGTCAGGGGTGATCTCTACAGAGGTCTGTTAGTTGAATGAACATCTGAAAATAATATAGATCGGGCCCAGCTGGTGTGGCTCAGTGGTTGAGCATCGTCCCATGCACCAGGAGGTTGCCGGTTCGATTCCCAGTCAGGGCACATGCCCGGATTGCGGGCTCGAGCCCCAGTGTGGAGTGTGCAGGAGGCAGCCGCTCCGTGATTCTCCCTCATCATTGCTTTTTCTCTCTCTCTCTGCCTCTCCCTTCCTCTCTCGGAAATCAATTTTTTTTTTAAGTATATCTATTATTTTTAAAAAGATAAATAAATCTGTCTTCCCGGGGACCTGGATGGTCTCATTCTGGGGAACAGTGGACGGTGTGATGGGCGGGTCTGGGCCAGGCAGTTAGCTCTACGTGTCTGGGAGCTGGTGAGACCCTAAGACCCCCACCTGTCTTGGGGGTCAACGACAGCTTGGCTCTCCATGGGGAAAGAAATAAGACAGCAAGACAGCACCTGTGTGCTGTGTCCGCACAGCTGGTGGCCAGGCCAGTGGCCTTTGCCCATTCATTTTTGGGGTGTCTGTGTGTTCAGGAAAATTCAGAGAGCAAGGCGACCCTAGGATTTTAGTACGTGAGGTGGTCAGAACGACATGTTCGCCTGGGATGCTCTGTAAGACCCACATCTTCCGGGGTGTTCACGCTTGTTCCCTGTGTTTAGATGGCTACCCCAAAGAGGAAATGATCTACCGATGGAGGAAGAACTCCGTTGAGACGGCTAGCCAGAAGTCCTGGCGGCTTTACCAGTTTGACTTCATGGGCCTCAGGAACACCACGGAAGTCCTGACGACATCTGCAGGTAGGAATCAACAGGAAAAGGGGTGGCTCTCTGAAAAAAAAGAAAAAAAAACAATGGAACCTGGCCGTGGGGCTCAGTGGTTGAGCGTCCAGCCATGAACCAGGTCACGGTTCGACTCCTGCTCAGGGCACATGCTTGGGTTGCGGGCTCGAGCCCCAGTAGAGGGCGTGCAGGAGGCAGCCGATCAATGGTTCTCATTGAGGTTTCTCCCTCTCCCTTCCTCTTTGAAATCAATAACAAATATATATTTTAAATCAATGGAAAAACTACCCTCAGGTAAGGATTAACACAACCATATACATATATGTGTATATACACACACACATATACATATACATACATACATATATGTTATGATATCCTCCATGTACTTCCTTGTGAGGGAGAATTGTGGGATTTACCTGGTGACTTTCTGCGTTAGATAGTCCACTCACTCAGCTGTTAGCATTTTATTCGACGTGACGGGCCTTACCAGGGCGCCCTAGTGAGATTTATGGCTTGAGTGGGAAGAGAAACGCACGTCTAAAATAGCTCCCGTAGCAGGAGCTCTCGAAGTGGTGCCTCCGTGGCTGGCTGTCATATGTTGCCTGAGTGCAGTCTGGGTAATGCATCAGTCTGGGTTTGAGAGTCAGGACTTTAAAAATAGTGGCCATGTCTCTGTGCTCACAAGACTGAGCGAAGACTCTCTCAGACCCACTGAGTCACCTCCTCTCACGCCGACAGGAGGTGCGGGGAAAGGCGCTGCTCGGTTGAATGAACTGCTCATCCACCAAGAAAATTGAGGTTCTGTGATGCCAATCACATCTGACTGTCTGCTCTTTTAAAATCGGAGCTCATTAATTATTCCTTCGGAGCAAAATGATTGCCCGCCCGGCCGGTGTGGCTCAGAGGTTGAGCATCCACCTATGAACCAGGAGGTCACGGTTCGATTCCGGTCAAGGGCACAGGCCCGGGTTGCCGGCTCCATCCCCAGTAGGGAGCGTGCAAGAGGCAGCCGATCAGTCATTCTGTCTCATCATCTATGTTTCTGTCTGTCTCTCTCCCCCTCTGCCTTCCTCTCTCTGAAATCAATAAAAACATATATTTTTTAAAAAAATATGTATTTTCTAGTTACAGATTCCTCCTCCTCTCCCCCCCTTTCCCTCTCTGCATTCTCTTGTGAGAAGGAGAGGTTTTAACCCTTTGTTCTCAAGGTAAGGTCTTGCTACATATGGCCTGCAAAGCATTTTGGTTTTTTTAAAAAATACATATTTTTATTGATTTCAGAGAGGAAGGGAGAGGGAGAGAGAGAGAGAAACATCAATGACAAGAAAGAATCATGGATCGGCTGCCACCTGCAACCCGGGCATGTGCCCTTGACCCGAGTCGAACCTGGGACCCTTCAGTCCGCAGGCCGACACTCTATCCACTGAGCCACACCGGCCAGGGCTTTTTGGCTTTAATTTCCCTGCCTCAGTTTCCCTGTTCCACTTGTCCGGGAACTTTCCTAGCTTTTCATTGTCCTACAACAGCAGGTCCAGGGTCAGGCCCTGGAACGCGGCCGGCAGCCCCTCTCACTCTCATCCCCACAGGGGGACGCCGTCACTGGGCAGACCTCTACGCCAGGGGAGGGGTCTGCTGGGCCTGTTCTCCTGGGGTCCGGAAAGAGCCGGCTTTGCCGAATTTGCGGAGAGGAACGGTGCCTCACGGGCGCGGGCGTTGTCCCTCTGTTTATCTTATTCGGCTCAGGAGCCGGCGATATGTCATTCGGCTCTTTTGGATGTTCCTTGGGGGCTGTGTGTATTCCTGCCGGGTGATTTATCCTCTTTTGTGTTTCTGTCTACTGTTTGTTTTTCCGCTTTGTTCTTTATTGAAATTTTATGTAAAAATTAATAGGCTTTTAATATCACCCATCATTCAGTCACATTTCCCCCGGGAGACAATGTCCCCTGGCACTCCACTGACTTAGGAAAATATTTGTGTTCCCTGATTGCTTTGGTTTAATCATGCCGATTCCTTTGTGCCGGAATGCTAATTTGCTTATTACAATTTGAAATGGCTTTTGGGAAGTGATCTCAAAATCGAAGTTTCTGTCAACCACCCTGAGTATGGCTGCCGTGGACCGCGGCGTCCTGGAGAAGAAGAAACAACACAAACGCGGAGCACGGGAAGGCGCCCGTCGTCACGCGCGAGACTGGAGCCTTCGGGATGGTCCCTGGTTTAAACGTTTGGTTTCCGAACCCGAGGAGGCGGCCTGACCAGGGAACCGTGTCTGTTGCAGGGGACTACGTCATCATGACCATCTACTTTGAGCTGAGCCGGCGGATGGGGTACTTCACCATTCAGACGTACATCCCCTGCATCCTGACCGTGGTCCTGTCCTGGGTGTCATTCTGGATCAAGAAAGACGCCACACCGGCGAGAACAGCACTAGGTGAGCATCAGACACACACACACACACACACACACACACACACACACACTCTCCCTCTCTCTTTCCCTCTCTCTCTCCCTCCCTCCCTCCCTCTCCTCTGTGTCGCGTCATTTAACGTAGAGGATTCAGAAACAGACTCTCCGCGAAGGAGAGCTCACATGTCACCGACCTCATCTGAGGGCTCCTTGACCTGCGCTCACGTTCTCGAACGTAGCCAAGGGAGATGGTTTTTTCTGACAGGAGAATTCCACGGGGGCCCTTCAGTGACGGTGGGTTAGGAAGTCAAAGAAATCGTTAATGTGGACCCATGTGCACGAAATAGCCCAGGTCAGGCCAACACTCAGTATTATTAATGAACACATCCATCTGTAAATGAGTTGCATTCTGTGCACAGCATGAGTCTAAATGCCGGAGGAGCCAGCAGAGATGAGCAAGGTACGGCTCTGCCCTTAAAGAGGTCACAACGGCCCGGCTGGCGCAGCCCAGGGGGTGAGCGTCGACCTATGAACTGGAAGGTCACCGTTCATTCTATTCTCGGTCGGGGCACATGCCCGGGTTGCGGGTTCCATCCCCGGTGTGGGGCGTGCAGGAGGCAGCTGATTGATGATTCTCTCTCATCATGGATGTTGTTCTCTCTCTCTCTCTCCGTCCCTCTTCCTTCCTCTCTAAAATCAATAAAAATATTTTACAAAATAATAATAAAGTAAAAATGAAACACGGTGTTGGGGTGGAGGGATGCCAGCGTGGCTCCTTTTACCCCTGGGCCCTGTCCCCGTGCAGGCATCACCACGGTGCTGACCATGACCACGCTCAGCACCATCGCCAGGAACTCGCTGCCCCGCGTGTCCTACGTGACCGCCATGGACCTCTTCGTGACCGTGTGCTTCTTGTTCGTCTTCGCTGCTCTGATGGAGTATGCCACCCTCAACTACTATTCCAGCTGTCGGAAACCAGCCACCATGAAGAAGAAAACATCAGTGAGCTCCGGGAGCAGAGATTTGGGAGGTTGGGGGGGAGTCAGTGGGAGGGTAGTTTGAGATACATGATCTATATTCCTAAGGATCTTATACAACATGATATAAACAGCTAACTCAACAAGCCTGTAAGTCCAGCCAGTGTTGCACAGTGATAGGTTGAGGCATCGATCTATGCACCAGGAGGTCACAGTTCGATTCCTGATCAGGGCACATGCCCGGGTGGCAGACTCGATCCTCACTGTGGGGCCTGCAGGAGGCAGCAGATCTGTGATCCTCTTTCATCCTTGATGTTTCTGTCTCTCTCCCTCCCTTCCTCTTTGAAATCAATCAAGATACATTTTTTTCAAATTGTTCTTAACGAGGGGATGTACGATGCAGATGTTCACAACGGTTTTGTAATTATTGTTTCTGCTTCTCTCACAGTTGTTGCGTCCAGACTCCTCAAGGTGGATCCATGAGCGGATAACCCTGCAGGCCCCCTCCGTATGTATAGCGTTGCAGGTGCAAATGTTTCTGCCAACTCTTACTAAAGTGAGATAGACTGATAGGTTACTGCTTATGTGTTGGAAAACAATGCACATCCTCCCTTCGAAATGTATTTACCAAAAAAACGCATTTACTTTTGTTGTTGTTGTTCATCCTCACCTGAGGACATTATTCCCTTGTTTTTTTTAAGAGAGAGAGTGGAAGGGAGAGAGACAGAGGGTGAAACATCTATGTGAGAGAGACACATCAATTGTTGCCTCCCGCATGCACCCCAAGTGGAGCAGGGATCAAGCCTGTAACCCAGGTATGTGCCTTTGACCAGAATCGAACCCGGGACCCTTCAGCTTGTGGGCCGATGCTCTATCCACTGAGCCAAACCGGTTACGGCAATGTGTTTACTTCTAAAAAATATATATCCCACTTAGAAAGTTTCGAAAGTAAAGGGAAAAAATGAATCATAATCCTTCTACCCAGGGATTAGTACATAACATCCATATTCCTGTTTTTGGAACTCAAACTTATGAACGAGCTTCTGTGAATAATATTATTATTCTGTCATGAATACTATTTTTACATTTTTTATTGTTCAAGTGTAGTTGACCTTCAGTATCATTTTATATTAGTTACAGGTGGATAGCAAAGTGGTTAGATAATTATATAATTTATGAAGTGAATCTCTGATCATTTAAGTACCCACCTGACAGCATATATAGTTATTATAATATTATTGATGATATTCGCCAAGCTTTACACCCCCATGTAACTATTCTGTAACTACCAATTTGTACTTCTTAATCCCTTCCCCTTTCCAACCCGCCTCCCTAAACCCCATCCCACCTTGCCACCCTCAATCTGGTCTCTAGATCTCCGTCTCTCTCTGTTCTGTTTGTGCATTTATTTGGTGGTTTTGTGTGTGTGGTTTTTTTTTAGATTCCAAATATAAATGAAACCATAGGGTATTTGTCTTTCTCTGTCTGACTTATTTCACTTTGCATAACACCCTCTAGGTCAGTGGTCGCCAACCAGTGGTCCGTGAGGTCCGAAAGGTTGGTGACCGCTGCTCTAGGTCCATCCATGCTGTTGTAAATGGTAAGATTTCATCCTCTTTTTTTTTTTTTTTTTTAAGACCGAGGATTCCATTGTCTTAAAAATATTATTTTTTCAATTGATTTCAGAGAGAGGAAGGGAGAGGGAGAAAGGGATCGAAACATCCATGAGAGGGAATCATCAATCGGCTGCTTGCTGCACGCCCCCTATTGGGGGTCGAGCCTGCAACCCGGGCATGTGCCCCGACTGTGACCTCCTGGGCCATAGGGCCACACCACGGGCCGGGCATGCACCGTGCTGTTTCTTGCATTCGATTTGCAAAAACTGAATCCTCAGAGATTGAGCTCTCCAGTGCAGCGAAGCGGGGGAGGGAGACCCGTGCCTGTTGCTTCATTCCTCTTGCCTGTTCTCGGTGACTGTCGTGCTGTCCTTGTCGCCCCGCAGAACTACTCCCTCCTGGACGTGCGGCCCCCACCGCCCGCGATGGTCACCTTCAACAACTCCCTGTACTGGCAGGAACTGGAGGAGACCTGCGTCTATGAGTGTCTCGACGGCAAGGACTGTCAGAGTTTCTTCTGCTGCTACGAAGAGTGCAGATCCGGGTCCTGGAGGAAAGGGCGCATCCACATAGACATCTCGGAGCTGGACGCGTACTCCCGCGTCTTCTTCCCCACGTCGTTCCTGCTCTTCAACCTGGTCTACTGGGTCGGGTACCTGTATCTCTGAGCGTTGCCGGCGGTGATGAGGGACGCGTGCCCGGCTCCCCTCACTCCCTGCTGCCCTCCCAGGCCCCTAGTGACCGATCAGAGTAGCCAGGAGGGCGCGGCTCGGTTTACCTGCCCTCACACCTCACCCCACCTCTGAGCAGCGTGGGAGAACACCGCAAATATCATTATGTGTTTCACCCTCACACGCGTGCGTGCGCGCACATACATACACACACACACACACACACACACACACACACACACACACACTGGGTTTTCAAGGGACATTCTTGCTAATCCCCTCCTGAACCTGCAGCTTGGTGATGTTTATGAACGGTTCTGGGGATGTTGGAAGTGGCTGCCGATTATCCTTGCAAAGAAATCTCTTCACACACGCAAGCAAATGTCTGAGACGCTCTCTCAGACCCCGACCAACCGGCTGGCTTTCCTTTGTCGCCCTCGGCGGCACCAGCACCCACGTGTGTGGGTTGACTGCAGCTGAGACACACTCCTACTGCCCTCAGCCCCATGCCCTGTCCTCCCCTCGGGGCAGCCCGGGTTCCAGTGTGAACGGTGGTGAGTTTCGAACCCGTTTCCCCTCTCTGTGGCCTGTTTTGCTCCGGCACCGCCGCGGTTAGCTGCTATTCCTTTGGGGAGGGGTACACGCATCATCCCTCAGTTTCCCGTGGAGGAAACAATCGGGTTTTCAAAGGTTTTCATGTGGCTGAGGTCAATGATGTTGATGATCACTGAGCATCAGAAGGTCATCGCTCTATTGCAGACCACTGGGAGTCGGGGCGTCCCAGCCGTGGGGTCTTGGGCTGGTCGGCTTGTGCCCGGGGTCCTGTTTGACTGGACCGCTCGGGGCAATCCCGGAACGTGTGTCCTGCGGCTGCTCTGCTAACACGCTTTGACGATCATCTCCATCTTTCCAAGCAAGGCACACACCATGCCCACGCCTCTGTCTCAAACGTGTTTTCCAGCGTGTGAACGAAATGTAGATACAATTTTAAAAATTTTCTTAGTGCATATTAACTTCCAAGTCGGATCACTTCAGATGCCAAAAACAAAACAAGGAAACGGCTGTCTTTAGTGATATATTTTGATGCACAAAAATGCTTTTATACGTTGAAATATGGATACCTAGCAAAAGCCCAAAGAAACGAGTCCCTGAAATTATTACTCTTTTGATATTTTTATAACAAAACCAACTCGCTTCGTGATGTTAGTTGTTCGTTGGTTTTTGTTGTGTTTTTTTTTCCCACTGGATGCCCGTGTGTACTTCCCAAGATGCTTTCAAAGCTCCCACCACGTACAGGAAAACAAAAAAGATAGGGCCTATCAGCTGGTTAATTTCCATGCTAAAATTTTAGGACCAGAATCTCTGTGCTCTTGCCCAGAAAGTTGAGTTAATTCTATCGGCAGGCATAGGATTTTAGCTTAGTGATCTATTGGACATATTGTGTCTCAGAACAAAGAAAAGATAAACCATGATGCAGAGAAAATACAGAAAAGTGCTGACTCCACACCATTTATTGGATGCTGACCAGACCCAGGAGGGGATGGGAGGGGAAGAGGCGCAGGAGGTTGACATAGAGGAATCTGTTTTGGTGACTTCACTGCCTATGCAGGGAGTGAACATCTCAGGGTGTAGGATCACCCAGCGTCCAAGGGTTAGGTCTGTGGTGTGAGGCACTCGAGCCTCATAGACCGCAAGCCAGTTGGCTTCTACTTAGCAAATCCAGTTTTAAAAGTAAGTTGATAAATGTTTGCAGAGAACCTGGCAGGATCTCTTGGCTTCGATGAAAATTCTGCTCTTTTGAGAATTTCACCCGCCGGTGGATCCGCCACCTCCCACGCCCCGGTGGCCGGCGGGACGTCAGCGTGTCCCACCGGAGGGCCGAGCACCCAGGGAAGGTGGGCCCGAGGCCGGTCCTCTTCCAACACAGCTGCCAATCTCACGGATTTATCATTCCTCACCGTGTGAAGGGTTTCCACCTATTGCACCTTCAACGAAGTTCTGGAGGGAATGGAATTTTCCAGTGAAACTCTTCTTGGGAGGAAAAGAGCCGACAAGCATTTTTTTATCACCTGACCCAATTTTACCTTAAAAAAAAATGTTTTTACGGATGCCTCTCCTTTCAAAGCCACGCAAGACCCGGGCGTTGTTGGCGATACTCATGAAATTACGCTCATGGGCCGTGCAGACCAATAAACCTCTGTTTGCGTCCCCCAGCCTGCCAGTTCACACATGGTTCCTTTTCCATGAAGGAGCGCCTTCATCTCAACAGTGTCCAGTCGACGTTCACGCGTTGAGCATGAACTAGATTCCTGCACCGACAGCAATGCGTGCTCCGGGCTGACTTCAAGGGACTGACCCACCCCGGGGACCATGCCCCTGCCTGGTCCTCAGCAGGCTTCCCACTCGAGTTCTCCTTACCCATCCCCACGCCCGAGACGAGGTCTTCAGTCCACGGTGGAGGAGAATGGCGTGCAGCTAAGACGGGGGTGGAGCTGGGGAGCGTGCCTGTTCGTGTTAGGGTGTGCGTTCACCTTCTGGAGGGCACGGGAGAGCGTGAGGAACGCGAGTCCCTGGTGGGAGGGCCATCCTTTGGCACCCGCGTGGGGCCCATGGTGATGCTGTTCCACACAGACCCAACACCCTTCCAGCCCACGGCTCGCTTCGCGTGGGGGATCGGGAAACGTTTTCGGGTGGCTGTGCGGCTGCTCGGGGAAGGTGTCGGGGTGGCCTCCACCCAGAGGGGCTCCCGGTGGTCCTCGCTCGCAGAAGGACCCTCCGTCGAGGAGGCGCCTGTTCTGCGTTTTGACAAGGGTTTCTCCCTCCTGACCACTGTGGTTCACACGTACATCTGTGACTGTCTCTATTTTAAGTTGCCTCCAGAGCGAGAGGGAGAGAGAGGAAAGGGCATTTCACATGAATGCCATGAGAGCAACATGCCCTTCAGAGCCGAGAAACTTCCACTTTCTGCCCAGTCTCAACACCAAGGACCAGAAGACGGTCAGATGCTAAGACAAGATCACGCTACTCTTACTCTGAACCCAGCAAATACTGCCCCCCGTTAACCCAACATATGCCTTAAAGAGAACACATTCAGCTCAAATAGTACACGTCCTGTAGACGTGCCACGCCCCATGGACACGTGCGTTTCACACCAGGTTTTATGTCTCATTTGCAAGAGGATGGAGACAAGATTTCATCGCCACCATCATCACCATCACCATCTTCATCACCACCCTCTTTACCATCACCACCATCATCACCATCTTCATCGCCATCATCATCACCACCATCCATCTTCACCATCAAAGGCAGCAACACCATCACCATGATCCGTATCCTTTTCGTGGTCCATCCTATTC
Source organism: Myotis pilosus (assembly GCA_036010255.1). NCBI lineage: Eukaryota > Metazoa > Chordata > Mammalia > Chiroptera > Vespertilionidae > Myotis > Myotis pilosus. Next base: position 232,514 of record JASKON010000031.1, on the reverse strand, counting down.
TGTAACTATTGAGTCAGCAGAAAGGCTTCATTTTCCTTCCCAACCATAAAAAAAATTAGGACTCACACACAGGAGAAAATGGAACTTGCATCTTCGTTTAAATGTTAAATACAAAAACAACAGTTCAGAGTTTTGCTGGCCTACTACATTTCCAGACTGGTCCTGGTCCCAGCGGTCCTGGCTGTTGACCCGGCCTCAGCCAGAATTTGAAATTATTCACATGGCACGTCCCGCCTCATTGGCGATGGTTGGTTACTTCTGGTGGTGGTTGTTGTTTTGGTTTTACCTCGCTTGGCCTTTTTATTCCCGTTCATAAACATAACATTTGAATTGGCCAAGAACGATCTATTTTCCCCAAAAAAATGGATGCGTCTGTGGACACTGCCGATTTCATTAGCCTAAAAGGTCAATCAGTATGCTGCTTCTTGTACAATCTTGAGTGTATGTTTGGATTCCCCCTAATTTATCTTGGAATTTTTACTTCTAGATAGAAATAGACACAGGCCTAATATATCGGTGAAGTTTACAGTGTTTATTATCTTTGTTTAGAATAACTGTTAACACATTTTTAAAAGACTACTCCCACTCATCCTGACCTTCAAAATGACTAATTTTGTGCTGGTGAACAATGTTTACATTCGTATGTTTGTACAACCACGATCTGTGTTTCTTTACGAGCGGCTCCTAGACTGAGCTCAAGGTTTACTCCTGGTGAATGCGTTCTTTTCGTGGAAGGTTCTAGGAGAGTAGCAGTTTCCCGGGAGGGGGCCTGCCTGGGTTGTCTTGTGTTTACATGCGGTGATATGTGTACTTGTGTGTGTGTGTACAGTGGTAAACATGGAACCAACTCTTCACATGCGTATTACTCCACCCACCCTCCCCACCTGTAGCTGAAACAAGTAGAAAGGAGCCCAGTTTCCTAGTGATCGCCGGTTAGCTTCCTAAGCCTTCGGTTAAAAAGACAGAGCCCGGCCCCTGTGGCTCTGCATGTGAGCTTCTACCCAGGAGCCAGGAGGTCACCTGTTCCATGACCCCGTGGTTGTGGGCTCGATGCCCAGCAGGGGGCATGCAGGAGGCAGCTGATGGGTGATGCTCACTCATCATTGATGCTTCTACCCCTCTCTCCCTTCCTCTCTCTGAAATCAAAAAAGCATATTTTAAAAAAAGGAGGGAAAGAGAGAGAGAGAGAGATTGACAATCTATATATTTCCCAGAAATGGGGGGAGGACCAGGATGGAGCTTAAAGACCTGATGAGAAATTGATCTGCAGTCAAACCCGGATGCCTGTTGAGTGAGTTCACCTCGGGCACTTCCTTGGATCTTTTTGTGCATCATGGTTTCATGACAAGCTCAGAGCAGTTCTCACGATGTAGGTGGCGGAGAGAGCCATCGCCACCCTTGCTTAGGATGCATTTCCCGGACCAGGCGGGAAAGCCTCGGGTGGCGTGGGCACCGTGGGGCTCACCTACACTGTGAGAGGCCTGCCCTCTCTGCAAAGCAGGCCTGGGAGGGGGCCTGGGAGATGGCACAGGCAGGAAGGGAGCGCGGGGTCCCCTTGCTGCTGCCTCCCGGGAAACCTTCCTGCCAGCCCGGTGGGAGGCGGGTGGAGAGACCGAGGAATCGGAGAGCCCTGGGAACCTGTGCCGAGTGTGCCATGGAGCCAGGCTTGGCCTGAGAGAGGGGGCCCGCCTTGCCCAAGTGCCTGCTGCCCCTCCCCAGGCACCTGGGCCCAGGGCCAGGCCAGGGTCCCCGCCCTCACCAAGTGGTCTCCGCCAGCCCCACTCCCCGTCCGACCAATCCCGAGGCCCCGAGGCCCTGGGTCCGGGTCTTGAGGTCCCTCCAGGCGGTTCCGAGGTCCCTACCCTCCGCTCGCCCTGCAGCTCGTGGTGTCCTAGTGAAGCGAAGGCGCACTGCGCCTCACGTGCCTTGGTGACACGGGCGGCGCCGGGCGCCCCGCTTCGCCGGTTGGGTCCCCGCCGCGCACTGTGGGCCGCCCCCGCCCTGCCGAGGGCAGCTGGGCCTGGGGCTGGGCCGCCCTCTGTATTTGTATTCCTACGTTTGTACTTCTGATACTAATAAATGCACCTGTTGTCAGAAATGCGAGAGCCGGAGTGGACATCTCTCTGGGTTGGGGGTGGCCCACCAGGGTCGGGGAAAGGCGCAGGCCAGGGTTGGGGACAAGGGCGTGCGCGCGGGTCTCCTCTCCACGGGGCCCTGCCCACTAGGGTGGGTATGCCATGCACTGCCCTCTCAGGGGCTCACCCACCCCTCACCAGCCCCCACCCGATTGGGAGGCAGATTCTGCAAATGTTAAGTGTCCTTCCTGGCAGGCAGGTCCCACACCAGTGGCTATGCCCCAGAGAAGTGCCTTCAGGCCGTGAACAGAAACCCCAACCCCTCCAGGAGGCTCCAGCCGACCCACGGGGGGGCGGGGGGGGGCAGGTGGCCTGGGGAGACCTGGATGAACAGTGCGGGCAGGGCTCTGGGTTCCTGCCCCGCCTCCATCAGGAAGTGGGGGCTGCCACCCCGGAGTGGGAATGGGGGCCCCCTGCCTGGGGAGGGGCTTCAGCCAGGCTGAAGTCAGGATCCAGATACAATGACACAAACCACCCACCAGCCCAGAGGGACCCCCACAGGCCGACATCGAAAGGCCCATATCAGCGGTTCTCAACCTGTGGGTCGCGACCCCTTTGTCTGTCGAACGACCCTTTCCCAGGGGTCGCCTAAGACCATCCTGCATATCAGATATTTACGGTTCATAACAGTAGCAACATTACAGTTACGAAGTAGCAACGAAAATAATTTTATGGTTGGGTCACAACATGAGGAACCATATATCTACCTTGGTCGATCGGAATTAAAAATAATTTTGTTTTGTTTTTAATTCTCATCCAAAGATATTTTTCCATTGATTTTTAGAGAAAGGAAGAGACAGAGAAACATCAATGTGAGAGGCACACATGGATGGGTTGCCTCCCCCACGGTCCCGACTAGGGCCGGGGCAGTGCCCTTGACCTGGACTCCAACTCTGACCTCCTGTTTGTAGGTCGAGGTGCAACCACTGAGCCACACCGGCCGGGCTTGGCTCTTTCCGTTCAAACTTAAGAGTGAGGCCTGCCTGGCTCAGCGGGTGGAGGGTCCTCCCAGGCGCTGAAAGGTCGCCAGTTCCTGCCCGGGTTGCAGGTTTGGTCTCCTCGTAAAGACGCAAAGTTTTTTTTAAAAGTCAGCCATCGCCCGTCCGCTTCCCTTTGCATCCTAAACCCACCGGCCGCATTCATTTCCAAACTTGGCTGCTCCCAGCAATGGAGGCTCTCACGAGCGCCCCCCGGCGGCTCTGATGTGCTACGTCGGGAGCAGCACCGTGGTCACCGTATCTGTGACAATTAAAGTGTGATATGCAAATGGCCCGACCAGCCGACCAGCGGAAGGACCGTCCGGACGACCTTCCGGCCGCAGCCGGGGCTGCGAAGGCCTACTCTTGCACGAATTTCGTGCATCCGGCCTATAGTTCACGAATAAGAGGTTTATCTAAGGGGGGCGAGACTGTAGAGGTAGAACTGGGGGGTGATGTGATATTTGAGCGAACCTTTTTTTTTAAATATATATCATTATTGATTTCCGAGAGGAAGGGAGAGGGGGAGAGGGACAGAAACATCCATGATGAGAGAGAATCATGGACCGGCTACCTCCTGAAGGCTTCCCACCGCCAAGGTTGGCTCTTTCCGGAAAGATGGGCAAATGCGGCATCGCGGTACGTGCGTACGTGCGTCAGTGCGTGCGCGCGGCGGAAGTCCCGCCTCCCGCCAGCGGAAATCCTACCTCCCAGCACCTGCGATTGGTCCCGACCGCAAGGGGCGTGCTCCAGAGGGAGAAAATTCGCGGGATTGAAGGAAGACGGAGGATCGGGAGGAGGGGCGAAGGGGATCCTCTTCTCCATTGGCTGGGCCCGCGCAGAAACCTCGCTGCGATTGGCTGGGAAGCAGAGTCCCTTGTGGTCCCGCCCCTCCAGCCGCGGGAGGCGCCGGGACCGCGGTTCGCGGGCGGAGCCAGCGGCGGCTCGGAGGCTGGACGTCCACGCCGCGGGAGCGAGGTGGCCCGGCTTCTGCGTGTCAGGTGCTGGTCTCCCGGGGGCGGCCGGCGGCTGGGGCAGCGCGGGCGGGGTGTCCGGGGCGGGCCGGGTCCTGGGGCAGCGGGCGTGGGCGCGGCCGCGGGCCCTGGGCCTGCGCGGACCGTCCGCGGCGCGCGTCTCGGGCTGTGTCTTTGCCCCTCCGAGTGATGCTCGGTCTCGTATTTGTCTGCGGTCGTGAGTGTCGATGCGTGTTTCCCGCACCGCTCACGGGCCCGGCGTCCGGCGGCAGGTGCACGGCGCTGTCCGGGTCGTTGCCAGGGGGGCGTCGGGTCCGTCTGTGCGTCTCCCTTTCGGGTTGGAGGGAAGGGGGCGATGACATTGAGGTCTGGTCTCCCGTGACCGCCCATCGTCCTCAAGGTCTCGCGGACGCGGTCCCGGCGCCGGGCGGGTCTCCCGTGGGGCGCTTACCTGGGCTGGGAGTCGGCCGTCCCCGCCTCCTGCCGGTCTCCCCATCTGTCTCCCCTTCTCTCCTCTCTCTCTCTCTCTCTCTCTCTCTCTCTCACTCTCTCTCTTTCTCTCTCTCTCCCTCGTTTGCCGCATGAAACCCTGCGGGCGGGTCTTGGGGGACACCCTGAAACGCTGTGTTTAGCCTCCATCCTTTTTGTCTTCCTCGCAGGCCTGGCAGCCGGGAGGACCCTGGACGAAAGATGCCTTCCGAGTCCTTCTGTCTGGCCGCCCAGGCTCGGCTGGACTCCAAATGGCTGAAGACAGACATCCAGGTGGGGTTTCTGACTTGCCTCTTTCCTGGGGCTGTTTCTGCCTCCCTATTTCGGGTCCGGCGAAGGGTTTCTTTTAAAAATATTTTTATTGATTGCAGAGAGGAAGGGAGCGGGAGAGAGAGAGAGCAACATCAGTGATGGGAGAGAATCACTGATGGGCTGCCTCCTGCACGTCCCAACGCGGGATCCGGGTCCAGCCCACAACCAGGCACCTGCCCTGACCGGGAATCGAACCGTGACCTCCTGGTTCATAGGTCGATGCTCAACCACTGAGCCGCCGGCTGGCCGGCCGGGTTGTGTCTTTCTTACCTGTATCGTGGTAACTCTGTACCAGTCGTTTTTAAGATGTTCCATTAATTTTACGGGGGGGCAGGAAGGGGGCGGGGGGAGTGACGTGCAGGGGTTTATTATGTTCTGAAGGGTCTCGCTTGTGTAACGGGGTCCCGTGCCTGTGTTTGTGGAGAGACCGGAGTTCGCTGAGTTGTTCGTTTTGCCCGGGTGGCTGGTCTTATTGGGAGGAGCGCTCAGATCTTTGCATCCAGCCCACATGGATGGAAGCAGCACACCGTGCAACGGACAGATGACGCGCTGCAGAATGACACCCGTGGAGACCCGTGTGACCTCACTCCCCTAGGCCACCCTAGTCAATTTAATGGAGAAATGTTTTGGTTGCATAAGGTGATCGCAAGCTTGTCCAGAAATTATGGGGTAAATAATAGCCGTACTATTTCCGGGGGTGATCCTGCACCCCAACTTGTTTTTGCTTGCAAATGGTTGGGGGAGAAACGACTTCTGTAACCACGTGTTACCAGCAAAAAGAAATGTCTGAAATACTCTGTAGTGTGTGTGTGTTTTCCTCTCCCCTGAGGTTAGACGTTTTAAGTATTTCCCAAGTAACCCGCCTTTTTAGATGCAGTCTCGGGTCCTGCAGGATGGTTTATCGAGAGTGTCAGGTACTTGTCATGAAGGGTAATTGCTCTTCTTCACTATTAAGGCTACGAAAGGGGGGTGCAGTCCTGGCAGATACGAGAGCCAGCTGTTTTAAATTATTAAATTTTTATTTTATTGATTTTAGAGATGGTTGGGGCCGGGGGAGAGAAAATGAAACACATTGATTTGATGTTCCACTCACTTAGGCGTTCATTGGCTGGTTCTTGTGTGTGTCCTGAGCGGGATGGAACTCACAGCCTGGATGTATCTGGATGATGTTCTAACCAACTGAGCTACCGGCCAGGGGTCAGGGGAGAGCCAAGTGTTTAGAACCGTGCTGTGGGTAGTGGGATTGTTATTCGTGGTGTCATGTTCAATAAGAAAAGCACAAAGAATTGGGTCAAGAGTTGGCATAGTAGTGACTGTTTTGGTTCTTGTCTTTTATTTAGCAACTAGAGGCCTGGTGCACAACATTCGTGCACTTGCGGGGGGGTGGTCCCTGAGCCCAGCCTGCGCCCTCTCGCAGTCTGGAACCCCTCAGGGGATGTCTGACTGCTGACTTAGGCCCGTTCCCCATGGATCCTTAGCGCTGCCGCAAAGGCGGGAAAGGCTGCCATGACCGCCGCTCACCAGCTGTGATCCCGGCTTCTGGCTGAGCGGAGCTTCCCCTGTGGGAGTGCACTGACCATCAGGAGCAGCTCCTGTGTTGAGCATCTGCCCCCTGGTGGTCAGTGCGCGTCATAGCGACTGGTCGTTCTGCCGTTTGGTCAATTTACATATGAGGGTTTTATTATATAGGACTCCTGTCTGTTTTCCTTTTGTCATGGTTGTTTTTTTTTAAGCGGGGTAGGGGATGGGAGGGATAATTTCTTATTTTTGAAATCTTGAGATTCAGGCAAACTGATTTTAAGAATTGTTTTGATGTTAGTGTTTATGGATTTGTGTAAACTTTTTGAAGTAAAGAACTTAATTATTTTCTTAGTAATCATAATCAAGTAATTGCTACATAGGAGTTTCAGCATCTTGATTCAAAATCAGTTTAATGCTGAGGTGAGCGCCTACGATGAGTCAGGCAGGTGCACATGAGGACTATCACTTGGCCTTAACAGTGCTTACCGTGTTACTTTTGACTTATTCACTTTAACATGCAGTGCTTGGCCCTTAGATGTTTTGAATGTTATTCACAAGTCTTTCAAACTCCTTCTAGGGGTAAGTGAAGAGGCCTAGGTTTTTGTTTCAATATATTTTTATTGATTTCAGAGAGCAAGGAAGAGGAGAGAGAGAGAGAAACATCAGTGATGAGAGAGAATCACTGATCAGCTGCCTTCTGCACACCCCCTACTGGGTATCGAGCCCAGAACCCGGGACCCTTCAGTCCGCAGGCCAGTGCTCTATCCACTGAGCTAAACCAGCCAGGGTGAGAGGCGTGGGTTTTGAGGAGTGCACCAGAGGTAAAACGTGCTGTGGACATTGAAGCTGTTTCATATCTGAAGAAAGGTGGTTGCTGGCTGATGACATGTGAGGGATGGTTGCTGGCCTCGCCCTGAGAGGTCACTTAGACATAGTTCCAGTCTTTGGGGTCCTTCCTGAGACAGGCGCTGGGGATGCGAGCCTCACACATATAGGCTTCACCCTTCCTGTCTTCTTGGGGATTCTCTCCCACCTGCAGTGGGAAGTGTGTCTTTTTTACTTAACCGTTTTTCTGGGGAAAATTTTTATCAAATGTTGAATGATAGAGTAACAGAGAGGAAATTAGATCTTTTATGTCATCATTTAGGAATTGCGCTGGCTGCTGTGGCTCAGTGGTTCTTTCCCTTCTCTGAAATCAGTAAAGGTGTATTTAAAAAAAAACACACGAAGAATTGCATTGTAGGTATGATCGCTCTGTGAGTTTTATCTTCTTTATCGTTGCCAGCTTGCATTCACGGGAGACGGGCTCTGCGGCCTGTGGAATGAAATGGTTAAAGATGGAGAGATCCTATATCCTGGGGCAGAAGTCACCCAGAATGGAGAGCTGCCACCTAGAAAAGGTGAGGCCTTTCACGGGTGCTTTTCCTTTTGTGAGAAGCTTTGGACTGTGCCATAGAAGCAGGAATGTCTGACATAACTCTCGGAAGCTTTGCTGCCCGTGTGATTGTTGTCTCAACGATTGCTAACAGCACCAGCTGCCTGGATGTCATTGTTCGACGTGTATTGACGGCTGTTCACGGCAAAGCCCCCACTGCGGTGTCCTGTCCCTCCTTCAGCACAGCTGTTCCTCTTCCTTTATTTTTTCATTAATATGTTTTTATTTCAGAGAGGAAGGGAGAGGGAGAGGGAGAGGGAGAGATGATAAAACATCAGTGATGAGCGAGAATCATGGATCGGCTGCCTCCTGCATGCCCTCCACTCGGGATTGAGCCTGCAACCCAAGCGTGGGCCCTGACCGGGAATCGAACCTGGGACCCTTCAGTCCAAAGGCTGACACTCTATCTACTTAGCCACCCCGGCCTGGGCGAGAAGAATTTTCTATTTCTTTTTCAATAGGGGCGTTTCCATTACTTCCTTGTCATTGGCACTTTCCTGCTGGTGTTGTAGATTTTCTTTGGAGGGGCAAAACCGCACTAAATGAGGCCTGTCTCCCAGGACTGCTCATGATTATGTGGGCGTCGCAGGCATTCCCAAGCTGAGGTGGAGGACAGGAGGACGAAGGGTCCGGATGTCATCCACACCCAGGGCTGAGGAGATGAGGCGGCTGTTTCCTGTGCTTGGTGCCGAAGGCCTGGGCTCTAGGGCTGGTGGTGTGTGGGGTCACCAGGGAGCTGCGGGCGCAGGCACCCAGGGAGCTGGCCGTGAAAGGCAGTCCGGGCGGGGGGGTGGTGTGTAAGTGCAGGTGACAGGGAGCGGAGCAGGGGGGTGAAAGGGGAATGCGCTCCTTGCAGTGCCAGCTGCTTCCAGACCCTCGAGGCTGTGCCTGCTGATGCCCAGGGGACACCTTTATACACCAAAGTCGAAGGCACCGCACAGAGGCCCTGTGTTAGGAAGAGGAGCCTGTCCTCCTGGCCTTGGGAACTGAGAGTTACATTCGGTCCCTCAGCCCACGGGCTCTCACCCCCAGGACCCCTGGAGCCCATGGCAGACACCCCCCTGACAGGATGCCGTGGGGCTGGCGCAGGCTGGGCACATGCACGGCTCACAGCGCACGGCTCCCGGCTCCCGGCTCCAAGTCCCGCTGGGAGGCTTGCTTCTCGGAGTGTGGGCTGTCCCTTCGTTCAGGAGTCAGACCAGAGGAGGGCGTGTGCCCTCAGGAAGCCGAGCTAAACCGCTGCTTCCACAGCGAGGGCCAGAGTCCACGTGTTCACGCGACCTCCCCAGCGCTCCTGGCTGAGCCCTGCCGCTGCGCGCTCGTCCTCCTGGGTTCCGTGGTCCTTAGAGACCCCTCGCTGTCTGGAACACTGCGCTCTCTTCCACGGACTGGAAGTGCCTTTCTCATTGTGTTGTTAGAAAGTGATTTACTTAGTACAGAGCTCAAAGACAGGACGCGTTTACACTTCAGGGTTAAGTGGTTCATTCCCCTACACTTGCTGGGTAAGGAGTGTCATGACATTGGCTCCTGACTGGACTCGAAATGGCCGGTGCCGGAGGTCATGGTTCTCAGCTTTCCCTGGTGTCCGGCGCCCTGTCCATGGTGCTGGCGTCAGCAGTGGTTCTCAGTGGGGTGGAGGAGGGCGGGTGTGGGGCGGAGTGATTGCCGAGTCACCCTCCCTTTCCAGGGACACAGTTGGGAATCCTGATAAGAGCAGTTACTATGAAATTCAAGTAGGTAGACGCCAAAGGCGACGTTTATTGGTTGTAAACTGTAGTTGGAAATTGATGGAACGTTTGGAAGACATGCTTCAGGGAATTTGAGTGCCGTATAGGTTTCCTCATTAAAAGGGTTATGGGCAGTTCCTTTCGTCGTAAGTCGCACTGTGCCTGTTACGGTGATGACTCATGTCATTAAAAATAATCACCAAACATTCCGTTACGTCCATGTTGTAACGTCTCCTTCCCATTTCTGGGAGGGGCATCTGCAGGGGAGGCAGACAAGTGGATGTTACATTTTGAAAAGCAATTTATAGATTAAAAAGCATTTTTAACAAATTTTTTCAGATGATGGTGTTGATACTCAAAGTGGGACAAAGAAAGAAGACCTGAATGACAAAGACAAAAAGGATGAAGAAGAGGCCCCTGCACCTGTGCTCAGGTCCAAGTCCATCCTGGAGAGCTGGGTGTGGGGCAAGCAGCCAGGTAGGGGCTCTGGGCCTCGGTGCTGGGGGGCCTGAGCTGGCACTCACTTTCCAGGTGCCATCGGTGGCTTTTTGGGTGGTTATGGCATTTAGAAAAATATTACTCAAAATTTTTTATGTTGTAGTAAACCATACATAATATGTAATCTATGACTTCCGTCCCCCCCCCCCTTTTTTTAAATCCTCACCTGAGGATGTTTATTGATTCTTAGAGAATAAGGCGGAGAGAGAGAGAGAGAGAGAGAGAGAGAGAGAGAGAGAGAGAGAAACAGTGATGTGAGAGAGAAACATCCACCGGTTGCCTCCCTTACCTGCCCCCTCTGGGGATCTAACCCACAACCTCAGTGTGTGCCGTGACTTGGGGTCGAACCTGCAACCTTTTCGTGTTTGGGATGATGCTCCAACCAGCTGTGCCACCCAGTCAGGGCCAGTTTCATCCCTTTGTTTTTTTGTTACCACCTGAGGATATTTTCTTCATTGATTTTTAGAGAGAGTGCGGGGGGCAGGGGGGGTGGAGAAACATGGATGTGAAAGACATCGATTGGTTGCCTCCTGCACATGCCCCAACAGGAGCCTGGGATTGAACCTGCAACTCAGGCATGTGCCCTTGACCAGGAATCGAACCCAGCACGGTTCCGTACACGGGCTGATGCTCTAACCACTGAGCCAGTGACCTCCTGGTGCATGGGACCGTGCCCAACCAACGGATCCAAACCGTTTAGGGCAAGAGACAGTATTTTATTTTGAATTTGGTTTCATAACATGGAAATAATGGGTAGAGATTCTCTCTCTGTCTAGAAAATGTGCTGCTGACAATTACTAACTTTACGATTTTGTGTTGAGAACATTTATGCCACGTTTACAGAGTCAGTCTACCACGGTGGCTGAGCGCGGTCCCCCCGCGCGTCCTCCTCACCTGGTGACTGGGAGCTCTCTGTGCCTCCGTGTCCTCCCCAGGAAACACACAGCCCTGCTGGATGGTGGCCGCGAGGGCCCCGGTCTCCTCGGCTGCACAGGCTGAGCCCTGGGTTTGCCTGAGGTGCTCGCGGGCAGGCCCTGCGCCGTCACCGTTCGTTACAGCCTGTGCCCGGCTGCTGAGGGCGGGGTCCCGTCGTGTTTTCCAGACGTGGGTGAGCTGAAGGAGTGTCTCTCCGTGCTGGTGAAGGAGCAGCAGGCCCTGGCCATGCAGGCGGCCACCAGCACCCTGTCCGCCCTGAGGCTCCGGCAGCGGCTGGTCGTCCTGGAGCGCTACTTCATCGCCCTGAACAGAGCCGTGGCCCAGGAGAGCGCCAAGGTCAAGTGGAAGAGCAGCGGCGGTTGTTTGCCTTCTGTGGACAAGAAAAGGTAACCCCGAGTGAGGGCCCATCCTGGGCCGCGTGGAGGCGGCTGCCGTGGCAGGGGAGCTGGGGCTGCGGGGACAGGCCTCGTGCATGTGCGAAGCTCCCTTTTCCTCCCCCTTCTGGAGGCTGTCTCTCGTTTGGACCATGGCTTCGCCAGTTTGCTCTACAGTAACAGGCTCAGCCCGCACCATTATTTCAGCCTTTGTTTTCTTCTAAGCCTTTTTAAACATTTTTATTGATTTTTAGAGAGAGGGTCGGGGAGAGAGAGAGAAACATCAGTTGGCTACTCCTGCAGGTGCAGGTGCCCTGCCCGGGAGTGGAACCTGTCACCGTTATGTGTGTGTCTGGGACGGTGTTCCAACCCACTGAGCACACCAGCCAGGGCTCAAACCTTTTTAAATTTCTTTTTTCTGTTCCTGAAAGAGAATACTTGTCCTTTACAAGGGGCATTTGGTAAAAGTTTTAAAAAATCACAAAACTGGAAGTTCCTGGTGAGCCTGCCATCTAAAGAAACCCATTGGCCCCGTTGGGTATGCACCCTTGATTCAGTGCGCTCCTCCTCTGACCAGCTGTCCCCCCTGTGTCTCCCCAGCTCCCGGCCCACAGGCAAAGGGGTGGAAGGACTGGCAAGAGTTGGGTCCCGCGCTGCCCTGTCCTTCGCCTTTGCATTCCTGCGCAGGGCCTGGCGGTCAGGTAGGCGCCCCGGGGTTGCTGCCTGCGCTCAGGCTCAGCTGCTGTCCTCACTGTCCCCCCACGTGGCCGGGGCCCATGCCAGGGGCTGTTGGTGCCTCCTAGGCTTTGTTCATGACGGAGAAGAGGTCTGTGCTTCTTAAAAATGTGCAAAAACCCCTGCCAGGCCTCAGACCTGACGTACTTTCTGGGAGAACCAGAAGTTAGACTTGCTCCTGGGAGAGCCGTAAAGTGCAGAATTGCCTTGGGGACGGCTTTAACTTTGGTCTCTGGAGTCCCTGCAGTGGCTCATGGCGAGGAGAGCGGGGGGTTGACAGTGTGGCCGGGGGCCCTGTGTGAGGGCTCGGGCCGCCCAGGACGGGGTGGCCTCCCTGACGCGCGCGTGTGCCCAGGGGAGGACGCGGACCTGTGCAGCGAGCTGCTGCAGGAGTCCCTGGACGCCCTGCGAGCCCTGCCCGAGGCCTCGCTCTTCGACGAGAGCACCGTGTCCGCCGTGTGGCTGGAGGTGGTGGAGAGAGCGACCCGCTTCCTCCGGTCCGTCGTGATGGGGTGAGTCCACACGTCTTCCTGCGCGCGCTGCGGCGAGCTCGGTCTCCTCCCCTTCTTCGTAGCTTTACTTTTTAATGTGTCAGTGACGTGGTTAGACAGTCGTGTACCTACAGAGTGACCCTGACGTTCCAGCCCCCGCACACGCTTGGTCGCTGCGGTGCCGTGCGCTCTGTCCTGTGCTGGGCGTTGCCTCCGGGCTGCCTGTAGCTGCCAGGGCTCCGCAGGCGGCTTCCTGTGTGCCCTCCACCCTCTCAGGCCCCTGGTTCCAGATTTTGGCTCTTTTCAGACGTTCGGCTTTGCACACCTGACGGGCCCAGGAGTGGGCTGGGACGTGAAGACGCTTTTGGAATTCATTTTCACACATTTTAGGATTCAGGGCTCAGCCTTTCGTCAAGTATTTGAACCCCTGTTGTGCCTCCCCCTGAGGACGTGCCTGCCATTCCGTGAGTGACAGGCGTTGTCTTAAGAGGCAGCGTAGGACTGAGCAACTGTTCAAGACGGCATCTTCCACCTGCACCCAGTCTCCCGCTCTACCTGAGCTCTGGTCGTGGGGGCCATGTGTTTTGTTAACGGTTTTAAATTAAAGACACACACTCAGTACTGAGCCCGCAGCAAAGACACACACACACTCAGTACGGAGCCCACAGCACAGACACACACACACTCAGTACGGAGCCCACAGCACAGACACACACACACTCAGTACTGGGCCCGCAGCACAGACACACACACACTCAGTACTGGGCCCGCAGCACAGACACACACACACTCAGTACGGAGCCCGCAGCACAGACACACACACACAGTACGGAGTCCACAGCACAGACACACACACACTCAGTACTGAGCCCGCAGCACAGACACACACACACTCATTACGGAGCCCACAGCACAGACACACACACACTCAGTACGGAGCCCGCAGCACAGACACACACACACTCAGTACTGAGCCCGCAGCACAGACGCACACACACTCAGTACGGAGCCCGCAGCACAGACACACACACACTCAGTACGGAGCCCGCAGCACAGACGCACACACACTCAGTACGGAGCCCACAGCACAGACGCACACACACTCAGTACGGAGCCCCCAGCACAGACGCACACACACTCAGTACTGAGCCCGCAGCACAGACGCACACACACTCAGTACGGAGCCCGCAGCACAGACACACACACACTCAGTACGGAGCCCGCAGCACAGACGCACACACACTCAGTACGGAGCCCGCAGCACAGACGCACACACACTCAGTACGGAGCCCCCAGCACAGACGCACACACACTCAGTACTGAGCCCGCAGCACAGACGCACACACACTCAGTACTGAGCCCGCAGCACAGACACACACACACTCAGTACTGGGCCCGCAGCACAGACACACACACACTCAGTACGGAGCCCGCAGCACAGACACACACACTCAGTACGGAGCCCACAGCACAGACACACACACTCAGTACGGAGCCCGCAGCACAGATGCACACACACTCAGTACTGAGCCCGCAGCACAGACACACACACACTCAGTACGGAGCCCCCAGCACAGACACACACACTCAGTACGGAGCCTGCAGCACAGACACACACACTCAGTACGGAGCCCGCAGCACAGACACAAACACTCAGTACGGAGCCCCCAGCACAGACACACACACTCAGTACTGAGCCTGCAGCACAGACACACACACTCAGTACGGAGCCCGCAGCACAGACACAAACACTCAGTACGGAGCCCGCAGCACAGACACACACACACTCAGTACTGAGTCTGCAGCACAGACACTGTGAGGTCACTGCCGTGTCCTTTCCCGCAAGCAGGGCCGCCTCTGGTCCCGGCGCCAAAGGACCATGGCCTGGCTCCCGGCGCGCCGTGGGCTGGGTCCTGAGGGTGTGGAGTCATTTCAGAAGTTGAGCTGTACTGACGGTGCTGGAAGACCGCCTTCCCATCTTGGTTAAGGGCACTTACCATTTAGAAACCAGGAAAAGTTAACATTACTTCTTAGATCACGGATAAAAATCGGCGCAGGCCTATTGCCCGTCGACACGCGGTGGTTCTAGAAATGGGCCCTTCATTTGGGAGAGGACTGTTGCTACTGTTGCCCCTTCCCTGCCCCTGCCTCCCAAAGGCGCTCCAACACTTCCCTACGCGTGATGTGAGGGGAGCTCAGGTGACGTCATGCTGTGGGACTTGGACCGCGTCTTCTAATCACCGACAGCGCCCAACGCGGCGCTTTGGTGGGAGACGCGTCTCCACAGGTTCGCTGTGCCCTCCGGTCTCTGATGGAGTCTCAGCAGCGGGTCTCGGCCCCGTGGCTCTGGGGTGAAGATGCGCGTCTCCCGGGGAGAGCCGTGAACACCCTGTTGTTCAGCATGTTCCCCTGGAGCTCTGCCTCGCCTTGTTCCTGACCCTCTGCTCTGATTCCAGGGATGTTCAC
Organism: Myotis pilosus; assembly: GCA_036010255.1. NCBI lineage: Eukaryota > Metazoa > Chordata > Mammalia > Chiroptera > Vespertilionidae > Myotis > Myotis pilosus. The sequence goes on along the minus strand of JASKON010000031.1, from coordinate 217,444 downwards.
GGGACGCCCGGCACCAAGGGGCCGGGCAGCATCCCCCTGCAGGACCAGCACCTGGCCCTGGCCCTGCTGCTGGAGCTGGCCGTGCAGAGAGGCACGCTGAGGTGAGGCGCCGCGCCCCGCGCTCGGGAGACGCCTCCGGAAGCTCCGGTGTGCGTTCCGCGTTTCACCAACGCATCTGTGGTTATGGCCAAGAGCCCTTTCTTTCCACACTGGGTGCTCTCAGCGTTGTGTGCTTCCTGTTTTGTGTTCACCTTTCTAGTAGTCTCAGAATTGTTCCTTCTTTTTCTTTTTTTTTTGTAAGAGAGAGAGGAAGGGAGCCCAGCTAATGTGACTCAGTGGTTGAGCATTGTCTCAGAAACCAATAGGTCACCTGTCAGGACACCTGCCCCATCTATAGGCTGCCTCCCCCCTGCCCGCCCCCAGCTGGGGATCGAGCCTGTAACCTGGGCCTGTGCCCTGACCGGGAATCGAACCCCGACCTGGTTCATAGGTCACTCACCTGCTGAGCCACGCTGGCCCAGCGTGCTGTTGTTTTGACAGGCTATTGCCAAAAAAGTTAATCTGCTTTTCTAGAGAATAAAGGTATTTTCTCTTTCAGCCAAATGCTGTCGGCCATCCTGTTGTTGCTTCAGTTGTGGGACAGCGGGACTCAGGAGACAGACAACGAGCGGTCCGCGCAAGGCACCAGCGCCCCCCTCCTGCCCCTGCTGCAGCGGTTCCAGAACATGCTCTGCGGCAAGGACGCCCCTCACGCAGAGGGTGACACCCTGGTGAGTGTCCTCACGAGGCTCCTCGCTTCTCAGTCGCCTCAGAGCTAGGCTTCTGCAAACAAGGCCAGAGCACGTGTCCGTGGGGGTGGTCGCCGGTTGTGGGGACGCGGAGGCTGGTGGCCGAGCATGTCCTGGGTCTGACCCCTGCCCTCCCTCACCCCCTCACCCCCCTCCCCCGCTCTTGGAGGTCCTCTCTGAGAGCCGTAGCCGTTCCAGGGGAGAGCTGCCTGATTCTGGTGTCACGAGGCGGCCGTGAGCAAGGCTGCTCCGCCCTCACAGGCGGAGAGTGAAGGAGGCGCCAGCAGCACGAGCTCTCCTCCAGCAGGTGCTGCAGTGGGATGACAAGAAGTGGGTTTTGTTCCAATTCTCAAAGCCGGTCGTGGGGCAGCGCCGTGTTCCTGCGAAGCTGCTCTGGGTCCTGAGGCCCTTGGGGTGCGGAGCGCGCGGTGCCAGGCGTGTCACGGCTGCGTGTGTGGGGGGGGTGCAGGGTCGTGTCAGCGCGCCAGCGACAGTTCTCCTCCGATGGCGGAGGGCAGGCTCGCCGATGGCGGACCACGGCCTGAGGTCGCCTGTGCTTCCCTTCCAGCTGCTGTCGGGCCCTCTGAGCCCCAACGAGAGCTTCCTCCGGTACCTTGTCCTCCCGCAAGACAGTGAGCTTGCCATCGACCTGCGACAGACGGCCGTGGTGGTCATGGCCCACCTGGACCGCCTGGCAGCGCCCTGCACGCCGCCGCTGTGCAGCTCCCCCACGTCCCACAAGGTGCGCGGCGACGGCGTTGTCGATGCCCGCGTTAGTGCCCCCGACCCCGTGTGCCGGTGTGGTGTGGGGAGCTGGCTCAGCCTCGGGCTCCACGCTCCCCTTCCTGCCTCTTCTTTGTTTGTTTAATGTATTTTTATTGATTTCAGAGGGGAAGGGAGAGGGAGAGAGAGAGAGAAACATCAACGAGGAGAGAGAATCACTGATCGGCTGCCTCTCGCACACCCGACACGGGGCAGGGGGGTGAGCCCGCAACCCGGGCCTGTGCCCTGACTGGGAAAACCACTGTGACCTCCTGGTTCATAGGTGCACCAGCCATGGAGCACACTGGCCGGGCCGCGTGCACTGCTCTTTCATGGGCTCTGAAAAGTAAATGCTGTGGAAACAGCCACTCGGGCACGTGGTCTTGTTGGTGGGCAGCGATGTGGTTGTGCGAGGGGCTCCGTGCTCTGAGTCGCCCGCTCCGCACGTGCTCGGTCTTTCCCTGGCTCTGCTACTGCCCTCGAGAGAACGTGTGCTTCCTTTGCTGCCCGCAGGGGTCTGTGCAGGAAGTCATAGGCTGGGGGCTGATCGGATGGAAGTGCTACGCCAACGTGATCGGTCCCATCCAGAGCAAAGGCCTGGCCAACCTGGGCGTCACGCAGATCGCCTGTGCGGAGAAGCGCTTCCTGATCCTGTCGCGCAACGGCCGCGTGTACTCGCAGGCCTACAACAGCGACACGCTGGTGGGTGCCTCCTGCCGATGCCCAGAGGCTGGAAGCGTCTGTTCGCTGCCTGTTACTCGTTACGTTTAAAACCTTCGTCACAGCCTTTTGTCACGGTCGTGAGGCAGACTCCCTTAGCTGCCATGATCAAGGATCCTCACGGTGACACTCCCGACCGAGGCTCCCACTCATAACCTGCCTCGCGGGGCAGGTCCTGGGACTGGGCCAGGCAGGAACCAGGAGGGCGTTGGGCCGGGGGGCGGTGGCAGGTCGGGGCGAGCGAGTTCCTGTCCAAGGAGGTGCTCTCCGCCTCGACTGAGTGACCGCTGCTCGGGCAGCCTGGTCCCGCCCGGAGCGCTGGGAGGCCTCCATTGGCGCTGGGAGGCCGGTCCTTCCGGGTCGTTGGGGTTGGGTTGGTAGGGTGGGCAGTGGACCGCAGGGAGTGTGCTGCTCCTTGTCGGGCTCGCTCCCTGGTCACGCTTCCTGTGCTTGTCCGTAGGCCCCGCAGCTGGTCCAGGGTCTTGCCTCCAGAAACATCGTGAAGATCGCTGCCCACTCCGACGGCCACCACTACCTGGCCTTGGCCGCCACCGGCGAGGTGTACTCCTGGGGCTGCGGGGACGGCGGCCGGCTGGGCCACGGGGACACGGTGTACGTGCGGCCGCCCTCTAACCACGCTCTCCGGGTTTCCCAGCGGCTCCGACACGCGGGCTGGGCCGGAGACGCTGCCAAGGGTGCCCAGCACGAGGTGGCATCTCCCCCAGCTGCAGCCCTTGTGGCTCCTGTCCCCGCTTTCACCACGCTCTGCACCCCGTGGAGTGTTCTAGAGCAGAGCCCCAGTCCTGTGTCTTCAGCGTGATGAGGTCCCCTCCTAACTGAACCGTAGTGTGTCCTCAGGGTCAGAAGTCAGTCATGGAACACCCGCTGTGGGGCTGTGGGTGACGGGGGGTTCAGGCCAGTCTGGAAGAGCTCCGTGCGTCCTCACTGTGCGTCTGGCAGCACCGCTTCACTCCTCCCGCAGGACGCCGGGCTTGGCATTGGGCGCTCGCTTAGCAAGCGCCAGGGAGGGGTTGGAGGTCTCCGCTCCCTCCTCGTGGCAGGAGGCCGACAGCCCCAGGGTGAAGCTCCACGGGCAGGGAGTCCGCTCTGCGGTGACAAGCATAGGAGGCAGCAGCTTCTCTCCCCGCAGGCCCCTGGAGGAGCCCAAGGTGATCTCCGCCTTCTCCGGCAAGCAGGCCGGCAAGCACGTGGTGCACATCGCCTGCGGGAGCACCTACAGCGCAGCCATCACCGCCGAGGGCGAGCTGTACACCTGGGGCCGCGGCAACTACGGCCGCCTGGGCCACGGTGCGTGGGCGCCGCGCCTGCCAAGCCTGCGGGGGGCCTCTGGTGCGGGACTGGCCGTGACGGAGCCGGTGTGTTTGCAGGCTCCAGTGAGGACGAGGCCATCCCGATGCTGGTCGCCGGGCTGAAGGGCCTGAAGGTCATCGACGTGGCGTGCGGGAGCGGGGACGCCCAGACCCTGGCCGTGACCGACAACGGTGCGTGGAGCCCGCGGCCGGCCGCTTACCGGAGGGAGGGCGGGAGCTTCGCCGTCTCGGTGGAAGCACGGCCTTGAGCGCAATTCTGTCAGGGCTGGGACTTTGTTTCTCATGTAGTGAGATGAGAAGAAACCACGCTCTCCCCTGGTCAGCTGCTTCTGCGTTAGCTGGAGTGTAAACTCGATTTCATTTGGTCCCTCCTCCCGCCCCGTGCAGCATGAGCTGTATTCATCCGTGGTCTGGACCTGGGGGCTGGGGGCTGTGGGGATTGCTATCTGCGTTTAAAGTCCCACGCAGACCTGCGGCTTCGTCCTGAGAGGCGTGTGTCTCTAGGTCAGGTGTGGTCCTGGGGAGACGGGGACTACGGGAAGCTGGGCCGCGGGGGCAGCGACGGCTGCAAAACGCCCAAGCTGATCGAGAAGCTGCAGGACCTGGACGTCGTCAAAGTTCGGTGCGGGAGCCAGTTCTCCGTGGCTCTGACGAAAGACGGCCAGGTGTACTCCTGGGGCAAAGGGGACAACCAGCGGCTCGGACACGGGACCGAGGAACATGTGCGCTACCCCAAGCTCCTGGAGGCCTTGCAAGGTGAGCGGGCGGGAGCCTCAGGCTCTAGAGGCAGTTTCCTCACTGACACTTAGGTTTCTAGGTTACTCTTCACCTGAAACGTCGTGAAGGACCCTCATCAGGAGCCTGTAGCCACCTTGTGACAGGCATAGGGAACACACGGAAAATGGCCTCGATCTGTTGTCACCACATTGAACGGGAAGCTCGTTCAGTTTACCAGTATCGGAGGGCGCTTTCTGAGGCTGGCACCATGCTGGCCACAGTGGGTTAGCTTGGCTACCGTGTGGGGGGACGGGTCGTTGGAACAGAACGGAGAGCTCAGAGACCCACGTAGATGTGCCAGGAGCTTCCCCGAGGAGCAGGGCGCTGCCTGGAGCGGTGGGCGTCCATGCAGAAAGGAGGACCGGTCACAGGGGCCTCCTGGGGGGAGTGTGCTGTGACCCTAAAACTGCTCTTAGAACAGAGACGCCTTGGCATGACTGTGCCTTGGGACGGGAGAGTGTGACCAAGTAGTTAATAAAAATACACTTGTCGCCCTCACCACTTTGGCCCGTGCATAGAGCGTCGTAGGGGGCCTGCAGGAGGTAGCCAGTCAATGATTCCCTCTCATCATGGATGTTTCTATCTTTCCCTCTCCCTTCCTTTCTGAAGTCAATAAAAATATATTTAAAAGAATACACTTGTCTTTTTCTGAAGCTGAAAATCTGAATAAGGAGGAAAAAGCAACAGCTTCTCTTTATGCCCTGGCATTATTTTATTCGCAGGCTGCAGGTCTCAGTAAACTGTAACTCATAAAACATGACGAGTTTTAATAAACAGCCAAAGCAGGTGAATTGGGCGTAACGTTAGGAGGTGCCCCGGCTGCCTTCCTGCCTGAGTGCCCGAGTGCCCGGGGTAAGTGTCTGTATTGCCACGCAGTCGTAGGCGTGAAGCTCGCCGCGTTCTCTCCCCTCCAGGGAAGAAGGTGATCGATGTGGCCGCAGGCTCCACCCACTGCCTGGCTCTGACGGAGGACAGCGAGGTGCACAGCTGGGGGAACAACGACCAGTGTCAGCACTTCGACACCTTGCACCAGACCAAGCCGGAGCCCTCGCTGCTGCCCGGGCTGGACACCAAGCACATCGTCGGCATCGCCTGTGGGCCGGCCCAGGTACTGCGTGCGGCTGCGCCGGGACCCGTGGTGTGGGTTCCGCGCCGCCCACCGCGGGGCGTGCCGTCCCGTGTCCTGTGCCGTGTCTCGCTCTCCGGTGTGTGTGCCACGCGTTTATTTCCCGTGCCCCCGCACCGGCCAGGACTCGCGGATGTGGAGGAGGAGGGGAGGGTGTGTCCGGGCCTGGGTCCTGCAGGGGCCGTTCCGTCCTCCGTCATCTCCTGTGGGGGGAGCAGGCCAGTCGCTGGATGTGTAGATGCAGCTTTGGTTCTCGTGTCTCCGCAGAGTTTCGCTTGGTCCTCGTGCTCCGAGTGGTCCGTGGGCCTGCGCGTCCCTTTCGTGGTGGACGTCTGCTCAGGGACCTTTGAGCAGCTGGACCTGCTCCTGCGGCAAGTGAGCGAGGGCATGGACGGCACCGCCGACTGGCCGCCGCCCCAGGAGAAGGAGTGCGTGGCCGTGGCCACGCTGAACCTGCTGCGGCTGCAGGTGGGAGCGCGCCCCCCGTGGGAGGGATGTCCCCGTGTTTGTTGGGACGTTCATGAGAGGAGGGGGCGGGGTTTTAGCCGGTGGAACTGCTAGGAAAATGTTTGAATGTTTGGTGATCTTATTTTTTTTGGTAATTCTATGGCTTTGTGCCAAGGAAATAAATTTTCTTCACAAAGTAGAGAGAAACGTTGATGTGCAAGAGAAACGTCGCTTGGTTGCCTTCCCGTAGACTCCCCAACTGGGGATCGAACTGTAACCAAGGTATGTGCCCTGGTAGGAATCGAACCCGCAGCCTTTCAGTGTAGGGTGATGCTCCAGCCAGCTGAGCCATACTGGCCCAGGCTAAAGGGTGTCTTAAAATACATATTTATTGACTCCAGAGAGAAAGGGAGAAGGGGGGGGGAGAGAGAAAGAGAGAGAGAGAGAGAGAGAGAGAGAAGCATCAATGATGAGAGAATCATAGATTGGCTGCCTCCTGCACGCCCCCTACTGGGGATTGAGCCCACACCGGGGCACGTGCTCTGACCGGGAATCCAGCCCGCCACCTCTTGGTTCACGGGATGACGCCCAGCCAGCTGAGCCACGTCGGCCCAGGCAGGGTCTCTTTTACCCACAGCCTGGGCTGGGCAGTGTGTGGCCCTCAGGCCCTGGCTGGCTGGCAGGAAGCTCATGGTCAGTCCATCGTGGTCAGTTTGGGTCTCAAGCCCGAGACTTGGTTCTGCTGGCAGAGCCTAGCCCCCTGGCCCCGCTGTGTGTCTGTGGGAGTCCCGGTTTGGACCTAGCATTCTCTCAGCCTGGCTGGGTCTTTTTTAAGTTTTTAGGTTAAATTATATTCGCTGTTTTTCTGTGTTGGATGCAGGTGGTTGGGGTGGGTTTTCCCCATGGTTTTAACCTCTGTTCTTCTTGAGTACATAAGTATTTCTAGGTAAGTATTTATAGTTGGGTATTAAATATTCCTCATAAAAGACCTTACCATGGGTTTTCAACCATTCTGGGTAAAATGTTTATAGTCTACTATTAAAAATGCACATCCTTGAGGTTTTTCCTTTAATCTTTGAGTAAAACTCAATTGGAGGTATTCTGTCTTTTTCAGTGAGATTGGAAACCCACGTGCTTTCGGGCGCTAAGTGACCCTTGTTTTTGTCCTTTCAGTTGCATGCTGCCATTAGTCACCAGGTTGACCCAGAGTTGCTTGGTTTAGGTCTGGGCAGCGTCCTCCTCAACAGCCTGAAGCAGACTGTGGTGGCCCTGGCCAGCAGTGCGGGCGTGCTGGGCACCGTGCAGGCGGCCGCCCAGGCCGTGCTGCAGAGCGGGTGGTCCGTGCTGCTGCCCACCGCCGAGGAGCGGGCCCGGGCGCTCTCGGCTCTCCTGCCCTGTGCAGGTGCGGGGCGGGGCAGGGGCAGGGTCGGGCGAGGAGGGAGGGGCGGGAGGGGATTGCCTCCACTCACATCGGCACAAACGTTCCCTTTTCCAGTCTCCGGCAACGAGGTCAGTGTCAGTCCCGGCCGCCGGTTCATGATCGACCTGCTGGTGGGCAGCTTGATGGCCGACGGAGGCCTGGAGTCGGCCTTGACTGCGGCCATCACTGCAGAGATCCAGGTACGGCCGGCCTGTGCCCGGCGGGGAGACGGCTGCACACCCTGTCCTGCTGGGGAGGAAGCAGCAACCCTCCTCCTGCAGGAATCAGAACCAGAAGCAGGACTTTGGGTCACATCCAGATGTGTTCTGTGGCTCGGTCGTTTCTCTGTGTAAGCGGTTTTGTTGGGTCAAGTCCGATACGATGCACCCCCCTATGTGTCTCAGCAAGTGGTGGTGACAGACACTGGACCACAGTGTCATGGGCCGCTCCCCTGCCCCGGGCATTGGGCTCCCCTCCTAGTGCAGTGCCAGTGCCACGTCCCAGGTGCAGTCACTGAGCAGGTCCTGTTTGTGTTGCTGCATTTGCCGGGGTCGAGGTCTTCAGGCTCTCTCTGCAGGTGTGTTGTGGCGGGGCTTTCCCGGTGAGCACTGGCTGTGTGACGGTGGCCCCACTTCTCTGTTCCTCTCCTGTTTGTCGACAGTCGGACTTTGTCTCCCTTCTCTAGTAAACGCTCAGTTAGCTCCTGGGTCCTGGGTGATCGGTGCTGACAGTCCCCAGGGAGGCTGTGCCATTCCCTTCCGAGCGCCTGAGCTCCAGCCCCTCCCTGACCCACCCACGTGTCCGAGGGGAGTGGCTTTCACTGGTCTCTCAGGTGCTGCCTGGCCATCCATAGTTGCTCTTGTTGCTTTCATTGTTGTAATAATTTCTTACGTAAAAACTTATGTTGGTAAAATTAGATGAAGTCAGTGCGTTGAAACATGTCTTTGAAAACATACTCAAACACTCTGATCACGCTGCGGAATGAGAAGGCGTGTAGACGTGATGATGCGGAACGAGAAGGCGTGTAGACGTGATGATGCGGAACGAGAAGGCGTGTAGACGTGATGATGCGGAACGAGAAGGCGTGTAGACGTGATGATGCGGTCACGACCACCATGCTTGCTGTGCCGTGTGCTTGCCTTCCATTTCCTCTTTTGATCTCAGCCCTGTAGCGTGAACCACGTTATTTTAAAATTCCATTTTATAGATGGGACACAGACATGGGACTCGCAGCGGGGTCCCGACGGGGGAGGGGCAGGTGGCTGACTCCAGGAACCTGACCACGTTCTTATTGGCTCTGTGTGTGTCTTCTTTAAAGATACGTCATCTAGTCCTTCTCCTGTTCTTAAATCGGGTTCAGTTTAACTAGTATTGTTGAGACGTAAGAACTCCTGTGTTCTGGACACACGTCTCTCATCTGATACTCGAGGCCTGGTGCACGACACTGGGGGGCGTCCCTCAGCCCGGCCTGCGCCCTCTCATAGCCTGGGACTACTCGGGGTGTCCGCCTGCCTTAGCACTGCCTCGGGGGCAGGAGCGGCTCCCATCACCACTACGCCTGCCAGCCAGAGCAGCTCCTGCGTGGAGCATCTGCCCCCTGGTGGTCAGTGAACATCATAGCGGCTGGTCGTTCCGCTGTTGGGTCGATTTGCATATTAGCTTTTTATTATATAGGATGTGACTTGAGAATATACCCTCCCATTTTGTGGGATGTTGCTTCATGTCTGCAAAGCAGGTATTTGGGGAGGGGCAGATCTCGCTGGTGGCCTGTGAGAGCCTGTGGCAGGGCAAAGCCTCCAGGGGCTCCTCAGAGTGGGTGGGGGACCAGCTGTGGCAGCCTGGACAGTGGTTTGTGGAACAGAGTCTATTTAGAAACTGGGTGACGGGATTTCAGCAGATGTGTGGGGCCAGCGTCACCTGGTATGGGTGTCACTAAGGGGCAGCCAGGCTGTGAGGCCAGCCCAGGTGCCTTCACGCCTGTTTCTGAGATAACTGGTAACCAGATTCTGTTTTATAAACTGCAGGATATTGAAGCCAAAAAAGAAGCACAGAAGGAAAAAGAGATCGATGAGCAGGAAGCAAACGCCTCAGCGTCGCATAGAAGCAGGACCCCGCTGGACAAGGACCTCATCAACACGGGGATCTACGAGGCCTCGGGGAAGCAGTGTCTGCCTCTGGTGCAGCTCGTCCAGCAGCTGCTTCGGTGAATGTGCTAGGGGTTCTTCGACGGGTACTGGGTTTTCCTCGGAAGACGGTGAGCTGAGCACTGGGAGCTAGACATGTGCTTGGCTGTGGAGGAGATATTCTGAAAATGACCCGGGCAGGTTCTAGTGTAAAGAGCTGATGCTCAGCACAGGTGAGAGGTCCGGCCGCAGCCTCAGAGTCACATGGGAAGCAGGGGGCCCTTGTGTTGGGGCGTCTTCTTGGTGCCTCCGCTCCCCGTGAGGCACCCTGGCTCCCTGGGGCAGCGAGCCAGCTCAGCACAGGCTGCCGCCTGATCCTGTCTGTGGTGATTGTTTCGAGCACCTTCACTGTGTGGACGCCCACGCCTGCTTCACTTTGCGCCCTCTCTCCTTGCAGGAACATTGCTGCCCAGACGGTAGCCAGACTGAAAGACGTGGCCCGTCGGATCTCGTCCTGCCTGGACGTGGAGCAGCACAGTGGGGACCGATCTGCCTCCTTGGACTTGTTGCTGCGTTTTCAGCGCTTACTGATCAGTAAACTGTATCCAGGAGAAAGTGTTGGTCCGCCCGTCGACGCTCCCAGTAAGTGGCTTCAGGTGTAAGCGTCTGCGTGCTCAGGCGGTGCGACACGCCCGTGCTGCACGCACACGTGTGTGGGGCTCACACTCTAAGTGCAAGCATTCGGGGGACTCATGTTGCTCCACTTTTTTTTTTTTAATGAATATTTCTAGGTTAATCTCATCAGTATTTCTTTTCTCGTCGTCTTAACATTAAAATTTTACAGACGTCAGGAATAGCATCCTTTAAGGTCAGGTTGGTCTGACAGAGTGTCTCACCTGAGCAGCTAGCAGGGCGCTGGGAGGGCTGCGTCACCCCTGGGGCCAGACTGGGCCAGTTAGAGCTCCAGTTTATTGGCTGCTGGGCCTGGGCCTCTCCCGCGGGCTGTCGATGGCGCCCCCGCAGATTGGGATAGTCCCTGTGGGGGCCTGTGGGGCTGACACAGGATGGTCTGTGAGTGCTCGCTCCCCCCATGACAGAGCGCGCCTGGCTCTCCTACGGCCGCCTTCTTCAGGGGGCGGGCTTTGCTGCTCTTGCTCGTCCTCTCTTAGCTCGAACATTCCAGAATTACCTAGTTACTTCCTGCAAAGAGCACGGCACTCGTAGATGATGGAGAATTTCCGATTGAAAGAGGTGGACTTGGAGTCGGAAGGAGGCACCATCTCAAAGACGGAAAGTTATGAGGACCGAAAAGCTAGTAGCCATGGAGGAAGAAAGTTGATGATTTTATGAGGTCAAAGGGTGCCTAACTTTGTTCAGTGGGAATAATTTACCAGCGTGGAGACTTGGACTTAAAAACACTTGTGGGTGGAATGTGAGGCTTTCAAGCTCTGAAGTCATGATCTTGGTGTCCACATACCAGAGTCCTAGGCACTGGGTAGGACCACGTCTTCATTGGCGTTCAGGTGCTCTGTTCCCTGATGATGCAAGCAGAGCTGGACACGGGCCAGGAGCTCCTGTCTGAGGACGCTGCTGTCGGTGGCCACGTACACACCAGGTTCCCGAGTGAATGTGAACAAGGAAAAGTGCAGTTTTCTGAATCTCCCTTCCAGGTCCTGAGCTGATGGGCGTGGGCTCCCTGCTGAAGAAGTACACGGCCCTGCTGTGCACGCACATTGGGGACATCCTGCCCGTGGCCGCCAGCGTCGCCGCCACCAGCTGGCAGCACTTTGCCGAGGTGGCCTGCATCGTGGAAGGCGACTTCACCGGTACCTTTCTCGTTTCCCGCTTGCGGGCGTGTGTTTCTTTTCAGAGACATGAGCGCTGACACGTACCACTTCCCAGACCTGCTCGCCTTGGCCCAGGGGTTTCCTAACGGGGCCGTCGCCTTTGCTTCTGTGGCTGCTGGCAGCTCTGCCCAGGCAGCTGGTTTGGGAGTCAGTGGCTATGACCAGGGTTAGTGACAGTCCTGCACCATCGCAGACACCTCAGTGCTGAGGTCCGGGGTGGCTGTCTGATTGTACTTCAGCAGCAGCAGCAAGACGCTTTTTCTGCTAGTGAATTAGTTGTAAACACATTTTTTCCTGGATAAAAGATGCCAGTTAATACTTTGGTGTTGAGACAGTGGTTTTGGAACGTGTCCTTTTGACTCAAAGGGCTCTGCTCGGTGCCTGTGCCCTGTGCCTGCCTCTGTCAGAAGGAAAGATGACGTGATCCTGGGGAAGTGTGCTGAGGACAGCACCCCTCATCCTGTGACGTATCGGAATGTAAACAGCGAGCTGGCTCATGCTCTGGCTCTGTAGGGCACACGCTCCCATTTGAGCCGTACACTTCATTGTTTTCCTTCCCCCTGCAGGCGTGCTCCTTCCAGAGCTGGTGGTCTCCATCATCCTCCTGCTCAGCAAGAACGCGGGGCTCGTGCAGGAGGCCGGCGCCGTGCCGCTGCTAGGCGGCCTGCTGGAGCACCTGGACCGCTTCAACCACCTGGCGCCCGGGAGGGAGCGGGACGACCAGGAGGAGCTGGCCTGGCCCGGCATCATGGGTACGGCCTCTCCCCGAGGGCTTTTCGGACGTGTTTTGTCCGGTCTGCCCTCGTCTTCCTCTCCGCTGGGAGGAGTGCTTGTCCGGGAAGGCAGGGCCTGCGTGTTGCCCGGGGCTGTGTCGGGAAGTGGGGGTTGTGTTTTAGGGAAGGTGTTCCGTAGTCATGGTGGTTTCTCCTGGGAGGGTTGGTTTGGGAAGTTCTGGAAACCCTCTCTGGGTGTCTCCAGAAGGTACCGTGGAAGCGGTGAGATCGGGTGGCTTTGGAGGCGGCGTGGACATGGGACGGCTGACTAGCAGTCAGCCTGATGTGGCGGTCAGCCGCTGCATGCCCATCCCACTGTCTGCATGCATATGGGGCGGGGGGGGGGGGGCTCCTCTGAGCCTCGAGCTGCCGTTTTGAATCTAGGTAACCACCTCTCTACAGTGGGACCTCCCAGACTCATCCAGTTAAGTTGTGGTTCAGCTTTCATTCCATCACACGGAGGCCACGTCTGTGCAATAAGAAAATCACAGAACGAAGAGAGAAAACCCAGGCTGTAGTATCTGAAATCGCTGTGATATCAGTGAACATTGGGACCAATTACATGGTGGTGGTTGTTTTTAATGGGAAAAAATGGCCAAAGCAAGTTTTACATTATAATTTAATAGAACTTTCCAATTAACAAATCACCTTTAAAGTTTAAAGAACTCTCATTTTATAGGAACTTTGAGTGGCTTATAAAATATATTTCATCATATTCACCCTGTAGAGAATTTTTATTCTACGCTTGTGGCTACTTCTAATGTAACTGCATTGCGGTCTTGTGCACATGCTCCGTGGAGATTTCCTCTCGCCTGGTCTGTGGTCAGATTTGCTGGTCCTGCGGCTCCCGCCGTGGCGCCCTAGTGTGCGGATCCCTGTGTCCTTGCTGGTCCCGTAGGGGGGACCGTGCCGCAGGCCGTGCTCGCCTCCCGCCCTGGCTGTGGAAGTGTTTCCCCTTGTGTCTCTCACAGCGTCTGTTCTCACCGTGGCTCCTGCTGGTCTGCTGGTGCACTGCCCTGGTTCTGTATTTACAGAGTCGTTCCTTACAGGTCAGAACTGCAGAAACAACGAGGAGGTGACCCTGATCCGCAAAGCGGACTTGGAGAACCACAACAAGGACGGGGGCTTCTGGACGGTGATCGACGGGAGGGTGTACGACATCAAGGACTTCCAGGCCCAGGCCCTGAGCGGGAGCAGCATCCTCGGTGAGCGGCCTCCTGCCCTGCCCTTGAGGCCTCCCACAAGTCATCGTAGCAGAGCCTCAGGCTTTCCTTTCGTGGGTTTATTTTGATCGAACTTCTTGCGGTTCCATTGGTTTATGACGTTGCATAGGTTTCAAGTGGACAGCTCCGTCACATCCCCTGTATGTTGTGTGGTCACCACCCAGAGTCCAGCCCTCTCCCCCATTTTAAATTCTCGGTGACTGTCCTGTCAGGGAACTCGGGGGCATTTGAAGGACTTCTCGTCGTTTTGCATGATTTGCTCCACCACCATGCACTGGCGCGTGCTCCAGGCCTGACTGGCCCCGGCAGCCCTGGGAGAGGCTGAGGTCGCCGACCTGCCGGTCCACCTCCTGTCGGTGACTCCGTTTCCGTGGAGGGTGGGCCCCCTGTGGAGTCGCCGCGTCCGTTCTGTTTCAGCTCAGTTTGCCGGGGAGGACCCCGTGGTGGCGCTGGAGGCCGCACTGCAGTTTGAGGACACGCGGGAGTCGATGCACGCCTTCTGCGTGGGCCAGTACCTGGAGGTGAGGCTGGGCCGAGGGCTGGCGGACACCCTGCCCTGAGCGCGGGCCTCTCACAGGGGCGGGGCGGGCAGTGACCCGCGCGGTGGACAGAAGCAAGTGCGTTCACTCATGACGAGGTTTGTCACGTGCTGCTCTGAAAACATGACTTTTAAAGTTGTCAATTTGTAAGAAACGTAGACGGTTCCACACATAAAAAGAGGCTGTAAGCTTATGTAGCAGTTGGGGATGGCTCACTATCTTGAGCTTAGTGCCGGACCGTATGTTTTGGGAAGAACTGCCTGGTGGCAGCATTCCTCCGAATAGAAACTTGTCCTCCCACGTACTCGTGAGCCTTGGCGTGCGTGGCCTGGGTTGGTTTCTGTGGACGGACCGGAGGCTGTAGATGTGCTGAGGGCCCGGGCACAGGGCTGGAGCGTTCATGAAGGGAAATTAGCTTTCTTGTAAATTGTCTAATGTGACCACAGTGTAGGAGCGTTGTCACCTGAGTCCTGCCTTCCAGCTGTGAATACATTGACTTCCGCCAAACCTCTGGGTGACGGGCTCACCGCGGCACTTGTCACTCAAACTTGGTTTCGCTCTGGCTTGGATGGAGCCGTGAGGGGTGGTTTCTGACGCATGGCCCCCGGCACTCGGAAGCTGCTGCAGGTTCCCCGGGGCCTGTCCCAGCAGAGCAGCTCTCCCCCGGGTTGTGTGTGGTTTGTGTCTTCTGGCGGGAGCGCTGCTCGCGCAGGGCGTGGGCGCGGGGCCCGAGCGCCGTCTTCCTCCCGCCGCACACTGGTGCGAGGACAGAAGCTGGTGCGCGTCTTGCTGTGGCTGTGGGCGGCCGCTTCCTCAGCCTGACGGGTTCCCTCTTCCCCAGCCCGACCAGGAAGTCGTCACCGTCCCGGACCTGGGAAGCCTGTCCTCCCCTCTGATGGACACGGAGAGGAACCTGGGCCTGCTGCTCGGGCTGCACGCCTCCTACCTCGCCCTGAGCACACCGCTCTCACCCGTGGAGGTCGAATGCGCCAGTAAGAAACACTCGCTCCCACTCGCCGGCTGCGGCTGTTTCAGGGCTCGTGTGTGCAGGAGCCGGTGGCGTTTGCAGAGCACTCCTGAGCGCTGAGCCCTGCGTGCGGCGGGAGGACAGAGGGCCTTGGGGTTGACTGTCGGGCTGGGAGGATGTTTTGGGAGCACAGTCCTTGAGGAACATCTGCGGGGCCACCGTGTGGGCTTATGTGGAGTCACTGTCCACACAGATGGGCAGCCCCTGCCTCCCACAGGGTGCGGGCTCCCGGGACCTGTCCACGCTGCGTGCTCCGTGGTCTCACTGTGACTGCTGCCCACGCCTCGCTTCAGGGAGCCCTGCAGGCGCGGCAGTGAAGGGGGTGGGTGGTCCGGCGTCTGTCACGGGAGAGCTGGCTTCCCGCCGAGCCCTGCTGCTCTCCCTGGGCTGGGGACCGGCGCCTCAGGCTGGTCCGTGCGCTTGCTCCCTAGAGTGGCTGCAGTCGTCCATCTTCTCGGGAGGCCTGCAGACCAGCCAGACCCACTACAGCTACAATGAGGAGAAGGACGAGGACCACTGCAGCTCCCCCGGGGGCACCCCTGCCAGCAAGTCCCGCCTCTGCGCCCACTCGCGCGCCCTGGGCGACCACTCCCAGGCGTTCCTGCAAGCCCTGGCGGACAACAGCATCCAGGACCACAACGTGAAGGTGAGGCGCCCCAGGGGGTGTCTGTGTCGCTCAGGACACCCAGAGGCCAGTACCGCCTGCTCTTCCATTGGCTTCCCCGGCTTGGCTGACGGGTTCTTGGGGGGCCGCGTGGAGGTGAGGGGGAGTGAGGGGTTAGGGGGAGTCGGCTCGACGTGCCCGCGAGGGTGTGGAAGCCTTGCTGGTGGCCACGCATGGGGCCGTCCCCGGGGTTAGAGCCGCGGCGCACCCGGTGCCGACAGTCCCCTCCCTGCGGTCTGTGCAGGACTTCCTGTGCCAGGTGGAGAGGTGCTGCAGGCAGTGCCACCTGACCACCCCCATCAGCTTTCCCCCCGAGCACCCTGTGGAGGAAGTGGGCCGCCTGCTGCTGTGCTGCCTCTTGAAGCACGAAGACTTAGGTAGGAGCCACGTGTTTGCGCCCGAGGCCTCTGGCTCCCGCGCCGGCCGCAGCTGTTCCACGGCCGCTTGTCCGTCTCTCCAGGGCACGTGGCGCTGTCTCTGGTCCATGCCGGCGCACTCGGGGTCGAGCAGGCGAAGCACAGGGCGCTGCCCAAGTCGGTGGTGGACGTCTGCCGGGTTGTCTACCAGGCCAAGTGCTCGCTCATTAAGGTGGGTCGTCCTGACCCCTTCGGGCTGTGCGGACGGAGGGCCGGTCGGTCGGTCGGTCGGTCGGTCGAGGGCCCGTGGTTAAGCCGCCCTTCGTCCCTGACGGGCAGACGCACCAGGAGCAGGGCCGCTCCTACAAGGAGGTCTGCGCGCCCGTCATCGAGCGCCTGCGGTTCCTCTTCAACGAGCTGCGGCCGGCCGTGTGCAGCGGCCTCTCCGTCCTGTCCACGCCGGCGCTGCCCAGCTCCCTGCCCCGCTGGCGGCGCGTCGCCCAGAAGCTCATCCGCGACGGCAGGAGGACGAGGGGTGAGGCCGAGGGGCTGCCCGGGGCTGTCGGGTGGGTTCACACTGGCCGCTGCGTGACCTTCGACCTCAGCCCCAGCGCCCGTTGTGCGCTCAGGCTCCGCTTCCAGTCCTGCTTCCCTGCCCGTGAGCGACGGCTAGCGTTTGCCTTTGGAAAGCGTCTTTCTCTGAGTCAGAGGAGCGCTGGCTCGACACAGGGAGTGGCCTCCGCTGCAGCTGCAGCCGCACGAACAAGGTCGCCGCTGCTCCTGTGGCAGCACCGGCCAGAGTGTCTCCCACAGACCAGCCGCCCTTGAAGCCAGGCGTCACCGTTGGCCCTTCAGGGAGAAGCTGGCCGGCCCCGGGCTCCCCTTCTTTCCTGTGGCGCTCCCCCATTCTTTTCCCAACCCAGGCGGCCAAGTGTCCTTACAGTGAGAGTGTTTGTGGTACTTTTGTCGTTTGAACATTTCAGTTCACAGCGAATATTAAACGTGTGTCCTTTAACTTTATGTAAATTGAAGTATTTCTGAATTTGAAACTACATTTAAGTAAGTGGCTTTATGATGAATGCTGCTGTCACCATAGTTCCTAAGAAGCCAGAATCTACTGATGATGAAGGGAAAATTGGAAACGAAGAGAGTGATTTAGAAGAAGCGTGCCTTTTGCCTCACAGTCCAGTCCATATGGACAAAAGACCCCTGACGACCAGATCCCCCAAGGTGAGGCGGGGCCCGTGGTCCGGGGCTGGCTGCCTGGGAACCGCCCGGCAGAGGGCCCGTGGTCTGGGGCTGGCTGCGTGGGAACCGCCCGGCAGAGGGCCCGTGGTCTGGGGCTGGCTGCGTGGGAACCGCCCGGCCGAGGGCCCGTGGTCCGGGGCTGGCTGCGTGAGAACCGCGTGGCAGAGGGCCCGTGGTCCGGGGCTGGCTGCGTGGGAACCGCCCGGCAGAGGGCCCGTGGTCCGGGGCTGGCTGCGTGGGAACCGCCCGGCAGAGGGTCTGTGGGTCCCGTCGCTCCGTCCTTGAGTGTCCGTCGGGGAGAGAGCGCACGGGCCTGTGGGTGTGTGGCAGCCGCCCCAGCGACGCCTGCCTGGTGGTGCCCTAGTTGGATCCATCCCTGGAGAAGTATTTTTTTTCCCTTTTTTAAAAAATACCCTCTTTCGAGGGCTTTCATTGACGAGAGAGAGAGAGAGAGAGAGCTCGATGTGAGAGAGAAACATCTATCTGTTGCCTTGCCACCTCGAACCCACAACCCAGGCTTGGGCCCTGACTAGGAATTGAACCTGGTCAATGGGATGACGCCCAGCCAACTAAGCCACACCAGCGAGGGCTGTCCTTTCCCTTTAGGACAGCGGTTCTCAACCTTCCTGACGCCGCGACCCTTGAATACAGTTCCTCATGGTGTGGTGACCCCAACCATAACATTATTTTCGTGGCTACTTCGTAACTGTAATGTTGCTACTGTTAGGAATCGTCATGTGAATACCTGATATGCAGGATCTATTTTCATTGTTACAAATTGAATATAATTAAAGCACAGTGATTAATCACAAAAACAATATGTAATTATATATGTGTTTTCCGATGGTCTTAGGCGACCCCTGTGAAAGGGTCGTTCATGACCCAAAGAGGTTGCGACCCACAGGTTGAGAACCGCTGCTTTAGGAGCACATTGTGTCGTTATCCCCACTCACTCACTCACTCACTCATCGAATGTCTCCTTTGCTTCCCTGTCCTGGTCCCATTCGTGTGGCTGGTCATTGACTTTGTGTGCCCAGTTCCTTCTTTCCAAAGTGCCTGAGTGTGGGATTTGGAATTCACTTACAAGCCTAGGTGTGGCCTGGCTCTTTCACCCCTTAGGCCTACTGGCCTCTGTGTCTGCCTTTGCTGGAGTCGCTGCCTTAGCAACAGCAGGGGCGACAGCAGCGGGGACTCACGGGCTCGCCCGCGGTTCCTTTGCAGGACAAGTGGCAGCCGCTCCTGAGCACCGTCGCTGGCGTGCACCGGTACAAGTGGCTGAAGCAGAGCGCACAGGGCCTCCCCCCCCAGTCGGCTCTGCTGGGCACCATCGCCGAGTTCGCTCTCAGGGAGGAGCCCGTGGATGTGGAGAAGATGAGGAAGTGCCTGCTCAAACAGGTAACATCCTGCAGGGAGCGCCCTCCCAGCCTCGCCCGGGCCCCACCACACCCACCGCGGGCGACACTCACCGCGGCACGCTGTCTTGCAGCTGGAGAGAGCAGAGGTCCGCCTGGAGGGCATCGACACCATCTTAAAGCTGGCAGCCAAGAGCTTCCTGCTCCCGTCTGTGCAGTACGCCGTGTTCTGCGGGTGGCAGCGGCTCATCCCGGAGGGCGTCGACCTGGGGTACCGCTGCAGTCTTCCTAGTTGTGGGGGGATGGGTGGGGGGGCAGCACCTTGTTCTGTTCAGGTTGAAGGTCTGGCAGGCGTCTAAGTCTCTCTCTCTCTCTCTCTCTCTCTCTCTCTCTCTGGAAGGGAGCCTCTCACGGATTGCTTAAAGGACGTGGATTTGATCCCACCTTTTAATCGGATGCTGCTGGAAGTCACGTTCGGCAAGCTGTACGCCTGGGCTGTTCAGAACATTCGGAACATTTTGATGGATGCAAATGCCAAGTTTAAAGAGCTTGGTGAGTTTAAGAGGACTTCCTGGTTCACAGGCGGCATTGAATTGCTGTAGAAGTGACTCAGTCACCACACGAGCAGGGCTTCATGGTGTGGCTCCTCGCTACAGGCTGTGGAAACTTGCAGGTGCCGACGTTTGCTCTGGGACAGACTTGAATCACTTTGTACGTTAGAATGTGATCTAAGCTGCTGCACGCTTTCTCGGACGTGAAACAAAACTTTCAGAATTGGGCAGAAGACAGTCTTGTAGCGTCTTCATAGACAGCTTCTCGTGCGTCACTGCCACCATCCACCCTGGAGTGTTGGCGGGTGCCACGCGGCTGCGAGAGGCCAGGACTCACTGTGGGGAGCGCCTGTTGTAGCTGAAAGGGGATGCGTGGCCACAGGGTGCTGAGGAGGGGGCGGTACGCTCTGTAGCGGGTGGGGTGGCTGTGCGGAGCAGGGTGGCAGGGTTGCCACAGAAGCACGGGCTCCCGCTGTCCACTGGAAGCAGAAATTTTTAAAAATCTTTATTGTTGGAAGTTTTACATGTGTCGCTCCCCCTCCCCCCCCCCCATTACCCTCTCCCACCTGGAAAACAGGATTTTTTAAATTGCGAATGCTTTCTGCGTCGGTGTGTTCTTGTGTCCACACACGAACCACTGAGGCCACGCTGATGCCTTTCAGGGATCCAGCCCGTCCCCCTGCAGACCATCACCAATGAGAACCCGGCGGGACCCAGCCTGGGCACCACCCCCCACGCGCGCTTCCTGCTGGCCATGCTCAGCCTGCTGACCCTGCAGCACGGCGCGCACAACCTCACCCTGCTGCTCAACTCCGGCACGCTCGCCCTGGCGCAGACCGCGCTGCGGCTCATCGGTGGGTCGGCGCCGCCGGGCCCCCGTGGGGAAGGCCGGCACTGGCCTGGTGCCTCTCGGCCCCCCTGTCGTTAGCTTGTGGTGGTGTCTTGTCGGGCACCTTTGGTACCAAAGGTTCGCCCCTTCCCAGGGGCTGGGCGCCCCGTCAGACCCTTTGGCCACAGGTGCTCGGGCTTCCTCCGGGGGCTCAGTTCCCTCCTGTGGGTCCGTGTGTCTGTCTGAGGCCAGGGCCGCCCTGCAGCACACACTGTGCTCAGGGTGAGGAGGGATCGCCTTCGGGATGGGTGTCGCGTTGCACAGGCCTCGGGGGTTCTGGGTCCCGTGCTGCATCTGTGGACGTGGGGGGAGCATCACTCCCTGAGCCTGGGCGCCTGCGTGCTTACTTAGCACTCACTCCCGTCTCTGAGCATCACTGCACCACCTACTGATGTCGGGGGACGCCAGCCTCCTGGGCGAGGGGAAGGGGTGCCCTGCCCTATTTGGGGGCGAGTTAGAGAATTGGCATCAATTCTTTAAGCATCCGGTGGAATTCAGCATTAAGCCGTCTGGTCCTGGGCTTTTCCTTGTTGGGACACAACCTCTTTCCTGGAGATGTAGGTCTGCACACACTTCCTGTTTCTCCGAGTCCGTTCACTGGCTGGGCTTCTAGGCCCTCGGCCATGGTGCCGGGTCTGCTCAGGTGCTGGCCCAGCGCTCCCGGCACCCTCAGTCCCGTGTCTGCAGAAGCAGAGGCGAGGTCGCCATGGTCTCCTGTGGTTTTAGTTATTTGTGTCCCCCTTTTTTCCAACGTTTCCCCTCCCTCCATAGCCAGCAAGGCCACAGGCGGCAGGGGCCGGCCGCCCCTCCTGGGCTGGGCTTGCTGCTTTCGAGTCCTGGGAAGCGTTGCTTCTCCCAACACTCAGCCCCTGGTCGTACGTGGCCGACTCCAGGGTCCCAGGGCCATCTGTTCTTAGTGCCCCGACTCTGAGCAAGCAGTCAGGCTGTTGTAGAGAGTTCCACACGTAGCGGCAAAAATGAACACTGCACACCGTGGATTCTTTATGGTTTAAATATCACGTGTCTCCTTTTCCCCCCGCCCTCTCCGCGGCTGCTTCCACCCCCACATGTGCCCTCACTCCACTGTCCACTGGCCGTGCTCAAGTGCGAGCACACAAGCCCTTTGGTTGATCTCCTGCCCTCCCCCTTGGGTTCTGTAGTGACCACCTTCATATTAGTTAACGACTCGAATGGGTGGAGGTGAGCAAATTGCAGGACCTAACTGGCTGCTATTCTGCCCTGCAGGCCCCAGCGGCGACCACGTGGAGGAAGACGGGAACGTGTCTGCCCGTGGCGCCTCTGCCACTGTCCTGGAGGAGACGAGGAAGGAGACGGTGCCCGCGCAGCTCCCGGTCTCGGGGCCCGAGCTGGCTGCCATGATGAAGATCGGAACCCGGGTCATGCGGGGCGTGGACTGGAAGTGGGGCGACCAGGTACTTAGGGTGCAAGGCGCAGCTGCCGCCCGGTTGGCTCTGTAGTCCTAACTGGCTCACTCGGTGCGAGGGGAGGAGAGCAGGCGGGTGCCCGGCAGGTGGCAGCTGTCGATGGCCAATGACGCACAGTCAGGACGAGTAGAGGACCATGTCCTGGTAGGGACGCCTCTCACAGGTGGGCTGTGAGGAGGAGGCCTGGGCCCGGGCTCCTGGTGCAGTGCCAGCCGTCAGAGGAGACGCAGCTGCTGGTCTTGGGTTTCCCGTCTTGTGATGCCTCGTGAGGGGCCAAGGGCTAGGCCCCAGGACTGCTGGACAGCCTGCCTTGTGGTGGCTGCAGGCCCTGCTCACCTCTGGGGCCGGCCTGGCGTTCCGTCGGGGGTGCCGCGAGCGATGCATGTGGCCAGCCAGGTTGGAGCCGTAGTGGGCAGGAGTCTGTGCAGGGACGCGGCCGCCCTCCCAGCAGTGTCCATGGGACAGGCCGCACGCGCCTCCTCACTGCTCTCTATGTCGCCCCGCAGGACGGACCCCCTCCTGGCCTCGGCCGTGTGATTGGGGAGCTGGGCGAGGATGGGTGGATCCGGGTGCAATGGGACACAGGCAGCACCAACTCCTACCGGATGGGGAAGGAGGGCAAGTACGACCTCAAGCTGGCGGAGCTGCCCGCCTCTGTGCAGCCCTCAGCCGAGGACTCAGACACAGAGGACGATTCAGGTGAGTGTGGGGGCCAGGGGGTAAGCCCTGGGGTCAGCTCAGGTGCCGGCACGTGTGCAGGGGGTCGGCCTCTGAGGGGCTCCCATGGTCGGGGGAGCCTGGATGTCTGCACACAGCAGAGGTGGGGGTGGGTTCAGCCGGGCTGTGCTCTGCGTGCCAGGCACGGGCCCTCGGTGCAGACCGTGCCGCCTTGGGCTCGGGCAGCGTGGAGCTGAAGGCCTGCCCGGGCTCTGCAGTGTCGTGCAGGTGCCCCCCAGCTCCCTGAGGCGTCCCCGAGCGGGGAAGGTGGCCGTCCAGGCCTCTTGTCCCAGAGTCCCGGCCCTCGGGGAGCAGGCACTCGCTGCCTCGCAGCCGGCGTGGGGTGTATGGGAAGCTGCTTCCTAAGGGAGCAGGTCCTCGCCGTCGTCTCAGCGCTGAGCTGTCTGCTGAGGCGGTTTGACACATTTCACGATTTTGGAAGCTGGTTTTCCCTGCAGAAGGCGGGCGGCGGTGGTTGGGTCACGGCTGCACGGGAGGTTCACCTCTTCCTGCAGAGCGAGCAGCCCTTCCCAGGAGCAGAACCAGGACGTGACGCACCCTGCCGCTCTACAGGGCGATTTCCTGTTCTGGGTGGTTTGTTTTCAGAAGCTGAGCCTGCCAACAGGAACATGCACCCCACGGCCATGATGCTGACTAGCACCGTGCGCCTGCTGCAGACCCTGTGTCTCTCCGCCGGGGTCCACGCCGAGGTCATGCAGGGCGAGGCCACCAGGACCCTGTGCGGGCTGCTGCGCGTGGTGGTAGAGAGTGGGACCACGGACACGACACGTACGCACGGGCTGAGGGCAGGGCTGGGCCACGGTGTCAGCGAGTGGTTGTGTAAGTGCGTGTGACTGGGGGGGGCGGGGTGTGTGCACCTACGGTACACGTGCATGTGTGTGCGCAAGCGCATGTGTGTTGTGTCCACATGTGAGTGTGCGTGCATTTGAGTGTGAGTTTGTTATGAGAGACTAAGCGTGCGTGTGAGAGTGAGACGGCATGTGCGAGTCACTGGGTATGTTTGCGTGTTTATGAATGTGTGTGCGTGTGTGGCTGTGGTAAAGATGTGAGCGTGGCTGTGAAGGTGGGTGTATGAGTGTGTGTTGCTTGAGCCTGGGGAGCAGGAGGGCTGGGCCTGGGGAGCAGGGGAGAGGGGAGACCCAGACCCCGGAGAGGCAGAGCCGTCTTGTCAGAGCTCAGGTGGGTGAAGCCCTGAGGATGTCACCCCCTTCAGCTGCACAGACGCCTCATACCTGGCCTGGCCGTTCGTGTGCAGGTGAAATGGGAGTGACGTTCTGGGGGCACATGTGTTTAGAAATCACAGTGGGTGCCCGCCACTGCCCGTGCTGTGTGAGCTGTCAGCATCCCCACGGCCAGGAGCAGCAGGCGCCGCTCCTCACCTGTGGGGGCACCGCCGGTCCTTCCAGGTCTCAGGCGTGAGGTGCTCCTTGAGAGGCCCGAGGGCCTCCTCCGCGTTCCTCTGAGCGCGTGCACTGGACGAGGACGGGCGGGCAGGGTAGCAGTGAGCACTGAGTGCTCAGAGCCAGCGAGCAGTCTGTCCCGTGTCCCCACAGCCTCCCCCAGCAGCGCCGTGTGCCGGGAGCAGCACCGTGGCTGGTGCTCGCTGGGCTTCGTGCGCAGCATCGCTCTCACGCCCCACATGTGCGCCGCGCTCAGCTCCCCGCCCTGGATCGCCCTGCTCATGCGGGTCGTCGAGGGACACGCGCCCTTCACGGCCGCCTCGCTGCAGCGTCAGGTACGGGGCGGCGCTGGGGCTCAGGGTGGCATCAGGGCACCAGCCCTCCCGGCTCGACAGGTGCAGAAAGGGGCGTGACAGCCCAGCAGACGTGTTAAACCTGAGGCCTGACGGGTGCACAGTGGTTCGAGCACGGGCAGCATCCCTGGCGCAACCAGAAGGGCCCAGAGTCGACCTGAAGCTGGGGCCGTGGGTCTCGGCTCCCGAGGGGGTTGCGAGTCGGCGGGCGTTCCTTCTCCCGCTCATCGGAGCTGGGGGTCGTCTTGAGGAGAGGGAAGCGAGAGGAGTTATTTTCTAACTGAACAAGTACCTGCCTCTGACGTTAATTTCTAACCTTTGGCCACCCGTAGCGTTCATCGACGTGGGTGTCTTTGGCTGTTAAATAACGACTATCAGATTCTTCACATGGTTAATCCCGAGATAGGGACAGACGGTGAAGAGAAAATAAAATTCTCACCTGTGTGTCAGGCAGCGTTTTCTCTAACGCGGCCCTTTGATCGCCGCACAGATCCTGGCCCTGCACCTCCTGCAAGCAGTGCTGCCCTCGTGGGACAAGGCCGAGCGGGGCGAGGACATGGAGGGGCTGGTGGAAAAGCTCTTCGGGTTCCTGGGCAGCCTGCTCACCACCTGCTCCTCGGACGTCCCCTTCCTCAGAGGTGGGCGCCCTGTCCTGGGCCTGGCTGGTGCGCGGGGCCACGGAGTCCTGTCCTGGGCCACGGAGTCCTGTCCTGGGCCACAGAGTCCTGTCCTGGGCCTGGCTGGTGCGCGGGCCACGGAGTCCTGTCCTGGGCCTGGCTGGTGCACGGGGCCACGGAGTCCTGTCATATGCTTCTTTCAGAGTCCACCCTGCGGAGGCGGAGGGCCCGGCCGCAGGCCTCGCTGACAGCCACGCACAGCAGCACGCTGGCGGAGGAGGCGGTGGCCCTGCTGCGCACGCTGCACTCCCTGGGCCAGTGGAACGGCCTCATCAACAAGCACATCAACTCCCAGCTGCAGGCCGTGTCGCGCAGCTGCGGGCCCACGCCTGCCGGCGGGGTGGGTGTCGCCTAACGTTTGCGCATGACCCCAGAATCCTCTTCCTTAGCCGTTCAGTTGCCTTTAAGATGCTGTGTGTGTTGTTCAGTGACGTGTCTCACAGTAGCTGTGACGGGATAGTGATGGGAGTCAGGAGAGGACAGGTGCACTGGCCCTGCTGAGAACGGCGGGCGCAGGCGCTTGCTCCCTGGCCCGTCATCAGCGTGCTGTCTGTCTGTCTGCACCAGGCCCTGCTGGAGGACTGCCTCCCTGACGCGGACAGCCCTGAGGTGGGCGGCCTCATGGCTGTGCTGGCCGTCATCGGGGGCATCGACGGCCGCCTGCGCCTGGGGGGCCAGGTCGCGCACGAGGAGTTTGGGGAGGGCACCGTGACGCGCATCACCCCGAAGGGCAGGATCACCGTGCAGTTCTCGGACATGCGGGTGTGCCGCGTCTGCCCGCTGAGCCAGCTGAAACCGGTAGGTGCACCGCGGGTTCCGGCCGTGGAGAGGGGCTTCATGCTGGCACGGGCTCTGGCGTCGGGGCTGCGGGCGGCCGTTCGCGACGCCTTTCCGAGGCCATCGCCACAGAAAGCCTCTGCCGCCTCCTCGCCTGCTCTGCGCGGGGCGAGTGGGGCTCCCACAGGCCGGGCGACCAGCAGCTCCCCTGTGGCAGCCTCGCGAGGGGGGGAGGATTCCTCACCAAGGTCTCTTCCTGTGGGAAGTGCTTTCTGATGGTGTGGGGGCCGGGTGTGTGCAGCAGCCAAGCCGCCTCCCGTCTGTGACCAGGGACGGGGGGTGTCCGTACTGCTGGGCCCGGCGCTGCAGCCACCTGGTGCTCCTGTAACACCGTGTTGTGTTACGGTAACTCGCAGGGCATGGGAAAGGCTATGTAGGGCATCACCACCCTGGTGGAATCTCTGTTGACAAAGAAAAAGTTAATTTAGGTCACATCCATTGTACGTGTAAGGATCTTTCCTTTGTCGGCCTTTTTTTATGAGATTCTTTGTTAAAATATGTTTTATTGATTTCAGAGAGGAAGGGAGAGGGAGAGAAAGATGGAAACATCAATGATGAAAGAGAATCATGGATCGGTTGCCCCCTGCACGCCCCCTACTGGGGATGGAGCCCATACCTGGGCATGTGCCCTTGACTGGAATCGAACGTGGGACCCTTCAGTCCGCTGACCGATGTTCTATCCACTGAGCTAAACTGGCCAGGGCTTTAACATCTTTTAAAATTACTTTCAGTCAAAAGACTATGGGCCCGTGAGGTCTTTGGGAATTAGCCCCCTGGTTGAGATAACTTCCAGGACAGCTCCTGCCCCCATCCCCTGGGCTGCCTGGTGAAGGTCCTGCTCTCTCCCCAGCTCCCCGCCGTGCCCTTCAGCATCACCAGCCTGCCCTTCACAGACCCCATGCTCGAGGTCTGGGCCCAGCTGGTGAACCTCGCTGGGAGCAGGTTGGAAAAGCACAAGATTAAGAAGTCACCCAAGCAGGGGTTCGCAGGTTAGTGCGCTATCGGTCTCGGGGCTCCGGCGGATGGACCCCGGTTGAGTTACAGTGGGCGTGGCGCCGTGGGCGTGCTGCCGAGGGGGGATAGGTGCAGGGGGGACTCCGTGCCGGGCGTGGCTGCCCTGCTTCCGGGCCAGCGTCTCCTCCGAGTCTCCGCGGCTCTGGCTGGAGGGCACGTGCTTGTCCACCACACACGTCCAGAATCACTGGCCTGGCTCCTGGCCGGTCACCGTGCGTGAGCCCATCTGCAGGTGGTCAGGCTCGATGCCCGAGAGGCGCCTGGGTTCATCCGTCCCCCGCAGCGCTGGGCTCCCTGCGCCCACTGACCCTTCCTCCCACAGGCCCGGTGGACCTGGGCCTGCTGCGGCGCCAGCAGCTGAAGCTGTACGTGCTGAAGGCGGGCCGCGCGCTGCTGCCCCACCAGGACCAGCTCCGGCAGACCCTGGCCCAGCCCGCTGTGCAGGAGGCCGCCGCGCAGGCAGGTAGGTGAGGGAGGCGGGGTGTCCGGAGGGGCCAGGGGGGGCCCTGAGGTGAGGAAGATGTGCCGCCGGCCAGCCTGCCGAGCAGGAGCGACGTGGCCACTGCCTCCTGAGCGAAGACTGAGGGTCCGCGGGAGGGAGGGCGCAGGGTTCTCCCGCCGCCACGACAAGGGGTGGAACCGCAGCACTGACGCTGGCATGGGCACGTGAGAGACACCCTCAGGCCCCCAGGGGTGGAGCCTGCCCAGCCGGAACCTCGGCGGTTACACGCCCAGTGGCTGCGGCTCTGGAGGGCGGGGCTCCCTGCCACCACCTGGTGGGCATACGAGGAGATGTGCACACATCTGTCCCTGCCCACGTCTGTGTCCACTGACCAGCAGCCACCCAGCCGCGTGCCAGGGAGAGGCACACAGGTGCACGTGTACAGGTGCCACTGGCTGCTTTGGGGGGGGAATGCTTCATCTCGAATGTGGTGCATTCACGCTGCTCACAGTGATGAAACCACACACGCACACACTCTTGTTGCCGTGGAAACATGGACATGATCATGTAAACAAGAGCCCAGTGTCCGACGGCGCTTCAGTTCAGCGAGGTGACTCACTTTAAACTTTTCAGGATTGCTCCAGTTTCTGGAGTGAGCTCTTCAGTAGGAAAACCATGTTTTGAATGAGGGTCAAGGGTCAGCAGAAAGGGCCGGGGCGCAAAGAACACAGGCGTGTTCTGGGCAGTGTCTCAGCAGCGCGGGGGCTGAAAGGGGGCGGGGTGGGAGAGAGGAGGGGCCCGGCACAGCGACGGGCTAGGAAGGCCGAGCCCAGAGCGGGAGGCTCTCCAGCGGCTGTGGCTGGGCTCAGCCTGAAGGTGTGGGTCCGGCCTGTGGTGGGTGGGAATCCATCGGTTCACGCACTCGGCACGACCTCTAACGTCGGGCGTGTTCCGTTTCTATCCAGATGACGGCGCCGCCGCGTCCCCGGACCTGGGGGACATGTCGCCCGAAGGCCCACAGCCCCCGATGATCCTGCTGCAGCAGCTGCTGGCCGCGGCCACCCAGCCGTCACCGGTGAAGGCAGTCTTCGCCCGGCAGGAGCTCGAGGTACCCGCTCCGGCAGCTCTCGCCCGGCCAGTGTGTGTCTTCCCATCGACAGGTTCCTTCCTCCTTTTTCCCTGGGGTCTGTGCCTCGGGCGACGCCGGGACGGGCTGACACCCACCCTGCACCCTCCGTGGGCGAGCTCTCGGGACGCCTCAGCTCTAGTTGTGGCTGCCGTGGGACCGTGCACGGCTGGCGAGAGCACAGGGGTGAGGGCCAGCCTTCCTATGGACTCATGCAGATTATCTGAAGCCACCAGATGCAGCCTGGGTTAGACGCCCCCTGCTCACGGGGTCTTGTTCCAGGAAGTGCTGTTGGGAAGGAGCTCCTTGCCCACGCATGGTGCCTGGCTCGCTTGGCCCACTGTCCAACGCCTTTCCTGGGCGCTCGGCCATTGCCCGGCCGGGGCCTCGCCCGGTGCCCCCAACAGCTCGGGGCCGGCTGGGGCGGGGCCTCCAGAGGGAGGACCGGGGCCGGGTCTGCATGGCCCAGCCTCTCGTGGAGACTGGATTTGGTAAACACTTCCGTTGGGCGATTCGTAAGAAAACCCGGGTAAAGCACCAGAGACGAGAACAAAGGGCGGGTGCTCACTGTGTCAGGCAGAGGCCCCTGCGGCAGCGGGTCCCCTGAGGAGGCAGCTGCCTCTGACCCTGCCGGAAGGCTAGACACTGTCCCCTGTGATGGGTGCCGGGAGGTCAGACACCGTGACCAGCCTGAACACCAACCGCTGTGAGGTCTGAAAACCTCGATGACAGAAGTGGCCTCGGCGTGATGTGTGTCCCACTGCCTGCGTGCAGGGGGTGCTGGGAGGAAGGACGGGCAGGAAGCCCGCACAGTGGGCCGCCCTTAGGTCTGGAGGGGCCGTGTCCCGGGAAGAGGAGGCCCCCCTGGTGGAGCTCAGCCCCATCCTGTGCTGCTGCCGTCCCCCTCGGCAGCTCTGACCTCAGCCCGGCTCCTTCACAGGCCGCTGCCTTGGCCGTGTGCCAGTATCTGGCCGTGGAGTGTGCCCACCCGTCCAGCCCAG
The DNA here is from genome assembly GCA_036010255.1 of Myotis pilosus. Taxonomy (NCBI): domain Eukaryota; kingdom Metazoa; phylum Chordata; class Mammalia; order Chiroptera; family Vespertilionidae; genus Myotis; species Myotis pilosus. The sequence continues at coordinate 188,448 of JASKON010000031.1, read as the reverse complement.
CGTTCGAGGACGGCAGCTCTAGCGAGGCCAGCACGCCGGTGCCCGCGCAACACCTGCGCCCCATCAGAGCCAGGAAGCAAAGGCAGTCGCCCGTGCCCACCCTCCCCATCGTGGTCCAGCTCATGGAGATGGGGTTCCCAAGGAGGAACATCGAGCTCGCGCTGAAGTCGCTCACGGGCGCCTCAGGGAACGCTGCCGGCCTTCCAGGTGCTGTGTCCTGTGGCTCTCAGGGCGCCCTGTGTGCGGGCTGACCTTTCGGGGCGGGGCGCGGGCTCACTGGGTGTGTGCCTGCAGGTGTGGAGGCCCTGGTCGGGTGGCTGCTGGACCACGCCGACGCACCAGGCACCGACCTCTCGGACCCGGACACAGGGTCTGAGGACAGCTCTGATGAGGAGCTGCTGGAGGACTTGGACGACACAGCCTACGCTCTGGTCAGTGCCTACCGCCCCCCACCCCCACCGTGTCCTGGGCTCCAGGCTCCGCCGGGGGCTCTGTGGGCTGCCGGGCACACAGGGACGCCGAGGCTGGCAGAGCCTCCTGTGGCTCAGTGAGCACAGACCCTGTCCCCATACCCGGTCACGGTAGACTGTGCTCCGTGAGGGAACCGTGTGCACGCGCCGCCTGTGGACGGTGCTCCGTGAGGGAACCGTGTGCACGCGCCGGCTCCACTTCTGACCTGAGCAGATGATTTGTGGATGGATGGGTGGTGTCTCGAGGTGTCTGTGCTCTGGGCTCAGAGGCACTGCCTGAGGGGCTGGTGCTGCTGGTCTCTCGGATGCCGGGCTGGCTTGTCAGTGGCTCAGAGTCCCTTCTCCCGTCTTTCCAAGGGAGGCCTGCTTGCTCCTCCCCCCAGATGAGTTGTAGGGAAACCGGTGACTATTTCACACTAGTTCCTCGTGTTGTAGGTTTCACACAGTTCCTCTCAGGAGGGTCATCTCTGTCCCCGTGTTTTAAAATGCACTTGACCTTTCGCAGTCTTCTGGGGCCGTGGTGACGGAGAGCCAGACGTACAAGAAGCGGGCGGACTTCCTGAGCAACGATGACTACGCCGTGTACGTGCGGGAGAACATCCAGGTGAGCCGCTGCTGGGACAGAGCCGCGGGCCAGCAGCATGCACCGCACAGAGGCCCCGTCACGGTTTATGGAGGAAAGGAAGGAGACAAGCTGGGTTTGTCCGGGCAGAGACGGTGCCCTGCTCTCACGGAGGCACCAGACCTTCCTCACGGCCAACACGTGTGCCCTCGGGGTTTGGTGTGCTCCGGCCCTCGTCCCTCTTGGTCGGGGCGTTCCTCTGCAGGGTTAGGGTCGGGGTTCCTCTCTGCTCGCTCCCTTGCTTTATGGCACGAGGTGGCCTGGGCCCCCGGGGTACTTCCTGCCCCTGACCGCAAGCACGCGGCTTCCCAAGGAGCCCTGGTTCCCTCAGCGAGAAGGGCTTGGCGCTCTGTGGGGAGGAAGCCGTCCCAGGAGCAGTGGCGCTGCTCTCACGGCCACCGCCTCAGCCGCACCCCGGGCTGACTTCCCATCTGGTGTCGCTTGAGGTGGGCATGATGGTGCGGTGCTGCCGGACGTACGAGGAGGTGTGCGAGGGCGACGTGGGCAAGGTGATCAAGCTGGACCGCGATGGGCTGCACGACCTCAACGTGCAGAGCGACTGGCAGCACAAGGGGGGCACCTACTGGGTGCGGTACATCCACGTGGAGCTCCTAGGTGAGCACCGCCCCCCGCCCTCCCCCCCCCACGCCGGCCCAGACAGCGCCAGCTGTGCTCATCTCGGCTCCTCCCTCGGCATCTAGGCTACCCTCCCCCGAGCTTCCCCGCCCACATCAAGATCGGAGACAAGGTGCGGGTCAAGGCCGCGGTGACCACCCCGAAGTACAAGTGGGGCTCCGTGACGCACCAGAGCGTGGGCGTCGTGAAAGGTAACGCCCTTGGCGGCAGCACCAAGTGCTCGCTTTTCTCAGCCCACGGAGACTGTTTCCTCGCTCACGGGGAGAGAAACGCCTGAGGAAAGCCGGTGGCCTGCGAGCCGGGCTCTGTCGTCCTGCTCCAGGCGGGAGCACCGTCGTGGCAGGTGGGGAGGGCGTGTGCCCTGGAGCTCAGGATGCCCCTGCAGATACTTTGGGGAAGGGTCAAGGAAGCGGGTAACGCTGAGAGTGGGAATCTTAGTAAGTACAGACAGTCCTCGGGCTACGTCGGACTCGACGTACATCGTTTCGTGGTTACATCGCCATCTCCCATTTATTTATAAAAAAAAATTTCTGTCGTTTCGACGTGTGTACATATGTGCTTTATGTTTTTTATTCTTTGCTAGAGGCCCGGTGCACGAAATTCGTGCACGGGGTTAGAGGGTGTCCCTCAGCCCAGCCTGCACCCTCTCCAATCTGGGACCCCTCGGGGGATGGGCGACTGTCGGTTTAGGCCCGATCCCTGTAGAACTAACCCTGACCCTTACCCTGTGGGATCGTGCCTAAACCTGCAGTCGGACATCCCTCTCACAATTCGGGACTGCTGGCTCCCAGCTGCTTGCCTGCCTGCCAGCCTGATCACCCCCAACCGCTCCCCTGCCAGCCTGATCGACGCCTAATTGCTCCCCTGCCGGCCCAGTCTCCCCCAACTGCCCTCCCCTGCAGGCCTGGTCACCCCTAACTGTCCTTCCCTGCTGGCCATCTTGTGGCTGTGGACACCATCATCTTTGAGGGCGGGGCCGTCAGTTAGCATATTTCCTCCTTATTGGCTGTGGGCGCCGCATCTCTGTGATGGCGTGAGGGTCATTTAGCATATTCCCTCCTTATTAGATAGGATTTACCACAAGTAAAGGTCAGAAATTGTTACCTTTTAATTTTTTTTTACTGTTTCACTTCATTACTGCTATGTCCGTGCTCCTCGTCAGTGACGTAGGTGCTTATGTAGGTGGGTTCCAACTTATGGTGAAAATCGCGTTACATCGCCGTAGGAACGAATCTCCGACATAACTCGAGGACCTACTATATTCCCCAGGAGGCAGAGAGGACGGAGCCAGCAGGAAGTTACTGGAGGAGGCAGGTGGCCCTGGCCGCCGGGCGGGGCCTAGTTGCTGGTTTGGGGCGACTTGAACTTGGTCGGACGTGCCTGTGGTCCTTGTCCCCACCCGGCCGTCCCAGGGTGGCCGGTCTGGGGTGCTCTGTCCAGCGTCCTGCCCGGCAGCCCGTATGTGAGCAGCTAGCCAGCTCCCTCGAACTCGGGCCGTTTTTCTCTTTTTCTTAATACTTTATAAAAACGTAGGACCAAGCTTAAGAATGGAAATGTGCAAGTGATGGCAAGAAGGACCTGGAGACAGAGTTCTCCATTGATACTTAACGTGACGTTGAGGTTTCAGATCAGACCAGTGGCATCCTTCAAAAGGCACGGTGTGTCCGCTCTAACAGTTGCGTGAGAAGTTAAATTAAGTTTGCGTGTGCTTTAATTTTACCTTTGAACTCGTTCCGTCCATAGAGAAGTCCTGCCCTGTTCTGAGCATCGTGGAAAACTCCTGCTGTGAACGGCGGGGGGGGGGCAGGGGGGGGATGGGGGGCGGGGGTAGATGCGCCCCGCGGTGCTGCCCCGGGCAGGGCAGGCGCTCACACTGCGGGGGGCGGGCTCGCTGATGTTCCTCTTTAGCTGGAATCTTTCTTAACAAAGAGCTTTACAAACAAGAGCTTGGTGTCTGAGTAAACGCTCCGCGTGAGGGCTCACGTCCCAGGGCCTCCGAGAGGCTTTGGTGACCGTGGCCATCCCGGGCGCACTGCATGGGAATGGTGTTTCGGAAAGCAAGCCCGCCTGACTGGGGAGGTCCCGGGTCCAGCTAGAGAGCAGCGCACAGGGAGCCTCCGTGGGCCCGACGCGTGCCCCCAGGCCCCTCCGTGTGTGAAGTGACCCCTGGCGCACAGGCTAGCTGGTCCTGGCGTGTCCACGTGGCTCAGAGAGGCTCTCCGCGTGAGACCTCAGTCGCCACGAAGAATGTCGCACGGGGAGGGTGGTCCTGGCTTTAGGTGTGGGTCCTTCTGGAGCCGGCGCCCAGGCAGTGTCTGTGCCCCCAGCCTTCAGCGCCAACGGGAAGGACGTCATTGTGGACTTCCCGCAGCAGTCCCACTGGACCGGGCTGCTCTCCGAGATGGAGCTGGTGCCCAGCGTGCACCCCGGCGTCACGTGAGTGTTTGTCCACCGCAGGTCGTGGGGAGAGGGGGGCTGGCTCTCGGGGAATGAAGGGCAGCACCTGACCTCCTCTCCTGAAACAGATGCGACGGCTGCCAGGTGTTCCCCATCAACGGGTCCCGGTTCAAGTGCAGGAACTGCGACGACTTTGACTTCTGTGAGCCGTGCTTCAAGACCAGGAGGCACAGCCCCAGGCACACGTTCGGCAGAATCAACGAGCCAGGTGAGGCGGGGCCTGCTCTGAACGGGCAGTGACGGCACCGCTGTGCTCTGTGCTCCTCATGTCCGTGTGTGTGCCGTGAGCACCCCGTGTCCACGGTGGGGCGGGAGGACAGCCTGCCCACAGCGGGTGGAGGCCACAGGAACTAGAGCCACAGGGTTTGTTTGCTTGTGTCTCGCCTGGCCGGGCGGCTCAGGGGCTGAGCGTCAATCCATGAACCAGGAGGTCACAGTTCGATTCCCAGTCAGGGCACATGGCCGGGATGTGGGCTTGATCCCCAGTGTGGGGCGTGCAGGAGGCAGCCGATCGGTGATTCCCTTTTATCACTGATGTTTCTGGCTCTCTCCCTCTCCCTTCCTTTCTGAAATCAATATGTACATGTATGTATATGTATGTCTACATCCTATATAATAAAAGGCTAATATGCAAATCAACGGAACGGCTAAACGACCGGTTGCTATGAAGTGCACTGACCACCGGGGGCAGACGCTCAATGCAGGAGCTGTCCCCTGGTGGTCAGTGCGCTCCTACAGGGGGAGCGCCGCTCAGCCAGAAGCCAGGCTCATGGCTGGTGAGCACAGTGGTGATGGTGGGAGCCTCTCCCGCCTCCGTGGAAGAGCTAAGGATGTCTGACTGCCAACTCAGGCCCGCTCCCCGCAGGAAGCAGGCCTACGCCGTCAGTTGGACATCCCCCGAGGGCTCCTGAACTGCAAGAGGGCGCAGGCTGGGCTGAGGGACACCCCCCCCCCCCCGGGTGCACGAATCTCGTGTGCCGGGCCTCTTGTGTGTGCATAAAGGAGGGAGCTCATTGCTGTGTAACTTCTTTCCTTCCTGGTGTGCAGCACGAGCTCTAACACTTGCTCACCGCCCACAGGACAGTCAGCCGTTTTCTGCGGCCGCTCAGGAAAGCAGCTGAAGCGGGGCCCCAGCAGCCAGCCGGGCGCCCTGCTGGACAGCTGGTCCCGCATGGTGAAGAGCCTGCATGTGTCCTCCTCCGTGAACCAGGCCTCGCGGCTCATCGACGGCAGCGAGCCCTGCTGGCAGTCCTCCGGGTCCCAGGGCAAGGTAGGGCGGCCCCGACCCTGCCCTGACGCCTCACCTCAGCGCTTCCCTGGACTTGGAAGCCACTCGATCCTATTGCGACGGTCGCTCAGGGCTCAGTGCACATTTCCATTTATTATCATTACTAGAGGCCTGGTGCAGCCCTGGTGGGGCCAGCCCCTCCCCCTGGTTGAACTCCCAGTTGAACTCGCAGTCGAGGGGACATTTTGCATATTAGTCTTTTATTATATAGGATTATACTTTATTTATCTGTTTATTTTTAAGTCCCCACCTGAGGATATTTTTTCCATTGACCTTCAGACGGAGTGGGAGGGAGAAGGGGAGGAGAGAGAGGGAGAGGGAGAGGGAGAGGAGCATGGGTGTGAGAGAGACACATGGACTGGTTGCCTGTTGCACACGCCTAGACCAGAGCCGGGGATAGAATCTGCAACTGAGGTCTGTGCCCTTGACCAGGAATTGAACCCGAGACCCTCAGGTCTGCGGGACAACACTAACCACTTAGCCAGACCTGCCAGGGCAGTTTATAATTATCCTAAACATACTGTCCAGCGTTCACTGTCTGAGGTTTTAGACAATATCGGGAGCAGGTTTTGTCTAACGACCCGCTAACAGGAGGTGTGACTGAGTCACGTCCTACGCCCCCTCCTGCAGAATCCCACCCCGATGCTGCTCTGTCAGAAGTTCCTCTCGCACGTTTTGGCCTGTGAGATGTGTGTTTGCACTTGTGTGGGGGGAGGGGAGCATCCCGGGGCAACTCAGGACAGATGTGGAGCAAGGGCTCTCCCCACTGGACTCGTGTTTTCTGTGGCCCACGTCTGACGGCTGCTCAGAAGCGAGGGGGGGAGGAGCTCCGAGGAGAGTCTGTCTCTCAGGCCACACCATGGGGTTTACAGTCCCGTGCTGGTTCGGGCTTTACTGATACGACGTTAGCAGCTGCAGTAGAGCTGGACCTTACTGACTGGGGTTGCTTTCTTTTTAAAGCACTGGATCCGCTTGGAGATTTTCCCCGACGTCCTGGTTCATAGACTGAAAATGACCGTCGACCCTGCGGACAGCAGCTACATGCCCTCCCTGGTCGTGGTGTCAGGTACGAGGGCGTTGGCTCCACGTGCCCTCCGTCAGAGAATGGAACCTCCTGGTCTGATGCTTCGTCTCCCTCTCCCTCTCCCAGGCGGGAATTCCCTGAATAACCTCATTGAACTGAAGACCATCAACATCAGCCCCACCGACACCACAGTGTCCCTGCTGAGCGACTGCACAGAGGTGAGTGGCAGCCGGGCCCGTCTCCATGCCCGCGTCTCCTCACCGTGGTGGGAAGTGGCCTGGCGCCCCGCCGGCAGCCGGCCCGTGTGCCACTCTCATCTGTGAGCGCGGTTCCCGCAGCCACGGGGTCCCGGCGCAGGGCGCGTCTTCACGCCGAGGGCCTCCCTGCTGCGCTGAATTGGTCGTAGGCTGTGCTTGCTCAGCAGGGGCCGGAGTCTGGGGCTCTGCTCTGTCCTCTCCAGTGGCAGACAGGCACGCCTGTCGTTCTGCCTGGAGCGTTGTGAATGCTCCGCCTGCCTCCTTCCCAGGACGTCTTGTTCGGGGAGCTCTGAGGCAGAGGCTTGCGGCCACGCGGGGGGCTCTGGTCCCTCACGTCTGTGAGACAAACACTGAGTCCCCAGCCTCCCAACCCGACCTGCCCCTGGCTGGGGGTCTCCAGGACGTCGGGACAGGACGCACATTAGCACGCGTCCAGGGCTGACGGGTCCTTGCCACTCAGGGTGGAGGGCGTCGCCCCGGGGTCCGAAGCTCCCGGTGCATGTCCAGTACCACAGGTACATCGAGATCGCCATCAAGCAGTGCCGGAGCTCGGGCATCGACTGCAAGATCCACGGCCTCGTGCTGCTGGGGCGCGTGCGCGCCGAGGAGGAGGACTGGGCCGCCGTGCCCTTCCTCGCCTCGGACAACGAGGAGGAGGAGGACGAGAAGGGCGGCGCCGGGAGGTGAGCGCGGGGCTGGGGCTCGTGCCAGGTCCCCTGGTCTCCAGGGCACCCGGCGTGTCAGGCACACGCGGTCAGGTCCCCCCAGTCTCCAGGGCACCCGGCGTGTCGGGCACACGCGGTCGGGTTCTCAACAATTACCATTTGGTTCAACTCAGGGAAGTGTTTGATGCAGAAATATGCTGTGTTTAGAAAAATACCTTTCAAATAAGGAAATAAAAACGTTTGATTTTTCTACTGAAAGTCACAGTTAACCCTTTGGTGTACGTCCTGTAGTTTCCTTTCTAACTGTCCCTAACTGTGTTTCCTGTGGAAACGGTATGGCATGGGGTGTATTTATAGCTTGCATTGCTAAGTGTCTTATCGTTCACTTTTAAACTGAAAATGTTATTGTTATAAAATATACATAGAATTTCCCACGTTGACTTAGAAGAGAGGGAGCAAGAGAGAGAGACAGAGAGACGTCAGTGTGGGAGAAACGTCCACGGCTGCCTCCATATGCACCTCTGGGGTCAAACCTGTGCCTGTGTCCAATGAGAGCTACACCCTACAACACTCCTCGTGAAGTCAGGCGAGAAATGTTACCGCGCTAGGGCCTGGTCTCTGGAACCCTGGGTTCCATCCCAACTCACAGGCAGAGAGCAAAGCACACGGAAGCCAGAAGCCTCAAGCATCGAAGGAGCGCATCGGGCATCGTCCCGGGTGCTCTGTGTCCCGAGGTCAAGGCGGGCGTGCTGCGTCGATGAGCCCTGAGCACTGAGGGCAGGAGGGGCTCCGGCGGGCAGCCTCCTGGACGCGGATGGGCGTGTGCTGGCAGAGGGTAAACAGGAAGAGTGCTCGGAGCTCTGTGGGGACGCCTGTGACCGTCTTTCTGGGGAGACGCGACCAGGCCCGTGTCTGGCCTTAGGGACCTGGCCACAGTGCCGGGCCCACTGGGGGCTCTTCTCCAGGGACGGCAGGAGCTGCTGTCTGCAGGCAGCTGTGGTGCTCAGCTCAGAGCCCTCCCCTGGGAACAGGCGGGAGCTAAGTTCCTTATGAAAAGGCGTCGGGCGGGGAGGCAGACGTGGGAGCTGTGCAGGCTGATTCCTGTGTGACTCGAGGCCCCGGGGTTCGGACGTTGTTTCCGACAGAAATGAGCAGCCATGTGCTCGAGGCGGCTTTGCTTTTCGTTCTGAAACATTTTTCACGCTGAGCGGCCTGTCTTTCCCTCTGGCAGCCTCATCAGGAAGAAGGCTGCGGGCCTGGAGTCGGCGGCCACGATCAGAACCAAAGTGTTCGTGTGGGGCCTGAACGACAAGGACCAGCTGGGCGGCCTCAAGGGCTCCAAGGTACCTGGGCCGGAGCTGCCGGGGGGGGGGCTCCGCACACGGGCCAGCCGGGGGGGGGCTCCGCACACGGGCCAGCCGGGGGGGGCTCCGCACACGGGCCAGCCTGAGGGGGGGGGCTCCACACACGGGCCAGCCTGGGGGGGGGGCTCCGCACACGGGCCAGCCTGGGGGGGGGGGGCTCCGCACACGGGCCAGCCTTGGGGGGGGGGGGCTCCACACACCACCAGCCTCAGGGCCCACACCCACCCCCCCATGTGCGATCCAGAGAAAAAGTGACCACTGGCCATTGTTGTCATGCACATCATGTGATTCCTTGTATCGTCCGCTAAATTACTGGTCATCTTAAAAGTGTGAGTAAAACTGTGTTTTCCACGTCTTAACAAAACATCCTGTTCCAGATAAAGGTTCCTTCGTTCTCGGAGACGCTGTCGGCTCTGAACGTCGGGCAGGTGGCGGGTGGCTCTAAGAGCCTGTTTGCAGGTACAGTTCCTCCCGCATTAAAAACGGGTCCCTTGTGCTCCGCACCAAAAACCCCCGCTGTGGCGTCTGAGCTGAGCCCTGCCCCCGCTCTGCCCACAGTGACCGTGGAGGGCAAGGTGTACGCCTGCGGCGAGGCCACCAACGGCCGGCTGGGGCTGGGCATGTCCAGCGGCACCGTGCCCATCCCCCGGCAGGTCACGGCGCTCAGCAGCTACGTGGTCAAGAAGGTGGCCGTGCACTCAGGTACCTGCTAGGCGTGGCTCTCAGTGCCGGGGAGCCTGGGCCCTTCAGTAGCCCTCTCTGAGGTGCCCCCGGTGCCCCTCCCCGGCTCGGCGTCCCAGCGCCCCTGCACCCTCCTGCGCACACTCAGAGGTGTGTCCTTGCTGGGAGAGCCTGTCGCCTTTGTTTGAGCCCCAGTAGAAAGAGAAGCCCTTAGAAAAGTCACGCCCCTGCAGCTCGGCCAGCCCTGCCTGGCACTGCAGGCCTGAGCATGGGATGCGTTGTGTCTGTACGAAAGGTGGGCTCACACCACGAGAGAGGCCCCAGGACAGAGGCCGAGCGAAGGGCACGTCCCTTTTCTCTGGGGAGGGTCCCGGCCAGTACGGCTGCTCTGCCAGGTCAGCGGCCACCCAGAACCCCACCTGTCCCATCTCTGTCTCCGTCCTCTCTGGGCCAGCTCATTGCTGCCCTCCACTTGGTCCTGCCAGGGAGGACGAGGCGGGCGAGAGCTGGGAGCTGGCAAGGGGGCACAGGCCCGTGGGGTCAGGGGCAGAGGGGGAGGGCTGGAAGGAGGTCCTTGTGGGGAGAGTGCAGGGACGCCCGAACTGCGGATGGGAGCGTTTTGCTGAAGTGACCCTGCGGGCGGCTCAGACACGCGGTCTCCGGGGCCTTTGCCTGGTCACAGACGCACTTCTTTTCCTCTCCCCTGACGTGTGGTCTTCACAGATTAACAGCAGGAGCCCCATTAACAGCAAGGTTATTGTGCTGCTGCTTTGCAAGTAAAATTCTTCCTGGGACGCCAACTCTGTAGCTTCATAAAGCTCCCTTTGTCTATGTACTTGTCCCGAGATGTGTGCGTGCTGCACGCCGGGCAGAACGAACGGGGTTACCTGTGCCCTGCGTGTGCCCACCTTTGAGAGCCCACCCCTGTGTGATTGCAGGCGGCCGGCACGCCACGGCTCTGACGGTCGACGGGAAGGTGTTCTCCTGGGGCGAAGGGGACGACGGCAAACTGGGCCACTTCAGCCGGATGTAAGAGCCCTTCCCTCGCGCCTGCCACACGAGCCTGACCCCATCAGGGGTGCAGGCCTTGGCACTCGATTCTGCAGAAAAGTAAACAGGACAGTTACTCATGAGAAGGTGACTGGAAGCTGTCTTAGAGCAGCAGCTGTGAGCATGCCTTCGCCTCCCCATTCTGCATTAAAGGATGGGCCCTATTAAGTTGATCTGTACGTGTAGGTCTGTGTAGATGTCTTCTTTTTTTTTTTTTATTACTGATTTCAGAGAGGAAGGTAGAGGGAGGGGGAGAGAGAGAGAGAGAGAGAGAGAGAGAGAGAGAGAGAGGGAAACATCCATGATGAGAGAGAATCATGGATCGGCTGCTTCCTGCACACCCGACTGGGGACCAAGCCTGCAACCCGGGCATGTGCCCTGACCGGAATCAAACCTGGGACCTTCAGTCCGCAGGCCGACGCTCTCTCCACTGACCCACACCAGCCAGGGCTCCTTTTTCCCTCTTTACACAAGCTGGGTTGGTCAGGGCACGTTGCTCATTTGCTCCAGGAACTGTGACAAGCCGCGGCTGATCGAGGCCCTGAAGACCAAGCGCATCCGGGACATCGCCTGCGGGAGCTCGCACAGCGCGGCCCTCACGTCCAGCGGCGAGCTCTACACCTGGGGCCTCGGGGAGTACGGCCGGCTGGGGCACGGGGACAACACGACGCAGCTAAAGCCCAAGATGGTGAGCGCCCACCTGGGGCCTACGGGACGCCCGCCACCTGCCAGCCTCAGGCAGCGTGTGCTCGCGCCTGGGAAGGTCTCCCTCGCTTTCCCATGTGCGTGACTGTCCCGTTGTCACGTAGGTGAAGGTGCTCCTGGGGCACAGAGTGATCCAGGTCGCCTGTGGGAGCCGAGACGCGCAGACCCTGGCTCTGACCGACGAAGGTGAGCCGGCCCCGCTCCCCCCGGGGGTGGGACCCGGAACCGGGCTGAAGGCCTCTCCCTCCCCCAGGCTTGGTGTTCTCCTGGGGCGACGGCGACTTTGGAAAGTTGGGCCGGGGAGGAAGTGAAGGCTGTAACGTGCCCCAGAACATCGAGAGGCTGAACGGACAGGGCGTGTGCCAGATCGAGTGCGGCGCCCAGTTCTCCCTGGCGCTCACCAAGTCGGGAGTGGTGTGGACGTGGTAGGTACCGCCTGCCCCCGCTGTGCGTGCTGTGCGGGCGTGTGCCCTCTCCATGCCCGTGGAGTGCTGAGCTGCTGGGTCCTGGCTCCCGAGCACCTCCATCCTCCCTGTTTCACGTTGGGGGCCGCAGGCTCGGGGGCAGTTCCTGCCTCGCTGGGTTGTCGGGAAAGAGTCCGGAGGGCCGGGGGCCAGCTTGTCCTTCCTGCGGAGGGGAGTCTGTCCAGGGCGGCTCTGCCTCCTCGCGTCAGGGCCTGCTGTTTCTTGTGAAGCTGGTTTCATTAAGTCCGAGGGGAGCTGGCTCCAGCTGGCCTGGGAAGAGGGACAGGCTTAGCGTGAGCGTCGGGGCCCGGAGCAGCGCGAGCAAGGCCACCACCGGGGACGCTGGGCGGCCTGCCAGGTCGTTGGCTGTGTTTTCAGTCTCTTTATGTGAAAACCTGCACCAGTCATTTCCACGTGGGGACACCACTAGGCTTTCGCCGGCGGAGGAGGTGGTGTGCTGACCGAGGCAGGATTTCAAAGCCTGTGGCTCAGGTGGCCTTGCCCTCGAGCCGCTCCGATGCCCTAGCCAGGAGCGCTTCCCTGTCGAGCGTGCAGGCTGTCGCCTGGACTGCAGCACACCGGCTTGGTTTTGCGTTTTTGTTGTTTGGTTAATCCTCACCCAAGGATATTTTTTCTCCATTGATTTTTAGAGAGAGGAGAGGGAGGGGGAGAGAAACAGCAATGTGAGAGAGACGTCGATTCATCGATTGGTTGCCTCCCTGACATGCCCCGACCGGGGCTGGGAATCCAGCCTGCAAACCAGGCATGTGCCCTTGACCGGAATCGAACCCATGACCCTTCAGTCCACGGCTGAAGCTCTCTCCGCTGAGCAGCCCCAGCCAGGGCTAATACACCGTGGACCTCCCGCAGGGGCAAGGGGGACTACTTCAGGCTGGGGCACGGCTCGGACGTGCACGTGCGGAAGCCGCAGGTGGTGGAAGGGCTCCGAGGGAAGAAGATCGTGCACGTGGCCGTCGGGGCCCTGCACTGCCTGGCGGTCACGGACGCAGGGCAGGTGAGCGAGGGCGTGGCGAGCCCGTGTCCAAGGGGGAGCTCGCGCTGATGAGATGTGTCATTAGTGCCACTTTGATAGAACATTGATGAGAAGAAAACCAGTTCCAGGCCAGGCCACTGCCTATGTGGGGCTTGCAGGGGCTCCATGTCTGTGGGTTTTCTCTGGGACTCAGGCTCCTCCCAAATCCCAGAGGTGTGCACGTTAGGTTCGGGGTGTCTGCCTGGTCCCTGTCTGGGTGGGTGGGTGTTGGTGGCCCTGCCAGGGACGGGCGTCTGTCCAGGGTGGCTCCTGCCTGGCGGCTCCTGCCTGGCGCCTAGGCTGTGGGAGTGGCTATGGCCTGTGGTGGACAGGGGGCCACTGAGACCATGGAAGCAGACCTGTGGTCAGGAGCACTGCCGTGCATGGAAACTGAGACGCTGTGTAAGCGTTTCCCTTTGCAAAGTGGAGGGGGAATGTGACCACATGTAGTGGAAGAGACCGCCCGCCTCCTCTCACAGAGTGACGTTAAGGGATGATCGCTTATAGTCACGGGCAGGGATGGGGAAGGGCATCTAAAGGAAAGGTTCTGAAACGTTGAAAAATTGGTTTCTCCCCCTGAACAGGTCTACGCCTGGGGCGACAATGACCACGGCCAGCAGGGCAACGGCACGACCACTGTGAACAGGAAGCCCACCCTGGTGCAAGGCCTGGAAGGCCAGAAGATCACGCGCGTGGCCTGCGGGTCTTCACACAGCGTGGCCTGGACGACTGTCGACATGGCCACGCCCTCTGTGCACGAGCCCGTCCTGTTCCAGACGGCGAGGGACCCGCTGGGTGCTTCCTATCTAGGTAGCTGACTGGTTTGGCGGGGGTCCTCCTAGGAAGTCCCTCGTGCCCAGGTCAGAGGTCGTGGTGTCATCCCTTCTGCACCAAAGCCACGGGGTGACCGTGGTGCACGGGACCTTAGGAGGCGTGCGATGCTGGTTCTGTGCTGTGCGCGTGCTCACGAGAGGACTGTAGTCACAACCGACGTGCACAGGCATCGTGCCGGCTGCTGGGCGCCTCGGCCGCTCCTTCCATGAAGCTGACACAGTGAGCCCTCGCGTTGACATGGCGCCTGCGAACGCTGCAGTCCAGGCACACGTGACGCTCCTTTAGCACCTTACTCGTCGTCGTCCTGCTTCTCTTGCTCTAGGGCTTGGCTGGGTATAGAATTCCAGGTTGGCAGCTTTTCCTTCCGCTGCGTTAGAGACGTGGTCCCATTGTTTTCTAACTTGCATTCTTTTCCTTGAGAATTTGCTGTCGTTTTTGTCTTTGTTCTTTTATACATGACCCGTCTTTTTCCTCAGATTGCTTTTAAGATTTTTTTTTCGGCCGTGGGGTTGAGCAATTTCATGACAGTGTGCCTTGGGGTTGTTATCTTCATGGTTCTCACTCTTGCAGCTCATTGTGCTTCTTGGGTGTTTGGGTTTATGATTTTTATCAAATTTTGAGAATATTTTTAGTCACTTTCATGCATTTACAAACATGTCTACGTTGTCTTGCAATTACAGTAAAACTTTGCTGAAAACAGTTTCTTTATAGAGTATAGATAAAGTGCATTTCTTTACTCTGGAAGACCATTCACAAACCTAATACCTCATCTGTGAAATAGCAGAATGCAGATTGCAATGTGTTTTGGAACTAAACTGGAAGGTTAAATTACAGAAACAACAAAATCCAATCTTAAAAAAATCAAACCCAAGTTCTCGCTTTCTCTTCAGGTGTGCCTTCCGACGCCGAGTCTTCTGCTGCCAACAACAAACTCAGCGGGGCGGGCAGCTCCAAGCCTGGCCGCCCATCTCTCGCCAAGACCCTCCTGTCCCTGGACGGGAACCTGGCCAAGCAGCAGGCCTTGTCTCACGTGCTTAATGCCTTGCAGATCACGTACGCCAGGTGGGCTGGTTCGCTAGCTTTTGAGATCCCGCCATCACAGCGGACTTGGGTTTGTGCAGCTTTTTGATTAATCAGATGTTTCACAGAATGGGGTGTTGTCTGTGGACAGTGTTTCAGGTCCTGTGCGCTTTGCTTCTTGAAACGAGAGTCAGAAAGCCAAGCCAGAGGACATCCTGTGACTCTCTCTGGCCAATGAACTCCCAGCATGAATATGGGGCAGAGGCAGCATCATTGCTGCTCAGGAATGCTCAGACCCCCATCCCCTTGCTCAGACACTCCCAGGGCAGAGTGGATAAGTGGATGTTTTCCAACCTTTTGCGGCTGTTGTCTAGCCTCTCAGTGGTCCTGGCAGGGGCCGGGGCGAGGAGGGCGCATCTGCAGGGGCCGGGGCGAGGAGGGCGCACCTGCAGGGGCCGGGGCGAGGAGGGCACATCTGCAGGGGCTGCAGGTGCAGACGGAGGCCATGCAGCCCTGAGAGGACTTGGGTGCTGCTGCTCCTGGGAGCTTTCCTGGCTGCAGCTTCCACACAGAACCCCCTTGGGATCTGACGGGGCCATTGGGTTTCCCAGGGGATCCAGGGGCTTGCCCTGCTGTGATGTTTGCGTTCAGCAGTTTTCTCGTTGTCACTAGGCATTCGGATACGTAAGATCAGGAGTAACTCTTAGCTTCCAGGCAGTGAGTCCCTTGTGATAACGTTCAGTGTTTTTCCGAAACGCTTTACCGTGTGTCCTGTGGAAACGAGGGCGTCCTTCCCCGGTGCCCGCCCGCTCCTGCCGCTGTCCTGCACAGGGGAAGGCGGCTCACCAGGCCCCTCCCTCCCGACAGAGACGCCGTGGTGGGGGCCCTGATGCCGGCCAGCATGATCGCCCCGGAGTGCCCCTCCTTCTCCTCCTCGGCACCCCCTTCCGAGGCGTCCGCCACGGCCAGTCCCGTGAGTGGAGAGGCGTGCTTGCTGGCGGCTGACCCCGAGGACAGGCCGAGCCCCAGCCCCTGGCAGGAGAAGCGAGGGGAGGTGAGTGAGTGAGTGACGTCAGTGGAGGGGGGCAGGAGAGTCCGGGTCATTGTCTTGCTTCATTCCGTGTCCTTCCTGCCTGTTGCTGTGATTTTGGGCTTGAATTAGAAAATATTCTCTTTAAAAGGAGGCTTTTTTTAAGCATTAAATGGAACTTGATTTATTCTTTTGAAAAGATGTTAAATGCAAGTTCATAGTCCTTTTGTCTGCAATTACGAAACCTTATGCCTCTTAAACGTCAAAATATTTTGTACCTTATTTTCGGGCTAACTCAGCTTGAAGAGATGTGAGCTCATTTTAGTCTCTTCCTGCGACCTGTCCTGGTGTCGCCAGGGGCCCTGGGAACAGGAGTGCCTGGTGCAGGCTGACAGCCCCCCTGGGGGGAGGGGGAAGCGCTGTCCCCACGGTGACATCTGGCTGCAGCCTCGGGTCGCCCGGTGGCTGAGGGCTCTCGGGCGAGGCTCTGGGGAGTCTGGGCCGCGTGCACTCTGCTGAGCTCTTCTTCCTGGATTTTGAAACCAGATCTCTTCTGAGGATGCTGTGACCCCTGCCGCCGTGACTCCATCTGCCTCCTCGGCCTCTTCTAGGCCGTTCATCCCGGTGACAGATGACCCGGGAGCTGCCAGCATCATCGCCGAAACCATGACCAAAGCCAAAGAGGTCAGGGGGCTTCCTGATGGTTCCGCTTTGAAAGCCTGTGAACCGCACGCGGGGTTGCAGAGGCAGCACACAGGTGGCTCCCTGCACGCTGGGCGAGCTGGGCACAGCCCACCCTCCCCTCCCGGCCGCAGTGCACACTCCGCGAGCCAGGGCTTCTCATCCCTCCCACGCAGATCGGGCTCCTGTCCCAGGAGGTCCGTGCAGGTCAGGGCCCCAGGGCGTGCTGTCTCGTTAGTCCTCACAGAGGGACACTGGCTCTGTGCGCTCCTGAGTGTGTGTGTGGGGGGGCGGGGGGGGCGTTGATTGGCAGCCTAACCTGGGACCTGAATCCTTATCACTTGCTCAGGAGCGTCTGCCAGGTGTCCCCACTGCGGGCAGTGACTGTGTGTCAATGAGCATCCAGGTGTCCCCACTGCGGGCAGTGACTGTGTCAGGTCACAAGCGTCACGGGAGAGAAGTACCTGGAGGCCCTGCAGACACCTGGCTCCGTGCTCTGTGTGTCCCCTGCCCCCTCCTCCGCGCCCCCCCCCCCCCCGTGCCTCGTGCCCCCTGGTGCTTCTGGCTGAATGCGTTAGGACTGGTAGTGGTTGCATGGCGAGTTTTCATTCGTCTTGCTGTGAGTCGTAAGTTATGGCAAACTAAGCGTTGTGAGCGTTAAGCCATCACGTGAGCCACACGCAGGGATATGCAGGCAGCGATTCCCACCCCACCCCCAGGTCGGTCCCGTCCCAGCTGTGAGGCCGGAGATGGTGGGTTTCAAGCTCTGGTTCTGGTGGGGGGCCCCAAGACTGTCGCTTGTCCCCGGGACCTCCTGGTCCGGTCGCCTCCTGAAGGCCCCCCTTTATCTCTGGGAGCTTGTTCGTGAGCTGGTGGTGTTCTAACATGTCGCTCCTCCCTTCCTGTTGGGCCTTGTAGGATGTTGAGAGCCAGAATAAGGCCTCGGGCCCAGAACCTCAGGCTTTGGACGAGTTCACCAGCCTGCTGGTCGCCGACGACACCCGGGTGCTGGTGGACCTGCTCAAGCTGTCCGTGTGCGGCCGGGCAGGGGACCGGGGTCGCGAGGTGCTTTCAGCCGTGCTGTCGGGCATGGGCACCGCCTACCCCCAGGTGAGCACGGCGGGAGGGGGCCTTCGCTCCGTGGTGCTGCTGTGACGTCACGTCTTGTCCGTGATGGACTCCATGCAGGAGACGGCAGGGTGGAAGGGCTCCGTGTAAGCCAGCCCCGCGCTGTCCCGTGGGCTGCCGTGTCCTGGGGCCTTGGCGTGCCCACGTCCGCGTTCAGCAGTCCCTCATGTCAACAGCGTCGGCTCTGCCAGGGCTTCCTTTCCGGCTCCTGGGTTTTGTTCTGTGCTGAGAACCATGGCACTGTTTAAAGAAACCAATCTCTTCTAATAATTTTTCTTTCTTCATTGACTAGAGGCCCGAGGCACGAAATTCGTGCAAGAGTAGGCCTCCCTTCCCCGGCTGCCGACATCGGCTTCCCCCTGGCACCGGGACCTGGGCTTCCCTCGCAGCCCAGCTTCGCCCAGAAGGTTGTCTGGTCTCATTAGCATATTATGCTTTTATTTTTATAGGTCACATTTGTTTTTTTGAGCCATCTGGGATTTACCTTGATATAAGGGATATGTTGGGATCCAGCTTTATTTTCCCCGAATGACAAACGTGGCCACAGTATCAGGAATTTGGGAACGACTTTTTTATCCGTGATTCCTGTGCATTGGGCTCATCGACAAGCTCTTCTGCTCCGTGAATCTAGTCCTGATGCTCTAACCACGGTGCCTAACTGTTGTGGCTGTGACACGGGTCTTGGTGTTGGGCAGCCTGGGTCCACCAGGACTTTCCGCCGTGGAAGCATCTGCTCCCCGGCCACTGCACCTGGACATGTGGCCCGTGCGCCCGAGAACCCGAAGTGTCGTTTTCTTTAACTTGGTTTAAGTTCGAACAGCCACACAGCTGCTCCTCCCCTGGCGCCCCTGCTCCGAGGGCCCCACCCCCCGCCCCGGGCTCTCACCCAGGGCAGCGCTCGTCCTGGGGGAGCAGGCGCAGCTGCCATCACAGGCTCTGTCCCCCGGCACCTGCGGGTGTCCATGTCGGCCCCTCCTCCCTGGTCACCTTCACCCTTCGCAGCCCCTCCTCTGCGAGCCTGTGCCGTCCTGATTTTGTAGGCGAGGAGACCGAGCCCTGATCTGAACCAGAGTCCTCAGACGCCCCCCCCCCCTCCATTCTCCCCGCGGCCACCCCGTCCCTACGGCAGGACCTGGCGCGGGCGGCCTCCCGACCTGGCCCCTCTCCCCGCAGGTGGCAGACATGCTGCTGGAGCTCTGCGTCACCGAGCTGGAGGACGTGGCCTCCGACTCGCAGAGCGGCCGCCTGTCCTCGCAGCCCGTGGTGGTGGAGAGCAGCCACCCCTACACGGACGACACCTCCTCCAGCGGCACCGTGAAGATCCCAGGTGCGGGGTGGGGCTCGCGGGCCGCACCTCTGGGCTCCATCCTGGGAGCGGCCATTGCCGGCTGAGAGGACAGAATTGGTTTAATCCTCACCCAAGGATATTTTAAAATTGACTTGAGGGAGAGGAAGGGAGAGAGAAACATCGAGGGAAGAGAGAAATGTGGATCGGTTGCCTCCCGTGTGCTCCCCTCCTGGGACTCGAACCCGCAGCCTAGGCCTGTGCCCTGACCAGAACTGAACCCGCCACCATTTGATGGAGGGGACGACGCTCCAACTGGCCGAGCCGCTGGCCAGGACTCTGGAACAGAATTTTAAAACTGCATGAGACTCCTCGCTTTCCTAAAACCTTTTCCTTTTCGGGATAGAACGTGGCACAGGGAGCCATGCAGCATAGGGCCCTGCGTAGTGTCTGTCAGGCGGGCGCCTTGGGCACAGAGCGCAGGTGTGTGTGGCTTTGGTCTCCCCGAGGTGCCCGCTGGGGTCTCACTGCTCTGCTCACCTGCCAGGTGCGGAAGGCCTCCGGGTGGAGTTTGACCGGCAGTGCTC
The DNA here is from genome assembly GCA_036010255.1 of Myotis pilosus. Taxonomy (NCBI): domain Eukaryota; kingdom Metazoa; phylum Chordata; class Mammalia; order Chiroptera; family Vespertilionidae; genus Myotis; species Myotis pilosus. The sequence continues at coordinate 169,167 of JASKON010000031.1, read as the reverse complement.
CACAGAGCGGCGCCACGACCCGCTCACCGTCATGGACGGCGTCAACAGGATCGTCTCCGTGCGCTCAGGTGGGGGCGTGGGGGGCGTTGCCCGCCTTCAGGAACGACGTAGCCTCACCAAGCATGCCAGGCCCGGGGGTGCCAGGCCCAGGGAGGGGAAGGCTGGCGTGCCTACAGCGTCTCCCAGGGGAAGTGTCTGTGCGCATCTTCTCAGTCTCCGTCCTCCGTCTGGGGCAGGACTGGCAGCCCTTCCCTGACCGCCCCCCGCCCCCCGCCCCCTGCCCAGCAGGGCCTCCTCACCAGACGCTCCTTACACGCCCCACGAACGCTCGGGCGGAGCATGCAGTCTGGAGGAGCTCGGGCTTTCCCTGGCGGCCTCACAAACGCAACGTAGCTTTCAGCCAGGTGGCCGCTGGGCCCGTCCCCGCTCCCACGGGCCCTCCCTTGCACCACAGAGCCCGCCAGGCAGGGACCCGGCTATGACTCACGTGGCCTGGCCCTGGGCTCCCATGGACGGCTCCACTCCCCGAGAGCGGCCCTTCTGTGCTGAGCCGGCCCCTGTCCCGAGGCTGGCTGCGGCCCTGCAGGCCTCACACCGCGTGGCAGTTGTGTGCGCATTTCCGTCAGGGCCAGGCTGCTGCCTCAGTTTCCCCAGCATTTAGCGCAGTGTGTGTTGAAGGCGAGGCTCCCCTGGAGGCATGTGAACACCACTTTGGGGAGCCTGGGCTGGAGCCCCACGTGCTGCAGACGCTGCATGAACGACTCTGAAGAGGTTCGTGTTGGGGAGGGAGTGAGCCTCCCGTGTGCTTCACCCAGGCCGGGAGTGGTGCGACTGGTCCAGCGAGCTGCGCATCCCTGGGGACGAGCTGAAGTGGAAGTTCATCAGCGACGGGTCCGTGAACGGCTGGGGCTGGCGCTTCACCGTCTACCCCATCATGCCGGCCGCAGGTGAGGGGCCGCCGTGCCCAGGTGGGGGGCCACGGTGCCGCAGGTGAGGGGCCACCGTGCCCAGGTGGCAGGCCGTGGTGCCCAGGTGGGGGGCCACCGTGCCCAGGTGGCGGGCCGTGGTGCCCAGGTGGGGGGCCACGGTGCCCCAGTCTGGGTGCCCGGCCATGAAGGTGCATTGTTTACACTCCATGCTGTGGGCTGCCTGCTTCTGCCGCGTGGGGAGCCTGTCAGTCAGGTCATGCAGGTCTCCTTACGGGACATGCGTGTACTCATCCCTCAGGCCCTAAAGACCTCTTCTCCGACCGCTGTGTTCTCTCCTGCCCGTCCATGGACCTGGTGACGTGCCTGCTCGACTTCCGGCTCAACCTCGCCTCGAACAGAAGCATCGTCCCACGCCTGGCCGCGTCGCTGGCCGCGTGCGCACAGCTCAGTGCCTTAGGTAGGCGGCGTCTTCATCGCCATGTCTGTCGCAGGCGAGGGGAACCGTGGTCGAGCTCCTGATGTCCTCTGTCTGCTCTTTCCAGCTGCCAGTCACAGAATGTGGGCCCTTCAGAGGCTGAGGAAGCTGCTGACGACAGAGTTTGGACAGTCGGTCAACATCCGCCGGCTGCTGGGGGACAGCGACGGGGAGGCACGCGCCCTGGTAGGGAGCCCACGCCCAGGTCCTAGACCTGTGACCCGGGGAGTGAGGCAGGTGTTCGTTTAGTCGTTGAAATCTCCCACGTGGAGAAGTTCCCAGAAGTCCGACAGGAGCATAAGGCAGCCTTTGTCACCGCCGGCGCCCTCGTGCTGCTCCATATACAGAGCGCGGCCGGCCTTTGACTTCAAAGGCAGCGCGTCTCGCGGGCTGTGACCGTGGGATCGTGTTTGTGGGGCTTCACCACGAGTCTCTGTTCTGCTGATGAGGTGGCTACTGTTAGAGGACGGCGGGTCCTGACCACGCCGGGAGCGGGGGGCCGGAGGGCCGGGTGGGAGCTGCCTCGCTGACCCAGCACCGAGGTCGAGTGCAGCTCCCCTTCCGTCCCAGGGCTGTCATGTCCGCTAGGTCTCCCACTGCGTGAGCGCGTCACGCTCGTTTTCTGGGGAGAAGGGCACAGGAGACTAGACCGTTAGCTCGCAGAGGCCAAGCGCTGGGGCGGGGCGGGGCGGGCAACAGTGCGGTGTCCTCGCAGAGCTTCACGGGCAGCGCTCTGGCCGCGCTGGTGAAAGGCCTCCCGGAGACCCTGGAGAGGCAGTTCGAGTACGAGGACCCCGTCGTGCGGGGCGGCAAGCAGCTGCTGCACAGCCCCTTCTTTAAGGTAACGTGGCTGGGGGGCGGCCTGTGCAGGCACGTGTCGGGGTGTCACCGGGAGCGGGGCAGGAGCAGGTCCGCCACGGACCGTGAGCACGGCTGGCGAACAGCAGGCTGGAGAGGCGCCCGGGGAGGTTCCGCGAGGGCCGCCCGGGCTGCGTGTCGGCGTGACCCTGTGTGACCCTGCATGACCCTTTGCAGGTGCTGGTGGCTCTTGCTTGTGACTTGGAGCTGGACACACTGCCCTGCTGCGCCGAGACGCACAAGTGGGCCTGGTTCCGCAGGTACTGCATGGCCTCCCGCGTGGCCGTGGCCCTGGACAGGAGGACGCCGCTGCCCCGGCTGTTCCTCGACGAGGTACGCGCAGGTGTTGAGTCGCCCGCCTCTGGAGAGCACAGCGCTGTCTCTCACCAGAGCGTGCGGCTGCTGGCACTGCAGGTGCCCCAAGGAGGCCCCTCGTGGGAACCAGGGACGGTGCTGACGCTCAGTGACGCTCAGACGGGAGCCCTGGTTTCCTGTTAGTGAGGCCCCAGTGCTGGTGCTGCCCTCCCCCGGGACCCCTGCCTCCGCATCCCCTGTTGTCCTGAGAGACGGGCGTGTGACGGCCTCGCCGTGTGCCGTCCAGGTGGCGAAGAAGATCCGTGAGCTCATGGCGGACGGCGAGGCCATGGACGTCCTGCACGAGAGCCACGACGTCTTCCGCAGGGAGCACGACGAGCAGCTGGTGCAGTGGATGAACAGGTCGCTGAGGCGGGCGGGGACACGCTTCGGGCGGGGACACGCTTCGGGCGGGGACACGCTTCGGGCGCGGGACACGCTTCAGGCGGGGACACGCTTCAGGCGCAGGACACGCTTCAGGGGGGACATGCTTCGGGCGGGGACACGCTTCGGGCGGGGACACGCTTCAGGCGCGGGACACGCTTCAGGCGGGGACACGCTTCAGGCGGGGACACGCTTCGGGTGGGGACACGCTTTAGGCGGGGACACGCTTCGGGTGCGGGACACGCTTCAGGCGGGGACACGCTTCAGGGGGGACACGCTTCAGGCGGGGAGCGCCCACCTCCATTGTTCGCGTCCTTGTCTAGGCGCCCGGACGACTGGACACTGTCTGCCGGTGGCAGCGGCACGATCTACGGGTGGGGACATAACCACAGGGGCCAGCTCGGGGGCATCGAGGGGGCGAAGGTGAAGGTGCCCACTCCCTGCGAAGCCCTGGCCACCCTCAGGCCCGTGCAGCTAATTGGCGGGGAGCAGACTCTGTTCGCCGTCACGGCCGACGGGAAGGTAGGGGTGCATACGTTGTCGACATGGACACCGCGGGGGCGGGGGCGAGGTGGTCCTGGGTGTGCACTCCTGAGGCCTCACCTCCAGGCGTCACCCTGGGTGCTGGAGGCAGGCCCCCCGAGCATCCCTGCGGGCCTCCTGGCTCCACACATGCAGGCTTCATTTGGAAACGTGCCCGTGGTTTCCTGCCGGTGATTCAGGAGGCGTCTTCCTGGGTTCCTTTGCTGCCCCTGAAGCACTCGCTGCTGGTGTATGGGACTCGCTGGCCTTTGCGTGTCCTTTAAGAGACCCCATGTCGAGTTCCCTCACTCCTTTCTCTCGTGTAGCTCGGGGTTCGCGGGGTCACTTCACAGCGAGCCGCCGTCTGTGACTGGACCCTGTGCCTCCTCGCCAGGTCCCGCCTGTGGGAGAAGGGCCCGCTGGGCCGGGGGGCGGCAGGGGGCAGAGCAGGGCCTGCCGGGCGTCCTCCTGGGTCCACCTGCAGCCTTGGCTCACGTCCGTCCTGTGTGGGGGTCCCCCTTCCACAGCTTTGCAGCCTTTAGGTTCTGTGGGAGGGAGGGGTGACGTGCATTCGGAAACGGCAGTCTGGTTTTTAAAAATTAACAGTCAAGACACTTAGTGTCCCAAACAGTAAGTTGCCTGCGGGCATCTCTGTGACCTCCTGGCGGTCAATAACTAACCTTCCTTGTTTTTCTTGGTGTGAGTTATAGTTGGCATCTGGGCAAAAACAGAGATGCTCCCAGAAAACAGCCCTTACGTGCAAAATGCAGTTTGTGAGCTTGGTCTTTCAAGTAGTCGCAGCCACCTTGCTCTGCGGAAGCCCCCGTGAAGCGTCAGTTCTCGCTCTCTGGGGAGAAACGTCTAGAGCGCGGGTTAGGCGTCAGTGACCACGACGCGGGCTCCTGGGGTAAAGTCGGCTCCTGTTGCTCCTGTCCTAGCTCTACGCTACCGGGTACGGGGCCGGCGGCCGGCTCGGCGTCGGGGGCACGGAGTCGGTGTCCACCCCAACGCTGCTCGAGTCCATCCAGCACGTGTTCATCAGGAAGGTGGCCGTGAACTCAGGCGGCAAGCACTGCCTCGCCCTCTCCTCCGAAGGAGAGGTGTACTCCTGGGGCGAGGCCGAGGACGGGAAGCTGGGCCACGGCAACCGCAGGTACCTGGGCGGCTCGTGCCGCTCCTTCTCGTGGGCTCCGTGCTCGTGTCTGTGTCAGCCCTGCCCTCAGCACGGCATCCCCCACATCCACTTCATGGGGGCTCCTGGGAGCAAGTGCATGGACCTCAACGGGGCTCAATTCTGAGTTGGTTTTTTTATTGGTTTCCAAGAGGCAGGGAGAGGGGAGAGAGATGGAAACGTCAATGATGAGAGAGTATCATGGACTGGCCGCCTCCTGCACCTCCCCCACTGGGGATGGAGCCGCAGCTGGGCCTGTGCCCCGACTGGGAGCGGAACTGTGACCTCCTGGTTCCTAGGCCGACACTCAGCCACTGAACCCCACGCCGGGCTGGGGCGTCTTGTTATTGTCACAGTCGGGGCAGGATAAGCAGGAACACCGGTCAGAGCAGCAAAAAGAAAATAATCCAAAAAACTGAGGCGGTGTCAGGGTCTGTGGACAGAGAGCACCGGGAAGCTGTCAGTGGGAGGAGGGCGGGGACTGGAGGAGAGGGAGCCGGCCATGCAGACGGGCGGGTGTCACAGCAGTCAGGGACTCGGTGCAGCCCCGGAGGCAGCCGGGGACACTGACGGGGCACGGGCAGCGGGTGTGAGACTCAGTGGCGCGATGCCTCTCGCCGGCGTGCCCTGGAGCTGGCGTAATGCTGTTCGTCAGCTGTGATTGGGGAGCTAAGTGCCAAACACAAAAAGGCCAAGGAATTCGACTCGAGGGCGTAGATTGGGACGTGCACACGAATGCGTGAGCGCCGAGCCCAGAGCCTGCGTGCGACACCGCCTGAGGGTCAGCCTGGCCTGAGGCGTGCTCGTGGCCTCTTTGCAGTCCCTGTGACCGCCCTCGAGTCGTCGAGTCTCTGAGAGGCACCGAGGTGGTGGACATCGCTGCCGGCGGAGCCCACAGCGCCTGCGTCACCTCCGCCGGTGACCTCTACACATGGGGCAAAGGCCGGTATGGCCGCCTGGGCCACAGCGACAGCGAGGACCAGCTCAAGCCCAAGCTGGTGAGGCGGCGTCCAGGGCGCGGGCCGCTCGGCTGGGGTCGAGGGTCACGGCTCAGTGTGGACAAGTGGGCTTTCTTGGTGTGTGTGCTGTGGGTCGTCTGAGAGGATAGGGCGTGACCTGCCCTGCATTTCCACTCGTGGGCGGTCCTTGGCAGACAGTGCAGGGCATTGGCCCCCAGGGCGGCTGCGGGGGTGCGTCCTGTGTGGACTCACGGGCAGCCTCCCTCGGGGGGCCTGGCCGTGTGGTCAGAAAACCTCCATGTCCCTCCTCAAAGGTGGAGGCCCTTCAGGGCCACCGTGTGGTCGACGTCGCCTGCGGCAGTGGCGACGCCCAGACCCTCTGCCTCACGGATGACGATACCGTGTGGTCCTGGGGCGACGGGGACTACGGCAAGCTCGGCCGCGGGGGCAGCGACGGCTGTAAAGTGCCCATGAAGGTACCTCTGTCCCCGCGGGTGGGGCAGCCCAGCACTCTGCCTCCTTCCTGCCCGCGCGTGGGTGTTGGGTGAAGAGCGAGGGAGGCCCCGCCTGCTGAGGCGTCCAGGGCCGTCGTGTGCTCTCGCGGGAGCTTTGGCTGCAGGCGCTGCCACTCCTGCCCGTGGCCTGGGCTTTGCCCGTGGAGGAGGTCAGCAGTCATAAACGCTGGGTGAGGGCGAGGGCGAGGCTCTCCGCTTCCTCCTCGGATGCACGTCAGTCTCTGGTGGCCGTCTGAGTGACCTCTTCTCCAGATCGACTCGCTCACGGGGCTGGGCGTGGTGAAGGTGGAGTGCGGGTCCCAGTTCTCGGTCGCCCTGACCAAGTCCGGCACTGTCTACACCTGGTACGTGGGGCTGGCCCCGGGCTAGGGGGCTGACCTGGGGTGGCGTTCGCGGCCTTTGTGGGTGGTCCGTGACCTCCCTATGGGCTGGGGTGTGTCCCGGAGCCAGCAGTGGTGGCCTCGCACCCTGAGCCCGTCTCCTGACGCAGGGGCAAAGGGGACTACCACCGGCTGGGCCACGGCTCTGACGACCACGTGCGGAGGCCGCGGCAGGTGCAGGGGCTGCAGGGGAAGAAGGTCATTGCCATCGCCACGGGCTCCCTGCACTGCGTGTGCTGCACGGAGGAGGGTAGGTGGCAGCCCTCTGCGTCCAGGGAGCTTCCCAGCCTCTGCTGTGGGGCCATGAACACGTCACCGTTCACGCTGCACAGAGAACTGGCCTGCGTACAGGCTGGGCCCTCGCTGGCCCAGGAACAGGTTTGGGGGGGGCGGGGCGCCCACCCCGCCTGCTCCTCCTCCCCCTCCCCCTCTTCCCCCCCTCTCAGGGCCTGTGTCTGCAGAGGGGGCAGTGCATAAGGGACAAGGCCTGGGGGCCCATGGTGTGACGAGACACTAGGTCTCAGGGTCCTGCTCCCCCTCCCACTCGCCTTGCAGGGAGGCCTCTGCACTCTCCTCACGTGGTTCCTTGGTCCCCGTTCACTTTCAGGTGAGGTTTACACCTGGGGGGACAACGACGAGGGGCAGCTGGGGGACGGGACCACCAACGCCATCCAGAGGCCACGGCTGGTGGCCGCCCTGCAGGGGAGGAAGGTCAACCGTGTGGCCTGCGGCTCAGCGCACACGCTGGCCTGGTCCACCAGCAAGCCCGCCAGCGCCGGAAAGCTCCCCGCACAGGTGGGTGCTGCGGAATTCGGGGGGCAGCTCAGGTGCACCTGCTGGCCATCACTGTGTGTGGCCCAGGCCCCGCTGGAAGCCATTCAGGCTCCCGTGTGAACCTGGCCTTCCCGTCAGCCAGCAGCCTGTCAGTGAGACGCTCACCTTCCTTCAGCATCGCATGGAGGACGGAAAACCACTGACAGCACAGCCCACCACTCTCTCAGCAGACACGGCCATAGACTAGTTATTCTCGAGTTTTCCTCGATGGCTCGGCTGGAGCCAAATGGGCAGATTATTGTTAGGAGATTTTCCAAACCACACGGACGCAGGCGCCCCTGCAGAGCTGTGCCGGGCGGTGACCTCGCCTCTGTTGCAGGTGCCCATGGAGTACAACCACCTGCAGGAGCTCCCGGTCGTCGCCCTGCGGAACCGGCTGCTGCTGCTGCACCACCTCTCCGAGCTCTTCTGCCCCTGCATCCCCATGTTCGACCTGGAGGGCGCCCTGGGCGAGACGGGGCTGGGGCCCGCCGTGGGCTTCGACACCCTGCGGGGCATCCTCATCTCCCAGGGCAAGGTACCTGCCCCCGCGGGTGGGCCGGGTCTGCATGAGCTTTCACCCCAGAACGGCTGGGAGCGGGTGTTGGGGCACAGCTTGCTCAGCCAGCGCTCCCGGCACGCTATGCCAGCTCCACACTGCGCGTTTGGGGCCCTCCGTGTGGACAGACAGCGCCTGCTGACCATGTCAGGCTCTCACCCTTGCCGTGTTTGATTCAGGAGGTGGCTTTCCGGAAGGTGGTGCAGGCAACGATGGTGCGCGACCGCCAACACGGGCCCGTGGTGGAGCTGAACCGCATCCAGGTGACGGGGGCCTCCGCCTCGGGGTGGCATGGCTGCCAGCTGGCCCGGCAGGGGTGGGGGGCACACCTGGTCCACACCCTTTAGAGAGCAGGTGCCACCTGTGTGAAGGGAAGTAGGAGGCCTGAACCCAGAGCACAGATCCAGACAAGCAGAGGGGAGTGTCCATCGCCACAGCCCGCAGGCACATGTGGGCGTCCCTGGGCCGAGGCCTCTGCAGGCTGGAAGCCGTGCCCCTTCCTGGCGGGCATGTCTCCCCATCCCTTGGGTTCTAGGTGCTCAGACGTGGCCGGTCAGAGGCCTCCGCCCCAACCCACCCCTGTCCCCCAGCCTCACACTCCTGACCGTCCCGGCTCTGCCCTTCACGGGCTGAGTCACTGCTGTGTCCCCGGGACCCGAGAACTGAGAGGGAGGGACCATCTCCGGGTCCCACGGCTGCCCGTGTGGCGCCCACCAGTCATCAAACACCAAGAGGAGGCCGTGGCGCCTGACGGCCTGGGCATGTGGCCGCCTCCCCCAGCGGCAGCAGGAGCCTCGAAGAACAGACTGCTTGTTCTGCGCCTGTGCCCACACACACACGCACACACACACCCCCTGTGCTCCTGGACTCGCTCAGGGCGTTTTAGGTCAAGTGTCAGTCTGTGGTTTGCTGCGGAACACGTGTGGCCACGCGGGCGGAAGAGCCCCTGCAGGGCTGTCAGCGGGCACAGCGCTGTGCTGGGCGGCGGCCGCTCCCCGAACAAGCAGGCTATTGAGCGAGGCGAGGAAGCCGCCCTTCCACACCTCAGAGGCACGCTGGTCTCCGCACTGTCGGGGCTCAGGCTGCCGTTAGTGAGCCGAGGGGCAGGTGGCTGGCCACACGCTGCCTCAGCCATGCCCTCCACCGGGTCGGACTCGGCACGCCCTGGGAGAGCGTCCTGTCTGGGCAGCTCCTGGTGGGATCGCGCCGCAGCCGGGTTAGCGTGCTGGCAGCGTGACGCCAGTGCACGGCAGCAGGTTCTAGCTCAGCTCTGGGGCGGGTGTGCCGGCTCGTTCTGAAGGCTTAGCCAGTCCAGGTCCGACAGGAAGACCCCCTGCCGTGCGGCGGCTCCGTCTCCACGTCGGGAGTTCGGCGGGTCTCACTCAGCCTGTGGGGCACCACGTACCCGCGTGCCACTCGCTGTCGGCTCCACGGGCGGCAGCTGCTCAGGTCCTGCCGGGAGTTGGGGCCCGACAGGCGAGGGCCCAGCTGGCATCGTCCGCGAGCACCCGGGCTATCCGCCTGCGCCTCCCGCTGTGCCAGCTCCCCGTCCTTCCTCCTCAGGTCAAGCGTTCCCGGAGCAAGGGCGGCCTGGCAGGCCCAGACGGCACCAAGTCTGTCTTTGGGCAGATGTGCGCCAAGATGAGCTCCTTCAGCCCCGACAGCCTGCTGCTGCCTCACCGCGTCTGGAAGGTCAAGTTCGTGGGTGAGAGCCTTGGACGCGGACGGTGGTCCCACCGCGGGGCTGCTGCTCCCCGGGCTCCGTGGGGGACAGTGGCTCACTCTCCTTCCCCCGAAGGTGAGTCTGTGGACGACTGTGGAGGCGGCTACAGCGAGTCCATCGCCGAGATCTGTGAGGAGCTGCAGAATGGACTCACGCCCCTTCTGATCGTGACGCCCAACGGGAGGGACGAGTCGGGGGCCAACCGAGACTGCTACCTGCTCAGCCCTGCCGCCCGGGCGCCCGTGCACACCAACATGTTCCGCTTCCTGGGTGCGCCCTCCCCCGGCCTCCTGGCTGCTCTGTTCCGGGGGGTGGGCCAGCGGTGCTGCTGGGGAGAGGGGCAGTGAGACCGTGGCCTTGGGCAGAGAGCAGCAGTGAGTTAGGACAGGGCGGGCCTTTGGGGCTCACCTCCTGAGTTGGGGTGGTACTGGTGGGAGGGAGCGGGCCGGGGAGAGGGAGCTGGATGCCCTGCCGTTGATTCCGATGCCCTTCGCTGCCCCGGACGCGCAGGCGTGCTGCTGGGCATCGCCATCCGCACGGGGAGCCCCCTGAGCCTCAGCCTGGCCGAGCCCGTCTGGAAGCAGCTGGCGGGGATGAGCCTCACCATCGCAGACCTCAGCGAGGTGCGCCCGGGCGGCTGGGAAGCGGGGTCCCCGGGTGTGCGCTCCCTCCTGGCCCTGGGGGCTGTGGGCGAGGCCTGGCGGGGTGCCGGGGGGGACCACTTGGCTCGACACGGACTCCTGTGCCCGGGAAGGTGGACAAGGACTTCATCCCCGGGCTCATGTACATCCGCGACAACGAGGCCACCTCCGAGGAGTTCGAGGCCATGGGCCTGCCCTTCACGGTGCCGAGCGCCAGCGGCCAGGACGTGCAGCTGAGCTCCAGACACTCGCACATCTCCCTGGACACCCGCGCGGAGTATGTCCGGCTGGCCGTGAGCTACAGGTGCGGGCAGCTGTGTGAGGGCACCCAGCAGGCATCCTGCCCTCCCCTGCGTCCTGCAGGCCTGGGGGCGCTTCCTGCGGGGGGTTGGGGGGGGGGGGACAGAGACAAGAGCCTGGGCAGCCTGGGAGGGTGGCTGCATCGGCTCCAGGCCGTCCTCGCTGCCTGTGGAACTGGGGGGGGCGGGGGGGGGGCGAGGGGAGGCGCCCCTGGTCATCTGGTGCCTTCCTCTCAGGCTCCATGAGTTCGACGAGCAGGTGGCCGCCGTCCGGGAGGGCATGGCCCGCGTCGTGCCCGTGCCCCTGCTCTCTCTCTTCACTGGCTACGAGTTGGAGACGATGGTAGGCGGCTCTGCAGCTGCCCCGCTGGCAGGGCCTTTCTGTGGTGACCCCCTCCTCGCCCTCACTGCCTCAGTTCACCGTGCCCTCGGGGGTCTGGGGTGCTCGGCTCAGGAAGCCAGTCTCCTGCCTCCCTCCCGGGGCGGCCCTGGGCCCCACGTGTGGCCCCCGCCCCCCGCGGCCTGGGTGGTGGGTGCTGAGCAGAAGTGGATGGACAGGGCGCCCTGACCCTGTGCCCCCAGGTGTGCGGCAGCCCGGACATCCCCCTGCACCTGCTGAAGTCAGTGGCCACCTACAAGGGGGTGGAGCCGTCGGCACCCCTGGTGCAGTGGTTCTGGGAGGTGATGGAGGCCTTCTCCAACACGGAGCGCTCCCTCTTCCTGCGCTTCGTGTGGGGCCGAACGCGGCTGCCCAGGACCATCGCCGACTTCCGGGGCCGCGACTTCGTCATCCAGGTGGGCAGCGCGGGCCGGTCGGGACGGTGTCCTGCCTCCCAACCTGGTTTTCCGTTTTCTCTGGGGGTGGGGGGTTCAGAAACGCTGCAGGTGCTGGAGCCCCCCTTGTAGGACGTGCGTGGGCACCCTGCGCACAGCGCCAGGCAGCCGACCTGGCTGAGCACACCGCGTAGCGCTTGGCCCTCGGTTGGATGGGCAGCGACGCCCTGAGAAAACGCAGGCTCCCCAGACCAAGAGCCGAGCTTTGCTCGAGTCTGTTCTCGGTCCCAGGGTCAGACCGGGCTCTGGTACCTGCCAGTCGCTGGGTGACGGAGCCATGCTCCCCACCCCCAGACCTTCTGGGTCGCAGTACTGTCCAGGCCGGGGGTCCATAGAGGGACGGGCTGGGTGGTCGCTCTCCCCACGTGTCCGCCAGGATCCGTGACGGGCTCCTTGCTGAGCGCAGGCTGCCCGCCGTCTGTCAGCCACATGTCGTCATTCTCACAAAACATAAGTGGTCCTGGGGGTTGTCCCTCTTCTCACTGGCTTCCTAGTGCCGTATCTGCAGGGTGCAGGCTGGGGAGTGAGGGCCGCCCCCTCCTCACAGCCCTGACTTCAGAGAAGCCATCGTCACAGTGACCCATGGCCTTTCCTGCCCGTCCAGGGGCTCTGGTTCTAAAGGTAGCGGGCCCCACGGGACTGACGCGTGTCACTTAGGACCCCGGCTCGGTGAGTGAGGCCCCCCGGCTCTGACCCTCCCGTTCCAGGTGCTGGACAAGTACAGCCCTCCCGACCACTTCCTGCCCGAGTCCTACACCTGCTTCTTCCTGCTGAAGCTGCCCCGCTACTCCTGCCGGCAGGTGCTGGAGGAGAAGCTCAAGTACGCCATCCACTTCTGCAAGTCCATCGACACGGACGACTACGCCCGCATCGCCCTCACGGGCGAGCCGGCCGCCGAGGACAGCAGCGAGGACTCAGAGAACGAGGACGTGGACTCGTTTGCTTCAGACTCGACGCAGGACTATCTCACGGGACACTGAGCGGCCGCAGGGCCTACAGGGAGGACCTCATGGGCAGCGGGGCCGGGCTCAGCCGGGCGCCAACGGAGCGGCGTTGGAAGCCCCCTGCCCGGGCCGCGGTCACAGACATTCGTCCTCCAGACAAAAGGTCTCCCCCGCCCGCCCCCCATCCTGTATCGCCGTGTAAATACCGGCTCCCGGGAACGAATAAAGCCTTCTGCAGGGCCGCCAGCCCTTCTGCTTCCGCGTCTGCACTGTCGATTGTACGTGGAAATCTGCGTGACCGTTGATCGCGTTATAAATACTTCACTCATTTTATTCTGAATTTATTAAATGTTTTTGGAACATGAAGTGATCGGTGTCACTTGAACACATCCAGAGGTTATTTCAACCAAAACCAAAACCCAGCGGCCGGGCGGCCCCTCCTCCAGAGGCGCAGCTGGGCGCACACGCTCTGTGGCCAGGGTCCGCCTGAGCTCTGTCCCGACTCCGATCACGGAACAGGTGCTGTACATGTGTGTGTCATGTATGTGCCTGAATTCCACCCCATAAATAAAGCTGTCAGAGAACCGTGAGCCGTCTCTTACCTGGCACGGGTGTGCACAGCCTCAGTCAGTCTCCACCAGGACGTCCATCAGAGCCACCTGTTAGATCTGTTCACTGCAGACACCACACACGCTGCAGTGACCAAGGCCTGGTCCTCAGGAGGGGAGGGTGGGCAGTGGTGCCGAAGCCCTCGGCCCCTCCTGTCCTGGCCCCGTCCGCCCACAGTCCCAGGACAGGCCCTCTGGCCCAGGGTCAGGGTGCTTCCGGTCCCCTCGGCCCTGGGCTGGGGTTTGAGCTGCTTGTCCTGGGCCGAGGCACTAGGTCAGTGATGGCGAACCTGTGACACGCGTATCAGAGGTGACACGCGAACTCATTTTTTTGGTTGATTTTTCTTGGTTAAAGGGCATTTAGATATATCAAATAAATATCAAAAATATAAGTCTTTGTTTTACTGTGGTTGCAGATACCAAAATATTTCTCTGTGTGACACGGCACCAGAGCTAAGTTAGGGTCTTTCAGAATGCTGACCCGCCAAGCGCAGAAGGTTCGCCGTCCCTGCCCCAGAACCTGGGCCGCAGCATCGGTGCTGGGAGAATTCCCTAGGGGCGGTGCTTTCCCCTGACCCAGGACAGCCTTGGTGACGCCCAGATCAGCCCTTTCTTCGTAACTTGGCTCAAATTTTTCCTAAGCTGTGGGGTTTGTTTTTTTGGTTTTGCTTTTGGTTTTGTTTGTTAATCCAAACCTGAGGATATTTTTTCCATTGGTTTTTAGAGAGAGTGAGGGGAGGAGAGAGAGAGAGAGAGAGAGAGAGAGAGAGAGAGAGAGAAGAAAAATCGATGTGGGAGAGACCCGTTAGTTGGTTGCCTCCCACACTCACCCTGACGGCCGGGGATAGAACCTGCACCCAGGTACGTGCCCTTGACTGGGAATCGAACCCGAGACCCTTCAGGGCCCTGGGTGGGGGGTGGGGTGCTAAGCCTCTCTACTCTTATGAGTAATCAAAGGAAGTAAAACTTCCCTTCACAGCAGGAGGCTCTGCAGACCTAGGCCCCCCATCGGGGTGTGCGCAGCTCCAGGAGCTATGCCCTCCGGGACTAGACTCTGCCCTCTGGCCCTGGCTGGGCCATTGCGGGCGGGGTCCACAAGATGGCCTTTCGGGAAAGGACCCTCCAGTGAGCATGTGTGGCTCCGGAGCCGAGGCTGGAAGGGCTGCTGACTCCAGGGAGAGGTAGGTGCCTGTGCGACACACTCGGACCCCTGCGGCTGGCTCCCGGGGCCTGCCGGAGGGACAGGGACTGCTGAGGGGTTAGGCTGCGCTCTTCTGGGCCCGGCTAGGCTCGTTGGGGTTCGCTGGGCTTCTGGGGGGCTGCGCAAAAGACAATAAAGGCAGACGATGCCCTCCGTGCGGGTGTGCCAGTTCCCGTTATCCCGGGAGCCCTGTGTCCAGCGCCTGGCTACCGTCTATGAAGCAGCGCCTGAAATGCGCACAGCGGCACAGCGCGCAGACCGTCCCCGGGCCTTCCCACAGGGGCTGGGAGCCCCCGCTGCCTTTTCTGAGCGCCCCCGGCCGCCCTGGGGTGAGGGGGCCCCTCCTCCTAGTCCTGGGGCCGCCTGGGGGCGGGGCGGGGCCGCCTGGGGGCGGGGCCAGGCCGGGAAGACGGCGCCCCGTCCGCCCGCGCGCGCCCGCAGCGCGAGCTCGCCAGAGTTCCTCCGAGAATTGCGCTCCCCTCGCGGTTCAGAGCCCGCGCTTTGGACCTTCGGTTCGGCTCCTGGAGGAAGAGCGAGACCTCAGGTGGGTTGGGCGAGGAGGTGGGGAGCCGGCGGGGCTGAAGGAGCCCTTGTTGGGCGGTTGCTGTGTGGAGCCGGGAAAGTTGGTGTGAAGACGCGTAAGCCGGAGCCGCGGGCGTCAGCGCAGCGCGCATCTTCTGGGGGGACGGGAACGGCGCCCCCGGGAGGGTTCCCCCCAGCGAGCGGGCGCGGGTGCCGAGGCGGGAGCTGGGAAGGGTTCCCCAGCCGGGGTTCTGCTGGGCCTGCCCAGCGGGGTCTGCTCCCAGCGCCCGCCTGGCAGGCACGTGAGCGCGGGTCAGGCGTTTCTGGGGAACGGAATGCGCCCTTTAAATCCCTCAGCGCTCCGGCTACGCACTTGGCCACACACCGTGAATTACATGGGTTTCCCGTCGCCAGCTCTTTCCAAGGACCAGGACGATCACATCCTTGGGCTTACCGACCCGGGCCTGGCCGGCCCGCTGAGCCCGGACTTAGGGGCTGTGGATGGTTCCGAGGAAGAGAGAACAGGAGGCTGTTAGTTAGCACTGTGGGCAGCAGCTCTGTCCTGAATACAGGGCAGTTCCTTGTCGCCTAAACCACGTGGAAAGGCCACCCCTGGGGCTTGCCTCCAGGCTCCAGGGTCAGGCCCCAGGTTGGGGTGCTGGGGCCGGGAAGATGGCCTGCAGCTGGGATGCCAGCTCTCACATGATGGCTGGTGAGGAGTCATTCTCGCTGGAAACAGCGGAGGTGAAAGCCCTCCACCTCCCGGGAACCTCACAGGACGGGGAACATCTGCCGTTACTGCAGATGGCGATTGCAGACACTCGCGTGCGGTGGTTCACGCCAGCATGAAGGGGGTGATTTGGGAATCTCCGTTCCTCACGGTTTGCTGTGCCGACGAAAAGCCAGGTCTGATACTAACTGGTCTTTGAGAAGGTCCCAACCGCCTGGGGCTTGGCCGAGGTCTGCGGGCATTAGGAGTGATGGGGCAGAGGGAGACCCAGCGGTACCCACACCTGAGACACCTGGGGCAGGTGTTTTTGTGTTTCTTTTTTAATATTTTTATTGATTTCAGAGAGGCAGGGAGAAAGAGAGAGAGAGAGAAACATCCATGAGGAGAGAGAATGATGGATCGGCTGCCTCCTGCACGTCCCCTACTGGGGACCGCAACCCGGGCATGTGCCCTGACCTCCTGGTTCATAGGTCGATGCTCAACCACCGAGCCACACCGGCCGGGCCTGTTGAGCTGGAGGCCCGGTGGTCAGATGTGTGTTTTGGAAAAATCACGGAGGTCGTGTGGCAGGGAGCAGCTGGCCGGCTGGAGAAGCCACTGACGGCCGCGCCCTGCGTCTAAGAGGGGCTGCCGTACGGCAGGGCGGGGGCACTTCATGGGTGAGGGCTCAGCTTGGTCACGGGGGCTGGAGGGGGTGTTTCCATTTGTGAGGGGTGCACCTGGGTGGGACCAGTGCCAGGGCCCTGGGGCAGAGCCAGGAGCCGTCTCAGGACTCCCACGGGGGTGTCTAGGCACCTTGCAACATCAGGGAGACAGGAGTGTAGTTGGACACAGTGGTCTGGGCTGCAAGTGGGGACGTGGGCGTCACCCGCCCGGGGGTGGGAACCTCGTGCGCTGGGTGGATTTTCCGGAGTTTTGGTTCCAGATTTTGTCTTTGTTGCCAACTGTGCTTCCCCCTCCTCCCTCCCCCCGCCCCCCAGGCACCAGCAGAAGTCAGGACACGTCCCTGGGTCTGGGAAGGGGGACGCGGGTGCTCCTCCCTGGTCATGGGGGGAAGGGGGGCACACGGACACATGTCCCTGGGCCTGGAGGGGCCACACGTCAAAGGCACCTACCTCAGTTGCAGGCTCCTCCCCGGCCCAGGCCCTGGTCGGGGCTCGTGCAGGAGGCAACCAGTTGATGTCTCTCTCACAGTGATGTCTCTGTCTCTCCCTCTCTCTTCCACTCTCCCTAAGAATCAATGGAAAAATATCCTACGGTGAGGATTAAAAATAAAAAGAATCAACCAATCAGTCATCAATAAGTGGAACAACAAATGGATGTTTTTCTCTCTCTCAAGAAAACCAATAGAAAAAAGATAAAGGGGGCCTCTCTGGCGTCCCGTTCAGCAGGGAGGGCCCCCTTGCAGTTTGCTCGTAATTCGTGGTGCTTTCTCTCCGGCTGACCTAGGGAGCGGGCGGCGGCGGCGGACCATGCATCTGGAGAAGGAAGGCGGCCGGCTGAGCTCCGGCAAGCTGGAGGTGGAGCTCCACCAGACGTCCGTGTCCCCGCATGCTGGCCTGGGACTCGCCGCCATCAGCCGCCGGCCACAGCTGGGCGTCAGGGGGGCAGACCCCGAGGGCCCCTACCCCCAGCAGGCGGCCGGACAGAGCTGCTGGGCTCCTGTGGACCAGGGTTTTGGTTCCTTCCCCACGGAGCAGAGGTGAGTTTAAAATGGTTTTAGTGTCCGGCTGGTGTGGCTCAGGGGTTGAGCATCGACCCCCCCCGAGGAACCAGGAGCTCACGGTTCGATTCCCGGTCAGGGCACATGCCCGGGTTTCCAGCTCCGTCCCCGGTGTGGGGGGTGCAGGAGGCAGCCGATGGATGATTCTCTCTCATCATGGATGTTTCTCTCACTCCCTTCCTCAACCACTGGGCCACACCGGCCAGACAGAACTCCAGTTTTTGGTTTTTTTAACATTATTTTATTTATTTTAGAGAGGAAGGGAGAGAGAGAGAAACATCAATGATGGGAGAGAATCATTGATCAGCTGCCTTCTGCACACCCCCTACTGAGGATCGAGCCTGCAACCCGGGCATGTGCCCTGGAATCGACTGGAATCGAACCCGGGACTCTCTGGTCCACAGTCCGACGCTCAATCCACTGAGCCAGACCGGCTAGGTCAGCTTTTTTTCTGCAGAGACTGAATTTAGACCCTCACAGGAAGGAGACGTTTATCCCTGCCCCTCACTCTCTTGTGTCTCGAGGGCGCCCCCTGCTGGCGGGGACGGCATCTGTCCCTGTGCTGCTCTGTGTGTCTTTCAGGTCTCGCTTGCCTGTCACCGGGTTCTGCAGCTCCGGGCCCGGAGATCCCTGCCTCACAGAGAGCACGCCTCTGCTGGGGCGCCCCTCCCAGGAGCAGGGGTGAGTGCCCCCTCCCGCCAGGGGAGGCCTCTCTGAGCACCGCCCGAGGTCTCAGGGCGAGGCCTTCTTCCCGAGAAAGGAACTTGTCTCTGACGCATCAGGGGCCGGACTCTCTGCTCCTTACTGTCAGCTCCAGGGCCATGGTGTTTGTTTGTTTTTAATACGTTTTTATCGATGTCAGAGAGGAAGGGAGAGGGAGAGAGAAAAACATCAACAATGAGAGAGAATCATGGATCGGCTGCCTCCTGCACACCCCCCACTGGGGATGGAGCCCGCAACCCAGGCCTGTGCCCCGACTGGGAATCGAACCCTGACCTCCTGGTTCCTAGGTCGATGCTCACCCCCTGAGCCACGCCGGCCGGGCTAGCTGATGTTTCTTGAAGGCCCACAGTGCGTTTTGAAGATCCGAGTGGATTCAGACTCCCCTGCACCCAGTTGTTCTGTGATGTCTGTCCGTAGGGCCAGGCCCAGCCCCTCGACATCTGTCCTTGTTTTCGAAGCCGGGGTGGAGTCCGCATGTCCCACGCCAGTGTGAGATGTGGTCCTGTGTTGGAAACGGGCCTCGTCTCGTGAAAATAACCCCACGTTGCTTTCCAGGGCGCGGTGCCTGCCCGTCTGCCACCCGGAGCTCATCACGGCGGAGTCCTGGGACCTCAGCTCGGCCGAGTGGGAGGGCACGTCGCTGCTGGGCAGTGAGGCCGCCGGGTCCTCCAGATCCGCCTCCTCGGACAGGGGGGACCTCCTGGAAGGGGCTCCCATCCCGTTCCGCCTCTCCAAGCTGAGGTAGGTGGACCGGGGCCCCGTGTGGTCCAGGGTGAGGTCCCACAGCGCGGCCCTGACCGGGAATCGAACCCTGATCTCCTGGTTCATAGGTCAGCGCTCAGCCACTGAGCCACGCCAGCTGGCACGTGTAGCTTCTGTGTGCTGACTGGCCTCCGCCGTCCCCAGGCCTGACAGATGATTGGATAATCATCCCCGGCCGGAGGTGACCGGCGGGCCTGTGGCCCTTGTAACGTGTCAGAGAGAGAATCCAAGCACGAGGTCTGAGCCGGGGTCCCCAGGGCCTCCCAGAGGCGTCTGAGGTTTGGCGAGCCCGGGCACAGGCGGACCCGGCGAGTGACGCAGACCCGGCTTTTCTCCGGCAGGTGCTGTGCGCGGCGGCTGAAAGTCACAGGCCTCTTCGTCTTCGTGGTGATGTGCTCGGTGAGTCCCACGCCCGGGGTGCTGGGGGGCGGGCGCCGAGGTGGGGGCTCACAGGCTTCCGTGGAGGGGAGGCCTGGGGAGCGGGCGCCCGAGGTGGGGGCTCACAGGCTGCTGTGGAGGCGGGTTCTGGGGGCGGGGGGAGGCCCCGGCAGAGCTCCTCTGTCCTGGTCCCACGTCACAGGGACCTGGCCTCGCTCCGTAGAAGGCAACCAGCTGCCCCTGGGTCCCCCACTCCCTCAGGGGGCCCCCAGGCCATCCCTCACCCCACGCAGTAGCACTCGTTACTGGTGGGGGCCCCATCCAGGGGTGGTGGGAGGCCCCCGCATGTCCCGGGACCCTTTCAGGTGGTGCCCTGGGCCTCGGCCAGGCTGGGCCATGTTGTGTGTGTGTGTGGGGGGTGTTTGTTTGTTTTTAAATATGTTTTTGTCGCTTTCAGAGAGGAAGGAAGGGAGAGAACATCGATGTCTCTATCTCTCTCTCCCTCTCCCTTTCTCTCTGAAATCAATAAAAATATATATTTAAAAAAATAATCAAGGCCCATGGCCGCTGAAGATAGTAGAACGGATCAGAACTTGATTCTAATCTCTAAGAAGGTGTATTCGGAGTCAACTGGTAGATGTGGGGTACATCAAGCAATACCATTGCCCCCCCCGTTATCTTTTTATTTTTACTTTTTAGTCCTCCCCCGAGGATATTTTCCCATTGATTTCTAGGGGGAGTGGAAGGGAGAGGGGGAGAGAGAAACATCTATGTGAGAGAAACATCGATTGGTTGCCTCCTGCATGCACCCTGACCAGGGCCCAGGCCGGGGAGGAGCCTGCAGCCGAGACACATGCCCTTCACTGGAGTCGAACCCAGGACCCTTTGGTCCGTAGGACAACGCTCTAGTCACTGAGCCACACCAGCTCCTCCCCCTATTTTCAACGGTGACCCATCTTCTGTGAGCCGTGTCGCACTTACCTACCAGCCCTCCTGAAGTGCTTCTGCTCGCTGCAGGTCTCGTTCAGCCTGTATCCCGACGAAGGGAAGCTCTGGCAGCTGCTGGCCGTGTCGCCGCTGGACAGCTACTGTATCTAAACCGAAAACCGTGCCGGGCGGGAGGCGGACGGTGGCAGAGGCTGAGAGTCACAGAGCAGAGAGGCGCCCACGCCCTGTTCCAAGGTCACCGCCGCACAGGCCACAGGACGCTGAGTGAAGGACGAGGCTTCGGGACAGGAGGGGAGGGAGCCGTGAGAGCCCGCGGTGGGCGGGTGGCGGCGAGGATCCCCACGCGAGGCAGGTGCCGCTTTCAACTGCCGGGGTTCCGGTCCTGGGTCTGGCGACGGCTTGGTTTCTTCCCGTTGTGTGTCCTCTGGGTCCCTGGCAGGCGGCCTGGCTGGTCGTGAAAAGGCAGACGTGCGTGTAGGATAGACGTTCGAGTGTGTGCGTCAGCTCCGGCTGACGGTGTGGATTCAACACCGTTTCTCAGCTCTGGGGGCTGGAAGTTCAAGGCCAGGGTCTTGCAGGCGGATCTGGTGTCTGGTGAGGTCTCTCTTCCTGGCTTGCAGACAGCCACCTTCCTGTTGCATCTTCCCAGGTGTTTCTTGGTGCTCTGTGTGGAGTGAGAGAAAGCTCTCTGATGTTTCTCTCTCTTTTGAAACCATTTTTTGATTGATTTTAGAGAGAGGAAGGGAGGGAGGGGGAGAGAGAGAGAGAAACATCAGCCTGTGGTACCTCTTACTGATGGTGCTTCGTTGGTGCTTGTGTGTGCCCTGACCGGGGATCGAACCCACAACCTTGGTGTGTCAAGATGCTGCTCTAACCAGCTGAGCTACTCGGCCAGAGCTGGTATCTCTCTTTTTAAAAAACTATATTTTTATTGATTTCAGAGAGGAAGGGAGAGGAAGAGAGAGATATAGAAACATCCATGATGAGGGAGAATCATGGATCGGCTGCCTCCTGCACACCCCCTACTGGGGATCGAGCTGGCAACTCGGCATGTGCCCTGACCGGGAATCGAACCCTGACCTCCTGGTTCCTAGGTCGACGCTCAACCACCGAGCCGCGCCAGTTAGGGCTGGCATCTCCTGTTATAAGGACACTAATCCTGGCCGGTCAGGGCCTCACTGATGGCCTCAGTCGCTCCCTTAGAGCCCCCCCCCACCGATCTCTACACAGCCAGGCAGGGGGCCAGGCCTTGGACGTGGATTTTTGGAGGGACATGGACACTGGTCTGTAGTCCTGAGGGAACGCTTGGGGATGAGCGTACGGAGGGGTTTGTGTGCATCTGGTCAGAGGTGGGCAGGGTCGCTGTTGGTGGTTGCCATGTAGCCTCTCTCCCATCTGGGCGTGGCTCACCTCCCTGGGGCTGGAGAAGGGGGTGAACTCCAGGCCTCTCCTTGCTCGGTGCTTACCTTAACGTCCCCCCAGCTGCGAACCTCAGCAGCCGGTCCGACTCCACGCTGCTCCAGGTGGACCTGGCGGGGGCCCTGGTGCCCGGCGGCCCGAATCGTCTGGGAAGAGCAGAGCATGTGGTGGTGGAGGTGACGCAGGCCGGCGCTCCCGGCTCCAGGCGGCGGCCCCAGCAGGTCCTACGTCTAAGTTATTTGGAAGGAATTGTGAACACTCACCCCAGCGCTTTATAAACCAACTTTCCTCCCGAACGGACCGGATGGGGAGCCAGGAGGCAGTGGGGCCATTATCCCGCGAGCCCTCACCTTTTGTTCTGTCTCTGAAATTCTTTTTCTCCCTTTTCTCTACGTCAGTTACCAAAATCCTGCCATTTCAGTAAAATCAAACTAGGAAGCACATTTTCCTTGTTATTAATCCTCACCGGAGAATCCTATATAATGAAAGTGTAAGATGCTAAGTGTCTGACCATCCGGTCGACCGCTCGACCGGTCGCTATGACGTGCACTGACCACCAGGGGGCAGATGCTCCAACCAGTAGGTTAGCTTTCTGTTGGTGTCTGGGCGAGAGGGCTGGACATGCCCTGGAGCCTTCCCTTGGTCCCTCCCTGGCTGGCCAGCCCCAGTTGGGACTAGGCAAGAGGGCCTGATCGGCCCCAATCACTGGCCAGGCCGAGGAACCCCGCCCATGCACAAGTTTGTGCACCGGGCCTCTAATATTTTTCTATTGATTTTTAGAGAGAGTGGAAGGGAGGGAGGGAGGAAGGAAGGAGGAGAGAGAGAAACATCGATGGGTTGCCTCCTCTTCTGACCAGGGCCAGGGATCGAGCCTACTACCCAGGTACGTGCCTTTGCCCGGAAATCGAACCCATGACCCTTCGGTCAGGGCAAACGGGTAGCCGTTTTAGGCAAGTGTTTCTCCTATGTTGCCCACTAAGACAGAGGCCTGCAGGCCCGGCCGGCATGGCTCAGTGGTTGAACATGGACCCATGAACCAGGAGGTCACAGTTCGATTCCCCATCAGGGCACATGCCCAGGTTGCAGGCTCGATCCCCAGTGTGGGGCGTGCAAGAGGCAGACGATCGATGATGTTTCTCTCTCATTGATGTTTCTCTCTCTCTCTCCTTCTCCCTTCCTCTCTCTCTAAAAAAATTAATAAAAACGTATTTTTAAAAATCACGCAAAGGCCTCTGAAGTGGGCATTTCCAGCTCCCCGTGGGCTGGGCTGCTCGTGTCGGGGGCGGGGGGACTCTTGGGTTCCCTCTTTCCCCTTTTCTGATTCTAAACCAGCACCCACACTGCACAGCCCCGGGTCAGTGCTGGTCAAGGTCACAGCCTTACCACGGTGTCACTCTTGGACTCTCAAGGTCACTCACAACTGGACCGTGTTCCTAGACCCGCGACGCAGCGAGCATGTGGTGGTGAGCAGGACCTTCGAGGTTCCGAGCAGGTGGGTCTCCGGTGATGGCCGTGGGGGCTGGCGTGGGAAGGAGGGACAGGAGGGGCGTTGTCGACAGCCAGTGGGATGCTCTTAGCACCGGCGCTCTGTCTGCAGGGACGGGGTTTCCATCAGCGTCCGCGCGGCCCTGCAGCAGCCCCGGGCGGTGCCCCTGCTGCTGGCGCACCAGCACCTCCGTGCCAGCGTGGAAGCCCAGGTGACCGCGGCCGCCGCCATCCTCGCGGGGGTCTACGTGCTGATCATATTCGAGGTAACCCTCGCACCCGTCACCTAAAATAAATTTTTATTGATTTCAGAGAGGAAGAGGGAGGGAGCGAGCGCGAGAAACAGTGAGGAGAGAGAATTATGAATCGGCTGCCTCCTGCACGCCCCCTCCTGGGGATGGAGCCCACAACCCGGGCCTGTGTCCTGACCGGGAATCGAACCCTGACCTCCTGGTTCCTAGGTCGACGCTCAACCCTGAGCCACGCCGGCCGGGCTCCTGATGGTTTTACTGTCCACCGGGCGCCATTGCTAATGTGAAACACAGTTTGGGCCAGAAACACAAGAGCAGTGATTTTTCCTTAATTTTTGATTTTCGTGGTAACGAGTTATTGCCATAGCAGCTTCCAGGGGTGTCTGCGGAGTTCTTTTGGGGTCTCTCTCCTGTTTCGCTGAATGTCGTTCGGAACGCAGGCATTTAATAAATTCGACACGCTCTCGTGTTACAGTCACGAGGAATTTCAAAAATGCAGCCCGAGCCCAACTTATTTTTGAGAAGACTTCTCTGCTGTGTTAGGGTTTGTCATCTCTCTCTCTCTCTCTCTCTCTCTTTTTTTTTTGTATAATTTTGAAGCCTTTGAAAATGACATAGTTTGGGCCCTGCAGGCTTCCTGGTAGAAGCTACTTATGTATCCAGCCTCCTGCTTCTGCTGCGGTCACCGCACCCCTCAGGAAGGAAAAGCAGCTGTCGTCGGGATGCGCGAGGGTGGCTGTGTGTGCCGTGGGGGTGCCCGGTGTGTGGCTGTGTGTGCCGTGGGGGTGCCCGGTGTGTGGCTGTGTGTGCTGTCGGGGTGCCCGGTTTGTGGGACAGGAGGACCCACGATTCATGCTCACAGATGTGGTATAGGATGGCCAGGCCGGCCCACACTGACACCAACGCAGGCTGTTATGTGTCTTAAACCCCACCCCACCCCACCCCCGTGGGCTGGACGCCAGTCATGCCCCGCTCTCTCTCCAGATCGTTCACAGGACACTGGCAGCCATGCTGGGCTCCCTGGCGGCGCTGGCGGCTCTGGCTGTGACGGGGGACGTAAGTGAGGCATCTCCCATCGAGGGCGGAGCCTCCAATTCAGGGGCGGCTCAGGGGTTGGGCTCAGTTCCTGGTTCCCACTGTTTTATCTACTGTTCCCGCCTGCCCCTCCAGGAGCTAACAGACTTTTTGTTGTTAATCCCACTGGAGGATACTTTTTTCCATTAACTTTTAGAGAGAGTAGAAAGGAGGGGAGGAGAGAGGGAGGGGCGGGGGGGGGTCGTCAATGTGAGAGAGACACACCGATTGGGTGCCTCCTGCATGTGCCCCCACCAGGACTGAGGATGGAACCTGCGACCCAGGTACGTGCCCTGAACTGGGGATCGAACCTGCGACACTGTGGTGTGTGGGCCGGCACTCTAACCACTGAGCACACCGGCCAGGGCAGAACTAACAGACCTCATGGCTCTGAGGAGTGTTCTCCGTTTGACTCTCTCTCTCTCTCTGTCATTCCTGTATCTGTCTCCATCTCTAAAACAAACCTTTTAAGAAGAGAAATGTGCTTTTCTTGCAACTCAGTGAAAGGCCGGGCATTGGGATGCGTGGTAGCCCCGGTTCTCAGCGCGATGTGCTATGACTCCGACGCCTGCGGACAGACACACGGAGTCTGGCTCCGGCTCTGGCGCAGGCTGGGCGCCCGGTAGAGGGAGGGTGCCCGCAGGAGCCCCGGCACCCCCAGGACTGACGGGCGGCTTTCTGCTTCCTCACAGAGACCCAGCCTCACCCACGTGGTGGAGTGGATCGACTTCGAGACGCTGGCCCTGCTGTTCGGCATGGTAATCCCGGGCCCCAGTGTGCCCCCCGGGCCGGGCTGTCCCCGCTGCTGCCCTTCTTGTAGCAAAGACACACGATCAGCCTCCAGGGCCTCAGTGGCAGGAGCGGATCAGTAGCAGCACCTACGTGCTCCCGTGGGAGATAAAGG
Organism: Myotis pilosus; assembly: GCA_036010255.1. Taxonomy (NCBI): domain Eukaryota; kingdom Metazoa; phylum Chordata; class Mammalia; order Chiroptera; family Vespertilionidae; genus Myotis; species Myotis pilosus. The sequence goes on along the minus strand of JASKON010000031.1, from coordinate 144,079 downwards.
GCGTCAGGAGCAAACCCGTGTCACAGACCAAGTATAAGTTCTAAGACTGTGCGTCACGCCTTCAGATGTGCTCAGGAATCAGGCCAGAGGTTATTCTATGGTCAGAGGTCAGGGTTCAGCTCAGACCGCTGGGGCCAAGGGCCAGGCGTCGGGTTGCCTTTTGGGGTCATCGAGGGGGCGTATTCCCACCAGCCCAGCGTCGTCAATAGGAAGAAACGCGTTGCGTAGCAATCCGGGCTCACACACAGCCCGGAGGGTGAGCGTGCCCTGCGCCTGCTCTTACCTGCACACCTTGGGCCCGTGGGTGACGGAAGCTCTTTATCTGAGGAAACGGAATGTGGCCCCGTCAGCACTGAGCCGGTGGCGTTGCTCGGGCCGCATCCGCGCCCCTTTGCCTCCGGCTTCTCGTTTGTGGGAGTGTCACCTCCCGTCTCTGCCCCCAGGTCCCTGGAGCAGTAAGAGCAGCTGTGTTTGCTGTGAAGGTTCGGGGGGTGGGGGGAGGGTGACCATGTACTTGGGGCACATGCCCTGGACCAAACGCAGGTGCCAGCCTCCAGCAAGGACTCCAGGCAGGGCCCGCTCAGCACAGCCCAGCGCTGTGACGGGCAGCTGCCGAGCGCGGACGTGCCCAGCCCCTCTGACGCCTTGCCCCCCTTCTCTTCTCCCCGCAGATGATCTTAGTAGCCATATTTTCAGAAACTGGATTCTTTGATTACTGTGCTGTCAAGGTAAGTGCGATGTAGCAAGGAATAGTTAGGTACGTCTTCGTTGATTTTACTTATTTCCTACCGTTACATACTTAATAAATAACGCTACTATTTTATTTACTTATTTTAGATTTTTGTTGATTTCAGAGAGGAAGGGACAGGGAGAGGGATGTTTGCCGGCTTTGAGCACCGTCTTCAGTTTTTAATCCTCACCTGGGGATATGCTTATTGATTTTGTTTTATTTTTTAAATACATTGTTATTGATTTCAAGCCCTGGCTGATGTGGCTCAGTTGGGAGTTCAAAGAGGAAGGGAGACAGAGAGAGAGAAACTGCCTCCTGCACGTCCCCCACTGAGGGTCAAGCCCGCAACCCCGGCGTGTACCCCGACGGGGAATCGAACTGGCAGCGTTTCGGTGCCCGGGCAATGCTCCGCCCCCGGCCACACCAGCCGGGCTGTGGGTCCAGCTCCTGGCCCACCGAGTGTGGTGCACTCAGAGCCCTGGTGCTCCGAGCCCCTCGGGGAAAGTTGCGCCCGCCTTCCGCCCGCTGACCCTGGCCCGTCCCCGTCTGCTGTCCCAGGCCTACCGGCTGTCCCGGGGGAGGGTGTGGGCCATGATCATCATGCTGTGCCTCTTCGCCGCCGTCCTCTCCGCCTTCCTGGACAACGTCACCACCTCGCTCCTCTTCACGCCCGTGACCATCAGGTGGGCGTGCAGAGTGTCCCACGCCAGCAGGGCTCTGAGCTGGGAGGAGGGGGGCTCTGAGCTGGGAGGAGGGCGGGGCTCTGAACTGGGAGGAGGCGGGGCTCTGAGCTGGGAGGAGGGGGGCTCTGAGCTGGGAGGAGGGGGGCTCTGAGCTGGGAGGAGGCGGGGCTCTGAGCTGGGAGGAGGGCGGGGCTCTGAGCTGGGAGTGGGGTGAGGCTCTGAGCTGGGAGGGGGGTGAGGCTCTGAGCTGGGAGGGGGGTGAGGCTCTGAGCTGGGAGGGGGGGGGCCCTCCTGTCAGCCCGGAAGACCCCACTTCTCTGCGGAGTGGGGCAGTGCCGTGGAGCGAGGGTTCCTCCTCTGAGGTCAGAGGGCGTTGTTCAAGGGCAGGGGCGTCAGGGTGTTGGCGTCTGAGAAGAGGCCATGTCGTGGGCTACTGTGTCCAGAGGGCCCGGTCCGTGTGTCCGACGCTTTGGCTAAAATGTTGTTGTTGTGAATCCTCACCCGAGGCTATTTTTCCACTGATTTTTAGGGAGAGTGGAAGGGGGAGGAGAGACAGAGGGAAACATCCATGTGAGAGAGACACATCGATGGGTTGCCTCCTGCACACGCCCCGACCAGGGCCCATGTGTTGTTGTTCGTCCCCAGCATTGCCTTTCCTGTATGTGCGTGCGTGCGTGTGTGTGTGTATGTGTGCGCGTGTGTGTGCGTGCGTGCGTGTGTGTGTGTGTGTGTGTGTGTGCGTGTGTGTGTGTGTGTGTACACACTTCCCTTGTACAAGCTCTAAAAACATTTAGGTTGCACATAAGCCTTTCCCATTTTCCTCTATTTGTGTGTGGGGCTTTTTAGGTCTTATATTTGTATTGGTTTCATGGAGGAGGGGAGAGGGAGAGAGAGAGGAACACCAGTAATAGAGGACCATGGATCAGCTGCCTCCTGCACGTCCCCCACGGGGGATGGAGCCCGCCACCCGGGGTGTGCCCTGCCCGGGAATGGAGCCCTGACCTCCTGGTCCACCGGTCGATGCTCAGCCACGGAGCACGGTTCTCTCTGCTTGCGGCAGGCTGTGCGAGGTGCTCAACCTGGACCCCCGGCAAGTCCTGATCGCGGAAGTGATCTTCACCAACATCGGGGGCGCCGCCACCGCCATCGGGGACCCGCCCAACGTCATGATCGTCTCCAACCAGGAGCTGAGGAAGATGGTGCGTGCCAGGCCCCGGGGCGGCTCCTGCGAAGCCGAGACCCGCCTCCTTGCCCACTCGCATCCTGCTCAGCGTGGGGGCCTTTAGGAGACCCCGTGCCCATGTCCTCCCTTCACATGACGTGCTGTTGGCCGGCCCACGAGGGGGAGGCTGGGGGACTGGCCGTCCCGCGTAGAGCTAAGTGGTCTGAATTCATTCTCACTCCGACGCATTTTAAAACAATAAGTTTCCATTGATTTCAGAGAGGAAGGGAGAGGGAGAGAGAGAAACATCAGTGATGAGAGTCATGGATCGGCTGCCTCCTCCACGCCTCACGCTGGGGACCAAGCGTGCAACCCGGGCCTGTGCCCTCCGTGGGGAATCGAACCCTGACCTCCTGGTTCATAGGTCGACGCTCGGCCACCGAGCCCCACCAGTTGGCTCCTCCTTGGATGACAGCATCTATTTATGTGCCGTCAGTGGCAGGCCTGGGCACTGACGTTTCTCCGTGGGCCCCGGGGGCGGTGTCGTGGCGGCGGGAGGCCCGTCCGTGAGTCTCCCTGTCCGTCCCCAGGGCCTGGACTTCGCGGGGTTCACGGCGCACATGTTCGTGGGCATTTGCTTCGTTCTGCTCTTCTCCTTCCCGCTCCTCCGGCTCCTCTACTGGAACAGGAAGCTGTACAACAAGGAGCCCAGTGAGATTGTGGGTGAGTGCCAGCCCCTGTCACTTAGACCCGCGCGCACCACGGGGTGGTCTTGTTCCCCCGGGGAAGCTGCCAGAGAAAGGCTGGTGGGCTCAGTGGTCAGAGCGCCCGATTCCCGGTCAAGAGCATGTTCCTGGGTGGCAGGTCCCTCTCTCTCTCTCTCTCTCTCTCTCTCTCTCTCTCTCTCTCCCCCACCAATAAACATGTCCTCAGGTGAGCATAAAGGAAATTCTTCACCCAGAGTTGAAATCACATTAGTTTAGCTGGGCAGCGTGGCTCGGTGGTTGAGTGTTGGCCTATGAACCAGGAGGTCACAGCTTGATTCCCAGTCAGGCCACGTGCCCAGGTTGCAGGCTCGGTCCCCAGTGGGGGGCGTGCAGGAGGCAGCCGGTCCATGATTCTCTCATCATGGCTGTTTCTCTCTCTCCTTTCTCCCTCTCCCTTCCTCTCTGAAATCAATAAAAATACCTTTTTAAGAAGAAGTGACATTGCTTTGCACCCACGGTAACGTTTGAAAGTCAGCTGTGTCTCCTGCGTCCGTGACAGTCACCCGGTGCTGGGAGGCCCCGGTGGGCGTGGGCCAGGGTTTATCTGTGCATCCCGGGCGGGGCTGGGCGGGGCCGTGTGTCTTGTTCTGGGCGGCGGGGAGGGAAGCAGGTGTCTGCCACCCGAGGCTTCAGGAGGCTCCGGCCTTGGCTCCCTCTCCCTGCAGAACTGAAGCACGAAATCCACGTGTGGCGCCTGACGGCCCAGCGCATCAGCCCGGCCAGCCGGGAGGAGACGGCGGTGCGCGGCCTGCTCCTGGGGAAGGTGCTGGCGCTGGAGCGGCTGCTGGCCCGGCGGCTGCACTCCTTCCACAGGTACCGGGCTGGGCTGTGCCAGGGCCACGCCCGGCCTACCACGCCGGCCGTCCTCGTTCCCGGCTGCTCCGGGGGTGGGAGAGCATTGGCCACCTCTCCACCAGCACCGAGTCGTGCCCCGACGTCCCACCGTGTCCAGACCGAGGGAGGGACAGGGCGGCCCCAGGGGACCAGAGGGGAGCGTCCTGCGTGCCGCGCCCTGTGCTCGCCCTCGGGGCGTGTGATGGTCTCTGCCTTCGCTGAGCTCTGCTGAGCCCTGGTTACGAGGAGAAAACCAAGGCTCAGAGAGTGAGCGACTTGCCCAGGTCCCACGGCGAGGACAAGGTGCAGGGGGACAGAGGCAGCTCTCGGCCACCCCGTCCCACAGCCACACATCCCACACGTGGCACAGCAGGACTCGAAAAGAACGAACGTGACAAGCTAACCGAACGCGGTATTTTACCTGTGACTGACTCAGGGAGCCCAGAGAATAGCTGATCATACTCAGTTCATTTCCTGCCCGTTTAGAAATATAGATATATACACACATTTTTTTACTGATTTCAGAAAGAGGAAGGGAGAGGGGGGGAAGAGAGAGAAATGTCCCGGAGGAGAGAGAATCACGGATCGGCCGCCTCCTGCACGCCCCCTCCCAGGGATCAAGCCCGCAACCCAGGCAGGTGCCCCGGCCGGGACCGAACCACTGAGCCACACCCGCCGGGTGGGAGGGAGTCTTTCCACGTCGATTTCCAGGGAATCGAAATCGCCCCCAGAGCGAGTGGCGTTGCTCTTAGCGTTTTGTCCTTTCATTAGCCGAGTTGTAATTATGTCACATCCTCATTTGGGGGGAAAAGAAATAAATTCAGAAAACGAGTGAGGGAGGAACACAGGGCGGCCCAGCGACCGTCCTCCCCTTGCTCCCATTCGGGCCAGTTTCCTGACGAGCCCCGCGCTCACGTGTGCACACGCTCGCACACGGTCCATCACGCATGCCCATCGTCTCGTGGGCCCTTTTTCTTCGGAAACACAGAGCAGACGTCTTTCCCAATCCACAAACCCGGCGTCCCCGGCCACCTCCCACGGGCCTCGTGACGTGGCCTCCCCGGCGTCCCCGAGACGACGCCCTGCACGCTGGCCCCACAGTGTCGCCAGGGAGCTGAGGCACCTCCTCCTTCCATTTCAGACAGATCTCACAGGAGGATAAGAACTGGGAGACCAACATCCAGGAGCTGCAGAAAAAGGTACGGGGTCCCTGCGCTGCGCTCCACAGGACGGCCTGCGTGAGCGTCCCTCTCTCTGTGGCCCCTGTCGTGCCCGAGACCTAAGTGATGCCAGGAGCCCCTGGGGAAAGCCTTTTCCAGACGCGGGAGGTGTATTTTGTCCACAAATCGATGATGATAGAGAGACACGGATCGGCCGCCTCCTGCATGCCCCGCACTGGGGCTCGAGCCCGCAGCAGGGCGTGTGCCCCGGCTGGGAACCGGACCCTGGCCTCCCGGTTCGCAGGTGGACGCTCAGCCACCGACGTTCCGTAGCACATTTCCTCACGACCTCCTGTGCCGTCCACGATGTCCCCATTTCCATCCTGGGAGAAATCCCTGAGGGATTCGGCCCCGGGGACGCCGGCCCCACGGCAGGAATCGGACGCCTGCCTTCTTCTCTCCCAGCACAGAATCACGGACAGGGTCCTGCTGGCCAAGTGCCTGATGGTGCTGGGGTTCGTGATCTGCATGTTCTTCCTCAGCTCGTTCGTCCCTGCCATCCACCTGGACCTGGGTGAGTCCCCTGCGGCCGGCTTTGTGCCCTGGAGACACGGGCCCGAAGGGGAGGGTCCGCGCTTGTTCCAGCCCTGGCTGGGGTTTCCCAGTGGTTAGAGCGTCGGCCCAGGGACCGAAGGGTCTCAGGTTCGGCTCCCAGTCCAAGGTACACGCGTATCCGGGTTGCAGGTTCCATCCCGGCCGGGGCCTAAAGCCTCGATGGCTACAAAACTGTGTGTGTTTAGCCTGGGACGTCAACACTTTGTATTAGGTACCTAATTTCTTTTGTGAGGCTGAGGCGTTCGCTGCTTCTCTGCTTTTAAATCTTGTGTTTCCGCCCTGGCTGGTTTGGCTCAGCAGGTGGAGCATCGGCCCTCGGGGCTGAAGGGTCTCGGGTTCGATTCCGGTCAGGGGCCTGCACCTGGGTTGCAGGCTGGACCCCCGGCCTCGGTCGGGGCACGTCGGGGAGGAAACCAGTCGATGAGTCTCTCACATCGATGTTTCTGTCTTTCTATCTCTCCCCCTCCCTTCCACTCTAAAAACCACTGGGGAAATATCCTTGGGGGAGGATTAATAGAAAAATAAAAAAGAAACATAAACTCACCATCACCAATTTTAATTTTAAAGAAATCTGTTTGCAGGTCTGGTTCATATGCAGGAGCTTCTCTCCGAGGGCCCTGCGAGATGTAGCCTGTGTCTTTGTTGTTCACAGTGAAGGGAGTGAGGTTGATTAGGAAGAAAAGCCTCATTAGCATATGTTAATGCATCATTATTGATTCCAGGGAGGAAGGGAGAGGGAGAGATAGGCACATTGATAACGAGAGAGAATCATTGATCGACTGCCTCCATGCCGGGATCGAGCCCACAACCCGGGAACCGTGACCTCCCGGTTCATAGGTCAAAGCTCAACCACTGAGCCACACTGGCCGGGCCGTGTGTTCACTATCTTGACCTTGGTGTTGGTTTCGTGGGCATGTAATGACCCAAAATACAAACCGTACATTTAAAACACGTTCAGTTTGCAGGGTGCGTTGTCCGCCATGAGGATAAAGGCGATCACTCGGTGAAACGTTAACAAGTGAGTGAGCGGTCGGACTCCGGCCACAAGCCCCTTGTTTGCCCCACAGGGTGGATCGCTATTCTGGGCGCCATCTGGCTGCTGATCCTGGCGGACGTCCACGACTTCGAGGTCATTCTGCACCGAGTGGAGTGGGCGACGCTGCTCTTCTTCGCGGCGCTCTTCGTGCTGATGGAGGTGAGGCTTCCCGGCTTCTGCAGAACGACCTTTTACCGAGTTGTGTTTTTTTAAAAATATACATCTTTATTGATTTCAGAGAAGAAAGGACGGGAGAGAGAGAGAGAAACATCCATGAGGAGAGAGAATCATGGACCAGCTGCCTCCTGCACATCCTGCACTGGGGATGGAGCCCACAACCCGGGCAGGTGCCCTGACCGGGAATCGAACCCTCAACCTTTGGGTGCATGGGATGGTGCCCCAACCAGCTGAGCCACCCTGCCAGGGCTCTCCTGGCTGTTTCAATGCCTTTCTTCAGTGCCCCTGACTTCATGTTCATTTACATCTACAGTCCCTTGGGCCCCTGTAACTTTCCCCTCATTCCTGAGAAATCTTTGAATTTTTAAAAGGTTTGTTTGTAAGGCAGATCCGCGCTCTCTCTCTGTTTCCCCCTGTATTCTGTCCATTTCTGTGCCCTCTTTCTGATTTTACGGGGGGATGCTGTGCTTTCAAATGCCTGCTGGAGCGTGTCTCATTCAGGTTGAAGTGTGGACTCGAAGTTCTCTCCTGCTTCATGGAGACGGGAATTTTGCTCAGTCGACGTGTGAAATTCGATGCTTGATGTTTTCTTGCTAGCTCTGTACACATGACTTCCGATTTCTCTGGTGAATTTAATGCGATTGGGTTTGCCTTTAAAACAAAACAAAAAAACACAAAAAACAAGTCTTGCCCTGGCTGGTGTGCTCAGTGGTTAGAGCGTCCGTCCCTGCGTGAAGGTGTTTGATTCCTGGTCAAGGGCAGGTACCTGGGTTGCAGGTTCCAGCCCCGGTCGAGGCGAGGGCGGGAGACAATCGATGTGAGATGTTTCTCTCTCTCTCTCTCTCTCTGAACCCTCCCTTCCACTCTCTCTAAAAATCAGTGGCACCCCAGCTGGTTCGGCTCAGTGGATAGCGGGTCCCGGGTTCAACTCCGGTCAAGGGCACGTACCTCGGTTGCAGGCTCCTCCCCGGCCTGGGCCCTGGTCGGGGCGCGTGCAGGAGGCAACCAACCCATCGATGTGTCTCTCTCACGGGGATGCTTCTGTCTTTCCCTCTCCCTTCCAGTCTCCCTGAAAATCAATGGGAAAATACCCTCTGATGAGGATTAACAAAAAAAATTTTTAAAAAAACCCTGAGGCAGGGTGGGCGTGGCCGGGAGAGGTCAGTAGGGAAAAGGAGACATATGTAACGCATTCGACAACAATGGGTTTAAAAACAAATAAGTGAAAGTTAAAGTAATGCCAAAAACTACCCTCAGGAAAAATACCGGCCTGTGAGGATGAACAGAACAAAACAAAACAAAAAAACCCCACAAGCACCAATTCTTATCCAAGGGCGCCCTCTGCTGGCGGCAGAGGGAAGTTGGTCTGACTGGCAGGACCCGCCGTGGCCGCTCAGTGGCCGCGGGCTTCTTGCTGGTCCTGTGTCCTTCTCTCCCTGGAAACGGGGCAGCTGGGCGCTGCCTGGAGGGCCCGTCGGTCTCTCACCCCGTCACCCGCCTCCCCGCAGCCCGGCCACCCCAGCCCCGTCTGTGCAGCCGCGTTCCGGGGTCCTGCCCATCCCCTGCCCGTGGCTGGCCTTTCTCTGTCCTCGCTTGGGGTTGTCTCTTTCTGGGGCAGGAGCTCGGGGGCTGGGCTGTGTTCTTTTTTTTAATATATTTTTATTGATTTCAGGGAGGCAGGGAGAGAGAGAGAGAAACATCCATGATGAGAGAGAATCGTGGGTCGGCCGCCTCCTTCACGCCCCCCACTGGGGATCGAGCCTGCAACCCAGGCATGTGCCCCCACCGGGAATCGAACCCCGACCTCTAGGTGCACGGGACGGTGCCCAACCGACTGAGCCACCCGGCCGGGGCTAGAGACATGGCTTTTGAAAATCTGGGTGTGTTCTCCGTTTTAACTGATTCTCACTGACGCCCATTTCTTCCAGGCGCTGGGGCACCTGCACCTGATCGAGTACGTCGGCGAACAGACCACTTCGCTGATCAAGGTACAGCCCGTGCGGCAATACGACGGGGGCTCCAGCCAGGGGTCCGTTCATTTTGTAAAATTAAAAAAAAAAAAAGTCTGGCAAGAATAGGTCCCGTTAATTATGTAAAAAAGAGTACAGTCGGGGACCTCTTTCATCCTGGGCAGCCTAGAGATGAAGGGCGACATTTTTAAAACGTATGTAATTACTGACACCTGTCATTTTGCTAGTAGCCTTTGGTTGAAACCTGTCTGAGCCGGTCGGCGTGGCTCAGGGGTCGGAGGTCAGCCTGTGAACCAGGAGGGCACGGGTCGATTCCCAGTCAAGGCACACGCCCGGGCTGCAGGCTCGATCCCCAGGGTCGGGGCAGCGTGGGCCGGGGCTGTGTGCAGCCTGGGAACCGGAGGAGGGGCCGCCAGCCCCAAGGGCCCTTCCGCCTGCCGAGGGAGGCGAGCCCGGGTGGCTGACGGGCAGCGCGATGCCCAGCCCCGCTCTCGTCCCTCCTCCCAGATGGTCCCTGAGGACCGGCGCCTCGCAGCCGCCATCGTCCTGGTGGTCTGGGTCTCGGCCATCGCGTCTTCCCTGATCGACAACATCCCGTTCACAGCCACCATGGTGAGCACCCCGTCCTGAGGCCCGGCGTGCAGCTGGACAGAACGTGGGCCCCCCCTGCCTGCCGGGGAAGGCAGCATGGAACCCCGACCCGTCCGTGCCCTGGCGGCACCCGCAGGCTTGGCTCACAGGCAGCAGAGCCGGGCGGACGGCTGGGAGCCAGGGCCCTGCCCGCGCATCCTGGGTCAGCACCAGGGACAGCGGCCTTTTCCCTTTTGCTTCCGTTTATGTTTATTTTGTTAATCCTCACGCAAGGATGCTTTTCCCACCGATTTTTAGAGAGAGTGGAATGGAGGAAGGGTGAGGGAGAGGGAGAAACACCAGTGTGAGAGAGGCGCTTCGGTGGGTGGCCTCCTGCACGCTTCCCGGACTGGGGCCGGGAATCGAACCTGCAACCCAGGTAAGTACCCCCGACCTGGAATCCACCCCCTGCGACCTTTGGTGTGCAAGCTGGTGCTCTAACCACTGAGCACACTGGCTGGGGCTGCCGTTTGCTGTGAAGGGAATTGGCAGGCGCCCAGGGCAGAGGCTGGTTGAAGGCCTTTGTCCTTCCTTCCCTGGGAACACGGAGCTGTTGTCTGGCCTCGGCCCCTGGTGCTGGGCTCGGACAGGCCTTGGGGTTGTCCGTGTGCCCCTGACCGGGCCGAGATGAGGGGCACGTGCGAGAGGCCCCCACAGGGCGGCCCAGCCCCGTTCCCACGGTGCCTCTGACATCGTCGACTGTGCGGCTTACTGAATCTGTAATATTTTGTTTCTTAAAAAAATCAAAGAGCCCTGGCCAATTTGGCTCAGTGGACAGAGCGTCGTCCGGGTTCGGTTCCAATCAAGGGCACGTGCCTGGGTTGCAGGCTCCTCCCCGGTCCGGGCCCTGGTCGGGGTGCGCTCAGGAGGCAACCCATGGTTGTCTCTCTCTCACATCGATGTTTCTGTCTTTCCCTCTCTCTTCCCCTCTCCCTGAAAACCAGTGGAAAAACATCCTCAGGTGAGGATTCACAGATAATAACTAATCCAAGCCCTGGCTGGTGTGCTCAGTGGTTAGAGTGTCGCCAGCCCCCGGCCTGGGTAATCTATGTGTCTCTCCCACATCGATGTTTCTGTCTGTCTGTCTGTCTCTCTTTTTCTCTCTCACCTCCTCCCTCCTCCCTCCTCCCTTCCATTTTCTAAACATCAACAGGAAAAACGCCCTCCTCCTAAGAGAATTAACAACAAAAAATGACCCGCAGCAGCCACCAGGGGGCAGCGAGGAGAAGGGGGACCCTTCGGTCCCAAGGTTGAACCCATGGGCTCCCACTCAAGGCCGTGCAGGGTTCACACTCCCCTTTGGTTTCCTGCTCCCCGGAGGCGGACAGGCGCCGTGGTCGGTGGTGGTGGCCGCGGCCGGCAGCCGCCCTAGGTGCCGGGGGCGTGACGTGGGGACCTCTCCCTCCGCAGATCCCCGTGCTCCTGAACCTGAGTCAGGACCCCGAGGTCAGCCTGCCGGCGCCGCCCCTCATGTACGCGCTGGCCCTGGGCGCCTGCCTGGGAGGTGAGGCCCTGCGGGGAGCGGGACATCGTGGTGCCCCACGGAGGGGGAGCGGGGGGGGACGCGGGGCGGCCTCCTGGGGATGAGCGTGACGTTCGGCCCAAGTTTGCGTTTTCCTGCTCCGCGTCTGGCCCACGGGGCTCCCACACGGCCCCTGAGCTCACAGGGCTCCTGCCAGAGACAGGTTTCACTCAGAAGCCCTCCTCAGTGCGGGTTTCTTGTCCCCTCCTTACGCCGTTGGGCATGAAAGGATGGATGGCCGCTGGTCTGAGGAGTGGAGATCGTTTGGGGTTTTTTAAATATTCATTTTATTGATTCAAGCGAGGAAGGGAGAGAGAGAAACGTCCATGCTGGGAGAGAATCACGGATCGGCCGCCTCCTGCACGCCTCCGACTGGGGGTCGAGCCTGCAACTCAGGCCCGTGCCCTGGACCAGGAATCGAACCCTGACCTCTGGTTCCTAGGTCGACGCACAGCCAGAGCCTCGCCGGCCGGCCAGGCAACAAGCTAATGTTTAAGCCGATCGTGTTGTGTGGCCCCTGAATGAGGCTCTCAATATCCAACGGCCCCTTGGTGGGAAGAAGGTCCCTCCCTCACGTCCCCCCCCCCCGCCCCCCACCCCCGGCAGAAAGTGCTCACGGTTTAGAATATCGATGACTTGGCTGTAGAGCATGAAGACCCCAGACTCTGTCTTTGCTCGTGTCTCAGGGGTGTGTCTTACGTGCCCTTGATTCTGCTCCCATGCCTGGCAACCCTATGAGTGAGTGGCGGCCACAGCGGCCCATCCTCAGCGGCCCACTCAGCTCTCGGGACCCACACCCATGGCCTCTCTCTCGGAGCCCGTCCGTCTCGTGCTTGGCCCTCCCCCTGTCCTGCCGCCTTCTGCTTCTCAGCATCACTGTCTGTCCCCAGCGTTCCGGGCGGAAGAGGACAGACGCTACCACCGCGGCCCACATGGGCTTGGTCTTATTATCAAATCTGGTTTCAGGCAACGGGACGCTGATTGGGGCGTCGGCCAACGTCGTCTGCGCGGGGATCGCCGAGCAGCATGGCTACGGCTTCTCCTTCATGCAGTTTTTCAGGTACTTCCCAAACTCTGTGTAGAGAGAGTCGCTTGTTGCTTTTGTTTATTTCTTTAAAAAGAGCAACGCGAGGGGCAGGCATGTTGGCAGCAGTTACGGAGTCTTTGTGTCGCTGCAGTGTGTGCAGAGAAAAACCCCACGAACAAAGGGGCCCGGCCGGGTGGCTCAGTGGCTGAGCACCGTCCTATGAACCAGGAGGTCACGGTTCGATTCCTGGTCAGGGCACAGGCCCGGATTCTCTCTCATCATGGGTGTTCCCATCTCTCTCTCCCTCACCCTTCCTCTCTCTCAAATCAATAAAAAAATATTTTTTTAAAAGGAGCCCCAGCCAGTTTGGCTCAGCGGATAGAGCATCGGCCTGTGGACCAAAGGGTCCCGGGTTCGATTCCGGTCAAGGGCACGTACCTCGGTGGCAGGCTCCTCCCCGGCCCAGGCCCTGGTCAGGGCTCGTGCAGGAGGCCACCCATCGACGTGTCTCTCTCACATCCATGTTTCTCTCTGTCTTGCCCTTTCCCTTCCGCTCTCTCTAAAAGTCGGTGGAAAAAATATCCTCGGGTGAGGGTTAAAAGATAATAAGTGCTTTCTGGCACTAGCATCTTAGGGTTCTGTTTTTGTCGGGGGCCCCAGGAAATAAAACCTCAGGGGAAGGAAGGGAGAGAAGAAAGGACTGTGCATGTGACAGTGCTGCGGGCAAGTCCTTTCTGATCTCACCCCCTAAGAGACGATTCTATTTCCGTCCGCAGGGAATTGGGCCAGGGAATTGGGCCGTTCTTGCTTCACACACTTCAACCGAGCAACTGTCCCCTTTTAAGTTTCAAGATGACCCTTTAAGTGCAAGGAATAGAGGGTATTTGAGGGAGGGCTCATTTTTCCTTCCTTGTGTGATGAAGTGTCGAGTGTGTGGCGTGGGTTAAACTCCACAGCCTCTGAGCAACCCAGCCATGTCGAGCTGTGCAAACCCTTTTCCGTAGACAGAGGTAGAGGGTGAAACTTCACCGTTCTTTTAACATTTTCTGGGTGTCTGTGGGTTTGAAAATGACTCTTTTCTTTCTTTTAAAAGACTGAATGAGCAAAGCCCTCGATCGTTGTTTCACATTCATTTCTGCCGTAGTCTCTCTATTCTATTTTTAAATCTCACCCCAGGATGTGGGTTTTGTTTTTTTGGGTTTTTTTTTAAGTTGATTTTAGAGAAAGGAAGGGTGAGAGAGAGACATACATTTGTTGTTTCACTTTCATTGGTTGCTTCTTATATGTGCCCTGATGGGGGATCTGTCCTGCAACCTTGGTGTATCAGGAAAATGCTCTAACCAAATAAGCCATCTCTGGCCAGGCTGCTATTTTATTTATTTATTTTTAATTTTATTTTTGAGAGAGAGAGAGGAAGGCGGAGGGAAAGAGAGAGAGAGAGATGTTCATGAGAGAGACACATAGATTGCTGCCTCCTGCCCTCCCCCTACTGGGGATGGAGCCCGCAACCCGGGCATGTGCCCTGACTGGGCATCGAACCAGCGACCTCCTGGTCCTCACAGCTCTCACCAGACGGCAGGTCCCACAATGCACCTGTCTTTGTGTTTCAGGTTGGGCTTCCCCATGATGGTGGTCTCCTGCATGGTGGCGATGTGCTACCTGCTGGTGGTCCACGTTGTGATGGGGTGGAATTAACAGGGACACCTCCTTCGAAGACCGAGGGGAACCTGACCCGTCACCCACGTCTGGAGAACACTCCCCCGTGGGCCGCTCTTGGGAGGAGAAAAGGCGCTCACATGGGGGTGCGACGGAGTGTGGACCTTGGCACCCATATTTCTTATCCGGCTGGATGCTGGCAAAACATGGCCGATAGAAACATGGGTCACTTCCCCAAGACACCCCGACAGGAAAGACGTGTGTTTCAGGACCCTCCTTGTCAGAAAAGGCACCAGTGCCGTCATCCACCCCAAATGGTCTGTGTTGCTCAGGGTCCCTTCGCCCGAGGCCGTCCGCAGTTTTCCTTCGTGTCATCACTGTTCATATTAGAATAATGAGTGAATTGTGTCCCCTCTGAAGACATGCTGTTCCTTGAGAAGGCAACAGTTTATGTATTAAAAAAATAAATAAACTCTCCCTTGGCAAATGGTCTTGGAATTTGCTCACCCCATCACATGTTGGGTAGTTTACATTATGCAACATGGCATTTTACGCCTACGTTTCTCTCTGGAGTTATTCAGTCATCAATTAAAACTAGAAATTTGGCCTGGCCGGGGTGGTGCAGTGGTTGAGCACCGACCTATGAACCAGGAGGTCACTGTTTGATTCCCGGTCAGGGCACGTGCCTGCGTGGCAGGCTCGATCCTCAGTGTGGGGCCTGCAGGAGGCAGCTGATCCATGATTCTCTCTCATTGTGGATGTTTCTATCTCTTTTCCCACTCCCTTCCTCCCTGGAATCAATAAAATTTACACCCATACACACACACACACACACACACTTATATTACAAGATAGAAGATAGCTATGCACGTTCCAAGGCATTTAACTTTTGCCCCAGCCCTGAGCGGTGTGGCTCAGTGGGTAGAATCTCGGTCTGCAGCCTGAAGGGTCCCCGGTTCCACTGCAGCCAAGGGCACCTGCCCGGGTTGTGGGCTCGATCCCCAGTGCGGGCTGTGCAGGAGGCAGCTGATCAGTAATTCTCTTATCATTGATGCTTCTCTCTCCCTCTCCCTTCCTCTGAAATCAATAAAAATCTATATTTTTTTTAAAAGTGCTCCCTACCGGGCAGGGCACCTCGTCCAGGACCCTGGGACACAGGAGCCCTTTCCATCCCGCCCTCCGCGCTGGCCACGCCCCGTCCCCGCCCCCTCGGCATGACCACGCCCATCGCCCCGCCCCCGGCCCGTCCTTGCCCCGCCCCCGGTCCGTCCTTGCCCGGGTCCGGCTCCCGCAGGCGCAGGCGCAGAGGGCGGCGCGGGCGGAATGGGGTCTGCAGCGGCGGCGGCGGCGGCGGCCGGGGAGGGGGCGCGCAGCCCGAGCCCCGCGGCCGTGTCGCTGGGCCTGGCCGTGGCCGTGGTGTCGAGCCTGGTGAACGGGTCCACGTTCGTGCTGCAGAAGAAGGGCATCGTGCGCGCCAAGCGGCGAGGTAGGGCGGGCGGCGGGTGCGGGGGTGGAGGGGTGCCCGCCATCGGGGCGCCCGGGGTCCCGCCTCCGCCGGGGAGGGAAGGGGCCGCGGCGCGCACGGACCCATCTCCACCTGGGCCGCCCCCGAAGCCGCCGGAACGCCCCCCCTTCCCCCCGGGCGCCCCGAGCGAGCGGCGCGAGTTGTGTCGCCGCCACCGCTTCTCCCTTCCGGGGGCTGGCGAGGCCTCGTTCCGGTGACAGGGTCGGTCCCGCCCGCGGCTTCCTCCTCCCCGGTCCGTCCCGGAAACCGCCCGGTGGACGGGGGCCCCGGCCCGGCTCCGCGGGGCCCCGGGAGCACTGCGCGCTGCGCCCGGGTCCTGCCTGGATCCTTGTGGGGTTCGGGCGTGACCCCCTGACCCCGAGCGAAGGAGATGCCAGGCCCGTGAAGAACCCCAAAATGGGCCCGCGGAGCCCCGCGCGGGGGGCAGGGGACCGGCCCGGAGCCTGCGCGGCCCCTCGGCGCCCGGAGGCGGCAGGTGGATGCTGTGACCCCGGCGGCGCCGGTGGTTAGCGGGGTCCCCCGAGCGGCGACCTAGGACCCGGGAGGTCACGGCCGCTGCCGGTCGGGCACAGGCGGTGCTGCGGGCGCGATGCCCAGGGTGCGCGACTCTCTCATCATCATGGATGTCTCTCTCTCTCTCTCCCTCCGCCTTCCCCTCCGACATCTATAAAAATATATAGAAATGGATAAATAAAAGTTAAAACGTTAAAAAAATAAATAAATAAAGAGCCCGCCGGGGCAGGACGAGACTGCCCGGGTCCTGCGATGGAGAATTACATGCATTTCAAGTTCGCATTCCAGACGCGCCCTCCATCTGGCCTGGAGGGCCCTCGGAGACCGGTGGAGGGGCCTGGAACGGGGGTGGAGCGATCAGTCACCGGCAGTTTGTTTATGGCTTGTAAAATGTATTTGTATTCATTTCCGAGAGGAAGGGAGAGGAGAAACGTCCAGAATGAGAGAGACTCGTGGGTCGGCCGCCTCCTGCACGCCCCGCACTGGGCATCGAGCCCACAACCCCGGCAGGTGCCTGACCCAACGGGCATCGAGCCGCGACCTCCTCCTGGTTCCTAGGTCGACGCCCGGCTCCTGAGCCACGCCGGCCGGCCAGGCTGAATGTTAACTTTTAGGAAAAGAGTTGAGAGCTTTCCTGAAGGTGCTGAGAGCTGAGTAACTGAGCCTGTGGCCTCTACCAGGTCACAGGATCCGGAACCCTTGCCCGGCCTGAAACGCGGTAGCCCTGTCGGCCGCCGTCCAGTGCCCAGGGGCGATCTCCTCTCCGATAAGGAAAGTGGTGAGAGCAGCGGGAGTTAGAGCCGGGGCCTGGCTTCCTTCCTGGAAGTGGTTTCTGTACGCAGAGGAGACAGAGGAGACGTGGAGTCCGGCTCACTTACTGTCGTGGTGCCCGGGGTGCACTGGACCCCGATGGGCAGCTCTCCCTGGGGGTCGGGTGGTGTCTGGGCTGGAGTCACCTGCAGGCTTGACTGACCGGCTGCAAAGTGCCCCTCCACTCACCTGTGTGTTGGGGGGTTGGGGGCAGCGGGAGCGGCTGGGGGCGTGCGGAGCCCCTCCCTCCTCACCTCCAACCAGCTGAGTCACACTGGACGGGCATCATTAGTGTTTCCAGCTTCAGTTTTCATGCCAGTCTCTTCTTCAGCTTGTGAACCACTGCCTTCTCTTTTTTTAATTTTTAAAATACATTTTTATTGGTTTCAGAGAAGGGAGAGAGAGAGCAACATCCATGATGAGAGGGAACCATGGATCGGCTGCCCCCTGCACGCCCCCCACTGGGGATCGAGCCCACAACCCGGGCCTGTGCCCTTGACTGGAATCGGACCCAGGACCCTTCAGTCTGCAGGCCGACACGCTATCCGCTGAGCCACACAGGCCAGGGCAACCTCCGGCTTCTTGCTTTCCTGACATGTGTCTCACTCTGTCCTAGGTACCTCCTACCTAACAGACGTGGTGTGGTGGGCAGGCACGATCGCAAGTAAGTACCCCGTGTGCAGGGAGGGGGGGGGGCCTTGATCTCCTTCCGTCCTCCCTCCCTCCCTTCCTTCCTTCCTTCCATCAAGAAAATATATTTCATTGATTTCAGAGAGGAAGGGAGAGGGAGGGAGAGAGAAACGTCCACGATGAGAGGGAACCATGGACCGGCTGCCTCCTGCAGGCCCCCCACTGGGGATGGAGCCCGCAGCCCGGGCCTGTGCCCCGACGGGGTTAGAACCAGCCACCTCTTGGTTCGCTGGTTGAAGCGCGACCCCCGAGCCACGCGGGCTGGGCTGCACGGCTCTTTCTGAAACAAGGACGTGTTGCCCCGGCCGGTGCCAAGATGCCCAGGTTGGGTTTCTCGCGAGGAGTGGACCAGCAGCAGCTGTCTCGGGGCAGGGCCTCTGCGACCTGGCCAGGGGCCCTGGTTCTAGCGATAACCCTTCGCTTCTCTCGGGTCTGATTCCAGTGGCTGTTGGCCAGATCGGGAACTTCCTGGCCTACACGGCGGTCCCCACGGTCCTGGTGACGCCCCTGGGTGCCCTCGGCGTGCCGTTCGGGTGAGAGCTGGGACCCTGTGTTTGGGTTTGCATGTGTTGTTGACATAGACGGATAGAAACGTTTTATTTTCAGTGTTTCTGGTCAAAGAGTAAAAGTGGAATTGTCGCTAGAGAGAGTTCTTTGGTATTTTCCTCGACGTGGTTTAATTTATTCCTCCACGTTCAGTCGTGTGAATTACTATTTTTTAAACTCTCTCCTAAGGGTATTTTCTCCATTGATTCCTAGAGAGTAGAAAGGAGAGAGAGAGAGAGAGGCATTGATATGAGAGAGACACGTCGATTGGCTGCTTCCAGCCTGCGCCCTGACCGGGTCCGGGGATCAAACCTGCAACCCAGGGCCATGCCCTTGACCGGGAATGCAACCCATGACCCTTCTGGGCCTGCACACCCTGCATTGGGGATCGAGCCCACAACCCCGTAGGCCGCTGCTCTAACCACTGAGCACCGGCCAGGGCTGACGTGTTTTGATCACGAGCTGTCATTATGTTCGCAATTTTAACATCCCACTTTCCTACCTGACATAGGTGCTTTGATTGTTTTTTTAAAAAATAAGGTGCATTATTTTTAGTTTTGTCCGTCGTAAAGCTCACCTTGCTGCTCTGGTGCATTTCATATGCACTGAATAGCACGACGAGTTGAGTCGTTCACTGCATATTGGCTGTGCATAGAGTTCGTATGAAAGTCCTGTTTGTGTTGAATTAACTCCAAGAAGCTGCCCGTCTCTCTACTCTTAGAACTGAAAATTAAAATCCACTGCGAGGAAATGCGGGTTTTCCTAAGGAGCTGCTGTGAGTGGGGACGGGCCGAGGGTCCGATCCCAGCCTGGATCCCTCTTTTCTTACTTCGAAGGTCCATTCTAGCCTCGTACCTTCTGAAGGAGAAGCTCAACATCTTGGGCAAGTTGGGGTGTCTGCTCAGCTGTGCAGGCTCCGTCGTGCTGATCATCCACTCCCCGAAATCCGAGAGTGTGACCACGCAGGCCGAGCTGGAGGAGAAGCTGACCAACCCAGGTGACCCCTCTCGGCCGCCCGCGAGCGCCGTGGGGGGACCCCGAGGCCCCCTCTGTCCGGGTGCGGAGTGACCCTGCCTCCCGGCCCGGCCAGGGGGCCGCTCTGGGCCTCGAGCTGGGGGCCCCCGTGTCCCGGCCTCGCTCCCCCCCATGTGACTTACCTTCATGGTCCCCACCGAGGTCGCTCTCTTTTCTGTGCATTTTAAAAAATACATTTTCATTGATTTTTAGAAAGAGAGGAAGGGAGAGGGAGAGAGAGATGGAAACATCCCTGATGAGAGAGAATTGTGGATCGGCCACCACCTGCACATCCCCCACTGGGGATCAGGCCCATGACCCGGGCATGTGCCCTGGACCAGAATCGAACCCGGGACCCTTCAGTCCTCAGGCCGACGCTCTATCCACTGAGCCACACCGGCCAGGGCCCATGATTCTCTCTCATCGCGGATGTTTCTCTCTCTCGTCTCTGAGGTCAGTAAACACTGTGGTTTTTTAAAGCCACAGTCAGACGAGCTGGCGCTCGCTCGTGTCTTGCAGTGTTCGTGGGTTACCTGTGTATCGTGCTGCTCATGCTGCTGCTGCTCATCTTCTGGATCGCGCCGGCGCATGGGCCCACCAACATCATGGTCTACATCAGCATCTGCTCCCTGCTGGGCAGCTTCACCGTGCCTTCCACCAAGGGCATCGGGCTGGCCGCCCAGGACCTGCTGCACAACAACCCGTCCAGCCGGCGCGCCCTGGGCCTCTGCCTGGTGCTGCTGGCCGTGCTGGGCTGCAGCATCATCGTCCAGTTCCGGTACATCAACAAGGCGCTCGAGTGCTTCGACTCCTCCGTGTTCGGGGCCATCTACTACGTGGTCTTCACCACGCTGGTCCTGCTGGCCTCCGCCGTCCTCTTCCGCGAGTGGAGCAACGTGGGCCTGGTGGACTCGCTGGGCATGGCCTGCGGCTTCACCACCGTCTCCGTGGGCATCGTCCTCATCCAGGTGTTCAAGGAGTTCAACTTCAGCCTCGGGGAGATGAGCAAGGCCAACCTGAAGGCGGACTAGGGGCGGCGGGGCGGGCGGGCCGGGGAGCAGGCCGCGGGTGTGGGTTCGGGACCTGGTTTGCGGAGAAGGACGAGAGCCGCGACATGGCTGGCGTTGGAGCTGGTGGCGCCTCGGTGGGGGTGCGGTCCGGGGACGGCAGGGCCTCCCCGCTCCGGGCTCAGGCTGCTCCCAGCGCCGTCTCTGAGGAGCGGGACCCGTGTTCGTTGCCGTGACCCCAGAAGCTGTCATGAGTCCTCGTTCCTCCCAGCCTCCTGACATGATTTCACGTGGAGAAGAAAGACGGGCTCTTCACGGTTCGTCCTTGACCAGAGGGTCCCGGAGAGATGGCTCTGCACGGACGGGGCCCGTAGGCGGATCGTTCTGCGCCGAGCCCTCTGTCCTCGTCCGCGTCAGCGGTCCGTGCGTTCACGCGTGTCTGATCCCCTCTGAGCTGGCTCTCCCTCCCCGGACACCGAGACGCGTTCGTGGCAGACGGATCGAGAAGAGCGCTGGCTGGCAGTGCCGCGCTGTCGGGGGCCGCCCAGTAGCGTGAGTCAATTTCAGTGCCTTTATCACTTGAACTGTATTCACTTAGTTTGGCTGTGGCTGTGCGTCTGCTCTCTGGGCTTACAGTAACGCTTACGCCGTCGTGTCGCCGTGCAGAACACGCGTGTGTCCAGGGGCCGTAGGTAACGGCGTGCCCGTCTGTGGGCAGAGTCAGGACGGAAGACACATGAGAGAGGGTTGGCCCGTTCGCACGTCGTCGTTGCCCAGTAAAGACGGTGCCGGGAGAAGCAGGCGGTCCCTGTCCGTCCGCCTTCATCTGTGCGGCTGGGATCCCGAACCCGCCGAGGCCCACGTCCTCTGTCCGTGAACATCCGGCCGCTCAGAAGACGAGACTTCTGTCCCCAGAGGGTGAGGCTGTTAGACGGGAGGGTGCGTGGTCAGCGGCTCACCTGTGATTTGGGAACGAGGTGGAGGGCCCAGGGAGGCCGAGGCCCGTCCAATTGGAACGAACACACAGAGCGAGTTTCCAGCAAAAGGGGAAAAGGATGGGTTTGGCCTGCGCCCCGCTGTCTGGGACGGCAGAGCCCCCGGGCCGCTCACCCACCTCCTTCAGCTTCTGAAGTGCAGCCTGGCCGCCGGCGAGGCCAGGATTCGGGTCAGAGACCCTCCACGTGTGTTACCTGGGGCCAGGCCCAGAGCAAGCAACGCGTGTTTCACGGGAGACCGCGTCCTTCGCGGGCGAGGTTGTAGCAAAACGGACTGTGCCACGCTGGAAGGCTGGGCTGGGGTGTGGACCCCGTGAAGCAGACGGCGACATCGGGTGATCCCCGGTGAAAGTCATTCCCAAAAGAAAACACAGGCTTTTCCAGCCAAAACCAGAGCTCCAGACCCATGGCAGGGCGTCCCCTCACCTGTGAGCCTGGAGGCGGCCTGAAGTGCGACGGCTTAACAGCAAAGGACGCATTTATGATTAAAAGTTCATGAGGCGATCGTTGGCTCGTCGGGCTCCTGAGCTGACAACAGCAACAAAGTTATGTAAACGTTAACAATGTCTATTTAACGAAAGTCACCGCATACGCAAAGACATCGGCCCTCCTCATCAGCTCTCCGAAGCTTGGTTTCCGATCATCAGCTGTTTCAGGGACCCAGGGCCCGTTCACTGCGCGTGTGCGGGAGGGTGACCCTCCGGTGGACGGTCCGTTTACTTGGCGGCGACTTGCGTGTGAGGCTTAGCTGCAGGCCGGTGGCGTTCCTCCTGCAGGAGGCGGTGTCTGGGTGACCATCCCTATGGCTTTTTTATAATATTGTTTTTCTTGTGTGTGCTTTTTTTATATTTTTATTGCTTTCAGAGAGGAAGGAAGAGGGGGAGAGAGAGAGAAACATCCATGACTAGACAGAATCACGGATCGGCCGCCTCCTGCAGGCCCCCCACTGGGGATCGAGCCCACAACCCGGGCCTGTGCCCCGACCGGGAATTGCACCATGACCTCCTGGCTCCTAGGCCGACACTCAGCCACGGAACCGCACTCCCCGGGCCGCTGTTAAACTTGCATTTTTTTGCAGAAGCTCATCCCAGCCGCCCGAAGTGGCTTTGCTCATCCCCTTCGGGTTTCCGGTCGATGAAAAGGGGACCAGCAAAAGGTGTGGTCGCCTCTGGTTCCCTCTCGACAGCTCAGCTCTGTGCTGGCTCCAGGCGGTTCCTAGACGGTGGCAAAGCCGAGACCCGGGTCTCCAGGGGAGGGTGGCCACATCGGCTCACGGAGACGGGCAACCTTGTTGGGAGTGACACCCCTTCCCCAGCCCTCACAGCTCACCTGGAGCGGCCCCTGAGTGCTCTGCCAGCCGACCTCCGCGCCCGGCTCTTTCTTTCCAGACGCAACAGGATCCCGGCGGGGCCTCCTGTGGCCGCGTGGGAAGCTGGACGGGGACGCATCCTTGCGCCCAGTCCTGCTCCCGTCTGATGGGCTCCAGGGGTTGGAAGGCCTGGTCCCCCCACACCCGTCGAGCAGGACTGGTCGGAATCTGGAGAACCGCCTTCTCAGGGACCAAAGGCCACAGGCTCCTCAGTGGCGACTTGCTCCCAGGACGCCTCCGTGAGTTCCCGCATGTGCCGCTCCCGCCCGCACTTGGGAGCCTGGGACTCGGGTTGGAAAGGGAGAGATGTTTGCCCACCAGACGTCACGCAACCCAGTTGATCCTGCCAAATACCTCGCTTCCTGCCCTCCTCATGCCCACTCCCCTCGTCCTGGGGGCGGACTCCTGTCCTTGAGCTTCGAGGTGACTGCACGTCCGGCCCGATCCTCACCCTCCGTCGGGTCCTGAGAAGATGGAGGAGGATGGAGACGGGAGGAGGCCCTGCCTCATCTCTAATGTATTTCCATGCACATTTCCCACATGCTGGCAAATGCACAGAATAATTCTGTTTTAAGGAAATGTCTGTTACATCAAAAAATGTCTGGTAAAAGAATGGACACTCGGTGGAGCAAGGAAACGTGTTCCCCCGCGCCCGGTGGTGCGGAGCGAAGCCCAGGCCGGAGCGCGCCCAGGAGCAGGATCTGTGTTCTTTTCTCTCTCCTCAAATCGTGCAGTTCTAGGCGAGTCCCTGTACCTTTCTGTGCCTCAGTTTCTCTACCTCGAAAAGGGAGGGGATGGTTCTGGGGGGGCCTGCACTTGGGCGCCTGCTGGCAGCCTCGGGTGACGGGTGACGGGTCGGGCGTGGGGGCCGGGGTGACCCCGGAAACGCGGCCCATCCGGCCTCCTGTCTGCTCAGGGCCACGCAGCTTCAAGCACTGACAGCAAAGGTGAAGCGCATGGGTGTGAAGTTGGCATCATTCCTCGAAGCTTTAGTGCTCCCTTCTGTTTGTCTTAAAAAGCAAGGGTTTCCTGTATCCCGCCGTCACCCGGAATGTCACCGGGAATGAGAGGGCCTGTAGGGGCTGCACGGGGCGAGCCGGACGCTGTCGCCTTAGGTTTGCAATGAATGAAGCCGAGCCTCCTGCTTCCAGCCGCGTCCCCCTGACCGCGAACCGCCCGGCACAGGTGGACGTCAGGAGCCCCCGAGCCCCTAGTGCCAAAGGGCGGGTCCCACCGGAAGGTCAGGATCCCTTTCACCTGTGGGGATAGAACAGCATCCCCCCACACACACGCACCCCCTCATGTCACTGTTGCACCCCGGAAAAGCTTAAGGCTGTTTTTAATATCGCTCCTGAGTCTGTCTGCCTTTTAAACAACCATTCCTTTCCTGTAACATGGGACACGATCGGGAGAGAGGACGACGGCGAGACGGAGCCTGTGCCCGGACGGTCGAGTCTGTGTTTCCGTGGAAACGTCCCGGGAGCTCCCAGTGGCCGCGCGTGTCAACGGCTAAGACCTGCTTCCCTCGCTGCGCAGCAGCCCGAGCATGTGCCGCCTGATGTAGACAGAGGCTGTTGATGAAGTTTTCCGATATTTACTACCCCGGGTGTGTTTTAAAATAAATAACGTTTCTAGCCGAACCCGCGTTACGGTCTGAAGTGTCTGCTCCCGACAGGGGGAGGCTTCACCTCCTCCTCACTCCTCAGTCCAGCGCTCCCCGTTTTCCTGCAGAAACAGGAGCCCGGTCCAGGACTCGGCCACCCGTGCACGTCGTTAGGCACATCTACGAGACAGGAAGGAGTCGCCATGGACCGACTACTTTCTCTTTTTTAATGTGTTTACTGGTTTCAGACAGGAAAGTCGCCAGTATTTCCTATGCTGCACTTTGCCCCCCAGGACGGCTCTGCACCTGCCGCTCTGTCCGGCTCCGACCGCTTCATTCCTGGGCTTGTGCCCGACCTGGCCGGACGGTGGGGGGCGTGCAGGAGGCGCCCACCAGTGATTCTCTCTCATCGTGGATGTTTCTCTCCCTCGTCCTGCCTCTCTCTGAAGTCCATTAAAAATATGTTTTCAAAAGAATGAATTAGCCCTGGCTGGTTGGGCTCAGCGGATAGAGCGTCCGCCTGTGGACTGAAGGGTCCCAGGTTCCATTCCCCATCGGCAGGTGCAGGGTTGTGGGCTCGATCACCGGTGAGGGGCGTGCAGGAGGCATTGATGTCTCTCCCTCTCCCTTCCTCTCTGAAATCAATAAAAAATATCTTTCTTAAAAGAACGAATTAAACAAACTAAATGCAGTTATCCCCAGATTCCTACCGAATGAGCCCTAAACTGAACGCACCCGCCCCAAGGACTTGGCCTCACTTCACTGCAGTTACTCTCCCCCCCCCCCCCCCCCAGCAATTGGTCCAGCCCTTCCGCGTTCCAAACACACCCCGCCCATAGCTCTGGGCCAGCCTATCCGCGTTGTCAGTCCTGACTACAGCATTTGGTCCTGCCCATAGCCCTGCTCCAGCCTATCTGCTTTGTTTACCATCCCCGGATATCCGGGCTCTGTTCTAGTTCCCCCTCCAGCACTTGGTCACGCCCATAGTCCTGGTCCAGCCTATCCACGTTGTCAGACACGCATTTGGTCCCGCCCAATCCACTTTTCCATCCTATCGGCGCTTTTCGACTACCCCGGATGTCCGGGCTCGGATCTGGTCCCTCCTCCAGAACTTGGTCCCGCCTATTACCCTGATTCAGCCTATCCGCTTTGTCTGCCACGCCCGGATATCCGGGCTCAGGACTAGTCCCGCAGCCTAGCACTTGATCCCGCCTATAAGCCCTGCTCCAGCCTATCCGCGTTGTTAGACACCCATTTGGTCCCGCCCAATCCACTTTTCAAGCCTATCGGTGAGGTCCGACAACCCAGGATATCCGGGCTCTGGTCTAGTCCCGCCTCCCAGCTAATCCCACCTCCTGCACTTGGTCCGCCCTTAGCTCTGGGATAGCCTATCCACATTGTCCTACACCCATTTGGTCCCGCCCAACCCACTTTTCCAGCCTATCGGCGTTGTCCGACAACCCCAGATATCCGGGCTCTGACTTAATCCCGCCTCCAGAACAAGGTCCCTCCTTAGCCCTGGTCCAACCTATCAGCGTTGTCTTCCACCCCCGGATATCCGGGCTCTGGTTGAGTTCTGCCTCCAGTACTTGGTTCCGCCCATAGCCCTAGTCCAGCCTATCCGCATTGTCCGACACCTCGGATATCCGTACTCCCGTATAGTCCCGCCCCCAGCACTTGGTCCCGCCTCTCCGCGTTCCCAAATACTCTTGTCTTCCGGGTCCCGCTATAGCCCCGCCCCTGGCCCGCTGAGTGACGGCTTCCGTATGGGATCCCTAAGGTCGCTGCTTAAAAGTGTAGTTTCACACACTGACCCCGCGTTGGCGTTCGCATTGTAAGCAGCACATAGTACTTTGATTTTTATCACTTGGTAGCTATATTACAAAATATTGCCTGCAACACTTCTCCCCTCGGCCCGCCCATTCCCCCCAAGCCCGCTAATCAGGGCCTGGTAAAGAAACCGGAAGTCGACATGACAGCCCGCGGGTGCGGGAGGGGCTTTCGCCGCGCTGTACTGAGTCTGCGCGTGCCGCCCCTGCGTCATTCGGCCGCGACCAGGTTCTGCTCTTCCGCTTGGCGCGGTCCCTGGCCCCGGCGGGCGGTTGCCGGGACTGGAGGTTGTCCCGGGCTACTTGTCCTCGGGGCTCCCCATGGAGGAGACGGCGCGCCCGGCTGCAGCCCCGGATGCTCGCAGCTCCCACTGGACGGCGACGGAGGCGCTGGCCGCGCGAGCGCGGGGGAGGTCGGCCCCCTCGGCCTGTGTGAGGGTGTGAGCGGCGGTGACCGGAGCGGAAGCCCGCTGTGCGGTCGGCCAGCCCACGGGGTGAGTCCGCCACTCGGTTTCCCTTTGAGGCGGGTGCGGGCGGGCCTTCCCGTCCCGGATCCGGGACCCCGTGGCCCCTGTCGGCCCTGGGCCGCCGCGCCCGGCCTGTGTGGGGGGAGGCGGGTTTTCCTCGGACCCGGCCTCGAGGCATCTCCCCGCGGCCGGGGCGCCGTGAGCCGCACGGACACCTGGCGCGCGCCCCGTCGGGTCCCGGAAGCGGCCGCCCGGGGCGGGGAGTCGGGGACGGTGGTTCTCGCTGCTGCGGAGACGCCGCCGGAGACGTGGGCTGGCGCGTTGGCGACGCGGCTGTTTCAGGGGCCGAAGTTGGTTCTAAAGCCGCCGGATCCCCGTCCCCGCGCCGCACGCAACTCGAGAGACGCGGAGTTTCATTTGTCCGCGTCAGCTCTCCCTCGCGTTCTCAGTTCGTCTAATACAGAGCTGCTCGGGGATGCTCTATATACCGTAT
The DNA here is from genome assembly GCA_036010255.1 of Myotis pilosus. Classification (NCBI taxonomy): domain Eukaryota; kingdom Metazoa; phylum Chordata; class Mammalia; order Chiroptera; family Vespertilionidae; genus Myotis; species Myotis pilosus. The sequence goes on along the minus strand of JASKON010000031.1, from coordinate 117,249 downwards.
GCCCAGGTCCTCCTTTTTTCCTTTTTTTAAGGAATAAGCGGGAAATGAGAGACGAAAGGTTTGTTTCATGGAGGCGAGGAACCGATTTCTAACGCCCTTGGGAACTGCCCGGGCTTCTTGTCCCGGGTCGGTGTTCTTCCTTCCCGGCCGCCGCCAGTCTGCCAGTCTGCCAGTCTGCCAGTCTGCCAGGGCGGGCAAGTTCAAATGGCAAGAAAGGGTTTTATTTGCGAGGCAGTGAGCGAAGGAGCCCTCTCCCCCGCTTCAGCCTTTTTTTACTGTTTCCCGAGAGAGCCTGTGAAACCTGCCTGTCAGTTCAAGTCTCCTGGATCGCTGACCTTGGGCCTTTGGGGTCGGGGATCTCGGGGAGGCGCCGCCGTGTTGACGGGTCCGCCCCTCACACACAATTAGCCGGGTCGGAGGCGGGACAACAAACCTGCGGACGCCGAGCTGAGGTGCAGACGGAGAACTCTGCCTGTGACCCTGGTGCGGGCAGCGAGGACCGGGAGGCCCGTTGGCACGTGGGGCCCCTGCCTGCGCCTCCGCCTCGGGGAGGTCTGGCTTCTCTGGCTGTGAGGTGAGGGGTCTTGACACTGTCTTCTCACGACCGAATGGGTGGGAAATACGTGGATCCGTCGTCACCCCCCAGGTGTCCAGTCTCGGCGGCTCTTCCCGTCGGGCAGCAGCCGGGGTGGGAAAGAATGACGCGTGTTCAGGGTGTTTGCGTTGCGGAAAGGTTCCCTGCCCACCCTTGCTCCTCAGTGGCAGCCACGGCGGCCTTCTGGCCTGTCTGTCTGCTCACCCTCCCCCGAGGGTCCGCGTTGGCGCCGTCACCCACCCCCGGCCCTGGCCCCACTGCTGCACCCGCCACTCGGTTCTCCGGTCCCACGACTTCGGCCGCGGGGGAGGAGCTCCCGCACGGCTTTCGTGCCTCGGGCCGGAGTGGCGCTGTGTGACGGTGCGGCCTTCTAAGCACCGGGCGCGGCTCTCCGCTGGTGGGAAGAACAGGGCGCTCCTCCGGAGACGGGAAGCGGGGCTCCGCCTGGCGGCGCATGTGCCGGTCGTTGCTGAGGATCGTTCCTGAGGATCTCGTTTTGCCTCCTGCAGATTGGAAACGCCTCCCGGCCTCCGGCACCGCCTCCGGTCCCGTGATCCATGTGACCCCCGGGCGCCCCTTCACTCACAAGCCATGAGCCCGGGGCGTGGGAAGTATGACTTCTGCATCGGCCTGGGCCTGGCCATGAGCTCCAGCATCTTCATCGGAGGGAGCTTCATTCTGAAGAAGAAAGGCCTCCTGCGACTGGCCCGCAAAGGCTCCATGAGAGCAGGTGGGTCGTGCCCCGGGGGTGTGCTCAGGGCGGGGCCTGCAGAGCCCCTCGTCCCCCCGGGAGTGTGGGCAGCCCGCCCACAGCAGGAGTTGTAAACCTTCATGGAGAATCAAGCATCAGTTTTCTAAACAGGGAAGTGAGAAGCGAGGAAATGCCTCGCTCCTGCGGTTATTACCATGGGAGTCGGGACCAGTGCCCGCGGCTCTCGGCCTTTCTTTAAACCCGGATGATGTCTGCAGAGAAGGCCGTAGGGTCTGAACAGGAGAGCCTCACTGAAGGTGCGGCTTTCCTCTGTGATCGCGGAAACTGGACTTCCCTTGGGCATTTCTCCTGATGAGAGGGCTTCCCTGGGTGCAAGAGCCCGCGGGCAGTGAACTGAAGGGCGGGGTAGGGTGTCCCCAGTTCCTGCTGACAGGAGACCCTGGGGGACACCGGGTGTGACGGGACCCCACTCACCGGCCTGGGCACTCGTGACAGTTGCCAGGTTGTGTGACATCCGGTCACGTCCTGTCCTTCAGCCTCCAGGGCAGCTTTAATCCGGGTTCTGACCCCAGGTTGACCTCCTCTGGCAGTAAAATACCCCCCACCCCCACCCCCGTTTCCCGTGCCGTCTCCAAGTCTCGCAGAAGCAGGAGCCCTGACCTTGGTCTCTGCTGGAGCTTGGTGGGCAGAGGAGGGAGCATGGCCTGTGCTGCTGGAAGGGAAGGGTGTGCTCCTCATTGCTGGTCAGCCCCCAGGCGGCGCTCGCCCGGGAGACACGCCGGAGCGTCACTTGCGTGGCGTTTCCTGACGGACGGTGGCCCACCTCTGGGTGCTGGGACGAAAGTCACCTCAGGCAGGTGAAAGGGCAGGATGAGCGCAGTGGCAGCCCCAGACTGAGCACGGCTCGGCCTTTTCACGTCTGGGCGGTAAGGGGCCCCCTTTCTCCAAAGTCACTGCTCAGATGTGGGGTGACCATGCCTAAGTGACTTGTCCGCTGGCAGACTCACCCTTTAGCAGTTGGGCTACTTCTTACTGGTTCACTCTTTTTGTTTGCTAAAGCTGAGTTAAGACCAGAAAAGAAGTATCAGGATTGATGTAATCCCTTCACTCAGCAAACCTAAACATTTTTAACATATTCATGATCCTCACATCCCCTTTTCTTGTATAATCTTAAAAATGTTATCTAAGATATCCCTTTATAAGTGATGGAACCTTTATTCAAAGCAGTAGTAATTAACAAATGAGATTTTAAAATCTGTCATTACTGCCCTGACCGGTTTGGCTCAGTGGATAGAGCGTCAGCCTGCGGACTGAAGGGTCCCGGGTTCGATTCCGGTCAAGGGCATGTACCTGGGTTGCGGGCACATCCCCAGTAGGGGGGTGTGCAGGAGGCAGCTGATGTTTCTCTCTCATCGATGTTTCTAACTCTCTATCCCTCTCCCTTCCTCCCTGTAAAAAATTAATAAAATGTATTTAAAAGTAAATAAATAAATAAAATCTGTCATTACTGATAGTTGTCAAATATTTGTAGGAATCTGATAATGTTCCAAGAAACTGAAATGTTATTTCATTCACAGGTCAAGGTGGCCATGCATATCTTAAAGAGTGGCTGTGGTGGGCTGGACTGCTCTCAAGTACGTATAGAGACGGTTTCAAGGAAATGTTGTAGTTGTATACTGAAATATTTGCAGATACAGTTACAGTTTCATAGTACTAGCAAATTTTAAAACTTTAAATAAAGTTTTTTTTAAAGTATATATTTAGCCCTAGCTGGTTTGGCTCAGTAGATAGAGCATTGACTTGCGGACTAAAGGGTCCCGGGTTCGATTTCAATCAAGGGCATATTCCAGGTTATGGGCTCAATCCCCAGTGGGGGGCGTGCAGGAGGCAGCAGATCAATGACTCTCTTATCATTGATGTTTCTATCCCTCTCTCCCTCTCCCTTCCTCTCTGAAATCAATAAAAATATGTTAAAAAATACATACATACATACTTATACTAGAGGCCCAGTGCACGGAATTTTGCACTGGGTGGGTGTCCCTCAGCACAGCCTGTGCCCTCTCTCAGTGTGGGATCCCTTACCGCTCAGCTAGCTGCTCCTTACCGCTGCCATGGAGACGGGAGAGGCTCCTGGCACCACAGCTGTGCTCACCAACCATGAGCCTGGCTCTGGCTGACCAGCAGGGGGCAGCTCTTGTGTTGAGCATCTGCCCCCTGGTGGTCATTGTGCATCATAGCGACCGGTTGCCTGGTCATTCCGCCATAACAGTTGCTTAGGCTTTTATGATGTAGATTTTGTAAGACTCAGCCAAGGACATGTTTTTATTGTTTTATTTTATTATTTTTGTTGTTGTTAATCCTCACCCAAGCATATTTTTCCCATTGTTCTTTAGAGAGAGTAGGAGGGAGGGGTGAGAGAGAGAGAAAAACATCGCTATGAGAGAGAGACATTGAGGGGTTGCCTCCCTCACACACCCCAGCTGGGCCAGGGATCCAACCTGCAACCTGGGTGTGTGGTAAGAGCCCGTGGAAGCGACCTGAGAAATCCTTCACGTCCCTTAGTATATGCAGATGTGTGTGCGAGTGCAGGTTTCTCCATTTGAGCAGCTGTGTTCCTATCTGAGAGTTCTCTCTTGTCCATCTCCAAGTGGGAGCCGGTGAGGTGGCCAACTTTGCCGCGTACGCCTTTGCCCCGGCCACCCTCGTGACTCCGCTGGGAGCGCTCAGCGTCCTCGTCAGGTAAGGACACTACGCTGCACGTGGAACAGCAGTCCTTGTGCGGGACCGGGCAGTCCTCAGTCCCGTGTGACTTACCCGTAAACCTGAGGACTGGCGGAGTGGCTGTCATTTGCTTTAAAAGGTTCTCTTCTGTGTGGGCAAGCTGAGCATGTGTGGGCGGAGATGCTTTCACGCTTGGTCTTGCTTGTATTCCGAGCCGGCACTAGTCTGACTTTGATTTTAACTTGTTAACATTCCAGGTTGCACTTGTCACTAGTTATCATCCGACCCATGTGCCGTGGTCGGTGGTGGTGGTCGGTGAGTGGGTTCTGTGCCAACAGCAGACACTGATGGGCAGGAAGTGTGCCCTGAGGGCTGGCTGGCTGGCTGGGAAAGAGAGTCCAAGACGCGTCTAACAGCCAACCCCGCGTGGACGTCTGCGTCCTGGTCACTGTCCCAGCGTGGATTGAGAGGGATTTGTGTCCTTCTCCCCGCAGCGCCCACAAGATTGTGTGTGTGCGCGCGTGTAGGTGCATGGACTGTATACGAAGATAGGGCATATGTCTTTGGTCCTTATTTTTGTGTATATTTTACCATTATTATATTTATAGGTTTGCATTGTATTTTTATGTTTGGATAAAACAAGCTGTAAAGTATTTAAACTTGACAACAGGCAAATCATATAGAATTAAATGAACATATAAGAAGGATGCTTCAGTGAGTGAGGACAAATTAAATCTGAGAAAATACTAAGCATTGGTTTGAACATAGGTTCTTAAATAGGTTGTAAGTTCTTCCGTGGCCCCACTTATTGGGAGTTTGGTGTAGATTTCCTACGGTAGGAAGATGGTTCTTTACGGCTTAGTGTGTGGTGAAGCAGGTGTTCCCTGGAAGCTTCCATTTTACGGTTGAAGACATTTTCTGTCCCTTTGGCCGAAAGCCAGAATCTTTGTAAACTCACAGTGTTTTAGTTTGAGTTCAGTTATTCAAAATGAGAATTGTGCTGATGTTTTAAAATGAGAAAAGTAGCGGATTTGTCTAATCTTCTCCCCCCTCCCCGTTTCAGTGCCATTCTGTCCTCATACTTCCTCAATGAAAGGCTGAATCTCCACGGGAAGATCGGGTGCTTGCTGAGCATTCTGGGCTCCACGGTTATGGTCATTCACGCGCCGAAGGAAGAGGAGATCGAGACGTTAAACGAGATGTCACACAAGCTCGGGGATCCGGGTAAGAACGAAGAAAAGCTTCACTGGTCTCACTGCCTTTTTACTCCTTAATTTACTTATTTTTTAATTTAATCCAAACTTGGATTAAAATTAAGCCTTCCATACCAGAAGCTTTGTCTGGTATGTTCAGCGGTTAGAGCGTCAGCCCACACATTGAGGGGTTGAGGGTTTAATTCCCGGTCGAGGGCACAGACCTGGGTTGCAAGTTCAGTCTTTGGCTGATGTTTCTTTCCCCTTGATGTTTCTATCCCTCTCCCTTCCTCTCTAAAAAACAAACATGAGTAAAGACATAAATATAACTTGTCTTTGCCTCCTCCAGGTTTTGTGGTCTTTGCAACACTTGTGGTCATTGTGTCCTTGATACTGATCTTCGTGGTGGGACCCCGCCACGGACAGACGAACATTCTCGTGTACATCACCATCTGCTCTGTGATCGGAGCGTTCTCCGTCTCCTGTGTGAAGGGCCTGGGCATCGCGATCAAGGAGCTGTTTGCTGGCCAGCCTGTGCTGCAGCACCCCCTGGCCTGGGCCCTGCTGCTGAGCCTCGTGGTCTGTGTGAGCACGCAGATCAACTACCTGAACCGGGCCCTGGACATATTCAACACCTCCCTCGTCACCCCCATCTACTACGTCTTCTTCACCACCTCGGTGCTGACCTGCTCGGCGATTCTCTTCAAGGAGTGGCAGGACATGCCTGTGGACGACATCATCGGCACCTTGAGTGGCTTCTGCACCATCATCGTGGGGATTTTCTTGCTGCACGCCTTCAAAGACGTCAGCTTCAGCCTGGCCAGCCTTCCCGTGTCTTTCCGAAAAGATGAAAAAGCGATGAACGGCAATCTCACTAACATGTACGAAGTTCTTAATAATAACGAAGAGAGTTTAGAAAGTTTAACCTGTGGGATTGAACAGCACACTGGGGAGAATGTCTCCCGAAGAAATGGAAACCTGACAGCTTTTTAAGAAAGCAAGAATCAAAAGTTGATCATTGTTGTTATAAAGCGAATTTGAGAATCAGAATGTGTTGGGGAAAGCGGTATTCTCAAATAATGTTCTCTAGAGACAATCTTTTTTAAGGTTTCACTAATCTGGACCAAGAAATTACTTTTCTTATATTTAAATGATGGTAGCTCACTAAAATAACCTCAGTACCTGGCCAATTTTTGTTAACATTGTAGTGGTATTAAAATTTTTCTTTCACCAAAATCTAAGTGCACTAATGGTAGCTTTAAGTCTATAAAAATGCTTTATTTTTTTCATTGGGGATGAAAGTATGATGTGTATACATTTGTCATCCCCACTCTTGTCAGTCCCTGGCCATCTTAAGTCATTTTTATTTTTAAAAAAGAACAGATATTAGCCTGTGATTTACCTACAAAACGCCTCCTGTCTGAGGAATTATCTTAATTTTGAAATTAAGATAGAGAATCCTCTGAGTTACTGAAGACAACTCGCTGGCACAGCAGAGAGTAGGAGATCACCCCACAGAGCACTGCTGTCCTGTGACTTGTCCCTGCACAGAGGTGGCCGTCCTGGGCGGCACCTGGTGCAAAGCCAGGACACCCCTCTGCCCGGCTGCCCGCAGTGTTACTCTGCTCCCTCCGGGCCCGGACCTGGGTGACGTCCGCTCTGGTACTTTCCAGGATACTTTCATAATGAGTCGTTGCCCTTAGATCTTCTCACAACCTGGGAAAGATTCAGAAGGCACAGGTAATTTTTGAAATCTAGCTCATGTTATAATAAAAAGACAAATTGAAACAAATTTCTTTCTAAGTCTGAATGTTTATAGAACAAACTGAAAAATGTTTGTAAAATCTGATTTCCTTCCAGTCGTACTTGGCTCACGAGTTCTTTTAAAAAGTCCTGGCCAGTGTGGGTCAGTGGTTAGAGTGTCAGCCACACACAGGAGGGTCTGGGGCTCGGTTTTCAGTCAAGGACACAACCTGGGTTGCAGGTCTGCTCCCCATCCCGTCATCCTGGTCCAGGTACTTGCAAGAGGCAAGTGATCATTGTGTCTGTCACATGGATGTTTCTCTCTTCCTCAGTAAGCTTATGATGAGAAAAGGCATAAAGTGCGAAGACCCGTTTTTGCAGGGCAAGGCTTGAAGTCGAGTTATTCTGAGGATGGTCATTTCTAAGTGGATGCAAGAGGTTTGTGCAAATTGTAGACAGGTTTGTGGGTGTGTGAATGTTTTAAGTTTGTAGAAAAAACCCAGTCAGGCTCCAAGCCCTTCCTCCACCTAATTCGTCTCTGCAGGACCGAGAATTGCTCATTACGCTTCCTCCTGCCCTTTTTGGTGCCAGGGAAACGCTGTCTGTCCTGCTGAGGAGTCAATCCTTCGTCACGATGCGTCTCCTCAGCGCCGAGATGAAAGGTAAACCTGTTCTCTGGACACAGTCACCAGCCCCCACGACCGGCCCCAGGCGACACCTAGTGACCCAAGGGGCCCCTTCTCTCCTAGTGTTTCTACAACCCCACTCTTGTCATGTCACTTCTTGGGCCACCGGGTGTCTACCTTTTCAATGAGCCAAAACTGCCCCGGCCAGGCTCTCCCGTTGCTTGATTCCCCAGATTGGAGGCTAGATTTTTCTGATTCCACTGCTCATTCACAACTGCTAGGAGCGGGTGGAGAGGGGGAGGAAGTCAGGAGGCCAGAGGCTGTGAGAGCCTCTTTCTGGGTCCATGGGAGGACGTCCTGCCCAGACGGGGACCTGGTCATGTCACCCCCGACCCCCCACCTGCCCAGTGTGGCTCCAACCGACTGAGCCACACCGAATGGCTTTCTTTTTACTTAACATGGTGTTTTCGTGGATCAGGGGTATAACATTTTAGTGGAATCATTGATAATAAAGTAAATGCCTGTGAATGTGGTATTTAGGGCTCCTTGTTCTAGTGGTCCCACATGGCCCAATGTGGGCCAGAAAGCCAACAGCAGAAGCACTGCCCCCATGGGCATAAAATGGTACATTTTCCTTATCATGATTCACATCAGGACCAACATAAAAAGCAATATTTGATTAGGACAATTGGAGTCTCCACTATCAGTACCTGGTTAAACACTCCTAGTTACATATGGACGGTTTATTTCAAATACTACCCCAGAATAAAACGTGTGTAACATATATATGATGTCCTTCAAGTAAGTTACTGACTGTAGTGTACACGTCTACGGATCTATAGACTCATTACACTAGAACTCCAAGGACGCGCTCAGCCCATTCCCGCGCAAACGTGACCCTCTGCTGCCCTCCTGTGGCCGTTTTGAGGAATAACACTTTCTGTCTCTGTCCGCGGTGCTGAAGCTCCGGGCGGAAATCCCTGGTTCTGCTTCCAAACCAGGCGGAGCCAGGTCCGACGGGAGGACAAATGCTTGCCTGCCTCGTTGTCTCTGATAGAGAGACTGCCCTCCCACCCAGGACTCAGGACACACGGGCACTGACCCCAGAGCTGCCCCTTTGGAGGGTGTGGAGGAAAGGGGGGATCCGGTCACCGCCTCCCAGCTCCCCAGCTCCCCAAGGAAAACCTCTCCTCCGACCTGGCAGGTCCCCTCAGGCACGTGGTCGCCTCTCCATTCTGTTGGCTAGCTTAGCCTTCCCCACAACTGCCTTAGAACTGAACCCAGCAGCCCCAATTCTAACGAGCCGCTTCTGTGGAGGGTTCCTTTTTAGATGGGAAATGAAATTCGATGAGGTCTGAGGTAGAAGAGCCATAGGCTGGGAGTCATTTAACAAAAGATTGCGCGGGAGGGGGGGGGGGGGGGGGGGGACGGCCAATCAGGGGAAAAGGAGATATGTAAAACTTTAGGCAATAAATAAGACGGGGGGGGGGGGGGAAAGATTGCATTCCCACGTGAGGAATGTGAACCTCTGTCCCTGGAATGAAGGGGGGCTGGGAGCCCAGGCCTGGGGGTGGGTCCCCTGAGACTCTCAGAAGCGCTCCTTGAACCCCAGCTCCCGGCTCAGGTGTTCCCACATCGACCCAGTCCTCCCAGAGCACCTCAGGCCCAGGTGAAATCTGCCAGTCGGGCTATTGTTTTCTGCCGGTCTCCGCTGACTCATGAGGAGCCCTGAGTAATCAGGCTGATGAGGCCCAGGCAGGAGCCCTGTGGGCATCGGGAGGTGGGCTCTCTCGCCCATGGCTGGAGGGTAGCTTCCCGGGTCCCACCTGCCGACCCCCACGGCCCCCCAGGCCTCGAGTCGGAAGCCCACGCGTCCCCCGGTGGCTCGGCACCTCCGGTGAGTACCTCTCGGGGGTGGGAGGTGAATGAAAGGTTTGCACAATGAAGTGCTCGCTCACGTTTGAAATGGCGTCCCCCACCCCCAACCCCCCACCGCCAGGATCTGGTGGGAATCCTGCGTCTGAGGCCTCGGTTTGACTCCATGACGAGATGGAAGTGCGTTGGACGCGTTCTGACAGGAGAAAGCAAATGGCACCCTTGGAGTATCGGCACGCCTCGATGTGCTGAATGTATCGTTTCCAGGTTGTAGTGTTTAGGCTTTATCTTAATCCCCAGCTTTTCCTCCAACTTCTGTTTCCATTTCGACGTGAGCAACCTCGCTTCCTCCTGACGGAACTGGAGCGTTCTCCGGGATGGGGTACTCAGCCGTGTGTGTGTGTGTGTGTGTACAGAAGGTTTATGTGAAATAGTGTAAACATTCATGACCAGAATTCTCACTATGACTAAGGGGGGGAAAAGTGGCTGAAGTAAAATCTGATACCTTTTGGAGGGCGAATAGGAGGAGATTGGACAGTTGCCAGTTTTATTTTAAATATGCTTTTATTGATCTGAGACAGAGGAAAGGAGAGGGAAAGATAAACATTGATGTGAGAGAAAAAACATCAATCAGCTGACGTGCGTGCCCTGACCAGGAATCGAACCCTGACCTCGTGGTTCACAGGTCAACACTCAATCACTGAGCCGTGCCGGATGGGCTCTGTGTTGCTCTTTGGATTCCTGATTATAAGAAACAGAATGAAGCCCTGGCCAGGCAGCTCCGTTGGTTAGAGCCTCATCCCCATAAGCCAAGGTTGAGGGTTTGATCCCCACTGAGGGCACAGACAAGAATCAGCCAATGGATACATCAATCAGTGGAACAACAAATTGATGTTTCTCTCTCTCTCCCTCTCCTCTCCTCTCTCGCTCTCTCTCTCTAATTCAATCAATAAATTTTTTAAAACTTCTTAATGTGCTAGGGGTTGAAGGGAGAAAAATTTAAGGCAACTGATTCGTTTGAACTTGACATTAACGTTCAGCCTTCCTATTCAATAGCATTTCAAGGTTGGCAGCGTCTTTACCCATCACCTCAGCAAAAAACTATTTTTTAATTGATGGGGAAACTGAGGCTCGATGCTAAGTTGTTTGTTCAGGAGTAGGATGGCTAACTAGGGAAACCGTCAAAGGCAGCTCAGGGAGTGTGGTAGGGGCATCCCAGTAGCAGGACTAAGGGGCGCAGTGTGGGTGCGGCAGGAATTATATGGGGGGCAGTAGAGGCAGGGACATGGGGTGGCACAGAGCCTCCACGTCATAATGAGGGGGTGCTCTGATGGGTATGGCAAGATGGGGGTGAAGACATCACAGAGGGGGGCTATGGGGTGCAGTGTGGGGTGAGCAGGGTGCTAGGGCACAGGACAGGAAGATGCAGGGGTCCCCCACAGAGGATAGGGGGCTGCGGCAGCCAGCTCAGGGTGCAGGGTGGGATGAAGGGCCCAGTACAGGGTGCAGCACGGGTTATAATGGGGCTTGCACTGGGAGGGGCGGGTCATGTGATGCAGAGCGGAGGCGTCATAACTGGGGGGACTATAGGGGGCCATCTCGCATGGGGAGCTCAGCAGGGAACAGTGAGGGGGTAGGCGGGGGAGGGGGAGGCAGAGGGTGGAAAAGCGCGGGGGTCCCACAGGGGAGAGCAGGCTTTGGGGGAAAGCGCAGTGTGGGTGGGGAAGGCATCACAGGCTGAAGGGCGCAGTGCGGGGTGCAGCAGCAGTTATAATGGGGGCTGTGAGGAGCGGGGACACAACACAGGGAGTGGGGAGGGGGGCAGAGAGCAGAGGCATCAAATGGGGTGCTGTGAGGTGCGGCGCTGGATGGGGATTGGCGACATTACAAGGGAGCGCTATGGGGTGCAGCCCCGGGTGGGCAGGGTGGGGCACAGGGCAGTGGGGGCAATGAGGGCCAGAGGGAACCACAGCTATGCAGTCTCTGGGACCTCCCTTTGCAGGGCTGGGCGGGAGGAGGTGCAGAACCCAGAGTCGTGACTTCAGTCCCTCCAGGGACGGAATGATCGCCGCCCCGGCCTGCCTGGCTGATTTTGTGGGTTTTTTATTCCGGGTCGAATTTTTGGTCATGTTCACAGGGCTTTAGCTGGGACTTCAGCCCCACAGAGGCGCAAAGTGTTATTCCTAGAATGGCCACAGGAGGGCAGCAGAGGATCGTTTTTGCGCGGCAATGTGCTGACCCCGTCCTTTGAGGTCCACTGTAAGACGGACCAGTTGTACCGGTTAATAACGCGGATGTGTAATCAAAGAAAACACGACAATTTCAAGAGAAACATCAGAAGTGCTTTGTTCAAAGTCATGTCCATTCCTAGGTCCACATTTCCCCATCTTTCAGGGAATTTGTGGAGACCGTCCCAATAGAACTTTTCTTGTTTTGAGGCAAACCATTCAGAGACCCCATTGTCCACTTCTTTGTACGTTTTGAAGTGCCGCTCAGAAAGTGCGTGTGCCATCGATCGGAACAAGTGGGAATCTGAAGGAACAAGGTCTGGTGAATACGGCGGGTGGGTTCATACTTCCCAGGCAAGATCTTTTAACGTGTCTTTGGTTTTGAAGTGTGTGATGGTGCATCATCAGGAAGCAAAATTACTTTGTCGTGTCTTCTGGCCCGTTCGGTTGTTTCACGATCAAACCGTGGTTGAAATTGACCTGGACGTTCTTTGTCTATCACATCGAAATCATTACTTTAAAAGCGCTTAAACCAGCGTTCACAAGTATCTTGAGATGAAGCATGTTCAGTATAAGACTTCCAAAGTATACGATAACTTTCAGTAGCACTTTTCTTCAAAATAATGTAATGGATTAAATCTTCCTACAAATGCTCTTTATCTGACATGAAGTTTGACATTTTTAAGCGTAAAAATATCTATGATGTTAACACCTTCAGAAAATTTGACATGAATTTTTGAAGCTTGTTGTCAATATAACAAAATAGCATACATATCAAATCACATACATATCAGGATATGTGTAACCCCGTCTATTGAAAAAAAATCAGCATTATCACCCGGTACACCTAAAAGGATGTTTACCTTCTGGTTTTGTGAAAGACCCTTCCTCCTCTATCAGTTTATTTCACATGTAGTTATTGAGCCTGGCTTGTGATCTTTGCTAGATTCTGAAATTCAAAGGGAATAAGCACTAGATTTTCCCTATAGAAGTGACCCTCTGGCCCTAACCAGTTTGGCTCAGTGGATAGAGCGTTGGCCTGCGGACTGAAGGGTCCCAGGTTCGATTCTGGTCAAGGGTATGTACCTTGGTTGCAGGCACATCCCCAGTAGGGGGTGTGCAGGAGGCAGCTGGTCGATGTTTCTCTCTCATTGATGTTTCTAACTCTCTATCCCTCTCTCTTCCTCTCTGTAAAAATCAATAAAATATATTTTTTTAAAAAAGTGACCCTCTGGCCGGAGCCGGTTTGGCTCGGTGGATGGAGCGTCGGCCTGCAGACTGAAGGGTCCCAGGTTCAATTCCAGTCAGGGGCGTGTACCTGGGTTGCGGGCACATCCCCAGTGGGAGATGTGCAGGAGGCAGCTGATCGATGTTTCTCTCTCATCGATGTTTCTAACTATCTCTCTCCCTTCCTCTCTGTAAAAAATCAATAAAATATATATATTTTTAAAAAGTGACCCTCTGGCTAGGGAAACTGACATGCAAACCCTAGTTTCTCACAGGTGCGACGCCCATACAAAGTGCGGGTAGAAAGGAAGATTTATGGTGTGATCCCATTCTTCCAGACTGTGTTAGTGCCCCCCCCCCCAAATCTTCTTACTGGACCCCCTTTTCTCTAGCAGACTTAAGAGATGACATAGGATGTCCACCTTCTGGTTTTGTGAACGACCCTTCCTCCTCCATCAGTTTATTTCACATGTAGTTACTGAGCCTGGCTTGTGATCTTTGCTAGATTCTGGGATTTCCTGAGGGAATAAGCACTAGATTCTCCTTATAGAACTGACCTTTTGGCCAGGGAAACTGACATGCAAACCCTAGTGTCTCGCAGGTGCTATTCCACAGAAATGCCATTCAAAGTGCGGTAGGAGGAAATGTTTATGTCCCATTAGGGTGGCTGGGAATGCATTCGAATATATATATGGTTACACTTAATTTGAATCCTCACCCAAAGATATTTTCCCATGGGTTTTTTAAAGGATACTTTTATTGATTTCAGAGAGGAAGGAAGAGGGAGAGAGAGATAGAAATTTCAATGATGAAAGAGAATCCATTTATCGGCTGCCACCTGCACACCCCCTACTGGGGATCAAGCCAACAACCCAGGCCAGAATCAAACCAGGGGGGTCGAACCCTGGACCCTTCAGTCCACAGGCCAATGCTCTACCCACTGAGCCAAACCGGCTAGGGCTCCATTGATTTTTAGAGAGAATGGACGAGAGAGGGAAAGACAGAGAGAATATCAAATATCACACCGGTTGGTTGCCCAATGCACAAGCCCGGACCTGGGCCTTGGCCGGGAAGGAGCCTGCGACCCAGGTATGTGCCCTTGACCTGAATCGAACCCGCGGCCCTTTAGTCCTCTAGCCAGCGCTCTATCCACTGAGCCAATCGGCTAGGTCTCAAATTTACCTTTTTAAAAATGAACGGAATCAGTAGCTGGTGTCTCTCAGTGGTTAGAGCATCAGCTTGCCCGACAGCCACTCACCGCACTCCAAAGGGGCAGTTCTGGGGTCAGTGCTAGGGGTGGGAACATCAGTCCTAGATAGTGGGAACGTCAGTGCAGCAGTCTCTGGGCCCTCCCATTACAAGACTGGGGCGGAAAGAGGCTCAGAACCCAGAGGCGTGACTTCAGTCCATCCAGGGACAGAATGATCGCCGCCCGGGCCTGCCTGGCTGATTTTGCGGGGTTTTTTTCGGGGTAGAATTTTTGGTTGTGTTCACGGGGCTTTAGCTGGGAGTTCAGCACCACGGACAGAGGGGCAAGGTGTTGTTTTCCAGAATGGCCACAGGAGGGCAGCAGAGGATCATTTTTGCGCGGTGATGTGCTGACAGCGTCCTTCCAAGTCTCCTGTAGGAAGTATATGGATCCGTAGACGTGTGCCGTATACTGAGTCACTTACGTGAAGGACAGTGCATATATGTTCTACATGTTTTATTCCTGCGTAGGATCTAAAATAAATTATCCGTATGCCACCGAAAGTTTGGAATTAGGCACTGCTAGTGTATGAGTATGTACACACATAAAACAGCTACACCTTTCCCTGTGTCTGTTAAAAATGTCTCCAACAGTCATATCAGGCAGGGTGGCCGGGTCACCTTATGGGGAACCTCTGCCCAGCAGTTCCGCGGGCCTCCTTTGCAGGTCTGGGGACGGGGGAGGTGCAGAACCCCACCTTGCTGTGTTTGTGCGGGGTTCTCTCTTTTATTTTGGTTTCTCGCAGGTGCAATTCTACAGATATGGATTTTTTTAAAGTATACTTTTATTGAGGTATGGAACTATGATAACAATACAAATGAGTTATTTGAGACTAAGTCATTAAGAAATTTGCCCTAGGCCACACCATAACAATCAACAGTGTTGAAACCATTGGTCATCTGATTTCAGGATTCTTTCTCTGCGCTTCTGGTCAACACCAAGGCCCTCACCCAACCTCAGGTAGAGAAACAGTGGGAGAAGCCAGGGTCTGGAATCTGAACACTCACATTATCAGCTTGAGTAGGTCACCCTGATGCCGGTTTCATCATTTTTGAGATTGGGGATGTCATCTGCCCAGCTTGCTTTCCAAGGCTCCAGGATATGCAAGGACTTAGGACCCAGGAATGTGCTCAACAAATGCCTGTTGATAGGACTGATTTACAAGCATAGTCGTTGATGGATTTGTATGTGTTGAGTTGGTATTTAGGGATTGTTTTATGAGTGATAGTTGAAACTGATGAAATAAAGATGGACTCTTCCCACACAGACAAAATGGATGTTGTTTGAAGAAGGCAGTGGCTGTACCATCACCTGCTCTCCAGGCTCGGGGAACAGTAATTGGCACCTACAGAAAGAGAGGACATCAAAGACAAGGTTCCCTTTCTGAACACAGCGGGGCATTGACCGGCGATGATTACAGACTAAGCAAAGGTAAATCCACTTGAATGACAGGGATTTCCTGGGGGTTAAAAAAATAAGATCTTGTCTAAAAATACACCAGCATCTTCATATTTTTTAAAATTTTTTAATTAATTTCAGAGAAGAAGGGAGAGGAAGAGAAATAGAAACATCAATGCAGAGAGAGAAGCACTGATTGGTTGCATCCTGTGCTCATGGAATGAGGACCCAGCCGTTAAAACCAGCAGGTGCTCTGAAGAGGAATCCACCTTGACTTCCTGGTTCAGAAGTAAACACTCAAACACGAGCCACGCCAGCTGGGAAAGGTATAATTTTAAGACACTAGTACAATCTTTCCTGACATTAGCGTACCTTAGCATAGCATGGTTTAGAAGAGTGAGGGAGATTAGACCTTCGAGGACCTCACCTAGACTATCTTAGCTTAGTGAGGGAGAAGAGACCTTTGAGGCACTAGCAGAGCTAAGTGTACCCTAGGGAAACATAGGCTAGTGAGGAAGATGAGACTTTCAAGGACCTAGTTTAGCTTAGCACAGCACAGAGTACTGTAGGTTAGTGAGAGAGACTAGACCTTCGAGGAACTACCTTAACCTACAGTAACCTTAGGCTAGAGGCACGACACCATTGCAGACCTAGCTAAGTTTAGCATTACATAAAATAGCAAAGGGACCTTTGATACCTGGCTAAGGATAGCTTACCCTAGAGGAGCCTAGGTTACTGAGGCATATGACACTATGGCAGACATGACTTAGCTTAGCCTAGAGTAGTCTACTTAGGGAGGCAAGGAGACCATTGCAGGCTTAGCCTAGCTTAGCTTAGGCAAGAGTAGCTGAGGGACCTTAGAGGACCTAGCTTACCTTAGCTTAGCATAGAGTGCCTAGGTTAGGTAGGTAGACGAGACCATTGCAGGATTAGCCTAGCTTATCTTAGGCTAGAGTAGCTGAGGGACCTTAGAGGACCTAGCTTACCTTAGCTTAGCATAGAGTAGCCTAGGTTACGGAGGCAGACGAGACCATTGCAGGCTTAGTCTAGCTTAGCTTATGCTGGAGTAGCTGAGTGACCTTAGAGGACCTAGCTTATCTTAGCATAGCGTAGCCTAGGTTAGGGAGGCTGAGGAGACCATTGCACAGCTAGGATAGGGAGGTAGACGAAACCTTTGTGACTTAGCTTAGCTTTGCTTAGGCTAGAGTAGGTCCCTCAGCTACTCTAGCCCAAGCTAAGCTATGCAAGGTCCGCAATGGTCCCTTCTGCCTCCCTAGCCTCGCTACTCTATGCCAAGGTAAGATAAGCTAAGTCCTCTAAGGTCAGTCAGCTACTCTAGCCTAAGCTAATCTTAGCTATGCTATGTTCTCTAAGGTCGCTCATCTACTATAGCCTAATCTAAGCTACCTAAGTTTGCAATGGTCTCGTCTGCTTCCCTAACCTAGGCTACTCTAGGCTAAGCTAAGCAAAGCTAAGCTAAGTCCTCTAAGGTCCCTCAGCTATTCTAGCCTAAGCTAAACTGTGCTAATCCTGCAATGGTCTCGTCTGCCTCCCTAACCTAGGCTACTCTATGCTAAGCTAAGCTAAGCTAGGTCCTCTAAGGTCCCTCAGCTACTCTAGCCTAAGCTAAGCTAAGCTCAGCCTGCAATGGTCTCGCCTGCCTCCATAACCTAGGCTACTCTAGGCTAACCTAGGCTAGGCTAAGCCTGCAATGGTCTTGTCTGCCTCCCTAACCTAGGCTACTCTACGCTAAGCTAACCTAAGCTAGGTCCTCTAAGGTCCCTCAGCAACTCTAGCCTAAGCTAAACTAAGCTAAGCCTGAAATGGTCTCGTCTGCCTCCCTAACATAGGCTATTCTAGGCTAAGCAAAGCAAAGCTAAGCTAAGTCCTCTAAGGTCCCTCAGCTACTATAGCCTATGCTAAGCTAGGCTAAGCCTGCAATGGTCTCGTCTGCCTCCATAACGTAGGCTACTCTATGCTAAGCTAAGCTAGGTCCTCTAAGGTCCCTCAGCTACTCTAGCCTAAGCAAAGCTAAGCTAAGCCTGCAATGGTCTCGTCGGCCTCCCTAACCTAGGCTACTCTATGCTAAGGGAAGGTAAGCTAGGTCCTCTAAGGTCCCTCAGCTACTCTAGCCTAAGCTAAGCTATGCTAAGCCGGTAATGGTCTCGTCTGTCTCCCTAACCTAGGCTACTCTAAGCAGAGCTAAGCTAAGTTAAGTCCTCTAAGGTCCCTCAGCTACTCAAGCCTAAGCTACACTTACCTAAACTTGGTCTTCTAAGGTCCCTTAGCTACTCTATGCTAAGCTAAGCAAACCTAAGCTAGGTTCTAAGGTCCCTTAGCTACTCTAGCCTAAGCTAAGCTAAGCTAAGCCTGCAATGGTCTCGTCTGCCTCCCTAACCTAGGCTACTCTAGGCTAAGCTAAGCAAAGCTAAGCTAGGTCCTAAGGTCCCTCACCTACTCTAGCCTAAGCTAAGGTATGCTAAGCCTGCAATGGTCTCGTCTGCCTCCCTAACCTAGGCTACTGTATCTAAGCTAAGCTACATCCTCTAAGGTGCGCAGGAGGTAGTTATTCGACGTTTCTAAGTCTCTATCCTTCTCCCATCCTCACTGTAAAAAATCAATAAAAATATGTTGAAATAAAAGAAGATTGCACTTACTGTCCTTTCAAAATGGGAATAAAAGGCGTTGCCTGGCCTGGAGTAGTTAGTGTCATGATTGGGGGGAAAAAAGTCAGACAAGGTCAGAACGCTAACACATGGGGTTTCCGTGGGATCTCGCACCCCGTGGAGCTCTGCCAGTAGTCATGGGGACTTTCCACACCCACAGGGAACACCGTTTCCCATGCGGAGGGGGTGTGGTGGGGGATGCGTTGATGCACATATCGGTGCACGCAGGTCCCCTGACTTGGGCCAGCCAGGAGGGTCGCGAGGGGTTCCAGGCCAGGGTTTGCGTCTGAATTATTCAGGGACAGAGTGCTGGGCGCCCCAGCAGCCATAAGACGCTCCAAGCTCGGCTCCAAGCTCGGATCAGGCGCGGCCGGGGGCGTTTGGACTGTTTTGGGCTTTCTTTGCTTTAAAACATGGAAGCTGGTTATTCTCTCAAGGTTTGTGAAGCCCTAGACTTCCAGTTTGCAAATTTATGTATGTATCTATTTAGTTAGTTGTAAAGAGAGACTGGGACAGAGAAAGGTTACTCACGTGTCCTCAGCTCCCAGGGCCCCACAATGTACCTGGAGGTCACCGGCATCCTGTGACTTTGCGTTGTCGCCTCCTGCCCTACCCTGCGGTTCCTGGTTTAGAGGTCTTGGGGAGAGAAAGAAACATCAGTAATGAGAACCATGGATTGGCTGCCTCCTGCACACCCCACACAGGGGATCAATCCCAGAACCCGGTTCCTAGGTTGGTGTTTCACCACTGATTCATGCTGGCTGGATCTTATATTATTATTATTATTATTTTTAACAAAAATGTAACCTTTTGCATAGGAGCTGGGGCAGCCTTAGCTGCTGGAAGCTGCCCCACTGTTAATGTCTCTGGCCTGGCCTCAGGCTCACCCGCCTCCCCCATCACTCAGGCCTGCTTCCCTCCCTGGCACCCCTTCCCACTGCCTTTCTGGGGATCCCTAAAACCTGGGGGTTTGAGGGCACCAAAGGGAAAGGGGATGGGAGGGTGGCTTTTTGTTAAAATGTCTCCTGCCAAATAATTCCATAGACACCATTTGTGGGAGGGTAGACTTTGCCCACCCCTCTCCCATCTCAGCCCAGGACTTGGGCTCCCGATTCCTGCCAGGATCACAATTCCCGCTGGGCACCAAGTGGGCCACGAGTAGACAGAAACGCACCCCACCCTGCATCAGCACACCCCATCCTGTGTCAGCGGGAAATGACTCCCCCTCATTCCCAAGCACAGGCCCAGGTCCCCAGGTGTTGGCGGAAGCCTGAACCCTCCCCTCCCCTCTTCTCCCTTCCTCTCCCTAGTGTGCCTAGGTGGGGCCGTGTTGCTATGATGGATTTACTAAATCTCCTCATCATTATTTTAATTTGTCTCGAAAAAAATAGTTTGGGTGGCCTGGCCACTGTTTGTATGTATCCATCTCCCCCCATCAAACCTGTGTTAAAACAAATGTTACTTAAGATAAACAATCCAATCAAAAAATGGGCAAAGGATCTAAATAGACACCTTTTAAAAGAGGACATTCAGAAAGCCAAGAGACATATGAAAACATGCTCAAAGTCACTAATCACCCGAGAGATGCAAATCAAAACAACAATGAGGTACCATCTCACACCTGTCAGACTGGCTATCATCAACAAATGACAAGTGCTGGAGAGGATGTGGAGAAAAAGGAACACTCGTGCACTACTGGTGGGAATGCAGACTGGTGCAGCCACTGTGGAAGACAGTATGGAGCTTCCTCAAAAAACTAAAAATGGAACTCCCATTTGACCCAGTGATCCTACTTCTAGGAATATATCCCAAGAAACCAGAAACACCAATCAGAAAGGATATATGCACCCCTCTGTTCATAGCAGCACAATTCACCATAGCTAAGATCTGGAAACAGCCTAAGTGCCCATCAGTAGATGAATGGATTAGAAAACTGTGGTACATCTACACGATGGAATACTATGCTGCTCTAAAAAGGAAGGAACTCTTACCATTTGCAATGGCATGGATGGAACTGGAGAGCATTATGCTAAGTGAAATAAGCCAGTCAATGAAAGAAAAATACCACATGATCTCACTTATTCATGGATAATAAAGACCATTATAAACTTATGAACAATAATAGATACAGAGGCAGAGCTATCTCAAACAGAGTGTCAAACTGCAGCGGGAAGGCCGGGGAGGGTTGGGGGCAGGAGAGAGTGGGGTAAGAGATCAACTGAAGGACTTGTATGCATGCATCTAAGCATAACCAATGGACATAAGACACTGGGGGGTAGGGGAGGCCAGGGGATTATCAAGGGCAGGGGGAAGGAGACATATGTAATACTTTTTGTAATACTTTAAGCACTAAAACAATAAAAAACAAACAAACAAACAAACCCCCAAATGTTACTTTTCTCTCTCCTGGACACAGACCCTCCCTTTCTGATGGGAAGAACTTTGCATAATTACAGCCACCTCCACGTTTTATGGGTCACAAACCATCCACAATCGCCACATTTCTGTCCAGGAAACCTTAGTCCCTTCAGTGACAGAGCGGGCTCCCCGGGGCCTAGTCCAGAACTGGGAGGATGGAAATCTCTAAGAACCCGAGCCCTGGCCGGTTTGGCTCAGTGGATAGAGCGTCGGCCTGTGGACTGAAGGGTCCTGAGTTCATTCCGGTGGGGGTGGGCACGTGCCCGGGTTGCAGGTTCAAGGTTGTGCAGGAGGCAGCGGGTCAATGATTCTCTCTCATCATTGATGTTTCTATCTCTCCCTCTCCATTCCTCTCTAAAATCAATAAAAATATACTGAAGAGAGAAAAGAACCTGAGATGATGTGGCCAACTGACCACGTGTTTACATATAAAGTTCAGACCCGGCGAGAGTGCTGTTACGCTATGTGTGCGCGCGGTGCGGGCTTAGGATGGAGAAAAGACAGGAAGCCCAGGGACCACGCTGATTCCCCTAAAACACACGCTCCCTGTGCCCGGGCCCTTCGGCAACCAGGGTCCCCGCCACCCCCCGCCCTGCGCGCGCCTCTCCAGCGCCACCCAGAACGCAGATGCGCGGCCGAAGGAGGGAGGCGAGAGGAGAGAAGGGGAGTGGGCAGGAGAGTTGGAAGCGAAGGGGCAGGGAGAGCGGGCTGGGAGGGCAACAGCTGGAAGGCATTGTCCCGGGAGCGACACCTGAGACCCAGGGCCGACAGGGGCCACGGGGTCCCGGATCCGGGACGGGAAGGCCCGCCCGCACCCGCCTCAAAGGGAAACCGAGTGGCGGACTCACCCCGTGGGCTGGCCGACCGCACAGCGGGCTTCCGCTCCGGTCACCGCCGCTCACACCCTCACACAGGCCGAGGGGGCCGACCTCCCCCGCGCTCGCGCGGCCAGCGCCTCCGTCGCCGTCCAGTGGGAGCTGCGAGCATCCGGGGCTGCAGCCGGGCGCGCCGTCTCCTCCATGGGGAGCCCCGAGGACAAGTAGCCTGGGACAACCTCCGGTCCGGCAACCGCCCGCCGGGGCCAGGGACCGCGCCAAGCGGAAGAGCAGAACCTGGTCGCGGCCGAATGACGCAGGGGCGGCACGCGCAGACTCAGTACAGCGCGGCGAAAGCCTCTCCCGCACCCGCGGGCTGTCATGTCGACTTCCGGTTTCTTTACCAGGCCCTGATTAGCGGGCTTGGGGGGAATGGGCGGGCCGAGGGGAGAAGTGTAGCAGGCAATATTTTGTAAGATAACGTTCCCTACCAAGTGATCAAAATCACCTGTATTTGCTGCTTACAATGCGAACGCCAACGCGGGGTCAGTGTGTGAAACTACACTTTGAGCAGCGACCTTAGGGATCCCATACGGAAGCCGTCACTCAGCGGGCCAGGGGCGGGGCTATAGCTGGACCCGGAAGCCAAGAGTATTTGGGAACGCGGAGAGGCGGGACCAAGTGCGGGCGGAGCTAAGAGCTGGGGCACCGCTAAGGCAGAGCCCGTATATGCGTGGTGTCGGACAATGCCGATAGGCTGGACCAGGGCTATTGGCGGAACAAGTACTAGTGGGCGGGACTAGACCTGATGCCGGATATTCTGGGGTGGCAGACAACGCGGATAGGCTAGACAAGGGCTATAGGCGGGACCAAAAAGTGGAGGCGGGACTAAGCCAGAGTTCGGATATCCGGGGCTTGCAGTCAGCACCGATAGATTGGAAGAATGGAATGGGCGGGAACAAATGGGTATGCAACAACGCGGATAGGCTGGTCCAGGGCCATAGGCGGGACCAAGCGTTACGGGGCGGGACTAGATCTGATCTCGGATATCCGGAGGTGGCAGACAACGCCGATAGGCTGAACCAGGGCTCTGGGCGGGACCAAGTGCTGGAGGCGGGAATAGACCAGATATTAGACATTCGGGGGTGGCAGACAACCGGGATAGGCTGGACCAGGGCTGTGGGCGGGGTGTGTTTGGGAACGCAGGAGGGCTGGACTAATTGCTGGCTTGGGGGCGGGTACTGCAGTGAGGCCAGAGGGCCCTAACCAGTGGGGAACAGCGGTGAGGTCAAGCACTTGGGGCGGGTGGGGCTCAGGTTGGGCCCCATATGGTAGGGAGAATCCGGGAATAATTGCAGGTTGTGGTTTTTTGCATTCTGAATAAAATTTATAGCAGACTCTTACCATAAAGCTGTGATTCTCTAAGGTGAGAGTGTGCACAAACTTTTCCTTAGTTCTTATTAAAATTCAATAACTTTGCCCTGACTGGTTTAGCTCAGTGGATAGAGCGTCAGCCTGCGGACTGAAGGGTCCTGGGTTCAATTCCAGTCAAGGGCACATGCCTGAATTGTGGGCTCGATCCCCAGTGGGGGGAGTACAGGAGGCAGCTGATCGGTGATTCTCTCTTATCATTAATGTTTTTCTCTCACCCCCTCTCCTTTCCTTTCTGAAATTAATAAAAATATCTTAAAAAAATTCAGTCACTTTACTGTGAAACCCCAGAATCTGAGCTTTAACAGGCACACACACATCCCACCCCACCCCCAACACCACAAACAACAACAAAAGCAACTACAAGAACAACAACAAAACAAACAAAAAATGTTAAACCAGTGATCCCTGGTCCTGGTCGGGGCAAATGGCAGGAGGTAACCAATGTGTCTCTCTCACATGCATGTTTCTCTCTCCCTCCCTTCCACTCTCTAAAAATTACTGAAAAAATATTCTCAGGTGAGAATTAACAAAACAAACAAAACATGAAACAAGAAAGAACACAATATCTAGCTAATATATCTGTCGGTGCCATTTTTAACCAGACACTAGTGTGTGTATGTATGGAAATAAATATAGATACTAATAAAGATGATTATATGTGTATTAGAGGCCCGATGCATGAAACTTGTCCACGTGTAGGGTACTTAGGCCTGGCCGGCGATCAGGGCCCATCTGTGGGGCAACTGGCAGGGCGATCAGGGCTCCTGCTCGCACCCACCTTGGCCTGGTGCCACCCGCCCACCTGCTCCACCATCCTGCCACGTTCCTGCTCTCATCGAGCGATGCCCATGGGGCCGGCAGTGCCTCCACTGCCGCCCACTGCCAGTGCCTTGTCAACGATGCCCACCAAGTTCTTTGTCGCCCCCTGGTGGTCAGCACACATCTAACTCCCGGTTAGTCTAACTCCCACCAGTGGGGACAATTATCATATTAGCCTTTTATTATATAGGATATACTCACATATCAGTGCCTAGTTAAAAACTTCTAGCTACACATATACAGTTTATTTCAAATACTACCCCAGAATAAAACGTGTATAATATATATATGATTTCCTTCAAGTACGTTACTGATTATAGTGTACATGTCTATGGATCTATAGACTTATTACTCTCAGCCAATTCCTGTGCAAACATGATCTTCTGCTGCTGTCCTGTGGCCATTCAAGAAATAACATGAGAGCCGCTGTGTCTCTGTCCGCAGTCCTGAGCTTCCAGGCGCAAATTTCTGGCTCTGCTTCAAAACCAGGCGGAGCCAAGTGTGACTGGAAGACAAATGCTTGCATATCTCATTTTCTCTGATAGAGACTTCCCTCCCCACCCAGGATCCCAGGACACCCACAGGCACTGACCCCACAGCTGCCCCTTTGGAGGGTGTGGAGGAAAGGGGGGATCCTGTCACCACCTCCCAGCTCACCTGCTCTTCAAGGAAAATGTCTCCCCCTACTTGGCATGTCCCCTGACATGTCACGTGGTTGCCCTCTACTGCCCTGGCTTTTCAGGAAAGTGGAGGTTGCACTGACCCAGTGGTGTCAAGGACAGTGAGTACTTTTCCCAAGAAGCATCTCCATTCAAGTGCTACCACACCACTCTCCTCCCGATAACCTGGCAGCATGAAAATTTATAGAGTATATATTCTGGCATCAGGTCATACAGATATTTTCAGAATAGCAAAAGGTAATTTCTCAACCAGGTTCTCAGCCCTGGTAATCTTTCTGATACACCTGAACAACACTTTCCAAGGGAAGTAAAAGGGCAAAGAGGGATTCTTTTAGTCCTGGAGAGTCCAGTCATGTTTCCAAGGAATGATTTACACTGACCTTATAGAAGCCTTAATTCCCCTCCCTCATACCAACACAGTGTTTTAACAAATCCAAAGTTTAATGATCAAGCATTACAAAGTAATTTGGGCCACAGAGTCAAGCAACCCAAGGCTGGGCTTCCACTTTATCCCCACCAAATGGCCTGCAGAGGTGAGGAGGAAGGAGACAGGCAAGATGAGATGGCATTCTGGTCCTATCAGAGGAGCCTACATGGTCATGGGAAGGGGCAGACATAGCACTGGGACTTTGAGAGGGGAGGTATTCACAGAAGGTAGGGACTAGGGTGTCAAACTTTGTCTTCTCATAGTTTTCCAGAGACTCCTGCAGAGAAGGGAGCAGAGAGATCCTGTCATCTGAAACATTCCCTGAGCCCTCTATATTCAGGGAGCATGGGTCTCTGTGTTGTTCTGCCCCATCCCCTTCTTTCCCCAGCTTTCTGTTGCTCCCTACTCACCATTCCTCCACTCTGGCCATTTTCCTCCTCATCAGAGTCCAAAACCAAGTCCTCTCTGGTCATGACAGGGCTGCACAGAGATGGAGGACACACTGCAAGAAGGAAACCAGAATTAAGTACTCTTCTAGATGAACACAGGCCCTCAAGAGTTCCAAGAGAGGAGGCTGTCTGATCCCATCCTGACTCAGTATGCAATCTCAGGGGCTCCATGGAGCAGTCCCAGCAATTCCTGGGGTGGGAACAAGCAAAGAAGAGAGGATGAAGGGAAAGCAGGCAAGGACTGTGCTGCTAGGAGGCAGAAGCAACTGTTCCACTCACGGCTTTTGCTCCGAGGCGGACAAGTCAGCTGGGTTCTCCTTCACAGTCTTTCCACCCAGGGTCTGGGATGGACTCCTAGACTTTCCAGTGGAGGCTGCTTTCGTGCCCACATCACCTGCTGGAACTGCTGTGTGTGTCCCTTGTTCTTTCCTGTTCTGGGTTGATATATGACGTAGGTTGGTGAACTCCAATTCCTAAAGGGGAATAGCATGACTGTGGGGTGCTCTTTATGGCCTACCCTCATGGATGTCCACTGGGCGTGGGTTTTTCGCTGGCCTAGAGGAGCCAAATTGAAGTGGTGGCCAGCCAAAGGTTCTGGGTGCTTTCTTGAGGCTGGTCCCTGAGGATGGTGTGGGCCGGAGTTGCTTTTTGGCACAGGCTGATGGAGTGCTGGTCTTGGTTGCTGAGGAGGACTGGGCTCCATGGACTCTGACATGTTCATTGAATTAGTCACAGAGCACTCTAAAAAGAAAAGAATGTTCCTTATAAAGAGAACAGAGAGTAACACATAAACTCAGTCTGGTTCTTGGGTCTCAAGCCCATGTAATCTTTCTAATGAGCTGGCTGTCTCAAAAGATCTCAGGCTACATATTCCACCCCCAAATTCCTAATATTTCCAGATGGTCCTGGTACCTGGAAGTGGCCACCCCATGTCCACACTATATTGGCTCAAAGCAAAAGAAGATGTGATAGAAATCCCAGGCTGCATCCAGCTCAGCACATCCTGAAGCTGTGGGCAAGGAGAGAGCATGAAGACCACAGTCCTTGATCCAACCACCCTGCCCTCTGCCCTCTGCGTTTTGCCCTAGGAAAACCTGCTCTGTGTCGGGGGTAGGCAGTGCTTTTTCCAGCCGACACAAGTATTCAAAAAATAGCTTTTCCATGGCAGCTAGAAAGGGCTCCCCATACTCTTGTTCAAGTTCCTGCCAACAGAAAAAAACCTGGTCAGAAAAGAACTAGAAAAGAAAGCCACATTATAGTTTCCAAAATTCGCTAGTCTCACCAGCAACTTCCAATCCAAATCCTCAGGGGCCTCTGCCAGCAGCTTCACCTGCTGGCGAAAGGCGTCCTGTGCCTCGGAGATGATCTTCAGATCCTGTTCTGTCTGTTGAAGGTAAAAAGGCCGACAAGTTAGAGGCACCAAGGACTCACTGTGGGTGGGGACTGTCCCAGAGATGACTCACAGCTTTGGGGTCCCGCACGACAGTAGGTCCAGACACTGGAAAGTGGAGATACAAGGAATTCAGAACGTGGGCCCAACGCCGGCCCTGGAGGATCAGCTCCACCACCACCTGTGAAGGGGACTGAGCTCAGAATTCCCACTTCGGGGCAGGTTTCCCTTTTGCAACGCTCTCACTCACAGGCGGCCGGTCCTAGTCTGATCCTCGCATCCCGCCCCTTCCGCTCTGCCCGTTCCCGGTCCCAGGGGCTCTCATACCTTGGCCTTTAGGCCCATGCACAGGCGCTCGTGGTGGCGGTAGCGAACCAAGCCGGGAGCAGCAGCGCGCAGGCACCGCAGAAACTCCAGCACTCGCGGAAAGTATTCCACGTAGCGTCCGCGCACGGCCCTCCAGCTGGCGGCGGCAGCTAAGCGCAGGGCAGCGGAGCGTGCGCCCGGGGGCTCAGCCATGGCCCCCGCGCTCCGCCGCGGGGCGGGGCTTCGCGTCTTTCCTCCCAGAGGCTGTCTGACCCCGCCCAGGGGCGCGGCTTCCGGTGGCCCTGGGAGGCTCGGCGTTTCCGATGGGCACCCTATGCTTTGCCACCCTCAGCGCCCTTCCATAGGCCGCCAGAACTTTGTAGGTTTTCTTCAATTTGGGCCGGAGCCCGGGTGAAGAATCTAGCGGCTCCAATGGTACCAGGACGCTCGCTCTGCCTTAAACGGCGCCGTCGTCTCGAACCCAAGGGCTACCGCGCTTCCGGCCCTGCCACCACTTTTTCTTGCCCCGGAAAAGGGCGATAAATGGAAAACCCACGGGTCACCGGTGGAGGCGGGGGGGGGGAGCGGGGGAACGTGAAGGCGCGTCAGGAAGCCCCGACCCGCCCTCTCCGTCAGATCCTCGGCGGTAGCGTGGCCCCTTCACAGCCGGTCAGGGCCCTCTCGGCCCTGCGGTTCTTGGCAAACGTGCATAGAAGTAACGTCCCTCTCTTTGAGGCTTGACTTTCTATTCTGTAAAGCCGGATCACGCGCCTTGTCCTCTCCATCATCAGCACCCACGGAAATTCCTTAAATCCCAGGTCTCCAACCGGCGCTGCATCTCCCGGTACTGAATGACAGCCTCATTAATGGTGGCCTTCAGGGTAGGACAGCCGCGATCGTGGCCGCCTCCAGGCTACTAGTTGCCGCCGTAATTTCGGCCTCCAGGTACTGGCTGCCTCAATACTGGCGGCCTGCAGGTTACTGGCTGCCTCATTAAGCGTCCTGTTCGGTACTGGCCGTTTTCGTTAGCGGCGGCTTCCCCTGTACGGACTACCTCAATAATGGCGGCCTCCAAGGTAGGGCATGCCGCAATAGAGGCGGCCTCTCGCGAGAACGCTGAGTCTCGCGACACTCCAGCACCTCGCTGTACGGACTGGCCGCCTCAGTGATGGCAGCCTCCAGGTTACGGACTGACACCGTGAACGCACAGGTTCCTGATGTCAGTGCAGCAGCCAAGGCCTCCCTTTGCAGGGCTGGGGCGGGAAGAGGTGCAAAATCCAGACCCATGGGGGAAAAAAAAAAATCCAGACCCATGGCTTCAGTCCATCCAGGGACGGAATGATTGCCGCCCTGGACAGCCTCCATGATTTTGTGGGGTTTTTTTGTTTTGTTTTGTTTTCCCCTGGTTAGAAATTTTGGTCGTGTTCACAGGACATGATCTGGGGTTTCAGCACCACGGACAGCAACACAAAGGTGTTATTCCTTGAATGGCCACAAGAGGGCAGGAGAGGATCGTTTTTGCACAGGAATTGGCTCACAGCATCCTGTGAAGTTTGTGTAGTAAGTACACGCATGTACCTTGGTTGCAGGCAGGGGGTGTGCAGGAGGCAGCTGATGTTTCTAACTCTATTCCTCTCCCTCCCTCTCTGTAAAAAAAAATCAATAATATATATATTTTTAAAAATTTATCTTTGGATTTGGGTCTCTTATTACATCTTCTATTCTATTCCATTAATTTCTCTATTGGGCATGTGCTCAGTGGTTGAGCATCAACCTATAACCAAGAGGTTCAGTTAACATCTTAAATCACTTGTGTTTTCCATAAGTGTTTACTACCGTTGGTGTGGTTTGTAACACTTCTAAAACACAGGAATCTGAGTTATGTCAATGTAATCATCACAGTCATTTTTCCCGAGATTCTAGCTTTTCATTTTGGGCTGAGGACAGAGACTGCCTCCATCAGAATGCAGGTCCCAAGGTTATCAGTTCACATCAAGAAAACACGTACAGGTTGAGCGGCACAGGGAACAGCTCACCCTGCATTTTCAGTAGCATGTGCGTGGGTTCTACCTGGAGTCGGTGCTCTGTGTCCACAGACAGAGATAACTTACTCCTCCTCCGAAGCTGTGGTGGGCAAGACTCAGATTCCAAGGACCCAGTCTGTGCACCCAGATAAGCAGAGAAGTGCCTTGTCCAAGCCAACACACACAGGGTGGTCACAGGAAATGATCAACAGCAAGGGGGTTTCATTCCTTTTATTTCTACACCCTTTAAATCATCCCTCACACATTAGATGTTACAAATGGATTTAGTAAAAACAAGGAGTCAAGCTCTTTTCTGAAATAATTGACACAAATAGGGAAGGAAAGAATGACTTTAATTCATAAAAGATCATTAGCAAAAGGCCTAACAAAAGCTAAACAATCATTAATTTCCACTTTAATTAGTAGCGACTTTTATGACAATCAGCTATCCATGTTCCTTGCTGGAGTCCCTGAACGTCACTGAACCCTGGCTGAGGGATACACGGATGACCCCGGTGGCACTTGGACATTTCACAGAAAAACGGAAAATAACTGTAAGAACGGGAAGGCAGCAATTTGCAGCCAATAGTCTCAAGCTTCCTAGTTACCAAAAGCATAGACAATTTTAGGCTAGAAAAATAAGTCAATTTTATAAATTTAGGCTTTCAGATCGAAAAGTGCCCTTTCACAGGTACAAGGACACTGACCGAGTCCCTACAAACCTCACTGCGTGTGACAAGAACAACATGCCCTACAGTTACTGATGCAGCCAGGACCGGGACTCCCAAAGCAGCCACAGGCATGTCCTCAGCTGCTGGCCAGGGACTGGTGGATCGGGGGCTGGAAGCAGCGCACGTGCTCCACGGGCGTGCTCTCTCCATCGCCCGACTTCAGGTACTTGTCCAACACGGTGATGATCTCATCATTAAGAATCTGGAATTTGCGGATTCTCTCCACCATCTTCTTCAAAGGCTGCCACAGGGAAAATGAGATAGATACATAGACAAATAGATAATGTCTGAGTGTTTTCTAGAATTCAATGACAAACATTTCAGAAAATGAAAATGATAAAAAGATCTAAAGAGCAGCCGAAAGGCACACTCTGACGACCACAAAGGAAGCCAGGAGACCAGACAGTAGGCCAAGGGCCTGATCGCGGGTCCCGTGAGGCTCCACGTTAACACACAGATCTAAGAACCCTGAAGAGGATAAAAATGGGAGACTTGGTATTTTAACTGTCAGACTGCCTGACTCACCAATTTCATTACGATTCATTTTGAGAATCAAAGGGAAGCTTCACTCGGCGGCACCTTATGTGCTGGGATGGAAAACATCCCCCGAGAAAGAAGTTGTCATAGACTGAAAGCATGCTTTACTATGAAACTTCACCGTAGGACACAAGGCTTTTGTCCACGTACCACGTTTTTGATAATCTCGTCTTTGCCATCATGCTTCTGGACTTTCAGCAGATGGTAGCAGAAATCCAGGACAGCAAAGCGCCGCTGCTGCCCAAGGAGAACGATGATCATGCAGCCGGCCCAGTGCAGTCCGTCGCCAAAGCACTGCCTGCAAACAAGAAGCTGTCAGCACCTGTGTGGCTCAGTGATCGAGCGTCGACCTGTGAACCCAGGAGGTTGGGGTTCAATTCCCAGTCAGGGCACATGCCAGGATTTCGGGCTTGGTCCCCACTGAGGAGTGTCCAGGAGGCAGCTGATCAACAATTTTCTCTCATTACTGATGTTTCTCTCTCTCTCAATTTCCCTTCCTCTCTCTCTAAAATGAATGGAAAAATATCAAGTGAGGATTAAAAAACAAGAAGCCATGAACAGAATGGGGCGACCAATGAAAGTCTTTCCTGCATCTGTCTCTGTCTCCAGACGTCCACGACCCAGGCATCTGCTGGGAAAACTGGGCAGCTGGTGGCGTGTCCCTGTTCCTGGTGAAGACCCCTCTGGGTTCCTCTGGACCCCGTTTCCTAACCTGTTTTTCGATCACACACCCTCCTTGAAGGACTTCAGGAGGCTGGGGCCCTCGCTGGAGGAATGCACACCCACGTGCCTAAGTTTCCTGGGTTGACTCTCAGAGGCTGAGCCCCGAGTCACGTGAGAACTGCACTTTAGTAGCTTTAAACAGCTCAGCACCCGCCTCCCTGTGCCCGGAGCACACACTTACTCGACCGTGAACTCGTGCGTGCCCACAGGGATGCAGTACACAAACTGCATGGCGCTCCACAGTCTGTGGAACTCGACACACTCGTCCACGTGCATGACCCCGTTGCTGGGCAGAGGCCCGCGCCAGATGGGGTCATCCAGGAAGGTCCGGATCCGCGTCAGGATGACCTCGAACATGGACAGGCCGCAGCAGAGACGCTCCTTGGTCAGCAGGTCCCCCTCTCTCGCTATGGCAATTTGCTGCGGGAAGGAAGGCACGTGATGGGGCCACACGGGAGGTCAAGGGCTGAACCAACAAACCCTGTTTTCTTTCTGACTTAATGGAAAATGATCTTCACTTGCAGAAGCATCAAACCAAATAAAGGTCAGGTATTCCCTACGTCTTACACGATTCAGTGGGGTTCACGGCCGAGGACAGAGCGATGGTGCCTGCAGAGAACTGCGGCAATGTGTGCAGACACTTCCATCGTCACCACATGGGGCAGGTCTAGGAGCAGCTAATGGGCACAGACCCGGGACACTGCGTCACAGCCGACAAGTCACAGAAAAGCCCCACAACAAAGCATCGTCTGGTCCAAAAGGGTGACGTGCCCAGACTGAGGACCGTGGAGCTCTACCCGGATACCTGGCCTCCCGTCCGCCCCCTGCCCCGTCTGTTCTTAAACACCTGGGACCAAGCCTTCTTCATGAGGGATGGACACCAGGAGCAGGCGACACCTCTGCAGACGGCTCACCTGCCAGGGGGTGTTCTACGCACGTTCAAGGGAAGCAGCTGATTCACAATTTGAAACGCCCTGTGACCAGGTCCTGTTACGAATGCCCCCTGGAGACCCTGGGGCCGAGGCATCCAACATCCTGATGCCGCCTGGTCTGGGCTCCCCCAGAGCCTGCACACCCAGCCTCACCCAGGCCCGACGTGGACGCCCTATGAACAGCGACGGCCGACCCAGGAGGTTACCTGAGGGGTCCCCAGTCTCTCAATCAGAGGGACGAGGTGCAGGGGGGCATACTTGGATTCCAGTCGCTTCATTTTGGCATCGAGTCTCTCTCCCTCTGCAGTGGAAAACATTAGCGTACACTGTCTCTGGTGCGAATGATCACAGCAGTTACAGTTTATATAAGAAAACAAAGGGAAGGCTGTGAAAGTGACATGGTCCGTGCAGATTATTGTTGAAAATTCATGTGCAGAACCGACTGCTTTGATGTTTTGATTCAAAGCGACAGGAATGACTTTCTGTTCAAGCTTCACTTTTGAAAATTGACTGAAAATATAATCCAAAGCGAAGCAGATCGGAGTGAAGGTCCAGTCCCTCTGGGTCCACACCCCGCACCCAGCCCATCTACTGAGAAGCACGTGAAGAGATCACGTCGCAGGGAGCCTCGAAGGTTTCCGTTTTCCCATTTATAATGGGAACTCCAGGATGCCTGGGGGCGAGGGGGGGCTTCCTAGACACCAGCTCCGCCGAGGGACGCGGGCTCACCTTTCACGTGGACCCTCGGCAGGATGTTCTGGAAGGGGGCTGCGTGCAGCAGGTCGCACACTTCCTCTAGAGACTAGGACGGAGCAGAAGGTGGCATTAGGGAGTCACTTCGTGGGGGACGGACAGAGCCATCTGGGGAAGGTGGCAGGGGACCCTGAACGGCGCGGTGTGAGCGACGCGGTCCACGTACACGCGGACTTCTACCCGGAGACGCCCAGTTCCCGCCCACGTGGAGGGTCAGCTCCACATGGGGGGGCCCCCTGTGTGGCTGTGTACCATGCTCATGCACTAGAACATTCTCACACGCACTACACTGCACATCTGGGTTTCAAGGGTAGGGAACACAATTAAAGTGAACGTCTAAAGAGTCATGAACAAGGCGGCGCTGTGCTGCCCTTCCCCCCGAGTCACCCCACAGATGAAGCCTCTCACCAACGCCCTCTTTTCCCCGGGGGGGTGACGGCCATGCTGGGGCGGGGCAGGTGCTCGCTCACCAGGCTCTGTTCGATGAGCAGGCAGAAGAGGATGGCGTTGCCCACCTCCCGCAGGTTCTGGAAGCACACGGTCTTCAACTCCGCATACTCCACAATGTCCTTCAGCTGGTGGTGGAAGAATTCCAGGATGCCTGGGGGCGAGACAGGGGCAGAGTTGGGGGTGTTGGAGGGCCGAGCCCCCACGGCACAGCCTGTGCCCACAGAACACCCTCTGGCACCGCCGCCAGGCCCGGGAAGGAGATGCCACACGCCCTGACACCAACATCTCCCGCAGGGGTGGTCCGTGTAGCAACGGGCACTGCCCCTCGGCTCCACAGCCTCTTTCCCCCTCAATCCCGCGCCGTCCTGGGAGACCCCTGTGCTCACCGGGGGAGCCATACTCATGCCGGGGCAGGCGGCAGATCTTGGGCATCACCTCCATCAGCGTCTTCACGTACTGCAGGATGGTGCCCTGCAGCTGCAGAGACAGGGGCTGCGTCAGCCGCCGGCCGGGCCTGTCCCTGAGGTGGGTGGCCTACGGGACCAGTGACACGGGGTCTAAAACGCAGGGCGGCGTGAAGGACTGACAACCCTCTGGGCTGTGAAACCAGTGAGTGCAGGTTCGGAAACAGCTCCCAACAGGAGGCTGGGGCCCCACGCCTGTGGCTGGAGGCATGACCCAGGGAGGGCAGGGCACGAGGAAGCGACGCCCACCAGGCTGGTTTCTGGATTCCTCAGTTAGAACAGAGACCAGGTCGCTGTGGGCACCAACCACCTGCCAGGGGCCACGGCTTTGAGGGCGGGGTCCTGGCAGGGCTCTATCATGGGTCACGGCTGTGGCAACGATCCCACTCATCTGTATTCTAATTGCTTTTGGGTCCTGACTTCCATAGTGTAGATTTTGTCATCTTAGAATCCCATCCGCTTCTGCATTAAGCACTTAAATTACATGGACAGAAATTGAGCTTCAAGCTTTCTCTTGATTAGTTTATGAAACATGGAAAGACATGAACATCGATATTTGGCAACAAAGAATCTTGAAAACAATGGGCTCAGGATTAAGATTTTATCAAGTTCTCTCGGATAAGTGCACAGAACACGTACCCATGACAGTGTCTCACCTGGGGAGGAACTAGTTCCCCGAGTCCCGTGAGCTGCTCTAGCAACTTAACCTGGGCGGGGGGGGGGGGGGGGGCAGTGGGGGGACGGGGGGGGACAGGGGCGCAGGAGCCGCTGACTGATGGCAGCGGATGGAGGCACAGGCGACAGCCCGGACATGCGGTTGGAGTCTGGAGGGCCTGGGGGCAGTCTTGTGGGACTGAGCCCTTAACCTGGGGAATCTGATGGGAACTTGGCAGTGTCAGAACTGAGCTGCATGCCAGCTGGTGTCTGACATTTCGTGGGAGGTGGGAAAGCCATCCCCCCCACTGGAATGGGGGGAGGACCCTTCACGGGGGCGGGGGCGGGGGGAGGAGGAAGTGCACCCGAGGGAACGTACCAGGCTCTTGACGACCTTCAGCAGTTCCTCCATGACGACCGCGATGCCCTGGTAGCCGAGCAGCCGGCAGATGACCTGGAAGTGTGGGGGCCCCACGAAGTTCCGGTAGCTGCCGTAAATGCTGGAGTAGGCCAGGTTCAGAGCCTGCGGACACAGGACGCCAGCCGCATGAGAACTCTCTCGACGCCTTCACAGGTGGCCCCGCGCGAGGTGACGCCTCTGGGGAGCAGGACTGACAGAACCGAGCTGTGGGAACCTCTCTCAGAACCAACCCCACGAATCTACCCCTTGAGATGGCATGGCGCCCCCCCCCACCCAGGGGCTGCGCAGATCTGGGTCAGTCTCAGAACGCCCTCCCTTCAAAGGCCAGACTTCTGGCTCCTCCTCAACCCCTTAGACGCCGGGGCAGGAGGAAGTGAGGACCCGGACAAGGAAAACCAGCTCTGTGCCCAGTTCCTCTTTCCCATGGGCTCCTGGGGCAGCCAGCGCACTGCCGGCCGCGCAGCAGGTAGAAGCAGCCTCACTTTCCCCTCGAAATCCCGTGTCCTCGGAACCCAGGCCGCTTCTACGTCCGCGACCCGGCTTCCCTTTCACCCAGTGCCCCTGGCCGGCCCCGCGGACTCGCACTCTCTTTCTCAGCTGAAAGGCCTAAAGAGGCCCCTTTGTGTCCTTCTGTGAACCGGCTCCTCTCCGCACCTCGAGGAAGACGTCCTGCCCAAATCTCAGCCCCGAGCTTCCGACCACAGAGCCCGGGGCTGCGCAGCCACAGGGGACACCACTTCAAAGGGAACAGCACACACACCAGCGAGCAGAGGGCACACACATCACAGGGCGTGCGGAAGAGGAAGCCTGCCGCGCCCGGCCCTCCCTGAGAAGCTGCTGCTGAACCCCCCATGCTATTTGCAGTGGGTGCATCTTTTTTTTTTTTTTTTTTGCTAGAAAGGCAAGAATTTGTTGACTGCAGCAAAAACACATTTAGAACAATGACACAAGGAAGAGCCTAGGACAGTGATGACGAACCTTCTGAGCTCGGCGTGTCCGCGTTCTGAAAAACCCTGACTTAACTCTGGGGCTGGGTCACATAGAGAAATGTTTTGATCTTTGCAACCATAGTAACACAGAGACTTATATGTTTGATATTTATTTTACATATTTAAATGCCATTTAACAAAGAAAAATCAACCAAGAAAATGAGTTTGCGTGTTGCCTCTGACACCCGCGTGTCATAGGTTCGCCATCGCTGGCCGAGAAGAGGCAAAAGGAGAGCCCGGCCCGGGCTGCCGTGGGTTCCTGAGAAGTCAGAGCAAAGGGGGCCTGGGAGGCAGGTTCGGGGGGTCCAGGACTACCTGCCGCTGCCCACTGCTCCCCCAGGTGCGAGCCTTGGGAGGTCCCTTGGAGTTTAGGAGATATATGCCTGAGGAGGAAGGTGAGGGGGGTGGGAAGGGCATGGCCATGCTCCTTGGAGAGAGAGCATGTTATCATTATTTTTTTTTTTTTACAAATAGTTTATTGATTTTTTTTTTGGAGAGAGAGGAAGAAAGAGGGAGAGAGAGAGACAACCCTGGCCTGTGCCCGGGCCTGGAGCTCAACCGGTGACCTTACGGTGCACGAGATGACACCCAACCAACAGCCAGGGCTATGGGTGTATCTTTTGTAATCTGAGTCACTATGTTTGGAGTCTTATTTGTTTTTCCGACTCAATAAAATACAGCCCTGCTCCCCCCCAAAAATTAGCTGTGGTGAGATGAGTTGTGCAACCAAACAAAAAGCCCAATAACGTGCCGCCCTGTCCCGGGAGGCTCAGTGGGTGTTGTCCGGTGCCCCAAAGGGCGGCCTATTCGACTCCCGGGCCTGGTCAGGGCCAGACCGGGGCTGCAGCCTCAGGGGTGTGCAGAGGGCAGCGGATCGACACCAATGTTTCTCTCTCCCTCCCTCCCTCACTTTCTAAAAATCAACCAATCAATAAAACAGTAACATTTTATACCTGGCATGATGGAGTTAAACCATCGTAACTGAACTGCTTTAAATGAAACTTCCACATATGCTAACCAGTGACCTTAACGATCACCACACACACACACACACACACACACACACACACACACACACACACAAAGCCTACCTTGGACCCATGCAGGTACTGTGGCTGAGCATTTGGCTGCTTGTCTCTTTGAAATTCTTGGGAAAATGGTAACACTGTCCGAACAAACCTAAATAAGGACAAGGAAAAGGAAAATGTAATGACTTTTAAATATTCATAGTTTTTCCATTAAACATCAGTTAAATCTTTCTGCTAATTCACTGAAAGAAGAATCAGAGAAAAACTCAGAGAAATCTAAAGTAGGATGTGCACGATACAAATTCTGTGAAGGCTGGTAAATGTGCCGAGTTCAGAGATGAAGAGCGTCAGGAGTCCAGCAAACAGTCTCTAAACCCAGGAGAGCCTGGTGTGTGGCAGCGAGGACACGACCGGGACCTGGTGGGGCATGGCCGGGGCGGCTCGGACCCCGGGTGGGGCCTGGCCTGGGCGGCTCGGACCCCGGGGTGGGACCTGGCCTGGGCCGCTAGGACCCCGGGTGGGGCCTGGCCGGGGCGGCTCGGACCCCGGGTGGGGCCTGGCCTGGGCCGCTCGGACCCTGGGTGGGGCGCTCACCGGCCGGTGGAGCCATTGTAGCAGTAGTTGGGCAGGAAGTCGTAGTTGAGCTCCCAGAAGACGTGCAGGGTGATCCTCCCATAAGGCGCGGACACGTTGTGGTTGGCCTCCCGGAACATGGCGTCGAAGCTGTCCAGCGACAAGTACCTGCTCAGCAGCTGGTGTGTCATGCGGTTGATTTCCAAGAGGCCGTCCAGCTCCTGCGTGAACACAGGACGGGAGTGAGGACAGAACGGGGCCCAGACAGTGGCATCCACTCCCCATGGGGCAGCACCAAAGGGGGGCGGGACGGAGCTGACACGCCGGGTGTGGTCAGCGAGCTGGACCAAGAATGCATGAGGCAGGGTCTGCCAGGCAGCAGGAGTGGGTTTCTCACACCCAGGTTTCTCATGCCCACTCAGTTGCCTTTAACATGCCCCTCCTGCCTGGCTGGGGGGCTCAGCGATTAAGCATCGACCTATGAACCAGGAGGTCACACACAGTTTGATGCCTGGTCAGGGCACATGCCCAGGTTGTGGGCTCGATTCCCAGTGTGTGGAGTTGCAGGAGGCAACTTTTTCTCTCTGACATCTA
The DNA here is from genome assembly GCA_036010255.1 of Myotis pilosus. NCBI lineage: Eukaryota > Metazoa > Chordata > Mammalia > Chiroptera > Vespertilionidae > Myotis > Myotis pilosus. The sequence goes on along the minus strand of JASKON010000031.1, from coordinate 79,405 downwards.
TGTTTCTCTCTCTCTCTCTCTCTCTCACCAATAAAAACATATTAAGAAGTTTTTAAATGTTGTTTCCATGCTGTTGCTTTGGTTTTCTTCTTCAGGGACCATATGATATGCATGATGTGTGTGCTGGACCTGTTGTCTATCCGCTATATGAAATTCTCTTTAAAAGAATTCTCTGCTAAAAGAAGGCCAAGCTAATTAGTGCCTAGTTTTGATTTCTGGACAAAACACTGAAGGTATCATTGGTTCAAGGTGTCGATAAGGACGAAAGTAAAAGCAGCTATGATCCTTGTGACCTATATCCAACTCTGGGCCGAGCCCAAGGGAAGAGAGGGCACTTACGACGATGGAGGTCAGGTCTTCACTTTCAAACCGTCCGATAGCCAGTTCCAGGGACTTGTACATGGCCACCGAGACGCGCTGGGTGATCAGGCGATTGAGGTCTATGGACCTGCCCAGGAGCTGGGGGTGAGAGGGTGGAGAGAGTGAACTGCTGAAACCATATATGTGCATGTCCCCCCTGGAAACCATAAGAGGAAGACATAATGCAGAACATTTAAACACGCTTCACTCCAACATCAATGTGTCTCTCTTTCTCCCCCTCTCCCTTTCTCTCTCTCTAAAAATCATTAAAAAGATAATTAAAAAAAAAAAAAGGAATCCGGGCGGGGCCTGGTGCACAGCGCTGCAAGTCTTCTCTCATGTTGCAGGTTATCCCACAGAAACCGTGTCCTTTAAGCTCTGCACACTTTATAAGGAAGTTCCCACGGTCACTGACATACGGACTCCTTTTCAGATCCCGCGAACGCTAAGGAAGCCTCTCTTTTTCAGACGCCGGTCCAGGACCAGGAGCACCGTGCGGGAAGGCCCTCACCTGCACGTGCCTCTGCTTGAGCAGCGTCTCGTAGCGGTTGGAGGGCGGGAGGTGGATGGTGGCCCCCTGGTTCTTGCATTCGGATCTTAACCGTTTGTCCAGAAGCAAACTAGGATGGAGGGAAGGGAGGACATTGCTCACAGGATTGCTCTGAATGTTAATGCGAATATCAGATGAAGCTACCCAAGGTTCCCTCCCCAAACCACAGAACACATACTCACCTTCCAGCCATCACCTTATAATATGCAAATATCTGGTCAGCCAACTTGTAAACAAACTGGTCAAAGCACAGATTCACCTGAAGAATACAGCAGACGTTACATTTTAATTCCCTGAACGGAGATCAGATAACACCTTCGATAAAGAACCCGTGATATATGCAGGGTGGGGCAAGAATAGGTTCACAGCTGTGAATAATGAAGCACAGAATTTATTGGAGTGACATCTGTTAGTAAATTATATGGTTCCGGACGGATAGTCTATCACACGTCATCCGTCTATTGTGCTGTGGTCCCCGCCCCAAGTCGTCTCCATCACCATTTACCCCCCTTTCCCTGTTCTTCCTGCCCCCCCTTCTCTCTGGTCATCATCACAGTGTTGTGTGTGCAGAAGTTATTCTTGTATTATTATTCTTGTTAATTGTACTATTTTCCATCTGACAACGGTAAACCTACTTTTGCCACACCCTGTAGCAACATGGATGATGTTGAGGGCATTGTGCTCAGTGAAATAAACTGGACAGAGACAAGTACTGTATGGTCTCACGTGTGTAATCTTAACAAAACCACACACTCAAATGCAGAAAAGTGAGTGGGGGTGGCCAGAGGCACAGGGAAGGTGGTCAGAAGGTTTGCACCCCCAGTTTCGCAGCAAATACGGCCGGGGATGCAAAGGACGCAAGCTGCTACGGCAACTGGCAGAGGCTCTTGTTGGGAGACACACACGAGAGGCCACCGCTGTCTGTAGCACAGGCAGTGCGTGCAGGTGTCCGCGCCGTCACCACGGGCGAGCTGCCGGGACGACCGGCTCATCCCTCCAGCTCCTGCTGTGACGGAGCAGCCGCGCAGAGAGGCGCAGACAGAGGGCTGTCCCCAACTATCGATGTCGAACATCGCTGCTCTGTTTAAGCCTCATTGTGCTAGAGGGTAGGTTTGCTTCCTCCGACCCCCAAAGGACATGGAAGAGCTCGTCCCCGGTGCCTGGGAGCTCACCTCTGCCTCGATTTCGTCGTAGAGAAACTGCTTGTTGAACCGGGTGAGGGCGTAGTGGGCACTGTCGTTGTAAAGGTCCAGGGAGTAGAGGACATACCTGCAGGGGGGGTCAGCCAGCCTCGCACACGCAGCTTCCCCGGACCCGAGAGCCACCCCGCTCTGCTCTCCTCTCCTCTCACGAGGAAAACCAAGCCCTTCAAATGCCAGGCTCGGCTGCTGCGAGGCCCTGAGGGAGCAGCCTGGGCAGCGAACCCACCCGTGGGCCATGCCCGAGTCACAGGCCTCCAGCAGCTGCACCGTCTCCCTCATCCTGTTTCAAAGGCTTTTGCCACAAGGATGTGGCATCCTATCCTATATAATACAAGGGTAATATGCAAATCGACCGAACGGTGGAATGACTGGTCGCTATGATCTGCACTGACCACCAGGGGGCAGATGGTCAACCCAGGAGCTGCCCACAGCCAGTGGCGGTGGCGGCGGTGCCAGCAAGCAGGCAGTGCCAGGCCGCCAGCCAAGGCAGGTGCCAGCGGGGGGCAACCCCATCACCGTGCCAGTTTCCCTGGAGATGAGACTGGCGGCAGCAGCGGGGGGGTGGGGGCACAAGTGGGCAGTGCCAGTCCAGCCAGGGCGAGTGTGAGCAGGGGCCCGATTGCCCCGCTGGTTGCCTCACAGATCGGCCCTGATCGCCGGCCAGGCCTAGGTATGAATTTGTGCACCGGGCTTCTAAGCTTTTTTAATAAACACAACAATGAGGACTTTTTTATTTTTAACAGTATATTATTTTTGCCCGGCTGGCATGACTCAGTGGCTGAGTGTTGACCTATGAACCAGGAAGTCACAGTTCGATTCCTGGTTCGGGCACATGCCCGGGTTGAGGGCTGGATACCCAGTGGGGGCTGTGCAGGAGGCAGCTGATTGATGATTCTCTCTCATCATTGATGTTTCTCTCTCTCACTCCCTCTCCCAACTTCTCTGAAATCAATAAAAACATTAAAAAAAAAAAAAAGACAAGAAACCTGTCCCTTGTCTGACTCTCTCGTCTCTCCCTAGAATCACGGCATCAAGTTCAGCACTGAGAACAGCCCAGCCCCGCCTCCACCCCTCACCTCCCCAAAGCCAACAGCCCCCGGTCACCATGAGCACAGCCCGCAGGGCCCGGGACACTCACTCCATCATGGACGCCTCCTTGGTCTCCAGGATGTGGTCGGTCAGGATCCAGGGCATGGACATCTCGATGGGGAACTGGATGCGCCGGCCCATGGTGAGCTCCAGGAAGAACTCGCGGAACCACAGCTGCGAGAGGTCGCAGCACTGCTGCAGGGTCTCTGGGGGTGCGGGCGGCAGCGGGTCAGCCTCCGCCAACGGCACAGGCTCACAGACAAAAAACAGACAGACAGACAGACAGACAGGGCGCGGGCCGTGCACCAGGCGCCAGGTCCTTTGCCGTCAGCCCGGAGCCATGCGGGGGTGGTGAGTGGACAGGGTCTCAGGCCACTAACAGTAGGGATGGGACACCTGACTGCAGGCAAGCCACCCGGGCTGTGCCCGCTCTCACCAGGGAAGGACAGAGGGGCGTCTGGGCTATCGGTCTGACAGGGACATCGGTGCCTCTCGTGGGCCCTGTGGGCCTCGGGGGCTGGGAGGAAAGTGCTTTTGAAAAGGAGCAGTGAGACCAGGACGGCCCTGTTTTGCTGGGGAGCAGACGCGGCATTTCCTGCACCCTCCCTGGGGTCTAGTTAGTGCAAAAGGACTGTTTTTTATGCTTCTGCCCTGCGATGGAGTGAAAAGCAAAAAGCTCGTTATTCACTGCCAACCTGCAGCGTCCAAGCCAAGACGGGGCCTCCCGTTGGGAGCACACGGCTGTGACAGGACAACCAAGGGCACCTACCGGCGCCCTGGTCCAGGGACCGGCGTCTCCCCAGGGCAGCTGCCTGAGCCAGGGGACCTGCCCACTGCACACGTCACTGTCAGAGGGGACGTTCGCTGGTCGTGTCAGACCCTGTGTGGCTGAAGGGCCAGCCACGGCCCCACGGCCCTCACCCGTCCAAAGGCCATGCCACTCGGAGGGGCACCCGGCCGGCCATGCGTGTACGGCAGCAGGGGAAGGTGGCTACAGGGTTACCACACGTCACCACCTGGTGCGGGTGCGTGCGGGGACCTCAGCGGGGACGGTCAGCAGGCGGAAGCGTTCTGGACGGTGTTAGCGGTGTTAGAGCATGCTGGGCCGGGCGCTGGTCAGCAGTGTCTCTTACCGCTGAAATTTATCAAGTGAGTGTAGAAGAAGGACTCGCGATGGAATTTTTCTATGTCCAATATGGTGGGCCCCTCAAGGCTACTTCTCAGGGTTTTCTTGGAGCCACTTTTGTCTGCAATGAGGGACTCTAGCATGGTTCTCACCATGTAAAGCTGCGTTATCCAGGGAAACGTTGGCGGGAGAAAACACACAGGGAGCATTAGTCGCACCAGACGCTGCTCGGCCCCAGGAGGGCTGCTCCGAGGCCCTGACCTGAGCCGGGCTCCCCCGGCTCCGCTAAGGGGTCTGGGCGGCACCTACGTGGCCGCGGGCTGCTGCGTGGGAGGAAGGACCTGCGAAGGAGCATTCGCCTCCGTGCCCTGAACGTCAGCAAGGGAAACGAACGATGTCTTACCCCCGAAGGTTAAGAGAGGCGGGTAGGTGTAGGACTGCCTCAGAAACGCGTTAACCACATGCACCAGCCTCTCCATGCCCAGAGACTTGAGCTGCCGCAGCAGCTCAGCGGAGCTCAAGGACTCTGCCATGGTGCGCACCAGGTACAGCTAGACACGGACAGACACGGGAGAGGCGGAGAGAGCGTTAGTCACACGACACGCGGAGCGGGGACACACACACGGGACGCAGGGCATACACCGCGGACGGACCCGGACGGGCTTCCTCCCAGATACCGAGCGTCCCAATCACAGCCAGCAACGTGCTTTGCTGGGGATCCCGGTGAGCGGCAGGCAGGGCCGGGCCCCCACGGGAGGAGAAAGCAGAGGGCGGGGGGCAGGTGTGAGTCAGGAGAAAGCTGCTTGGGGGCCGAACGAGAGAAACAAAGCGGTGGTGACTCCGTTCCGGGCACAGAAGCTACACTTTTAAATCTCTCCCAGCTGTCTCTTCAGGAATGATACTCTGCAGCACAACGTGAAAATCGTTCCCGTGCCCCGAAACAGCCTCCGAGAAGCAGCGTGACTACAGACAGACGGTCACCCGTGTTTTGGACCCGGGCGTTGGGCCGTCAGACTCAGGTCCTCATGCAAGTGAGCGAGCCGGGCAGTCCCCGCGCTGTCCCGGCAGCACACGGACCCACACGGGCCGCGGACAGAGGGGCCGGAGAGACACAGGCAAGACGGGATTTGTCCGAGAGTAGAGGTGACCGTATTTCACTCCTGACCGCGCTTCCCCACCCCCCGCTCAGGGTTGGCCCTCTTGGGGGACAGGCAGAGACGGGGACCAGGGACGAGAACCTGCGTACTGGAGGGTCCCACGGCGCGGCGAGGCACTTTAATGTCGAAGCCGCTTTTGGGGTCCTTCTCCCCCCGCAGGGCTGGGTCGTTGAAGGGCTCGTGCCCCGTCTCCCAGTCGCACACGGTCTTCCTGATGGCCTGCAGGACACTGAACACGGCACGAGCGCTGACGCCGTGGGGCCACTGGCCACCACAGCATCTCACCGACGCTCACCCAGCTCAACAGGAAATTTTAAAAAGAGATTGTTGCCCGGCTGCAGTGGCTCAGTGGTTGAGTGTCAACCATGAACCAGAGGTCACGGTTCTATTCCTGATCAGGGCACATGCCCAGGCTGTGGGCTCCATCCCCAGTGTGAGGCGTGCAGGAGGCAGCCCATGGGTGTTTCTCTCTCTCTCCCCCTTCCCCTCTCTCTAAAACCAATAAAAACATATACATAAAAACCTTAATATGCAAATAGACTGAATGGTGTAATAACTGAACAACCAGTCACTGATACGCACTGACCACCAGGGGGCGTGCGCAGAACATGACGGGCATGGCCGCAGCCGGATGGTGGAGCAGGTGAGTGGGGGCGCCAGACCAACTGTCATCCGGACGAGCCTCTAGTGGTTACTGAAAATTCTTCGCTACTGCACGCCACCTGCACGCCACCGTCCTGCCCGCCACTCACACCTGCTGCCGGCGCCGCAGCATCCGCTCGCACCCTTTGCCGGCACCGGCCCTGCTTGCCCTCGCTGCTGGTGCCTGGCGCTGGCCCCATAGCCCGGCGCCATCAGTGGGTGCCAGCGGCGACTGCCAGCCCTGATCATCCCTCAGGAGTTCTCCACCTACCCCTGATCCTGAGAGGCGATTGGGACCAGCAGCCGCCTCTCGCACCTGCTGCTTGCGACGGCCCGCTCACACTCACTGCTAGCATTGGCCCCAGTTGCTCCACACCATCAGCGGGTACGAGTGTGGCCGGTGCCAGGAGCACATGGGAGCGGCAGCGGCAGGAGCGGGGCTGCTGGCAGACAGGGGACTGGGGCTGTGGCGGGAGGGGTGGGCATGGTGCGGAGGATGGGATGAGACCTGCCCCTGTGCCAACCTTAGCCTTGTGGCCATAGTTCCTTTAAAGGTGCACGAATTCACGCACTGGGCCCCTAGTCTATAATAATAAAATCATAATATGCATATCGACCAAATGGCCCAACAGCAGAACGACCATCCGGAGGACCAAAGTATGACACACAATGGCACCAGGCCAGTCAAGGTGGGTGCGATGCGATTGGTCAGGGGGCTGCCATTGCCCCATGATCGCCCAGCAGAGGGAGGCCCAGGCCACCGGTGAGCGGGGTGAATTGGGGAGGAGCTCCGCAATCACCCCAAAGAGGGAGGCCCAGGCAACCCTCTGAGGGGCAATCAATGTGGGGGGAGGAGGGGCAGGGGATCCTCAACTGATCAGCCCAGAGAGGGAGGCTCAGGGCACCAGCTGGCAGATCGATCAATGTGGGGGGGCTCCGCAATCGCCCCAAAGAGGGAGGCCCAGGGAACCCTCTGTGGGGTGATGGATAGGGGGGCTCTGCGGAACAAGGGAACTGGGGAACTGAGGGTGTGTGGCTGCGGACGCGGGCAGCGTCAGGACAAGGCGGGTGCGGGCGGGGGCTGCGAAGGCCTACCTTGCACGAATTGTGTGCACAGGGCCTCTAGTATGGACATAAAAGGAAATATTGACCGCACGGCCATGTTAACCTGCACCAACCCTCCGATCCCGCCCGAGCGCAGGGCGCTGACCTCTGGATGACGTTCTTCTTCTTCTTGATGGCCTGCCGCAGCGGCTCCCGCAGCGTGACCTGGGAGAAGTCCTGCAGGGCGGCGTAGACCGTGTGCCGAATGGCGTGGTTGAACACGCTCTCCATCCGGCCCATCAGCACCTGCAGGCCCTTGATCATGGCGATCACCTGCGGGGACACGGGCTCTGGGGTGACGGCCGATGCACACGGCCAGCCTCTCCCCACCACTGGGCTCCTGCTCGGGTTTGTTCAATGGCTGTGCTGCCTTTTAAACAGATGAGGAATGTCTATTTGCTAATGAGAAAAAGAAATTCTGGCCCAGCCAGTGTGGCTAGTTGTTTGGAACATCATCCCATACACGAGATCATGGGTTCGATTCCCTGTCAGGATTGATGATTCCTGGTCGATGTTCCTCTCTCTCTCCCTCTCCCTTCCTCTCTCTCAATCAATAGAAACATATTAAAAAAAAAAAAAAAGACAGGAAGCTGTAAGTGAAATGAACAACTTGTGTTCACCAAGACGCCTGAGGACAGAGGGAGCCCAGACGTCCACCGCCCCGGGCACACGGCAGAGCCTGGGATCGGGGCTCCCAGGGGGGCAGAGGGAGGGGGTCCTGGCTCTCAGGTGTCAGGTGACTTCCTGTCCCCCTGGACCTGCCCCAGGGGAGCTGTCGGCAGAGATCAGTACCCACGGCCTATTTTGTTCTGTTTCGACAACTGAGACAGATGCAAAAGGGCTGCCCCACAGAGAAGCAATGACAAACGTAGGTGGTTTATTCCCATTTTCCTCTCCTGTGAAAAGGGAGCCCACATGAGCCGGTGGCGATGGAGGCAGAGACAACAGACAGACGCACCTCCACGAGGGCGAACTTCTCCTCGCTGGTGTAGTTGTAGCGCGTGGCACGCTCATACTCCTCAGCGTTGTCGGGGCAGTCCTTGTTGGAGTACTTGTCCGTCGGGTGCACGAGTTTCCACGAATACTAGTCAGAGAGACAGGGAAAAACAGACTGCAGTGCTTGGCTGCCGGTCGTGTAGGAGGCAGACAGACAGGGGCAGCGGGAAGGACAGGCAGATAGACAGGGGCAGTGGGAAGGACAGGCAGACAGACAGGGGCAGTGGGAAGGATAGGCAGACAGACACGGGCAGTGGGAAGGACAGGCAGACAGACAGGGGCAGCGGGAAGGACAGGCAGACAGACAGGGGCAGTGGGAAGGACAGGCAGACAGACACGGGCAGTGGGAAGGACAGGCAGACAGACAGGGGCAGTGGGAAGGACAGGCAGACAGACAGGGGCAATGCCAAGGACAAGCCAGGAATGGAAGGTCACCGGGGCGGAAAGCCATGGGCAGGACTGGGGCCTACAAGGGGTGGCTGGTCGATGTTTCACTGTCACATCGATGTCTCTCTCTCTCTCTCCCTTCCTCTCTCTAAAATCAATAAAAATATATTTTTAAAAATATTGTAACGTTGTAATTTAAAGGCTATCAATGCCAACAGATGAGGCCATTGATTTGTAACACAGGTGCATGAAATGTATGTTGAATTGTCTTCCATTTAAATTGACATATATCCTTATTTCTAGGCCCCAAAATAAAAAGCCTATTTGTTCTTGATCCAAGAACCAAAGTTAATGCAAAAAAAATATCATTGAGTCCATATCTTGATGAGCCTGGGGGGGTGGGGAGGGGAGGACGCTCTCCAGGTTCCTGGTGTTCCCGCCTCCTGGCAAGTGAGCGAGGGCGCCTACCACTTCCATCACGTGCGCGCTCCACTGGGACAGCAGCTGCAGGCCCTGCAGCGCCAGGTCGAAGAGCTTCCGGTACTCGGCGTCTGTCTTCTGGGCCTCCTGGCGGCCGGAGCCTGTGACAACCTGGAGCATCAAGGAGCACCGAGAAGTCGTCCCACATGTAGAAATCTGGCCAAGTCCCCCCGTCCCATCAAACCCGCTCTAGGAACCCACCCCAAGGGCCCTGGCCCAGAAATGTGACACGATGGGGCACACGACCCATCTGAGCCCTGGCCAGTGCCACTAGTGGTTAGCGCCTCAGCCTGAGCACTGAAGCGTCCAGGGCCCTTACCCGCTGTCCTAACCCCTAAGCCTGCAGTTCGCTGATGAAGAGGCACCTGCTACACCCACAGCCCACAGCCCCTCCTGGCCGCTCTTGCCACCTGTGATCTCGTGTGTGACCCCCAGGGCAAGGTGCCCTGCAGGACTGTGAGTGGTAAACCTAGTTTTCTCTCAGCTGCGTGACGGCTGTAGCTGAGGTGGGTCCTGCGTTCACAGTAAGGCCCCCAGGGCTGGCCTGCTGACCTCGCTGTTGCTGTAGCGCGCCAGCTCGGAGATGAAGCGCATGTGGTCCTCTCGGATCTGGATCATCTGCTCACAGATGTTGTACTGGGGGCTGCTGCTGGAAGACGTGCACGTCCACCTGCCGGGAGGGGAGCGGGTCACCGGAGGGTCGCCTGCTCCCCTCCCGCCTGTTTTTAAAAAGTCACCGTAATTTCTCCTTCGTCACCAAACTGCTTCCTGACGGCGATGCCAAGTGCAGCACAGGGAATACAGTCAGTCACGTTGTGCTAACTGTGTGTGGTGCCAGGTGGGTGCTGGACATATCAGGGGGACCCCTTTGTGAAGTATATGATTAGGTCACCACCATGCTGCACCCCGGAAAACAATGCAAAGTCATGCTGAATGTCAACTGTGATGGAAAGATCAAATTAGCCCTGGCCAGTGTGCATCAATGGTCAGAGCATCGGCCTACATACCAAACGGTTGTGGGTTAAACTCCTGGTCAAGGGTACGTACTTAGGTTGCAGGTTAAAGCCCTGGTCCGACTGGGGAGCATTCGAGAGGTAACCGATTGATGTGTCTCACATAGGGGGCTCTCTCTCTCTCTCTCTCTCTCTCTCTCTCTCTCTCTACCTCTCCCTCCATCTGTCCCTGCAATGGAAAACATATCCTGTCTAGGTTGTGGGTTTGATCCTCAGTTGGTGTATGTAGGGGAGGCAGCCAATAGATGTTCTTTTCTCACGTCGATGTTTCTGTCTCTCTCTCCCTCTCTCTTAAAAAAAACAAAACACAAAACAACGACAATAGGAACATCTCAGAACATTCTATTGGGCAGCTCACGCTCGTACCGAGATTTGTTCTCCTCGTAGTGGGCGCTGGTCTTGATGTATCTTGCGAGTTCTATCTGCATGTCACCGAACAGTGGGACCACCTGGAGCTGCTGTATGCAAAGGAAAAAAATAGGGTGAGCATGTATGTTCAGTGACCAAACGTACAATTACGTGAGTGAATAGCCATTGGTTACTGTTGGTTAACAGCATTCTCTGCAAATCATTTAGTGCAAAAAAAGTGGTGAACACTTTTTGTTCTACATTCACTTCAAGAACAAAATACAAGTACCAACATTCATGAAATCATTTCAACATTCATGAAATCATTTTAAATATGGAAATTAATCTGACTTTAGTTAGATCTATGGTCATAAAAAATTCAACTGCATTTCTACATACTAGCAACAACTAGAAAATGAAAATTTAAAGAATTTGCAAAAGCATCCAAAAATAAAAAAAATTATGTATGAATACATTAAACAAAATATAGACAATACCTTTAAGCAAAAATACTACCAAAAATTCCGGAGAACATTGTAAAGTTTTAAGTGAATGGAGAAATATATCAGGTTCACGTATTGGAAGACTTGGTAATTTAACAAAGTTCATTCTCCCTAAATGAATGTACACATGCAATGGAATCCCAAACAATATTCCACAAGGAAGGTGTTTTACGAGTGGTGAGCATGTGTGGCGATCACAAGCCAGTTCTAAAATGCATTTTGAAAGGTGAAGGGATGATACGCACGAAAATCTTGAAGAACATAACTGAAGACTTCCTGGTGAGCAGACCTACTCTACTGGGAAGCCACAGCCACTAGGACTGTGTGGCCTTGGAGCATGGATGGAGACCAGTGGGGCAGGACAGAGGACCTAAGATAGAGCCACAGACAGACATCTGGTTTATGACCCACGAAACACGGAACAATGTGGGAAAAGATGGTCTCTGCAATGAAAGGACAGGTCAGCTAGTTATCCATATGGAGAAAAAAAATCCAAGAATGTCAACCCCTAGCCCTGGCCAGTGTGGCTCAGTTGGTCGAGCGTGGTTCCATGCACAAAAGGGTCGCAGGTTCGATTCCCAGCAAGGCACATGCCTGGGTTGCAGGCTCGATCCCCGGTAGGGGGTGATCTGGAGGCAGCCAATCGATGATTCTCTCTCATCATTGATGTTTCTATCTCTCTTTCCCTCTCCCTTCTTCTCTCTCTAAAATCAATAAAGATATTAAAAGAATCACAATGAACCCTAGCTGGTTTGGCTCAGTGGACAGAGCATCGGCTTGTGTACTGAATGGTCCCAGGTTCGATTCCAGTCAAGGGCACTGGGTTGTGGGCTTGATCCCCAGTAGTGGGCCTGTAGGATGCAGCTGATCCATAATTCTCTCTCATCATTGATGTTTCTATCACTCCCTTCTCCCTTCCTCTCTGAAATCAATAAACATATATTATTAAAAAAAAAAGAATCACAGAGAGAGAGAGAGAGAGAGAGAGAGAGAGAGAGAGAGAGAAGAATGCCAACCCCTACCTCACGCCATACAGAGACCAGTTCTAAGGGAAACTATAGGTCTAGATGGAAAAGGAGCAGTGATGCGTCCAAAAGCTAACACATGAGCCTGCTGTATGTAAACATTCCCTAAAGTAGACATTAAAGATGCACACACTGGATTACAATAAAATGAAGAACCTCTAGTCATCAAATGGCACCTTTAGGAAAGTGAAAGGAGAGCCACGTAGGGGAATGGCTGCATTTTGGGGCACATGCACCTAGAATAAGTGCAGAAACAACCGAACAGGGAAATCCAAGAAATGTCAAGTGACGTTTCATGAAGCACACAAAGGGCTAAGGCATCAGAGGCCCAAAGAACGCAATGACACGCCCAGCCTTCAGATGGCCCCCCTTCCAAAGGGGTTGGCAAGGAAGTGGAACAAGGGGAACGCTCACTCATTGCAAAGCAGTGCATCCCATGGAAAACTGTTAGGCTGTATCTACAAACACTGAAAACCTTTATGCTCATGACTCCAATCCCATCCCTGGGTTCACGTCCAACAGAAATGTGCAGATGTCCCTAAATCTGAGCAGCCCGTTCACACCGGTGAGAACCCAGAACCACCACATGCCCATCACGACAGAATGGATCAACAGACGCTGGTGTGACCATCCGATGGCGACCCCACGACGAAGCTTAAGGACTGCAGCTGCGGGCACCCACAGGGACAAGTGTAACTGAGTGAGCAGCCAGACAAGGGACACAAGGCGTGGTCCCCTTCATTCGAGACCACAGCCCGGCAGAGCCTGTGTGGGGAGGCGGGGAGGAGGGCGCAGGCACAATGTCCCAGGACCCGTCATGGTCACACGTCTATAGAAATGTCACTCACTCACCTTGAAAAACTTGTCGATTTTGGACAAGTTTATTCTTTTCTTGGCGTCTAGTTTATAGATGTTGCTGACACTCCCATCCATCAAGTACAGACCAAATCCCATGACCTGAAAAAGCACCAAGTGGCATGGAAAGCTCAGACCCACAGGTTAATTGCCCACAAGCACCTACAGAAACGACACTTCACTCTTTCTCCAGAAAAGGCCTTTTAGCTCTGGCCCAGTGATTGAGCGTCGACCTAGGGACCAGGTCAGGGCCCCATTCCTGGTCGGGGCACATGCCCAGGTTGCAGGCTCGATCCCCAGTAGGGGGTGTGCAGGAGGCAGCATCAATGGTCCTCTCTCATCATTGATGTTTCTATCCCTCTCTTCCTCTCCCTTCCTCTCTGAAATCAATAAAAATATATATATATTTTTAAAAAAGGTTGACGAAAGGATCGCAGACAAAGCACAGCCCGTTGGCCAGGTCCTGGCTGTCCCACCCTCCTGTGTCTCTCCCTCCGTGGGGCCCTCAACAGCCATCCCCACCGCGTACTTTGAGAAGCATGTGTTTCTCGCTGGGCGTCAAGTACATCCTGTTCTCGTAGTAATCCACGCACAGGTTCACGATGTCCGCTAGGAGCTCTTCGTAGCCAGAGATGACCTCAAGCTGTTGCTGCAGAGACTGGAAGAGGGGAGCCCCATGCCACCACCTGCTCCAGGTCCTGTCCCCCGGAGCCCCAGCCATGCACCCCATCAGCCAGAGCAGGAGAGCTCGACCTCACCTGTGTGATCTTGTTGTGGTTGGCCAGGAACATGGACAGGTTCTGCGACTCCTGGATGGACTGCGGGTCTGCCATTTTCCGTAGAAACTGAGCAGCCCTTTGTAGGCAGGAAAAAAAGAAAACAGGTCATCAGCTAACATGCTTCATGATTTAGAAAAAGAAGGAGAGCCCAGCTGGGGTGGCTCCGTGGTTGAGGGTGGACCCATGAACCAGGAGGTCATGGTTGGATTCCCGGTCAGGGCACATGCCCGGGTTGTGGGCTAGATTCCCTAGTCGGGGGCGTGCAGGAGGAAGCAGATCGATGATGCACCCCATCTGATTTCAATTTCATTTTAAAGACACAGCAGCAGACGTATGATTTCAGGGGCAACGTCACTACAGCCCATTCACAGGCAAAGTAAAAACTCTTCCAATTGAATTTTGTAGCTCGGATTCCTTGTGTGGCAAGAGGCAACATCAGCCAGCATCTGGTCATCTTGTTCTAACCAGTCATGCCTTCAGCAGGACTGGGGACAGACTCTAGAGAAAGTCTGTCCATAGACAGCTGGCTCTGCCCTGACCGCCCACCCCCCTCCCTGCCACCAGCCACCCACACAGTGTTCCAGAAGCACACGCCACGCCATGCCCGCCTTTTCCAATTATCTTCTCCGCATTCAAAGAGAAAACCGCCCCGGAGGAGAGCGGGTCTGGGAAACCAGGAAGCTCCACGTGATCTCACTGTAGCATTCCACCGGGCCAGCTCCGCCCACTGCTGGGACACCATCACCTGACCGGGCCATCCTGAGCAGAGAGTGACGAGGGGTGGCACCCTCAGGCTGCAGATCCCACCTGCCCCTCACCAAGACGCTCACAGAGCCCAACGCCCGTGCAGTGACCCCAGTGCTCTGTGAGGAGGAAATGGTCTGTGTGCTTCTGCCACCCAAGGGTGCTGAGCGCTCAACAAACATGTGAGTCAAGGGCACATACCTACCTTGGTTCCAGGCATAATCCCTGGCCCAGGTCAGGGAGCATGAGGAGACAACCAATCGATGTGTCTCTCTCACATCCATGTTTCTCTCTCTCCCCTCTCCCTTTCACTCTCTCTAAAAATCAATGAAAAGAGACTCAGGCGAAGATTAACAAGCAACAAAATCAAAACAGGCCTGGGCCTGGCCAGTCCCCCCTGCCAGCCAGCTGCAGTGACTTCCCACACCCCGAGGCACACCCCCTGTGTGCAGGAAGCACGGCGCACCAGGTACTCCCAGGCGCCCTCCAGGGGGCTCAGGCGCAGTGCTAGGCTCACCTCTTGTAGGCCGAGTGGTCGTTCTTCACGCTGCACTTCATGTTCTTCAGCTCGTCCAGCACCGCGAACATGTTGATGAACTTGCCCAGCGTGACCAGGTAGGCCTCCGACACGAAGTCCTTCCTCCGTTCCGCGTGGCACAGGCGCCGCACCTCCCCACAGAAACGCTCGATGGCATTTCTCTGAGCACGGAAAGAGGGGGTCAGGAAAGTCGCTGCCAGCCCAGGGACGGCTCCACGTCTGGCTTTCACTGCAGTGTCCAGACCCACCCACCCTGGAGGCGTGCTCAATGGGTAGCACGTTGGCCTGCATACTGGAGGGCCATGGGTTCCACTCCTGGCCAAGGGCATGTACCTGGGTTACAGGTTCAAAACCCACCCCCAGTTGGGACCCGTGTGGGAGTCAACCCATCGATGTGTCTCTCTCACATCAACGTTTCTCTCTCTTTCTTCCCGCCCCCTCCCTTCCACTCTCTCTAAAAATAAATGAGAAAAATATCCTCGGGTGAAGATTAACCAAAAAATTAAAAAAATAAAGTCCTCTCCCTGCGGCCACTTTTCCTAACCCAGGAGCCAGAAGGAGCTTAGGTGACGACCACCTGAGCAAGCCAGGAGGGTGAGTTTGAGAAAGAAAACACCTGAAAACCGGGATGAATATAAAGTATAAATTGGCAGAAAGACAAATGTACTTGGAACTGAGAAAGCAGTCCTTATACCCTAGTCGATTTGGCTCCGCGGATAGAACATAGGCCTGCGCCCTAAAGGGTCCCAGATTCGATTCCCAGTCAGGGCACGGGCCCAGGTTGCACGCTTGATCACCAGTGTGGGGCATGCAGGAGGCAGCCGATCAATGATTCTGTCTCATCATTGGTTTCTTTCTCCCTCTCTCTCTCCCTCTCTCTCTGAAATCAATAAAAATATATTTTAAAAATTAGTAAGTAAATGAAATACAGAATTCTGCATCCCTCTCACAAAACGAAAAATAAGTAATGCAGTCTCCGTGAAGAAAACACGAACTGGCTCTCAAGGAGAGAAGCGTAACAAAAGTGTTTATTCTGAAAGACCAGGCAACGCTTTCACCTGCCCGAGGCTTAGTTCCCTTTTGTCTCTGAAGCATCTGTTTGCTTTAATTCACACGCAGGCGCTGTACTGAGTTCCTGGGGACAGGGACAGCGGCACTGTCCTAACCTCGGCACCAAACCCTAGGACCATTCTGCTGTCCTACCTGGAAGTACATAAAATTCATCAGTTTTGTGACCTCAGGCTCAAGGACCTCCACGGTTTTCTCATAAATTTCCACTCTGTTCGGCTGCTCATTACATTTCACCTGGGAATAAACCGGTGTGACATAAAGAAAGGCTTCAACCAGCGAGAAATGAGGGGGGGAAGGCGCTGCTAGCGCTGGGGGTCCCTGGCTTCTGATGGGTAGAATTCCGGTGGGGCTGGGCTGGGCTGGGCTGTGCAGGTTGGGGTGTGGTCTTGCGGAGCTGGGCGGAGGGAACGAGGGGCGAGGCAGAACAGCCGGGTACCTGTGGGATGGCCCGAGAGCAGCTCCTCCAGGTATACAGCATGACGGCGTACCCCTGGCCCTCTTCCAGCATCTCATTCTGCAAGGGGGCGCATGGCAAACGTCAGGCACGCAGCGGAGCATCCCTAGCAAAGGAGATGCCACATCGCTAACAACCACAGGGATCACCTGTCCCGACTGCCTGCTGAGTAAGAGGCAGCTGTGAGGAGGCTGGTGTCGCTGATGCAGTGGTGCGGCCATGACCACCACACCGCTCCTCCCATACAGCCAAAGGTCACGGGTTCTATCCCCAGTCAGGGCACATACCCAGGCTGTGCGTTGGATCCCCGGCCAGGGAGTCTAAGAGAGGCAGTCCATCAATGTGACTCTCTCATCTCTCTCTCTCTCTCTCTCTCTCTCTAAAAATCAATGAATATGTCATCATGTGAGGATAAAAAAAGTTACATTGTGGACATTTACAAAACGTGAAGTCATAAAATACACAATTATAACAATGCACTTCATTTACACCATCTGTATCACAAGGGGGTGCATGTGTGCAGGTACATGAGAGGGAGAGAAAATGGGCTTCCTCAAAATTCTCTCTGGGCTGTCGATGATAAATTTTCAGAAAGATCAGGTATCTATACTAATAAAAGGGTAATATGCTAATTAGACCAGGAGACCTTCCGGACATAGCCACTGTGGTGGGGCCAAGGTAGAGGCAGTTAGGGGCAATCAGGCCAGGAGGTGGGGGGCAGTTGGGGGTGAGCAGGCCAGCCTGGGAGGGCAGTTGGGGGCCATGAGTCCAGCAGGGGAGGGCAGTTGGTAGCCATGAGGCTGGCAGGGGAGGGCAGTTGGGGGCGAGCAGGATGGTGGGGGGGGGGGGGAAGGAGTTGGGGGCAATAAGGCCGGCAAGGGGTGCAGTTGGGGGTGAGCAGGCTGACAGGCAGAGTGGTTAGGGGCGATCGGGCAGGCAGGCAAGCAGTTAGGAACCAGCGGTTCCGGATTGTGATAGGGATGCCTGGCAGTCAGACATCTCTTGAGGGGTCCCAGATTGGAGAGGGTGCAGGCAGGCCTGAGGAACATTCTCACACACACACAAATTTTGTGCACCAGGTCACTAGGTGTTTTATAACAAGAAAAACAAAGGCTTTTTAAAAAACGAACAAGGCATTTCATTCACTCTTCTCTCCTTCCTCAGCAGGCACCCTTTCAGGATGATAGAAAAGAGGGGACGCCTGCCACTCGGATGTGCCATTACCCCAGCTGAAAATTAATACACGGGGGTGGGGGGATTACCATGCCAGAATGGACAGTTGCTTGTTCAATGTATCTTGCAATACCGGTGACAAATGCATTTCTGTCTTCAAAGTTAGTGTTGAAATTTGGCTGAAAGGAAGAGAAAGACCATCACATGGAGGTCCGCATCTCAGGAGGTCCGCGTCACAGGCCGTCTGTGTGAGGCCACCGGCACCCACCTGGTAGAGCAGGGAGGATGGTGGGGGCTCAATGCAGGGCTGCTGGTCGGGCAGAGGCAGCTCTTCCAGGAGGTCCACGTTGGACAGCGCGTCCTCCAGTGTCACCTGGGCCGCCATCCTGGCCTAGAACACAACACGAAGCAACCTGTGCCGTGTGGACGGAAGGGCAGGGCACCTGACACTCCCGGTCAGGGCCCACCAGCAAGGGCATCACCATGCAGCCTTGCTGGCCTCCAGGAGTGTCACTATGCCGGCACATGGGTCACCTCACATGGTTTCACTTCCTGGCCCCCTTCCCACCTTGGGCCACTGTCTTTAGAGGGCTCTTTGGTGGGAGGGTCGGAGATTCCTGTAAGCGGTTACACACGAGGACTCCTAGCCCTAACCCTAACCCTAACCCTAACCCCTAACCCTGCTAAGATGAGGTTTGGGGTGAAGGTGCCACAGGGAGGGGACTGTCACAAGCAGAGCACAGCCCCAAGGCTGTGTGGAGCAGCACAGACGTAAAGCTGGATGTTATCTCAACACGTGTGCCATCTCCAGGGGATGGGACTCGGCACCTGCAGCCTGCCTCCCGCTGAATGCTTCTCCGGCCCGAACGGGACCCGGGAGCAGCTGTTTATGGCGCCTTACGTGGCTATGACTGATCAGATCCCTGGCCACTGGCAGTGCTAAGTGTGGATGCATCTAACAGGAGGCTTCACAGCACCCCAAGCAGACACGGAGACAGAAAGGAGAAGGAAGCCTGCAGGAGCAGGAGCCGGCAACCATTCTCGTCACTGAGGGTGAATCAGCAGGAGCCCAGGCAAGGAGCCCAGCGGGACCACAGGGACCTCACTGGCATTCACAGGACGCTCCCGACAGCAGCCGATCAGCTCCGCATGCTTCCCACTTAAAATGCAGCAAATAATTTTCAGTCTTCCTGGTATTTTGTGGGGAAAATACAGCATTTTTCCTTTCATTACCAACTTCCTCCTATCATCACAACTTCCTGTTCCACACACTGTGCAGTGAGAGCAGTGCCCGAGGACTCGGCCAGTGCCCTGCAGAGCCCGCGTGGAGCCCAGTGTGCACGCAAGGAACCGCAAAGCGGGCAGCCTCCTGGTTCACAGGTCGACGCTCAACCAATGAGCCACGCCGACCTGCCGGGCGCTCGCTAGGACACACCTCACCTGGCGGTCCCATCTCAGAGAGCACCTACCCACCAACCCCAGCATGCGGCCTGGGCAGTCCTGACGTCTCTAGAAGCTGGTGTGGTGAAGCCAGATCAGAAGCCAGGACAGAGACAGTCACACAGTGAGAGGGCAGAGGCAACCCGGGCCCACAGGGGATCCCACAAATGGGTGCGCCCGGAGTGGTGCCTGAGCAAGCCCGGTGCCTTCCAAGAATACGCCATCGTGGAAAGATCTCCAAGATCTTGGAGTGAGCCAGGATGACCAAGTGAAAAGGCATGACGACATACGCACTATAACCTCGTTACCAAAATAACACGCAAAAATGAAACTACTAGTATGTGTGTGCACAGAACAGGCATGACGGCACCACAGAAGGAATTTTGCTGAGGTTCTGTACTGTTTACATTTTCTGATGAGCTGGAGTTCTGAAATTTTACTCATGACTTAAAAATAGGATTTGAATCTTTTAGGTTGCAACTAAAGAGACACTTTTCAGACCTGTATGTCTGTACCCCTCAGCGGCAAAATGGAAGAGTCCTAATGCATGGTGCTCGGTGAACTACGCCAGACCCAAGACCAAATAGGACATTCAAAACTGTAGGAACGGGGAACAGCTCAGCGGTTGCGGGAGTTAGACACGGGGGAGGGGATGCCTACGAAGTGACAGCAGGAAGGAACTTGGGGTGATGGCGCTGTTCTGCATTTTGATGTTGGGCTAGTCACAAGACTACACATTTGTCAAAACTCGCTGAAATGTACACCCAAAGTGAGTGTGACTGTATGTAAATTTTTTTAATTCAAATAAACACACACACACACAACACTTGTGGAGTGAATTTGCTTCAGCGAGCGGTCTGTCAGCACAAACAGATGCGTGAGCTCAGGAAGCATTTCCCACCGAAACCCCCAGACTGACCGGAGCTGAGGCCAACACCCCCGCACCCGCCCCAGCCCCGGGGGGAGAGCTGGGCTGGCTCACGTCGACCGGCCCGGGTCCACGTGACTGAGAACAGACTCTTTCTTGGGGCTCCGTCCGTGCCCGCAGATCTGCTCTCCACACCGAAACCACTAGCGACCTGCAGACACGGGGGCCCCTCCCGGGCCGCGCTGCTCCGGGGGGGGGGGCGACGAGTGGCCAAGGCCAGCGACCCGAGCTCCAGCATCGGGGCCCCAATCACGGATCCACCGGCAGTCGCGTTAGGAAGTGGCCAGACACGCCGCCGGGCTCGCGAGGCCGCAGCGAGACTCTGTGCGGGGCCCTGGGGCCTGCCCGCCGGGGAGCAACCGCCGCCGAGTCTCGGTCGCCCCCCTCCCGACGCCCGGGTCCTGCTGTTCCGGGGGGACCCGCCCCGCGGCCCGTGCCCTTTGGACAACGCGGGAGAGGAGGCCCGGACGCCATTCGGCCTACGAAACGCTCCCCAAGCCCGCTTCCCAGCCGCTCTCCACTTCTCTCCCTCTCCCCACCCCGCCCCGCGCGCGCCGCACGCACCCCGGGCTCACCCGAACCCCGCAGAACTGTGCGTGCGAAGCCGCACCCCAACAAAGCCCAGGTCACCCCGGAGCCCGCGCCGCGCTTCCGCTGGGCCGGACCCGCCCTCTGCCCCCCGAGCGCGAGCCGCCCGCTCCCGTCTCCCCGACAATCGCCGCGACACGCGGACATGCCCTCCCCGCGGGAGCTCCGCCGCGCGATCGCGGGACCCGGGGCGGCTCCCCGAGGCCGTGCGGCGGGGGAGGCCGCGTCGCCGGAGGCCAAGTCCTGGCCGCCGGCGGGGCGCCTGTCCCCGTCCCGAGGGCGGCCTGGAACCCGCAGGGCCGCGAGGCGGGCCGGCACCGGCGCTAACCTGGGTCCGCGGCGGCGGCGGCTGGGGGGTCCCGGGCGGGCCTGGGAGTTTCCAGCCGGAGTGAGTCACTCGGGCGGGCCGGGAATGCGCCAGGAAACACCCGCCTCCGCCTCAGGCTCCCTGGGCGGGGGCTCTCCCGGCTCGGCCCCTTCCTCCTGGCGCTCCTCCCTCCCGCCCAGCGCCGCGCCCTGCGCCAGGCCTGGCAGGGAACGCGCTCCGCTCCCACTGGCGAAGGTGCTCCCGGGAAGGATGCGGGTTTGGGGGCCGCCCCGTGACCCGAGCCTAAACGGGGTCCGGGAGGAGGCGCGTGCGATGAGCTGCGGAGGGGACTCTGGAGGACCCCGAGAGAGCGCACACCTGCGTGCCGCGGCCACAGGCGGTCGGCGGCGGGTACTTGGATCGACCAGTCCCCGTCGCCAGAGACCCACACGGGTCCCTGCAGCGATCACCCAGCTCCAACCACCCCCCTCTGAGCCGTGACGCGCGTGGCCAGGCCTGTGGGAATGGCTGAGAGAGGAAAGCCTGACTTTGAACCAGACACAGAAAACTCTCGATGCCCAGGAAGCTACACATCAAGTGAAAGGCTGAGTGGAGTGAGGGCGTCGAATCCAAAGTTCAGGGACTAAGAAGTGCTCCTCCTCCCCCCACCTTACTGCCTCCTCAGTGCAGAACAGTTGCCACAAATTCTTTCACCCAGGACATGAAATAGCTTTCTGTAAATATTACAAGCCACACCAAAAGGCAAAAAACAGTTTGAAGGGACCGAGCAAGCATTAGAACCACACTCGGATACCGCAGGCATATTCGAATGATCAGACCCCAAATTTTTAAAAACTAATGTTCAAGTACTCTATTTCTTTTAAGGTCGCAAAGGAGGAAGGCAGGAGGCCCACATGGCTCCTGCACCCAAAGATGGGGAGTCACAGGTTTTTAAGGGACTCCAGGCCGGCTTTTTCTGGGCGGATAATTCTCTGGGCAGGTCCGGATTTTGGGAAACTCCAGAGGGGAGAGGTAATGGTCTAAGCAAGTGGAATGTCCACTGTGAAGTGTCCCAAAGTTCAGTTCCCAGGAGAGTGGGTATCGATTCAATTATTTGATCAGACCTAACATTTTCCGTATTTGGTTATAAGTCATTTGACCCTAAAAGTGAAGGTTTGTTTGTGAGGGAAAATGCACAAATATGTGGAACTAAAAATCACACTCTTAAATAACCAATGAGTCAAAGAAAACAAAAGGAAATTACAAAGTACCTTGAAACAAGTGAAAATGAAAATACGACATATCCAAACTTAGAAGAGCTCTCTCCCTCTCTCCCTTCCTCTCTACAACAATTTTAACAAAAGCAAGTCCCCTTTGGGACAGTCTCAGGAGGGGTTACTGTCGCTGAGCACCTGATCTTGCTTTGTGAGCCTGCCCAGCCCAAGTTTCCTTCACTCTTGGGAGCCCCAACTATTCATCTGTTCACTCTTCCCTCTTCCTTTCTTTTTTCTCCTTCCTTTCCCCTGTCCATCTTTCCTTCCCTCTGTCCATCTACAGCTCCCAGCCTGCACGGGAGCCCTGGCCCCAGCCTGCGCCTGCGCCTGCGCCTTCCCACCACTAGAGGGCACGCCAGCTCTCCTAGCATTTGCTGTCTCTTCATTGCTTAGCAACGCGGGTGGGGTCACTGTTTTTGAGAGCGACGCTGGTTTCCCACGCAGGCGCAGTGGCAGGGCCCTGCCACCGCCCTGATTGACACAACCAGTATCCTGTAGGCGGACGTAGGAGGCCGCCATTATGGAGGCAATCAGTCCTAGAGGGGCTGTCATTATTGAGACGCATGGTTATCATGAGAACGTGTTAGTACCGCGGGACACAGTGAGATCAAAAAGAGCGAATTAGGGCGGTCAGAGTGAATATCTGCAGGACTCTGACTGTGGTGCAGCGACGGTTCAGGAGTCAGTGACCATGAACATGGTTAGCGACTCAGATGCCTTCACTATCGCGGACACCTCAATGATGAGGTCCGTGGTGGCTGACTGATTGTATTTCAGCAGCATCAAACTGAGTCGCCCCTTCCAGTATCTTAGTAAATTCCAATATTGCGTCCTATTTTTTCCAGTTACTTCTGTGAAATTAGGTTATTATTACTGAGTACTTTTTTCTGATAGCAAATTAGTTGTAAACATATTTTTTCCTAATAAAAAATTCCAGTTAATTCTTTGGTGTTGAAACAGTTTATATATGTGTGTGTATATATATAGAGAGAGAGAGAAAATATTTTTTTTATTATTTCAAAGAGGAAGGGGGAGAGAGATAGAAACATCAATGATGAGAGAGAATCATCCATAGGCTGCCTCCTGCAGGCCCCTACTGGTGACCCAACCTGCAATCCAGGCATGTGTCTGTGACCGGAATCAAACCTGGGACCCTTCAGTCCATAGGACTGATGCTCTATCCACTGAGCCAAACCAGTAAGGGCAATATGACAGTGCTTTTGGAACGTGTTCTTGCAACTCAAAGAGTTTTGCTTGATACCTATGCCTGTCTTTTTGAGACTGAAAGATAAAATAATCCTGTAGAAATGTGCTAAGAACAAGCATCTCTTATTTTGTGACTTATTAGAATGTAAACATAGAGCAGACTTACGCAATTATGTTATAGGAAAAACGCTTTTATTTTGCTTCAAATAAGTTACTGATTATACTGTATAGGTCCATGGGACGATATACTTACTACACTAGACCTCAAAGGCAGCTGTCAACCCATTATAGATCAAAACGATACTCTGCTGCCATCCTGTGGCCATTCAAGGAACAACAGCATACACTACCCGCTTTCAGACTGAAAGCCTTCTATACTGCTGCATTGGAAGAATTTTGTTTTTAAGATGGCAACAAAAGGAGCCTCTAAGAGATCAAACTGACCAAGGGTTCCAGCCGACTCAATGTATACCATTGAGTCTGGCCTTGCAATTAAGTAACTTCAAATCCGTATTTTCCACTGATGATGGAAGTCGGCATGCAGTGTAGACAATCACACAAACATAAAGAGGGCACAGGTCCTACACAGCGTGCAGTGACAGTACACAGCGTGTGGGGTCGGCCTTGTTCTGGCAGAGCTTGCCTTGTAAAAGTTCTTCCTTGCCTGTTGTGTTTTCCCGCATAAGAGATTCACGGAGAATTGCTCCTCTGCTCAAACCCATCCCACACACTGTCATCAGCATCCTCTCTCTCCACATACACCTTGTCACATCCCTCCTTAATAGAGTATTTTCTTTTCCTAGTAAATTAGTTGTAAACACATGTTTTTCTGAATAAAAGATTCTAGTTAATAGTTTAGATAAAGAAGAGATATACTCTGGTTTTATAGGATAACCGTTTTCATTTATCCTTCAAGTAAGTTACTGATCATACTGTACACGTCTCTGCATCTACGTACTTATTACACAAACCACAAAAGACTGTCAGCCAAATCTTGTGGGAAAATGATGCTCTGCTACCATCTTGTGGACATTCAGGGAATAACACCGTGCGCTTCTGTCCATGGTGCTGAAACCCCAGCTATTGCAGTTTGAACAAGACAAAAAATTCTACCGAGAAAAAACAAACAAAAACAAGAACCCCACTCCCCCAAATATAGAGGCTGTTCAGGGCGGGAATCACTTCGTCTCTGGATGGATTGAAGTCACGGGTCTAGATTTTGCACCTCTTTCTGACACAGCCCAGAAAGGAAGGCGTTGGCTGCTGCATTGACATGAGGAACCTTTGCGTTCACGATGTCATTCCGAAAACTAGACGCTGCCGTTACTGAGGTGGCCAGTACCTTGGAGTCCACCGTCTTGTAACCCGAAGTCAGCTATTATTGCAGTGCGCTGAAGGCTGGGGTCCATTACTGAGTACTTCCGTACGGCGGTGTGTCCGGGACCCAGGTGGCCCGTACGGGGCAGGTGGCGTTCACAGAGGCAGCCAGCAGGCTGCAGCAGCATATACTGAAGCAGCGATTATGCTGCAGGCCACCGACCGAGTGCCCTGGAGTCCGCTGTGAGTGCGGCATTCCGTCCGGTGGC
Organism: Myotis pilosus; assembly: GCA_036010255.1. Lineage (NCBI taxonomy): Eukaryota > Metazoa > Chordata > Mammalia > Chiroptera > Vespertilionidae > Myotis > Myotis pilosus. The sequence goes on along the minus strand of JASKON010000031.1, from coordinate 54,480 downwards.
GGCCGCCATTAGTGAGGCAGGCCGGGCCGGAAGCCGCCATTGCTGAGGCCGGAAGTCCGTACAGCGAGGGTGTCAAGTACCGCGAGACCGTGCGACGTCGCGAGAGTGCGCCGCTACGTCGGTGCGGCATCTATTGAAGTCCCCCCCGCCCGTACGGAGTCCTTCCGTACGGCAGTGTGTCCGGGACGGAGGCGGCCTGTACGGGGCAGGTGGCGTTCACGGAGGCAGCCAGGAGGCTGCAGCGATGTACACTGAAGCATCGAGTATGCTGCAGGCCGCCGCCCGTGTGCCCTGGAGCCCGCTCTGAGTGCGGCATTCCGTCCGATGGCGGCCGCCATTAGTGAGGCAGGCCGGGCCGGAAGCCGCCATTGCTGAGGCCGGAAGTCCGTACAGCGAGGGTGTCAAGTACCGCGAGACCGGGCGACGTCGCGAGAGTGCGCCGCTAAGTCGGTGCAGCATCTATTGAAGTCCCCCCCCCGCCCGTACAGGGTCCTTCCGTACGGCAGTGTGTCCGGGACGGAGGCGGCCTGTACGAGGCAGGTGGCGTTCACGGAGGCAGCCAGGAGGCTGCAGCGATGTACACTGAAGCATTGAGTATGCTGCAGGCCGCCGCCCGTGTGCCCTGGAGCCCGCTGTGAGTGCGGCATTCCGTCCGGTGGCGGCCGCCATTAGTGAGGCAGGCCGGGCCGGAAGTTGCCATTGCTGAGGGCGGAAGTCCGTACCTGGGAGTCCACCCACTACGTGGGTGCAGCATATATTGAAGTCCGCCAGTACGGAGTCCTTCCGTACGGCAGTGTGTCCGGGACGGAGGCGGCCTGTACGGGGCAGGTGGCGTTCACGGAGGCAGCCAGGAGGCTGCAGCGGCATATACTGTAGCAGCTAGTAGGCTGCAGGACGACGTCCGAATGCCCTGGAGCCCGCTCTGAGTGCGGCATTCCGTCCGGTGGCGGCCGCCATTAGTGAGGCAGGCCGGGCCGGAAGCCGCCATTGCTGAGGCCGGAAGTCCGTACAGCGAGGGTGTCAAGTACCGCGAGACCGGGCGACGTCGCGAGAGTGCGCCGCTACGTCGGTGCAGCATCTATTGAAGTCCCCCCCGCCCGTACGGAGTCCTTCCGTACGGCAGTGTGTCCGGGACGGAGGCGGCCTGTACGAGGCAGGTGGCGTTCACGGAGGCAGCCAGGAGGCTGCAGCGATGTACACTGAAGCATTGAGTATGCTGCAGGCCGCCGCCCGTGTGCCCTGGAGCCCGCTGTGAGTGCGGCATTCCGTCCGGTGGCGGCCGCCATTAGTGAGGCAGGCCGGGCCAGAAGTCGCCATTGCTGAGGCCGGAAGTCCGTACAGCGAGGGTGTCAAGTACCGCGAGACCGGGCGACGTCGCGAGAGTGCGCCGCTAAGTCGGTGCAGCATCTATTGAAGTCCCCCCCTCCCGTACGGAGTCCTTCCGTACGGCAGTGTGTCCGAGACCGCGGCGGCCCATACGGGGCAGGTGGCGTTCACGCAGGCAGCCCGCAGGCTGCAGCGATGTACACTGAAGCATCGAGTATGCTGCAGGCCGCCGCCCGTGTGCCCTGGAGCCCGCTCTGAGTGCGGCATTCCGTCCGATGGCGGCCGCCATTAGTGAGGCAGGCCGGGCCGGAAGCCGCCATTGCTGAGGCCGGAAGTCCGTACAGCGAGGGTGTCAAGTACCGCGAGATCGGGTGACGTCACGAGAGTGCGCCGCTACGTCGGTGCAGCATCTATTGAAGTCCCCCCCGCCCGTACGGAGTCCTTCCGTACGGCAGTGTGTCCGGGACGGAGGCGGCCTGTACGAGGCAGGTGGCGTTCACGGAGGCAGCCAGGAGGCTGCAGCGATGTACACTGAAGCAGTGAGTATGCTGCAGGCCGCCGACCGAGTGCCCTGGAGTCCGCTGTGAGTGCGGCGTTCCGTCCGGTGGCGGCCGCCATTAGTGAGGCAGGCCGGGCCGGAAGCCGCCATTGCTGAGGCCGGAAGTCCGTACAGCGAGGGTGTCAAGTACCGCGAGACCGGGCGACGTCGCGAGAGTGCGCCGCTACGTCGGTGCAGCATCTATTGAAGTCCCCCCCCCGCCCGTACAGGGTCCTTCCGTACGGCAGTGTGTCCGGGACGGAGGCGGCCTGTACGAGGCAGGTGGCGTTCACGGAGGCAGCCAGGAGGCTGCAGCGATGTACACTGAAGCAGTGAGTATGCTGCAGGCCGCCGCCCGTGTGCCCTGGAGCCCGCGCTGAGTGCGGCATTCCGTCCGGTGGCGGCCGCCATTAGTGAGGCAGGCCGGGCCGCAAGTTGCCATTGCTGAGGGCGGAAGTCCGTACCTGGGAGTCCACCCACCCACTACGTGGGTGCAGCATATATTGAAGTCCGCCAGTACGGAGTCCTTCCGTACGGCAGTGTGTCCGAGACCACGGCGGCCCATACGGGGCAGGTGGCGTTCACGCAGGCAGCCCGCAGGCTGCAGCGATGTACACTGAAGCAGTGAGTATGCTGCAGGCCGCCGCCCGTGTGCCCTGGAGCCCGCTCTGAGTGCGGCATTCCGTCCGGTGGCGGCCGCCATTAGTGAGGCAGGCCGGGCCGGAAGTTGCCATTGCTGAGGGCGGAAGTCCGTACCTGGGAGTCCACCCACTACGTGGGTGCAGCATATATTGAAGTCCGCCAGTACGGAGTCCTTCCGTACGGCAGTGTGTCCGAGACCGCGGCGGCCCATACGGGGCAGGTGGCGTTCACGCAGGCAGCCCCCAGGCTGCAGCGATGTACACTGAAGCAGTGAGTATGCTGCAGGCCGCCGACCGAGTGCCCTGGAGTCCGCTGTGAGTGCGGCGTTCCGTCCGGTGGCGGCCGCCATTAGTGAGGCAGGCCGGGCCGGAAGTTGCCATTGCTGAGGGCGGAAGTCCGTACCTGGGAGTCCACCCACTACGTGGGTGCAGCATATATTGAAGTCCGCCAGTACGGAGTCCTTCCGTACGGCAGTGTGTCCGAGACCGCGGCGGCCCATACGGGGCAGGTGGCGTTCACGCAGGCAGCCCCCAGGCTGCAGCGATGTACACTGAAGCAGTGAGTATGCTGCAGGCCGCCGACCGAGTGCCCTGGAGTCCGCTGTGAGTGCGGCGTTCCGTCCGGTGGCGGCCGCCATTAGTGAGGCAGGCCGGGCCGGAAGCCGCCATTGCTGAGGCCGGAAGTCCGTACAGCGAGGGTGTCAAGTACCGCGAGATCGGGTGACGTCACGAGAGTGCGCCGCTAAGTCGGTGCAGCATCTATTGAAGTCCCCCCCCGCCCGTACAGGGTCCTTCCGTACGGCAGTGTGTCCGGGACGGAGGCGGCCTGTACGGGGCAGGTGGCGTTCACGGAGGCAGCCAGGAGGCTGCAGCGATATACACTGAAGCATCGAGTATGCTGCAGGCCGCCGCCCGTGTGCCCTGGAGCCCGCTCTGAGTGCGGCATTCCGTCCGGTGGCGGCCGCCATTAGTGAGGCAGGCCGGGCCGGAAGTTGCCATTGCCTAGGGCGGAAGTCCGTACCTGGGAGTCCACCCACTACGTGGGTGCAGCATATATTGAAGTCCGCCAGTACGGAGTCCTTCCGTACGGCAGTGTGTCCGGGACGGAGGCGGCCTGTACGGGGCAGGTGGCGTTCACGGAGGCAGCCAGGAGGCTGCAGCGGCATATACTGTAGCAGCTAGTAGGCTGCAGGACGACGTCCGAATGCCCTGGAGCCCGCTCTGAGTGCGGCATTCCGTCCGGTGGCGGCCGCCATTAGTGAGGCAGGCCGGGCCGGAAGCCGCCATTGCTGAGGCCGGAAGTCCGTACAGCGAGGGTGTCAAGTACCGCGAGACCGGGCGACGTCGCGAGAGTGCGCCGCTACGTCGGTGCAGCATCTATTGAAGTCCCCCCCGCCCGTACGGAGTCCTTCCGTACGGCAGTGTGTCCGGGACGGAGGCGGCCTGTACGGGGCAGGTGGCGTTCACGGAGGCAGCCAGGAGGCTGCAGCGATGTACACTGAAGCAGTGAGTATGCTGCAGGCCGCCGCCCGTGTGCCCTGGAGCCCGCTCTGAGTGCGGCATTCCGTCCGGTGGCGGCCACCATTAGTGAGGCAGGCCGGGCCGGAAGTTGCCATTGCTGAGGGCGGAAGTCCGTACCTGGGAGTCCACCCACTACGTGGGTGCAGCATATATTGAAGTCCGCCAGTACGGAGTCCTTCCGTACGGCAGTGTGTCCGAGACCGCGGCGGCCCATACGGGGCAGGTGGCGTTCACGCAGGCAGCCCGCAGGCTGCAGCGATGTACACTGAAGCATCGAGTATGCTGCAGGCCGCCGCCCGTGTGCCCTGGAGCCCGCTCTGAGTGAGGCATTCCGTCCGATGGCGGCCGCCATTAGTGAGGCAGGCCGGGCCGGAAGCCGCCATTGCTGAGGCCGGAAGTCCGTACAGCGAGGGTGTCAAGTACCGCGAGATCGGGTGACGTCACGAGAGTGCGCCGCTACGTCGGTGCAGCATCTATTGAAGTCCCCCCCGCCCGTACGGAGTCCTTCCGTACGGCAGTGTGTCCGGGACGGAGTCGGCCGGTACGAGGCAGGTGGCGTTCACGGAGGCAGCCAGGAGGCTGCAGCGATGTACACTGAAGCAGTGAGTATGCTGCAGGCCGCCGCCCGTGTGCCCTGGAGCCCGCGCTGAGTGCGGCATTCCGTCCGGTGGCGGCCGCCATTAGTGAGGCAGGCCGGGCCGCAAGTTGCCATTGCTGAGGGCGGAAGTCCGTACCTGGGAGTCCACCCACCCACTACGTGGGTGCAGCATATATTGAAGTCCGCCAGTACGGAGTCCTTCCGTACGGCAGTGTGTCCGAGACCACGGCGGCCCATACGGGGCAGGTGGCGTTCACGCAGGCAGCCCGCAGGCTGCAGCGATGTACACTGAAGCAGTGAGTATGCTGCAGGCCGCCGCCCGTGTGCCCTGGAGCCCGCTCTGAGTGCGGCATTCCGTCCGGTGGCGGCCGCCATTAGTGAGGCAGGCCGGGCCGGAAGTTGCCATTGCTGAGGGCGGAAGTCCGTACCTGGGAGTCCACCCACTACGTGGGTGCAGCATATATTGAAGTCCGCCAGTACGGAGTCCTTCCGTACGGCAGTGTGTCCGAGACCGCGGCGGCCCATACGGGGCAGGTGGCGTTCACGCAGGCAGCCCCCAGGCTGCAGCGATGTACACTGAAGCAGTGAGTATGCTGCAGGCCGCCGACCGAGTGCCCTGGAGTCCGCTGTGAGTGCGGCGTTCCGTCCGGTGGCGGCCGCCATTAGTGAGGCAGGCCGGGCCGGAAGCCGCCATTGCTGAGGCCGGAAGTCCGTACAGCGAGGGTGTCAAGTACCGCGAGATCGGGTGACGTCACGAGAGTGCGCCGCTAAGTCGGTGCAGCATCTATTGAAGTCCCCCCCCGCCCGTACAGGGTCCTTCCGTACGGCAGTGTGTCCGGGACGGAGGCGGCGTGTACGGGGCAGGTGGCGTTCACGGAGGCAGCCAGGAGGCTGCAGCGATATACACTGAAGCATCGAGTATGCTGCAGGCCGCCGCCCGTGTGCCCTGGAGCCCGCTCTGAGTGCGGCATTCCGTCCGGTGGCGGCCGCCATTAGTGAGGCAGGCCGGGCCGGAAGTTGCCATTGCCTAGGGCGGAAGTCCGTACCTGGGAGTCCACCCACTACGTGGGTGCAGCATATATTGAAGTCCGCCAGTACGGAGTCCTTCCGTACGGCAGTGTGTCCGGGACGGAGGCGGCCTGTACGGGGCAGGTGGCGTTCACGGAGGCAGCCAGGAGGCTGCAGCGGCATATACTGTAGCAGCTAGTAGGCTGCAGGACGACGTCCGAATGCCCTGGAGCCCGCTCTGAGTGCGGCATTCCGTCCGGTGGCGGCCACCATTAGTGAGGCAGGCCGGGCCGGAAGCCGCCATTGCTGAGGCCGGAAGTCCGTACAGCGAGGGTGTCAAGTACCGCGAGACCGGGCGACGTCGCGAGAGTGCGCCGCTACGTCGGTGCAGCATCTATTGAAGTCCCCCCCGCCCGTACGGAGTCCTTCCGTACGGCAGTGTGTCCGGGACGGAGGCGGCCTGTACGGGGCAGGTGGCGTTCACGGAGGCAGCCAGGAGGCTGCAGCGATGTACACTGAAGCAGTGAGTATGCTGCAGGCCGCCGCCCGTGTGCCCTGGAGCCCGCTCTGAGTGCGGCATTCCGTCCGGTGGCGGCCGCCATTAGTGAGGCAGGCCGGGCCGGAAGTTGCCATTGCTGAGGGCGGAAGTCCGTACCTGGGAGTCCACCCACTACGTGGGTGCAGCATATATTGAAGTCCGCCAGTACGGAGTCCTTCCGTACGGCAGTGTGTCCGAGACCGCGGCGGCCCATACGGGGCAGGTGGCGTTCACGCAGGCAGCCCCCAGGCTGCAGCGATGTACACTGAAGCAGTGAGTATGCTGCAGGCCGCCGACCGAGTGCCCTGGAGTCCGCTGTGAGTGCGGCGTTCCGTCCGGTGGCAGCCGCCATTAGTGAGGCAGGCCGGGCCGGAAGCCGCCATTGCTGAGGCCGGAAGTCCGTACAGCGAGGGTGTCAAGTACCGCGAGATCGGGTGACGTCACGAGAGTGCGCCGCTAAGTCGGTGCAGCATCTATTGAAGTCCCCCCCCGCCCGTACAGGGTCCTTCCTACGGCAGTGTGTCCGGGACGGAGGCGGCCTGTACGAGGCAGGTGGCGTTCACGGAGGCAGCCAGGAGGCTGCAGCGATGTACACTGAAGCAGTGAGTATGCTGCAGGCCGCCGCCCGTGTGCCCTGGAGCCCGCGCTGAGTGCGGCATTCCGTCCGGTGGCGGCCGCCATTAGTGAGGCAGGCCGGGCCGCAAGTTGCCATTGCTGAGGGCGGAAGTCCGTACCTGGGAGTCCACCCACTACGTGGGTGCAGCATATATTGAAGTCCGCCAGTACGGAGTCCTTCCGTACGGCAGTGTGTCCGAGACCGCGGCGGCCCATACGGGGCAGGTGGCGTTCACGCAGGCAGCCCGCAGGCTGCAGCGATGTACACTGAAGCATCGAGTATGCTGCAGGCCGCCGCCCGTGTGCCCTGGAGCCCGCTCTGAGTGCGGCATTCCGTCCGATGGCGGCCGCCATTAGTGAGGCAGGCCGGGCCGGAAGCCGCCATTGCTGAGGCCGGAAGTCCGTACAGCGAGGGTGTCAAGTACCGCGAGACCGGGCGACGTCGCGAGAGTGCGCCGCTACGTCGGTGCAGCATCTATTGAAGTCCCCCCCGCCCGTACGGAGTCCTTCCGTACGGCAGTGTGTCCCGGACGGAGGCGGCCTGTACGGGGCAGGTGGCGTTCACGGAGGCAGCCAGGAGGCTGCAGCGATGTACACTGAAGCATCGAGTATGCTGCAGGCCGCCGCCCGTGTGCCCTGGAGCCCGCTATGAGTGCGGCATTCCGCCCGCTGGCGGCCGCCATTAGTGAGGCAGGCCGGGCCGGAAGCCGCCATTGCTGAGGCCGGAACTGCGTACAGCGAGGGTGCACCGCTACGTGGGTGCAGCATACTTTGGAGTCCGCCCGTATGGAGTCCTTCCGTACGGCAGTGTGTCCGGGACCGAGGCGGCCTGTACGGGGCAGGTGGTGTTCACGCGATGTACACTGAATCAGCTAGTAGGCTGCAGGCCGCCGGTCCGGAACCCACCATTGCTGAGGCCGGAAGTCCGTACAGCGAGGGTGTCAAGTACCGCGAGACCAGGCTACCTTGCGAGTGTACGCCGTTATGTAGGCCTGTGTACGCTAGAGTCCGCCATTCCTGAGGCAGGAAGTTTGTACATCGCGGTCATAAAGTCTCAGGAGTACAGGCGACTTCAGGGGAGTTTGCCTTTGTGGAGGCATTCATTGCCCTGTCGCTTGTACTGCCTGTCCTCCATGAACGATGATGCGAGGGTGGGACAGGTCACCTTTAATGAGGTCACTGGTTGCTAGCTACCAGGTTCCTGGTTCCTAGTTACCGGTTTCCTGGTAACTAGTGCACTAGGTTAAGGATGGAAACTTACTAGTTTCTAGGTCAGTAATTAGCAGGTACTGGTTGCCAGGTCAGTAGGTTCCAAAGGTTCCTAGTTGCCAGTTAGTAGGTTACTAGGTACTGAATTTCTAGGTATGAGCTACCAGGTTGCTTGATAGTATTTACTAGGCTAGTGGTTATTTGTTCGTATGTTCCTGGTTACCAGTGTCCAGGTGACTGTTTCCCAGATGGTTCGGTTAAGTATTCCATGTCTGCACGTCTATACTTGTGACAGAAACCTTTCAAGAAGCTGTCAGGCAATCCCTTTGAAAAAGTATCCTCTGCTGCCCTCTTGTGGCCTTTTAAAGAATACCATCTCCATCTTCTGTCCGTGGTGCTGACATGTTAGCTATTGTTCTGTGAATTTGATGAAGACTTGTATGTCCCCCCCAAAAACACAACCAGCCCTGCCCGTTTTGACTGAGTGGATAGAGCGTTGGCCTGCGGACTGAAGGGTACTAGGTTTGATTCCAGTCAAGGGCTTATATACCTTGGTTGCGGGCCCATCCCCAGTAGCGGGTCTGCAGGAGGCAACTGGTGGATGTTTCTCTCTGATGGATGTTTCTCTCTCGATCCCTCTCCCTTCCTGTGTCAAAAAATGAATAATACTATTTTTAAGAAAATACAGCCCTGGCCGGTTTGGCTCAGTGGATAGAGCGTCAGCCTGCAGACTAAAGGGTCCCAGGTTCGATTCCAGCCAAGGGCATGTACCTTGGTTGCAGGCACATCCCCAGTGGGGAGTATGCAGGAGGCAGCTGATTGATGTTTCTCTCTCATCGATGTTTCTAACTCTCGATCCCTCTCCCTTCCTCTCTTTTAAAAAATCAATAAAATATATATTTTTTTAAAAAAGAAAATACAAAGAAACCAACAAACAAACACTACAGAAAACCCTAGAAAATGATCGAGGCTGTCCAGGGTGCCATTATTCCCCCCCCTCCCCCAGATGGACTGAAGTCAGGGGTCTGGATTTTGTAGCCCTTCGGTCCCATCCCTGGAAAGGGAGGCCTTGGCTGGTGCAGTGACATGGGGAAGCTGTGTGTTTACTGTGTCAGTCCGTAATCTAGAGGCTGCCATCATTGAAGCCGTCATTCTGGGGAGGCCACATTCCCAAGGCAGCCAGTAGGCAGAAGGTAGAAGTAGAGTTGTGCCGTGGTCCAGGCCCAGCGGTGCAGGGGTCCACCAAGGCGTGGACGGCATGGGCGAAGAATGAAGGCCACGGAGACAGCGTTAAGCTGATGAGCATGATCAGGTTCTGTGTGTATTGCCATGTTCCAAGTGTGTTTATAGTATTTGATTCTATAAGCATGCATCCACAGCTCCATCACGGTATGTTTTGGGTCCTCCTTTGACCTGTGAACGTTTCTTGTTTTATGTTGATAGTTTCTTATTTGACCTTTGGTAAAAATGTCCTTTCTGCCTAGCTCTGCTGATTGTAATCTTATGTATTGTCTATGTTTCTACATTCTATTGTGAAGGTTAGTGTCTGTGTCCCATGATCAGGGCTAGTTAGATATTTGTATTGTATGGTTCCTATTGTATTGTTCCAGTGTGAAGGTATAAGGTGAAACCGGAAGGAGGTTTCTGTATAGTATGTCGTAAGTCAAGGTTTTGTAGCTTCAGCATGAGTGTTGTTAGGCAGGGGTCCTCAAACTTTTTAAATAGGGGGCCATTTCACTGTCCCTCAGACCGTTGGAGGTCCGGACTCTAGTTTTAAAAAAACCTATGAACTAATTCCTGTGCACACTGCAGATATCTTATTTTGAAGTAAAAAAACAAAACGGGAACCAATGCCATATTTAAAATGAAGAACAAGTAAAGTCAAATCCACAAACTTAGCAGTATTTCAATGGGAATATCAGTTTCAATATTTTATGTTTTCTCACTTCTCCGACCAAACAATCCTATTTATCTTTATGTTGAGTTATCAAACACACAGCTCTTTCCTTGTGCTGCATGAAAAAGTAATCCTAAGTCCACTGTTGTTTGAATATCCTACACTCGTAGTCAATTCTTCTCTTTCTTGACATCATTGTTTCCTAGGCATTCCAAATTGCTATTAGTAAAATATATATATATATATATGGCACTAGAAAAACAACATACCAACAATAACTTTGCCCACACAGAGACATACAGACTGCACTGTTCATCAATGCAGTCTGATCAGTGCCCATCAATGCATCCTTCCAAGTCCACATCATTTCAGCCTCACCAGTGCCCATATTGGTGGAAGTCCGCTTTTACCTCACACTCACACTGGTGCGTTGCGGGAACCAGCACGAGTACAGAGCTGGTTCCTCCACCGCCTTTCCAGTTTCACCCTACCTTGTGTAAACCGCAGTGCGATGTGTGAACTCGCACAGGCATCTGATCGCATGGGTGAGAAGACCGATGCAATCAGATTCCGCTGCAGGAAAAGAGAAGGGACGTATGCCTTTTTTTCTTCTGAATCTAATGCAAGTTTAGCCCTACAAGCATATGCTGAACTCGCACTGTTCAGAGATTGTAACAGTGTGAACCGGGGCTTACACAGCACACAACACACAACATCATACATAACTTAGTAGCAATCGAAATATAAATGCACTTACTGTCAATTACATTGGGGTTCCTACTTCTCGGCTGTCTGCAGAGCCGGATTAAGTTCCCATAGTGCCCTAGGCAGATGACTAGTTTAGGGCCCGCATGCGATAACACTGAGCACTGACCATTTGCATTAAGACTTACCATTGACAATTTGCATTAATACTGAGCGCTGACCCTTTGCATTAACACTGAGCACTTCCAATTATCATTACCACTGAGCACTGACCATTTGCATTACCTCTGAGCGCTGACCATTTGCATTACCTGTGAGCACTGACAATTTGTGTTATCACTGTGATGCAACCCACCTAGAAACCACCCTAAGCAAGTAACCAACTTAAAAAAAAAAGGCTCCTCTGAGAAACCAAGATGGCAGCATAGTTAAACACCGGAGTTTGCTGCCTTGAACAACCACTTCAAAAATACAACGAAAAGACGAAACGGACATCATCCAGAGCCACAGGAAAGCTGGTTGAGTGGAAATTCTACAACTAAGAGGAAAGAGAAAAACACTGAGACTCAGAGGAGGCGCAGTGCGGAAGTGAGATACTAAGGTGAGGAGTGCATGCGGAGTGTGCTGGCGGCTGAGGGCGTGGTTGTCATTTTCAATCGGGAGGGAGTCTCAGGCTCTGAGGTCCAGTTCTGGGTGAGTCTCTATGGACCCAGACTCAAACGGGAGAAGCGGGACTGTCTGGCATCGCTCAGAACCCTAGGGCAGCTTTCTCTCGGTGGGGCTTGCAGCAATTACTGGGACACTGAGAAGCAAAGCCTCTGAGGGCAAGACTGAGAGCGGCCGTAATTGCTAACCCCGCCCTGTTGATCCCGTGGGACCCGCCCCGCCCAAGCCCCTGCAGGGAAGCTCTTTCTGGATAGCCTCAGGCAAAGGCTAGATTATTACCGCCCTAAAGATCCAGGAGCCAGGAAGCCCAGAGGTCAGAGTGGGACCATCCAGTTTGCAGCTCCGTGGAATCAGAAAAGACACACTCAGGGGGCAGATTCAGTGAGCACCAAAGCCCCAAGTCTATCCCCAGAGGGGTGTCTCCAGCACAGAAGTTCTTCCACTGCAGACACAGCTGATTCTCACAGGCAATTGGCCTGGAGGTCAATTCCTCACAGTGATAAGTACAACAATCAAGGCTTAACTACAACCAGACTGTGCACAAAGCCCACAAGGGGGTGCACCAAGAGTGTCTACCTCAGGTAATCCGGACACTTAGCACAGAAAGGCACTCTATCGACGCAGCGAGGCATAAAAAATGCCGAGACAAAGAAACAGGACACAAACGACAGAAATGGAGGAAAGCAGACTGTTGGATATAGAGTTCCAAACCACACTTTTAAGGTCTTTAAAGAACTGTCTAGCAGCCATGGAGAAACTTAATAAGGCCCTTGAAAAGACTGTTGAGACCGCCGATGAATGTAGTGAGATCCTCAAGAAATCTAATGAGACCCTTGATGTTGTGATAAAGACCCAACTAGAAATTAAGCATACACTGAGTGAAATAAAGAATATTATACAGACTCCTACCAGCAGACCAGAGGATCGCAAGAATCAAGTCAAAGGTTTGAAATACAAAGAAGCAAAAGACACCCCACCGGAAAAGCAAAATGAAAAAAGAATCCAAAAATATGAAGATGGTGTAAGGAGCCTCTGGGACAGCTTCAAGCGTACCAACATCCGAATTATAGGGGTGCCAGAAGATGAGAGAGAGCAAGCTATTGAAAAGCTATTTGAAGAAATCATGACAGAAAACTTGCCCTACCTGGTGAAAGAAATAGACTTCCAAGTCCAGGAAGCGCAGAGAACCCCAACCAAAAGGAATCCAAAGAGGACCACACCAAGACACATCATCATTAAAATGCCAAGAGCAAAAGACAAAGAGAGAATCCTAAAAGCAGCAAGAGAAAGGCAGTCAGTTACCTACAAGGGAGTCCCCATACGACTGTCATCTGATTTCTCAACAGAAACTTTGCAGGCCAGAAGGGAGTGGCAAGAAATATTCAAAGTGATGAATACGAAGAACCTATAACCAAGACTACTTTATCCAGCAAAGCTATCATTCAGTACTGAAGGTCAGATAAAGAGCTTCACAGATAAGGAAAAGCTAAAGGAGTTCATCCCCACCAAACCAGTATTATATGAAATGCTGAAAGGTATCCTTTAAGAAGAGGAAGAAGAAGAGAAAGGTAAAGATACGAATTATGAACAACAAACATGCATCTATCCAGAAGTGAATCTAAGAATCAAGTGAATAAATAATCTGTTGATCATAATAGAATCAAGGACATAGAAAGGGAAGGGAATGGACTGACTATTCTTGGGGGGGAAAGGGGTATGGGAGATTCGGGAAGAGACTGGGCAAAAATCATGCACCTATGGATGAGGACAGTGGGTGGGGAGTGAGGGCGGAGGGTGGAGTGGGAAGTTGTTTGGAGGGGAGTTATGTTTGGAAAGAAGAGTAACTAATGTAATAATCTGAACAATAAAGATTTAATTAAAAAAAAAAGGCTCTCCAAACTTCAAAAAAAGGCCCTACTAACTGCACAAAAAAATAAATAAATAAATAGACCTCCTAACTTCACCAAAAAAAAAAAAAAAAAAAAAAAAAAATCCTAACTTGTTCTTTTTTTTAAATTTTTTTTAAAATATATTTTTATTGATTTTTTACAGAGAGGAAGGGAGAGAGATAGAGAGTCAGAAACATCGATGAGAGAGAAACATCGACCAGCTGCCTCCTGCACATCTCCCACTGGGGATGTGCCCGCAACCCAGGTACATGCCCTTGACCGGGATCAAACCTGGGACCTTTCAGTCCGCAGGCCGACGCTCTATCCACTGAGCCACACCGGTTTTGGCCTAACTTGTTCTTACCTCGGTCCTCAGGCAGCAGCAGGCTCTGCACAGGGAAGTTGGTGACTCATCCGATCACACTGGAGACTGAGAGGAGGAGTCGAGAGACAGAGAGAAGGAGAGTGCGGCACCCATTTCACACATGTGCACTGCGGGCCCGGGATGAGTCGGCTGTTAAGCAACAAGCAGCGGTGGCAAAAACACCAGACGGGCCGAGAGAAATGTTTTCGGCAAGCAGCATGTGGCCCGCGGGCCGTATTTTGAGGACCCCTGTTTTAATGTATAACTTAGCTCCCATGATGTCATAAGCATGCATGCCTGTGAATCATTGTTACTTGGTAGACTCCCCAATAAAAGCCACGAGAATTGTGGAGTTTTTGCTGCTTGTGTGATCTAGCAGTAGCCCTCTGCTTCTCAAGACGTCAATGCTGCTTGCCGATCTCATCTCTGCGTCACCATTCAGCTGCAGACCACCTGCACGGTGTGTGAAATAAACTGAGGAAACACATCTTTGAGGATCAGAACATGGGGACATCCTAGGTCTTCTTGATTTCTCTATGTTTGGGACATGGATGCTAGAAAAAATGGGTCCAAGAACAACATTGGGTGCTTCCGTCTCTAAAACAGTCATTCTGAATGAATGGGCATAGGCCCCTTAGAATTGAAATATGGACAAGAGTATTAGACTATTAGGAAAGTTTTTCATCAGGAACCTTGACAAGAGCCCTTGTGTCTCTGTCTGTCTGTCTGTCTGTCTGTCTGTCTGTCCGTCCGTGCTGCTGCTGAGATAAATGCAGGTGCAAACACCTGGACCTGCCTGCTTTCAGACCAGGGGGAGCTGATTCCCAATGGAGGACCAAGCTTTGTGGACCTCATGGTCTCTCATTCATGTCCCTCTCAGCCAGGATCTCATGGCTCTCACTGGCCACTGACACAAGAAGAGCACCTCTGGAGGCTGTGCAGCAAACGGGGGATCCACTCACCTGCTCTTCAACACAAACATGTCCTCCTTTCCACAATGTCCCCTGACAAACCTGATCTTCCTCTCCACTCTCTTAGGGATTTGAGCCTTCCCCACAAGTCTCTTACCGCTGATCCCAGCACTCCCAAGTCCTTGGAGCAGCTGCTTCTTGGGAGGTTTTCTGTGCAGACGGCTAAGGCGATGGCAGCAAGTGTGCTGCGGAACACTCGTATGCAGACAGTCGTTGAAAAAAAGATGGCATTGCCATGTCAAGAATGGGAACCTGTTTCCCTATAGTGATGGAGGACTGGGGGAGGGGGGGTGACGTGAACCTCTGAGAAGCAACCATTGAGCCAGAGCTTCCCACTTGCCTTTTCCCACATGGACCGAATCCTGACACAGCACCTGGGGACCAGGTGAAATCTGCCCCTTGGAAAAGTGTTTTGTGCGGGTCTGAGGTGACTCGGGAGGAGCCAGCCGTGACCCCTGGAGCTGATGACGCACAGGCAGGGGGCCCCCTGTGCACGGTGGGAGGTGGGCTGTGTCGCCCACGTCATGAAGGGCAACCTATCCTCCAGCCTCACGTTGGAAGACCACCCATTGCCAAGTGGCTCAGCACGTGTGCTGATTATGTCTCAGGGGGTGAAGAAAAGGTTTGCACAATCCATTCCTCATTCAGATGAGAAATGCTGCTGCCCCCCGGATACAGGTTTGCATGTGACATAATGTGAACATTTATGAACCGGAATTGTCACCATGACTAAGGAAGAAAAGGGGTGGGTGGTTGCACTAAAATCGGATACCTTTTGGGGGGAGGCTATGAGGGAAATGTACAGTTTCTAGTTTGACTGTGAATTTGTAATGGATCTGACAGAGACAGGGAGAGGGACAGGGAGAGGGAGAGAAAGAGAAACATGGATGTGACAGACGAAAAACTCAATCAGCTGATGTGTGTGCCCTTAGCAGGAACCAAGGGGACTTGTTGCTCCATGCCTCAAGATTCAATCATGGAGCCTCACTGACTGAGCCATGTGTTGCTATTTGGATGACCTGTTTACTGCAAACACAGGGCGGCCCTGGCCGGGGACAGGACATGTCCCGGTGATGACCAGCTCTCCGTTGCTGGTGTTCTCCGGTTGCTCTCAGCGTCAGGCCTGGCCTGTTTGCATCAGCACAGCAAGTGCCAGGGGTCGCATCACTGCAAGTCTGCCGCCAGCCGTGCCATCCTTGCCACTTGACACAGTTGCCGCCGGGAACAAACATGTGCACAGCACATGTTCCAAGGGACCCGGCATCTAGGGTATCCTGTTTTCCATAGTTTTGCTCCCCTTCTTAGCACTCTGTGTTGTGACCACGGCCACCTTCCCGGGAAAGGTTGTTTGTCCAGCTGGGTATGTTTCCCTACAGTTATGGCTGAATGGGACTGACTACGGAAGGGGAGAAAATCACAAGTGCCTCCCGGGACAGAAATACAGTAGGACACTTAGGAGGAACTCAGACGAAGACTGTGAGCAATCCATTGAGCACTTGCCAGGCCCACATCCTCAGGGTTGTACCCACCAGAGAAACGACCAAAGCTTACACCCCGAAAAAGCAGACAAGGCAGGGCACTCCCAAGGAAGACCACCAGGAAGGCTAAAAGGGAAAGCATCACTTAAAGAAAGACCGCTGCAAAGAATGCAGGCAGTATGTGGCTGGCAGCAATGTGCATGGCCCTGATGGCTGAATGGTTAGAGCGCTGGGTGTGTGAGAGGCTGAGAGGGAGGTTCTGTGCTCTTTCAGGATGTGAGGAGCGTCCCCCCTCCCCCCCCAGCCCCCAGGTGTGATGCGGGAGGTGCCAGAGCGTCCTGTAGGAGCGGTGGGGTCCCAGGTGCGGCCGTTGTTGGTTGGGTCCCGTTTGTTGGTGTGAGTTTTGTTTGTGAGGCGGGAGCCAGAGCCACCTCGTCCATGTGTCTTGTGTGTTGTGTCCTGAGCCGTTTTGTGTGTCCCATTGTCCAGGTTGAGTGAAGGTTGTGTTAGAAATGATGTGTTTGAGGTGTCCCCCCTATGTCCTTGTGAGTCGTGTTGCGGCTTTGAGGCCAGGCCCGATCGTGGTGTTTGTTGGGTTTTGCTGCGTGGTGCCCATGGTGTGAAGTGAGTGCAAATGAAAGGGTGTAAAGATGTGTGGGTGTTGTAAGCTTGTGAGTTTGTGAAGTGTGCCGATGGAGCTTGTGGAGGTGAACGTTGTATGGAGCGTTGGTGCTGGGAGCCGGTCCATCCTTGCCGCTTGACACAGTCGCTGCAGGAAAGAAACATGTGCACAGCATATGTTTCAAGGGACCTGTCGTGTATAGCATACTATTGTGAATAAGTTTGGTCACCTTCTTGGCGCTATGTGTTTTAACGAAGGTCACCTTTTTGAGAAAGGTTGTTTCACCAGGTAGGGGTTTTTTCCTGAAGTTAGGGAGGGGATAAAAGCCCTTCACTAAGTGCCAGGTGGGTAGTTAATCACTTTCAGCACAAACAATCAGGCTTAAGCTACATCATCTTTACTCCCTGGAATGGAGATAAGAAACGCCCTAACGTTTGGAATAGAGATTGATAGGATTGGAATCAACTAGTATAAATACAGATGTAACAAGACAAGAAGACACAGAACCTAGACTCGGAACCTAGACTCAGAACCTAGACAGAGAACCTAGAGATGGAACCTGGCAAAAGATCCTGTAGCGAAACTGGCCACAGAACCTAGAGAGAGAACCTAGCGAGAGAACGTGGCTGAAGATCCTAGAGACAGAACCTGGCTGCAGAACGTGGATAGAACATGGCAAGAGAACCTGACTTGAACCTGGTGACTGAACCTGGCTGGAGAACATGGACATAGAACCTGGCTGGAGAACATGGACATAGAACCTGGCTGGAGATTGTGAGCAGAACTTGACTGGAGATGGTAGACAGAACTTGGCTGGAGATCCTGGCTAGAGGAACCTGGCTATGATGATGACCCGAAGGCTGCCTCCATGTCATTCCTTCTTCGCGGACTCCATCCACACCTTTGGGGCCCCCTGGACTTGCTGGGGTTGGACCTCAGCATGTTGCCAAGGTGGGTGTGGCTGTGGAGGAGGAGAGGTTTTTCATTTTGCGTGTTGGTGTGCAAGCGTTGTTGAAGTTTGGAATGAAGCTGTCTTCTGCCATGTGCTTGTAAGCTATGTGCCTGGTGGTGTGTGGTTGTAGGAGGGGAATGTGATCCTGAAGGAAGGTGTCAGGTTGAGGTGTGAAGCCTGTCTCCAGGAGCCTGTGGAGCCCCCCGAAGCATTCCTGTTGTCTAGAAAGTGGTGTTGTAAATGTGAAGCCTGTTATTTGTTGTTTTTTGTCAATGCTTGCTGTGTCCAATAATGAGGAAAATCAGAGTAGTCCCATTTGAGAGAGGCCATGAAATGTTGTCCAGACGAAGTGGTCAGTGTTGTTGTGAGGGCAAATTTTGGGTCGAGATGTCCAAGTGGCAGCATCTAGAGCCCTTGAAGAACTTGCACAGGCACCCGGGAAAACCCTTCTTGTGGAGAGAGAGAGAGAGAGAGAGAGAGAGTAAGATAGTGTTTTTACGGGCAAGTGTGTGTGCGATTTAAGGCAGAATTTGAGAGATGTTTTCCTGTGGGCCCGTGTGTCATGAATGTAAGTCCATTTGTGTAAGCGTTGCTTGGTTCTTGTGTGTTTTTTTTTTTTGGTAACAGAACAGCCTATCAGTTTTATTGAGTGACGGCAAAGCATGTATCGATGGTGTCTGATGAGGAAGATGTGTTGTTAGATGATTTGCGTAGACATGCCTTGTCAAGAAGTGTTTATGGGCCCAGACAAACAGTAGGTGACGGAAAGGTGTGAAGCAGTGTGAATGTTTCCCAACGGTAGAGGTGGGTGGGGTGGCCATCGTTGAACCTTTGGTGTGGGCATACTTTTGAGGAGCCAGCACGTGGTGCAGGCTGAAGAGTAGCATTGCGGAGTGTAGCAGTTCCCTGTGGGCGTCCCGAAGTGCGTGGTCCCTTGCAGTGTGTGTGGAGGCAGAGCCTCGGCACGGTGGCTTGTTGTTGCCACAACGAATGCGGTGAGGTAGGAAGCAGGCATGTGCCCGTGTCGGTGTGGCGATTGTTTCGAGCGTGTGTTTGCGTGTGAGAGGTTCCCTTGTGCGATTGTGAGTGAAAGGCATGTTTGTGGGATTGTGGTTTGGTTCCCTGTGAGTGCAGGAGGCAAGTGATGGTGGAGGTGTCTCCGTGCGGTGGATGTTTGTATGTGTGTTTTGTGTTGTTTGCTCCTCCCTTGGACGATTTGTGAAAGCTGGAAGAAGAAAATCTCCTTGTTTGAGGATGAACCCCCAGAAAGGGGGTCCTTGTGCGAATGCTGTATTTTCTAGTGAGAAGGCCCGGAGAGGTGTGGTTGAAAAGCCAAAAGGCTGTGCACGTTGTCGCCTGGGCCCGTTGCATTCCCAGAAGGGAGTGAATGGTTAGACTTTCCCTGTGTGGTTCGTTGTGGCATTGCGCCTGAGAAGGCGGCGATTTCGAAAGGAGCCATTTTGTGTCTTGGACTTTGGAAGCGTTTGTGTTTTCTTTGTAGTGCCAAGAGAGCAGGTTGGAGGGGCCCAGAGGAAAAGGACGCTGCCTGCGGGAGGCTTGTTGCGGCTCAGCGATCGTGTGCTGCCCTCTTGTGGGCATTGTAGGAAAGCACAGTGTGGTTCTGTCCTTGGTGCTGAAATGTGAGGTAGGTCCCAGCCAATGTGTCGGGAAAAAGGGGCCCAAGAAATGTCCGAAAGTGTTGGAGGCTGTCCAGGGGGCCACGATTCCGTGGTTGAATGGAGTGAAGTGACGTTTGTGTTTTTGTGAGCTGTTTGTGCCCAGGCACGTAGGCCTTGGAGAGCGCTGTGTGGGCTGTTGATGAGGTGCGTTTTGTGATGTGATTCGGTCCCCTGTGGGCAGGCACGGTTGAGGCAAGGAGTCGTTGGCCAGGAGGTGGCGATGGTGGAGCCTCGAGTCCGTCGTTGGAGTGTTTGTTGTCTTGGGAGAAGCTCTTGTTCCCGCCACGGTCCTGGAGAGGCGAGCATTGTTGATGCCCCTCCGTGACCTGGGGGCCGCTGTGATTGAGGGAGCCATGTGTGAGCGTGTGGAAGCTGCTGATTTTGTGTCGTTTTTTCCAGAAAGCAGAGAGTGTTGGTTTTAGCAGATGCCTGTGTGAAGCTGGTGGAGGGAGCAGCATGGGCCGGTGCTGGTGTTCCTCGTGAAAGATGTGCATTTGGGACCTTCCCAGGCACCGTGAGCGTTCATAAAGATGCGTCGGTGTGCCCGTTCCGAGCCTGTGGCATGCCTAGGCATTGCTGTGGAAGTGGGCATCTGTTGAAGTAGGATGGTTGCGTTGTTTTCCCCATGCTAAGTGTGAGTGTGATGAGCACGCATCCGCGTGTCCTCGTTTGTGAATGTTGTGAATCGTTTGAAGTTGCCAGGGAAGTTGAGTCTTTGAAATGAGGCGGGGCAAGAGAAGCCACGTTTGTGGAAAGGTGCATGTGTGTATGGGCTTTTTTTGTGTCAGTCCTTGTGCGACGAGGACGCTCCAGAAGTGAGAATTTTTTTTGAAAGCAGAGGCATTCCGAATGAGTGTGTTCCTTGGAATGGAAGTGTGGGGTGGGGGAGGAGAGCATGGTCGTGTTGTCCATTCCTTGTGAGGAAGCTGTGTGGGAGCCCACGTGGTTTTGTTGAGAGGATTGCCGTTGGAAAGGCGTGTTCGTGCTTGTCCAGCAGGTGGAGCCAAGAGCTAGGTGAGGAGGAACGTGTGTGTGTGTGTGTGTGTGTGTGTGTGTGTGTGTGTGTGTGTTGTGTTGATTTGGTTGTGATTATGCGTGCAGGATGTGAGGGTCGTGAGTGGGCCGTGAGGGTAGAGGTGGCCCTTTGTAGTGGGTGCGTGAAAGGGGGGTATCTGGTGGCTCGGTCCTTTTAGTCGTGGAGGCCGTGTTTTTTGTTGGCCGGAAGGGCCGAATGAATCTGTGTCGTAGCCAGCGTGGAGGTGTGTTTGAGAAGAAGTGCAGAGTGCCAGGTAGGGGGAGTGTCAAGAGTCCGAGTGTGTTCCTTTTGTGTGTGTCCCGTGAAGGGTGCAGATGGTGGTGGCTGTTATTCCCTCTGCTGGGTCCTTGTTGGCGTTGGAATTGGTTCCCGTCCTGCAGTGATGGTGAAGGTCCGAGAGTTGTGTGAGAGGTGATGTGCGAAGTGCTATTTTTTGTTGCTCTTTCCTTGTTTGATGGTATTTAAATACAAGAAAAACTATCAGAAATAGAAGTGTTTGGTTTCGCATGGTTGCAAATATGGGAAAAGATGTGTATGTGACACGGCCGCAGAGTTCAGTTAGGAGTTTTGGACATGCGGAGTCGACAGGGCGAGCTGAAAGGGCTCGCCATGAGTGCGCCCAGGAAGTCCTGGTCTGCAAGGTTGACCTTGCCCTGGGCGCGGTGAGGTTGTCCCTCCCGCTTCCGTGTGGTGTGGGCTTGGTTGTTTTGCACGTGAATGGAGGGGTTCCTTGTCTTTGTTTTGTGAATGGCGACGTTTGTGGGTCATTTGCATTTGTTTTGTGTTCTGCAAATGGAGCGTTGATGTTCCCTTGTGTGATGGAGAAGCGAGGCCCCGGGGTTGGTTGTGTTGTGTCGTGGCCACGTCCCTTCCCCGAATGTGCGCCCCTGGCGTTTCTGCATGGAGCCCAAGTGTTGGGGCCCAGATGTAAGCTGGCAAGGTCTGGGACCCTTACCCACACAGTTTTCCCAGACTTGTTTGTATGGCGATTATCAGTAGAATGGGAGTACCATTTGTAGAATGAGAACAGCCTTTCATAGCTTGCGAAGAAGCCTAAGTATTTACTAAGATGTGTTGTAGTGAGAACTTGTCCTTGTGCTGTATGTGTCCGTTAGAGATGAAGAGGAAGAAAGAATCCATTTCTCTTGAGAGACGTCCTATTCAGTGTGCTGTGTGCGTCTAAATAGGATGGCATAGGTAAGAAACTCGCTTCAGTTCCTCAAGAGAACTGGGGTCCTCCCGACCCCGCTTTCCTGTGTTTCTCTCTTTTGCCAATTCCCATCTCCGTGCCTCAGCCGGGCTCAACCCTGTCAGGCCTGCGCTGACACCCAACGGTCCGAAATGCCTAAGCCTGTGTGTATGTTCCCTGAAATGGTTGGTTGGGTGTGAGCGCATGACAGGTCAGCCGGTGCTTAGGAATCAGGCGTCTTGCCCGTGTCGTGTCGTGAGGCCCGCGGTCCCCCCGTGCATTGTGCTGTGCCTTTTTTTTTTGCTCCTCCCCAGCCCAGCGTGCTTGAAGTGAGGCTAGCTTTTGGCAATGTTTTGAGGAGTGAGTTTTGTGGAGGGTTGGTTTTTCGTTGGGGTATGGAATGGTGTGATGTGTGAGGTGGCAAAGGGTTGTGATGTGAGTGTTTGAGAAAAGGCTGGGCTTCCCAGTTGAAGGCCGGGAAGGTGTGTTTGTGTCGTTGTGGGGGCTGAGGTCCTTGGTCCACGTGAGGAGGGAGGGTCGGTCCCTCGGTTCCCCGCTGTGCCTATGTGCCCGTGCAGGTTGGAGTTTGTGAGGCCAGGGCCGCCAGGCGTTTGAGCCTGTTGGGTGAGTCCCTGTGATGGGGTGTGTGTCGGGATGTGTGTGGTCTTAGTGTTTGTTTGTCGGATGTGTTTCGATGTGTGGTTTTCAGGTTTGCGTGAGTTCCTGAGGGAAGCGGTTTGCAGAAGCGTGAGCAAGGGAAGAGGCGTCAGTCCCCCGTGATGCCGTGGCGGCAAAGCAAGCGTTGAATTGCAAAGAAGTTTGTCACGGTTGGTCCTGTCCTGGGGTCCTGTGTTCCTTGAGGAAGATGGATTTGCAGGCGGCTGGAGGCTTTGTGGTTTTGTGCGTGAGCTGAGGTCGTTGTGAAATGTGTTTGTCCCTTTGAAGTGGCGTTTGTCCGTCCCCGTGAGGCCTGGGAGGAAGCAGAAGTCGCTGCCTCGTTGTGATTGTTTGAATGTCGAAGCCTGAGTGTCGTGCAGGCACATCCCTGTGTTCCCTCCCCCCTCCCCGCCGAAGCGTAGATGTTTGGTCCAGTTTGGTTTGTGCTTTGTCCGGCACGTGTGAGGCAGGCGTGGGTTTGAAGTTTTTAACGTGAAAAACCGTTGAAACGTGTAAAGAATTTTTGTGAGTTTCTTTGAGCCAAAGTGTGGACATATGCCAGGAAGCAGAGCGTAAATGAATTGAGGTAGTGGTCCGGAGAATGGCAGGGTTCCATCCGTATTTATCGATGAAATTCCTAGGTGAGAGATTTTTGGAGGTGGGATGAAGCCAAGCAGAGAAACTTTTGTGATCGGATCCAAAGTGAAATGATGGACCCCTAGTTAGGTGGGTGCAGGATCAATTCAGATGCTAATGAAGGAATTTGTAGTTTGTGTCCTGGCGCCCAGCACATTTGGTTGTGCCCCAGGGGCTCCAGGAAAAGGGAAGTTCCAAGCGACCCAGACATTTCCAGGGAACGGTATCTTAGAGGCAAAAATGTAAATGGGCTGAGTCAGGATCCAAATTGATGTTGTCCGTGAAGATACTGGCTTAGGACCTAAGTGCCCACGATGACTGTTTTTAGTTAAAGTGTAATTTCAGAGCATTGTTTGTGGTTATGTTAGGTGTCTGAGTCTGCTAGGCTGGCATGCAGGCCTTCCCCCAGCTTGTCAGGTCAGCTTGTGGCCCCTTTGGTCCACAAAGTGATGCCTGGAGCTTTCCCGGTGTGATTTTTTTCCCCTGTTCTGTTCTCTTTTCCTCTCTTCTCTTTTCCTGTGTTCTGTTTTCCTTTCTTCTCTTCGTCTCCTGGTGTGATTTTGCATGTGTGCCCCAATTTCCTTTGCGTTTTGAGAGCAAGGGCGTTGTCGGGGTGGCAAGTCGTTGAGACGAGTTTTGAGGATTTGGAAGGAGGAAGTGGGTGTGGGTATTTGCAAGGGCTGGTCATGTCGTTGTTGGAGGGAGGGAGGGAGGGAGGGAGGGAGGGGCAGAGGAGGTTTCTTTAGGCCCAATGTCAGGTTTGTGGTGGAGAAGGTACGTATTTGTGGTGTGCTTGTGTATTTGGACCCGCTGAGTCATGTTGTTGAGATCCGGCAGAGGGTCCGTTTTCCTCCATGCAAGGCCGTTTTCCGTGAGTGTTTGTTGTGCATGTGGTGGAGATGGTTCCGTGGGTTGTTTTTGGCAGGATTTTTGGTGTTGATGCATGTGTGAAGCGTGCAGCAATGGGCCAGAGGTGTTCCTGTTTTATGTGAGGGCAGAGGCAGCGTGGGGGTGGAGGTGAGAGGAGGGGCTGTGTTTGAGGTAGCCGTTGATTGTGCTTGTGAGGCGAAGGTGTGGTGTTCCGTTTTGATGTTTAGATTCGTGAGGCGAGCTGTGAGGCGGGTGTCAGTGGCAGTCGGAGTGTGCAGGGGGTAGGGTGTGTTGGTGAGACGTGATGTTTGTGTTGGGGCTCTGTTTGGGGGCCGTGAGGCGAGGTTGTGGCGTTTTTGTGCGCAGGCAGGTTGTGAGCGATGAGGCAGTGAGAGAGGTGTTGGGTAAGGCGTTTGTTTTGAAGCGGTGTGTATGTCTTTTCCTTTGGAAGTTGTTGAGTGGTGTGTGGCATGGTCCGTATGGCAGGCAGTGTGACGTGTGTCCCTGTTTGATGATGGAGAGCGAGAGCGAGAGCGAGAGCGAGAGCGAGAGAGAGAGAGAGAGAGAGAGAGAGATGCTGTGCGAAGATGTGATTTTTTTCAGTGCCTTTTGGATGGTGATTGTTTTGTGATGTTGGGCAAGGAAGTGCTATCCGTGTGTGGCCTGTGATGTTTTTTGTGCAGCCATTGTCGTGTGGAGGTGAGCAGAAGGCATGTTTTTTTTAAAAGGAAACCGAAGCGGCCATTGTAGATTTTGCGCAGTAATGTGTTTGGAAAGGCGTTGTTGCTTGCAAATGCTGGGGTTCCCTAGGGCCAAAGCTTGATGGAGGTGTCGATGGGCCATTGTGGAGCGGAGGAGGGTGGAGGCGTGTGGCTCCCTGCAGGCGTGGCGACGTGGGCGTGTCTGGCGAAAGGGCGGGCGGATGGTTTGTTGTGGGTGGAAGTGGAGTGTTTTTGGAGGGTATTGGGTTTGGCCTGGGGAGGAAGGGTGAGGTTTTGTGTTTGTTGAGGGAGCCGGGTGTCGTTTGGGGTCTCATTTCCGTGCCGGTGTGTGGAGAGGGTGCAGCGCCCGTGTGTGTTGCTGTGTGGGAGGGAGCCTGTCCGTCCGGTGTTGCGAGGTGCGTGTGGGCCGTGAGCGTGGGCTGAGTGTGGTTGGAGAGGTGGTGTGGTTCACGGCGTCCGTTTGGGTGGGAGAGCGGACGAAGACGGGCAGGTGTGGTGGGGCAAGGGAGATGCGACCGTGTCGGCGTGAGCAGGCGTGTGTGTGAGGCGCTGAAGCTGGTTGTGAGCAGCAGGGGCTGCACCGTGTTGTGGGTGAGGCTGCGAGGCCGTGTGGTGTGAGAGTGCAGGTTGTGTGTCCTGATTCCAGCCGGTCCGTGTCTTGATGAGCCAAGGGAGGCCCTGCGAGGCGCTCGTTGTCCCGAAGGCGGAGGGACGGGCGCCGTTTGTGTGGCTGGGGGCATGGCGTCGGTCCCCGTGTCTCCGGAAGCGGCTTTTGAGGCGATGTGAGCGCGGGCAGTGATTGTGCCGCAGGGCCCGGCTGAGTTTCTGTGCGGCCACTGGAATGTGCGCCCCCCGGGCATGCGCGCCTAGGTCTCCGCCCCGTAAGGTGCCCGCCGGTGGAAATCCCGCCCCAAGGGCTTTACAAGCCGGCGCCTCCCCTGCCTGGTTCCTGTAGCCATTGCGGCCGAGCCCCGGGTTGTGCGGCCGATGGGACGGATGTCGAAGGCCTGAGCTGCGTGTCCCGGTGCGTTGTTCGCGGGGCAAGGTCCTCCCCCGCTGCCGGCTGAGGGAAGCGGTGGGGCGGCGTGGTCATTTTGTGGTTCCGTTGTTGTGGGAGTGGGCGCGTGTGTCGTTTTGGGCGGTTCCTTGTGCACGCGGTGGCGTTTTTGGAGCGCGTTTTTCGTGGGCGGTGAGGGAGAGGTGTGTTTGTAGTGCGTGTGTGGTGGAGCATGTAGGTGGTCGGTGTGCGCCGTGTTGGTGTCGTCGTGGGTTCCTGAGCCGAGCGGGATGTTGTTTGGAGTGGGAGCGTGCTGCCATGGGTGTTCCGTTGTACGCGTGAAAGTGTCCTTGATGCAGTAGAATTGTAAGAGTGCGTGAGGACGGATTTCTAAAAGGTGTTTGAGCCTTTTGTTTTTTTCCCCGCCCCTCAGTTTCCGTCGGTCTGTGCCTTCATCGCTGCCTGTGTTTGGAAGATGTTCCTTGTGAGAAGGTTGAGGGCAGGCCGATGTCCCCGCTGGCCGTTGGCTGTGATGGCAGAGGTCCTTGGTGCAGTAGGTTTTGATGTGGGTGGATGGGAGGTAGGGAGGGAGGTAGGGAGGGAGGGAGGGAGGGAGGGAGGGAGGGAGGGAGGGCGGGAGGGAAGCAGAGAAAGACAGATGTATGCGAGAGATTGTTGAATTGTGGTTGGTAGTTTTCTAGAGTTGTGTTGAGTGTTGGATGAGTGTGAATTGAATGGTTGTCGGTGGGAGCCCTTGGTCCGATGCAGGTCGTGTGTGTTTGTGTGAGTCTGTATGGGGTCCTCCCAGAACGGTGGGTGTGGGTCCATGTGTGCTGTGATCGTTGGTGATGTGGGATTTTGATGGTCGTCGTGTGGTCCCATTGTTTGTCCAGGACTCGTGTGTGCAGCTGTTGGAGGGAGCCTTGGTGGCCCGGTGGAGGTGGTGGTGAGTTGTGACAGTCTTGTGCCGGGTGCCGTGCAGGCGTTTGAGGGTCCCCCACCCCCACCCCGTGACCCCTCCTTGCTCGCCAACAGTGTGTGCGTTGTGGTTTGGGTTCCTTCCCTGTGTGTGGTGAAGGCTGCCGTGGAAACGTGTGTTGCTTTTTTTTTTCAGGGCAACTCATGCACGGAAGGTGGACGTTCCGGTTTGGCTTTCCACGTGAGGTCATTGTCGTGTGGAGCTTCCGTGTGCCGTGTTCCAGCGTGTCCTTGGGTGGATGTGTTTGAGCCGTGAAGAGGTAAGAAGGTGTTTTGCTTGAGGAGGGTGAGTGTTGGTTCAAGCGACAGGAGGTTCTGAGAGTAGGATTGTTTGGTCAGTTGTCCATATTGTGTTGTAGAGTTGAGCGTCAGGTTAGTGTTGTGGAGCCACATTTGCGAGAAGATGATCGAGTCCAGTGAGGTCTTCAAAAGCAAGTGAGGATTTCTTGAGATGGCTAGAGAGTCTGGTAAGAGCACTGTGCCGAAGCAGAGGCTAAGGTGCAGTGCCGACTGCAGGAGTTGCATTTTATGATCCCATCGTGTGGAGGCCCAGAGAAACATGTGTGTTTGCAGGTCGGTCTGGGCCTCCCATAAGGAGGAAAGTGTGGTTTTCCTTTTCGCAGTCGTCTGTTCCCCAATTTGGAATGAGACCTTTGTGCCTTTGGAGAAAGAAGGCCCGTGTTTTGGGAAGGGGCCAGACGAGCGTATCTGAAGGGCTGGGCTGATGGGAGTCTTTCCTATGCATGAGTTTTAAGAACCTAGAGCACAGCATGACTTGTGTGCCAAAGTGTCAGGTAGGCAGCCCACCCAGTTTAGTACGTGTGGAAGGATTTTTCCTAGCGAGCATGCGAGAGAGTGACAGGTGAGCCCATGAGGGTGTGTTTTGTCTTTTTCTGAGAAAGGCTGCGTCCTGTAGCGTTGTTGAGCGATTCCCATTCCGTGTCCGTGTGGGTGGATGTGCCTGTGTGGTATGTTGAGTGTTTCAATCATTGCTGTCCGTTTTTGTAGGTGAAAAGGACGCCGGTACGGGGTTTTTTGTTGGATGTCCCAGAGTAGGATGTTTGGATGGCGGTTTGCTTTGAGTCTGTGCTGTTGTTGCCTCGCGTGCGGTACCGCATCGGGCCCCGCGTGTGGCGTGTTGTAGGGGGTGGAGAGGCCGGGGTACGGAGGACCATGGAGTCGTATCAAGTGTTGACACATGCAGTGCAAGTCAGGAACTGTGGAGGTTGGCTTTGTGTTTGTTGATTTGGGATAGCTAGATACGGTGTGTGTGTGTGTGTGTGTGTGTGTGTGTGTGTGTGTGTGTGATGTTTTATGTGTTGGCCGTGATGTTCTGTGAAGCGTTGAAGTAATTTAGTATTTGTAAAGATGATTGGAATGTTTTGCTTGGATGCCTTCGTTCCTTGTGTGTTAAGGCTGTTCCTGAGGTTTACGGTGTGTGTTTTCATCTTTGTGGAGTGTGGTCCAGCCTAGGACTGTGTCGTCCACCTTGTCGGTGAGAGTGGGTTTCTTTATCGTTGGAAGGTTGTGCGGTCCTGTGTGTTCGTCGCAGTTGGTGTTTTCTGGGTCATGAGAAGTGTCGTCCGTGGGTTGTGTTCGGAAGTGACAGGAAGAATACATGTGGTGTGGCATGGCCACGGGCAAGAAAGCGCCGTGTGGATGTGTCGTATGTTCAGCGTCGTCTCTGTGTACGTGTGTTGCCTGTGAATCCTCGCCTCGGTCCAGTGCCGTGGACGCAGGGTGACAGGGGAGAGGAGGTGTCGGCCCGTTCCGTTTGGTAGTCTTTTGGAACCAGAGGCCAGCGTCTGACATGTGTTGTGTATGTGGGTCCTCCCAAGCGAGGTTTTCACGTAGGCCGTTTGAGAAGGAGGAGTCTGTTGTCAAGTTGCTGTCGGAGCAGAGGTTGTCCAAGGCCGTTTTGTGATGCAGGGGATCTAGTCACATGGGGCAGGAGGGCAGGGAGTTTTGGATGGGCGGTGAAGGTTCCAGGATAGTGGAGGATGGGAGGCCTTATGGGTGAAGCAGTCTTGGGTAGGCGGGGTGCTTGCCTGTCAGGGCGCCCATTTTTTTTTTGTTGTTGTTGTGGTGGGTGGTGTTTGAGGGAAGGAGTCCCATGTAGGAGCGAGAGAGGAGGAGTGTGACTAAGGGAGTGTCAGTCCACGTGAAGAACGGTGTTTGTGGTTGTAGCCAGGGGAGCCCAGTCATGCCAATGATGTTGGTTGAGTCAGATATGTGGTTTTTCTCCTTGTCGTCATGTAATCTATGTGGCAAGTTTTCTGGTGGAATGTGGTATCTATGTGGTTTTTTTTTTTTTTTTTAGTATCTGTCTTTTTTCTGTAAGGAGACAAAGTGTCTTTTTGAGTGTTCTAAAACCTGTGAACATCTTTGTTTAGTAGAGTATGTCTGTTTTTGTGCTGTGTCTGTGGAGCGGGGCCCGTCTGTACTCCTTCTGTGGCCTGCCAACGGTCTGCCGTTTGTGACCGGTTCTTCCTGAAAGCCGCGGCAGTGGTTGAGCTCCCGTGTTTTTGGGGGTGTGCGATGGCAAGCGATGGATAGCGATGACCCCGTTTTTAAAGCGCCTGGGAATGTGTGGTGCCTGGATTTCCTTTAAGGAAAGACGGTGGAACGATGTGGATGTCTGTGTTTAGATGGCTTTATTTTGCTGTGGTTTTTTTGTGCCGTTCATCCGTGCGCAGCGTTTCTCCACATGCACAGTGTGTTTCGTAAGGCAGTGGTATCCATGGGAACTCTATGGAGCTTTTGCAGAATGACTTTGAAAGTGAATGTTCACGGAAAAGCAGGGAGGGTGAGAGGCGGAATGGAATTTTTGGATGGTAATTTCTATCATGGCAGTTTTTTTTTAATGGTAGTGTATTTTCTGTATTGTTTGACAGAGAGGCACGGAGAGGGAGAGGCACGGGACGAAGAGGCGGAACCATGGATCCACTGCTGTCTTCACAGGTTGAACTGGCGATGGCTGTTCCCACCTGAGGGGTACCCATGTTTGGCCCGTATGGAACCTGTGGCATTTCATGCTGCAGGCGGATGCTCTGTCCAGCGATCCAAAGCGGTTTGTGGCCATGGCAGTGTTTGCAGTGGCATGGGTATGTTCCTGAACTTGAGCGACGTAGAGATGAGGTCTATGTGTGTTGGTTTTTTGCATTGTGAGTTAGCCAAGCACGTGTGAGAATCCGTAAAGGATGGATGAGCATTGCCGTCGTAGAATTGTGCAGCCGAGAGACACGGGGAGGACGAATAGGGGTGTGAGCGATGTGTGTGTAGCAGTGTGAGTCTTACCCGGGTCACGGTCTGAAGATGTGTTTTCCGTGTCCAGTGTTCCTCCTTGTTGATATGAGTGGCGTGTGGGCCGGAGCGTCCTGTGGTTTAAACGGGTGCGGTGCACGTCCCCATGCCGTATGCGTTATCTTTGTGCCTGTTTGCGTCTCATGGAGGAGAGGAGGGAAGATCTTTTGTAGGTGCGGTTTCCTCGTACGGACCTGTTGTTCTTTGTCTGTTGCCCTTGTGTTGTGCTGTATCGGTGCACAGGAAGGTATCGTCTTGAGCTTTGAAAGAAAACACGTAAGTTTGTACAATATTTTCAGGTGTGTCTAATGTAAAGAATGGTCATGTTTTCACGTGAAAAAAAATTAGGGAAAGGATATATTGGTGATTGGAAGTGATTTGTTATGACATGTGGAGTAGTTGGAAAGATTGTGGTGGGTGGTGGTGGTGTTGGTGGTGGTGGTGGTTGTGGTGGTGGAGGAGGAGGAGGAGGAGGAGGAGGAGGAGTAAGTAGGTGAGTGATGTGCATGTGTGGTTGCAGAGTGTGAGGAGGTTCTATTGTCTAGGAACTTATGTGAGCAGTGGCTTTTTGACATTGTTTGTGAGTGATTTTTGTTATTTTGAGTGTTCCATGTGGGTTTTTTAGGGGGTGCCTGCCTGTTCCCATGCCTTTCTTCCGCTGTTCTAATCTGTGTGTGTGTGTGTGTGTGTGTGTGTGCTTTAGCATCTGTTGGTTGTATGTCCCCTGTCATCTTATAGGAGTGGAGTGCTTTGGTCTTGTTGGGTGTGCATCTTATGTCAGTGTTGGAGAGTGTGTTGTTGGAGTCACGCATTGCACTGCATTGAGGGTCTGTCTGTGCACTTGTGTTTGGTGATAGCCAGCTTGTGGATTGAGGTCTGATCATGGATAGTTCAGGGCAGAGCGTTTGTTTCTGTCCTCTTGCAGAAAACATGGATGTAGAAGAGAGCATGTCTGTGTTGCCTGGGTGCTTTTTCTGTGGATGCGCCTTGAAGGTTTTGGATAGGCAGGCACTGTGAGAGGTTGACTTAGAGGAGCTCTGGATAGCATGAACGTGTCCCAGAATACTCATTTTTGGAAAGGTCACGGGTTGGGGATTGAGCGTGACGGTCGTCTTTGTGACTTGAGAGGGACGTGCCTCGTTTGGGTGTAGAATATCCCAGAAGATGTAGGTAGGTAGGAAGGAAGATGTCTAAGGTGGTGGCACCTGAGTAGGAACCTGCTTGGTAGATGGGGGAGGCAGGGATGGGGACCGCGGCGTCTGTCTGGGAAACCGTGTTGAGACTGAGATTTTGGTATGTAAGGTTTTGTTTTCTCAGAAAGTGTTGACTCGTTGTGAAACGTCGTTGTCCTTGTCACGATTCCAGGCTAGGTAGCCCTGCACTGTGGTATCTCATTGTTTTAGGTGAAGTCCGTTTGACAGGGATTGTTGTTGTGTAGAAGAGGTCCTTGTCTCACCTAGAAGGTGAAAGTAGGTTGCAGTGTTGTTGTCCACGTTGAAGTCTATGGTAGTGATATTTGATAACTCTTAAGGGTATAGAGTAGAGTAGGCTACTGTGTTTGGGGCATCCTTGAGGTTTGTGTGTCTTTTGAGTCTTCTGAACTGCATGTGTTGGGTGGGTGGTCGGGTGGGTGGTCGGGTGGGTGGTCGGGTGGGTGGTCGGGTGGGTGGGTGGGTGGGTGGGTGGGTGGGTGGTTGAGTGCGTGAGTGAGTGAGTCAGTGAGCGAGTGAGTGAGCAGGTGGGTGGGTGGGGGTGTGGTTGTGTTGCTGGCTTGGGTAAGGGTAAGGAATGGGCTTTCTGTGGAGCAAGTCCTGTGACCATGTTGTGTATTGATTTTACTAATTGATGTTTCTGTTTTGCAGGTGCGTGTGCCTTTTGTGGTGGCCATGTCTGGATGACCGAGGTTGCTGTTGTGATGGAGGGACCTGTGCCTTTATTTGTAGGGTCCCTTGCTCTTGCTGTCACGTGGCTCCCGTGGAGTGATGTCTTATGGTTGTGATGCACCAGTGCCCCCTCACGGTGCGTCTTCCTAGAGAACGGAAGCTATGGCTGCGTGTGCTTACTATGATTTGTTTGTGTAGCATGTGATTGTGGGGGTTGACATGTGTTCCATAGGATGTGGGAGGATATTGTCGTTTGTGAGTGAATTGTGTCATTTCCTATGTTTGAAGCGATCCTATGAGTGTACACACACAGACACAGGTACACACAGACACACACAGAGACACACACAGACACAGGTACACACAGACACAGACACACACACACAGACACACACACACATACACACACAGTGTATTGGTTTGTTGGGCTGACACTATCATTGTTTTAGTTGAAGGATAGAGAGGAGACGTAGAAGACACAGACTGAGAAAGTATTGAGTGGGCCTCCCATGGAGTTGTGTGCCTATAGCATTTCTTTCTAAATGCGTGGATGGAGTCCACATGGAGGGGTTGGGTGGCTCCCATTGTGTGTGGGCTTTTGCCGAGCCGTTGAATTGTAAGCAGTACACGTTCCCCTGCTCCTCATGTCCCGTGAGGTACTGTATGTCATGTCCCCATCAGCCATTTTTCTGTCCTACTTTATGCACCTCATTTTATGGTGTGCCTCAGCTGCATGAGGTTGAGTGTGTGTTTGGTTTGTGAAGCATACACACACCCGTCCCCGTGTGCAGGTGGGCCACATCCTTTCAAGTGCTCACGTGTTCTGTTGCACCCCCTTCCATGTTTCTTCCTTGGAAGTCAAGAATCGAGGGGAACGTTCCGTGGAGTTACACATGGATGATCTGAAGGTGTCTGGCATGGGTTGTTGGAATCCGTGGGCAGATATGGCACGCACATCCTCCTTTAATGTGTCCCGCCAGGTGCCCCCGTCCCGTACCTAGTTTGTTCTATAGTGTGTTTTTCCTGCCCCCATTTCCATCAAAGTAGCAAGGAGGCATTTGTGCACACCAGTATCGTGGGTGGGTCAGCTTTGTCAGGGGTAGCAGGATCTTTACTTGTGGTAAGTGGTGGCTGGAATGCCAGTGAAAGTGGCCTTCAACCCCCCCCCCCCCCCCGTTCCAGTGTGTGAAGTGAACTGAACTGGTTTGCAAAAACAGTACAGCAACCACCTGGTTATGCTTTATTTTTGTGGATCCATGAATGCATAGTACAGTGTGGTTCCCAAATTCCCATTGGCCCAGTTCCTCACTGCAATTCGGTTGCTGCTGTCCTGGGCCTCTTGTGGTCATTTCTTTATCCATCCAACATTTGGACGTCCACCCTCAGTGTAGCCCATTTGGTGTCAGCACATGTTTGCTTTATTTTCCGTGTAAAGGCAATGTGTGTCATGGGAACGTGTAGGTGGGAGTCACAGTGTAGGCCAGTTTCTCATATCGCCCGCCCCCATCCCGTTGTGATATCGGTTCAAGGGGTGGATGGGCTGTCCAAAACCAGGGAGTTGCAGTTGATGAAAGCATGTAAGTGATGGTCCGACTGCCCCCTCTGCCCCCTTCCTGCCCCTACTCCTCTCATTTGAGCACGGCTCCGATTTGCCGTCCGGTCCCGTGCCCCCCCCCCCCCCCCCATTCACCACGTGCAAAAGCGTGATGTCCCAGAGCAGCTGGTCATCCTTTGACTTCTTGGATAAATGGGCTGGTTTTGGAGCGCTCGTCCAGTCATGCCCCCCCACATCATCACCACCACCACCACCACCACCACCACCACCACCACCACCACCATCACCATCATATACACACATGGGCATGTCCTTTGGCCGGGCGGGTTGGACCGAGAACCGGACGATCATTTTGGGTGAGAGCCAGCATGTGGGTTAGGAGAAAAGGAAAGTTGGTGACACTTTGACACAGGGTCCAGGCTTCGTTTGTAGCGGCACTCCAAGCCACCACCCCACCCCCACCCCCACCCCCCCCCCACCCCGACGTTTGCTCTCTCTGCCCCCGGCCCAGAAGTGGAAAACTCATCGGGGTCCTTCTGGATTTCAGCATTATTTCCCTCCTGCCCCGCCCCCCCCGCGGTTCTCTGGGGGCCGCCGCCAGAGTCCCCAGTGGCCGTCTTTTATGCGCGCGCGTAACGGCACCCCTCACCTCAAGCCTCCCCCCAGTCCCCGTGTGACTGTATGGCCAAACGTCCCGACGCTGGCGCAAGTTTGCGAGGGTGGCGAGAGAAGACATGAACTAGTGCCCCGGCACTTTATGGTCATGGCTGCCGAAGGTCCGTCGCTCGGCTCCATGCGAGGAATCACAGAAAATCAACCGCTTCTCCCCCCCCCCCAACCCCCTCCTCCTTGCTGAGGGAGCCCGCTGCTCACGCTGCAGTCCGTTCGCGACTATCGATTTCATCGCGAGTTGTTGGCCTCTCCGTGGGCGGGTTTTCGGGGCTTCCTTGGATGGAGCTGAAATACATTTTCATGGACCTGAGTGAGTGTCGTTCATGCCAATTTCTTCCTCCCATGTGTCCCACTCACCCACCCGGCAGTGTTTGCATGGAGTATGTGGTGGAGCAAAGTGAGACCACTCTTTGCGCCAACGCCCCCCCCCCCCCTCGTGGTGTCATCTGTGTCTGTTCCTCTGTAAGTTGGAGCATTTTGGCTGCTCTCATGTGTCGGAGAGCACGCGCCTCTTTGTGTCCATCCCCGGCGCCAAAAGCTCCCCCTCCCCTCCATCCCCTGCCATGACGCAGGCATCATGTATGCGACCGAAGCCTTCCAGAGTCGCCCGCGCGTCAGCGCAATCGCGATCCCATAGGTGAAAAGCACTGGCGCTGGCCGTTTTGTATCATGTTGGCCAGCCCAGGGACCAGCTGTTGGTCTGCAAGCACCCAGACATCCCTCTCCCCCCCTCCGTTCCCACCTCCCTCCGCAGTCCTCCACAATGCCCACTCAGTGCACCATCCCTGATGGAGTGTCCTCCCTTTCAGAAATGCCAATTTCCCAGTCGTGCCTGTTCCTGTTTGCGTTGATCCTGTGCACTCCTGAAATAAATGTAGCTCATGTTTTGATGGCCACTGAGTCTGCTTCTTGGTGCTCCCAACACTTGTTTCTCCTCGAGTCACGTACTTTCAAACTGTCAAGTGGACCCCAACCCCTAGGGAATGTAGAGTGTGGCCCATGTGGTAGAGCAGTCCCTGCCAGAAGCGTGAGGGCCATGGATTTGTGAGCTCCATGCATCAGTGTTGTGTCTCATAGCTACCCCCTTACGTTGTGCATGTCTCAGCGGGGTCTCTGTGTTACTGGATCTTGGCACATCACCCTGTGTCTCAAGAAACAGTCCCTACCCCCCTCACCCTTGGTGTATACCACCAGTGCAGTATGCCCTGGTCAGTGACAGAATGGGTGTTGGTGTTCCCCCCCCCCCCAGGATGTTCTCTGAATGTTTTTGCTCAGCCCCATCAAGTCCTGTGACCTGCACCTCCACCTCCACCATAGGCACGGCAGCAGTGCTTCCTGAGGGAGTCATGACCCGCTGGTCTACGCCCCACCCCAGAGCTTATGCTGCCCTTGTACCTTTTTCCCAGTTCCCACCCTCACAGTGTCTTGTCCCCAAGGTCCAATGGAGCCACTGAGGGAGGCACAGTCCACAGGGTCGTGGGCAGAGCCACAAGGACAGGGGCAGGCAAGCAAGGGAGTGTAGTGCAAGCTGGGCCGAGGGATTCATGGGGGATGCATGGAGATCGAGGTATTTGTGCTAGGGCGGGTTGGGAGTGGCAGTGCACAGTCTTGGGGTGCTTACAGTCCAGGTTGCCCAGTGCCTTTCCTTGGCAATGGAGGCTGCAGCTCAGCCAAGTGCTTCCTCGGCTCGCTCTGCGAGGGTCATGTGTGTGTCCCTGTGCTCCTTGGCGTCCATGGCTGTGGGTGATGGTGCCCAGTGGTGCCCCAGGGTGTTCCATCCATGGAAGGTGCCACTCAGCAGCGTCTTCTGCATTTGCTCCTCCGAAGGTGCATTGACACGCTTCCTTGAGCCTCGTCCCCTGTGCAGTGCGAAGGAAGGCATGGATGGACCCTGGTCAGTAGCTGTGTCCTCAGGGTCCTCAGGGTTTTATGCAATGTTTGTGTTCTGCACCCTTCTGATACACAGCCACTCCTGGACTCCCCAGAGCAGTTGCTGGCAAGGTTCTCCACGTCCCCTTTTCCAACCTCAGCGAATGTCTGCCCAAAAGCCACTCATGAGTCTTCCCGACTCCCTCCAGTCCTGCAGCTCAGCCCTGTATGTCTTTGGAGTCAACCCCCACTACTCACCTCTTTTTCTGTCCTCTGTCCGTCTCTTCCCAGCAAACGCTTTTCCTTTCTGGCTATCCTCCACAATCCTGTTATGATGAGCAATGGAAGTTGGCATCTCCACCCATGGTTTTCAGCTTCCCTCCCATCTCCCGTGAATCCCATGGCCTGTGGGGCGGGGGGCATGCAGTTCTCTGCTATGACCGCAGCGATGCTGGGTGTTGTCCTTCGTCAAGACACCTTCCTCCACCTGCCTCCTCCCTGCGCCCTTACCCCCTTTCCTGCCATGGAAAGTGCCAGGCTTCCTCCTTCCTCCATGCCACACCATGTTCCTCTGCCTCCCGCCCTCAAGGGTGGCTCTTACTCTCGTGCAGCAGCACCCTCTCCTCCCTCTCAGCCTTGAGGTCTAGCCAGTAGTTCCCTCTCTCTGTGCTCATGCACAGGCACTCACCTCCTTGCTCAGCAGCGCATGCAGGTGAAGTCGGCAATTGCCCCTCATGTCCCTCCTCAGGTTGGGTTGCCAAGGAAGCCATCGCATCGTCCCTCTGGGTCCCATCTGCTGTCATCGTCAGGAGTTGGCCCACCTACCTGGGAAACAGAGTGAGTAAGCATTATCCCCGAAGATTGCCCGTGTGTGCTTTTTCTGGCCAGAACGGTGGTCCTGGCTTATCGCAAACTTTCTGTTGGTTGTGGCCCATTTTCCCGCATCACTGGCTATATGGTGTATGCATTCTGACATGGCTCTGATGTGGCGGCCATGGGTTTTGCCTGTTGTGACTGCACATTTCTGGAAGCCCAACAGGTTTCAGTGGGAACTCGGGTAGGTCTGTACTTGCCTTGTGCATGTCTGTCTGCTGTGGGTTTTAGGGCGTCCTCCATTGCTAGGTCCCTCCATCTCACCGTGGCTGTTTTCCCAACGGAGGTGTTGGCATCCTATCCTGGAGCAATATGTGGCAGGACTCTTCCCTCTCTTGTCCATTGCATCACCTGGGAGTGTTCGGGCAGCAGGTGCATAGCCTGTATGGAGATGGCTGGGTGGGTGTTGTGAGAAACCGCTGTGGTCATCTCTGGCAGCACACACAGGGAGCAGTTAGGGGAGCATTTTGGGCTTTTTACTAACGTTAGTTACTTACGTAGTTACTTACTTACTTACTTACTTACTTGTTTCTGAGGCTTGACTCTTGCAGTTGTGGCGCTAGCTAAGGTTTCTCTGGTCCTCCACAGGGGTCTTTCCGGTCTGAATCCACTCGGGTTCCCATTGACGGGGCGTGCCTTGTAAGTGCTGGGAGTTTTGGTCTCCAGCTGCCTGATGGTGCCATTCTGAAGACTGCTTTTGGTGGTGCTGTGTGAGGTTCTGTGGCGTTCCACTCCCCACTGGCATTGTCTGTGGCAGTTCTCCATGACTCGCTTGCTCTCTTCATTCATGGCCTATGCCCGCCCGCCCCCATCCTGTCCAAGATAGATTTTTCTGGCCCGAGGAGCACTAGGGAGCTCTGAAGCCAGGAGGATGGGGTGTGGTATTTACCTTCCTGGGCCTTGTCGTCCAGCTCGGAGTCGTCTGGTCCAGGGTCTCTGTGCAGACTTCCCCACCTGGGATTCCCCAATCAGCCGCAGCCACCTGTCTTTCCCTCCCAGGTCTCTCTTGCTCTTCCTGCTCTTATTCCCTTTGGTCGGTGGATCCCGGTCCCGCCCCTGCCCATCCGCGCCTACAAAGTGCATGTGTCGTTCACATTGTCTGCAAAAGCAACGGAGGCTCCCGTTTGAATGGAAGGAAGGACTTACCCAGGGTTTGCCGGATGCCCGGCGGGCGGGGCTCACGGGGCTCCTCGGTGCGTCCCAGGACCGCTTTCCTGTGCGTGCGGTGCTTCCTTGACCTTCCTCGGAACTTTCCCGTGACTCTGCCAAGTCCTCTGTGCTCACGGTGATTGCAGTCGCTTGTGCCGGGGCTTTCTGTCGTCGGCCCTGGGAGGTTGAGCGGGCCGTGTTCGAGGAGGCACGCAGCCATGGTGTGGAGAGGGGATGAGGAGGGCGCACCTTGCTTTTATCGGGTGCCCTCACAAGGAAACAACGTCACTGGTTCTCATTGTGACTGATTGGATCTGCGCTTAGGGGCGTGGGCACCAAGTCTGCTCTTCCCGCCAGGATGGGGGGGGGGCTGCCGCCTTGCGCGAGCTCATGCCTGCAGGTGGGCTTCCTCTGCATCACAAAGGCCGAGTGCCTCAGCGCGACTTTTTTGGCTCTCCAGGTACCGGAAGCAGGCAAGCCCCGAGCCAGACTTTACGGCTCTGCCGTCTGTGCTGGCCGGCCAGAGACAGCGGGTCCTGTCAGGGAGGAGGTTGGTGTCTGAGGCCGGGGATTCAGTTCCCGCCCTGAGGAGAGGGAGCTGTTCCCGCTGCAGCGCACAGTGCCTTGCTCCAGGGCCAGGGGCGGCCATTGTCCTGGCAGCCGCTTGGTGCCTCCTTTACTTTTGGCCTCTGCGGCTCCGAGAAAGGCCCCCACCCCGGGCGTGTGCTGCAGGCAGAAGAAAGCGCGAGGCGGCGGCGGGCGTCCCTGGAGCGGCTGCGGACGTGAGGCTGGAGGTGAGCGGGGCAGAGCGCGGGAGGGAGTGCGGAGCGGGGAGTGCGTTCGCTGAGGGGCGAGGTGTGCCGGACAGCACTCTCTCTGCTTTGCTTCCCTTTCCGGGCCATGTCGGCTGGTTTGTGTGCTCCCTGTTTTCCTTGAAATTATGGCAGATGCAAGGTGGACAAGACTGTGTTGGCTTCTTTCTTCCTTGTGGTTTGCCATGCTCAGTCAGCTGGAGTGCCGGTGGAGTTCTTCCATGTGGCGTTCCACAGGGAGTCATGACGGGCGGCTCGGTGTTGCTGCTTCAGTACGAATTTCTGTCGAGTGCTTGTCTCTCGTGAGGGCCTGCAGGTCCCTCACATTGCCCCCGACCCTTTTTCATGGGGAGCATTCACTGCATGGGTCTGGCTTCACGTTTTCGGGCTGTCTCTCCTCAGGGGCCATGCCGTGTTCTGGGTGCTGTGCTCTGCCTTTGCCTTGTCCCACTTCCCTGTTTGCCTGGCGTTTTCTGGTTGTCTTGTGTTGCTGCCGGCATGCTTGCATGTCTTTTCCGGCCACATGGTTGTGTGCATGTCCATTCTTGACTCACTTTCTGTTGTGAGGTGGCTTCCTTATCTGTGTGTGTGTGTGTGTGTGTGTGTGTGTGTGTGTGTGTGTGTGTGTGTCTGTGTGTGCGCGCGCGGTTTCGGGTTTGGGTCGTGGTTTGGAAAAGCGGTCTGCCTGTGTTCCTTTTACGGCAGTTTTAGGCAGGCGGGGATGCTCTACGTTCCTTGATGTCCTTACTGCTTCATTATTTGCCTTGCAGGTTTCCATGCTGAGTCGCGACGTTCGTCTGTGACTTGTCTCCGCTTAGCCATCTAAGTGTGCTTTCAGCCTTAAACGGACAGCGTCTTCTTTGCGCTGTGTGCGGGTTTTCCTGAAGGGCTTGCCTCTGCTGCGCTGGCGCTTTTCCGAGTGTCGGTTCTGTTCCTCTGCTGCCGTCTCCTGGCTGTCAGTGGGATGGCGCCGTATTTCCGCAGCGGTGGGGAGCTGCTGCTGCTCCCTTACCCTTTCCTGGTGTCCTGCTCTTTCCAGGACATTTTCTAAGGCTGCCCATGACATGGTGTCTCTCCATTTTTCTATTTGTCCTCCCTCCCTGCCTCCATCCCTTCCTTCCTTCCTTCCTTCCTTCCTTCCTTCCTTCCTTCCTTCCTTCCTTCCTTCCTTCCTTCCTTCCTTCCTTCCTTCCTTCCTGCAAGTAGTCCTGTCTGCTGGTGTGTGCGTTTGCTCTGCCATTGGTTTCTGTTCCTGTGGGTTTGCTGTGGGTGTCGGGGTTTTGCTGTGTTTGGGATATTTGAAAGTTTAGTACAGTCTTTCTCTGCCTGGTGTCGGTCTCCATAGCTTCTGCAGGTTCCTTGTGTCCATTCCTGGCGACCTAACAATTGTCTTCATTGGGTTTGGAACGTGAAATGCCGCACATGTACTGCAAGGGGTGGGGGGGCATTCCCCGGGGTGCCCTGTGGTGGCCTTTCCTGGATTGTGGTTGCAGGAGGTGTGTGCTTTGGCTTCATGGCCCGCTTGTGTTCATGAGCCTGGTACAGGTTTCCCATGTTCAGTGTATGTGCAGGTGAGTTTCTGTGTCTTGGCACCGGGCCTGTGTTTCCCAGTGCTGCCTCTGGTTTCCTTTACTTTCCTGTTTTCCTAGATTCCTACCTTATTTGAGGTTTCCATTTGCAGTCAGTTCCCCTGTCATGATTTCATTGTCACGCCTGGTCATGGCTCTCCAACACAGGATGCCAATGAGTGCTGGGCATCTGCAGAGCTGCCTGGCATCCCTTGCTGCGTTGCTGGATTCTGCATGCTGCAGGGAAAATCGCCCTGTCCCAGTGTTCTGTGAAAGGTGGTTTCCCCAACGAAGGGAGCCAGTGGCCCTCTCTCTTTGCGCAGTGTCTGCTGCACGTGCTTGCTTGGTGGCATGCAGGTGCCCTTCTGCACTGCCAGTCACCGACACTGCTGTTTTGGTGATTCTGTCTTCTCTTCGTGTGTGTGTAGGTGTTTTCTGTTGTCGGGTGTGTTTGGTTGGTTGCCTGCTTCGATGTCTCCTTGTTGGTGTTTGCGCGCTCAAGGAGGCCTTCCCCGTCACCCCTGGCCTGCAGGGATAGCGGTTGTGTGTGTGTTATTGCGCTGTTTCATGTTGTGCTTGGAAATCCTTCCCAGGTCAGGTTGACTGAGCCTTTCCTGCTTTTCCCTGCGGCATTCCCCGGTGCTTCCCCGCCCGGGTGTGGCAGCAGTTTCCAGTTCGCCTATTTTCGTTGCTGGTCACTTCGGATTGGCAGTGCCTGCTGCTGCAAGTCTGAGGATTGAGCCGCAGTCCCTTCTCTGTGCGCTGTGAAGCGCGCGCCACTTCATTCGTGATCCTTTGCTGCCATCTTGTGGCTATGCTTGGGACTGTAGCTCCTTTCAGTACAGGCTTCTGTGACTGCTGTTTCCGGCTTCATTTCACGCCTTCCCTGAAGTGTTCCCTGTCTTCTGCTCTTGTTGTGAGCTTCCAGTCTGGCTGCGATGGCGTCTTCCCGTGTATTTCCTCGGCGGGAAGGTCTTACGGTGTGGAGAGCTGCCGTGGAGAGCTCGCTCTTGCTTGAATCCGTGTGTTTCCGTGCTGTCCCGTGTTTCCGTGCTGCCCCTCACTGTGTGTTTGCCCGAGGTTAGAGCTTTGCTCCATTGCCTCCCTGGAAGGCTTGCTGGGTGCAGCGTGCCCTCACCGTGTGCAGGCAGGATGACTGTGTGCGCCATGCACCCATCTTTGAAGGTGGTGACTGTTAGTTTTGCTGTGTTCCTTGTGGTGCACTCCTGGTTTCCTGCTGCTTGCCTTTGCCAAAGATTGCTGTCTGTGCACTGCTTTGTTAACAGCCATGTCCTCAGGTAATTCTTCAGTGTCTGCTCCCAGTTCCAGAACTGCTGGCAGCTGTTCCCTGACTGCGCTTCTGTGCTTGGACGTCCACATGTGATGCATGCATTGTCTTGGCGCTTCAGCTCGCTTTCCAGCTGTCCTTTCCCGTCTTTCCTTTCCTCACTTTTCCCCTGTGTTTGTGGTGGTGCTTGAGGTTCGCTTTAGGGTAGGCAGGGTTGGGGGAGAAGCGCTACAGGTTTGGAGGTTTTGGGGGAGGTTCTGAGGGAGGGGGAGGGAAATGGCGCTGGATGGGGGGGGATGGGGGGATGGAGGGAGGGAGGCAGGGAGGGAGAGAGAGAGAGAGAGAGAGAGAGAGAGAGATAGAGAGACAGAGAGAGAGGGGGGGGCACAGGGA
Source organism: Myotis pilosus (assembly GCA_036010255.1). Taxonomy (NCBI): domain Eukaryota; kingdom Metazoa; phylum Chordata; class Mammalia; order Chiroptera; family Vespertilionidae; genus Myotis; species Myotis pilosus. The sequence goes on along the minus strand of JASKON010000031.1, from coordinate 12,813 downwards.
GACATAGGGAAGTATGCAGAGAGGCCCAGGTGCAGTGTGCGCGATGGATGGTTACACTCTTGTCAGTCTCTCCCACTGTGTGCCAAGCACCCATGGAAGCATGGCCCCTCAGTGTGATCCTGCCCCTCAGTTTCCGTGTCAGTCACTGATATGTGTTTTACAGATTGCTGCTGCTGCTTTTCAGTCTTGCTGTGGCTGCCTGCAGGCCTTGCCAGTCTTCTTTCTGTGCTTCTGCCTGATGGCAGTGTGCTTCTGGCATATGGTCCTTTTGTCAGCGCACTGTAGTTGCTGTGATGTCTGCGTGTGGGGATTGCTGTGTCTGTGTTTGTGCTGCTTGATTGTGGCCTGATGCTGTGGCCCTTCCTTCCTTTTCCTTGTCTTTCTTGTTGTGCAATTCCCATGACTTCTTTTCTGCCTATGTGTTCTTGCCCAAGGCTGGTGTGTCCTTCCCTGCTCTCTGTAGAATTCTTCAATGGTGGCTGTGATGTGTGTTGTGGGGAATCCCTTCTTGAAGTTGTTCCATCACTTGCTGACTTTCCAATTCTCCACAGGGATGTGTGGCGGCTGGTGTGTGGCACTGCTCCCGGGGAAGCGCCGACGTCTGTCCTGCACCTGAGCAAGTGAGTTTGGACTGCCTTTCGGGACAGGTAAGCGCTGGCAGTGGCGTGTAGTCTTTCCGCTCTGTCCCGGCCTGTGCTGTGCAGTGCTTTGGCATTTGCAGGTTGTTATGCAGGCTTCCTGCTTGCTTTGCTTGCTGTTGTGGTTAGCAGCTATTTGCCCGTTGATCTGGTGCTGGCCCCTGTACATGCTTCTGTCCCTCTAGACATGCTCTGTGTTTGCCAGGACTGCCAGCATTGTGCTGTGCGTTGTGGCAGATGCTGTTGAGACTCACAGTGAGCAGCCTTGCAGCTCACCACGTGAGTAAGTGAAGTGGGTTTCCTGAGGAACGGCTGTGCTGCTTTTCAGTGCGGTTGCAGTGATTTCTGGATGGTCCTCTGCACTCATGGTATTGATGTAGGCTGCACCTGTACACACTGGAATGGGGGTTAGGGTCGCCCGGGGATTACCCCTGTCTTGGAATGATGGCAGCCTTCACTTCCTCTGGCACTGCGACTGCCTCTACGTTGCCTGTGGGGCCTCCCATGCCATTGACAAGTGATGCCATGTCTTCAAACACAGACCACTTGCCACTGAGAATTCCCAAGGGCATGATGGCGGTGCACACGGTGCCATTCATTCTGTGGGGTGCCAGTCTCGATGGAGTAGTGCCATGGATCTATTCCATGGGACATGTCCCCTTTATGCACTGTCTGCTGATTCGCCGTGATTTCCCTGACTGGGTGCAGCAGAGTGCTTCGTACATACTGAGTGTGCTGGCCATGATGGGTGCGGATCTGGCCTTCTCTGTCTGCGTGCCATCCTTCTAGTCTTTGTGAAAATCTCCGTGGAGCACCTTTATGCCTTCCTACTTTTGCCTGTGCTTGTGCTCGGTCTCTGCACAGGACATTATCGGTTTCCATGGCATTGGAAGTGCTGCCTGTGACAGCTGTGTTTCCGCAGGCAGGGTAGCTGCCAGGTCCACTCCAGGGCTTCCTGCATGCTCTTGTCATGGCATCCATCCATACTGTGGTCAGACCTGTCATCATCAACTACTTCACCGCCCACTGTTGCTGGCCATCCCATGCCAGTAGACTCTGTTCACCGCTGCTTTGCTGCCAGATGCTGCTTTCATTTCTGTCCCCAGACATTGCTGTGTTGTAGCTCGGCTGTGCCATGCTCCTTCCCTTGCCATCAGGTCCAGTGCTGGCACATTGCGTAGGATCCCCTCGTAGCATGGGAAGTGTCCCGCCAAGTTCCGCATTCCATGTCATCTTTTCTGTTCTGTGTGCATGCGTGCTCTTTACGGCATGATTGCATGTCACGGTGCGTTCCTGCACGTTGAGCGCTTGGTCCCGCCACTGCTCCGAGGTTCTGCAGCCCCACTTCCAGAACTGTGTGCTCACAGGCATGAGGCCCAAGGGGATTTCCAGTCGGCTGGCACGTGACAGCCGCACATGCATCTGTGCATTCTGTGAGGGATGGGCGTGCCGTCTCCCTCCTCCCTTCTGTGACTGTGTGCTTGAAAGGCTGACCACATATCCCCCCTCGATCCTGGACCAGACTGTGAGGAAGTGCTTCTGCTACTTTCTCTGTGTCTGAGGTGAGTGCTTTGGGGTGGGTGCTTCCGCTGGTCTGAGGGTGGGTTCTTCCCTCCTGCTGTGGGGGCAGAGGAAGAACTCAGGAAGGGTGTGGCCCTTGGCATTTTGGCTTATCAGTGATCCTCTCTGCGTGACAGTGTGTGGCTGCTGCTTGGGTCCTTGCCTTCTGACCAGAGCTGGGTGATGGCGCAGCTATTTCCAGCTCTATCTCCAAAGTGGCCGTGTTCCGTCGTGTGCCTCCACTTCTTCGGGTCACATGACCCCCACGGCTTTCCCGAGAACTGGTGGTTGCGGTGTGCTGACTTGCTCACCTATTCCAAGCCTGTGCATGTGTCCACCGTGCCTTCTCTAGGGCAGGCAGCCCTGTCGTGATCAGGGGCATGTCCTGGGAGGTGTCCCTGTTTCAGCTCCAAGGCGTTGTCTCAGCCTCTCCTTTAGCTGAGATTTCTTGTCAGCATCTGTTCTCTCTCCCCTTGGGCATCTTTGCTGATGCGCATCATCACTGTGCACCAAAGCCTTGGCAACTGTGGTGGGTCTGGGTTGGCTTCCCCTGTGCGCGTTCCTGTGCCGGCTTGTCTCCTTTCCTGCCCATTGTGTGCTGATCCATGCCACATGGTGCTCTTGCTATGGTCCTGCACCATAGCCTCTGGGCTGTGGAGTGTGTTTGCAGTCACCGTTCACGGCTGTCAGTGCGGTTTTCCTGCGATGGTTTGATTGCTTTCCCGTGGTGAGCACATGACTACTGCTGCTCCAGCAGAGCCCAGGCTGACTTTAGCGTTGTTTTCTGTGGAGCCCTGTGCAGTGCTCTCACTTCTGTCATGTCTGGACAGTGCACTGTGGATTGCGGATGATGGCTTGTGGTGACGGTGTTTGCGATATGGGTGTGTTGTCCATCGACCACAGCCCTTCACGCTCCCCTGCACAGGTTATGGCGGAGACTGACCTGTGCCAGAGGGTTTCCTTCAGCCTCTGTGCTTTCTGTGTTGGGGTCCCCTAGCGATGGTCATTCCCCAAAGATTTCTTCTACGCCCCCCCCCCTCCCCCTTTGCTCCGTTCTTCGCTTCTTCTGCTGCTTGCAGAGAGCCTTGAGAATTTCCATGCAAGCCTGCTCAGGTGTTGTCGGAGACTCCCTGTGCCCAGTCCCCTGGTAGCAGCCTGCCCTGTGTTGAGGCGTTTGAAAGTGAACATGTGCTTGGGGTCCCCTCTGTGCAGGACAGGGAGCTGCGGCATTGAGCACTTCTCAGGAGACTGCCGAGTCCATCATTGCCTGCTGTGCTTCTGCCATGTCAATGACTGCTGATGGGTGCCCCATTCAGCAGGTACCTTTCCGGGTCTGGCACAGAGGAACACACTTTCCTGTTTCCTTTCCCGTGAAAGCTCCCAGGGCGACCTGTGTTCGGGAAGCAGTGTGGGCGGCATTGCACTGTCTGCGCTTGTGCCTGCTAACTGGGATCGTGTGATCTTGTCCTGCTTTCCTCGTGGCCTCGCTTCGTTTGCTGACAAGTGCTGGATTTGTCTGTGCGTTTGTCAACTGTTACACCCACGTGGTTTTCGTTCCTGTGAAGTCGGTCCACCCTTGCTGCCTTGCATGGTCGCTCCGCACACGAGGCATCTGCACAGCACATGTTTCAAGGGAACTGACGTATGTAGCATACTGTTCTTAGGATGTTTGCTCCCATAAGTGGACACTGTTTTACCCAAGGTTGTCTGTGTGAGAAATGTCGTTTCCCCCCGTAGGGATTTTCCCCCGAGGTTAGGGAGGGAATACAACCCCTTCACCAAGTGCCACTTAATCACTTTAAGTGCAAACAATTCTGGTTAGGCTACATAATCCTTCCTCCCTGGAATGGAGATAAGAAACGCCCTACCCTTTGGAAGAGACATTGATAGGATTGGAATCACCTGGTATAAATACGGCTGTCACATGCCGACAGGATGCAGAGCCTGCGCACAGAGCCTACTCACAGAGCCTGGGTGCAGAACGGACATCTACCAGGGCAAGAGAGCCTGACTCGAACGTGGACAGAGCCTGCTTGGAGAACCTTGCTGGAGAACCTAGCCACACAATACGGACACAGATTCTGGCTGCAGATTCTACTCAAAACTTGGTTGCAGACTGTGGCTCCCTACAGATTCTGGTAAGGCTGCAGAGCAACAGACCACGGCTGTCTCTGTGCCATTCCTTCTTTGCCGACTCCGTCCATGCATTTGGGGACCCATGGAAGTGCTGCGGATGCAACCCACCACTGCTGTTGGCAGGGTGTCTCCTGTGCCTTTCCTAGGAGGCAGGCACTGGTACAGGCATTCCCTGATTGCCGGGGCAAGGTTTCCCCATCGCTTTCATGACGTTGGCTGGGGTGCTTCTGCCGTACTCATTTCGTCCCTGATGGTGACGACTCCGTCTGGGGAGAAGCCCCTTCCTTACATGTGCTCGCAATGACTGCAGTGGTGTCAGTTGCTGTGCAGCCTTGCGTCCAGTCCTTCTGCCCTTGTATGCGTCCTTGGGGTGCGAGAGGGCCTGTCTGAAACTGCTGGTGGTGTGCGGATGGCGCACTGCGTGTGTGCATGCGTGACTTCCGATTGCACTGTGCAGAACTGTTGGGTTGCGCTGACCTATCCTGTGTCCTCACTGGGATGCTCTGTGTGTGGAGCGATGAGACCTCTGCTGACTGCCCTGCTGTGGCTCTCAGGAGCAAGTGTGCCGTCTTCTGTGGTGCTGTCTTGGTACTCATTTCGTGTTGCTCGATTCCGTTCCAGTGATCGGTTTCCTGGTCCAGGTCGTCTGTTTCATGCCATTCCTGGTTTTCCTCCGTTTGCAGTGTGGTCTTCCCTGCAGTGCCTGGCCGGTGCTTCTGCTGTGATCTTTGCAGGGCTTTGGTGCATTTGCTGTGTGCTGGTGTCTGCCGTTGGGGAGGCCTTCGCAGATTGCTGTTTCTGCAGAAGGGGCCGTGGATGCTGTCGGTGCTGTCTGGTGTTTCGGCCTTGCTGTGCTTTGCTTTCCTTAACTGTGTGTGTGCTAAGACATTTCTTCTTGAGGACCCAGGGGTCCTGTGTGCTCATGTTGCTTGTTTCGGATTGATTTGCATTGCTGCCTGTTTCCTGCTAATGCTTTGATTCCCTCCTCAGGTTAGATGAGTGTGGCAGAGGCGAGGCATTAGGGGGAGGGTAGAGAGAGGAAGACAGACAGGGAGTCAGTGTGGGGGCAAGGGAGGGAGGGAGGAAGGGAGGGAGGGAGGGAGGGAGCGAGGGAGGGAGGGAGGGCAGGTAGGCCTGTGACAGCTCAACTGCTCTTGGTGTCTGAGTCCTGGCCACTGCTTGATGGTTGCCTGTTCACCTATGACCTGGTCACCTGCACCTAATGAAGACTTGCCATTGATCGGTTACCTGTCTCCACGGTATAGAATGCCAGGTAGTAGTTCACAGCCACCTTGTTCCTGGCCATTGCTTTCTGGTCAGTAGTTACCAGGTTACTACTTCCCGGTTACAGATTACCGGCTTAGCGGTTACTACTTACCAGCTTGCCGGTTCCCAGGTTACCAGTTACCACTTTACCAGTTACCGGTTACCAGGTTACTGGTTACCAGGTTAACGGTTACCAGTTAACAGGTTACTGGTGACCTGTTACCAGGTGAGGGGGTACAAGGTTACCGGTTACCGGTAACCAGGTTACCGGTTACTGGTTACCAGGTTACTGGTTACCAGGTTAACAGTTACCGGTTAACAGGTTACTGGTGACCTGTTACCAGGTGAGGGGTTACCAGGTTACCGGTTACCGGTAACCAGGTTACCGGTTACTGGTTACCAGGTAACTGGTTACCAGGTTGCCGGTGACCAGTTTCCACGTACTCGGTTACCACTGTTTTAGTCACCGGTTAACTGGCTACTAGTTACCACTTTACCAGTTCCTGGTTAGCAGGTTACCAGTGTCCACTTTGCCAGTTTCTGCATACCAGGTTGCCAGTTACAACTTTGCCTGTTACTGGTTTCCAGGTTATCAGTTTCCAGGTCACCAGTTAATACTGAACAGGTTGCCAGTTAGCGGTTACTCCTTAGAAGGTTACTGGCTACCTCCAACAGGTTGCCGCTGACATGGTTACTGGTGACTGCTTAGTACTGCCTGCTTGATGGGTAAGGCCAGAAGAAGAAGTGTTGTGTTGTGGCCAGTTGTGAAGAAGAAGAAGCCAGTTGTGCTGTGCTGTGCTGTGCTGTGCTGTGCTGTGCTGTGCTGTGCTGTGCTGTGCTGTGCTGTGCTGTGCTGTGCTGTGCTGTGCTGTGCTGTGCTGTGCTGTGCTGTGCTGTGCTGTGCTGTGCTGTGCTGTGCTGTGCTGTGCTGTGCTGTGCTGTGCTGTGCTGTGCTGTGCTGTGCTGTGCTGTGCTGTGCTGTGCTGTGCTGTGCTGTGCTGTGCTGTGCTGTGCTGTGCTGTGCTGTGCTGTGCTGTGCTGTGCTGTGCTGTGCTGTGCTGTGCTGTGCTGTGCTGTGCTGTGCTGTGCTGTGCTGTGCTGTGCTGTGCTGTGCTGTGCTGTGCTGTGCTGTGCTGTGCTGTGCTGTGCTGTGCTGTGCTGTGCTGTGCTGTGCTGTGCTGTGCTGTGCTGTGCTGTGCTGTGCTGTGCTGTGCTGTGCTGTGCTGTGCTGTGCTGTGCTGTGCTGTGCTGTGCTGTGCTGTGCTGTGCTGTGCTGTGCTGTGCTGTGCTGTGCTGTGCTGTGCTGTGCTGTGCTGTGCTGTGCTGTGCTGTGCTGTGCTGTGCTGTGCTGTGCTGTGCTGTGCTGTGCTGTGCTGTGCTGTGCTGTGCTGTGCTGTGCTGTGCTGTGCTGTGCTGTGCTGTGCTGTGCTGTGCTGTGCTGTGCTGTGCTGTGCTGTGCTGTGCTGTGCTGTGCTGTGCTGTGCTGTGCTGTGCTGTGCTGTGCTGTGCTGTGCTGTGCTGTGCTGTGCTGTGCTGTGCTGTGCTGTGCTGTGCTGTGCTGTGCTGTGCTGTGCTGTGCTGTGCTGTGCTGTGCTGTGCTGTGCTGTGCTGTGCTGTGCTGTGCTGTGCTGTGCTGTGCTGTGCTGTGCTGTGCTGTGCTGTGCTGTGCTGTGCTGTGCCAGTGCAGTGCTGTGCTGTGCTGTGCTGTGCTGTGCTGTGCTGTGCTGTGCTGTGCTGTGCTGTGCTGTGCTGTGCTGTGCTGTGCTGTGCTGTGCTGTGCTGTGCTGTGCTGTGCTGTGCTGTGCTGTGCTGTGCTGTGCTGTGCTGTGCTGTGCTGTGCTGTGCTGTGCTGTGCTGTGCTGTGCTGTGCTGTGCTGTGCTGTGCTGTGCTGTGCTGTGCTGTGCTGTGCTGTGCTGTGCTGTGCTGTGCTGTGCTGTGCTGTGCTGTGCTGTGCTGTGCTGTGCTGTGCTGTGCTGTGCTGTGCTGTGCTGTGCTGTGCTGTGCTGTGCTGTGCTGTGCTGTGCTGTGCTGTGCTGTGCTGTGCTGTGCTGTGCTGTGCTGTGCTGTGCTGTGCTGTGCTGTGCTGTGCTGTGCTGTGCTGTGCTGTGCTGTGCTGTGCTGTGCTGTGCTGTGCTGTGCTGTGCTGTGCTGTGCTGTGCTGTGCTGTGCTGTGCTGTGCTGTGCTGTGCTGTGCTGTGCTGTGCTGTGCTGTGCTGTGCTGTGCTGTGCTGTGCTGTGCTGTGCTGTGCTGTGCTGTGCTGTGCTGTGCTGTGCTGTGCTGTGCTGTGCTGTGCTGTGCTGTGCTGTGCTGTGCTGTGCTGTGCTGTGCTGTGCTGTGCTGTGCTGTGCTGTGCTGTGCTGTGCTGTGCTGTGCTGTGCTGTGCTGTGCTGTGCTGTGCTGTGCTGTGCTGTGCTGTGCTGTGCTGTGCTGTGCTGTGCTGTGCTGTGCTGTGCTGTGCTGTGCTGTGCTGTGCTGTGCTGTGCTGTGCTGTGCTGTGCTGTGCTGTGCTGTGCTGTGCTGTGCTGTGCTGTGCTGTGCTGTGCTGTGCTGTGCTGTGCTGTGCTGTGCTGTGCTGTGCTGTGCTGTGCTGTGCTGTGCTGTGCTGTGCTGTGCTGTGCTGTGCTGTGCTGTGCTGTGCTGTGCTGTGCTGTGCTGTGCTGTGCTGTGCTGTGCTGTGCTGTGCTGTGCTGTGCTGTGCTGTGCTGTGCTGTGCTGTGCTGTGCTGTGCTGTGCTGTGCTGCTGTGCTGTGCTGTGCTGTGCTGTGCTGTGCTGTGCTGTGCTGTGCTGTGCTGTGCTGTGCTGTGCTGTGCTGTGCTGTGCTGTGCTGTGCTGTGCTGTGCTGTGCTGTGCTGTGCTGTGCTGTGCTGTGCTGTGCTGTGCTGTGCTGTGCTGTGCTGTGCTGTGCTGTGCTGTGCTGTGCTGTGCTGTGCTGTGCTGTGCTGTGCTGTGCTGTGCTGTGCTGTGCTGTGCTGTGCTGTGCTGTGCTGTGCTGTGCTGTGCTGTGCTGTGCTGTGCTGTGCTGTGCTGTGCTGTGCTGTGCTGTGCTGTGCTGTGCTGTGCTGTGCTGTGCTGTGCTGTGCTGTGCTGTGCTGTGCTGTGCTGTGCTGTGCTGTGCTGTGCTGTGCTGTGCTGTGCTGTGCTGTGCTGTGCTGTGCTGTGCTGTGCTGTGCTGTGCTGTGCTGTGCTGTGCTGTGCTGTGCTGTGCTGTGCTGTGCTGTGCTGTGCTGTGCTGTGCTGTGCTGTGCTGTGCTGTGCTGTGCTGTGCTGTGCTGTGCTGTGCTGTGCTGTGCTGTGCTGTGCTGTGCTGTGCTGTGCTGTGCTGTGCTGTGCTGTGCTGTGCTGTGCTGTGCTGTGCTGTGCTGTGCTGTGCTGTGCTGTGCTGTGCTGTGCTGTGCTGTGCTGTGCTGTGCTGTGCTGTGCTGTGCTGTGCTGTGCCAGTGCTGTGCTGTGCTGTGCTGTGCTGTGCTGTGCTGTGCTGTGCTGTGCTGTGCTGTGCTGTGCTGTGCTGTGCTGTGCTGTGCTGTGCTGTGCTGTGCTGTGCTGTGCTGTGCTTGTGCTGTGCTGTGCTGTGCTGTGCTGTGCTGTGCTGTGCTGTGCTGTGCTGTGCTGTGCTGTGCTGTGCTGTGCTGTGCTGTGCTGTGCTGTGCTGTGCTGTGCTGTGCTGTGCTGTGCTGTGCTGTGCTGTGCTGTGCTGTGCTGTGCTGTGCTGTGCTGTGCTGTGCTGTGCTGTGCTGTGCTGTGCTGTGCTGTGCTGTGCTGTGCTGTGCTGTGCTGTGCTGTGCTGTGCTGTGCTGTGCTGTGCTGTGCTGTGCTGTGCTGTGCTGTGCTGTGCTGTGCTGTGCTGTGCTGTGCTGTGCTGTGCTGTGCTGTGCTGTGCTGTGCTGTGCTGTGCTGTGCTGTGCTGTGCTGTGCTGTGCTGTGCTGTGCTGTGCTGTGCTGTGCTGTGCTGTGCTGTGCTGTGCTGTGCTGTGCTGTGCTGTGCTGTGCTGTGCTGTGCTGTGCTGTGCTGTGCTGTGCTGTGCTGTGCTGTGCTGTGCTGTGCTGTGCTGTGCTGTGCTGTGCTGTGCTGTGCTGTGCTGTGCTGTGCTGTGCTGTGCTGTGCTGTGCTGTGCTGTGCTGTGCTGTGCTGTGCTGTGCTGTGCTGTGCTGTGCTGTGCTGTGCTGTGCTGTGCTGTGCTGTGCTGTGCTGTGCTGTGCTGTGCTGTGCTGTGCTGTGCCAGTTGTGCTGTGCTGTGCTGTGCTGTGCTGTGCTGTGCTGTGCTGTGCTGTGCTGTGCTGTGCTGTGCTGTGCTGTGCTGTGCTGTGCTGTGCTGTGCTGTGCTGTGCTGTGCTGTGCTGTGCTGTGCTGTGCTGTGCTGTGCTGTGCTGTGCTGTGCTGTGCTGTGCTGTGCTGTGCTGTGCTGTGCTGTGCTGTGCTGTGCTGTGCTGTGCTGTGCTGTGCTGTGCTGTGCTGTGCTGTGCTGTGCTGTGCTGTGCTGTGCTGTGCTGTGCTGTGCTGTGCTGTGCTGTGCTGTGCTGTGCTGTGCTGTGCTGTGCTGTGCTGTGCTGTGCTGTGCTGTGCTGTGCTGTGCTGTGCTGTGCTGTGCTGTGCTGTGCTGTGCTGTGCTGTGCTGTGCTGTGCTGTGCTGTGCTGTGCTGTGCTGTGCTGTGCTGTGCTGTGCTGTGCTGTGCTGTGCCAGGCCAGTGCTGTGCTGTGCTGTGCTGTGCTGTGCTGTGCTGTGCTGTGCTGTGCTGTGCTGTGCTGTGCTGTGCTGTGCTGTGCTGTGCTGTGCTGTGCTGTGCTGTGCTGTGCTGTGCTGTGCTGTGCTGTGCTGTGCTGTGCTGTGCTGTGCTGTGCTGTGCTGTGCTGTGCTGTGCTGTGCTGTGCTGTGCTGTGCTGTGCTGTGCTGTGCTGTGCTGTGCTGTGCCAGTTGTGCTGTGCTGTGCTGTGCTGTGCTGTGCTGTGCTGTGCTGTGCTGTGCTGTGCTGTGCTGTGCTGTGCTGTGCTGTGCTGTGCTGTGCTGTGCTGTGCTGTGCTGTGCTGTGCTGTGCTGTGCTGTGCCAGAAGAAAGAAGCAGTGCTGTGCTGTGCTGTGCTGTGCTGTGCTGTGCTGTGCTGTGCTGTGCTGTGCTGTGCTGTGCTGTGCTGTGCTGTGCTGTGCTGTGCTGTGCTGTGCTGTGCTGTGCTGTGCTGTGCTGTGCTGTGCTGTGCTGTGCTGTGCTGTGCTGTGCTGTGCTGTGCTGTGCTGTGCTGTGCTGTGCTGTGCTGTGCTGTGCTGTGCTGTGCTGTGCTGTGCTGTGCTGTGCTGTGCTGTGCTGTGCTGTGCTGTGCTGTGCTGTGCTGTGCTGTGCTGTGCTGTGCTGTGCTGTGCTGTGCTGTGCTGTGCTGTGCTGTGCTGTGCTGTGCTGTGCTGTGCTGTGCTGTGCTGTGCTGTGCTGTGCTGTGCTGTGCTGTGCTGTGCTGTGCTGTGCTGTGCTGTGCTGTGCTGTGCTGTGCTGTGCTGTGCTGTGTGCTGTGCTGTGCTGTGCTGTGCTGTGCTGTGCTGTGCTGTGCTGTGCTGTGCTGTGCTGTGCTGTGCTGTGCTGTGCTGTGCTGTGCTGTGCTGTGCTGTGCTGTGCTGTGCTGTGCTGTGCTGTGCTGTGCTGTGCTGTGCTGTGCTGTGCTGTGCTGTGCTGTGCTGTGCTGTGCTGTGCTGTGCTGTGCTGTGCTGTGCTGTGCTGTGCTGTGCTGTGCTGTGCTGTGCTGTGCTGTGCTGTGCTGTGCTGTGCTGTGCTGTGCTGTGCTGTGCTGTGCTGTGCTGTGCTGTGCTGTGCTGTGCTGTGCTGTGCTGTGCTGTGCTGTGCTGTGCTGTGCTGTGCTGTGCTGTGCTGTGCTGTGCTGTGCTGTGCTGTGCTGTGCTGTGCTGTGCTGTGCTGTGCTGTGCTGTGCTGTGCTGTGCTGTGCTGTGCTGTGCTGTGCTGTGCTGTGCTGTGCTGTGCTGTGCTGTGCTGTGCTGTGCTGTGCTGTGCTGTGCTGTGCTGTGCTGTGCTGTGCTGTGCTGTGCTGTGCTGTGCTGTGTTGTGCTGTGCTGTGCTGTGCTGTGCTGTGCTGTGCTGTGCTGTGCTGTGCTGTGCTGTGCTGTGCTGTGCTGTGCTGTGCTGTGCTGTGCTGTGCTGTGCTGTGCTGTGCTGTGCTGTGCTGTGCTGTGCTGTGCTGTGCTGTGCTGTGCTGTGCTGTGCTGTGCTGTGCTGTGCTGTGCTGTGCTGTGCTGTGCTGTGCTGTGCTGTGCTGTGCTGTGCTGTGCTGTGCTGTGCTGTGCTGTGCTGTGCTGTGCTGTGCTGTGCTGTGCTGTGCCAGTGCTGTGCTGTGCTGTGCTGTGCTGTGCTGTGCTGTGCTGTGCTGTGCTGTGCTGTGCTGTGCTGTGCTGTGCTGTGCTGTGCTGTGCTGTGCTGTGCTGTGCTGTGCTGTGCTGTGCTGTGCTGTGCTGTGCTGTGCTGTGCTGTGCTGTGCTGTGCTGTGCTGTGCTGTGCTGTGCTGTGCTGTGCTGTGCTGTGCTGTGCTGTGCTGTGCTGTGCTGTGCTGTGCTGTGCTGTGCTGTGCTGTGCTGTGCTGTGCTGTGCTGTGCTGTGCTGTGCCAGTGCTGTGCTGTGCTGTGCTGTGCTGTGCTGTGCTGTGCTGTGCTGTGCTGTGCTGTGCTGTGCTGTGCTGTGCTGTGCTGTGCTGTGCTGTGCTGTGCTGTGCTGTGCTGTGCTGTGCTGTGCTGTGCTGTGCTGTGCTGTGCTGTGCTGTGCTGTGCTGTGCTGTGCTGTGCTGTGCTGTGCTGTGCTGTGCTGTGCTGTGCTGTGCTGTGCTGTGCTGTGCTGTGCTGTGCTGTGCTGTGCTGTGCTGTGCTGTGCTGTGCTGTGCTGTGCTGTGCTGTGCTGTGCTGTGCTGTGCTGTGCTGTGCTGTGCTGTGCTGTGCTGTGCTGTGCTGTGCTGTGCTGTGCTGTGCCAGGCCAGGCTGTGCTGTGCTGTGCTGTGCTGTGCTGTGCTGTGCCAGGCTGTGCTGTGCTGTGCTGTGCTGTGCTGTGCTGTGCTGTGCCTGTGCTGTGCTGTGCCAGGCCAGCTGTGCTGTGCTGTGCTGTGCTGTGCTGTGCTGTGCTGTGCTGTGCTGTGCTGTGCTGTGCTGTGTGCTGTGCTGTGCTGTGCTGTGCTGTGCTGTGCTGTGCTGTGCTGTGTTGTGTTGTGGGTTAGGGTTGTGTTGTAAGAAGAA